>OX374617.1:24850000-27275000 GCA_947347705.1 Nymphula nitidulata
ACGGTTGTGTCTTCGCTAACTAGCAGTGTTAAACACGCTGTAGTTTGGAGATGGTTTGTAGTAAATAATTGTATGTAGTAGTTATAAAAACTATCCAGCTATGCGATTCTCTAAAGTCATCAGCCTTGAATTCGTGGCTGTCGGCAGCGCTGTCATACCTTTTGGCGTTGTTTGACAACCATTTGACAACCGTTGGCGACACCAGCGTTCCAACGACGAGCACTAATAAGTTGTTTATTTTTCTTAATTTTTGATTTTAACATTATTATAAATGTTTGAAAAATTACTTAGTGATTAAAATAGAATAAAACTAGAAAAATCTCACGTCCTGAGGCAGGAATCGAACCCGCGACCTTTCGCAATCCGGGCGACTGCTCTGACCACTGAGCCACTTTATTTTTATAATCTTTATTTAAAAATCAATCAAATATTGAATAAAGTCATTATTTGATTTCATTTTTGTTGTTTAAAATGTATTACACATTTTAAACAACAAAAATGAAATCAAATAATATGGATTGTACGTCATGTCGTGTATTATACACAGGCATGAGATCGACTAGAGATTAGTGAATACGCTTACGCGCAGCGCAGTGCGCAAACGTCAAAATCAATGGCAGCTCGTCGTCTTGTCAGACGTCAAGCTCGATGTCGAATATTTTTGTTTGTAAACCACCCTACAGGGGTTTTATCGTCTTATTGAACCTGGTGAAAATAGGCTACCGTAAAAACACCTAAATACAATAATAAGGAAAAAATCACTTGGTATTGCAAGTGCGTTGTCATCCAGAGGTCTAAGATAAAATGCCTTCTATGCCCAGTAATTACAGTTCCTTTCTATTTGTAACACGGCGAACTATTTTGATAGGTAAAAAGTTTTTAATATTTTTAAGGATCGTGAAAAGTTACATAATTGTCTATCAATAATGTCATGTTTCAATAGCATATTCAGATGTTTAGTTTTAATTTCACGTTGATTATTCAAAAGAAATTTCTAACAAAAAAATTGCGCATTATTATTTTACTATAAACAAGAAACAATATCTACCACGATCGATATTGAATCAAGATAAAAAATAACAATAGAAAGACATAAATATGATATTCAAAACATAAGATTAAAATGTGAAATGCAGTAATGCACAGCTGATACCAAATGTTTTTTATAAGGATACAGAAATCTGTTTACATTTAATCACAATATTTAGTGTTTTCTTAAATTAATTTTGGGGTTATAATAAATATTTGAAAGTTAGTAAAGTGGAAAAAATGGCATAAAAGAAAATATATCAATACTGGAAAAAATCAATTCTACTGTCGCTATCGGGAACTGAATCAGCAAATTTCCACAATCCGGGCGACTGGTCCAGTGAGCTACGAATAGTGTATGTAAATAAATAATAATCATTCGGGCGTTGGAATAAATGTCGACTTTTGACAATATATAAATATAACTAACATCTATAGCCAACATCTAAATGTTAGCTTATATTACTTAGAAACAGATAGCTTTAAGCGAAATTCATAGGGTTATATAGAATCCAGACGACGATCTGGTGAGGCTTGCTTCAAACCGGTGGATGTGGACAGTGCATGACCGATCGGTTTGGAGATCTTTGGGGGAGGCCTATGCCCAGCAGTGGGCGTCTCTCGGCTGAAATGATGATGTTGATATAGAATCCTTGGCAGTTCAGTGGTCAGATTCATCACCCGGATTGTAAAAGTTCGCGAGGTGTTTTTTTTATTATTATTTAATAAAATGTAGTGGTAAATAGAACAGCATCAACATTAAACTCTGATCATATTTACGTACCCATTATTATCTATTTATTATTCCACCTCAACAATGTAAGATTCTTGGAATAACACCGCGCGAACATATCTCTAATGTTTATCTTATATAGTACATAGTATACGTGCCTCAGCATACTAATCCAAGAATGTTGACGATCTCATCAACTAAAATCTTAAATAGGCATAATAAGTAGATACGTCGCGCTAAGCAATTCTAAACAGATCGCTCTTTGTTTACGATCTATGCTAATTGGTTTCCTCATTCTTGTGTGGATATACTCATTTAGTCCACCTGATGCACCTATTAATGTCACAATATAAGTTGTTAAGTTTTTATGTCAATATGCTTTTTAACAAAACTTAAAACCGACTTCAGATCACAGAAAGTGAAGCACCGATTCGAAATGTAACTTGATGTCTGATAAATATTTAAATTTAATAATTTGTTGCCTTTTTAGTGTTTCGAAGTAGATTTTTAGTTTTGCTATATTTTTTTTCATAATTTTTAGTGATAAATTTCCAAAGGTCAAAGCTAGATGGGTAGGTAATAAACAGATTGCATGCATAATATTATTATGATTATCTTTCTTTGCAATGGCCCTAATTCTGGAGAACACGTACTAAGTTTAAATTTAAGTTCAGTCTATTTCTTTCTTTCAAAACGAATACGAAAAGGATGGCTGTCATATAAATTGACACTTAGAAAGGTGCGTTCAATTTTCGACCTTATTAAAAGTGCTAAAATGCAGTGTTTAGGAGGCACCTCCGTACATGCCGTCTAAAATTGTCTATGGTTTCTTTGAAATCTATCTAAATTTAATTGACAGCTCTAAACAGATTCTTGCTATCTTTTTCCTATGACTTATTGCGAGAAAGAGATATACTGTACTTAAATTTAGAATTAAAGTGTGTCCCCAGAATTAGGCCCAATATCTGACTAAGAATAACATTTAGAAGTGTAAATTTATAGTTAAATAAACTTAGAATTTTTCGGTTGGTTTGGGTTCTATTTTGTTTTTTTTGGTGTTAATTATTTAAGTATTACTAAGAATAGGTGGAGGCCTCTGTGTTAACAGGACACGCCAAGAATACCTATGGCTTTAGTCATATGGAATTCACTTAGGTAATTCTTATTTTGTAAACAATTTTTGACATTAAAAGGCTTTGAAATTGAATTTGAAATTATTATTACAGAGATTACCAAAAGAATCCAACACATGCTCAACAAATTAACTTATATGTAAAAGAACCTTAGCTTATAAAAATAGAAAAGGTAAAAATCTGAAAAAATGAAAGAAAATCTAAAAAAGAAAACTAACATCTTAGAAAAGTGACTACATAGCCAAAGATAGAGGTGCATAGAGATATACCTAGTACGGTAAATACAAAACACCAAATGGTCATACATAACAAATGTAACCAAAGTACTACCTTCGGTATTTAATTATTTTTTTTAGTAACTACGTCAATCAATTTGAAATTTTGGAAGTATAAAGCCTATTTTATCGGAGACAAACAGAGCTCGTAATCGATAAACACCTTGCTTCTAGACTGTTTTATTGATATCTCCTCAAAGAAACACTCAAAAATCCTGTCATGAAGACACCAGGCATCCAGTTCCCTTGACGACAGTGGTGAATGCAACCCACGTCCCCACCACACGGAGGCACGCGGCCCATTGTCCCATCTGTGACTAGCATAATATAATCATATTCAATTCAAAACGATATCATACTACGGGAATGTGATCGAAAAACAAATCAAATATTGAATATATGAATAGTGTTCTTAGTTTTCACGTATGCCAGTCCATCAAGGTGTAGTCTTATGAGTTACTTCTTATTCTGAGACCATTGGCCACAATAAGGTAGATAAAATAAAGGATAACTCAAAGAAATTGCTTTATACGACTATACTAATAACAATAATGTGACGTCGAGTTATAATCACCCACTTCATATTATTTTCTATATTACCTAACGCCCACGGTGCTTTTATAAAAAACAGAGGTTAATCATTGATAACCAACTATAACAGGATCTACGGATCCCTCTCCTAATCATTCGAAATCTCGATTAGTAAAATCGAGTTGACTGCACTCGATGCCTGTCAGGTACTCACTTAACACACTGTCCTCGTTTCAGAGTGGGCGATACAAATTCGGCCGATTCAACGGTACATCCTTATAATGATCTCATTGTTCCGCCTATGGCTCTGATGGTATTATCATCAGGGACTATATCATATTCAATTTTATATTTATTAATTTTACCGTTACCTACATGCATTGATTTGAATGTATGTTTATGTTTATTAAGCTCAACGTTAGAGTCAACTTCAGCATTGTTTTATTATTGGTAGCAGATTGCTTTAGGATTTTATCATACGAGTATGACACTATTCTTATTACTATAAGTGATAGCATCTTAAGTCTCAATAGTTTCAGTATTGTCTTGTTTGTCATGTCTATATATTCAAACAAAACAAAAAATAAGTTGGAGTGCTGGTTAAGCATGTGTGAATATGAAATAATCTAATCAATAATAGTATTAATCTTATTACAACGTTACTTTAACAAATGACATGTAGGATCTTTATCTGTCATACATTTGATTAGATCACATGTTGAATTATCGTTCTCTAAATATCGATTGCGACATGCTTCTGTTTGATTGGCTTTACAAATTAAATTGTGCACAGAACATGATTCAATAACTTCCTCTTATATTACACGAACACCGTTTGAAGAATCAAGTTAGCAACTGGCACCTTGTTTCGCCAATTATACACTTCCTGTGTGCGATTCTTTGTTTTGATATCTGAATCGTGTTGAGCTGATTTTGGTCTGCTACGTTTCGAATGCGGATAACGCTGACATATTTACATACGATTTTGATTGCTAATCGGAGCTACCTTGTGAATAAACAAATCTTAGACCACTTTCGGTGATTTTCACGGTGGAAAAGAAATCTTAGCACATCAGAATTATTATCTTATATAGGGAGGCTCGTACCTAATGTTTATAAAGAAATGAAACGTTCATTGAATTTGATTGAGTTTTATTTTTGTGAATCATTATTCTCTAAGCATAATTTCATATTTTATTACAGTTGTTTTTGGTAGTTAAGTTTATTTTGGTGCTTTTTAAATGAGTTCGTTTTTATAAAATTCAATTTACAATTATTTCATGTTGGTAATGTTATAGCGTTGATTGAGTTGATTGCATTTACTAAAAGTGGTCCTGTAACGATTAGGTCATCTAAAAATAAAATCCTACATACGTCAATCGTAGTAAGTAGATGCGCAAAAATAAGGACGATAAAAATACGAGCGCGCACTTCATATCGGGGTTATTTCTGCGTCGATAGAATCGTTCATACCCTCAATATATTGTTATTATCGAGATAAACGTAATCACCTATAGACATATCAATTTATCTCTCGTTCACTTTCGTACAAAAAACAATAAGCTCCGTATCAGTACAGTGGGAGAATTGACCGAAATCACTCGCCTGCGCGTTTGTGACGATCTATCACAAATTCATTTGAATTTTGATCTTGCAATTTTAATGGGAACCAAACATGAAACTGCTTGCTACGGTTTTTCCTATCAGTAAGTCTGCTTGTCTTTGTTTTGTACCGTTTTATGTATTTTCAGCTATTTAAAAAATGTGAACAGCGTTTATTATCATACGGAGTAGCAAATAATATTTGTATTAGGGTTAAGGCAACACTTATATTTTGACGCTGGATAAGTTGTAACGAATGAGAAATCGACCTGAAAACAATAAATAAACAATGGAAAACAATAATAAACTTTAACTTTTTATTCAAACGTTTTTAACTTCTTCTAACGTTTCCTTAAGCGGTATGTGGGCCTGTATCGTTTTCACAAGTCACAAATTAAAATATTCAGAATAAAAAAGTAAAATAATTTGTACTTCGTAGTATATTTTTTACCAACTTAACAAATAACAAATTAGTTTTCAAATTAGGTACTAATTTATTATCTGTTATTGTAATAAATCTTATATTATTTAACGAAAAACAATGGGAATTCAAATCGAATTTTAAAGTACATAATGTACTAATTGTGACATAAAAATAGTGTATTGGTATTTATGTTTAAAAATTGGTTTATGATATTTTATCCCTTTCTCTTAACAAGTTGTTAACTTGTATGACCATTATGTTGTGAATCGTAAAATACTAAAAACATTTAATTATATTTGTATTCAATATAATGTATAGAAACCAATAACAAACTTAAACAAATGAAACATAAAAGCTCATCAGATTAGATAAAGCTAGCAACAAACAGTTTAGTTTTGTTTGCTGCTGATGCTTAATGACCCCTTTTGTTGATTATCTATTGTTCTACGTTTAATGTGTCCCTAAGGACTGTGGCCTCATTAGTAAGGTTATTTATACATTCCATCAGAAGCTCTTATCTCCTTTTCATGTCAGGGATTCATGCTTTTAAAGTTAGTATGTTTTAAGACGTCGCGTTCGCGTTCTTATATGTCGGACCTCCTAAAGTGAAGTATGAACTTAGCTCACTTGTGTTAAAGTTTTGTTACTTGAATTAGAAAATAGTGCGTTCTCAGTGAAAATGGTTGTGTTGCTCCGGTACAAAGTGACTGAGTGGCTGCAGTCAATTGATACAGAAACAGGTAACGCCAGTGACTTTCTTCTTAAATTTACTGTGTTATGTGTAGTGTGTTATTTACTTATTACCTACTGACATAGCGCACATTTGCTAAGTAACGATCATAAAATAAAAGACAACTTATCAAACTTCAGGCAACATCTATGCAGATATGATCTTAAAATTATTTTCCAGATACACATTTAAAAAAATATCTGTCGTTTGAACACTAGGTTGAATGAAACATTGTTTGATTATAACTATGAAAGTCACATTCTTAAAAGAAGTAAAGTTCATTTTTATGAAACATGTTTACTAAAATATTTCCTTTCTTTTTCGCGACATATTTTACCGTCCTCGTAATTATGATTAATTGCCTGCTCACGAAGACCGAGTGTCTGTTCCTGTCTTTGTATAATCCGAGTGACTGCATAGACCAAAATTAAACATTGAGTCTAGACGGTGGCAGTGCGTTGACACACATACCGACGAATCCGATGCTGCGCCTGCCCCGGGTAGTGATGCGATCACGTGACAAATTTATGAAAATAGCATGCTTTTTTACTTTTCAATCATTAATAATAAGCTGCATGTAAATTAACATTTAGTAAACTATACGGAATGAATTAGTCTTGTTTTTCCCTGCCTTTATTTTGTTTAGGAGGTTCGATTGCTTTGTCAGATTATCTCAGCTCCTTACTATAATCGTATGCACTAATACAACTTAACTGAACTTTAGAAATTACAAATTTATAAGTTCCTAACCATTGATGAAATTAACATGTTCAGACATGATTGACTCACTTTTTTAAACTCAACCTCCTTGCTGATAGTGTAATAATTACTGTATTGTGATTTTGCTCACGTGTGAATCTTTCTTCTTCGTCTTCGGCTGATCAGAGCCGAATCTAATTGACGTGTGAACGCATTTTTATGTAATTAAGGGCATGCGGTTCGCCGGATGGTGATCCTACACACCGTACCTTTATTTATACCAATAGACTGCAGATATATCCTTTGTTAGCGTGAGTTAGTTAGTCAAGGTTAAAAAAGTTTTGCGTACAAGTTTGTGTGTTATACCTTATACACGTGAATCGGAAATGACCATCTTCGTTTTACACCTAATCTGATCGATACTGAATCCCAGTCTATAAATAAGAGCGCATTATAAACGCACGCGCACGCGCCGCCCGCCCATGCGCAGTCCGACGCGCGCCGCGACGCGCACAACGCGACGCGCCACTTTTGTTGTGTCTGCGCGGCGGATGCGGAGACATGACGATTCATAACAAAAAGTAGGGTTACTGGCGACATTTGGAAACTATAATTTTATAAACGAAATATATATGGCACTGTATTGATTTTTGATATACTGCTTGCTCATTTCTTGCAACGGTAAACCTTATTTAAAATTTGTTTTGTTGTTATAAACCGCCACGGCTAATGTAAAGTTTTTTGAGTACGGTATAATTGATGATATCCACACGTTATTTGATTGTCGATCTACACAACTCGATACGTCATCAATGAGCGTTTCCTGTGACGTAGAGCCGGTGATTACTGGATCTCTCATTATCACCCACAATTTGGCAACTTTTCCTAAAACAAGAACTTACGCCCACGATCAGCGAGGTTTTATGCAATATTATAATTCTCAATTAGTCGCCAGGGTATGAGAAAATGTAGTTTTGGGTGTCGGCACATGAAAAACATCATTGATATTGTTATAAGTTTTCCTCGCTCGTTCTTTGTCTGAGTGTACCTATGTGTGTGTTGTCAAGGTTTAGTTCATGTGTGTTATGGGTGCTTTGTGTCGTTTTCACGCTAAATATGTAATAGGTAAGTCTTACACTCTTGCCTCCTGCATGCAATTAAACTTTATAGTCTCGTAATCCACAAAAACCTTAATTTTTAATATTAGGCGTATGATTAAAAAAACACTAAGTATATTTCCAAACATTATATTATGCTTGTGTAGAAAAACAACTGCGAGTTGCGTCCTCAAATCTCTCAAAAATCCAAAACTTTTTCATGTACGGAATCTTCAAAATGTACCCAGTAGTAGGTAGGTACCTACATTTGAGGATAATCCTAATTTTCTTCTGTCCTATGTTTCGGATATCCTTAAAGAGTACCTGTTCCGTCTTATCTATCTATATTTTTCCACTAAAGGCGTAAGAATTAGCTTCAATTTAATTTTACCATTATAAGTAGTAGTGTCTGAAAGATTTAAAAAATAGCAATTCTGGGCGAAATGCGAAGGCTTGAGAAGTTTCTGATACAGGAATGTAATCTCAGTAAATACGTGACTCTTGGAGCACACTCAAATAATTCACAGATGACATAACTTTGATATGCCATGATAATGTTAGTTATCTTTATGATGAATGAAATTCAAATGTCACCTGACTACTGTTTCTTTTAAACTATTCAGATTGTTAAAGACACGTGTTTGGAATTGAATTGGATTTTCCCTGGGTTAGAATTCCATAGCGTTCGCTAAATATGATTCATGATAATATAGACAAAAGCGATTTTTCAAAAATGTATGGCTACTCGGCCAGGTCTATGTACGCTGTATTAAAAAATATGCAGAACTGTGTTCAATTGTTAAACAAGATTTTTTATAGAAAAAACTGCTACACAGCCAATTCAACATGGCGCGTATAATAATAATAATAATATTCATACACTCACACCTATTATCTATCCCAAAGTAAGCATCATTAAGAGCTTGTGTTATGGATACTAGATAACGGAGAAATAATGATATTAATATGTATATAAATACTAGACATATACTAAATAAACATGACTCGTAAACAAATGCTCGAACTCATCATACAAATATTTGCTATATGAATATTGCGGTACCCTTATAGGGTTCATGTTTGACACTATTCACTTTTACCATCATTGTATACAACATGAGAGCAATAAATGATTGAATTGAATTGCTCCTACCGGGATTTGAACCCGGGACCTCTTGACCAAGTAGCTTGTATAGTAAGGGGTACAGACCACTCAGCCAGGCGGTCGTCGAATGACACTTTGGTGGCGTTAAGTTGACTTCTATGTCGCCCGCCACATTACCATAGTGAAACTTTTGTACAAACAAAAATTATGCACGAAAATAAATTACTAGTATGTTTCACGGATTCAGCAGATTTTTCCTGATTTTTTGAGATACAGTAGGTACATTTACCTGGCCGGATATGAAACATCTCCTTTATTTGAGTCCGAAGTCCAAATCCCACCTTTAATTGGTCACTTACTGCTGAGTGACCTCTCTTCTCATAGACCTAATAACTATGTAGGAATAGTAAAATAAGTACTATAATTCAGTATTAAATCTAGATCAGGGTAAACATAACTCTACTATAATATATGCATAGATTTAAATGACTTAAGTAGAGTAAAACCATTTACAATAATGTATTGCGTTTATCCATTTATTATTGGCAAGGAAACTTCCTATTGTATGTATCTTTGTCAAGGACTAGAGACATAGTATAACATTAGATATCATTAAGTACATGACGTGACATTAATCGGTGATTATAAATTTATGCGTTTCAGATTTAAAGAGAGGTAGGTAGGGCATAGAGGTATATCCGGTATATGTTATAGTAAATAATTTATGTTGTAAATAAACAAGCCCAAACCACAGATTAGAGAATAGTTAAAGTAGCAATCAACTTCTGTAGAAAGCTTAGGTAATTCAAGTAGCTATATGATTTTTTATTGTTAATTATGTGTGCGTTAGCTCTTGTTGCCCTTTTTCTTCATGCTGACAAGTCATATCCACATCCCTCTGGGGCCTTACCACCATCTTTATAAAAGCGATTCATATTCCGTTCGGTTCAGTATTGGTTCCTTAACCGCATCGCTGTCATAGTCGTAGATAGCGTCGTAGTACGAATTAACGATTCTACTCAGCTTAGGTCCTAAACTGGATCCGATAATACATGGTGGTACGGGTACTGATCTCTCTTGTCTCGTTCGAAACATAGTTCACGACGGGCTGAGCATTGAATTGAGTCAGTTGATCGTTTCTTCCGTTCGGGTAATCTGCGGGATGTTACAGTTCTATAAATAAGTTGGGGGAGCTCAGTTAAACAAACAAGCCCCGAGGCGCTGTTCGCCTGCAAATAAAACTGACTGACGGTTTTCAGTTTTGAATTTCTAAGAGTTTATTTTTTCGAGTCAATATTTTTTATACTTAACTAAGCGGTAGTCTCTCTTGCTGGGTGCGTTTGAATAGGCTTTTCCTATTTCAGCCATCAAGTAATTTCCTTTTTTATACCAGCGTTACCCCTTACCAGTGGGCGAATCATCTGCTTGTTTTACCTTTTTTGTTATAAAAAAGTTATTTTTATAATGAACAAACAAAGAAGAGCATAACGGCCCGTCTGTAGTAAGTTTTATGTTTATATTCTCTTGAGAATTTATTAAATGACTTTCGAGTTTAGCTGCCGGATTTCCAAACGAAACGTTTTTGGTTCCCCAGCATCACCGCACTACAGTTATTACAAAACTATTACAGACAAATGCCATCTAATTATGGTTTTTACTGACATAATGTCATTGTCATTGTATTGTAAAAAATATCTAGATTTATACATCCACTTTGTAGGGAATCTATCAAAAGAGGCCGTATCAACATCACATGGAACAAATAGAATGATATGAGCTTGCGTATCTTCCTTGGGTTTTTTACACTCTTCATTTATGCACGTCATACGCGTAATGATATAAAAACCTATGCCTATCATATAATCATTCGGTATTGAAGTTCAAAGACATCGATCAAATTACGTAGACTTGTTGTTGTACCTACATAATAGAATACGTTTTTATACAACTAGATGACAAGCAAGTTGTACACTCACCTGGTGGTACGTTACCTTTGCCTATAGACACCTGCAAGAACGAGGAAAAGATCACTTGGTATTGCAGGTGCGTTGTCATCCTGAGGGCTAAGATGAAATGCCTTCCATGCCCAGTAATTACACTAGCCACCTTTCCCATCAATTCGAAACACAGCGAACTGATTTACGACTGAAATAGGAACACGTGCATTTAAACAACGAAAGACTAAATAAGTTTAAACAAAACTAAAGAAACAAATTAAATTATCATCCAAAGACCTTAATCCAGTCATACATGTCGGAGATGATCAAAATACGTATCTTAATGATTGTCTATAATAAATAAATATGTACCGTAAAAAATGCGGAACATAATTACATATATTCTAAAACACGCATTACCAATTATGTTTTAGGAAAAACCTTATTTTCTTGTTAGGAGAATTAAAATAATTATTTCAAGTCGATAATAAAACGAAATTAGAAGCTGTTTTGACTACATAATGGAACTAAATACATTTTGGAAGATAAAAATTAACTATATTTAATTTTGTCAGCATTTAAAAATGAAATACTGCAGCAATAAAATTGCCCACAAATGGAAATGTTGTCATCTAGTTGTATATAAAAAAATCAAATACCTACATATTAAAATATTGAGACAAATTGTCATACCAACGCTGTATAAAAAATGTAATAAAATGCTATTTGTTTTTATTTTCCGACCCATTAAATATAAACAGCCCCTCGTATAATATAATAATTCATATGAAATAAATTATTTCGCAACAAACGCTTGAAATAATGTAAGTAGGTACTTTAAAGTTCATACCTAGACTGTATAATATCTGATTACGGAAAACAAGCGTTCAGAAATACTTAACAAGGATGCGTCGGCGCATGCAGGATGTCTCATTTACACTGCTATACATAGATTATTCAGTCTGACTAACCGATTAGCGCGCAACTTGTTAAACTCAGTTAAACATAGCTTATGGCGAGTGTGGGAATTTGTGGATAGTTTAATACTTTAGGTTTAATTTTTATTTATTTAATGTAAGCAAAAATTTTAATATAGAGTACAAATACAAAGTGTTATTTTAATAATTACAAAATCAGTATTTATAATAACGACGTAACAAATTATTTTCATTTAACGTTTATAACTGACCAATCTGTTTTATTGACGAGAAATTCATGATTTTTTATTAAATTTAGTAGGCTTGGTAGGTTTTTAGGTGGTTTTGGTATACCTTCTAAAGTCAGACAAGATCGGGTTAGAAACTCTGCAAGGTTTTGTTGTGGTTGTTTTGTCTAATAATATGCTTAAAAATAAATCTGAAAATAATCATTATATAATAGTTATAGCTAATTTACCTAAAGATGATTACTTTTCATACTAAGAGGTCAGTTCATCAGCTGCCGCTGTGTTTAAAAATGCATTAGGTATTGTCTGCCAGCGATTTCAAAATCATTACCATAATTTGGGACAATGAGCATTCGGCATTCGAAGGAAATCATTTATGAAAAATGATTTGATTTGCTTTGCTTCTGACTCTTTATCAAAGGTTTTTTAATCATTGCAAGATGCACGGAGACAAAAAACATTCAGAGCCGGTCGTAAGGTCGAAGGTCCGCGGGTAAATCACACCTTTAAATAATTTTATTAAACACCAATTTCTTTTTGTCCAAACAGAAGGCGAATTGGAAGCGGAATGGCTTCAAGCCGCTGGCCTGGGTTCACTCGCGGCCCCTTTCCAGGCGGGCCTAGAGGTGACCGAGGCCCAGCTGGGTGAGGCCGTCCGGCCTCTGCCGAGGGAGCAGGCCGCCGCTGTACGGCGTCGCGTCAGAAGACTCAACAGGACTGTCCGGAGGAAACGAGCGGCGTCCAGAGCCAAGAAACCGGATATCAGAGATGTGTTCAGGGATCTTGAGGTAAGTTTGTTTTATAACCATAATTCTTAAGGCGATATCTCGTGAACTATTTCGGCCGAGACAGAGAGGGTTATAGATATGGACTTCTCCGCGCGGAAAAAAGACAACAAAGCGTAGCGCGCATAACGGAAGCGACTCTGGATTTCAGTTATTTATTTATGTTGTATACTGGCTAGTTTTATAATCTAGATTGTTATTTAAATTTTTTAATTCTAAGTCACTTCTTGACAGCTTGTTACTTGGTTACCAATATATCTTTGTACACACGCATTTTACTTTATTTTTATTTACAACATTCGTTATCAGCACGAAGCTCTAGTAAAATGAGTGATCAGTTTAGTGGTATTAAATTATTAACTAGTCGTGATGGATATAGCATCTGGAAATTTAAAGTTCGAGCACTGCTTATCCACGAAGAGTTGTGGCAGTCTATTGCAGGCTATGCTCCCGGTGATATGACCTCTGAGGATGTGAGGATTAGAAAGGATCAGAAGGCCTTGTCTAAGATTTCCCTCACGCTGGATGGTTCAGCCATTACTCACGTTAGGTCTGCTAAATCAGCAAAAGAAGCATGGGATGCATTGGCAAATGCTTATGAAGACAAAGGTATGGGTCGCCGGTTGTCATTAGAACGTCGACTATACAGGTATGCCTTAAATGATTTTACCACAATTGAATCTTATATAAATGCTGTGTTGTGTACGGTCCAAGATTTGTCCGATATTGGAAAAGTCATAGATGACGAATCTGTAGCTGCTATTTTGTTGGGAGGATTGTCAGTCAAATATGAGCCTCTCATAATGGCACTGGAAAACTCCAATGTTAAGGTGGCAAGTGATTTAGTGAAAAGTAAATTGTTAAACGAAATGGCTAAAGATGTTACTCAAAATGACATATTAGCATTGAGTTCGAAAAAGTCAAATAAAAATAGAAAGCCCATTATATGTTATAAGTGTCACGAGCCAGGACATAAAAGTCCTCAATGCCCATATAAGCAAGGCAAGAAGAAAATCAATATTGGTTCTTTGGAGACTAAAGGTTCCTTGTGTGCTCAAGATTCAACACTACTTACTGCATGTGTGGCTGATGGTAATGAAAATAAATGTCAAAAATGGTATATTGACTCTGGAGCAACAAGTCATATGAGTCCTTGTTTGGAATATTTTGAGAACTATAAGCCCTTGATCAGTAATGGTCGTTCTGTCACCATTGCGAATGGAGACAAATTACCAGCTGTAGGAACAGGTGATATAGCTATTAGTGATAATCCAAATATTTGTAAAATAAAAGACGTTGTTTTTGTACCTAATTTACATTGTAATTTAATTTCCGTTAAGAAAGCTGTTGATAAAGGATTCACTGTAATTTTTGATAAACATGGTTGTAATTTTTATAATGATATTGATGTAACTTTAACTGGCAATTCTATTTTACAGGGTTCTTATAGTGGTGGTTTATATAGTTTAAATTTAAATCCAAGTAAACCATATAAGTATGCAGCTTTAGATGTGGTTGACAATACAGAACGTACGGTGCACTTTGATTTGTCTGAGTATCAACTGTGGCATAGGCGTCTGGGTCATCTGTGTCGTATCGGTATGGACAAACTTAAAAGAGGCCAAGCAAACGGTATGACGTATTCTGCTATCGATAAAGATCCCTGTATACCATGTATAGAAGGTAAGCAAGCCAGAAAACCTTTCTTGAAAATTAAATACAAACGTGCGTGTTGTCCTTTAGAATTGATTCACGCCGATGTTTGTGGTCCGTTTTCTACTACATCTTTTAAGGGAAATAGTTACTTTATTATATTTATTGACGATTTTACACGTATGATGTTTGTTTATTGTTTTTCTTTAAAATCTGAGGTTTTTGAGATTTTTAAAACTTTTCATTCTTTTGTCGAACGACAATTAAACATGAAAATGAAATGTTTGCGAACAGATAATGGGACTGAGTTTGTTAATAAACAACTGTCCAATTATCTTAATAGTTTCGGCATTAAACATGAGACAACAGTTCCTTATAGCCCGCAACAAAATGGAATTAGCGAGCGAAGTATAAGGTGTATTGTTGAAAAGGCTCGAACTATGTTAGCTCAAAGCAACCTCCCTAAAGCATACTGGCAGGACGCTGTGGAAACCGCTGTATACATTAAAAATAGGTCTCCACACCGTGCTTTGGTGTGTGTAACTCCATACCAAAAATGGTATAACGAGAAACCGAATATTTCTCACTTAAAAGTATTCGGATGTAGGGCTCTTGTGCATGTCCCAACATGTCATCGTACCAAGTTGGACGTAAAGGCCGAAGAATTTATCTTTGTCGGCTACTCTGACGATCCAAGGAGCTATTTTTTCAGGCATGCACAGTACCCTAGAAAATTTACTAAAGAGAGAGACGCTGTATTTTTTGAAAATGTTTTTACTGGTTTGAAGGCTGAAAAACAATGTGTAAATACATTGTCAGAACCTCTCATTTTAGAACAATGTACTTCTCTTTTAAATAATAATATTCTAATGCAGTCATCAGGTGCCGTAGTAGATAGCAGTGAAAATTCTTTGACAGAAGGCACCAGTGAAAGCAGTCATGAAGATGTTGTTTCTTCAACTGAACCATCACATGAAAATTGTGATAACGCTGTGAGTCGTTACCCGAAAAGAGATCGTAAACCTCCTGATTTCTTTTCTTATAATACTTTGGTTTCTAATTTAGACGACGAGCCAAAATGTTATATTGATGCGATAAGGAGTGAAGACAAACTTCATTGGGTCTCTGCTATGTGGGACGAGTATAACGCGTTGATAAACAAAGGCACATGGATTTTGGTCGATAAACCTAAAAACAAACCGTGTATCCAGTGCAAGTGGGTGTACAAAGTCAAACGAGACTCTGTCGGGAATATTTTAAAATATAAGGCGCGTTTGGTTGCAAAAGGATTTACGCAGGTATATGGCGTAGATTATTTTGAAACATATGCACCAGTTGTGCGTAACTCTTCTTTGCGGACTTTGTTAGCTTTTGCTGTCCAAGAAGGTTACAAAATCCGTCATATGGACGTGGATACGGCTTTTCTAAATGGAGACTTGGACGAAGAAGTCTACATGTTGCAGCCAGAAGGTTTCACAGATGAAACACAGAAAGACAAAGTTTGCTTATTAAAACATTCTCTTTACGGTCTTAAGCAGGCACCGAGGTCTTGGAACATTAAATTGAAGCAAACATTGTCAAACATTGGTTTCAAACAGTCACCTTCTGAGACTTGCATTTTCTCAAAGAAAATTAGTGACAATGAAACTCTTTTCTTAGCTGTCTACGTTGATGACCTAGTTTGCATTTTTAAAAACAATTTTACTTTTGACAATTTCAAAAGTGACATACAAAAATGTTTTTCAATAAAAGACATGGGAGAAATAGAATTTTGTTTGGGAATGAATTTGAAATATGAAAATAATAGTCTTAAAATTTATCAAAAGACTTATATTGAAAAAATAGCGAAGCGATTCAATATGAGTGATGCCAAAAGTGTTTCTGTGCCGCTTTGTAAGAGGTTAGAGAAATCTAAGGAAGAAAGTTCTTATGATTGCCCATATCGAGAGCTTATAGGATGTCTAATGTTTCTTGCTGTGACCACTAGGCCAGATATTGCGTTTACGGTAAGTTACTTAAGTCAGTTTAACACCAAATATGACGAAAGTCATTGGAAATGTGCTAAACAGTGCTTGAAATACTTATTAGCAACTAAAGATTTGGGTATCACTTACAGAAAGACAAAAGATACAGGACTTTGCGGCTATTCCGATGCAGACTGGGCAAACTGTACCGAAGATAGACGCTCATATACAGGATACTACTTTAGTATAGCTGGAGGTCCTGTTACGTGGGAAGCGCGTAAGCAGCCAACCGTAGCTCTTTCGTCTGCTGAAGCTGAATACATGGCTCTTTCTAGCGCTGTCAAGGAGGCCTGTTTTCTCAGACGACTATACGCAGAACTTTCAGGTGAACACCACAAAGTTGTTTTATATTCTGACAGTCAAAGTGCACTTGCGTTAGCTTCCAACCCTATCCATCACAATCGAACTAAACACATAGATGTTAAGTTTCATTTTATTCGTGAGAAGGTCAATGATGAAACTGTCAAATTAAACTTTCTATCGACAGATAAGTTACCTGCCGATATATTGACCAAACCCTTAGGGCGGATAAAACATAAAGTATGTCTAGATAGAATGGGCATTACTTAAGTTTTTGTGTTTTTAGTTATGTTGTTTATATAGGATAGAATTTAGTTTGATTTTTAGTAGCTGTCTGTGCTCTAATTTATAATTTTATAACTAATTTAGATTAAGGGGGCGTATGTTGTATACTGGCTAGTTTTATAATCTAGATTGTTATTTAAATTTTTTAATTCTAAGTCACTTCTTGACAGCTTGTTACTTGGTTACCAATATATCTTTGTACACACGCATTTTACTTTATTTTTATTTACAACAATTTAACTAAATTTTGAAAGCGAAATTTTTTTTCACAATAATGCCGAGTTTATTGCCTTTCTAATAAAATAAACTTAGATTGTGCTTTAAATATTCGTTCGCCAGTTTATAAGACATCACAAATGAAATGAGCAGAATCATCTTTAGATTTTTTTCTACGGAGAGAATTGAAGTTTCGGCTTTTGTAAAATACTTTTTTGATTAGTCAACTCTACATATTTAAAAACATCAACTAGGTAAAATAGGATTAAATTCTTATTAAAAATGCTGAATGTTTGCGAGGTGTCGCCTTCCTAAGGACTTCGTGAAGGTAGTCTGGAGAAAAGAATGAATTAGCGTGTCATCGCAAATTAACACTTCCTGTAACTCTAGCACAAACACTTTTAAATTTCGAATCGCCATCGTATCGAGTAGTTAGTTACGGTAGCTTTTGTCTGGCTTTTGTCTGAAATTTTACCCATCAAAGCTCGATAAAACAGACTCAATCAAATTTTAATTGTTATGTCATCAATAGATCACGTCGAATAATACGATTCGAAATTTAACAATGTTCGTGCCAGGGGTAATGGTGACAAATGATAAGCAAAGTTGAAAGGTGGTTATTAAGTTCAGTACTCAATCATTTATTGCAAGCATAAAAATAATATATTACAAAAGCATTACTCTATTTATGTCATATAATGTTCCCTCGGTATTTTAGTTTAAAGTGTTGTAGTTATTAGGTCGTAATGGGAAAAGTACATTTTGACAATCTTAAGAATTAAAAAAAAGGAAAAAGAGGTTACTCAAATAGGTGAAAATAAAATATGTAATAATTATGTATCCCGGCGGGCATCGTAATAGATAAAGGAGAGGAGGACGTCTAATAAGAATTAGCAATTTTAAAATAATTTGTGAGTATACAAGTAAGTATGCATACATTTTTAGATAAATATTTTAATGTCTTTGGTCATTAACATTTCGTCCCTCACATAGAATAAAAAAATCCTATTGTATCTGATAAAAAAAAGGAATGAATTTACAGATTACGGTAGTCTTAGAGAATTAAAGGAGGATGCTAATCTTAGTATGAAGCCTTGCCCCACCTAAGAACTGACACGTCCAAAAGTAATAATTTAGGGCGCAATTAGATATTATTAAGACAAAGTATCTTTACATACCAATACATTTTTCTTTAAAGATGCAATTTCTGAGATATACGTAAAAGAAAACTGAATTGTAATAACAATCAACATTAGCAATGTAGGTATGTCATCTGTCAAAGTGCGTTTTGTTATTTTCTTCCTAGGTAATAAACTTGTTCAATCCAATTAACTGTATTTAATTATTACTCATCTTTATTGTAATAAAATAATAATAATAATATAAAAAAATAATGATAAATACATTAAAATACCTTTTATGGTTTTCTAAACATAAAAAAGTATTTGTTTTCTATGAAACAAAACGCTCCGGTCAATGGTTTTCATTGACAAAATATTACAATTCCGGAATGAAAGATTTTTGAAGATTTTATTTATGTTGTCAACAAAACCTTAGCTTTATACTAACTCAAACTATTTCCAAAAATAATCTTTCTATTTATGAGGCATTATTAGAAATATTGTTTTGTTGGACATTGACTTGGGTTGGGGCAAAAATTGTCATCCTCCTTTATATTCAATATTTATCAGGTCTTTTTTACATAATTTAACCTTATTATACATTTACTAAGTTTGCATAAAATCAATATTATTAACTAACATTTACTCAGAAATCCACACACAAATATTCGATCTAAGTTACACGTAGCTAACACAAATGTACCATACGTAATTAATTACTTGAATGCATTCTAAACTAATTTTCGGAAGAGGTCACTTCTAAGAACACATTAAAATTACTTACGAATGCGTCTACGTTACACGAATAATTATAACAAACGTAGTCGACAAGATTTACTGATAGCTGTCAAAATGTATTACGGTCGTATTCTGTAATTGCGCGTAAGCAAACTGATTTTGAACAAGTTGTTACTTACTTGACAGCGGCCTGTCAAGCCTCATCATTTCTCTCTTAGAAATCGGATAGGTAGGCCAGGCCAAGATGAATTATTTTAAATCTTGTGGCTTAGCAATTAAGATCAAAGAAGATTTTAACAGAGAAATTTTTAAAGAGTCTGTGAGTAATGTGTTCCATTGCACTGGAAATGGTATCGATGTGAGAACCAATAGGATAACAGGTTTAGCTGTGTCAAGTTTAAGACCGTTTTTTAGTCATCTACGCACCGATAAGCACTAGCTGGTTTGACTTACCACGCGGTTTCTAGACTAGTTGAGTTAGTTTTAGAAATCAATGCATGCTCGATCGGAATCGATAGCTTCTTACTGTCGTTAATTTTCGACACATATGCATCTTAACTTCAACATAGGCCGTAAGGAACAGCAGGCGTAATAAGAAACGATTTCAGAAGTTTTGCGGCAAAATAAAGCGTGTTTTGTGAACTTTCGCCTATATTGAGTGGTCTCTATTGATGTACACGGAAGGTTTAGAATCGAAACAAACTTGATGGTAGCTTCGTGTTTTGTATTTCACTATTTCGTTAGTGTCTTCGGATGAATTCTTTCATAGCAGCATCTCAGCACTCGTAGCACGGGCCGTGGACAAAATCTCTTTCCCTCACTTATGTCCACTTACTAGAAGCCAAAAATGTGCTTCATCTCTTTTTGTCGGATGAAGGGAGAGACAAACTTTTGTACACTCCCCAGGGAGTTTTTTTTTCAAAACGTAGGTTAGTATAGTCACGGCTAAAAAGATGTACCTATCTATGCATTTAGGGCTTCAAAAATATGTATACAAAACCCTATTGCTACTACAATAGAGTCCATATACCGGGTGTTACTAAATTCCGAAATAAAATTAGGAAATCTTGGGGGGGGGGGGGGGGGGGGTTATCTTAATATATCTTATTATCTTTCGGACTTTTGTAACACACGACAGTACAGACGACAGTAAATCAAGCGTAACAGTTGCACTACGAAAGCCGTCTCTATTACGAACGCAGTAAGGGCGGCTCTAGGTCAAACTTCTTGTTCTCAATCTTTTCAGACGCGACTTTACCGGAACACAAACTCTTATTTTGGGATCGCAACATGGATAATGGTGTGCTATAGTTTATCTAAAAAGTGTCTTTTGTCTCCAGTCTTAAAGTTGGATTTTGAATTACAAAACCATCGAAAAAAACTGATAATTCTAGGCATCTATATTAATTAATAATGATAATTAATGAATCCAAGCTTTAGATACGAACAGGGCAAAGCCCGAATATGTAAATAACCATAAATAGTATGCAATGTTTACGCTCAGAATATTTGTAGGATTTAACATAAAATTAACGACATCTGGATCTTGTTTTACCCGATTTAAGATTACTGGTGAATCACGGAGCGAGCGGGCACCTAATATGTGCGTGTTTCGTGGAATCATCACAGGTAACCGATGAGTAAGATACACCTATATTTTAACTTACCGCTTATTTATTTATTTATCCTTAACTTGTGAAGCGCACATTCCAGGCGCAATTGGTTTTTAATTGTCATGGGCTGGAAGTATTATACCTACGTAGCTCCATCGGAAAATTATGAAAATTTTTCGCTCCGAAAATATTTCATCACAATGTCACAACTATAAAATATGACGTCATGAATTTTAAACACAACATCAATCAACTCATCTGAAGTCAAGATTACGTTTTATCGTTACATCGCGCATCGGCAGCATATTCAAGAGCATTTTTATAAGAATAAGTAAGCTGTGTCATTGTTATGTTACTAACGCTATGAGTAAAGTTAGCGACGAATGTTATTCTAGGACAGTAACAAAAAGATGATAACTTACATTAATAGACATATCTAACAAACATGAGTTATAAGATGCAATGCCTAACTAAAGAGATTCTGCGTAAGTAGGTACCTGCATGATTTTCAATTACTAACCAGAATTTAGTGCCCTATATGTAAAGTTTTTTTGAATAGGATTCAAATTAATGTGAACGTACTGGCCTTTCGTGACTTTCCTAAACCATATTGAGGTTCCAAAAACTGAAGTACCTAATGATTGCAACCAGCCTCATTTGCGAACCGCAGCCTTTAAACGCTGAAGGAAGTAGGTTATGTATAAAATCAGTGCTGTTTTGTCCATTCGTTCGAATGACATTTTGAATTTGGATAAATAGTATTAAATAGTTGCCCTCCCTTGTGTAACAAATGAATTATATTTTAGTTATTCAAACCCTTATAACGAAAGCTTGGAAAGAAAGATCATTTTCAAATGGGAATTTGAAAGGAAATGTTTTAGCATTACAGCTGACTCATTTGATATGCGGTCTTCTTTACCGTTAATTGAAATTAATCGAATGAACATGAAAACCAACATAAACTTTTGAGTAAGTAGGTAAATTTAATTACAATAGATAATGGAGATAAGTAAATAAATGAAATAAGCCAAGTTACTTTAAAACACTTTATTTTTTTAAACATCTAGACGACGAACAAGCTGACGGTCCACCTGGTGGTAAGTGGTCACCATCGCCTATAGACACTTGTAATGGCAAGGACAAAATCTGAGGTCTAAGACGAAATGCCGTCTATGCCCAGTCATTACACTGGCTACCTTCCCTTGGAAATAAGAAAGGAGGTGGTACCTACCCAGAAGACCCTACATACGGGACTACCAAATATATAATATGCTCAAGGTTTTTTTTTTTCAAAGAAGTAGTAAAAGAATTTTAATAGGTCTTTAAATTAGTAAAGCATCTTGCTTAAGTTGAGACGCTTGAAATACCAGCAGTACCACTCGTGCGTTTCCGACTACGCAAATTATTATAAAGGAAAAGTTATCGAAAATTATTTCTGACAACCAAGGAATACTCCCACTGACTTTAGTTCTAAATTTAATTTAAATCTGTTTTAAATACCAAAGAGGTAGCAATCGAGCCCACCTGATGGTAAGCGGTTACCGTAGCCTATGGACGCTTGCAATCACGCGCGTAGCCGACCCTAGAATATACTGTATTATGTCCTTCTCTAAATTAATTGGACATGACAAGATGTTGTAATATTAAATTAAGTTTAGTGAAAACCATATGTCAAGTTATAGTGAAATAAATTGGATTCCTTAATGATTTTATACAAGATAGATTTATAAGACAGCCATTACAATTTATATCTCTAAACTACATGAAATAATACTAAATCACCATAGTAAAATAAATCAGATGCCATTAAAATTGTTTTAAAACGAACCAGTTAAGCACCCTTGTAACGTAGGTATTAAGGGCACAGATAACTAACATCGGCAGCTATTAGATAAAGATGCAATTAAGGGTACATTATGGACTGGACAACCTTAGTTTTTAACGTTTGTTGATGTAAAGAGGTTGTATATGAAACTTTTACGCTCTGACTCCATTGAGTTTTTATAGAAGACTGATGACCTTTTTAGTTGTGTTCTAACGAACGGATTCCGTAATTTTATTTTAAAATATTTTAAAAAATCATATTGCCGTAATCAGTGCCAATAGGCGTTGAAACGGACGTTGGCGCGTGCATTAAAATTGCCTGGCGTCCGGTAAATTTCAAAACTGAATTGTTTTGTTGGCGTTGAGCAGAGTGCTAAGTGTCTGTGGCGCGTGCAGTGTTGCTTTGTGTTGTTTTTTTAATAAATAAACAGCCTGCATGCGAGTCTTTTAGCCGATTTTTTTTACGAGAGTTGAGTGTGGTGATCATGATTTGCGATACAGTGCGCTCGAAGGTGTGTGAGAAGATGTCCAGTTGTAAGGGGTTGGCGCTGATGAGGACTTACTTAGACGCTCTGGTACGTTGGTCTATGAAAATCTTAGTGCCAAACTTGTTTCTTACAAAAATATGTAAAGAATTAAGTACACCATTTTCCAGTTCGTGGCTATTAGGAGAAAAGAAAGGCATTACAGCACCTAGGACAGAATATGTATTTCATGGTGCACCTCATGTCTTCTCAGAGTACTCCAGTTTTCACCACGACTACTATCATGACTATCATAAAAGGGTTTGGCCACATTAAAAGAGTTCGATAGTATTATTGGGATAAATTAAGGAAGTAAAAGTTGAAACTCGCAATGACATTCCAATGTAGACAAAACCTAAGACACTTTAGTTGGTAGTGTGACCATATTAACCTTTCGTCCTTGATAGCCCGCCGGTGCTCACACACAATAGAACATCTGTATTCTGATAATAAGGTGGTTACTACACATATTAATTTTGTCTTAGAGATCCAATTAAAATTTTCCTTCGGTACCTAAATATATGTATTATAATTTTTACAACGCTTACACGACATGACTCTCATCACTGTAAATAGAATAAATTAAAAAAACACACATTTTTTTCATCAAATGAATTATTTGACTGGTTTTTCTTTTTCTTCTCTTTTACTAGGAATATTTATAAAACAATGTATTAAAAGAAAGGCCTTTTTACATAATCTATTAAAAAGAAAAGCCTTATTATACTGGCCATTATCCATTGTAAAAGGCAGTAAAAGAACACCACGTGCTGCCTCTCATATATTAATTGTGTTTATTTACCTACTGAACTGATACCATTGTGCTTGTAAATGAGTTTTAAGATGGAAATACTAGCGTATCAAACAAGTTGATAAAACGTTGATGCTAATATGCCATTATTGCTAGCTTCCTGTAAACTGGTTACGTTGAGATTATACTTAACACAAAATTATGTATTTTGTTATTTTATACTCTTTATTAGACTTTTTCACGTAGTTATACCAATGCATATTACTACCACTCAGCAAGGGTTGATCTTATAGTGTATGAACCTTGAAAGCAGTGATAGATACAATAACATTTACCATGATATTACCTATGTTCCTGTGGTATATATTTTTTACCTGTCAAGCCACAGAGTCCAGACACAATTGGTTTTTAATTGTCATTAGACTCCCGGGGGTATAAAGCGGTTTGACAAATACAACTCAGTGGTCAGTTAAGAACATAGCCCACCTGATTTGCCGACCGCAGCCCAGCCGCAGCAGGGTAAGCTTGCGCGGTGCCCACTCTATACCAGCGGTATTTAAAGAACCCCATGCCCGTTTAAGAAAACCTACGCAGGGAGTTCATTCCAAAACCTGTACCCCATTTTTTTTGTTGACGCTGATGAGAAGCTCTACCAGTCGACCCACAGACCCGGAGGGAGAAGGAGGAGTGTGTGGGGCTCTCACCCACTAAACTCCTCAGCGACGCACCTTCTTATCCGCTTCGGGATGGCCCGAAGACATTTAGCCGTTGTGTCGTCAAGACGGTTTGACCGCGGTCCGTCCCTACCTGAAATTTCGTTGGGGGGATATAAAGAGGGGGAAGGAAAAGGAAAGTTTCAATAGAATCGAAACGAAAACGGCGATCGTCGTGTTCTCCTCTCAAATCCACATATAAAAAGTGTTTAATAATAATCGTTTTGATTTGATTCAATCTTATATTAGGGGCACAGAACGTACGCGGGAACAAAGTTTCTCTTTAACCGCATTATAAGCGACCATATAATTGAGGATATGTTTCCAGCCGGTACTAAGCGGTTCGCGGGACAAAGCATACTAACAAGTCAATGCTTGTTAACCTTAATTTCATTTATTTATCCTTATAATGAAAGCAATTGAGAAACGGTGTCAACGCAAAATAGGAAATTAAATTGGTAATAGCAATTAATTGTTTAAATGTGGACATTATTATTTAAACTTAGGATTATGCTAGGTGTATTTCACTACTCATCTATTTATTTCAATAATTCATTTTTATTGCTAATAAGAAGTTAGAGATAGGCAGAGAGAAAGAGAGAGAGAGAGAGAGATCTGTCAAAGACTATATTTATAGTGTTGTTAGTGGATGTCGGATAACGCGCCAAAAGGTAGACTATGTTCTTCTTAGGGAATTATCTAGGTATCTACATGCCAGATTTCATCTTTATCAGTTGCTCAAAGTATGTCTGTTCCATTTTTACTCCTATATAAAAATGGAAAAGAAACGAAAATGGAAAAGACAGACTTTCGCATTTACAATATTTGTATACTTACTTGCACTACCAAAGCCGCCTCTATTACTATCGGAGTAAGGGCGGTCTCAAGGGTTACACTGTTACGCTTCATGTGTTGTCGACTGTACATGCGAAATTTCGAATTCGTAAAAGAATTTGTACTAGTTCATGTTGGATGTTGGCAGACGAAGTAGTTTTTTGTTGTACAAGCTGCTTTTCATTTCGAATAGGTAGACCCTTCTTTCCTTTTATCGAGTACCTAACGTTCAATATTTAGCATTCCAACCATAGAACTAACTTAGGCTCTCATTGCCCCTTACCAAGAATTTGTACCGAATATAATGAGATATTATATAAGGTTTTCAAAAAGGGTTCTCAAAAAGTTTTTAAAAATGAATTGCTTTGCCACACATTGTCACTTAGTTCACATCATGATTTTATTTAGTCCATGAATTCCTACATTTATTTTACAGTTTAGTTTATTATTTAACTCAGTTTTTTTTAAATACTTATACAAAGAATATAATAGCAAGTGTTATATATACCTGTAATTGGCGAACATTTATCAACACGTTCACAAACACGTTATCGATTCTTAGTCGCCTTCATATTTGGAAATCTTCAAGTGAGAACATGCGGGAAGGATGTTGCGAATTTATTTTTCTAGTTTTTGCGTGTTGAACTACGGATAATGAGTTCGTCTATAAGATTACGAACTTATAAACCTTGATTACTTATACACAAAACGCAATTACAGTTTCCATTACATATGTAAATGTCTACATCCTTAAACTGAGATAAGTTTATTTTACTGATGAAACAATCAATAAAAATAATAATAATAATGAATATTATCTATTGCACACCGAGAAAAAATATAAAATATAATATAATATTCATAGTTACACTCACACCTATTATCTAGCCCAAAGTAAGCTTCATTAAGAGCTTGTGTTATGGAAACTAGATAACGGAGAAATAATGATATTAATATGTATATAAATACTAGAAATATACTAAATAAACATATAAACATCCATGACCCGTAAACGAATGCTCGTACTCATCATGCACACATTTGCTCCCACCGGGATTCGAACCCGGGACCCCCGACCGGGTAGCCTGTATAGCAAGAGGCACAGACCACTCGGCCAGCTAGTCACCTAAACTATGTTAATAAGGGTGGGTCCGCTTGTTATACCATGTACCAAACACCTTGTAGATGTCGTTGATGTCTTATGTATGGGTCAAAAAAGAGATGTTTTCAAAAATGTATGGAGACCCGGCCAGGTCTATGTACACTATACTGAAAAATAGGTTAAAATATGAGGAACAGTGTTCAATTGTCCATTTTGTTTTTATTTGCTTTGTTTGGTATAAGACAAGAATTTTTATAGAAAAAACTGCGGCACAGGCGCACAGCCAAATATTCATCATGGCGCGTATGTAACTTTGTTGACGTTTAGTTGACTTCTATGTCTCTCGCCATATTGCCATAGTGAATAACCGTGATCTCCACGAAACCACAAATTTCAACTTTTGTACAAACAAACTACGCATGAAAACGGATTATTAGTATTTTTCGCAGATTCAGGATATTTTTCCTGATTTTTTGAGATACTGTACATAACCTGGCCGGATATGAAATATCTCCTTTAAGGCTGCGTGCCTACTTTTTGTTTGACAAGAGTTTAGAGTAGGTACCTAATTATAAGTAAGTACAATGTAAATCAATGTTATTCCTTTGCTATCTAGTATATCTCGTTAATCGTATTGTTTTCGTGGAACCGGCCCGACTGCAACAGAAGTGCTACTTAGTATAATAATTTATGATATAACTACGGAATAAGAATTGCGACTGAATGTTGAATGAAACTATGCGCAAAGAGTGGTAGGCGATATTATTACATGCAGAGAATGATTCAATTTAATTTAAATAGTTAACGTTTTTGGCTAAGTTTCAATAAAACTATGGCAACGGGTCCTATGGCAGCGGATTTCGTAGTGCAACTAGTGTCATGTGTTTAGAAACACATGACACTAGTTGCACTACGAAATCCGCCTCTATTACGATCGCGGTAAGGGCGGTCTCAACGTCATACTGTTACGCTTGATGTGCTGTCGACTGTAAATTAATTTTATATTTCTCTCATTGTGTCAAAAAGAAAGTAAAAATTAGATGAGTAGATACTGTCAAATGACTATAGGTAATTCCTCGGTAACTCATAAAAACTAACTATGTACCATAATATAAGACATGTGTCAATTCAATACCTCATATTTTGTTTTTTTTATAGAAGTTGACTCTCTTACCTTTTCTTTCTTTTTATCTATGAATTTACGGTCGATTTTGGCGTGGTTGTGAAAGCCACTTTATCCGTATTTTAACAACTAAATGTGGAAGTGGCTTCTAAATTTTACAGCAAAAAAGATTTTTTTCAAGACCAGAAAGGTGATTCTGATCATTCATTCATTCAATAGATCGTCTTGATGTATTTAGTAATATCGATTGATGTCTGATCGATCTCGAAGAAGAACTCGCTAATGTTAGATCTTTAGCCGCGAGAATACTTACGATTTCATGTAATATTCTCGTATTAAGTCTTAATACGAGAAATATTCGTCGTAATATTCGTAGTAATATTCTATTCTAATGGGTACATTTTATTCTGTTTTCAACATACCCGTATTACGAGTAATGTATGTAATAGGAAACATCAATTATTACACGGCTATAAACATGAGGGCAAATAAAAACAAAACACAATAATGGTCACAAAAGCGATAAGTCATCACGTGATGCACAATTAAACGTGACACTTTCGTCTGTCGCATTGACCCACATATGCACAAATGACAATATCTCCAACAATCATCTCGACTAAACTAAACACCGTAGCAATAGGGCTGTTTTTCGCATAAAACGTTCCATAATTATAGTCGGTTGGTACTTTAAGAGTACTGGTTTACTTCCGCTCGCGGTTGAGATATTTTTTTCCTGGCCACAGAATCGTTAGGGACTCTAAGTGCTAAACGCTTCGATTTTATTATCTCGTAAATTTGTGCTACTCTCACAGACACTCCACTAGGTCCATAAACATCGCAAAATTTTTTCGCGGCTTGTGTTGCATTTTTACCATTTTTGTAGTAAAATTTTAAAATGTATCTAATTTCTTCATTAGATTCACTTATATTGATAGTACGAAAAACAAATGAAAAACACATTTTCCTAATTTGAATTTGGAATTATCTTTTTTAAAATCTAAACTTTTAATGGAGTAGTGGCTAATGTACAAACCGTACAAGCCAAAAAAGAAGAAAAAAAAAAGAAAACTTTTAATGATACCAAAACCAGCAAGATACAAATAGTACAGCCAAAGAGATTTTATTACAAGTTCATACATACTATAATGCGAAAAGACTTTTTCCCCAACCTAATATTTATTTATTGGCACACAAAACAGAGTTACTTTTTAAAAACAAGCCGTAGCTCCAAAATAATGTACCTATACCTATACTGCATGTTCAACAAGAAACGAGTGGCTATCTCACTAATCTGTAGATTAAAATGATGAACGTATAATTACCTATATTCGCCAATAAATGATGATTTGATTTATGTGTTTAATAATTTACAAAAGTGTTTATTCATCCATTGAGTTCCAACTGTACCTACTACAAGAATAACGTGAAACTGATCGCAACCGATAATTCGATGAAGTCTCTGACCATTTTACTATACGATCTTACGTCCTGGCGGCCGGCACCTAAACACTGTAATTAGAATTGTTTTAAAATGGTATGTTGACCCGTCAAGCATTAGATTCTAGACACAATTGATTTGAAATTTTGAAACCGTGCTTCGAAAGGCACGTTAAGCCGTTGGCCCCAGTGGTTTTATGGCCCAAATCATGCACATATATTTGTAGCAACATTGATAAGGAATAAATGTAAACAAACCAAATGTCAATTCTGATATTGATTAATTCAATATTGCAATATTTATGCAGTTATTTATTCTTTAGTCAGATGCCGATAATAGTAAGAAGCGTACGCATCAAGATTCTGTGGTCACAAAATCACGTTTACTAATAAAAATGCAATTGCCCGTACATGCGCACAAGCGTTAGCCGGGTCACCCCGGAAGATCGCCATCCGGCATCGGCAGCTCGGCAATAAAGCCTGATACGGCAACTGGCGGAATTCGTATGCGCGTGCGCCTAGATAATTGATCTGTTCGCGGAAACTGTGGGCTCTAAGGATAAATACTTACATTTATATTTGCTATAATCTTTATTGTGTCTCGGATTAATTTAAAGTGTTGAGATAATCATCATCATTTACACCGGCCTATAAACGTTCCACTGCTGGGCTCAGGCCTTCCTGCATGGAATAACCACATGGAACAAAATAAAAACAAGAAACCAGACTTTGCTAATGAGAATGGAACTAGGGACGTACCATTGTACTTGCAGTGGTAGTATGATAAGGAAATGCTTCTTAACACCTTAAAAAATAATCAGTTCACAAAAAATAGCTTGATCAATAATCGAAATTAAATGTCAAACTCGTATAGCTTATTCGCAAATTAAGCCAGCATAGATTTTATATGTAGATACTTCATTCCCGTAATTACTAAGCTGAATCCTCGAACCTAAATGGCTATTTATAACATGTGTTATAAACTTATAAATGTTCAGGATATTTCATTTTTTTTTTCTTAAAATTCACTGGGTTCTAAGGTTCTCATACCGGTCACTTATATTTGCACAAATATGCAAACCCACAAGTGTAGGAGCGGTATTCGCAAATGAATATCGCTGTAAATTTGCAGTTTTCCAAGCTGTGTCGGTTTTTGACGCACATCAAAGCGAACCTTAAATCTTCGATTGATAGTCTCCACTTCAAATCATAGAAATAAAGAGATATGTTAAGTTCTCTGTCGCGCAGTGGTTCACCTGTATACTTATTATCTAACTTCTACTTTAAAAATTATCCTAGCTTTATATTTTAATTTGGAACCATTTTAATTCTGCTTTCTAGCATTGCGTAACGAAGCTCGAGGACAATGCGTAATAACAGTTTCTCTTTCCATTAGCGAAACAATCATACATTTCTAAGTTTACTTTGCTGAGACAAAGACGGTGATTAAGACCACACATGTTCATTCCCACAGTAGGTACTAGACTCGATTGATAATGGCACGTGCTTTCTACCTTAAGAAAAACAGACTCTCGCTAATGTAACAATGTAGGTAACAAGTTTCCTTAGTTAATGCATATAAACGTTCAATTAATCAGCGATGTTGGATGGAAACGTTCTCAGCTTGGGAAAGTGTCGATGTCGCCACAACTTTCAGTTTTTTGCAATGCGGATATATTGGTAAAGCTCTGAGAAATTATGCATAACAGACAAACGTCAAGTGACGTCAAGTGACGCACCATGATGAAGGTTTGTACAGACTTCGTAGATGGAAAGGGTGGTACAGAGTGGATCTTGAAAAACGAGAACTGAAGGAACCTTTTGTTGTTAGAAACTTGACGAGACGTTGCATTGCCTGCAATGCAACTACAGTAAACCAAACCTGCTGTTTCCATTAATATCAGGATTGATAAATCATTGTAGCGTACTTAGCGAACCTATTCCCAGTCGACCTTTGCCCCTAGTAGTGTAAGTATCCATCGAATTGAAACGAAAAAAACGTTTGTCGTCATGACAACTGTCAATTGTATGAAGACGGCAGCAGCGCTTTTGTCTTTCTTCTTCTTCTTCTTTACTAGGGGTACTCGATACTAGCCACATTAACATATTAATAATAACACAGGATAGTTATAAATCTTATAATAATAGGTGATACCTATATAATAAGGTGACCGTGTTATATTAAATTTACGTTGAATAATTGTTATGAAGTAGCAGTATTATTTATGCAGTGATATATGAAAGTACAACTGTTAGTATAAGAAGGTATCTATTAATTTCAGTAATCATTTTAGTTATTCCTATATACTTCCTATATACCTACGTCACACTACTGAGCACAGGCCCTTCCAAGTACACCGGAGGAACATAATATGAATTTAGGCCGTAAGGTGTTACGGCCTAAACTCATATTATGTTCCTCCAGTGTCTATCCGCAATGCGGATTGTTGGGAAGCGGTTAAAACAGCAACAGACACCAACGGTTTAACGTATCTTCCAAAGGATGGAGGAGTTGTAGGAAACCACATTTTTTTTATCGGCATCGCTGCGAAAGTTTTTCTTAATCAAAACCAAATCGCTCAAAACTACTACGCTAGCTATCATCTAGCTCTTTTAAACGTATTCTTGGATTTCGGGAACAAAATTACGCATGTTTTTTTCTCTTCTTTTTTCGGCCTAACCTACAAAATTGTACAAAATCCAAATAAACTTCACGACTGCTTCGTTTTGGAAATTTATTGTTTCTTTCGTCTTAAAAGTAGTTTAAAGTTTTGGATAGATTAAGAGCATAATATGTAAGCGCTGACCCAGACAGTGGTGTTCATTGCTTTACTTCTGCTATTGTTAGTACGTTACGAGACAAACCTAGACCTCCTCACTTTTATGGACATGGTTACTCGTGTTCCATTTTTATGTAATTGACAATTCGTAGGTACGGTAATGTGTATGTGAGCTTTATCTTCTTTCAGGAAGTTTAATCTATTCATTGAATCTTCATCTGACTAGATGCATCTTTCAACATTGCTTATCCGGCGTGTACTAATGGTAAATCGTGATCCGTTCTTGATTTTTTTTGCAAAATTTTGCAATGCAATCAATAGGTACTATATTAGTTACACGCTTTTGAGCCCGTTTGTCAAAGTTTATTATGTGTATTTTAACTTTTCTATTGCAGAATTCGAGCGGAAGCGAGCCAAGGTCGCGGAGTGCGACTCCCGATTCCCTGGACTCGCTGCCCAGTGGCGGATCGGGCAGTCCGCCCGCCGAATGGGCTGACTCCGCAACTCCACCAGACTTTGTGTAAGTCAATATTCCTAGTTGGCCTAATAAGAGTAGCTTGTCTCCTTAAGAAATTAAAGAATTCGGTCAGTCTAAGACCAAAGTAAATAGCATTGACACGACGGATAGCTAGGTGAGTGAAGATTTCTTATAGAAATACATTGAAATGATACAAAAATGCCCTTGAGGTGGTTGCACTAAAGTACTTATCTATATGTAGGTATCAATTAAACTAAACATGCATAAATATGCAATACATAAGTTGCTAGAACCTTGCATTGCATTCGACTCTATGTGAATCAATTATATCCAGTCGTGTCCTTGATCTTTTATTATATATTCGCACCGCCTACTATATATTACATTACCTACTTAACTTTTAGATTATCTTAGTCCAAACATTTCCATAAATGTAGGATTACCTTATCTTCACTGTAGACACTTTCTTATCTTAAATATTGAAATTCTTCCAATCAAATGTGAATCCGAACACTTTGAGTTGTTTTGAATCATCGCAGATAGGAGTTTGACGTCAGTCCATCTACTTAACAGGAGAACTCCTCATGCTAAGTCTTCACATCAGTCGTCTTTACTGTTAAGCTTTTCTAGGCATCAGCCATAATTTTTATTAGCAATAGGCTACTTGATATTGGTAATCCACTGGGTTATTATAGGCTCGCGAAGGAATCCTAAAAAATCTTCTGTTTCATATAAAAATATCGTGTAGGTAACGAGCCGCCCGCCCTGCCAATTTCAAAACTTTTCCGCTTGAAGGTTGTAAGTGGATATTTTAGCAGACCCCAGCCAATTCTTATTCTTTTGTAAGAAATTACCTACTGCTATTTATTGTTTTAAAGAAAAATCTGACCACAAAGACATTTTGGGACCAGATGTCTTTTTGTCAAAAAAAAGTATTAACTTTTGTTTTTTTTCCATTCTTTTCCTACGACATATAAATTTCGGATACACCAATAAATTCTATTGGTGGATGATACCCCAAGTACGCGCCAGGCGGTTGCAGACCATTGTGTGCGAAATGATGCTTAGTGTGGCAGGGTGACTTATTCTGTGATGTTACCTACAGTTTAATATGAAGTAACTTTAAAAAGTGTTTAGGATATCCAGCAGTCAGCATTGCCATCTGCCTTCGTTTTCGAGGGCGCTCCCCGTCACTCTGTAAGGTTCTGATGTTACTTTTTATATCTTCAGCGATAGCTTCCCGACTGCAACGCATGCGCCGCTCGCGCGTACTCCATCGGCGCCGGCGGCAGGTCGGCGCGCACGCCTGTCCCCGCCCGCACTCGCGGCGCACTCCCCCCCACTGCCCATGCACGAACTATTCAAGCCTAACGACTTGCACTGGGCTGACATCGCGACCAATACAGGTAAATTTTGCAAGTTCCGAGAGGCTGCGTTAGTATAGTATTCTCTGGTGAGAAGGGATGCTCCAAAAATGTATGGAGACCCAGCCAAATTTATGTAGGTACTAATCTGAAAAATAGGTAAAAAATATGCAGAACAATGTTCAATTGTCCATTTTCGTTTTATTTACTTTGTTGCGTGGAACAAAACAAGAATTTTCATAGAAAAAACTGCAACACAGCCAAATATTCATCATCTTTGGTGACGTTTAAGTAGTTGACTTTTATGTCGCCCGCCATAATGTCATATTGAATAACCGTAAAATCGAAGAAAATTTTCATCATTTTTACAAACAAACTAGGCATGAAAACGAATTATTCGTGTTTCCCGGATTCAGGAGACTTTCCTGATTTTTTGAGATAGTGTACATAAACCTGGCCGGATATACAAAACTTCTCCTTTAAATCCTTTTTGTGGATTTCAGACAAAACATGTCTTGTATTATGCTGGCAATAGAAAGCTTTTTTAATGGACAAACATAACTGCTGATAGTTTTGATACTTAAGAAGTGTTAAGCGTCAGCATCCTACGGCTCAGTCTTTATGCTGTTCTGTACGGTCGACCACAGAAGTAGCTGAACACTTCAGTACCATGTCACAACGACTCTAGCGTCAATATAGTACGGTAGCAACTATAAAGTACGTGCACAAGATCGGTGTGACATGGTACTAAAGTGTTCAGCTACTTCTGTTGTCGACTGTACCAGCATGAAGACTAAGCCCTATGAAGCTGAAGCAGCGCAACGGTATTTTATAAGTAGGTAACTTACCTAACTGTACATTATCTTTGCTTGCAGAGGGAATTGAACTTCTGGGGTACCAAAGATACGGAACAGTCCAAGGACCAAGGATAGGAAGGGAGAGAATCAATGGATCAATCTTAAAAGAGAACGAAGCATTCATGTAAGTTATTTGCTTTTAAAAAACCAAACTAGCCTAGTTAACGTAGTCCTACGTATCATACCTACTCGTAAGGGGATAAAACATCAATAGCTTTGGAGCATAGTCGCTAGTGTTCAACTGAACTACTCTATTAAAGAACCAATTAGAATTTCGCGAAAAAAAAAATTTCTCGAGATTGGTGTAACAGCTGATTTTTTTGCGAATTCAAAGTTGCTACAGTAACGAGGTTTAACTAGGTGGTAGGCCCGTATGTAGGGTCGTCTGGGTAGGTACCACCGCCTTTCTTATTTCAGCCGTGAAACAGTTCGCTGTGTTTCGGATTGAAAGGAACCTTTCCCTTCAATACGAAACACAGCGATCTGTTAGTGCCAGTGCAATTACTGGGCATGGAAGGCATTTCATCTTAGGCCTCGGGATGACAACGCACCTACAATACCAAGAGATTTTTTCTATGTTATTGTAGTTAGGTGTTATTGTAGGCGGCGGTAACCGCTTACCACCAGGTGGGCCGTCAGCTTGTTTGTCATCTAGTTGTATAAAAAAAACCGAAAGATGTGAACTCCGCTCTAAAACCAATAAAAAATCATAGTATAAACTACCTACGTCACCTAAGTTTCAAAATAGTAAAACTTAAAGCTCCTTGAAACCTAGGACGTATAGGTACAATTACTTCAATGCGAAGTTCATTTCCTGGTATCCAACGTATATTAAACTAGCCCCACCATTCCACAGCAAGCACACGGCGGTGTCGCGCGCCAAAAGCACGGCGTCAGCGCAGCAGCCGCTCAGCTTTGAGCACAAGTTCAACCTCGACAGGCAGATGCTCGACCACGAGGAGGCAAGTTCGGATTTGAATAGGCTGTTTGAATGTTTAAGCTTCATGTTGTTGTATGTTATGTGCATGTCAAATAAAAATATTTTTCTTTCTTTCTTTCTTTCTCGAAACGTTCTCTGATAACTATTTAGACTAGCCCGACTTGCTTATGCATGTAAAGTCTTATTAGAATTGTTTGTTCGTTTGCAATAAGTATTTATTTGAAAGTTTGTATGAAATGTTGTAATGCTCTCTGCGTTAACTGAACATATTTTGTTTGGCACAGGAATGGCCAGAAGAAGAGAGTTGCGTGGACATCGAGAGCGTGGCGGAGCCTCAGCTGAAGCGTTTGCCGCCGCTGCTGTGGCTGGAGCTCACCGCGCTCTTCGACCGGTACTCGCTGCCCTTCCATAAGAGGAAGCCGCCTAAGAAGAAAAGGAAAGAAGGTAGGAATGCCTGTTTTACCTACTGGCTACTGGACAATAATACTCAAACAACGTTGGTCAAAGTAATATGTTGCTTACTAGGACGTCACGAACCTACGTAGTGCAATGGTTTAAAGTAATGAAGTATTGTTTAATTATCAAGGTATTTTAATTAGTTTATCGCATTTCGATACGAAAGACATTTTGGTAGGTATTTATAAACTGTTACTATTTTATCTACCCCTTTTTAGCAAGTCAATTCTATCTAGTAATACAATACATGTTATGTACGGGTTGTATAGATACTCGTATACCTACTTACAGGGATATGAATCCCGTCATCTGTTTTATCAGAAAGCTGCTTGATAACCGTGTTACAGAACACAGGTTATTTTGATCCAAAAATAAAGATATTTTTTTCACTTTCCAGAAGGCAATGTTTTCGGCGTGTCACTCGAAACCCTGGTCCGCAAGGACATGATCCTTTGGGAGGAGACGTGGAGCTGCGTGCCGAGCATCGTGCGCGCGCTGGCCGGCTCGCTGCGCGCGCGCACGCACGACGAGGGACTGCTGCGCGTGCCCGGCAACAAGCAGAAGGTTAATTTCAAATTACATCAGCTCAAATTTATTTTCGCTTCACACGACTATTTCATGACTATTTTTTGGCACAAACTTTAAACCGAAAATCGTAGGCGTTCCGGAGTGTTCAAGCCATAATCCTCACCAGGGTACCCTCTTATCTCTGGAATCTTTTATGGACTATTTCTGAGATTTGGCATGTCGTTGTGACTATTTCATGGCTATTTTTTGGAACCTAAACCAATTCGATAGACTTTACCGTTTGCTTGCACCAGAAGTGAGGATTACAGCTTGACGTTCAAGACATAATCCTCACTAACCTATAGCTATAACGCCGAAACTTTAATGCGACTATTTTTTTTACATGTATGACTATATATGACTATTTCATGACTATTTTTTAGCGTTGTCAAAATTCGTTTTCATTGAGATTTCAAATATGAGGGTTACAGCTTGAAGCACACCCGCCTAACTGTATTGATATGGTTTATGACGTCACGTTGTCATATGTGTAAATGTCATCATTGAATTCAATATAAACAATACCAATGTTCATACACCAACATCTTTATTTTGTAAAATAACAACTTTATTGCCTTCTCTGTCTCTCTTCACCGACTGTGCTGAACGAATTAAGTATACACGTTTTTAGTGCGATCCAGTAATTAGGCCTTTTAAACGGTCAAGTATCAGATTCCAGACACAATTGATTTTTCCATTGTCTGAGCCCTCCGGAGGGATAACGCCGCTTGACGGATTAATTTATATTTCTCACCGCTTCAACGATAACGCCAATACCGCCACAAACATACTTCATCTTCGTGCATAAAGTTGGGAGGTCACCCCGCGGGACGTGAACCTAGCGGTGACGTAGAACTGAAGCCAAATTCGATAAATATTAAATGTGCTCTACCCATGAATAAGAACAAATTTCACTTTGAGACCAACTATGAAATCACGAAAAAAAATAAGCTGTTTCATACATTTTGCCGCGTAGGTAGCTACGCGGCAAAATGTATTGTATTGTATGTCTATTACATAAAATAATATTAACTAACAATATTATGATGTCAGTCTGTTTATCGGTCTATCTGTCGATCTGTCTGTCGGTCCGTCTGTCAGTCTTTCTGCCTGTTCGTCTGTCTGTCTGTATGTCTGTCTATCTGTCTGTCTGAATTTACACCGGTTCCAAAAGTTTAACTACCGAGAAGATTCCGGCAACAAACTCGTGTTGTTACTCTTTTCAATTATTAAGTTACAATGTTTGGTTACACAGTAATAGTATTTAGCAGTGTAGTGTCGCACAGAGTATAAAAATAGGTATATTAACGTACCAAGAAGTACATAATTACAACATTATTTCTCCTGCGGATCTCATCAGCTCTGAATCGATCACGCAGAGAAACGCCAAGCATAGCCCTCTCCACTGCCCTTTGACTGAACCTTCTTATGAGGAGAATCGTGATGGTTACTAAATGTTAACCATAACAATCTGTGTCCAGATCGAGAGCCTGTGCCAGCTGATCGAGCGGGAGTGGTACGGGCAGCGCGAGGCGGTGGAGGCGGCCCTGAGCCGCGCCAGCAGCCACGACGTGGCGGCCGCCTTCAAGCGGCTGCTGCGGGATCTGCCGCAGCCGCCGTTGACGCAGGAGCTCATGAGGCTGTTCTACCATACATATGGTGAGACCAGATTTTATATTTAACATTCTTTTCATATTTATAATTTTTTTTAGGTAGATAGGTACATAGAAAAGTAGCAAAACTAGAAAAATTTCACGTTTATTATAATTTTGAAAATAAAATTAAGAATATTGTAGGTATACATATTTTAAAAAGATATATTATTGGACGCAGCATCAATATATCTAACAGGTAACCCTTTTTGGCGGGAAAAAAGGCATTTACGCCTACCCAGTGGGTATGTAGAGTCCAACATTTGGTCATACATTAGGTCAAAGCGCCCTTGAGCAAAGATTGTAGGTATAGGTCTAACTTCCCGCATTTCCAGATTTTGGGCAACAGTATCCCTCATACTAACCTAACATAACAAACAAGGGCATACCTAGGCATAGCATAGATAGGGCATAGGTATAGCATAGGGAAGGGCTAGCTAGGGCATCTAAAAATTTGTTTTGGGCATCTGTTTAACGATTAGCCAGGTTATTATTTCCGTCGTCCATATAATATTTTTTACTAGCTCAATTTATTATATTATCCTTTGAAAGATACCCATCGTAGGTACCTATAATAACTTCCCAAAGTTCTTGGTAGGTCACCCGAACTGAATTCCTGAATTTTCATAAGCCGTTTGACTTCTCTAGCCACTGAGTTATCTACTCTCTCTCTATCTTTCTTATGGTGAGTAGGTATTAAGTTATAAAATTTTGCGGAGTAGACTAGCTGTCAGAAACATATCTCCTGAGAACACGAAGCACATTTAAATTTATAACTTTAAAAACGTTTCGTGGTAAGCCTGCTGATTTACGTTCAACGTAGGTTAAGTTCTGTTCTTATTTATTTATTTATTTGCATTCCACAATGTCATACAGGTGTTAAAAAGGCTTAAAGCTAAACGGATCATTAAATTGTGGGCCCTGACGGGCATAACAAATATTAAGAGAGGTAATTCGAATTAAATTCTAAATTAAACGTATTTACATAACAACAAATTAACTAAAGAACTAAAACACATTACATAAAATTATTTTCAAAAACCAATGAACTACACAGTACAGAAAAATCTATTATAACTTGAGGCGGGAACCAAACTATCGTGTTCAGAATAAAATTGAGAGACCATTTTAATTAACGATTGGCAATCAACACCAAAATTTACTATTGATGATTATAATATTTTACTTATATTGCATTGGTAACATTCTATTAATTCCATTATTATTAGGTAACTCAAAACTATTACAATACAATTATTAAAAATGTTAAAAGAAAAGGATTACGATTATTATGTGATGATTTTTATTATTATTATTTTATAAATATTCATGAATTGTTCAACTAAAAATTTTAAACAAAAATTAAAACCGACTTCAAAAAACTGAAAAGGATAAAATAATTAAATTGAAGTAGGTATTCATCCCCTAGAAACATATTTTGGAGTTGGTGCTAAGTGGTTTCTAAAAACAATAGAAAGTGAATCACTTAGCACCAACTCCAACATATGTTTCTAGGGAATAAATACCTACTTCAATTTAATTATTTTATCCTTTTCAGTTTTTTGAAGTCGGTTTTAATTTTTGTTTAAATTTTTTTTTTCACAATTTTTAGTGATAATTTTCTACTTTCAAAGCTAGATGGGTGACCGTCAACTTATATTGTTTCCTACTATGGTATCGTTTCACTAAAAAGTCATTGGAAAAGCAAAAATTCGCAATTACGCATATGTAGACGACTTCATAATTTTAGTTTTTTTATACTTAAAACTAAAGTACCCAACTGTTTTTGAAAAAATTTTTATGGGACCAAATGGCAGCTATTCCGCATCGAACAAAAAAAGAATCACGTAAATCGGATCAGTAATCTCGGCGTAATCGGTGTACATACATAGAAAAAAAAAAAAAAAAAAAAACATACCGGCCGAATTGAGAACCTCCTCGTTTTTGAAGTCGGTTAATAACTAACTAGTTCTGACTGGGTTGTTCCCATTACAGCACTAAGCGGCACAACGCAGGGCCGCGCCCTGAACTTACTGGTGCTGCTGCTGCCCGCCGAGCAGCGCGCCACGCTGCGCGAGCTGCTGCGGCTGGCGCGCCACATCGTCGCGCACCAGCAACGGAACAAGATGACCGACCACAACGTCGCCATGATCATAGCTCCCGCGCTCTTCCCGCCCAGGTAGGACTACAATGCCGAGTCTCAAACAGAGACGTTAATTTGCTTACCTAGGTACGCTCGGACTCAAAAGTAGATTTAAACTTTAGTACTGTGTCACGCCAGCTAATGCGTTTGAAGTATGGCCACAGCTATTAATGTATACTTACTTATAGGTAATTTGACATGGTAAGTAGTAAAGTGTTTATCTACTTCTGAGACTGACTGTACATTAGATTGCATTTAATTCCTTTGTTTTTTCGTTTCACTAACGTTTTGTTAAAAAGCATAAAGAGTAGCAGCAGTTGAGCTAACTATACTTGTTTTGCGGTGAAAGTAATAAAGTAAAATCATCATCATCACCAGTCTATATACGTCCCACTGCTGGGCCCAGGCTTTCCTACATGAGAGAAACACGGCGGGTTGGTGGGTTAAAGCGGTTGCAGTAACAACCGGGAGTAACGGATTAACGTGCCTTCCGAAGCACGGAGGAGCTCAAGATTATAAATTTGATTGACTCATCCCGGGATCGACCATGGCGAAAGTTGCTTTGTTTTTGTAATCGAAACCAGAGCGCTCAAACCACTACGACACCGAGCTCCTCATAAAGTGAAATAGCACGCGGCATTAAAGTAAAATATTGGTCAGCAGAACTGATCCAAATTTATTCCTCGCTTCCCTTTTCTACCTTTTAGTAATAAAAATCAATTTCGTTCACAGTCTGCTGATCAAAGCGTCAGACAGCCTGGAGACACAACTAGCGACTGCGGCCAACAGCTGCCACGTGACAGAAGCATTGATGAGGTGGTGCGAGCAGCTATGGACAGTGCCTGCTTCGCTTCACTCCGCTACACAACGTAAACCGATGCCGCATCGTCGCCTGCACCACACCTGAGCAGGACATTAACTTCGCTCGTTGGACGTCGCAGTCGATGTTCGAGGAGCTCGGCTAGAGGCAGCGATGCAACTTCAGCCAGCGAGTAATGTTACTTGGATATAGCAGCGTAGCTCTTCATGTTTACAGGTCAGAACTGTTGAACGCTGCAGTTTGATCGCTACCGTTTGTTTACTCAACTACCAGATGTAGTCGATGTTCGCTCGAATGACTAAAATATTTTAGTTTATAACTAGGTATACCTAGACGGTCACTTAACAGCATCGAAGGCCCTTTTCCGATGGGTGGTGCTGAAGGATGTCCCAGTCAAGTGCTGTGCTTAAATCTTGAACTGCGATTGAGTGATATGATTAATATTATTAATTGTTAGCGATTATACATATACTCCGTGTTAATAATGTAGTTAACGCATTTAGTGTGGTATACAATATGTGAATGAGATGCCAAATATTCATCATATTTCTTAATTTAGTTATACCTACTCGTATTATTTATGTGGTGGCTGAGCCTGAAATGAAATTGTATCAGTAAAGAATTGTTTCACGTGTAAAAAGGTATGGTGCCATTAAACTATTTGGTTTACGTCTACAAAAGTTACCACTTTGGCAATGTAATGGTTTATTAATTTGGTGCCTTATGTTGCATTGATATTTTAAATTTAAGTCTCCACAATCAGAATTCCATATAATCGTTGTATTTAATGTAAATAATGTTTCTAAATATAATCTTTTTGTAAAATATTTTACCAATACTTTGACTAGGCAAGCAAAGACTGACTTGGTGTATTATTAATAAAGTATAATGATATTTAGTAAGTGTATTTTACTTCCATAATTAAATAAAATGCATATTATTTACGAAATGATTTTTATTTCATCAACAATATGGTTGTCCACCCAGGCTAGTCTACCGGGGATTTTTAGGCGGAGGCAACATAGGAGTTCAACATTGGACCACATCTTACCAAAATATTAGATGAAAAATTGACCGACAGCCGCATTAAATATTTGTTTGCAGTCTCACTAGTTCTATTATTGTTTTAACAGTATACTCATTTCACTTATCAATAAAATTAGGTACAGTCGACCAGAGAAGCAGCAACACTTTAGTACCATGTCACACTGACTATTTACGCTCGTACGTGATTGCCACTGTATTATATTAACGCCATAGCTATTGTGACATGGTACTAAAGTGCTTAGCTACTTCTGTGGTCGACCATAGCGGCATTTTGAATACATAAATATTGTCTTTAGAATACAACTCAACATTATGACATAATTGAAAAGTGACCCTAGTGAGACAAATATTGAACCACCATTGAGAACAAGGTAAACAATCAATACTTGAAATTCTTAATAAGATACACAGCTTCGTTATCTGCACCACAAAGAATCCTGCCTCAACATATCAACATTGGACCACATCCTACCAAAATATAAGATGAAAAATTGACCAACCTTAAAGTGCGGACAAGTAGTCCTAAATATTTTTTTGCAGTCTCACTACTTCTAGTATTGTTTTTAACAGTATACCCATTTCACTTATCAATAAAATTAGGTACAGGCATCTTGAATATAAAAATATTGTCTTTATTGTGCAACTCAACATTATGACACAATAGAAAAGTAACCCTAGTGAGACAAATATTGAACCACCATTGAGAACAAGGTAAAACAATCAATATTTAAAATTCTTAATAAGATACACAGCTTCATTATCTGCTCCACAAAGGATCCTGCCTCTGTCACAGTGCAGCGTATTGATGGCCTTGTGTAAGGTGGGCATCAGAGAATTTACCATCATAGCATTTTTATCTTCTAAAGGAATCCATGTATTAATCTGGTTATCTGGCCCTTGTGTGCCTTTAGTTATAGCCTCCATATTCCAATCCCAAATTTCTCCTGACAACGAACAAGTCAGTAGCTTCTGAGGATTTTCAGGATGGAACTGCATTTCCGTCACAGCAGCTGCATGTGCGTTGAGTAAGGATGCGGGGAACGAGTTGATACGGAGGTCCCAAACAGCCAAAGATCCCGACTCACTACCAGCAAGAACAATGTGGGGTTGCGTGGGGTGATTAACAATGCATGTTGCGGCCATTTCGTCTCCAGCTAGGAGGAATGAAGCCGCTGGTTTGTTGTTATTAGATCTGAGATCCCAAATTTTCATATGACCCCGTAAATTACCTGTGATGACCTGAAAGAGGTAATCAACATTAATAAATAGTGTACTTAAAAATTTATTCTTATTTTAGAAACTGATAAAGAATAGGTAGAAGGTACTAAAAGTAAGAGTGAATTTGGTGTGTATCAGATTGAAGGGAAAGGTAGCCAGTGTAAGGCATTTTTCTAGGTCCTGTATGACATTGACACTTGCAATACCAAGTGGTTATTGCAATGGTATCCAATTAGCACCAGATGGTACATCAGCATGCATGTCATTAAGTCAGATACAGATTCTCCTCAGACATGTCATGAAAAGCATGACTGGGAAAGGATTCCACCTTACAGAAGTTAGTCGCTAAATTAATTCAATAGTGGTATAAAACAAAAATAATAATAATTACAAGTTATACATATAACTATTTAGAATCTGCTCTAAACACATGGCTAACAAGTTTTGCCAGAACTTACTTCAGTATGTTTGAGAAAGCAGACAGAATGTAACGAACAACTGTCAGCCCCGCTTATGGTCCGTGATACTAGTCCACGGCGACTGTTTAGAATATTAATGGCCCCATCTTCTCCAATAGTTGCTATATCACCATCAAGTATGTCTAGCGATGTACATGAGCACTGATCTGACCTGAAACAGTGTTATGTCATTTTCAAAATTAAGTATTTCAAATGTCCAGGTTAAAGTTTTAATGGTTCAGTCAGCATAAGAATCATTTCAGCTGTCATAGTGCTCACATTAAATAACTATTGTGAAAAGCTATCATATTACAACAGCATTAGAATCACATTTCCCTTGTTTAAACCTTAACAGCCAAATACTCAAACATCAATAGTTGCCCATACAAAGGTTTGACTTTGGCAATAATTTAAATATTTAAGAGGCCTCAAATTTAAGTTTAAGTATTTGTCTGTGAGTAATGCCTTTTGGGTCAAAGGTTGTAATGGACTTTTGGATGAAAGCAATTTTTTTTACAGAAACTTACTCAGTTTTTAATTCTTTATTGATCTGTTTTTTTTTGTTTTACATAATTTATATATAAGTTGCCTTTAAGACCAATCATATTTGGCTAGCCAAACATAATTTATTAACCCCTATCAAAAAAGGGGTGTTATAAGTTTAATGTGCCTTTCTATGTATGTGTGTCTGCATATTTGTGTGTCTGTCTGTGGCATCATAGCTACTAAACGAATGGAGCAATTTAGATTCAGTTATTTTTGTTCCAAGCTGACAAGTTCAGGATGGTTCTTATCTATTTTATGAAACTCAGTTTAGGTGTTTGATAATTATCAGTATCTAATTTCCTACTTGACAAAAGGGTTTAACTAACTTTCACAGATGTAATTGATTTGATGTTCCATCAAATAGTTTGCAGGATGCTCAATTTTTCAAAAACTTACATCAGATATAGTGTGTTTGGGCTTTTTGTGTTATGAAAGAATAGTCTCAATGAGATGATGTTACTTAAAATAATATCTAAACTAGAAACATTCCACATCACAAGATGATGATATTAGATAGATAATTAATGTTACTTAATATTTTTAATAAAACAATTATGTAGACATTTCACTACAAAAGCCGCCTATTACGAACACAGTAAGGGTGGTCTCAAGGTCAAGCCTTGATGTGCTATCATACTGTAGGTACATGTATGACTGCATTTACATAAAGCCATACAAAATATTGCAAGCACTTCTACCAACAATTTAAATATTAAATACATCTATGACACCCTCTGAACTCTTTTTACCTACCTGATTATTACAGATCATTCTTCTAAAATCAAAGTGGTGATTAAAGCTAAGTGCAATACAGTGATGGTCAGTAAAACTAGATAAGCTAAAAATCTTAAATAAAAGATTTTTAACTTAACTTAGCTTTTTTGTTTTTTTTTAATCAATAGTTTTAGAAAAAGGCAAGCAGCTGGTTTTGCTATTATTGGGCATTCATATTAAAATCCAAATTATTGTTTTGTTTGAAGTTAGAGGCTAAACATTATTTTTTGTTCAACCTCGCTACTGGCTTGTTATCTCTCAACTTGTTATGTTACGGTTGAAAGCAGACGACAGAGTTACCTAATGTTTGAGCATGAAAAGATTACATCTTTTTACACTTAAGCCAGTTAACCGATTATGATGAAACTTGGTATGGAGATAGTAATGAGACCCTGGTAAGGACATAGGATACTTTATAATATAACACTTACCCATAATTATGTAGGTTTTTCCATGAATAGACTTCCCTCAACGGAGTTTCTTTATCGTATGTACTAATCTCGAGTAATCTCACATCTCCATTAGAAGTAGAGACAGCTATTCTGGTATTTTCTGTAAATTTTATTTCTGTCACATCACCGACTACATTGAACACTGACAAGGATTGAGGGTATTCTACCTCTTCTTCTTCGTTGGGACTCTCAAGGGCCCAAACTTTAACGGAATTCACATCGTCATCCCAACTGCCGGTGAAAAAATACTTCGTTTCCACGTATTCTTCGGGTATCCATCTAATTTTATTGATTTTCTGCGAAACAAATGTTCCTTGCACGTCCAAAGGCATTTTTTATTATTGTTACTTTTGTAAAATCTATCGTCAAGTTTTAACAAATAATTACATTAAAATTTTTTAAAAATGTAGTATTTTGTGACGTTTTCACAAATAAGAGATGACGTTTTGCAGACTTTACCATTACCACAGATCATGTAATTTATGAAGCTTTGGCTGCTAGGGCCATTAGCTTAAACAGTGACTTATTTCTTCATTTTTTTGCATTGAAATGCTGATGTAACACATTTCAATGCTTCTAGGGAGTATTTGACACGAAATATATGATGACAGTCACTTTATGCGCTACTTGATGAGGTGGATAACCACAAAAAGGTTCTCATCGTATTTCACAACATAAGCCGACAACACATCGAACACATGCTAAGCTTAAATTTAAGTTCAGTCTATTTCTTTCTCTCAAAATGAAAAAGAAAAGGATGGCTGTTATATAAATTGAAATTTAGAAAGGTGCGTTCAATTTTCGACCTTATTGAACGTGCTAAAATGCAGTGTTTAGGAGGCACCTCCGTACATGCCGTCTAAAATTGTCTATGGTTTCTTTGAAATCTATCTAAATTTAAGTGACAGCTCTAAACAGATTCTTGCTATCTTTTTCCTATTACTTATTGCGAGAAAGAGATATACTGTACTATAGGAGATAAGAAAATTTCACACTAACTAAGGCTATATAAGGCAGCCCCGCCAAACGGTCGCCCCATTGTTGCGCGATACTCTTTCTAATCTGTGGTTGCGCGGTCCGTCACCGAAGAAACATCGCTCGTCTGACATTTTTGTGTTCCAATTATCATTATTGCCCGTTTTGCTGATTCATCATAAAATTCATATAAGTTAAAAAGTTACTAGATTTGTTAATCGATTTTCCTTTTTAAAAAAACAATTTAGTCTGAATTACACAACAGTACTTTTTAGAATTAAAGTGTGTTCCCAGAATTAGGCCCATTATTGTGTCTCTTGTAACCAAGCTTATCACTAAGCTTGGCACGTATAGTGTGGCCTTAGCCTAAGGGAGGCCTTTGTTCAGCAGGACATTATAGATTGATAATAATGAAGAGTCTTTATTTTGAATAATAATATTGCCAGATGTGTATTGTATTTTTCAAGTTTCGAATACTTAGTTAATCCTTTTATATGTAACCGCGCATTGAGAGAAATCATGGGTTAACAACATGGCTAAGAACATGGGTTAGATTGCTTTTCATTCTTTCAAAAGAGGAGTGAAAAGCACCTTCTATGCCTATTTTAGCAACAGTTTAGCACCGACTAGATAAAAAGTATTTTTTGAGTTGGTGCTAAACTGTTACCAGAAAGAATAAAAAGCACCGACTCCAAAAATACTTTTTTATGAGATAAGTACCTAACTTCGATTAATTTTTCTTTCTTTCTAGTGTTTTGAAGTCGTGTTGATTTTTTCAATAATTTTATTCACCTAAATAACTATTTTTTAAAGACAGAAAACGATGAAAAAATACATGCTCCAGGCGAGATCCCGCCTGGAGCATATATTATAGAGATATATTTTTTCATTGTTTTCTTTCTTTAATTGTAATTGTTACAATAAAGTAGGCGTTTAAGCGCATCAAAAACATTAAAATTAAACTATTTTTTATTTTTATTATTAGTTATTGAAGTCGATTTGGTTTTATTCAACTATTTTTTTATTATTTAATTTAGCCAGCACCTAAAACTGCATGCAAATATTGAAACAACATGCATATTGTCATTTTAAAATTATTCTGTTGACAAGCGTAATTTTAAAATATGTGGCTTGAGCAAACGACACGTTTTTTTGGTGACTGGTACACATTAATGCACTATTTCAATGGCTGAACCGCGTAAAGTTTTTAAGACGTGCGGGGTCTATATCAAGAACACAGAATACTTTTATTCCAAGGAAATCAAGAAGCTGATATAGACTATCATATAGAAAAACTGTACAATTTTGACAATATTATATACTTACATACGGGTCGAATTGTCAACCTCCTTTTCTTGAAGTCGTTATGAAAAAAATCGATATATCGTTTTTTATGACAATTTTTATTGAATTGTATCTGAGTGAACGTTCTGTTACTAAAAAATAGTGTAGTTTGTGAAGAAAGTTCTTGTTGTTGATCAATGAGGAAGGAGGTGTTAAATGATCATTGTATCTTATAAGTGAAGTTGGTGTGTAAGAGAGAGAAGTTTATCGTGGTTATCCACCTCATTAAAGAAGTATCATCATAAAATTCGCGCCATGCTCTCCTAAAATGCATTGAATTAAGTTACTCCAGGATTTCAATGCAATTTTTGCAGAATTAAAGAACATAAAGACGTGGCTGTATGGGAAGTTGTTTCCATTGCTTTCTCTGTATTATGAGAACTAAAATCACAAAATTGAATTGACATTTGTTTGACGTTGGTTGTGTTGGTGGACGGACATCCATCCATCAATCAAATTGAATCAATTTGTATTATCACACAGAGTTATTTGAATTGTATCAATTTTAATTTAATTTCAAGGTGTTTACATTGCTGCCCAACTTCTTCACTTTTTAGGTCTTTCTAGAAAATTTGAAACGAATAATTTGTTTTACTTTCTGTTGACATTCGTCTAGGATAAAGTATATTGTTAATATGGTTCACGACCGTGGCGGAATCTTACAACCCGCTGCTTCGGCAGAATATATTGCAAAACATTCCAAACATGTGAAAATACACGAAAGCGGATTGGAAAAGCTTTGTCAAGAGGCAAGTAACTATTCTAAAACGAATACACTGCGACACTTGTTTGTTTATAATTTAACTTTCTTGGTAGCGTGTTTATTATGTAAATTGTTTGTAGCTAATGTTAGATAATAATTGTTTCTCTCTAGTAGAAAATTTATATTTTTTTATTTGTCTTTCAGATGTTGCTATCAATGACGACAAACAAACTTAAGATCCCCGAGACTGGAGCAACTATACAGTATCTTTCCAAAGATGATGCTAGAGCTGCAGACTGGATATTTGTTGCTGATGCATTAAACTTCTGCTTTTGGTCATATTCAGGTGATGAAAAGTGGACAGTAGATGGTCATTCTGGATATTATGCCCTGGAGGCAGCTCTCATTAGGGCAGTGAAGGTATTATTGATAACTTTGCTTGTATTATTTTGGTAAGCTTTACTCTGACTCTAGTGATAAACTCTTATTCAATATATTTTTTCTTGTAAAAAAAATACTTTCCCACATTATTCTTTTCAGCTCATTAGGATTTTATATTTAATTTAAAAGGAAAGTATTGTATATTACTTGTAAAATGAAATAAAATATGAAATACCCATCATTTTAAATTATTGTAACCTATTATTCCTTACTAGCTTGCCAGCATCTCTTGAACAATAGAATTCTATTTTATATTGGGTTTTGATGAAGAATTTAATTTTCGCTTTTTATATTCCAGGATGGCCATGCCATCACAAATCCAGAGTATTATTCCAGAATAACAAAAGAAAACCTACAAATGATCATGAGAAGTGACAATGATGTTCAAATACCATTGTTTGAGGAGAGATTGTCAGTTTTGCATGAAGTGGGTAGCATTCTCCTTGAGAAATATGACGGAACATTCACAACATGTTTGAAAGAAGCAGACAATTCTGCTGTCAAACTGCTAGAGATTATTGTCGAAAACTTCCCATGTTTTCGGGATGAAGCTACATATAATGGTCAGACAGTATCTCTGTATAAACGAGCACAAATCCTAGTTGCTGATATTTGGAATTTCTTTGGGGGTAAAGACTGGGGGGAGTTTGGAGATATGGACAAGATAACAATGTTTGCAGATTATAGAGTACCACAGGTCTTGGTGTACTTTGGAGTTTTGACATACAGTGATGACTTAATGGATAAATTGAGGAAAGGTGAGCATTAAATAAGTTCTGTGTATTAATAATTTTGGTAATGCCACAGTAAGACTCCCAACAGTCTATGTTAATAAAAATTTATTGTATCTGGAATTTGTAGCTTGACAGGTTACATTTTTTATTAAACTAGTGGAGGCCAGTCCAGCATGTCTCCAACAACAGTTATCCTATTGTGTCAGGTTTCTAATACTAGACAACATAAATTTAGTTTAGATGATACTGATACTGACTGGACAAACATTGCATGTGCTGATGCAGTCACATGGACTAAGATGTAGGTATACACTTTTGATAGTCAGTGACTTATTGCAAAGAGAATAAAGCATATGAGATATACCTTACGGCCCAATATGCGCAAACAATGTATGTTGCAAACAGTGCAAGCGCCTCGGACCGAATTGAATACGGTGCGATGTGTGCTGTTTGCGTGCAATCAATTCGGACCACCTTTTGCTCATTTGTGTGTACTCCTGTCAATGACCCTAACAAAAACTTTCTTACATGTTACGTTTTAATCAAAGAGTAAATTTTGAAAGTATTTGTAGCAAATTAAGTATGTTGAGAACTTTTTATCAATTCAATAATAAAATATTTACAACAATTTTCACAAAGTCTAGGTCATAACCTCAAATTTGACATTAGCGCACACACTGGCACAAATGGCTCAATTTGGACCGTAGGGATTGAAAGTGTATACATCTTTTTGCATGTAACTGTACTATGATAACCTTAATTGTGTCGGTACATTAGAGAGAGTAAAAATATTTTATAGATTATTATAAAAACTTTAATGTAGCTTTTTAAGATAAAAATATGTTAATGAAGCTATCCAAAAACATCATCATCATATCAGCCGAGAGACGCCCACTGCTGGGCATAGGCCTTCCCCAAGTATCTCCAAACCGATTGGTCCTGCGCTGACCTCATCCAACAGCTACCCTTGACCCTTACCAGATCATCGGTTCACCTTGTGGGGGGCCTACCAACACTGCGGTACCCAGCTGCCACTCAAGGACCTTTCAGCTTCAACGGCCGTCAGTCTTCCTCGCAATGTGACCTGCCCAGTGCCACCTGAGACTCGCAAAACATATATAACAACAAAGTTAACCATGAATGCAACATAATCTTGCTTGTATTAGCAAGTAATATTTTTTTGGTTCATTCTGCCTGTAATGGGAAGGCAAAAGGAACTAATGCCCATACAGCCATGTCTTAAATATTTCTTTATTTCTTCATTTATTGCATTGAAATGCTGGTGTTACACATTTTAATGCATCTTGGGAGAATTTGACGCGTAATATATGATGACAGATTCTATATGATTCTATTTGATGGAGGTGGATAGCCATGAAAAAGTTCACATCGCCTTTCACACCACAATCATTTTTATTCTAATAACTTTTTAGTTGTATGTCAACACAAACACTTGGTTTATAAAACTACACCAATTTATAACACAAAGTTCGCTCAGGCTCAATTTTTAATTTTTCTAATAAAAGCAAGTTTACCGTTAGCAAGTGTTAGCAAAATATCCGGCATTTGACACATCGGGTAATGTGTTCCCCACTGCTCTCCATAAATAAAATTAAGCCATAGACAACTCGTAGTTTTTTGTGTTACCAACAGTTAAAGAATTTCTACCAAATAGTAGTAACTGTTGTTCATGACAAAATTGATACTTCAAATACTTCTCATTAAAACAAACAAAATGAAGTTGGAATTTCAGAAACAAACGAAAATAATTACAGAAAATATATCTTTCACTATTAAAGAAAAGTTAAAATCTTTACTAGAAGAAATCATTTTATTTTATTTCATATCGCTATCTCTATCTGCCATCAGCTGATATAGCCATAATCAGATGTTTTCCACTCCTTCAATGAAGTTCTATGAAGGGCAACGTTCCAGCGATTGTTAATCCAGTGTTGAATTAGCTTTTGTTTTATTATTATATGAATTCACATTCTCTGATCCAGTTTTAATATTTGCCACCTTTTGAGATCACTTCAATGCATTAGATATCTAACACAGATGTAATTATTTTCCACTCGCTCGCGCATATAGCTCCGTCTCAAAACTTGCAGCAAGAACTTGCTAGTCGAAACCTAGCTTTAAAATCAAAATCAAAAATATATTTATTCAAGCAGGCTCCTAAAAAGCTCTTTCGAATAGTCAAAGATCACAAATTATATTTATCTATTTAAGAAATGGTCTCACAATGTCATATTGTCGATATGTCTGTCATGTCTGAAATTATAGATTGCCGCAATGCGTTGTGGTCATAGCCACGACAAGTATTTCGCTATGTGGTCTTTCAGTGATTGCCATAATTGCCATAACGCGTCGTGAGCGTGTTCATAAGTACCATTACACGAATTTCGCGATAAAGATGTTTCATAGTGACCATATGTATTTATTTATTTTTCTTTTAAAACTCAACAGTTTTCTCTTTGCGGGCATTGCGAAGCATGCCGCGTATATTTTACAGAGCACCCAAAACTGATAACTTTGCATTCGCCACTCTCATAATTAAAATGGTGGCTTAGAGCGGTAACCAGGTAAGCCTGGTGGCTTAGAGCGGTTGCACTAACAACCGGAACCAATGGTTAACATGCATTCCGAAGCTTGAGATTACAAATTTGTTTGACCCATCCCAGGAACTACCGCGTGGCGAAAGTTGCTGTTTTCGTAATCGAAACCAGAGAGCTTAAACCACTACATCACCGAGCTCCTCAGTGCCAGCTGGTGGTGTTAGAAGCCTAACTCCTCATGTGTTTCTCCCATGTAGGAAGGCCTGTGCCCATTGATGATGAAATTATTAAAATTGTTACAGATATGCTGTTACCTAGTGGTTCAGATGAGGAGGTAGAAATCCGCGGTTGTTCTATTCACGCTGTAGAATTATTAAGGAAAAAGTTGGAAGACAAAATAAAGGACAGGAAAAATGTTGAAGTTCCTAACTCTAGTATGATTGATTACTACTTGTGGTGCTATCGGAGGAAATATGCTGACGAACTGGAGAAGGTACAGTTTCACAAGACTTTTGGAATATTTTACTGAAAGTCGACCCTACTGACTTTTGTTATTTGTTGACTGGTCGATCAAGTAGTGTTGTAAGAGGCTAGTGGCTTTGACGTGATTTGGGGACTTAAAACTAAAGTGAGTCTTTTTATTCGTGAGTTGTACTCATCTACCACAGTAAAAAAACCTATTGTGATTGATGTGTGGGATCTACACAGATTAAGTCACAAAGTATGTTCTTGTGGCTTTCGTTCTGCTCCCCTTAGTCAAGATGCCTTTCGTTAATCATCGCTAAGTGGGAAATGTGTTTCATTATAATGGGATTTCATTATATGTTACTATGATAAGGCCTCTTTCGACTTTCGATTCCAAATTCAGATGTCAAATTCAGATATTTTTAATTTAGCGATAGTGAGTCTAAAGGCATCTTGTATAAGAGGGAATAAATTGTCTTCAAGTTTGTTTTAAAACTTCAGTATTGCCAGTAAAATTCATTTTGTTGCTCTTTCTTTAAAAAAGTCGTTTTATCGCATCTGTTTCATAATGACATCCATTTCAAATTAAATTAAATCAGATCGTTTTCTGTTTATTTTCTCACTCAATCCCTAGTCTCTTTAAAAATAACTTGAGACGTTTGACAATATCCTCCTTATTATAAAACACGGACTAAAGATTGTCCTGGTCTAAAACTGACGCTGGCACTATTATTTGTTAGAGAAAGACGGAGACAGCAACAGTTTTAAACTAGTTCTAACTTTAGTCTGCGTTTTATAATAAGGGGGTATGAGTCTAAACATACAAGATATAGTTCTCTGAGACTTAAATACTGAAGTCTAGCATTCAAAATCTTAACCGCTTCTGTGGTCGAGACCACCTCAAATCTATGGGTCCGGGCTTCAATTTACGTGGCGGCAGAAACAGTAGTAAGGGTTTTCAAGTCCGCCCGGCTAGCTACCACCATCTTGTCTAAGTCTGATGCCATAACAATAATGCTAACCGTGGAGCTTGCTTCCATCTTTGACCTACAATACCATCAGGTGAGGTGAAGGCTCATAGTTATTTTGTTGGGAATAAAAAAGCTCGGTGGCGTATTGGTTTGAGCGCTCTGGTTTCGATACGAAAAACAAAGCAACTTTCGCCATGGTCGATCCTGGGATGGGTCAATCAAAGTTTGTTATCTCGAGCTCCTCCGTGCTTCAAAGGCACGTTAAGCCGTTGGTCCCGGTTGTTCCTGCAACCGCTTTATCCCACCAACCCGCATTAGCCAGCGTGGTGTTGTTATGGCCCAAACTCCTTATGTTTCTCCCATGTACGGCCTGTGCCCAGCAGTGGGACGTATATAGGCTGGTGATGATGATAGCAATAAAAAAATGACTCTTGAAAATTAAAGTCTTCATTCATTTCTAAATCGGGGCTCGAGTCTCTTACAACACTAACTAAAGGTGCTATTTATTAGTAACTGTAAGTAAAATGAACATTTATTTATAAAAATGCATTTGTATATATCGGTCAATACTTTTTAGTTGTATGATTAAGCTAGCCACATGTGAGGTCTCGATAACGTCAGTGGCTGACCGCAAGATGAGAAGAATTGTTCTTAATTAAATTAGCTATAAATACCACAAGAACAAATTAAATCCGTTGTAAAGTTACACTAATTTATCATGTGATTATGACTGAATTGTGATAATACTGAAGCGTATTTGAAACTTAATAGTGTGTAAGTATAGGTTTTCTATTTCAGTAATAATATAATCAACAAGTATTTTTGTATATTTATATTATGTGCACCTACTGTGGTCTGTGATACAACACAATATATAAAAATATTTTTGATTTATTATAGGACAAATAAAAAATATGCAGTTTTAAATGATTTCTTTTATTCATACATTGAAAACCCTTATTAAAAAAATACATCTTTATTTTTTATTATGATCAGCAAGTCGCCATTTATTTATCACAATATTTAGTGGTCTCCATTTATATTATTTTGTGAATTACAAGTAGTAGGTATATTTATTCTTAATTATTTACTTAACCATTATTTTATGGACACAACCACTAGAGAATAAATATCGAATCGATATCGATTCTTGATTTATTTACAACTTTGGCATTAGATGATAAGTAATGATACAAATACAATGATGTTTACGAAAATGGCACTAATATTTACATCGCAACATACCTATTTAATATTTACCTATTTACACTTAACTATGTGACCATTTTATTTTCGTCTTTCACTACTTTATTCACATATTAGATAACTACCATCACATGTTTATTCCTTATAAACAAGTTGTAGCCATAATCATGTTGCTCTATGCAGATTACGTTTATCTTACAAAAAGCAACAATTGCAACATTGAATTGGAAGTTTTGTCATTACTGTTGGTATCTACAGATTTTCTCGCACTTCATTGATTTTTATGATAAAAATCTTAGCTTAACTTAGTTTAAAAATGGTGAACATTTAGTAAACAAAAATGAAGAGATTACCAAAAGCGATGATTAAGTCGATAATATTATCGTAAAAGATTATGGACTACTTCAACATCGCGATAGAAAGTACCAGAATATACTTAAGTTCTAAAGTTTCGTGATTCACAGCACCTTACTTTACAAAACCACGATTTTAATATAAATAACTAATTGTAATGGCTGTTTGGATTACCACATTTTACCACTAGTTTTGGGTTCGGATTGAGATACTTAAACATATGACTACAATGCATAAAGGTTGCATAATTTTCTAATATAGAAACATCCAATAACCTATTTGGTACTAAACCTATTTTTGAGACTTTCAAAAAACGCTAACTTAGTTTTGATTGTACCGGGCTCAGGCACGGGGCTGCCAGGTCTGCTTGATTCTTTGACAACTTCTTCAGTGCCTTCAGGAATCTCCTTTGACCCTCCAGGAACTTTGAGTGGCGTCGCCATAGACATCTTGAGTTCCTCTCTGAACTCCTTAGAGATACTTCTAGCTGTTAAGCTGTGCATGTACATTTGTTTGCTTGTAGGCTTTTCGATGTCACCATTCAAAATGTTCTCTTTGCTCCTCCTTCGCCGCGTATACGGTTGAGAGAGCTGAAAATATAGGCAAGAAAGTGTTTGATTACCATAATAATACTAGTACCTAAGTAAAATCAAAATTATTCTTGTCAACGTTACTATAATACTATGTGATATAAAGAGTATGAGTGTGATTCATCGTTATGTTATCACCTAAGCAATATTTCTCTTACTGACCTTGGTTGGTTCATTGAGATTGTCCATGCTTACGAATTTCTTCGCCAATTCCTTAACTTTTGGCAACTGAGCAAGTATATCATCTATTTCACTATTTCTTTCAAATGTTTCCTCTAAGCTATCTTCAATTATAACTGTTTCTTCGGCAAATTCAATAGGTGGACTAAATTTGTCAACGGTTTCTCCCAAGTCATTCTTATCTGGTATATCAATGTTGTCGTTTGTGTCAACCGCATTCTGGTATCTAAACGATAAGTTATCTTCGGGCTTACATTTCACTATCTCACCTGTTTGTACATTATAGATTTTAATGGAGTCTTCCAAACTGCTTGAACTCATGTATGAATTGTCTATACTGTGATTAGTAGGTGATATTTCAGGTTCACTCACATCCTTATCTTCTATATTTAGTAATGGCAAATCGTTATTATAAGCAGACTTTAAAATTTCATCGAATTTCTTATCAGTATCATCATCCACATACACTGGCTTTGCTGAAAATATTGTACCTTCGTTAGCGTCCTCGTACTCTATAATAATTTGGTTATTATTGCCACTCGATATTGTAGTTATTGATGTTGATGCCGCCGGGTCTTTGACGGTGAACTTTGTATATTGCTGATTAGTCGCTATCGTGTTAAATTGCTTTATAAGTGATCCCTGAAATTAGAATATTGGCTTGATTATAGGTAGGATGTCAATCATAAAATAATGTTTATTGTGGTTTTCACTAAGTACCGATCTACACAAGTAACTTCTATTTCTAAACTTCTAACTCTAAAAGCCCCACTCCGTGTTATTATATATGTAAACGGAAATGTATGTAATCCGTCATTGTATTCAATTCCTAGGAAATGTAGGTATGTAGGTCCTAAAATCGCCTGAAAATGTGTGAAATAAATTATATTAGACACATTTCCTAGGAAATCTATAAATTTCCTAAACCGCAATCGAAATGTAAAACAACAATGTATTATTCTTAATTTTTGATTTTAACATTATTATAAATGTTTGAAAAATTACGACGTTAGCTCATAAACGCAAATACAAGATAGACTAGAAGAATTTCACAGGGATATCCCAAGTCCTGGGTGGCTCAGTGGTCAGAGCAGTCGCCCGGATTGCGAAAGGTCGCGGGTTCGATTCCTGCCTCAGGACGTGAAATTTTTCTAGTTTTATTCTATTTTAATTACTAAACAATGTATTATTTAGCTTTTGTGTGGTGACTGATTGAGTGAAGGTTATTTTTTTATGACCACTTAGAACCAAAACGATGACGGTTATAAGTGGTCATAAAAAAACCTTGAACATAACAATAAATTAAAACAACGTGTTTTATTACAGAAAACATTCTTTTTAAACATTTCCTAATACGAAATTGGAATTATATACAACTCCTAGGAAATGTATACATTTCCCAGGATATGTATGTATTAAATAATTTTTAAAACAATATTTTATATATTTCTGAAACAGCTTCGGAATTGTATACATTTCCTAGGAGTTGTATACAATTCCTAGATTTCATACATTTCCGGTAACTATATATATATATTTATGTATACTATTACATTTTGGAAAATAGTTGTGGTCAATGGTTGATAGTGATTAAAATAAAAATAAATAGTGCAATGCAAGCATAGTTTTAGTTATTCACGCCACTTGGTAGTTTAATATGTCATATCATATTAAAATAGTTGCAAAATGAGAAAATACGTAAGAATGTTGGTGTTAGTGAATTTCGGCAGAGCGAATGTTGCAGCCTTTGTGGAATAAATAGAGAAGTGATTAGTGGAATTGTTATTAGACTTGTTAGTGAAGTGGCCAGCAGTTTATACTGTTAGTCATATGTTTGCCAAAATCGTACAACACTCACCACTAACATCTCGGTGGATTACTGTAGTACTATTACTGAAATGTTTAATAAGAAGAACACAAATCTATGAGTGCAGCGCTAAATATACTCTGATATTCCATGTAAAGTGCAGAGTGCTGTTAGTCAGCGATTTTTATTTAAGAACATGCCAACTTTTAAACACAACAGGCAACATACGCTGTGTCAAAACGAAGATATTTAGGTATTATATGTATGTAGACTGTATTTTAGTAGAGACTATTACATTCCACCATCGATAATGATTGAAATATGTACTATGTGATGAGAAGAAATAAACCTAATTTAAGTAACCTACTTAGAATAATGATAAAGTTAAATCTGCTATGTATGTATCGTACATAGTTTAGAGATTCTTATTGCACAGAGTTAGAATATCGGTAGGAATGAATTACGTTGTCAGTAAAGGTGATTCAAGGTAAGCTGTGTATTATGAGGTTACGTTTCACCAGAGGTCATTATGGAAACCTTTGCTCAACCTTAGACTTCCACCAAACGTATAATTGAGACCTGGTCGACGTTTGGAGCGAACACACAAGTCTTCGCTTCTTAAAGTATTGTTCCGCCTAACATTGCTATACGTCTCGAATAGATCTTCAGTGATTTCTGGTATTTTCGGTATTCTAAGTCTAACTATATCCTCGTTTTCCACAAAACCGTCACCTTCATCGCACACATTTGTATTTCTTACGTTGGCATTTCGACTGACATTACGTTTGTCTGTCGAGTAATATTCAGCATTATCGCTTTGTTTGTCAGGGTTTTCGAAAATGGGGTTTATAGCGAAGTTGGGGCTTGCATTTCTGGGGCTTAGAACGGCACGGACGATGTTCTGGTGTAGGGCGGAGGCTTCAAGGTCGCTCAACGAACTGCTAGCACTTACAGGCGCAGCGAACTCGGTATCGAAATTGTCTAAACTGCTAGATTTGTTCAGCGAAGATAAAGAACTCGTGTCGCTGTAACTACTCTTCTTGCGACCACCGGATGACTTTATCGCCTCTTTTATGTAGTAATCTCTTCCGTATCTAAAAATTAATACAAATTCATTCTAACATTATTTAAATATTTTAATTTGAAAGATATTTAGAAAAATTTATAGGCTAGAAAAAAGACGTAAATAGAAAGGCTAGTAGAAATTCATAGGGGTCCACCAAGTCCTTATTAACTCAGTGGGTAGAGCGATCACCCGGATTGTGAAAGTCGTGGGTTCGCACCCTTCCCCAGGACAAAATTTTTTAATTCTATACATTATTTGATGTAATATTTTCATGAAAATTAACAATATGTGTTATTATACCGTTTATATTGTGGAACTTCTTCAGCTAATATATCCTTTAAAATTTTTGGAGCTGGACTTAGCGACCTTCGACCATCATCGGAAAGAACCTTTTGGCCATTGACTGTTAAAGATTCCTTATTATTATCACCTTCATCTTTCACAGATATATCTTCATGCTTGACTGAATTCTTACTATCGTCCACTACATGTATTGGTTGAGTATCTTCTTCAACATCTTTGACCGTTGTGGTGATCATATCAAATAGTGATGATGTACTTTTAGATGATAGTCTTTTCTTAATTGCTTCAGGAGAGTAAGGGTTGTTCGGCATTTCAACATAGTTCAACCATTTTTTACGTTCTCTGTAGGCTATAGAACCTGAAAATAAATTAAATAATAATACATTAATTATTTTTTTATTTATATGTCGTATAATTTTTAAATTGTAACATTTATCATTAAATGTATACCCACATTACATAAAATTATAGTATTTTATTACCTGGTATTAAATCGGCAACATCCTCATCTACATCTCTAGTTGGTATTCTGGAATAATAAATAGCAGCTTTTAGTAATTTATTGATAGTAAATAGTAATAGTATAAAGTATTTTGACTTACTGCTGAGGGTCGTCGAAATGTTTTCTGCGTAAACTATCTGCGTATCTCTGCACTGGAACTGTTACTGTCTCTTCGTATTCCCCTTCGCGTTCATGACGGCTTAATGTATTAGTTGAACCTGAAAATGTATTTTGTACTGGCTTTGGCACCCTTTAAACTTAACAAAAATTCTTAATGGTAACAAAACACATAAATTACAGAGTATTTACCTTTTATGCTTGATAATCCATCTAATACGTCTTCAGTTAATGCTCCGTTTATTTTAGTGTTTGATTCATCAAATCGAATTTCTTCAGTATTGTTGTGTAACAAGGTTCTATGAATTTCATCTTTGAAAGAAAATTCGGCCTTTGACATTGGGCCGCTGTTGATTCCCAATACCAATATGGAGTCATATCCATCTTCAAAATTCTTAGAATAAATTAAATTTACTGGTTCATCACCGGTATCTTTACTGTCGTTAATTTCCTTATTAATAGCATGTATCACATTTTTTTCATCGTGTTCATCGTAGAAAACTTTGTTATATTCTTTCGTATCGTCTATCATCGTAAGGCTGTCCGGCTCAAAGTCTAGCACTTCTTCTATTTTCGGTTTACCCCCAATAACGTGCTTTGAATCAAGAACTTTCTTCATATCGCTCTTGTAATCTTGGTCTTGGTCCTCTTCTGGTTCACTAGCATTGTCAGACAGATCTGTGGTATCGTCAGCGTCACGATCACCGATGAGTGCCCTGTACTCAGTGTTAGAGTTGGGTACTAACATTGGAACGGGTACAGACTGTATTGTTTTTATCTTTTTCTTTTGGAAAAGCCAATTTTCTTCCCAAGTTCCATCAGCAGCTTGTATATCACTGCCGGATACTTCATCAAAATCACGGTCTGTGTTGTCTGTAATATATTAACTTATATTTGTACATGTTTATGGAATTAACCATAGTGAGTATCAATTAAAGCGTATCGTTTAAATTAATGTTACCTTGATGTATTATATCTCCTCCGAACTCCGGGAATGGCACGCGCTTGGGAAGTTCCACAGCATCATCAGTCGCTTCTCCTTCTTCCCAGTCTGACACATCTTCTTCTGGAAGCTGGAATTTAACATAATGTTAGTTAACAGAAGGTAGGTATACTTTCATCAATTCCTATTTGTATGTGAGTAGTTTTATGCTGTGTAGTTCATCAGTATCTAAATTAAACACCTTGCAGATGTCAATTTATGGTTATAGGGTGATAAAATACTCTTTTTGGGATAGCAATTTAAAAAATCCCAATACTTACTGGCGGTGAAATGTCTCTAGTGTGCCTGGAGTTGATAGATCTTGGTGAGGATCTCTCAGAAGGCGTTGGGCTGGCACTAGCAGAGTGGATGCCGCTGCTGCGTCCGCCTGAACCATTTTCAGTCTGGTATCGTTCGATTACCTGAAACCAATATTAAATTCGTTTATTTTTATTTCATGCCTATTTGACGCTACACTATTAAGAATGTTTTATGGTAGGTAATCATAATTGAAACCTTTACTAATTATGACAAAATGGCCAAAAGTTAATTTAAGATTCATAATCATAATATGCAGACGATTATTCTTTGATAATAGTAGGACGGTATCGTTAACAAGATGAATGTTATTGTAATTAGTTTTAATTATCTCCGCTAATTTAAAATAAAACCACTTTACCGGATTTTACGCGCGTTATATATTTCATGCGTGACGGGAGTTAAATCCGGTAAATTGTTTTTTTTTTAAATATCTCCGCTAATATGATAAGACTTTCCAAACAAGCCGAAAAATCAATTACTTTCATTCTCTACAACAATAACAGTGATCTCATAATTATGTTCGGCATCATTTACTTTCTCTAAATTTATTTTAAGAAGCAATTATAAAATATCGTCATGGCGAATGACAATGGCGAAGAATCTTTTCCCACCAATTATTATTTGTGACTCTTTTTATTTAAATGTCACTAATTATTCTTCACGAATTACACTTTCTAATAAGTTAATTATCCGAGTATATAAGTCCCACCTTCCCATTCGTGCTCGGAAAGTATACAACCCCTCCGAAAAAGTTGTACATGTTTATCGAAAACGGTGTCGAATATTGTTTGCGGAAAGTAATAAACAATTCGATTCGATGCAGACACGACCAATGATGCATCTGTACTGCGAAATAGGGCGGGCGGAGCACTAGAACCGACCACTAGGTAGGGTTGGCGATCGTTATTTAGTAGCTAGTTGTAGTTTTCATCTTATTCTATATACATTTCAAAAGAAACGTCTATAAGTCGTACGCTTATATCTTGGGAATTACTAAATGTGACTTTCAGTGAGGCATGTCGTATTTTTCGAGTGCTTACTATGGCTTATTGTCGAGATCGTGTTTTAATTTCAATCGATAAGCAATGAATTTAAGGTCTACGTAACTCAGTATATGAAAACTATTATACACGCGAAACAATACGTTATGAATAAGAAGTCCAAACACTAACTTTCTTATACCCACATATTTTTGCTTTTGATCTTACTTTAGCATTATACTTATATTCATATTATTACTTTAAGTACTGCTTGGCTTAACTAAAAATTAATTTCACCTCACAGACAAGAATGGCGGAACTGCAATGAATTTAAGATTTATATCATACCTACGTAGATTAAACAATAATATCACAATAATAGGATTATATTATTGACTATCTTTGATTAAGATCTTTTTAAACATTCTATTGAAATTATAACGGTCCATATTATTTAAAAACAAATTCTGATATTTTATAATTTAATTTTTATTATAGTGTGGCTTCGGCACTGGGTTTAACTCGTGAAACTTTTCGTAGTGTGATTTACTACGATTTTAAATGTAGTTTGACATCTCAGCAAAGTGTCGCTTGCCTTCAAAAGTTAAAAATTGCTTTAGGCGATGAATCACCATGCAATCCGATTGTTCATAGCTGGTTTGCAGAATACATAGAAGTCGTGTCAACCTCAGTGTCAAATGTGATGGTCGTCCGTCTATCGCTGTGAACAACGAAAACATCGATGCTGCACTCCTGTTTCAATAACAGACGGGCATGTGAAGACAGATCCCAAACTATCTTGTAAAAACATTTGGGTGTAAAAAAACTGTGTTCATGATAGATACCCCACAATAGTCACAATTTAACTGAGGCTCAAAGCGGACCGCGTCACTTGGTGCAATGCTATTGTGCTTACCATATTTAACGAAGGAACGTCAAAATTTGGTGTGGGATATAGTGACCCCAAAACAAAGCAGCAATTGACTGTTGAGGTTTTTCCAGGCGGGCCGAAGTCTGCGCTCTGCCTCTTAGCGGATGACTGCTACTTTTAAAAAATAAAACTGGACACGTGGCTACTGTCGCTTTGGAGGTTCGTCATACAGTAAATAGGGATTAGTACGTTTGTTTCATCATCATCATTTTAGCGGAAGGACGTCCACTGCTTGACAAAGACCTTCCCTAATGATTTCCACGACAATCGGTGCAGCGCTACATGTATCACCAGATCGTTGGTCCACCTTGTTAGAGGCCTGCCCAAGCTGTGTCTTCCGGTTCGTGGTCGCCACTGTAGAACCTTTCCGCCCCAACGGCCATCGGTTCTGCGAGCGATGTGTCCTGCCCACTGCCACTTTAGTTTGGCAACTCTTTGAGCTATGTCGGTAACTTTGGTTCTCCTACGCATCTCCTCGTTTCTAATTCGATCCATAAGAGAAAATTCGAGCATATTAATGCTCGCTCCATTGTCCTTTGAGTGACTTTGAGCCTCTTAGACCCATTGTGAGCGACCGCGTCTCAGTGCCGTTGGTCCTCACTGGCAACACACATTTGTTTACCGGAAGTTATTGTCGAACTCCGTAAAAATTACACGAATTTTTTAAAGGTAAAAACTAGGTTAAAGGAAAAAAACTATCTAAGTACGATATGTATCATCCTGCGTACAGTCGTTAAAAAAAATTAGTGATTGGAAGCTAAGGAAGAATATTTTGGGATGCATTTAAATTCATTTTAATACATTCAAAGGCTAAGCTCACACTAGGGTAAGCCGTGTACAAATTTTATCAGTGTTTGTTGTTATTGTTATATAATTTCTGTGTCAAATATTTTTTTTATACTAAATATTCCCTTCGCCCATTGACACGCTGCTGGAGTTGCGCATGTTTCTTCATGATAAACAAGACCGTATTACGCAAAACGAACACCGCGATTATCTCGAAGCCCCTTGACATATCATACTTTCACTTGTTTAAAACCAACTTTAATCAAATCTGCATAATTAATTTGTTTTACGTTTACGTTTTATTTTGTACATTATTTTAGCTGTAGCTACACAAAATTTAGGTGGTGCATTCTTATATTATTAAGGTTTGTGGCACCGGCACCATAAGAAACAAAACTATTCAATTTTAAAGTTTTCATCAAGATACATTATTTAAAAAGTTTTTTCTTCTTAAGGAATTATTTTGTAACTATAGATAACGATTACAAATAAATCACTATGCACTATACTCACAAAAGCTAAGATATAAAGACATATCACTGCACATATCGCGTACAAAGTCAACATATTTGCACAACGCTCCCGTTCAGCTCGTTATCACATTTAAATTAATTCTCAAGTCTGGCATGAAAGGTGGAGTCATTAAGACTGATTCACAATTATTTTAAAACAAATTACTTACCATTTCTTTGACCGGATCAAGACAATCTGCTTACGTATCGAAATATAGCTTGTATCGGTGCGAAGATAGCGATATCAGTAAATAGATATGCGTTATCAAGATGATTAAGGGTGGCTGTACAGTCACTCCGATCTGGCGATCGAAGGTTCCGATTTAATTGACCGATCGACAGTGGTCAAGGCAAGATTTAAAACTTTTTTTTATTTGTAGAACATTTAGATCATTTTGTTGTTAGGATTGGAGATATAGCCATTAATAACTAAGTAAATAAATACAGAAAAACTAGAAAAAAATTTTTTTAGTAACTATGTTCGATGCTTAAACAGAACACGCCCACGAAAACATTGACATTATCTGTTTTATGAAAAGAAATAATCAACGAACTTCATTTTACGCAAAGGTATAGATCGACAAAATCTAACAAATCGGTTCACACCTTTAGAACTGAAGAAAGTACCCCAGGTTTTAATAAAACAACGTTTAATAAAATCCGCTTTGAATTGTTAATCGATATTTATCTACGATTACTAAGTAATCACGTCGATATAAATACAGAAGTTACAGAATAGAAAAACATTACTCAATACAAAGATATAAATAATTCCGTCGTGGACTAACGGATATTGTTTAATGTTTTGCTTGTCACCGTTTTTAAAGTGATAACATTGATCAATTAATATATGATAGCAAGTTCCAGAAATGTATTTAGGATGCTTATCATCATTAGGGTTATCAGTCATCACGTCCACTGCGGAATAAAGGCCTCCCTCAGCCTCCATTCCCAAATGGAACGGTTCTTGCTCAGACTGCATCCAATGGGTTCCCGTGACCCAGACCAGGTGTGGCCTCACACAAGATAGACAGACTGACGACCTGGCGATTAATTGCGTGTTATGCGCCCTGCCCTCAACCACTAACTTGCCAATGACTTTACCAGTGAGCTAGTGACTTCGAATCTCGTATATCCTCATATCGCATTATATCTCGTAGGGATAATACATGTCTCACTTTTATATCAGAGAATGTCCAACAAGAAGATCTAACCATCCACCTGATGGTCTAGAAAATCACTTGACATTCATTACAATCTCGCAACGCATCAAACGTTGACATTTTTTAAAAAGTTCTTAACGGCTTTGCTCTGAGCTCATCCCTCCTGACAGTATGTGATGATAAAGCCGGAAGATGTAAGCGAACTACATCCGGATCCTTCAACCACAGAGGAACTGGCTATCTTCCTCCAACTGCCAGAACATAACAACGCCTTTTACATTATTATTATGGCGGCAGACTTAGGTAAGATGGTGGTAGCTGACCGGCGGACTCAGGAAAGGTCTACCACCAACTAAACCGATTAGAAAATTTCTGCTTTACGGGTATTAAACCCTAGGGGCTACAAAATTTTGTAACATTCTGGTGAAAAGAGGTGTCAATGCCTCCCACTCCAGTCCTGTAATTATACTAAAACACAGCGAAATGATTCATGGTCGAAACAGACTAGAAGGTGGTACTTCACCGGATGCACACTGATGCTGCAAGGACTACTACTTGTAATTGTGACTAGACTTTGGCAGTAAATAGCGTTAGCTATTTTAAGCACGAGCAGATTTTCACAAATTAAAAAGAAGCCCTTTTTGCAACCCTAAATTAGATGTACTGGCATAACTGCGCACTCATAAGGGTGCCGTCCAATAAGGTTATGTTTACATAAAAAACGAGTTAATGCGCATTAACCTGATGACCCCGGACGTTAGATGATTAATTAATTTGCTTAGTTAAATGTTCATAATCTTATTTTCCTAGATGATAATGAGTAGATACCTATATGAGCGAAATATACGGATATAGATACATGTTATTAATTCGATTCTGATTACCTATTTTCAAAAGTTGCGGTATTTTTATCTCAAATTAGAAGTAAAGGCGTGTATATTTTGTGAATCCTATGTAATACCGTAATAAAAAGTAATTTACTTGCAAAAATGAAGTAGACTATTTTAATCGCTTGTATATTTCCGTTTTTTCTGGATATATTGCAGTATAAAATTGTATATATAAATGGCCTACTAACCGACCGTTGCGCGTATCGTAGATACATTTATCATTAATCTGTGGTCTCGCGTGGCCACTAGCCCTTATTTTCTATCTCTTTCTCAAAAATCTAAACGAATTCTAAACAAAAACTATTTAAAATAATACTTTCCTTTTAAAGTAATCACTATATGCGCCAAACCAAGAAGGCCGGTTACTACAGTACTCACCACAGACAGATAGTCGACCGCGATCACTTGCTAGGGGAGGGGTTTTTTTTGACAGGTAAAGGCCCATTTACACGATGCAAGTTTCTTGGCTGTAGCGTACAATTAAATTAAAGCAAGAAATGTCTTGCATAGTTTAAACAACACATAGATATGACAACGCTCATCATTTCTGGCTTCAATTTAATTGTATGCCACAGTTAACGTAGGTAATAAAAATAACATTTTAAAAAAATTTGACATTCAGGTTTGCAATTTGACCACTCAAAATAGAAAAATCAGTATGGATCACTCTACAGAATAGCCAATCAACTTTATCAGGGCATTGGAAAGTATATCTTAATGATTACGATGCAGATAAGAACGATGCTTGAGATCCGTAAACGAAACAAATCGCATGCTATTGTGGATTTTAACCACGACAATCACGATGATTATGAAGTATGCGAAATTGTTAGTATGGAAATGGAACAATGGTTTTTCACAATTTTCGTTGACGCCTCGAGGACGTTTATTTATAAGAACAGGCTTATCCACGAGCTGTGCGTTTTGTTTATGTATAAGAAAACCTTGTTTAAGTTATTTAAATTTTTAATTATTAAATTATTTAAATGGAATCCTAAATTTATTTATTTATTTATTTATTTTATTTTACAAAAATCCACAGCTTAGTCTAAAACAGATTACACTCTTTCTGTGATACATAAAACTTTAGCCAATGAAGGATTTTCACTTTGCTTTTTAGAATTATACATTATTAAGGTAAAAGAAGTAGGTACTATTTATTATTAGCTATTTAAACCATTAAAATTTTAGTTGCATTCCAAATTGATGTCTATTGATAATCTGTTTAGCGAAATTATACATCTTCTTCTCTTCACATGGAAAAAAACAATAATAATAAAAATATGAATAAATTAATTTTGAAATAAAAGACAAATTAATTTTGCAATAAAAGACAAATTAATTTTGAAATAAAGTAAAATAAAAGACAAATTAATTTTGAATAAAAGGCAAAGACATGTCAAATGCTGATTACAATGTGTGTGTGTGTGCATGCGTGCGTGCGTGTGTGTGTGTGTGTGTGTGTGTGTGTATGAGGCAAATGTGAATGGCGAATGTAGTGCTATTCTATCTTCAATAATTGACATTAAGGTTTTACAAGCGGGTGGATCAGCAATATTAACAAAAACATCATCCTGCTCCCGGCTGATATAATAGTAGGCTTACATAGTGTTTCGTGTTAAACAAGCAAATAAAATGTAAAAATTAAAATTAGGTAGTGTAATTCTATTAAGGGTAATATGAAGTAAATTGATACGTTACGTAAATAATTATATTCATCATCATCATCATCATCACCAGCCTACACACGACCCACCGCTGGGCACAGGCCCTCCTATTTAGAAATTAAATCGGATTATTGGGGTTCACGCAAACTTCTCAGCTGCTCCCACTTTTAAAAAAGCCTGTGCCTAGCATTGGGACATTTTTTCTGTATTATCTACCTAATCATAGCGATTTTTAATCATTGTTTAATTCTTGTGTACATTACCTACGCAGTTTTATCACTGTTGTTAGAATACAACTTAACATAAATTAATCTGTGCAATGCTGCCATCTCAATCTCCCCGACTTTTCGCTGTTTAGGTATCTTTATAGATTGTAGAGTCTGGTCATATCCTCGCTTAAGTGTCTTGTGGATCCTGGTTTTGGATGATCAATCCCTGGGAACATCTTGTTCTCATCACAATAAGGCATTCCATTCCATTCGTTGTTCATAGAAATGTTTTGCAACTTTCGAGTACTTACATCTTATTCATTTGTTAATTTCATGTCATTTCTATGAAATAATGCAGCCAATGTTAAATTATTTCATAGAAATTTCATTAATCAATTAACAGCACCCAATGTAGTAAACAAAGTGGTATATTACTTACTTTCTATAAAAAAAGAAATATTGAACATTCTACGTTAATAAACTATATCGATTTAGATCACATTCCAATTTAATATTAGAAAATGGTATCGGCGATTGCGTTAAATCAATTTGCACATGGCTTCGCCTGTTACTTGTACTGAAATTAGTTTTTAAAATAAATATGACTCATTAAGCTGCTAAGTAGAAAATGAGTTTCATAACAAAGGCGCAATAGAAGTAACTGTTACTTTATTTATTGGTAAGTTGACTGACATAGATTATTTGGACAGTCGTCAGCGTCTCCGGGGGTCGCTATGACAATTAAAACACAATTGTGTCTGGAACTTGACAGCTTAACCAACATAAATGCTATGGAACATTTTATTTAAGCGACTATTCAACGATTATAGGTAGTCATCCATTTCGTAATTCCCGTTGCCCACTCAGTATTTTTTGGTTGTTCAATTTATTATTACTTATTTTTTATTAATCTATCACTAATCGCCTGCGTCTCCGCCCGTGCGGATATGGGTCATCGCACCAAAAGGTAGCATGTCATTCCTCAGAATGTAGTCAATCTCCATCTCAAATTTCATCAAAATTGATTCAGCGGCTTAGGAGTGAAAACTACATACAATTATATTAGTACCTATGGATAGTATCATACCTTATTCAAAATAGCAGTTGCCAACAAGTCTTCGTAGGTGGAAGACTCCAAGCTCGGCGGGTTGGTGGGCTCTGCAGCGTAACGCGCCAGCGCCGGTAAGGATGCAGCCTCTTCCACCACGCGCGCTACAAGACGCTTCAGCTGAGCGTGGGCGCCGCTAGCACCGCTAGGCTGGCTGTGCTGTGCTGCGCTTGATTGCGAATCGTTGCGAAGGGGTGTTAAATCTGTAAAAAAAATTAAAAAAAAATTAAAGGTACAAATAATTTTTGTGGGCGGGAATAAGCGTTCAGGCTTACTTAATGACGATTTTCAAGCTTAATTAAAGTTTACAACTTCGACTTGATAGAATAGTTTTTTTTAACAAGCTGACAGCTCACCGCCGTCGTTGTATAGTCTCTCAACAAACGGCCTGGATCTTATCTAAAGAGGTGCAGTTTGTCATTTATTTAGGCCGCAGTTGAGTAGCGGTGTACATTGCAAAACAAGTGCAACTGTCCACGACACGTCAAAAATTACTCGCCAGGTTCTTATAATTATCTTCATAAGGTACAGATTCCTAGATTCAGGTTATCTATATAGTTATTTCAAAGGATTTGAAGTTTTCGTGCCCCTAACAATAAGGTTTATATTTGCGTGGTTATTGTCAAGTTGTTGTAGCTTCAGTGCCGGAAAGTTAGCACATATTCGTAAACAAATGCAATAGGTGTCAACGCAGGACGTTGGTGGCATTGCGCAAAACAACAAACAAATTAGTGACAAGTGAGAAACTATGCTGTTTCATCCGGTGATAACGAACCTAATTCTCGTACACTCGACTCGCTAAATGTCAATTTATGTAGAGTCGAACACTTAAGTAGACTAACTTTTAAGTTACCAAGTCAACCAACTATTGCGATCATATAGTTAATAGACACTACAATTGTACGAGCTTAACTGGTGCGATATGTACTTCTGAGTTTGACTGTACCTACCTATAATAACCTACTTATTAGATCATTGTACAAAAATGATAATATCAAATTATTATATGCACAAAAAGGATAATAATAACAAATGAGGACTTTGATAGTCTCTAAAAAGACACCATTAGACAAGTTTACAAGTTTAGGAAGCATAATATAGGCACCCTTCCTTCATCATTCATGCATGCAATATAATGTAAACAGATAAGTATACATAGATAGAAAAAAACAATTATATTATTAACGTCAGGTATCTTACCTAGTGTGGAATAATAGTTATTTGTTATACAAGAGTGCAAAGTTGCTTTTTAACCGCGTGCTCAATTTTGATGACCGAGCAAGCGAAGGATTCTAAAATTGAAGGATTCACAAATTAGAATCCTGAGCGTTAGCAAGGGTTATACCTATGGTTTTAACATAAATGTGGTGAAAAGAAAATGGCGCGCAAAGCAAATTAAAAAATAAGAATCCTGAGCGTTAGCGAGGGAATCATAAAAGTACGAGGTGAAAAATCTTTGCACTCGAGTGCAACACGTAACTTTTCATCCCACCTCAACGAGGAAATGACTAAACGCAAAAAAAACAGCAATTCTGTTGACGTCAAATAAACTTCTTCGTCGCTAGAATCACTCATTTTAGGCTTTTTACTTGTTTTCAAGTTTCTTGTTTTAAACCTATGGTTTTAACAAATATGTTGTAAAAAAAATGGCGCGCAAAGCAAGTTAAACAAAAAGTACACCAAGAAGGAGTCGAGTCTAAAGCTTTTAACAAGTTAAAAAAGATTGTATGATAAATTCGGCACCATGGAGGTAAAAGTAAAGAGGTTTAATGATGTTTTGAATTGACAAACTTAGTGCACACGATGTTCTAAATTCAATTTTACTTTATCCTCTAGCGGATAAAAACGGCTTTTGCACTCAGATATCGAAGAGCAAAAATACTCTTTCCGAGATGGGTATGAAAAGTATATTTGTATTGTATTGTAATAATCGTCATTTTTCTACCGACGTGTTACGTTTGAAGTGTGGACGTAAATGTATAAAGAAAGGTACAGTCGACAGCACTTCAAGTGTAACAGTTCGCCCTTGAGACCGCCCTTTTGTAATAGAGTCGGGTTTTGCAGTGCAACTGTTACGCTGTCATCTGTACATTATTTTATCTTATGTAAGAACTGTAGACAGTGATGTTTACTTTGCATAATTTTGTAAAGTCATAAGTAAGTATTTGCTTGAGTTTTTTTTCATTTCCCTATTTACTTAACTTTTTGCTAAAAAAAACCAGCCGTTTCATACAAATTGTAATATCTATATGACCTATTTGTATGGAACAGCTGATTTATTTTCCGCGATTAAAATTTTATTTTTTTAACCGACTTCAAAAACGAGGAGGTTCTCGATTTGGCCGGTTTTTTTTTCTATGTATGTACACCGATCACGCCGAGATAACTGATCCGATTTACGTGATTCTTTTTTTGTTCGATGCGGAATCTTCACAGAAATGTTTTGCAACTTTCAAAAACATCGAATAACGTTTGATAATTTTATTACAATTATAGCAGCCAACGTTTTATTATTTCATAAAAATGTCATGAAATTATTAAATGTATAATAATAATAATAAATAATAAAAATAGTTTATTTCGTTAACATTTGGTACAAAGTATATGCAATCACCAGAACCAACCCAGTAAGCATGTGATAATGCTTGTAGTAGGACGTTCTGTTCTTCCCGAAATTAACATCTAAATGTAAGCACAATAAGTAGGTATCAAATTTTAATAAACTGTTTTAAGTTTTACTACTAAATGGATACAATTCTACATTTTAAGTGTTTACAGCATCAAAAACTACTGGTTGCCTTATACTATGAGTTTAAGTGTGTGTGTTGTATGCGTGTGTGTATTTGTGTGTTGTGTGTGTATGTTTGTGTGTTGTGTATGTGTGTTTGTGTGTTGTGTATGTGTGTTTGTGTGTTGTGTATGTGTGCTTGCGTGTGTGCTAGTGTATATATGATTGTGTGTGACTGCGACTTCATAATAATAATTACCCACCATTCGTTAATCTGACGATGTAAGATGTAAGTGTTTGGCAGTTGCTAAATATTTCTATGAACTAACATTATAGCCGTAACGTAATGTTTGACGGCCGGCTGGCCGAGTGGTGTGCTGTATTACCCTTGCTATTATACAGGCTACGCGGTCGAAGCCCGGTAGGAGCAAATGTTTGTATGATGAGTACGAGCATTTGTTTATGAATCATGGATGTTTAATTATGTTTATTTAGTATATTTCTAATATTTATATACAGAGTGGTGCCGTCAATACGACAATAAATTAAAACATGGGCTATATTAGTTCATAGAAACGGTTTGCCACTTTCAAAATTATCCTTTCTAGTTTTCTTATAGACTTCAAAAAAAGGAGGAGGTTATCAATTTGTCTGTATGTTTTTATATATATATATATATTATGTTTGTTACCTCAGAACTTTTGACTGGGTGAACCAATATTGATGATTCTTTTTTTGTTCGATGCGGAATAGTTCCCATTTGGTCCCATAAAAAATGTTTGGAAATCCATTGGGTAGTTTGGTTTTTAAATAAAAAAAAACTGGAAATATTAAGTCGTCTACACATGCGAAGTTGCGGATATTTGCTTTCCTATGGAATTTTTAGTGAAATGATACGATAGTAGAAAACAATATAAGTTCACGATCACCCATCTAGCTTTGACCTTCAAAAGTTATCACTAAAAATTGTGAAAAAAAAAATTAAACAAAAAATAAAATCGACTCCAAAAAACCGAAAAGGATAAAATAATTAAATTTTAGTAAGTAGGCACTCATCCCCGAGGAACATATTTTTGGAGTCGGTGCTTCACTATCTATGGTTTCTGGAAACAACTTAGCACCAACTCCAAAAATATGTTTATTCTTTTCAGTTTTTTGGAGTCGGTTTTATTTTTTGTTTAAATTTTTCAATTGATAATTTCGTGACATTTGTATGAAATAATGCAGCCAATGTTATATTATTTCATACAAACGTCATCAAATTATCAAATGAATAAGATGTTTTTGAAAGTGGCAAACCATTTCTATGAACTAATGTAGCCCATATTTTAATTTATTGCCGTATTGACAGCACCACCCTGACGGTATACATATATTATCATTATTTCTCCGTTATCTAGAATCCTTAACACAAGCTCTTAATGATGATTACTTTGCTAGATAATAGGTGTGAGTGTATGAAAATTATTATATTATTATTATTTCTATGATCGAATTTAACGCCCATTATTTAATTTATTGTCGTCATCATTCTGTATACCTACCTACACGAATTTATATTAGCTAACCGTTAATCCAGTTATATTCTAAACTGCTGATTGTCCCCGTTGATAAGGGCGAAAACGTTAAGGACATTTTGTAACGTTCTGTTGTCCCCATGATGGAGACAATATTATGGGGACAACGGAAATACAGGATATATCGAGCTTCGACAAGACGGAACCTGGATGACTTTGTACTGTTTAATAAGTATGTCTGTTGTGCCTCATAAAGAATATTTATTATTATATTTATAATAATAAATACACAGTATTTTTATGCTAATTTAGCTTGTCGACGTCAAGTATGCACAGCTTTGTTTATATAACTTAATAGCACGTAGTAAAATAAAATTTATACTGATCATTGTGAACTCCGGTGTCAGACAGTCACCACGTGATTACGTGTGGTATATAATTAATAATGAGTAATTATACAAGTATAATTAGCGGGCACAATCTACTCGGGGTCGGGGTCACGTAACCTTTAAGTGCGAACAAAGGTCCAGACGCAGTCAACACCAGACTAAAATTTTACACTGAGTAAAATCATCCTTCTTGCGAGAGGCATAGGTACGCGTCATAAGTACACGACACGACGCGACGGGTCTCCTAATGTTTTTTATCTTCCGCGAATTGAGGCGCGGTCGCGGATTCTGTCCGCAGAATGCTAAAGAAAAAATATTGCGAATCAATCACATGCACATGACAGATTCCGCATCCCAACGAACTACAATCCGCGTAAGAGATAAAACAACAGAGGCGTAACTATACCAGGTGGTAGGCCCGTATGTAGGGTCGTCTGGGTAGGTACCACCGCCTTTCTTATTTCAGCTGTGAAACAGTTCGCAGTGTTTCGGATTGAAGGGAAAGGTAGCCAGTGTATTACTGGGCATGGACGGCATTCCTCATCTTTCATTGACCTTAGGCCCCAGGATGACAACGCACCTGCAATATCAAGTGATTTTTCCTTGTTATTGCAGGTGTCTATAGGCGTCGGTAACCGCTTACCATCAGGTGGGCCGTCAGCTTGTTTGTCATCTAGTTGTATAAAAAAAAACCAGCTGGGGCCCGTAGCAAATCCTTTTGAAGGGGGGTTTTTTTTTTGTAAAATAAAATTTATATAACTCAGGTACAATGTTAAAAATTTACTTCCGAGCTCGCGGCCTCTTGGGCCGGGGCCCTCTTGGGTCGGGGGCCCGTGGCATTTTGCCAGCCCTGCCACTCTATAGTTACGCCACTGTAAAACCCCCTAAGCGGGTACCGTCCGTCGCTAAAGTTGTCACTTTACCTCGCTTACGTGATAAGTAGTGAAAACATTATCGTGCCCTCAGTTACGGTACGGAAATGTTAATCTGTCAAGCGGCGTTATCCTACCGGAGGGCTATGGCAATTGAAAATTCAATTGTGTCTGGAATTCAATGTAATAAATAATTGATGACCTCCCCCTTTACCCGGGGGAGGTTATCGATTATTTATCGAATTTTTTTAGGTATGTTAGTTTATTATTCCCGTCCAAGGCTAATCTAAATAGTTATCATAGGATTACTCGTTGTCGAATAAGAGCGATATTTAGCTTTTCGTACTCGTAAAAACCAAAATCGCCAATAGTTTTTTAGCCCATCAAAGCTCGATAAACCAGACAATTAAATTTTAATTGTTATGTCATCTATTGACGACGTCCTTTGATAGCTTTTTAGACTACCCTCGCTTGCATAGTCATATTAGTCATGGCAAGTTTTATTAGAATCGGTTTTTTTCCTTTCCAATATTTTCGATACGAAAGTTTTTGTATGAAAACCATGCGGCGTAAACGCTCTTACTTAGTATTTTTTGTTGTTCTAATAATATAATATCAGGTAGGTCAAATTCTAATATATTTATTTTTTATGCAAATAATTTTACTTGTGTTACGAAGCACCTCTCTTCCATAGCAGGGTTATAATATACTTGTTATTGACACCATACAAATAAGGGATAAATGAGCAAAAGGCCATTAATTAATGAAAAAATTGCAATTTTCTATACCATTTTCAAAGCAACTTAGAATGACTAAAAACCCTTGGACACGGCAAGTATAATTAAAATCTCTAGATTTCATTGTCACGATATCACGAGCGCCAATCAAGTCTTTAGGTCAACAGTTAAGTACCTATAATATTGCATCGTTTACATTTAAATCATAAGGAAGACCTTTTTCCTTCAAGCGTTGCCTTAATTCTTGATTGGTCAGATCATTAAAATACCATTCAATTCTTTCGAAACTACATATCCACACGATTTTTTCCCCATTTTATTCGATGTAAAGCCACATGAAAGGAGTTAATTGCATGAGTTAATGCTGTTGAATATTGGTCTAATGTGAATGGAATCGACCTATTTTTCTTAGACCAAATTAAATTGCAAGTATAATTAAATTAACTATAATAAATAGTAAACTAAAAACTTTGATAGACAAAATGTGCCCACTCACCCTCTATAATCTACATTCGCCAATGTACAAAATACCCTATTACAATACAATTTACATTAATTGCAAGAAATTTTACTTTGATTACTTTCAATTAAGTGTAGGGTAGAGTAGTGTAATTGTAAATACGAACGCGGGGTGAAAAGTATTATAAAAAATTACCTCACGTTCGGAAATAAAAAAACTTTTTCGTAATGTTACTATACTAAGTGCCTTAGTTTTTTTTTTTCGAGGAGAAATCTGATTGAAGACCTACCTGCCGCTGGCTAGGCGACAGACGTGTGTGGGGGTCGCCCAGCGCCAAAGACACTGCGAATACCCACTAAAACTCCCCGGTAACTCCATTGCCCTTCGCGGGGGTAGCCTAGGCTCTGCCGAAGCAATTTCACCAGCCCACCCCCAGGCAACCCGGCCTTACGGCCAGGTTTTGCGCCATTGGAGATTGCTCAGAGTCACTTGGGCAATCTCAGACTTGGCGGCCTGTGCAATGCGTGCGTGGGGGCCACCCACGCACGCGGCCGGGCGTAGGGCGCAGGAAGACGAGCGATCACCGCCCGCCTCCTTCTGCCCACCCGCCTACGCCGGATAGGGGCGGCCAGCGGGTCCTCTTCCCGCTCCCTCTCCGCTGCCTCCTTCTGCGTGAGCACAGTCTCGCAGAAGGAGGCGACAACCCCCCATACCCTCTCGCTACCAACCATGGCTCTTACCATGACTGGTAGCGAGAGGTGAACACCACCGAGCGCCGCACGAAGTTCGCGGCGCTCGACTATACTAAGTACCTACATATTGATATACAAAAAGGGAAAATACGGCGGGTGTTTCATCGATTCGCACCACTAACTGTTCAAATCGCACATAGATCTTTTTGAATATACGTCCAGGGCCTTCCTACATGGGAGTAACTCATGAGGAGTTGGGCCATAACACCACAACGGCTTAATGTGCCTTCCGAAGCTTGGAGGAGCTCGAGATAACAAACTACCAGTATATATTTTCGTATCGAAACCACAGAGCGCTTAACCCACTACGCCATCGAGCTCCTTCTTTAGCCTACTTCCAACCATGGTATAAATCGGCAAATACTTTTTTGGGGTCCCGTACAGTGTCGAATGACGTTGTAGTTGTGTTCTAAAGCCACTACGCTACGAACACCTCGTATAGGTACTAACGTGACAGTAAATTGTTAGTTGCTAGTAAAAACATTGTTCTGCATTCCATAAAATACCGCCCGAAAAATTTGCTGTGTGAAAATATGTTCCTTGAAAAATATTCCTAAGAGTACCGCATCTTTCCTGCTTTGTTTATATTAAACCGTACAAATACAAAAATATACCATATCTGTTCAGCCTGAATTGTTCTTATGGGGAACAGTAGCGTATATTTTCCGAATTTATGAATATTTGCGCTATACTCTAACTTAGGCAGCAACCCTATTGTGTGTCTCAATATTAGTTATAGTTTGTGTTATTTTGTCGTTTATGGCTTCCGCGTCCACGAGAACTTTGCCGACAAACTGTATAACAGTTTGGCAGACTATTAAATTAAGGTTTTTTTTAAGTTCTTATGAATTAAATAAATTAAAAATATATATCAAAATATCAACGTTACTACGTGTTTACTTAACTGTAAAATTAAAAATATCGACTTACCGAGTATTTCGTCCAGCCAAAAGCATGATGCGTATAAGAATATGGCCACACCAAGCCAGAAGCCGATGAGCAACACAGCGATGTACTCCAACATTGTCGCATCACTATTTATATTACCATTTACACATCACTTTTATCACTGGGATTATTCGTTCTCATAGCTGATCAACTGTTGAAATAGTAGCATGAGTTTAACTGTGTTTTAATGCATACGTTTATACAGAACTATTTGTTGCCAAAATAAAAAGTAATAAAAAACCTTTTTAAATAAGGAAAATACCTTTTGGTAGGTATATACAGTACGTTACAAAAGCCTCATATCAAATTTAGGGGTCTTTTTTTATAAATGAAGCACGGCAATTGACCCCCTAACACCACCTGATGTAAAGCGGTAAGAAAAGTCCATATGGGAAGACAGCTAGTGCAGTTTATATACTGCTCTAGTCGCCTCCACCTTGCCGGCCCAAAAGGTGCTTTCTCACGCCTCTCTTGAAGGAACCCATGTTATAGGAAGGAGGAAACACATGTGCTGGCAAAGAATTCCAAGTTCTGGAAGTACGATAAAGAAACGAGACACTAAATTTCTTCTGCAAGTTCGACACCTTTCGGACCATTTTTATTTTCCTATTGAATTAATAAAAACCCTGTCACACCTGCTAGTGATAACCCAAAAATGCGTATCGCTTAAAGTACGGCACACTACAGTTTCCCACTCACACACAATCATCACATACTACAACGTGCTACAACGATATCGATTCATCATCATCAAAAGCTTATACTTATACGCGTTCCACTGCCAGGCACAGGCCTTGCTACATAGAATCACATGAGGAGTTTCCGTCATAACACTCCCATTGATTGCGGGATGGTTAGTTAATTATAGCAGTTACAAATAACAACAGGGTCCAACTGCTTAGGTTGCCGTCTCAGATCATAGAAAGAAGGTTGCCGTTCAAAACACGGAGGAGGCTAGCTCTGGCATCACATGTTTTGGACGTTTCGGGCAAGGCCGTACACTTCAGTCCGAGGCGTGCCGAGGCCTCCGCATTATGAATGCAGCTGTCCAAAGCATTATCAAGACTCAAGATTGATAAGCTTGACATAGTTTTAAATCAATATTAGTATTGTTTATAAACGGAACTATTCAAAACGTGACGTACCTCCTCTCTAATTGATATCATCTCAATGTTAATTGTTTAAGGCTATAAAGGCTTTTTATAATGCACGGCATTTAATGCTTTATAGGATTCAGAATAAGATAAAATTTCTTTTCACAGCTTCGCCTCAGGATGTTGTTACTATTAGATCACTTTTGCTATTGCTCATTTCGAAATAAGATCATTTGTATTCAATGCGTCGATTTAAAGGTTGTATCCAATTCAAGGTACAGTAACAGTAAACAGTAAACAATATTCTGGAATTTCGGAAACGAGCCACGTACTACATTGACCACCGCAGGAGACGTCATTGAGCAGTTCGACTGTTAAAATGTCTTCACGTAGTCAGCGGACAGGTGTGGGCACACGATAGAATACGAAATCAAGGCAACAACACAGATGTACAATCGCGCATGCACAATTCTGTATCACAGGGTCGATGAAAATCGGTAGCAATAGCATGGTTATCTAGGAAAAGAAAACCTTTTTGTTTAAAAACTACAAAATATTACCTGTTGAAGAAACTAGGACATTTCATTTTAGATGACGTGTCAATTTTTAAATTTTGTAATAAGTTCGGTCTTTAAAATGTCATTAACACCATAGAGAAATATAATACTCCAGGAAATTAACACTCTTTGAGGGAATAGATTGCTTTACAAATATTAAAAGTTATAAATATCTAGACTAAAGGATTTTATCCTTTAATTTGAAAACTGATAAACAATATTAGACCGCGATCGTACCTATGTTGTTCCAAATAAATAAAACATATTATTATCAGTGCCTGAATGCGTATCTATTATCTAAACCGGCTATTTAGTATTTTAGTACAAGCATCAAAACATGGCTTTGTATTTAGATTCCAAGAATGATTTTGGAGGTCCTATATTTATCGCATTCAACCAAACAGATTGCACTATACCCTCGCGTGCTATTTACTACTTGAAATTATCTATGGCTGTTAATGCCCACTACAAGGTCGTTTTTATGAGCTGATAACGAGGACCTAGATACATGTAAATCGTTCCTAGAAATTACTTAGCAAGGCCATTAGTAGTAAGGTATTTCCATCTTTTGATGGTGGTTTATTGTCTAGACTAATTTACATAATAGAAAAAGAATTTTCACCAAAAGCTATAGCTTTTGTTAAAAATTATTTTCCTCATTTGAAAACCAAGCAATTGGTGTCTGGACCATCACATGTTATCATGTTAACTATCTACAGATAGTTAGCTAATAAATATTAAATTTCATGTGTCTATTTTGAGCTCTTGAATGTTTTATTCTAATTAGATGCAATGCTATTAATATTACATAAATAAATGTAAACTTATTTAAACTTAGATCAGTGAAAACTAAAAGTAGGTGTGGCTAGAAAAAATTGCTTTCTCATGTTAGATACAAATAATAACGGATGTTAGAATATAGAAAGTGTTTATATTATTCATATTAATAATCGTTTTATTCATTTTTCAAGGCAAACTTCAACCACCATGAATTCTCTTGTCGTTTAAAAGTGGCTTCAATAAAAATACGCGGGAATCAATTCTACTATAACATTATATCTAACATGGATATAAGAAAGTCATTATTTCAAAAAGAATTGTGGAAATACATTAGAATTACCTTTTTACTTAGATACCGTTTATGACATCAGGCAATTAGATGTTTATCCACATTGTGTTAAAATTTTATCCATGTTATAAGTTATACGCATTGAAACTTCTTAAACAACGGAACCAAATAATATTTTGGTCTGTTAAAGTATTTTATTATTGAGAGACACAAAAGTGTTATTTATGTTATTATACACTTATATACAAAATATTATGTAACGTGATGTGTTTGTGCATCAATAGTTACATCTACAACCAATTTATCTTTATTTCCTCGTCTGTGAGTGAACTACCGATAACTACGTAACAATTATGGCAAAAACAAACCATATAGTACTTTCGAAAGGTATTCTAAGGCTATTTCCTCGTCAGCTGCCGTCTGGCCACTTTCATCTCGGAATACCGATGAGATGCGTACAATCCCGCTTGCGACCATAGGACGGTAATCATATAGCCGCTAAAGTGCTACGCAGGGTCGCACTGTGGCACTGTCGATATTTTATCGATAATGTTAGAAGATAATAATTTTTACAATTTAATTTATAGTAAATAACAGTGATAGTGGTCGATCGTTACCAGAGCAAAGTGAGCTCTCTATCAGAAATGAATTACTTGTAGTTTTGTTTATAGCTTGTTTTGTTGATAAACGTCTCACATCGTTTATAATTGTTGTTTGTGTCTTCCGTTTCGTGGTATCTTTAAATATGTACGGCTCTCTATTTTATCCAAATGCCGGTATCTGTGCAGGCCGCAGACTACTAGGGGCTATTAGTTTGACTAACTTTTACCTAGGTAACGACTTCTTTACAATAGAAACGGACTTCGATCAGTTTTTATTTAGATTGCTATCGACAGCGATTTCATGTATGTGGTCGTTCTATGTAGGTACACGCAACTTTAACGCAGAAACTTTTTTGGTCGATTCGGTATTCTGAAAATCTTTTCGATAAATTGGTTATTACTATAAGGTACTGACTGATAAAGCTGTAAACATTCAGAAATTTTATTTTAAAGGATTTATTTGGTCATTTATATAGGTAGGATATAATCGCCTACACTAGGTACTTATGGATATTCTAGTGCATCTATTTTACATCTGCCATAAGTATTAGAGAGATAAAGCTTTTGGTTTAGAAACTTGGTAGAGCAATTTTAGTGTCATTTATGATTATTATACTTGATTCTTTAACGCTTCTTCTTACGTAAGAATATTGTGATCTCATTTTTTACTTGTTTTTATTTGTGCTTAATATTACATAAGTATGCAATTCGTAGGAATACTGATTTCGTTGCTCTCGCTACAAAACTGTTTGGGCAACCACATGTCTCTGGAAGGGCATAAGGTTGCGGATGCCTTTTAACTAATAATTATTTTATAGTAATCACGAAAATAAATACTCAAATGTCATCGAAACGTACGCACGTAAACACATACTGAGCACACAAAAATAAACACACACACACACATAATTACTTACTTTCATTAAAAAAGAATACGTAGCTATTGATGTCCTTAACCCAGCAAACATCAGATTTCAGACACAAATGATTTTTCAATTGTCATAGCCCTCCGGTGGGATAACGCCGCTTGAGGTATTAAGTAATTCGCTGAAATATAAATATTACTGGTTCGTTCTATTAATTGGGATCTGGTGACCTATATTATAGCAGTACAGTCCTTGTGTGTGTAGCACAACGATTTCGCTAGCACTTATAATAAAAAATACTTTTATTTGTTACTGTTTTTCTACATTATTGTGCGAAAAGAAAAATAAATATATCCATAAATTAGCCTTTAAGTTACAACACTATGAGACTCGGTACTCCTAGATGGAATACGGTTTTTGTGCCCGTCGAGTGTCCACCTCAAATAGGGATGTGAACCTGTCTACACGTTTCACTTTCGCTCATCGTGTGTACTCAATGAAGGTTGCTTTGGCGGGAATTCGACTAGGTTCAGTGACCCCATATGTCATCGAAAATGTAAGTTCATCTTACGTATTTTATGAAGTGATAATTACAGCTTGACCTGCACTTTCTATTTTCTAATTAATATTTTATCTAAGATCATATTTTGCAATTAAGTTTCTCAGGAACAATTTAATACTAAAACTCTGCATAAGGGATAGTCGTTTGAAGAATAAGCCTTAAAGGTTTGTCTCTGTTCTCAAATTTCTCAAACGCTTCATGAATTTGAGGCCTCATTACTGTTTTAAATAATGTCAAAAAAGTGGTAGCGATTAAACAAACAAAATAAAGGAGATGTTCCAAAAATGTATGGAGACCCGGCCAGGTCTATTCTATTCTATTCTTAAAATGATTAAAATATGCAGAGCTGTGTTTAATTGTCTACTTTCTTTTTAACCCCCGACGAAAAAGAGGGATGTTATAAGTTTGACGTGTCCGTCTGTGTATCTGTGTGTCTGTCTGTGGCATAGCAGCACCTAAACGAATGGACCGATTTTATATTTGTTTTATTTTTATTTAACATTTTTTAAAAAGTTCATCACGGTGCCTATGTCACTTTTGGTTGACGTTTGGTTGACTTTTATGTCACCTGCGATATTGAAAAACGGTGAAATCGACGAAAAACTACAACTTTTGTACAAACAAACTATGCAAAAAAATGAATTATTAGTATTTTCCCCGGATTCAGAAGACTTTTCCTGATTTTTTGAGAAAATGTGCATATACCTGGTCGGATAAGAAATATTTCCTTTAAGTGACTTTCGTTTGTTCGGCCGTAACCCTGAAAAATAAAATAGGAAATGCCTGACTTAAGGTCAAACCGCGTGAACTTTTTCGGCCGAGACAGAGAGTCGGTGATTGTAAGTGACAATGTAATGTATTTATGAGAATAAAATTCTTTAAACCTACACCTAATTTTTAACGCTGATATTAAATATTGCAATCCTATAGAGAGAGAAAATTTAACCTGTCAAGTCTGTTTTCAACTCTTAAGGTCGCCGCAAACATCGGCTGGGAAACAGACCAGCACCCGTACCACCATCTTTTATCGCGATCCAGTTGAGGACCTAAACTGAGTAGAATCTTTAATTCGTACTATTACAACGCTATCTACGACTATGACAGCGATGCAGTTAAGGGACTAATACTGAAGCGAGCGGAATATGAATCGCTATTATAAAGATGGTGGTAAGGACCCAGTATCGCCTCAACTCGGGTCGTTCAGCATCGTAACGGCATCGAATCGCCTCACGATACCGCGGCTTATCAAATGAGGCGAATTAAGCTTTCCTAATCCTTGTGCTTATATAATTAAACTGATTAACCATACTGTCGAAATCCATAACCCAATGACCTGGCAATATTTCACTGCGTGTAAGTAATCGCTTACATCACTAAATCTTTTTCTATACACATATAAAATGTAACGTCTGACTGTCTGATTGCACTCTTAAACATGAGAACTGCTTAATGAATTTTGAAATGGTTTTTACTGTAAAGTCAGGGGTTGAATGTCATCACGGTATGACCAAAGGGATTTTAGTGAAGCTTGATAGTTTCGCTTTTTGTGAGCGCTTGTATGACTTATGTGGATTTAACGATAAAGCCCTTCTTACATTACGCTACTTACAGACGACTAGTGTCCTACGCGAGTCTCTAAGATGGGTCGCCGAGGGGTATCTCACATACATAACATACATTTGTATAGCGGTCTGCACACTACGCTACAGGTATTCTACGCGTCCGCTACTAGTCGCGCTAAACCCGCCATGTCGGTCGACGGCGTTACGCGTCTCCTTCGAATTTCAAATCTTGGCAAGATGGCGACGGAAAAACAGTATAATATCAAATTGTAATTCCAATTTTGTTTGATTTTCTTTGTTTTCAGTAGCGCAATGTACGAATCTACTCGACATTCGTACGACGAGATGCGACTGAGGTATTATCTCTTGCGAATATCGTAATGTAAGAAGGGGCTAAGAGTTGTGAGATTCTTCAAAACAATGTGCTACAAAACTATGTGTCTTATAAAGGCCTAAGGAGAAAGGTCTGTCCTGCCAATATAATGCTTTCTCTTCTTGATTTTACAGGGTAGGTAATGCGTGAGTAGTACTTTAAGGTGCTAACAAGTGTCTATAGCTAAGCTACTGGTAGCTAGCTACATTTAAATAAGTTGCCTTTGCACGAAAAACTCAATTACTTAACTACTTGTAGAAATAAGATTTTTTTTTATATATAAAGCACGACAAATGACTCAAAACCACCTGATGTGAAGCGGTAAGAAGAGTCCACATGCGAAGACAGCTAGTGCAGTTCAGACACTGCTCGAGCCGCCTCCACCTAGCCGGCCCGAAAGGTGCTTTTCACGCCTCTTTTGAAGGAACCCATGTTATAGGAAGGAGGGAACACATGTGCTGTCAAAGAATTCCAACTTCTGGAAGTTGGACAAAGAAAAGAGCTACTAAATTTCTTTGTACGTGATGTTGAGGTGGAGACAGTGAATTGATGACTCCGAAGACCGGCACGCGTGCTCCTGAGTAGGAAGGGGGAAGGTGGGATAAGGTCAAATAGCTCTTCAGAACACTCACTCATCCTCTTGATGTGCACCATCTGTATTTATTTCTGACACTTTTTACATATGTCATTCATCTTAAATAACACTAATTTTAATTTAACAATGCTATGTTAGTTTTCAATATTCATATTATAATATATTATAATCTGACATGAGACACAATAGCGTGAAGTCATTGGCGTAATTGGCTAATTATGATATTCAAAAGGAATGATAATTTATTTTTGACAGAAAAACGCTTAAAATTATTTGCTTACTACGGTAGCCGCGTTTTAAAATAACATCACCCGTACCACCATCTTTTATCGCGATCCAGTTTAGGACCTAAACTGAGTAGAATCGTTAATTCGTACTACGACGCTATCTACGACTATGACAGCGACGCAGTTTAGGAACTAATACTGAACCGAGCGGAATATGAATCGCTTTTGTAAAGATGGTGGTAAGGCCCCAGGGCTTACTTTATAAACGATTAATAAACCTATTTTAGATAAACTATTGTTAGAAATAAAAATGCTTCTCTATGCAAAATGAACTTTTTCAAACAAACTATACCTACATTAGTTTTTTTACTAAAATAGGTTCAATGAATATTTATAAGAAAATTCATTATCATCATCATCATCATATCAGCCTATGATGTCCACTACTGAACAAGGGCCAAAAAATAAGCAAATCATTACATTTTATTTCATTTTTTTATAGCTACTCACTCGTATAGCTACTCTATTGTGGCATGAGGCGTGTTATTGGAACGTCACACCCAGGTATAGTGTTAAGTTTAGTCCAGTAATCGTCATTTTTTTATTTTTTTAATAATTAAACAATACCTATTGTTCTGTACCAATTTTTGTTACAAGTTTGACTTAAAACAATAAAGCCAAACCAACACTGAGACTTAGTAACAGTCAATAATATAATTATGTGAAGCAATATTTGCCATGATCCGGAAATAGATAGATTTCATAAAAGGTCCAATCCAAGCTATCAGAGAAAATACAAAACTGCTGAAAATAACGCGATATTTATGCTAATCTTCTGTTATTAGGTAATAAGATGTGTCATTAATCGGTGGGTGTATAGATATAATTTTTATTTAATAGACACAAGGCTGGATGGCATAAAATACCGGAATTGAAACACTCCAAATCCTTCCCAGGGGAGGAGGTAGGAGGATGGAGTAAATACATTTATATAAACGGTAAAACACAAGCTCGTTTCTTAATTGGGGCGCTTACAGGGTATTTCGCTATCACATGCTTTTCAAAATGCAACTCTCCACAACACAATCCTGTCGAGCATGTGGTGAATGCCAGGAATCAATGATGCATCTCCTGTGTCATTGTGATGCTCTGGCTAGAACCAGACTGAGCCTTCTGGAAGGCATATCCAAACCCAGAGGACTAAATGCTATTTCTGTCCAAGGATATAGTGAGGCTAATGGCAACTATATTCTGGACACAGGAGGAGTAAAAACAGGAGAGGAACAAAATATCCTAATGGGTTGAAGTGCACTATGAGTTAGTCGTGGATAACAATAAGATAAGATGGAGATAATTTGGATAATAATAGTTACAGCACTAAAATGTAATGAGTTGGAGGGAGACGTTAACTTAACCTTTCCTAGATTGTTCTGAGACAAAGACCTCGTCCAGAATTATCCACCTCAATCTGTCCCTTGTCTTGAGTATTGTAGATGTCAAGGTTCTTGACATCATTGTCTACAATACTCGTATCGTCTGACATTATATTATCCTGCTATCTATTCCTCTTTTTCTTGCTTTATTTCTTTGGTTCTTATTTGTTTTGTCAATATTAGAACCTTGCTTTTCATCATGTTCAGGTCTATTTCCAGCTACTTAGCTAATAAAAAGCCATCTTTAGGTAAGACTAGAACGTTTCTAATCGTACATTGATTGCATACCTACTGAGAGACTTGTCTCTGTTCAAATTACTTCGGATTGCTACACAAATGTTGAAAGACCCATCCAGTATGTCTTAGGAATCGTATGTTATTTACGAACATATTACACGTAACCTTCTTATTGGCAGGTTTTACAACTTAAGTTTAATAATATTATTCATACACGCACACCTGATATATATCCTAAAGTAAGCATCATTAAGAGCTTGTTATGGATTCAGATAAGGGAGACATATTGATAGTAATATGTTTACATATAAATATAAGAAATATACTTAATAAATATAACGGTTAATTCTATAACTAGTGAAGTAATGCTCACACTCACACAAAATGGGGACTCCTGACCAAAGATGTTTTAAAAGTTTATAAACGTTTTTAAACGTTTTTAAACGTTTTTAAGCTTTTTAAACGCCATTACTCCTGACCAAGTAGCGTGTATAGGAAGTAAAGGGTACAGACCACTCGGCCAGCCGGTCGTCAATAACTTTATATGATGATTTAATTCTATAATATTATGAATCTATAACATGACGAAAATTCTATTTCATACTTGTTTACCTATTTGCATTTTTGAAAAAATCATTCGATATTTCTCAAGAAAAAGTAAACCTGTCTAAGCTGTTTGATTTTTACACAAACATAATATTTTATTAAAAACTATCTTCTCTGATAACTTCTTTCAAAAAAAAAAACAAAAAAAAATAGTTCAGTAGAAGGAAAGAATTGAAATTGTAGACTTTGAATTTCGAGTCTTCATTTTTGATTCATATAATCACTAAACACTCGTTGCATATTTTATATAAATTAATAATAAAATATTTATTATTTATCATTAATTGATATTGCGAGTGCGTTTAGGCAAGTGCAAGCCGGTATAACCAACTGGAATGTAGGTTATAACCTTTTGGAACTTCTAAAATGGGGCCATTAAAAATATATCTCGTTTTTTAAAGAATAATTGCTTAGGTTTTCAAAGCAAGTTGTAATAAATTAAACTAACCCAGTTAGAGCGGACCAGTAATTGAGTGAGATCTTAAACGATTTCGCGAGGTAAACTCTATATCAAGTGCTGTATCGTGCAGTCATTCAGTAATATACATAATTATTGTGACTGCGCTTGCGCTTGGCAACGCCAATCATGCCCGACGATGCTGCTGACGAGATTTATCACAATTAAACGAGCGCAAGAAAATAAGCGATTATCGAAATTGCTCATAAATAAAGTAATGATTAAGTAAGGTGATATTATTTATTATTTTAATGTGTACATAATTAGCACGTACCTACTGACATAATTTTATTTACACATTAATCTGAAGAAAAAATCTATGACTTTTTATTTGTTTAATTTTATTAACGATCTATTTTCAATTAGCAATTACAAGCATCCTAATATAAAAGTAGATCAGAATAATAATATTCATACACACACACCTATTATCTAGCCCAAAGTAAGCATCATTAAGAGCTTGTGTTATGGATACAAGATAACGGAAAATATTGATAACAATATGTATATAAATATTAGAAATATACTAAATAAACATATAAACATCCATGACTCGTGAACAAATGCTCATCATACCAACATTTGCTCCTACCGAGATTCGAACTCGGGACCTCTTGACCGAGTAGCCTGTATAGCAAGGAGTACAGACCTCTCGGCCAGCCGGTCGTCGTTTATGTCATAGAATCATTATTTTATGTACAAAATCATTACGAATTATTGAAAATGACTGAGCATTTAGTAATCCCTCGTCAAAATACTCCATATTTGCGTGATGCGTGGGAGTTTGTCAACAATTACATGTGAAAAAGATTGAGTTAACGAGGCTTCCCAAACGTTGCGTCATAGTGTGCAAAATGATTACGTCACTAAACCACTAAACTGTCTATTAAGTTAGCTGTTGTATTTATGTCACTACACTAGTAACTGCCCGTGGTTCTGCTCGCGTGAATGTTGGCTGTTTCGTCAAAGGGCCTAGGGGCACAACAATTTTTGAGCCATAGTGGCAGATATATGGAGATACCTAAGTATTAAAAGAATCTAATTACTATATTTTAAAATATGTTACTTTTTATACAAGTAGACGACAAACAAACTTGTTTAATATCAATAATTTCAAAAATGAAAAAAAAGACGGTAAAATGATTGGGCATGGGAGGCATTACATCTTATGCCTTAGGATGATAACCCACCTGCAATACCAAGTGATTTTTTCCTTGTTATTGCAGGTGTCCATAGGCTACGGTAACCGCTTACCATCAGGTGAGCCGTAAGCTTGATTGCCGCCTCAGTGATATAAATATCCCTTCTGACATTTGTTTTAAAACTATCCTTATTAAGAGGCAGAAAGCTATTAACCTTTTTCGATTAAAGTTGCGAAGTCGAGCTGGTAATTTATTGATAAGTATAGATTAAAAAAAAATATTGATAAGTAAAGTTTCGATGAGAAAAATTAAGTTACGTGACTATTAAGTTTTGTAACTTAGTTTTTTCCTCGTCGTTTTATTCAATTTCTTGCTAATGTAAAAACATACGCAAAAAAATAACACACGCATGGAACTATTCATACCATCGTATCACGAACATTTTTTAATTTTGAGTTAACCGATCCCCGCAAAAAGTTAATATTAATTAGCAACAATAAACTTAAAATGTTATTATAGTAATGACTTTAGCCATGAAATAAAAAACTTAAATCCGAGTTGAGTTTTTTGTTGTTGTTCAATTTGCTGATGTCTTGCGACTTGTCTTGCTCATGACGTTAGCAGGACTGGTTCTGCTGGGCAAAGTACAAGGAGAGCTTTGTAAGCCCGCAAATCGTCTTTGAGCTAAACTCACCCCTACGTCATTACGATAAGGTGCAAATGCAAAAGGTATAATTGTTATTTTCGACAATATGTTTATTACGCACTTACACGGGTTTTGTGAACACGAATTAGTTAGGTAGATCGGTATTATACCGACATACATACTTCATTTTATGTAGGTATAGTATGTTTCAAATTTTGTAGGATGAATTATTACAAGATAATTAATAAATTAATATCGTAGGTTGTGATGGCAACACTGTCCCAATCCGAGTGGCCACTGAGCTATTTGGAGAACTCTCTCAAACTTTTTTTTATCCTACAAAGCATAGAAAACGATGTAATATAATACCACCTGATGTGAAGCGGTAAGAAGAGCTTATAATAAAATTGTTACCTATGCCAAGACAGCTAGTGCAGTAACACTGTTAGAGCCTCCACCTTGCCGGCCCATACGGTGCCTTTTCACGCCTCTTTTGAAGGAATTTGAAGGAACCCATGTAGGAAGGACGTTTCTTTATTCCTCAATTTATGTTGCGTACAACTTAAACATATTATTATGCATATCTCATGAAGAGCACGTACGGTCAGCAAGAGAAGTCGAGTGACTTTTTAGTACTTACAAGTATGTCCTCTGAATGACAGAGGGTTCATACAAATTGTTGAGTACTAGTATATGCCAATATGTTATTATGAAAAGGTACTAAAGTGTTAACCGAACTCTGTTGCTTACTGTGAGCTTGATAATAAGGGCAAATTTTGTTAAATAACGTTAAAATGTTCAACATTATATGTATAGTTCAAATACGTTTACTTTTATGACATAACAAAAAATATTTACAAATAAGTAAGTCGATGAATTCGGTCATAAGAACATAACATAGTCGTGTTCACATATAAAAACGTATTTTAAAGACCATAACTTTGTATTAAGAGTCACAAAATGATAAAAGTCTAAATATAACTTATTATAAATATCACGTCTATTTGTGTTTTTGTGGTATTTTACTTAGGCAATCATTTTTATCTATAGTCATTGTAATTGATATTTAAAGAAATCGAATTATTATCCATGTTAATAGAACGCCATGGTGTTTTTGATGGTTGGCAGTTTTTTAGCGAATAGTTACTTGTCTACATCTATATGCTTGTAATAGCAGCTCTACATTTTTTTCACAAGGGTGGCAAACATGCATACATCCCATATGAGGGTAGACTGTTACCGTAGTAGTTCCTATGTGTCCGTAGCCTAAAGTAGCGGTGTTACGGACTTTCGCATCCGCAAATCCGGCAAATCTTCATCTGGATGACAAAATTTTTGCATCCGTAACACTTCTTGTGCATTAAGACCATTATGCATAAGCAATTTTACAGCCCACCGGATAGATGGTAAGACCTGCAGCATATAGACGGTTGCTTAAAGGAATGAAAGAACTACTGAAACAAGGACGACTAAAATATAAATAGAATTCCCTACATATACACCATTACTAGCAGTAATACGTATTTCGTCGGTGGTCGTGCAAGACCGCGTAAGAGCAGTTTGCAATACCGCGTTCGTGCTTTTTGTTTATTTCACAGGATGGAAGAAAAAAGTTAATATCTTGGATATTTCTACACATTTCTTTGACTGAACTTGTTTGGGATTTTTCTGGGTGTTGTTTGATGAGAATCTCGCATAAGCGAATCAGCGCTAATAGCCTACTAGTGCGATGTTTCAATTTAGCGACTTTTGTAAATACGTGGTATTGCAAACTGCTCTTACGCGGTCTTGCACGCCCACCGACGATTCACTCTAGAGGCAAAAATTGGAAATTCTACCCATCATTTCTACCCATTGTAAAAACCGTGGAAAAAAACTTGAAAACTATCTTGATATTTAGCATTGGCAAATACAGGCAAGATAAATAATGAGTGTCAGAGTAAACTTAACTTTAGATAAGACTTTTTTATTATCATAATCGAAAACAGCAGCAAAATACGCACCGACCTTATCCTGTCACCATAGAGGCGGTTTTGTTATATTTTTTGCTAAATTTGTCGATTGTACAGTCAGCACATCAAGCGTAACAGTTTGACCTTGAGACCACCCTTACTGCGTTAGTAATAGAGGCGGCTTTCGTAGTACAACCGTTACACTTGGTGTGCTGTCGTGTGTACAAAGGGTAAATGAAACTTTACAATTTCTTTACTTTCTGATTATGAAGATTCTTAATTTTGCTTATATTTATGTCCTAGGCCTTTTCAAATCGTGGTAGACATAAACAGTCTATCATAAAAGCTATCGAGATCACGCGAAGCGGAATGTCACGTCCTCGTCATGAAATTTACATGCCAGGTACCTACTTCTGGTTTTCTGTTAGATATCTTCTTCCTATATAAAATTCTCGACTCACAAATTTAGTTACCATACTCCTCCGAAACGGCTTGACCGATTTTCATGAAATTTTATATGTATATTCAGTAGGTCTGAGAATCGGCTACTATCTATTTATTTTTTGGACATTTTTTTTATGGCAAAACAACGTTTGTGGGGTCAGCTATAAATTAATAAAATTATGTAGGTTTTATAATTATAATTTTGTAACTACAAACACTGAAGCTCAATATTTGATAGAGGGACTACACGAGCATGATGCCGGAATCTTCTCGGTAGTTCAAATCATGGAACCGGTGTAAATTCAGACATGACATACAGACAGACATTGTAAGTTAAAGTAAATTCAGACATGACTAACAGACGTTGTTTTTTAAATATTTTTTTTGTGATAGTAATAAAAACGTGATATTTGAAGATTTGAAAGTGATTAATTCATTTTTTTTATATTTAATATACTTAGTGAGTGATTAACCTTATCGAACGCTTTCGCGAAGTCGGAATATATTGAGTCTGACATCTCTTTGCGAAAGCAGAACAAAGATAGCTTTTATATTCAAGAAGATTACTTATAGTTGATCGTTTTGCTACGAAACCATGCTGACTTGGAGTTCAGATCTGAAATGAGAGTACAATAAATCGTAGATGACTGATTCAAAAAGTTTGGCAAAACAAGATAAAATGTTTACTGGCCTATAATTGACACATTGATCTGTATTACCGGATTTATGGATTGGAATAACATGAGCAATCTTCCACGGCTCAAGAAATTTCCCAGTTCTAAATGATTGGTTAAATATAATATGCAAAGGAACACTTAGTTCCTTGGAACAGATTTTTACAAAGAATGGTGGAATCCCGTCGGGTCCTGCTCCCTTTTCCCCATCTAGAGCCTTAATCCTTACTTCTATGCGTGCAATGTCTACCTCTGCGCCCGCTATAACATGGTCATGTGGTGTCATGCTAAAATCAAAGTTATGATTTTTTTTTCTTTAGAACACGGAACCAAAATAATCAGAAAACATAACACATATTACATCAGGGCTAGAAGAAACACTGTCACCAAGTTTCATAACCTGGGGTATTGACGACGAGTTACGTTTGCAATTAACATATTTATAAAAGTGATTATACTTTTTTGTAGATTCAATAGATTCAAGATAAGCTTGATAACACTGTTACACTTCTTTATGCAGATCTAAAAGATGTCTAATTGATCAGCGTTTTTACTTCCTGATATTCGATGAAAATATTCATCCAAACCTTTTTCACATCACTTTGTTTGCTAAGATGTCCCATTTGATTTTTTAATTATTTTCCCATTAACTATGTACCTATCACTGACAATAATTATTCTACTTTTAGTAACGAAATTTACGCTGTGTCTTGCCTTCATAATATAACTGTTTGCTTGGCAAATTAACCCTTTGAAGCAAGAAGAATTGAATTTTAATTGTCATGTCAACTTAAGTTGCCGCCTGGGCATTAAAGAATTAAATTAGATTATACTAATAGAAAGACATGAATACATTATTCCATTTTATTGACAATGAATGAATAAATATTGCAGCACCCGTACCACCATCTTTTATCGCGATCCAATTTAGGACCTAAACTGAGTAGAATCGTTTAATTTGTACTACGACGCTATCTACGACTATGACAGCGACGCAGTTTAGGAACCAATACTGAACCGAGCGGAATATGAATCGCTTTTATAAAGATGGTGGTAAGACCCCAGGGCTTTGTCATCTCCAAGATTTCACAAATTGTCACAATACACACAATATGATGGTTTTAACTAGAAATCTAATATTATAAGGACATGTGATAATTTTTCTCTTAGCTGAATAAATTATCGACAGTTAAATAAATTCTCAAACTAATTGCTTTAAAATCTAAATTTCAAACGTCTATGTTATCAGATTATACCTATTTCTTTTTCATGTCTACTAGTATAATGTAAGACGCATATAAAATCACTCTGATCTGTTATAGTAATTAGAGGCTCCATTGGAGCATTGACGATTATTATCACATAGCGGCTAGTTGAAGTTTAAATGGATTTATTCCTACAATGTCTAAGAAGAACTACGATTAATTGCATTTCCTATGGGAATAGATGCTTGCTGTGAGATGCGAACAGTAAGAAAACTGCACGAAAAAAAATTACGTAAAGTTATATTACATGCTGCTAATAATGAAAATGGAATTTATTTTATCCAAAAAATACCAGAGATATTTAAATTAGAAGCGTGTACTGTGACGTCAAAGTCTATACTGTTGTCTACCACCCAACTTTAATTGGTTGCGAGTCAAGTATTTATCAAGATTTTTCTTTGTAAATTGTTACTGTGTAGTATACAGGGTGGTGCCGTCAATACGAGAAATATTAAAACATGGGCTATATTAGTTATTTTTTAGCAAGTCGTGTTTAGGGTGACCAGCACCTGCCTTCGTATTCGAGAGCGTCCCCCTAACACCCTGTATAGCTGGGCAAGGTAGAGGCGGCTAGAGCAGTGTCTAAACTGCACTAGCTGTCTTCGCATATGGACTCTTCTACCGCCTCACATCAGGTGGTGTTGAGTGATTTGCCAGGCTTTGTATTAAAAAAAACGAGTGTTTATCTTTAAACACTCGTTTTTTTGTAGTCTTCTACGGTAACCGTTTATCAGACGGCACATAGCTTGGCAGCCTTGCTGTACAAAAAAGTGATTCGTCTACGTTCGTCACTCTATCTTGTGGCAAGCTCTTAAAGAAGTTTTAGGTTTATTTGGAGTCTATGAGTATGTACAGAGGTTACGTTAGTGAAATGGAAATAATATCTAATATTCTCTTTATTTTTATTGTAATAAGTATCTAATTTAATGTTAAAATTTATAATTGTATTATCAAAAAAAACTGACTATTACATTATTCAACCTACGTAAGTATAGTAAATATAATTTATCTTATTTTTATTTAGGTTCACTATCAAATGCTGCTGTATGTTCTTGGACAGTTCAGATTAGACATCATTTAATAATACAAAAGACGCATATAACTCATATTGAAAGATGAATTCAATATGCGTGTATTTAGGGTCGGCAACGCGCAAGTGATACCCCTGGTGTTGCAAGCGTCCATAGGCTACGGTGACCGCTTACCATCAGGTGGGCCGTATGCTTGATTGCCACCTTAGTGGTATATAAAAAAAATATATGCGTTACTAACACAGTAAATTATTATCAATGATAAAACAGGTAGCGACAAATAAAGGGTAGCCATTGAATCCGCTTTATGTCCTTAGTGAAGGTAAACAAGATTACTTTTGAATGTTATGAAAACGTACGTACGTACATTATGTGCAGAGAAAGACACGGCGTTACACTGTGATACGTATTGCGGTCACAATAAGAGTTATTATGCAAAGATACAAGCTTTTATTTCTTGACTGTATCTACGAGTAGATAGGCAATCGGTAAAATTAAATATAAAATTACAAGTGACATTTTTAAAGGTTATCCGTAGTGAGTATACTTTTGTGGCTCTGCGAAGTACAAAAATAATGGTTTATTTTTTTTATTTTCTTTTCAACAAAGAGTTGTTAAAATAAAAATAAATATACCTGCCACTGTCCTGCAGTTCGTTGTCGTAGCAAATTGGTTTCGTAGACTTGTTCTATCCGTAGTCTATTTTAGAATCGTAGCACGATATGGAAAGGGAAATACAGATCTAATTCTTGATATTTTATTGGAGGAATAAATTATAAGTACTCGTGTATTAAAGACTTAACAAATCAAATTAAGAGAAACTGTATCGGTTGCTTCAGATTAAGAAGTTAATCTGAGAACCCAAATAATTATTTGCACTTAACAGGAATTATCTAGTAGTGCAGTCAGCTACAAATAGGGAATAATAAGTAACATTTACATATCTCGTATAGTGCCAATAATATAAATAATCTTTTTTTTTCAAATATATTTAAATTTTTGAAATAAGCATCTGAAGTTTTAAGTTTATTTTGCTACTTTTCTTTTCAATCGGCCCGAGAAATGTTTTTTTTACTAACCTATTACATAAAAAAACAAATAATATTACCTTCTTTTTAAAACACAGCATTGTTAGTGTAAGAAGTGAGATAATATGTGCGAAAAAAAGTTATTTTTTAAATTCTCAGCTACTACCTAGGTCGCAAGCTTGGGAATATTTAAATCTATATATTTATTTCTAATATTTACTAATAACAATTTTAAACGGCTACTGACATGAGGTTAGCTTAGAGCGGCTTAGAATTTAACCACATGATAAGTATACGATAAATAAATACCGAAGTACGTGATATTATTTTATTAACAAATAATAGATTTGTTGCGTAATCATTTATAAGAGGATCTGATTGAACAGTCAGCATCAAGAAGATATAAACAATTTTGATCTCTATCGCAGTATGATAGAAAGTACACATCATTTTGATGCTGAGAGGTTGGACATAGATCCAAGATACGTCAAGGCGCATCACCATATTAGGATATTATAAACTCATTTACAATCTAATGGCAAGTAGAAGTTCTCCTTAATTTGATAAGCCGCGTAAGACTCCCGGAGGCATATGACATTTCAAAAACCCATTGTGTCAGGAATGTGCAGCTTGACAGGTGTAATATCTATTCTCACGACGGGTATAATTTATCTATTGTACAGCGAAAAATTCAATGTCAAGTATTCGCTACGTCACTGACTATACTTTCTTGCGGTGGTTCTCATTGTATTAGACATGTCTCATCTCTTGCGTCTGAGACGTCTGCCGCTCGACTGACGTCGCACTTTCATCAGACATAACATTGCGATGGCTGGATTCTTTCCCACTTGCTCACCAAATTTCTCATCGGCGAAATTTTACTCTACATAGAGCTGTCAAAATATTTGGTAATTGAAATACAACGGCGAATTTTAGATAATTTGTGTGAGGAGATCGGTGGCGCAGTGGTTTGAGCGCTTTGCTTTCGATTACGAAAACAAAGTAACTTTTGCCATGGTCGATCCTGGGATGGGTCAACCAAAATTTCTAATCTAGATCTCCTCCGTGCTTCGGAAGGCACGTTAAGCCGTTGGTCCCGGTTGTTGCTGCAATAGCTTAACCCACCGACCCGCATTGGGCCAGCGTGGTGGTGTAATGGCCCAAACTCCTCATGTGTTTCTCCCATGTAGGAAGACCTGTGGCCAGCAGTGGGACGTATATAGGCTGGTGATGATGATGATGATGATAATAATAATAATAATAATATTCATACACTCACACCAATTATCTAGCCCAAAGTAAGCTTCATTATGAGCTTGTGTTATGGATACTAGATAACGGATAAATAATGATAATAATATGTATATAAATATTAGAAATATACGAAATAAACATATAAACATCCATAACTCGTAAACAAATGCTCGTATTCATCATACAAACATTTGCTCCTACCGGGATTTGAACCCGGACCTCCCGATCAAGTAGCCTGTAGAGCAAGGGGCACAGACCACTCGGCCAGCCGGTCGTCAAAAATGATGATGATATAGTAAGAAAAGTATTGAAATTGTTAAGGACCTAGCACTCAGACAAACCTCTGCGATGTTTATTAGTGCTAGACATCAAATTAATGTACGTTTTTTGTAATCAATAAATTTGAAAAAGGAAGTTATATAAACGTCCAGTTCCTATAATGTTTATTTCAAAAACATTTTGCATGCTACTACTTAGTTTGTTTATTGCTAAGACGTCGTTATAGACAGATCGCAGCAGTTACCTATATACCAATATTATTATGAGTGCTTCCCTCCCAACATCCCCCAGAAACCTGACCAGCGCCTAATTTTTTGGATAGAAATTATCAATATACTCGTATTTACACGAAGATAATTAATAATAATTAAATACATATATCGTTAAATTATAATTTTTTAGGGTTTCTTATCAATTATTTTAAAAGTTATATAAAAGTCAATATTTCTTTTATATTTTTTTCATTTTAGTACTACCATATTATTATAGTACCTAATATTTAATTTGACTCCCGACTTTATTACAAGCGAAGTCAGACATAATTTAAGATGCCATTTTGCAATAAAAATAAAACGAAACGTTACCCCCAAGTAATAGATTTCAAAAATATTTCCAATAGGTTTGTAATTCTTTTAATAGTTATTTTTATTTATATTTTTAGTAGAAGAATCGACATATATACATATATATCGACGTATAGTAAAAAAAACTTTATTATAGCAGTCTACCTAAACGACAACGATCAACTTCATGTTGGGAAGAACTTTTATTTTTATTCGACGTGTTCCATTTTCAGTTTTAATCTTTTCTACATTACCAGCTCGCCGGAGTCTCCTCAACAATAGAAAACCTATTATGTCTGGTTTGCGTATTTAGCCACAAATTGATAATTTCATTCCGATATTAAATTCAAAATGAACTTAGAATTTGTAATTTATCTTGAAGCAATATAAAGACAGAAGAATTTCACATGTTTATAAATATTCAGATTGATTCGACGCTAGAAATAACGATTTTACTTTCAATTATTGAAATATGTTTTTTAAACAGTTAATATACTATCAGAGGATATAATCCTCCATACCTACTGTCGGTGTTCCCACGGTTTGATGAAAACTAAGAATATATTAATTTTCCTGCAATTTAATTAAAGTTGACGTAATTCAGGAGTGGCTGATCTTTACCCAAGGTTGTAGAGTCGCTGTCCAAAATTTGTAAGTAAAGCTTAGATCATACGCGTGGTATAGCATTAGACCAACTTATCACGAAAAGTATACTGAAAATAGGCTATTAATCCTTGAACAATTAAATAAATAGTACTGCGGGGTAAGAATAAGAATATTATTCTAGAATAATGTTTTGCGTGTAAATCTTTATATTTAACTGTGGCGCCAGTCATTTTACCGAATCATTGAAGTACGTATTCTTAATGCTTTTTATTTAATGAAAACAACATTTTTTTGAGATAAATAATTATCTGCATTGCGAGAATGGTCGCATGAATTATGTGGGATATTTGCTGATGCTTAACTAACATACACATCAGATAAATTTTCACATAGATAAAAACTAGTAATACTACGAAAAAGCTGAAAACATGCGTCACTCGTTATACACCTGTTCAAACACACGTAAACTCATACCACTTGATATCTAATTCCATCTACTCTCGATACAGCACAGCACTAATTAAAAAGTTTCAATCACTACACACACCGAAATATTTGTTCCTTTGCCTGTCGTTGCAATTCAAAAGTTCACAACACTGTCACGGTTTGGCGGGAATAATTTACTAAACTGACAATTTACTTTTTAATATTTTTGGCACTGGGGATGTTAGAAGAAAAGGACGAGATTTTATTTCCGAAGCGCTTATCGGAAAAACGTTTTCGCGGAGGCGCGAAAAATTCGCAGCGCGCATACGGATGCGCGCGTCGCGTGTGGAGCCGGCCGTCTTAATGCGTGCGAGCGGTTACTCTAGCGCAAACTGAGGCGGTGACACAATAATCAAGGTTTGTTAACCTAAACTCGCTAATTAAGGGGCTAGGTCGTCGTTCAGGTTTCGGGGGTGCTTAAAATCAGCTTACGGCTGAAATTTTTAGGTTGACAATCGGCTTTACCTTGAGGTAATTAAGCTGCGAAATCGGCTTACATATCACAATGTTGGCAATTCTCTTTAGAGAACCTGAACTTCACGTACCTAATTAATAAGTGGTATCACTCAGATTGCAAGGCTGAGATTCCTAGTTCAATTTCCAACATAAGGAAAATGGAAATAGTCTGCATTTGAGTGTCTTTAATAATATATTAAAGACTAATTAATCTCGGATTTACCAACATTGATTTAAGATATAAAGAATATCTTAAATTTAAGAGCACAAGGTGGTAGACCCATAGGGGCATCTGGGTAGGTACCACCGCCTTTCATTTTTCAGCTGTGAAACAGTACGCTGTGTTTCGGATTGAAGAGATAGGTAGGCAGTGTAATTAATGGGCATCGTCGGCATTTCATCTTAGGCCTCAGGATGACAACGCACCTGCAATATCATGTGATTTTTCCTTGTTATTGCAGGTGTCTATAGGCGGCGGTAGCCACTTACCATCAGGTGGGCCGTCAGCTTGTTTGTCATCTATTGTATAAAAAAAGTCTGTAAAGCCGCAGAGTACCCACGGAGAGCACACATAAGACAATTAAAAACCAATAATAATTGTGTCTGAAATCTGTGGCTACTTAGTAAACCAAATAAGCTAGTAAACTAAGTACTCGGTTAGCTTTAAACTCCCCACCATAAGGTCTCTTACTTTGTTATCAAAAATGATTTCTTGTTGGTGACTTCACAACTCAAACAATTCACCGACCAAAATTGGGCTGTTGGGTAGGTTCGGTCTGGTCTACAGAGTGGGACGGGGCGAGTCCCGGCGAAAAAACATGTTTGCGTGATCTGAGGTCACTCGAAGTGGTTTTGTGTAATGATAATCACTTTGCTTCATGAAAACGACAGGGAAAAATTACTGTTTTTTTGTAATATTTCATAATAATCCTTGGTTTCACTTACATTGTATTAAGGTAAAGTTATTTTTTTCGTTTATTTATCTTTTTTATATAAAGTTTTTTTTATTATTTATTTACTATTTTTTTACTCATAGCAATTTTGTTCGAAATAATTACGTTACTAACATAAATTTAATAAATACGGAAATAAAAAAAGTAAACAAAATAACCGAATTAAAAATTACTTATTAAATTATGTTGTTTATGATTTACGGCTACTTAATAAATCACTGGGCATTGAAGGCATATCATCTTAGGCCTAAGGTGCCTGAGTGGCACCTGTAATACTAAGTGCTTTTGTCTTTGTTATTGCAGGTGTCTATATACGGGACCATGGCCACTTACCACCTGGTGGGCCGTCAGCTTATTTATCATCGAGTAGTATTAAAAATATTGAATGAAGTCATTATGAAACATTTTGAACACAAGAAAAACAAAATCGAAAAATATCGCTTGTAATTCATGTCGTATTTCAGAAACAGCGACGAACAAACACAGCCAAGAGATCGACGTAGAGATTAGTGAATAGTAATACGCTTACGCGCACCGTGCGCTCAAACGTCAAAATGAAGGGATGTCGAATAAATTTCTTAGTGAATCACACTGCTGAGGGATAACGGGGAATATGCATTATTTATTTATTTATTTCAGAAACAAACAAACAGTCAATATACAATAAATATTACATACATACATCATACTAGACCTTTAGATTCCTTAATTATTTTTTTGAGGTTTTAAAATTGACTCTACATGTCTATAGGGTCTATGAGCGTCTATAGGGTACGGTAACTGCTCGTGAGGAAAGCCGAAGGTGCTACGATCGTCTATAAACTACGGCAACAACGCGTGAGTAGTGCCCAAGGTGCTACGATCGTCTATAGGCTACGGCAACAACGCGTGAGTAGTGCCCAAGGTACTACGAGCGTCTGCTACGGTAATGAAATGAAAATATCTTTATCTATTCAATTAGCCCCCATTATATTAACTAATAATGTCATAATGTATGTCTCTCTGTCTTGTCTGGATGTAACAACGCGTGAGTAGTGCCCAAGGTGCTACGAGCGTCTATATGCTACGGTAATGAAATGAAAATATCTTCACTATTCAATTAGCCCCCATTATATTAACTAATAATGTCATAATGTATGTCTTTCTGTCTTGTCTGGATGTAACAACGCGTGAGTAGTGCCCAAGGTGCTACGAGCGTCTATAGCCTACATCTTAACGAAATCCAAATTATCTCTTCCTCCATCTTAGCCGTGTCTGTACTATAAGCTAAACCACTAGTTAATCCTAGCAAAATTAATCAGCTTTATCGGTATAACCCGCCCGCGTCGTTTCACGTACGACCATCTAAGAATGGGATATAAATTAACGATTCTTAATTGGATTTATTGCTGTTCCACTGATTTATTAGCACATATTATTATTGATGATTTGGACTCCGCAATTTTCCATTTTTTTTATCAAGCAGCCCGCCTGATGGTAAGCCCTTACCGTAGGAAATGAACACTGGACACTACCAGAAATCAATTTTTTGCTGTAAGATAATAAGGCAAAGAATTCCAAGATTTTGACTTCTTTGTGCGAGATGTTGAGGTGGAGACAGTGAATTGATGACTCCGAAGACCGGCACACGAGTAGGAAGGGGTAGGGTGAGATAAGGTCGAAAAGTTATTCAGAGACAGACAGAGAGATGGGAATATTTATATTAATTTAGTGCAAGGATTAAATGTTTCGTGCAATAGTTACTCCGATGACCGAGTTATGTATGAATCATGATTCGTAATTAAGTTGGAAAATCATATAAATTCATAATAATTCTTAATTTAATACTGTTACTAATATAGTAAGAACTAAGCAACCACTACCGCAGCAAACCTACACGTGACTATTTCATGGTCAAGTCTGTTGTCATAAACGCGCACGTGTACCTAAGTACCCGTAATTTCACGATAAGTGACTTATCTTCATCTCTCGTAGGTTAAACTGGTACTATTTTACGTCTTCGACAGCGAATACGAATACTTCGATGAGCCATTGAGTTGTTTTCCTGCATCCATTATCATTACACCTACACATAACCCATCAAATTCTTCAGATAAGAAAAATGATGTATTTTTTTCTCTGTAAAAATCTTAATTTTGTGAGACATTCTTAATTTTTATTTTAACATTATTATAAATGTTCGAAAAATTATTTACTTATAAAAATATCTAAAGTAGAAAAATTTCACGTCCCTACGTTTCATTCCCCGCCTCAGGACGTGAATTTTTTCTAATTTAGATATTTTTATAAGTAAATATTTTTTTTTGTGTGACATGACTAGTTATATAAAAATAAATCTGCATACCTATACACTGTGTTCCGAAAGTCCTAATAAACAGTTTCTTTGTTAGTGCTAGTGCCAAAACTATACTTATCTACTTCAATTTCAATAGGTACACATAAAATGAAAATAGATAGTAAATTACATTTTTATATGTATATCTATACAGTATATTCCGAAAGTCCGAAATAAAATTTAAGGGTGTGGTTGTGTTCCTTGTCAAGTTACCTCTGAAAGTTCGACACGTTTCAGAACACTTTTATTTTCCGATTAAATTAATACAAACAGTGTCACACCTCCTCGTGACAACCCTAAAAATGCGAATTATCGCGTATTGTGCGACACATTACAGTTGTTACTACGATATCGACCTGCGACGAAAAAAAGGGATGTTATAAGTTTGAAAAAAAAAGGAGTGTTATAAGTTTCACATGTCTGTCTGTGGCATCGTAGCGCCTAAGCCATTGGACCGATTTTGATTTGTTTTTTTTTGTTTGACACCTGACGTGATAGCGATGGTTCTTAGCTATAATTTATGATGATCAGTTCAGGCGTTTGATGACTATCAGCTCTTGATAAAAGGGTTTCACTGACTTTCACAGATCCGATTGATTTGAAATTTGGTGTACTGTTACTTCAGTTACATTCCCATGACATAGGACTAAATAAACATATTAACAAGCTTGAGCTGATCAAGAAGTCTGCGGAATGCTTAATTCTTCAGAAACTTACAGCAGATATAGCGTGTTTGGGTTCATAAGAATGGTCTCAATGAGATAGTGTTAGATAGATGATTAATGAGGCCGGGGGTCGCATAAAATTTTTATTTTCTTATTTTAGACACCCGTTATACTTACTTGCTATATTATAAACGTACATACATTCAACCGGTGGTTGGGTCAATAAATAAAATTATCTTTTTTAGCCGACAAAAAAAAGAAGGAGGTTATCAATTCGTCTGTTTTTTTTATGTTTGTTACCTTAGAACATTTGACTGGGTGAACCGATATTGATGATTCTTTTTTTGTTCGATGCGGATTAGTTTCTATTTGGTCCCATAAAAATGTTTTGAAAATCCATTGGGTAGTTTGGTTTTTAAATAAAAAAAACTGGAAATATTAAGTTGTCTACGTATGCGAAATTGCGGATTTATGCTTTCGTATGAATTTTTAGTGAAATGATACGATAGTAGAAAACAATATACGCTCACGGTTACCCATCTGGCTGAAATTTAAAACCGACTCCAAAAAACTGAAAAGGATAAAATAATTAAATGTTAGTAGGTACTCATCCCCTAGGAACATATTTTTGGAGTTGGTGCTAAGTTGAGTGTCCAGAAACCATAGATAGTGAAGCACCGACTCCAAAAATATGTTCCTAGGGGATGAGTACCTACTAACATTTAATTATTTTATCCTTTTCAGTTTTTTGGAGTCGGTTTTAATTTTTGTTTTCTATCATGATCTAAATGGCCACTTTAGGAGTAGTAATCCCTCTCTCCCCTAGAGTTGATAATAATATCTTGAAGTAATTCCACTTATTTTCATATGCCACGTGACTGTGGAAAGCGAATATTATGATGTTTCTAGCACTGGCAATGACTAGCGTGGTGCGAATCAAATCGATTTAAAACATCGACTTGTAATCGGAGCCGGCGAAATCTTCGACCTTACGTAAGTTGGTGTGTTCGATGGAAACGCGATTATATTTCACATGTTCATGAGAATTAGCTTAGACTGAATCGGAAGCAGTGTTCTATTTTGTTACTAAACTAAATTTATTTTATTTATATATTTTATACACAAAACAGATTACAATTCATTAAACACTTAACTTATAATTATACAGTTCACATCTAGATTGTAATCCACAAATATGTGTATTTTATAAAATTTACAAAATTTAAGTAGTATAATCCCGCAGAACAGAAAAAACCTATTTCCTCTGTTTTTACCCCTGACGAAAAAAGTGGAGTGTTATAAGTTTCACATGTCTGTCTGTGTAGATATCTGTGTGTCTGTCTGAGCCATCGTAGCTCCTAAACGAGTGGACCGATTTTGATTCAATATGTTTTGTTTGAAAGCTGACGTGATCAGGATGGTTTTTGGCTATAATTATGAAGATCAGTTCAGGCGTTTGATGACAATCAGCTCATTTCATATTTGACAAAAGGGTGTTACTAACTTTCACAGATCCGATTGATTAGAAGGTTTACTGTTACTTCAGTGCTATTCCCAAGACATGCAACTTTGAGCTGATCCTGCACCATCAAATCGTCTGCGGGATGCTCAATTCCTCAGAAACTTACATCTGCACCCGTACCACCATCTTTTATCGCGATCCAGTTTAGGACCAAAACTGAGTAGAGTCGTTAATTCGTACTTCGTAGCTATCTACGACTATGACAGCGATTCAGTTTAGAGTTGAATTGCTGTCATTGCTGTCATTATAGTCTATTTTTTTCGTTACTGGCCGAGATGTAAACAAATACGGCGACTATAACATAGTGCAAACGCGAATCAATTCTAGTAAGATGATGGTACGAAAGAAAACGATGCAGTTTAGGAACCAATACTGAACCGAGCGGAATATGAATCGCTTTTATAAAGATGGTGGTAAGGCCCCAGATATAGCCTGTTTGGGCTCATAAGATGCTAAAAGATAGATGGTTAATAAGGGCGGGGGTTACTTCAAGTTTATTTTTTTTTATTATTAAATATAGGTCTAATAGAAAACAAGAACCAAAATCGGTCTACGATGCCACAGACAGATACACAAACAGACACGTCAAACTCATAACACCCCTCTTTTGCGTCGGAGGTTAAAAAGGTAACCTGTTTGTCCTTTCTCAGGGTGTAATCTATCTCGGTGCCAAATTTCATCGAAATCGGGTCAGAGACCTAGAAGTGAAAACGTAACAGACTGAAAGAGTTACCTTCGCATTTAAGTATAGGTAATATTAGTATGGATTTTACTCTATTTAATAAAAATTACACATAACTATATTGTTAAGAAACAGCTTATATTCGGTCATACAAATTTAATATCCTAAATTATGATTTACTGATTAAAAACTGCTGCTTAGTGATTTGCTTTATGCCTCTCTCAACTTTTTTTGCTCATATTATTATGTAAGCGACTCGCGGACACCGGTCAGCCTCAACAGACACATAATCGTCGACCGTATTCACACCGATGAGATTCAAATATTTGCTTATAAAAGAATGAACCTGCTTTCGAAATATCTTAATAAGTTTAAAGTGGGTTACATTATTGTTGATTGAAGTGCTATACTACGGGGTTTCACTTACTTTTTTTTTTTCATTTTTATGTCAAAGTTTGCCAGCAGATGGTCCACTTGATGGTAAGTGATAACCTTTTTTAGCCGGGAAAAACCATTGACGGATCTACGCACCCCTGGCGAAGTAGCGAGCGTGTGCGGGGCTCGCACAGCATCTCAATTGACCCTGGGAATACGTGCTAAAACTCTTGGATGGCTCCCGTGCCTTTCGTGGAGGTGGACTGGGCTCTGCGCAAGATAGTCACTCTATATTTCATAAAATAGGGGAAGTCACCTAATATCGCAAGTGCGTTTAAATTTTAAGTGACCAAAGATAAGTTGATACCCCCACGCTCTATTGCACTAGCTACCTTCCCCTTCATAATGTTGGGTATTTATAAGTAAAATATAGATTACCGGCTTCCTTGTTTCATTGATGTTACACATAACACAACAAAATCAATATAAATACTGTTTATTTGCCAAAAAGGAGAAGTGGTTTCAACTATCCTAATCAGAATTGTCGGAAAGCAGTTGAATATCGGAAACTATACTCCCGTCACTTTTTAACTGTGGTGCGTTAAAGGGAGAGGGATTGTGAGTTCTCGAATCGAATCCATATCCCGAGAGTTGTGAATAAAGAGATACAAACGCACCATAAAAGACGCGTTTTACTCGTAAAATGCATATCAAATATTGCACTATTCGTATTCATAAGGAGAGAAGCTCGGTGGCGTAGTAGATTGAGCGCTCTGGTTTGGATAACGAAAACAAAGCAACTTTCGCCATAGCCAATCTCGGGATGGGTGTATCAAAACTTGTGATCTCGAGCTCCTCCGTGCTTCAGAGGGAACGTTAAGCCGTTGGTCCCAGTGGTTCTGCAATCGCTTTAACCTACCAACCCGCATTGGGCCAGCGTGGTGGTGTTATGGCCTAAGCTCCTCATGTGTTTCTCCCGTAAAGGAAGACCTGTGCCCAGCAGTGGGACGTTTATAGGCTGATGATGATGAGGTGTCAAATTTTATCGCATACTTTTTGTATAATTTTGATGTTAAGTCAATGTTACGCGACGGTGTGACTACAGGAATGGTAATTATTAGCATGTTCGATATTCGGCAACCTTACGCACCTGCCCAAGGCCGGTGTCGGTTACCAATAGGGAGAGACATACCGTTGTCACCGCGAATGAGTTTATTTTTAAATTCATTGCGACATAGCTTTATGTTAACTACATGTCGAAAGTGTTTTAAATCTGAATTAGATTATTGTATAAAGTAGACGATTTTCTTTTATTTATTAATAGGTTTTTGATGCTCTATAATAAAATTCATTTGCGGTAAATACAAATAAACACTTAGATTTTTATTGAATAAAGAAAAATTTATTCGAGATTAATGTTCAGTATTCTTTACGTAAAACATGACATGGGCCATTTGGCTATTTTAGTGTGCAACCAATAAGTATACTACAATATATAGTTTTGTTATTTACTTTAAATTAATTTTGACGCATAAATTGTGCTGCAGTCACCATATATTTGACTAGCGTGGAGATCTGTTTGCTGTTTCTGTTTCATATTGAAATCAATTATTCTGCCCATACTTGTAATGCCAATGAATAAATGCATTGAATTGACCTGATGACCAAAGTTTCATTAAGTTTTATTTTTCTGATTTAAATTTTCTTTTCTAATTAAATCAAACTTTTAAAATGTGAATTTTAAATGGTTTGACCTACTTTGTTGGGACGTTGATATACCTTATTTTCTAATTTTAATTTATTTTTTTGCTAGGCGGTACTGCACTGCTAAAAGTTATAATTTTTTAACTGCAAACATTGTAATTTAATATTTGAAAAGAGTGACTACTTACGCGAGTTTCTTGCCTGAATCTTCTCGGTAGTTCAACTTTCGGAACCGGTGTAAATTCAGACATAACAGACAGACAGAGACTATGACGTTGTTAGTTAATATATTTTTTGTGATAGTTATAAAAATGTGTTTTTTGGCGATTTAAAAGTGCTTCTTTGTGGCCTATTTAAAATAAAATAATTTTTCTTTATTTCTAAAAGACCAACTTTGAATTCGCGAAAAAAAGTATTAAACTTTTGTACCTATGAGTCAGCAGATTTTTTGCTGATACCACGATAATTTGCAGCACAGTGAAACTCAAAATTAAAAGAAAGTAAAAAAAAACTGGTTATTAAAAAAAATATTGAAATCGTTGATCCCGTCAGAAAAACACAAGTCATTCTTGTTGTTAGTAATTTCCTTCGTTTTCAGAACTGGTTTGAAATTGTTAAAGAAATTTTAACGAAATTAACGTGTGTAAAATTACTTGAGATCTTAGATTAATCCACTTTCCTCGGCTAACTCGTCATAGTCCAGTTGCATTATGGTTATTTGGGAGACGCTGTTACGGTACTTTTCAGTATTACTGCCTATTATACACTATGGCGATGATAATTATGAAGTTTGCGAAGAGTTATTACTGCTGTTTAAAATTTACTTAGATATTATTCTATTATGGAAAAGTAGTTATTGTGGTATTCTAAAATCAAAGGGTATATAGAATGGCGCCGTCAGTACGTCAATAAATTAAAACATGGGATAAAATAGTTCCTATAAATGTTTTGCAAATATCAAATACAATATATTTTCATCTTATTCATGTGATAATTTTATAAAATTTAAATAATGACATCGGTTGCATGAAAGAATTTTCATAGAAAAGTTAAAAATTATCAAACGAATGGTGTATTTGAAAGCTGTAAAATATTTCTATGAACAGTATAGCCCATGATTCAATTTATTGTCGTATTGACGACACCATACTGTTTAAAAATGTATTAGGAATAGATATAATTAAAAAAAATATTTCGGAATTCTGTTACTAAAGAAATTAGGTACTCTACTTGCCAAATTTTTTATTGAAAACTATTCTTATAAAGATGTTAATTGATGTACGATATAAAGATTCATATTCTTAGATGTATAGATAGGTATCGGAACTTGAAAGTTTTGTCTATTAAATTACACATAAAACTATATTGTTTCAATTACTTACCTACTTCAAATGATAGTTAACACTGATCTTCGTGAAAGCTTCTTACGGCAAAATTGCGTCATAAAAATCTTTGATCGATTTCAAACCTCGTTCTCATCGATTCCGATCAATAATAATGTTTTCCGTATCGACCATGAAACGTAATCAGAGGTCAAATACCTTGTTTAGAAAGATCGACATTATTGATAGTGTTAGCTAAGTATAAATAAATGATAATCTTAAAATCGTATTAGTGACGAGCTGCCGTTTTATTCTAACAAAAAAACATTAGAAAAAAAATGCAATAAAGACTTTGAAGTTACAATAAAAATTATATTATTGTAACTAGAAATTTTTGTTTCTAAAAAGGGTACCTACATACAACAAAGGAAAAATATTTTTCGTAACACCTGCTCAAAAATGACAAATTCTGTGTCAAGAAACTTTCTAAGCCTTTAAAAGACAGGGAGAGAATGTAGGGGTGGAATTAATTTGAATTTGGAACCTGCGTACTATAAGATTATTTTTAAAATTAAGTATGAAACCTAACAGTTTTCTTTGCCGGCATTACAAAGAATGCCGGGTGTAGGTAGAACAAGGAAGCAGAAAACAATTGACAAACTAATAAAATTAATAAAATGTTTATCCTCGACAATACCAGCCCGAATCTATTCTTGTAATTCATAGTAGACAACACGCGTGTCCAAGGTGCTACGAGCGTCTCTTAGTAACCGCTCACCACCAGGCAGGCCGTCCGCAGTGTTTGCCACCCTAACCTTTAATAAATACTACTAGACGATAAAGAAGCTGATGGTTCTGGTGGTAAGTGGTTACCGTCGCTTATACACATTTGCAATAATCAGGAAAAAATACTTGGTATTGCAGGTCATCCTGAGGCCTAAGATGAAATGTCACATGCATTTTTATCTAGTTTATAGAAAGGACAACATAACTGTCTTGCAAGTTACTAAGCCTTATTTATTGCTCGCGCGCAATGTCGTGAGCAGAAGCAATCATAATCATAACCAAATACTATAATCACCGGCCGCTCCTGTAGTCTTGCGTATTAAGATAGCATTTTGAATTTTCGCAATGGTTTCTTGATGATCGCTGATTACATGATACGTCTGAACTGATGACAGGTGTTAGATAAATCATGTGGATACGCTCCAGGTGGGCCTTAAACTTACGATAATGTTGTAACTTTACATTTGAGGTAAGTACTTACGACATGTATGCACTTACCTATGAACTGAATGCTTAAATTAGAAATATGTTAACATCTTATTTATAAAATTCTCGACTCACAAATTTAGTTACTAAGTATACTCCTCCAAAACGGCGTGACCGATTTTCATGTAATTTTATATGTATATTCAGTAGGTCTGAGAATCGGCTACTATTTTTTTTTTCTTTTTGGTCAGTTTTTTTTGTATATTTTTTATGGCAAAACAACGATTGCGGGGTAAGCTAGTAGATAAGATATATTATAGTATTTGTCACTTCAAGATCTGTAAATGGAAAATGTGTCTTTGTTAAACTATCATAACTAGCAGCCGACCTATATCTATTTGCTTGTTGTAAAATAGAGGCATGTTAAATTATGGGAATATAAAAAACTCACCTGCTTCAATTTGCGCGGGCGCACCGGATCTCATCCGCTTAGTGTCAGTATTAATTTTACGCTTATTAATACCTTCTTACGAGATCATTTGCAGGATATGATGACGTATTTTGCAGCTGCGTATGTTTTTGCACTTTTTAGATAGAGACTAAGTAGTTTGGTCATTTACTATTTTTGGTCATTTTTTTTTCTTGACCGATTTTCATGAAATTTTTTGTGTGTATTCAGTAGGTCTGAGAATCTTTGGACATTTTTTTTTATAGTAATACAACGTTTGCGGGGTCAGCTGTTGTAGTTCTAAAAATGTGAACAAAAATAGATCTCGTATTATGTCCGTTCGATTTGACGTGCCAAAATTTTTGGAAATCCCAAAAATTTGACGGATTCAATAAACTATTTATGTGTTTAATAAACATCAGACACATTAAGCGTTCAATTGTTGAGAAGTAGCTGGCGAGCTGATGATGGATGAAAGGCTATAAATTATAAATATTTATTATTAAAAATGTATCTGAACAAGAAAAAATTGTGGCGCGACAACTAAAACCATCTGAGCTACCAAGGACTTCGGTTGGATGGAGCCTATGAAATTCATGTGACTGGTTTGGTCCCAACCCCAAGACATTATAGTTTTTTAGTTTAGATACTTCAAATACAGAAGCCCCTGTGATAATACAATGGCCACAAACCCGCGGCTGCAGAGTCTACACACGTAGAGCCTACACACGTAAAGCCGCGCTCCGCCGTGATTTTAATGTTAAAAATAAAACTAAGAATATATTTTATTGTTTTTAAAAGTAATTTTATAAATAGGTTGAATGAAACCTAAGTAACGGTAATCATGTAATGTATCTTTTAAGAAACGAAAGCAGCGAGCAATCAATAAATACAAAATCACGCTACCATCACTTCCGATCGAAAATAATAGAAACAAATAATCTCGTTGTGTACAATACGAGATGTTAAAAAACCCCGTTCCTCACAGTCAGACGCTTGTGATAATACAATGACCCAGTCATAATGCGATTGCCTCCCACAATCTCTAAGGTTTCATTTTCCCATAATTGATAGTGTTTCTTGTCTTATACTTTCTTGAATATGCACGGAAAGGAAAGCTGCGGATAATCTCCGTCGTGACAACTTAATTATCTGAATGGAGTTTTATAAGTAGCCAATTATTGGCTGTCTCTATTTGATTTTACAATGTCCTATAGTTTCTTGAGAACTCCTCAAAACAGCTCAAATGTTTTTTCTTATAGAAAGCACGGCATAATGACTCAACACCACCTCATGAAAAGTGGTAAGAAGAGTCCATACTAAACACGAAAACCTCTTCTCCACATATTGCCGGCTTTTTCTATGTCTATTTTAAAGGTGTATTTACTGGGTATGGTCGGCATTTCATCTTAGGCCTCGGGATGAAAACGCACCTGCAATATCAAGTGATTTTTCCTTGTTATTGCAGGTGTCTATAGGCGACGGTAGCCACTTACCATCAGGTGGGCCGTAGGCTTGTTTGTCATCTAGTTGTCTAAAATAACTAAATAAAACCTATGTTTAAAAGAAGGAATTACAAGTATTGAAAGTACGACAAATAAACTTTTATTATTGGTATACTTAGTTCCACATGTTATTGTAATGTTTGAATTGCCACTTTGACAATCAAGCTGGTCTCCAGTGAAAATAATTTACATTAGTAAGTAAGTAGTCTGTTATGACATGACTTTTATCAGGAGAAGAATTAAACTCCCATGACAATTTTCACCTGTTCTCATAAAATACAATAAAACCAGTTAAGTACTAAATTGTATCAACTCAATGCCTGCTTCCAATATCGAGTGCTGTAAACTGTAGAAAAATAAAAGTGCTATATCGATTTATTCTTTTTTCGTCCCCTACGTTTTTTCGTTCTCACGGTCGAGGATCGGTGTGGACGCAGAAAACAAAACAAAATTGTACAGGACCGGCCGTTTTATGGCCTTAGTAGTGCTGTTGGGAAATCCACTGTCGATTTTGAAACTACACAACGTCGGTGAGCGAGCAAGACCGCGTAAGAGCAGTTTGCAATTGCGTATTTATTTACAAAAGTCGCTAAATTGACATATCGCTCCAGTAGGCTATTAGCGCTGATTCGCTTATGCTTGATTCTCATTAAACAACACCCAGAGAAATTCCAAACAAGTTCAGGTGAAGAAATGTGTAGAAATATCCAAGATATTTACTTTTTTCTTCCATCATATGAAATAAACAAAAAGCACATACGCGGTATTGCAAACTGCTCTTACGCGGTCTTGCACGATCACCGACGACCACTCACAGTACTACACACTGTTGACCTTTTATCTAATTTAGTACAGTCGACAGCACATCAAGCGTAACAGTTTGACTTTGAGACCGCCCTTACGCTATTTGTAATAAAGGCCGCTTTCGTAGTGCAGCTGTTACACTTGATGTGCTGTCGTCTGTACGTACCTTCACAATTCAGTATTTTTATAAGGGACCCAACTATTCATACAACAGGACTTAACAAGAGTATTTTTTTTTTCACAATATACAACGAAACTAAAAGACGCTTGCGAAAATCAAAAGGCAGTCTGTATAAGAGACTGAACTTCCATATGGCCAATAAGCTTTTTTGAACTTCCCATAGCCTTGTAGTAGAACTTTTCAAACGCGCACGGTATTAGGAACTGAATACTTGTGATCCTGTTTTGCGAAAAGCATAATTTTATTATCTAATGAACTACTTCTATCTAATGAACTAGTTCATTCGATACTTAATGCTTTTTTCGGCCTGTGTTTAGGGTCGTCTGGGTAGTTACCATCGCCTTTTTCATTTCATCCGAGAAACACTTCGCTGTGTTTCGGATTATTATTTATTATTATGGTTATTTACCTTTATAAAGGTAGTGTAATTACTGGGCATGGATGGCATTTCATCTTAGGCCTCAGGATGATAACGAACCTGCTATACCAAGTGACTTTTTTCTTGTTCTTGCAGGTGACTATAGGTGATGGTAACCACTTACCACCAGGTGGGACTTCCGTTCAGTCCTTCTAGTTGTATAATAAATAATATATATGTACTAGTGCAACGAGATTACTGGCTTATATCAATAGGTACCATTTCTACTTGTCTTTATCGATAGTACGATGTTCGACAACACTACGGCACAGGACTGCACTCCTGGACAAAGGCAACTATATCAGATGCGAAATTCGATTAGCTTCGTCTGCGATAAACTCGGAAATATGGGGTTAACTACCAACAGTATTGTTGCAGACAGCATTTAAATTGGGTTTTAACTGCTAATCAGTTGCGGCTACAGGTACTTTTGTTTTGAATCTAGCGTCTTATGCAATAAGGAACGATTTCTTCCATTCACCGCCTTTGTTTACACTATTAGAAAGTTTGCCACAATTGACATTATTTCAAAGAACATGATCCTTGTAAACAGCACTAGTGTTATAATATACAATAGACAATAGGTGCTTTTTCAACAATCACCGAGGTCGATTCTCGACCAGAAAAAATAAAAACATTTTTTTTTCTGCAAGATAACAATTTGTATCTTTTTCTCAGAATACCCGTAACGCACAAATTCTAAAGTTTATCGTTAGATTTGGAAAGTAAAATGAAGTAAAAGTGAAGTGAAGAATAATCAGAATGTTTTTGTTTTTAAAAAACAAAAAACATGGCATAAGATAAAATTAAAAATAATATAATTTATCGTTTACATTTACATGGAATTACTTTATGGTACGTTTTATGGTTTCTTCTTTCTGCAATAACCTATACAATAACTATTTATTTAGATAAAAGATAAAGATAAAGATATTTATTTGCATGAAACATGTGTCGGTTTACATGGATGGTACATGAATAAAATATGGTTCAACATGTCCTGCCTAATTAGGCGTACAAATTATGATATTAGCACTAAAATATTCTTTAAATAAAATTGTTGAAAAAATTTGAAATAGAATTGAGATAGTCACAATATGTCAAAATAATAAAAAAATCAGTTGTATAGATTAAGCATGCTTAAAACAGTCAATAGAAAAAATCAAAATGATAAATTATTATAGTATTATACAATATGTAATCATAAGGCAAAGTCAACAGTATAACAAACAGGTAAAACAATAATTAAAAACAAATATTACAATAACTAAAATTTGTCATTAAAAAAGTCGTTAATAACATTTATATACATATAATTATTATACATAATTTAAATTATTATTATAATACATACACATATACAATTTATATATTTTTAATAAAGCATTATAAATAATATTGAAACTCGAGGATATGCTCGATGGGCAATAATATTTTATGATAATATGAAAATAATATTTTATGTGTTGATTCCTAGCAATAAGTATCAATTTTTAAAAAGACTGCAATAAGACAAGCCGATGAAACATTATAGAAGAAAATCATTTTCTTCTATAATGTTTCATCGGCTAAAGATACCTATTTATTAAATTATTTAAAAAAGTGCACCACAGATTACTAAATTCTGAAGACAACGATGCTTAGTATTTTTTATTATTATGATGCTTTGTAAACGTCATTAAAATAAGAAAAAGGTAAAATTAGTAGGTATTTAATTATAATCTATTTAGAAGTTTTTTTACTAATTTGATACACACCTGGGAAAAACTAAAATACTAAATTATAAAGACTGCAGCTTAATAATTTTGTTTCTAGGAAATACTTACTATCAGGCAACAAACAACAAACACGTAATAGTTCAATAATTATTATTAGATAATCTGTGGTTGTTATATTTGACCTTCGAACAACAATTATTATATATTATCAGTAGGTTTCACTAGTCTGATGGATGATGGTTTTAGGATACTATGAATTTAATTATACTTAATTGTTAAAATATCTGCGCGATCGACTGAGACTTGCATAAAGAGGTCATTGCGATCGGTCAGTAACAGTCGTCATTTATAAATATAGAGCATATAGTAATATAGAGAATATAATTACTATATTATTTTTCTAGGTGGTAGACCCGTATGTCGGCCGTCTGTCTAAGTACCACCACCTTTCTTATTTCAGCCGTGAAACAGTTCTCTGTGTTTCGGATTGAAGGGAAAGGTAGCCAGTGTAATTACTGGGCATGGATAGCATTTCATCTTTGGCCTTAGGACGACAACGCACCTGTGCCTATAGGCGGCGGTAACCGCTTATCACCAGGTGGGCCGTCAGCTTGTTTGTCATCTAGTTGTATAAAAAAAATCTGCTTATATAATATTATGAGAACAAAGGGTACAAACATACCCCTATACAGGGTGGGGCCGTCTATACGACAATAAATTAAAAAAATTAAAACCGACTTCAAAAAACTGAAAAGGATAAAATAATTAAATTTAAGTAGGTATTCATCCCCTAGAAACATATTTTTGGAGTCGGTGCTTCACTTTCTATTGTTTTTGGAAACCACTTAGCACCAACTCCAAAAATATGTTTATAGGGGATGAATACCTACTTAAATTTAATTATTTTATCCTTTTCAGTTTTTTGAAGTCGGTTTTAATTTTTGTTTAAAATTTTTTTTTCACAATTTTTAGTGGTAACTTTCTACGGTCGAAGCTAGATGGGTGATCGTAAACTTATATTGTTTCCTACTATCGTATCGTTTTACTAAAAAGTCATTTGAAAAGCAAAACTTCGCAATTTCTCATATGTAGACGACTTCATAATTTAAGTTTTTTTAAATTTAAAACCAAAGTACCCAAGTGTTTGTGAAAAAATTTTTATGGGACCAAATGGCAGCTATTACGCGTCGAACAAAAAAATAATCACGTAAATCGGATCAGTAATCTCGGCGTAATCGGTGTACATACATAGAAAAAAAAAAAAAAAAAAAAAAAAAAAAAAACATACCGGCCGAATTGAGAACCTCCTCGTTTTTGAAGTCGGTTAAAAATAGATATGAGATTTTTTTTGTGATAGTTAAAAAAATGTGTTTTTTAACGATTTGAAAGTACATCTTTGTGTTTATTAAATATATTTTTATTTCTTTTCTTCTTTTTCTCTTTAACGGCTAGCCGTGGCACGTAAAAGCGAGCGATTACAATTTTTTCATCCCCCCATCTCGGAAAGAGTATTTTTGCTCTTCGATATCTGAGTGCAAAAGCCGTTTTTATCCGCTAGATGATAAAGTAAAATTGAATTTAGAACATCGTGTGCACTAAGTTTGTGAATTCAAAACATCATTAAACCTCTTTACTTCTACCTCCATGGTGCCGAATTTATCATACAACCTTTTTTAACTTGTTAAAAACTCAGACTCGGCTCCTTCTTGGTGTACTTTTTGTTTAATTTGCTTTGCGCTCGCCATTTTCTTTTCACGACATATTTGTTAAAACCATAGGTTTTTTACTTGTTTTAAAGTTTTTATTTTAAAACTTGAAAACAAGTAAAAAACCTAAAATGAGTGATTCTAGCGTCGAAGAAGTTTATTTGACGCCAACAGAATTGACTGAAACTGTTAATAATGCGCAAATGTTTTTTTTGCATTGAGTCATTTCCTCGTTAAGGTGGGATGAAAAGTTACGTGTTACACTCGAGTGCAAAGATTTTTCACCTCGTGCTCTTTTGATTCCCTCTCTAACGCTCAGGATTCTAATTTTAGAATCCTTCGCTTGCTCGGTCATCAAAATTGAGCACGCGGTTAAAACTTTACACTCTTGTATCACAAATAACTATTATTGACCCATCCATGATTAGCCATGGCAAAAGTTGCTGACCTATTCGCGAGTTGATTGCCTCCATTGCCGTAGTTATTACAAGGCAGGATCTCACAATCGATAATATATTCTAAGATTAGTGGTTACTTTAGCCATCAAATAAGGGAGCAAAATAGCTTAGTGTTTTGGATTCTGAGAGTTGTTAGTTTTGCTTGTGTCTTACTATTTCTATAAGCCCCATGGAATCTTAAGACCTAGAATCTTAAAGATATAACGCACTTACCTCTGCACTGCAGATATGTGTATTTATAATGAAATTAAAGCTCTTCTAAATATTTTTAAATTCTAAAATTGTACGGGCATTAAATTGTTTTGAGGAAATTTAAGAAATAAAATTTAAGCGACTTATTCGGCCGAAAGAGTATTTATTAGGACAGATAAAATATCTATTTGAAGTACTCTACCTCAAAGTGCTTTTAAATTGATTATCTATATGATTTTGATTTCTGTCGCATTGACCCATAGTCTCATAAGACTAAGGGTATAGGGTGGGGACATCATATGATGCCGACTCTGTACTAAGATTTTGGAAATTCACATATTATGATCGATTTTGTTCTAGTGCGCTGTAAACGACCGAACAACTAGATAAGTATCTATGTGCATCAATTAAATAGTATTCTAAAGCCGATGGATGGACCTTGACGGACTCGTTGATGGGCATTCGAGGACTGGGAAATAAATTATCGATAAATATTAAATAGGAACTCGACGAATCATTGCATACTATGCGAACAACAATGTTACAATGTTGATTTTTAGTTGTAGTTCTATTAAAAGTAGTATTAACAATATCATTGTTTCCTACAGCTAAGAATATTTTCTGATTAAAATTAAAGTTTGTTAAATGCTGAGTACACATAGTAGCTTGGAGTTATGATATGACATCTCAGGTGATTTGTATTATGTTTTCTTGTTATTAGCTCAGTTTTATGTATATAAAATAAGTAAAAAAAACAAGTTAAGCGGATTTATTGAGAAGAAAGATAATAAAGAAATAATTAGGTCATCACACCACTCTCCTCATCAATCTAGGACATTGATCAGACTCAAAAAAAAAAATTGCAGGCGCGTGAAAATGAAAACTTACGAATCATGTTAACAGAATTTTCATTAAAATAGCTTTAATTTATGTTTATAAGTAATTAAAAAGAATAGAGAATTTCTGAAGTGTTGGTTAAACTGTCTTAAAAGACGATTCATAACTTTTTAAAATAGTCTCAACTGCATTCACAGATTTTGCAAAAAATGTACAGTCAGCGAAAAAAAACCTAATAATTCTAATAAAAAATCCTAATAAACCGAAAAAAAAATTCCATGTCTATCGATCCTGTTTCATGTAGGGATCAAAAACTCTATTGAACCATTTAAGGTATGAGTACTAGAAATTACAGTAAGCGTCAAAAACTTTACCCATACGTACATTTTGTACGGAAAAATATAAAACAAATCGAAATATTCTATAATGCAGAACGATCCTATTTCTTACTGTGATTAAAAGACTCTTTGAGGCCAAATGAAATATAAGTGCAGAATCTACAGTAAGTCACAGCGCCGGGCTTCGCACGCAGGCATAATGTTTTACAATATTAGAACTTAAAACACTAAATAACACAAAAGGAAAAATAGGTGATCTACGAAATAAATTGGTCAAAGAATATTTCGAGGTTTATTTATCGTTTTTCTGTACAAAATGTATAGGAAACTTTTGGCGATTTCTGCCATTTTTAGTAGGTACTCATAACTTAATTGGAGATAGAGTCTTTTGATCCCTACATAACGTAAATAGGATCGATCAGTATTACAGCAGTTTTTCGCTTACTGAACATTTTTTTCTGTGAATGCAGTCCACAATATCTTAAAACGATAAGAATGGTCTCGTAGGATCGCTTTCTTGTAAAATCTAGTTTAGATTTTTTCTTGTAACTAAGTATAACAGTTAAGGTGCTTGCCCTTACTGTCCCGTCTCAAAAACTCAGCTGTATAATGTTGGAAAAACTGTAGGTCCAAATTAGTATTGCGGGAAATAATAAACGTTAATTTTCCCATCACATGAAACACAGCGAATTATTTTATATTTGACATCGATATCGATAGTTTTCTGTTATGGCATCTACTACCCAGTGGCTCGGAAACATCACGAATTAATTATAATATTACTGGGCTTATGATTGTAATTACGTGAGTTCACACTAGGTCAATGACGGGAGCTATTTGCATTTCACTAGTACAATCCTCTAGCTATTGTTTTAATAAATTTACGCAAATAACAATTAAAAGGCATAATATTCGTGTCTTCATCTTTATGCGTAATCGTCAAAAGATTTTTAAATTGAATAATCACTGTGATGGTTTGTATTTTGTAATTAAGACTTTTATTGTAGGTGTGACGTGAGTTGAAATTATAAATTATCTTCTTCAATTACATACCTAAATCATAAAAAATATATATGTCTTTTTAATATTTTCCGAGCAGTAAACCGAACTATGAAAGGTCCCGGGATCAGTTTCTGACCCACGATATATTTTTATCTAAGGTCAGGTAAGTGAAACATACTTTACTTTAGTCTTAATGTAAAAGTGTCTAACACAGTAACGCTACTAACAATCGAAGCAGCAATTAGTGCAAAGAAATGTCCTTTAATGAGTCTTTTACGGTACTACGACATGTAGTTGTTTAGTCTCACAATGTGCGAGAAAATGACTGTTATTTTTTAGACTATGGTTTTGTTTCACTTACCTCGAGAGAGGGGGTAAGTGAAACAGTCGCCAGAATTACTTATGTTACAAAAAAATTACGAAAATAGGATTATGACATCTGTAGAGCCTTATCAATTACTTATAACCCTCATTAAAGCTATTTAGTCTGTCTGTTTGTATTTAGTTATAATCTCAGACAAAAATTAGTTGTGGCTACAGACAATGTGTGCCGTTATCTATAGCATCTAAGAAGCTAAAATTCTGCCTAGCGGCCTGGGCGGGAACGGGCGGCGTCTCGGCAACCAGTGGCCAGGCCGTAAGCGATAGATATTAAACCATAATATGAAGTGAATCTTATCCGAAATAATTTAAAATACCCTTATGGGCGCATAAAAATATCTATTATAACCATGCGCGGCTGCGCACGAGTGGATGTCGGTTGTCGCCACAAAAGGTAGCCTACTCGTATGTCCTTTATCAAGATGTAAACTTAATATAATATTAGCCATTTCATCTAAATTAGTTCGGCGGTTTTGGACAGACAGACAGATATAGTTAGATACTTTCGCATTTATGATACTATACATATTAAGAGATACCAAAGTAGATTTTGGTAATATGTTTTTGTTAATTTTTTACCGGGTGACGCAGTTTATATAAACATAAATTTTCTTTGCACAAAACTTTTAATTATTATTTCCAATTCAGAGGTGACACGTTCAAAGGTGATCGCTTGACGTCATCCTACCTCTCGAATTAACGTCATTTCGCAAAAAAGAAAACAACAAAAGCGTAAATAACGCTTGTAGGTACTTATAAATAATAAATCAATCTTTGGAAAATTTTGATATTTTCAACAGAAAGTCATTGCTTTCAACAATTTATCTATCGTTTGACAAAATTTTTCGAGACGTAATAATTTTTTGGATAACATCACATTTTGCAAAGTCGCATTTTGTCATATTTTGTATGATAGAAACAATTTTGAGTTGTGATACAAATTTTGACATTACTGTGCGTGCACTCGCAACGATGGATCTCTTAATAAGCAAAAAGTGATATGTCAAATTTTGTGAATAGATCCATCCATGCTGGAATTGCGGGTAAAATAAATATTTACATCAATAATATAAAAATGAAAATATCAAGTAACGCTCGGCCTCATTAATAGTCTATCTAACACTACCTTATTGAGACTATTCTAACGAGCCCAAACACGCTATATCTGCTGTAAGTTTGTGAAGATCCCGCAGACTCTTTGCTGATACACTATCAGCTTAGCTTAGAGTAAACATGTATTGTAAATACCACCGAAGTAACAGTAAACCAAACTTCAAATCAATCGGATCTGTTACAGTTAGTAAAACCCTTTTGTCAAGTAGGAAATGAGCTGATGGTCATCAAACGCCTGAACTGTTCTTCATAAATAATAGCTAAGAACCATCTTATTCACGTCAGCTTTCAAACAAATAAAAACGAATCAAAATCTGTCCATTTTTTTAGGAGTTACAGACACACAGATACGCAAGTCAAACTTGTAACCCTCTTTTTTCGTTGGGGGTTAAAAATATAATACATCGATTTCATTTCCTTCCTACTTAATAAACGATGTGGAGTCATTAGCAGACACCACAACAAGTATCAAATTTGAACTGTCAGAGGACTCATATTAAATGAAATGAATTATCATCATTCATTTTAATTATTTATTTCATTTTATTTATTAGGATAAAAAACTAAACCCTCATCGCACAGACGGATTGCGGACAAATTACAAGGCGCCTAGAAAATTTTAGTGAGCAATATTTTATTGCGGGGCAATTGGTAGCAATTATTGACTAGGCGGCCGCTGTACTTAATCCAACTTAAACTTTTATTTTATACATATGTTGTTTGTTAGTAACACTTATGCAACAAAATTACAGAATTGCTAACTTACTATAGTGACTAATGTTATTAACTCACAACATAGCAATTGAAGCTACAGTAGTCAAAGAATCCGAAGTTTCAGCAGTTTTTCCGTGATTATGGGGAAAAAGAATTAGAAAATATCTCGAATTTAATTATGTTGTAGTTGTAACTTACTTAGTCTAATTATAGTTATTTTTGCACTTACATTACCATCCAGTGATGGTGAAATTAATAAGCTTGATGTCCTACATGCAAGGTGCATTAAAATCAAAATAACATCTTCAATCAACTCGTGCGTTTAAATACATACTTAGCAAAGACTATATAACGGTTAAGTACTCCGTGATACTTAGGCACACACACACACTCACAAAGTACATATTATGCCACGCAAACATGCTTACAATTATACGAGACGAATGTCATTATAGAGATGGCATGCTACACACAGGTGCTTCTTGAAGAATTTGAAGTTACCAACGGCCTAACCGTCTAAATGCTTTGCTCCCTAAATTCCTATGGTCTATGACGTCATGCTGTCACTTCGTACCGCCTACGTACGAAAGTCATATCGCTTTCGTTCATTGCATTCAAAACTGTCCTCGTCTCACACGGCTTTTTATACAAAATCTCAGGTCGAAGACACAAACACAAACGAAGACACCGATTCTAAGAAGACTCGCCATGCATATGCAAAGCTGGTCTAAAAGATGTCATAGGAAGTTTTCGAAAAGTATTAGGTATAAAAATAAAAAGTAATTATTTTTGTAGTAAGTTATTTTTGGTTGTAATGAAAAGTCAAAAATTGTTCTTACTCAACTATAATGGGTACCGTTTTTCAAAAATTGTTCTGAAATCTTATTACACCATCCTAACTTACTAATGCATTACCAGTTTTGTCCAGTGCCAAAGCCATATTGCTTTCCAAAATGAAAAGGCAACTTTTGTGGCCACGAACGGCCCGGTGGGTAGGTGGTAAGAAATGACAACATGACTTCTCGAGCCATAGCAATCTATGATGAGGTTCTCTCGTGCATACAAACGTGGTAGGGTGTTAGCACACTGCATGCGATAATTGCATCGGTTGCTAGCTTACGTGTGAGCGCGTCGCGTAGCGCAATTGCGAGCGATGCGAGGGTGCCACGCAGCGCCGCGTGGTGCCGCTCGAACATGCTCACATCTACACAACGGCACACGGCTATCTACAGGCACTTTTACATGCAAGGCCTTGGGGCCGGGTCTTCCAACCCATCCAAGTATTACAATAGACCTCCAGATAACAATGGAGGGCAAGCGTTCAGATTCAGATGACATTTCCCTCGAAAAATGGTTCTAGTTAGCGTGATGAATAGTTATATTTTTTTAAATAAATAATATTGGGTTAGGCACAGTCCAGTCAAGTCTGAAAATAGACAAGATGTAATGTGATAGCAGGGAAGTCTGTCTATTGAGCAAGTCTTGATATAGGCACCCAAAATGCAAATTAATATCAATCAAATAAATTGTTTTCAAGTTGCATTTTCCTGGCACCGTATATCTTTTTTCAGACTTGACTGGACTATACAAAACGGAATTTTATTTAAGTACACACATAAATCTTCAAATATGCCTAATATAGAGCCTATTGTAGTAGCAATAAGAAGTTGTACGTACTCATATTTTTGAAGCATACCCGTCATCTTTAGACGTGACTTTACGCTAGTGATTTTATCTTTTCTGAAATGGGTTAGGTTTACACGCATACCTTATAATGTAGCTTAGACATATTTCTACCTAAAGGATGCTTAAAGGTCAAATACAATTAGATTATAAATATATCCAATTTGAGATCTATCTTGGATCAGAAAGTCACATTGTACCGCGAGTGCCACATCACTATTTATAAAGTAGGTACTTACATGCCGGATGGTCGTACAGGGGTGCTATTCTGATTCCTTCCAACGGCCCCCCTGCTAGCTGCGCTGACAGGGTCTCCAGGAACTCCCTTACGTTGCGCATCTCCCGGCCCTCGCTGGGGCCAGGGCTCTCGCGACCCTCGCATTCTTCGTCTGGAAATAAAAAAAATTGCGTAAAGATAGCGTAAATTAATCTGAGCATCTAATAATAATTACTATAGAGTCTGTAATTTGTCAAGCTGTGTAAGACTCCCGGGAGTGATTTATATCGAGTATTACAGAATTGCAGTCACTTTACGAAAACGCCACTTGCCAGTCCGCCTCCAGGATCAAAACTCGAAACTAATACGACTTCAGGCGATGTCATTTCGTCGAAACTGTTTACAGCTGCGTTGGAGGATGTGTTTAAGTTTTGAACTGGAGAAAAGACTGGTTGAGACGAAAATTATGTCAAATTCCCATGTCGTGCCCACTCCTGTGAAGGTTGGAAGCTGTTGACGAATATGTATACCTGAGACAAATAGTCCAACTTCCAGAAAGAGGTTAATCGACGGACCCAACTCAGCTGGTCAGCGTTCTGGAAGCTTCGCAGCATATTGTCGGCCCAACTACCGCAGTGTCTCAAGACGAAAGTCTTTAATTCGTGTGTGTTGCCGGTGATGACTTATGGAACTTTGACGTGGCCGCTTACAATAGGCCACTTAAGAAGGGTCAATGTCACCCAAAGGGCAATGGAGGAGTGATCGAATCAGAAATGATGAGATCCGCAGGAGAACTAAGGTCACCGACATAGTCCAAACAATTGCAAACCTCAAGTGGCTGTGGGCAGGCCACATTGCAAGGAGGACTTACGGCCGTTGGGGCGGAAAGGTCCTCGAGTGGCGGCCACGTACCGGGAGACGCAGCGTTGGTAGGCCCCCCACAAGGATCTAATGCAACCACAATACTCATCAGATTTCTCAATCATTCAGTTTAATACTGACCTATTTGAAAAATATTGCACCTAAAAATCATGTTATTAGGCGGGAAATGAATTTCGATTTTCGTATTTCAACATTGTAGGATATACGTTAGCTTCAGTTTACGGCTCATTAAAATTTCTGATGGAGAATAACTTAAATGTGGAATAAGTGTTGTTCTATAATTTAGTATAGCACTTTCTAAATCACTATTATCATCCATTGACTTTTTAATAAGTGTAACGCTATTACAGATGGAATAGAGGAAACTCACAGGGTCATCCAAATTCCTCGGTAGCTCAGATGGTTAGAGCAGTCACCCGGACGGTCACGGATTCAGTCCCCGCCTGAGGACATGATTTTTTTCTAGTTTCAATGCCTTTCTCAATAGGAGCTCGGTTTCAATGAGGAGCTCGGTGGCGTAATATCTGATCCCTCTGGTTTCAATTATATACAAAGCAACTTTCGCCGTGGTGGATTCCAAGATGGGTCAATCAAAGTTTGTTAAAATTAATAATTAAAAAATATTTTATTTAAAAAGGCCACAAAGAAGCACTTTCAAAGCGTCAAATACATAGACTTAAATTCAGTTACATACTTAGACTAAAGATATATAAATATACTGGTAGTTTGTTATATTAGGTTGGAGAAAAAGTTTCTTCGCATTTTTTAAGAAAATTCAAAAAAATTTATAATATAGTTTATTTACATTTAACTAAAGTATGTATGTACCATTTTGTTCGATAACTTTTTGCCATCTTGAAGGTAGGGACATGATCCCATTGCTATAGAAATTTTGGGGCTTCTGATCAAAATACCGCGACAAGTGGTTTTGGCAGTCCTCTCGTGATGTTAACCTGACACTGCCTAGAGAATTCTGAAGAGAGCGAAACAGGTGGAAATCTAAAGGTGCAAGGTCAGAAGTTCAGAACTATACGGCGGATGCATTAACACCTCCCAGCCAAACTCTCTTAATTTTTCCTGAGTGGCTAAAGATGTGTGAGGTCTAGCGTTATCATGATGAAAAACCACACCGCTTCTGTTGATTAATTCCGGCCGCTTTCTCTCAACTTCTTGCTTTAATCTCATCAGTTGATCGCAGTAGAGTTCAAAATCGATGGTCCTGTCTGGTGGTAACAGCTCATAATGAATAATGCCCTTCCAATCCCACCAAACACACAGCATCACCTTGTTGCGAGTCACCCGGGTTTCGCCACAGTCTGTGAAGCCTGACCGGCCTTTGACCACGACCTTTTTCGCACGTTCTTGTCGTACGTGATCCACTTTTCATCACCAGTTATCAGCTTCTTCAAAAATGGTTCGGTTTCATTACGTCGTAATAAAGAATCACAAATGAGTACCCGTTTCATTAGGTTTCTTTCAGTGAGCTCGTGGGGTACCCAAATATCGAGCTTTTTTTGTGCACCTATTTTTTATAAATGCGCCAAAACTGTTTTCTGGTCAATTCCCAGTTCTTCAGCTACTTCGTAACTACTGATATGCCGATCTTGCTCCAGTTTTTCAAAAATGGCATCAATTTTATCCGTAATAGGATGTTCGTTTGGCCCGCCCAACCCCGCGGCTTTGGAAAACGAGATTTACATCAATCCTATGTACTCTTTTACCCAACCATATGTACAACTTTCATTTTCAATGTAACGCTAATATAAATAAGTTAGAAGCATCACTGGTGGCCGGGCCAGCCTGACGTTTTCAGCCCGGCCCCTTCTACATCACCACTACTACAACAACTAGTGACAATTAATTGTTAGAAAACTAATGTACTACATAAAATACATACATTCAAGCCTTTATTTCATACTAAAATGCAATATCTTAGGAGATATCAAAGTAAGGTGGGGCCGGGCTGAAATTATTGAAATAGCTAATAACAATAAAAATACAAAACCTAAGAACCCATATTCTATGTGTGTGTAATCTCCCAGTGGTGCAGTATATATGTACAACTGTATTTTTAAGTAACATTATTTAAATATAAAAATATGAACACTATAAATTATTTCAGCCCGGCCCCCTACAATCGTTTATATCTTTTTAGCTATTGCATCAATCTGCACAAAACGACAATGTGTGGACTCGTATACAGTAGTACTTTGATAAATTTTGGCTCATGAATTTACTAAGATTATATTCGACGAGATAGTTAAAATCTAAGATAGTACTAGTGGAGTGAACATCAGTCACGTGTCAATTTCAGGACATGTGTTTTATCGAATGAAACAAGTAATAATTAGAGTTTTTTTATTAATACAACATTTTCAGATTTATAAAAATCAACAACCTTCGTATTTAAAATTATTAATACGTAATAGGGATATTGACAACAAGTAAAAAAGTAGGATTTTCACTTAAATTCAAACATATGAGTTATTTTATTTACAAAAATACTTGAAGAGCACATATTTTTATGTCTTATTATTTGTCTTTTTGGTCTTATTATTTGCAATTTTTAAAAAATGACGATATAAATAAAACAAAACTAATTATGGTAACATGGTCATATATAAAGTACTAAGATGCTATTAAACATTCAATAAAATGTTGTCAAATACCCTATTAATTAACTTCCATATAATCTATTAAATCACAGTCTTTCATTAGGTACTTCAAAAATTATAACTTATAAAAGTATTGGTTAAAATTTGGTCTACATATAAGTAGTAGGTAGCAATTACTTTTATAATCTAGGAAACTTCAATAAATATGGTACGGTTGTAAATATTATATTATACTATAAAACATTGATATAAACTTATATCTATGTATAAAAAGTCTAATATTCTTATATAAGTACCCTAGTAAATCACAGCTTTTCGCACAAATATGTGTCCACAATTTAAATATAGATGTATGTTTATCATAATAAAGTGTAAAATTAAAAAGATAGAATGAAATCCCGGGATTCCAAGGAAAATTTGGTAGACCAGTCGCCCGAAGTGAGGTTAGCAGGTTAACCTCGCTTCGGGCGACTGTTCCACCAAATTTTTCTATGTAGCTCAGTTTCATTATTTTATTACATGGAGCAAATTTTCAATCATTTCTTAAAATATCAAGATAAATATTAACAAACAGATCTAAAATTCTTGAATCTTAAAAAATCAAATGACTGTTTCTTACACATTTTTATTATAAATGTATTCGATTATATCTTATGACGGGGTAGATGCCCGTCATAAGATATATAATATTTGTAAGAAATATAAGAAAATTACTAATAGACAATCAATTACTGGTCATTGTTTAATGACGCTTGTATAATATTAAATTTTTATAACAACTTTACCGGATCTTCACGTGACCATAATAATTATATGTAGATACGCTGTAAAGTCAAAATATTTGGTTCTTAAGAGTTACCCCGTTAAGGTTAAAAAAATGTTTTTTTCCTTGTCTAAACCTCATAAAATCAATTTTATTATAATTATAATTGTTGATAGTAAAAAATAAGAATGTTTCTGAATTTCACAAATCTTAAAAGGTCTTTATAATTTAAAAAAACATACCCACCGAATTGGCAACCTCTTCGTTTTTGTCGGTTACAAATCCTCTAATTATAAATTGTATCATTCAATAAAAACATGTTTCCTAGATGGTAGGCCCATATGTAGGGTTGTCTGGGTAGGCCTTTCTTATTTCAGCCTTAAGACAGTTCGCTGTGTTTTGGATTGAAGGGAAAGATAGCCAATAAGGTAATTAGAGGGCATGTACGGCATTTCAACTTAGGCCTCAGGATAACAACCGAACTGCAATATCAAGTGATTTTTCCTTATTAAAGCAGCTGTTTATAGGTGGCGGAAACTGTTTACCACCACCTGGGCCATTAACTTGTATATCATCTACTTAGATAATTTTAAAAAATGTCCCGAAATTAGCACGTGCCTGATGGTCACTCCACTAGTACTATCTTAGATAGTAATTAAAATGTAATAAAACATTACATAACATTTATAATAATGTTAAAAATCAAAAATTAAGACTATCTTAGATTTTAATTATCTCGTCGAATATAATCTTAGTAAATTCATGAGCCAAAATTTATCAAAGTACTACCGTATACGAGTCCACACATTGTCGTTTTGTGCAGATTGATGCAATAGCTAAAAAGATATAAACGATTGTAGGGGGCCGGGCTGAAATAATTTCTAGTGGTCATAGTTTTATATTTAAATAATGTAACTTAAAAATAAAGTTGTACATATATTCTGCACCTCTGGGAGATCACACACACATAGAATATGGGTTCTTAGGTTTTGTATTTTTATTGTTATTAGCTATTTCAATAATTTCAGCCCGGCCCCACCTTACTTTGATATCTCCTAAGATATTGCATTTTAGTATGAAATAAAGGCTTGAATGTATGTATTTTATGTAGTACATTAGTTTTCTAACAATTAATTGTCACTAGTTGTTGTAGTAGTGGTGATGTAGAAGGGGCCGGGCTGAAAACGTCAGGCTGGCCCGGCCACCAGTGATGCTTCTAACTTATTTATATTAGCGTTACATTGAAAATGAAAGTTGTACATATGGTTGGGTAAAAGAGTACATAGGATTGATGTAAATCTCGTTTTCCAAAGCCGCGGGGTTGGGCGGGCCAGACGAACATGTAATAGGAGGACCAGAGCGACGTGCATCTTTGACATAAAAATTTCCGGATTGAAAACGCTTAAACCAAATTTGTGCTACTCTCACAGACACTGCACTAGGTCCCTAAACATCGCAATTTTATTTCGCGGCTTGCGTTGCATTTTTACCTTTTTTGTAGTAAAATTTTTAAAATGTATTGAATTTCTTCATTAGATTCACTCAGCTTTACAGTACTAAAAACAAATGAGAAACACACATTTTCCTAATTTGAATTTGGAATTATCTTTTTTAAAATCTAAACTTTTAATGATACCAAAACCAGCCAGATACAAATAGTACAGCCAAAGAGATTTTATTACAAGTTCATACATACAATAATGCAAAAAGACTTTTTCCCCAACCTATTATATCGAGCTTCTCCGTGCTTCGAAAGGCATGTTAGCCCTTGGTCCCGGTTGTTCCTGTAACCGTTTTAACCCACCAACCCGCATTGGGCCAGCGTGGTGGTGTTATGGTCCAAACTCCTCATGTGTTTCTCCCACGTAGGAAGGCCTGTGCCCAGCAGTGAGACGTATACAGGCTGGTGATGATTAATGCTTTTCTAAACATTTTACATAATGTTAAAAATAAAATTGAGAATACCGACCTATTTGCTCAAGCTTGTCAGTGGAGATGGACCAAGGCATGAGGCTGACGGCTCGCTGCACCTGCCGCAAGAACCAAGCGCCCGACTCGAACTTCACTGGCCTGGAATTACCAACGATCGACTTTATTATCATCCATACTAATACTATAAATGTGGAAGTACCTAACTCTGTCTCTCACTCTTGAACCGCTAACCGATTTAGATAAAATTTGGCATGGAGGTAGCCATTTAGAGGTAGCCTTTTGGCGCGATAACCGACATTCACGAGGGTAAAACCGCGGGCGGCCACTAGTAGTATCATCAAATTGTAATATACTTCTTATAAGTATGTTTGGATTTGAATTTTTAGTTTTTAGACTGATTAGGGTAGTCGACAACTTTTTTTTATTTCATAAATAAAAGTTTAGAACTCGTAAAGAAATATTGCAAAACCAATAGTATGTCTAAGATCAATAGTTTCACAGAAACAGTGGTATGTTCGTAATGTATGAAAACGCTTCATATAAAGTCTACGGAATAGATGACGTCACATGTTGATAAATTATAAAAAATGTATAGGCATATTGGCAAAATTGATAATAACTATATACTGGTTTGTTTTATTCATAATAATAGTTGTTTTATTTTTGTCAGCAATCCAATATCATTATAATTTTAGATATATTTGAGAAAAAAAAAGTCAATTTTTATAAATTTTCTTACCAAATTCAACAAAACCTTCAAAACTTTTAAGTTTAAATTGTTTTTATGGTTGACAGTAGCGTATATTTTCCGATTTTGTGAAAAATAGCGCCACATTTAAACATCTCTATTGTGAATTTTAGGACACGAAGAATGAATAGGCCTCCAGATTGAATATTAATCGACTCACTTGTGATATCGACACACACAGGGTATGAGGCCGCCCTGCGAGTCGCCCCCGCACCTACGACAAACTCCGTCGTCCGCGCTGGCCGTCAGGCATCGCTTCTGCTGTGGCGACTCGTTCCTGAAAATAAAGAATTAGCTATTTTAAATACCAATGCTTCATTACTGTTGTTTATTTATTTGAGACATAAATCAACCAGAGAGTAAGAGTCGGCAAAACAGAGATGAGACGGAAATTAGTTGGGTCACCGATATCTCGAGCCTTAAACAAAGGTAATTATTTTAATTAATTTCATTGGATTGGAAAATAAACCATTATTTATACATAGATTAAATATAAGCGATAGTTGAGTCTTCTCAATTATCGTTTATATTTAATAAATGTAATGTAAATAATTTTTATGATAGAATTTATAAAACTAACGGAAATACATCATAAATCTGAGGATTTATGATTTTCAATAAAGAAACGACCGTAAATGACCGTTTTTCAATGAAGAATTTAAATTTGCGATTTCGTCAGTAAAGTTAATGAATATCATGTATATATATGCTTAACGATATTAATACCTTATTATACTAAGGTATCCTATTGATATTATAAACGCGAAACTTTGTACGGATGGATGTATGTATGTTACTCTTTCACGCAAAAACTACTTAATGTAATGAAACTTCGCAATAAATACTTAGCTCATACAGAAGGCTACTTGAAGTACTAATACTGCGCAAATGATTCTAATAAGAAACCACTTACAACGTTTTCAATAATTGAAACTAGGTAAGGACCTGCCTAAGTAGCTATAGTATACAATTTAGACACCTATTTACTCGTAGTAAACTTGTTAAACTGATAAACATGTTCAAAAAATAAAAACCGACTTTAAAACACATGAAAGGATAAAATATTTTTTTAAGTACTTAGGTCCTTATCAACTAGAAACGTATTTTTTGGAGTCGGTACTTCACTTACTATTGTTTCTAGAAACAGCAACTTCGCATACATAGACGACTTAATTATTCTCGAATCTCTGCGTAATCAGTGTACATACATAAAAAACATACCAATAGAATTCAGAAGTTCCTTCTTTTATTAGTCGGTTAAAAATAACTATATCTGTCGAGCATTTGAAAAGCCTTGAGATTCGCCTATCCCTCGTGTGGCAACAGCCAGAGCGGTTATTTTCACAACGCCCTGCGCCGCAGTGCAAGCCTGTGCAACATGTGCCCGCCGACGGGTTTGCTTGCATCAGACTTGCCACATTGGTTAATTAATACCACGAGAGAGGCTCCGGGCAGCAGATCTTAGAGACGCCCTTTGAAGTATGTTAATTGAAAATGCATTTAACTAAGCACAACAATAACCTAACCAACTAAGATACTAGTGGGCATATAAAAGTTCTAATTTATTTATTTATTTTACTTTATTTATTCAACAAAGTTTCTACAGCATACAAATATTATATAACACAATTATGACAGTACATAAGCCAATTACAGAAAATCATTATGTTACTAGACATAATTATAACATTATTAAGTGGGTAGTTTTATAAATAGATTATTACAATGGGAATAATTGAGTCATAATATTAATTTAATTTAAATCAATAATAGTAATTTTATAAGTTTTATAAGTCGCTTGATGTTGTGTGTGTATGTGTAGTGTGTTTTGTGTGTATGGACGTGTAAACGTGCGTGTGTGTGCCTCCATGTGCAAATATTCAATGCAAATATTCAATTTGAGCAACTATTCAACGATAAGATTCCAGTTCGTTATTTTTAGTAGACCTATTTTATTTACTCAATTTAATTCCTACTATCCATTTGAAAATAAGAAAAAGAGTAAGAGTTTTCCTCTAGTTTATAAGAAAAATGCAAATAATATAAATGCAAAAAAAAATTGAACGAAATATTTGGATTTGCACCAGATTCAATTAGGCCATAAGATTTTGTAAGTTAGGGCTATAAAAAGTCAAGTTACTATTTAGGTTAATATCACTTTTTATACGGATGTGGCACTAAAAACAATAAGGTGAAGTTCTTTGACCAAAGATGGTATAGGGGCCAAATCTGCCCACTAAAACAAACTCTATTCCTCTTACTTTGGTTATTTAGATGTCTATAATCAAAGTTAATAATGTACCTATCTAAGCTTTAAGTACAAAGTTTTAAATACCACCATTGTTCACGGGAGATTACCAGAGTGGCTGCCACCTTTTGTGGCTGCCACCTTTTGTCGCTGCCACCTTTTGTGGCTGCCACTGTCTTTGTCTTACGTGCGTAAGGAGCGTAAGGTCTGCCTGATGGTATTGTAACCCATAGCGCTTTTTGCCTACTCTTTAAGTATAATAACAATAGGGAACGTTATGTTGACAGTTAAGTAGGAGATAGTCCCACCCAACAAAGCTTCCCCGGGGAGCTCTGGCTACCTACCATGCCAAGAGTCTGTAGGAAGATCGTCTTTTGTTAAAAAAATGTTTTTCACCATCCTGAGAGTGATAGAAGCATCGCGGGGCTTACAATGCACCACTATGGAGATTTGATCATAGGAAGAAAGGTTCAGAAATCAGGCGTCCGCATTACAGGAACAAAATAAGGATATAAGCGACTGTTACCTGGTGCATGCCTGCATACGAGAAGTAAGGGGTACATTTTGGCAAGGGGTTGTTTTAGTAAGCAGATTTGGCATCACCATCTTCGTTCAAAGAACTTCACATAATCCTACATTGTTCTTTTCCCTACAAAGCCTTACCCTAATCCTAAACGCCTTTATCCTCCACAAAAATATGGATGTTACGCCACAAGACGTAGTTAAAAAAATGTTAGCAGTAACTCATTTTTGTCACTGCTTACACAAAACGTGGATTGCGAAGTAAACTGTTACCAATAACGTAACAGTTACCAATTACCTTACTGTTAACCTAAACTAAAACTCTGCGCTAAAACAGTTTTGTTTAATTTTAGGTGTAAGTTGGTGGTGGTGTTGTAACAGACTGAAACAAAAATTAAGCGCTTCTATAAAATTTTCTAAATAATAACATACAAAATTAAAAATTTTAAGTAACCCCCGGCGTCATTTATCTTCTATCTAACAACATCTCATTGAGACTATTCATAAGAGCCCAAATACGCTATATCTGCTGTAAGTTTCCGAAGAATTAAGCAATTTGCAGACTTTTTGATGGTATAGGGTCAGCTCAAGGATAGCTTGTTACCGAAGTAACAGTACACCAAATTTCAAATCAATCGGATCTGTAAAAGTTAGTAAAAACCCTAATATCATGTAGAAAATGAGCTGATAGTCATCAAACGCCTGAACTGATCTTCATAAATTATAGCTAAGAACCATCGTAGTCACATCAGCTTTCAAACAAAAAAAAAACGAATCAAAATCGGTCCATTCGTTTAGGCGCTACGATGCCACAGACAGTCACACAGATACACAGACAGACACGTCAAACTTATAACACCCCTCTTTTTTCGTCGGGGGTTAAAAAGGGTTTGTTATACCTACATTGCAAGAGCATTTTACGACAATTTATAAATTGGAAAATATACAACTATACATATATATACTACTATATATTTCTATTTTTAGACACCTACATCAGTCTTAATTAGTAATTGTAATTTAATTTAAATGGACATCGAATTTATTGTGTTGGAATTCATCGTTTAATCATTATTATGCATATTTTAATCATTTAATTTTAATGATTTTGGTACATTTTTCAATTACTCATTAATTTTAGGTAGGTACCTGCTTGGGAGAACAACAAATGCTTCAATTTGAAAAAGAACTAATTAAATTCATATTTAAAAAGTTAGCCTGTTCAGTTTTTTAGTGTTGGTAGATTTTTATAACTAATAATTCATAATCTGCTTATCGTTCATCACCGAGGAGTTCCAACGCTGATATTTCCTAATAGACTTTAATAGCATAAAGTGCTTTAAAAAGAGTAATAATTGTTTTAGAGAGTAGCCAGGCCGTGAGCTTTCCGCTGTTGTAAGCATACATAATTACAATACAATGCATGCAAATACAATTCCTTTATATGACATCCCGTAAAAAACTATCTATAAAAAAATATTTATGCGATAGTAGCAAATAAGTACCTATACAACCCGACTGATGGTAAGGTTATCCTCTTCCCGCTGCCTCTTGCCTCTTGCTGCGTGGGCACAGTTTTGTAGGAGGCGACAGCCTCACATACCCTCTCGCTGTCAACCATGGCTCGCACCATGGTTGACAGCGAGAGATGACCGCGATCGAGCGCCGCACAAGGGTCGCAACCAAGTCGCAACACTCGCTCTACCTACCATATTAAATTCAATTAGGTATAAACGTTATGTTAGCAACACATTAGGTATTTCCTATTTATAAAAAGTACCATGTAATAGGAAACGAGTAACTAATAGTCTAACTCTCAGACCATTGAAAGAAGGTGTAACTGTTACTAACAGAAGGTTTACTCTCGAACAAAAGTCAACCTTAAGTAAAAAAGATTGCCTACTCTTAAGATCATTAACTGTTTGCACGTGAAATTATAATATGAATATGATTTTTCTCTACAAGATGTTTTTGGAAACAACTTAGCACCAACTCCAAAAAATATGTTTCTAGGGGATGAGTACCTACTTAAATTTAATTAAATTAACCTTTTCAGTTTTTTGAAGTCCGTTTTATTACATTAGGAAATATCCTGTAATGATAGACGTAAGTTTTTGTGAATAAATAATAGCAGTTTATGAAACTGGTACATAATGAAGGGTATTATACACGAGTGTGAGTTTGCTTATTTCGACCATTGAAATTATTTAGGAGGCCCCTAAATTCCAAAACGATTGTTTAGTCATTCGGCCGTAAACTTCGGTAAAATATTTGAAGTTGGCGTCTCTGATTGACATTTATATAATCCACACACTAAATACAGATACTAGCGCACTTGTTTAAAATAAAAGGTAGGCGTATACAACATAACCAAAGAATCTACAACAATTCTTGTCAACGTAAAAAGATGAATAAATTAATGAAGAAACAATGAAATACAATATTAATTTTGCTTTACATTTAAATATTCCAACAATTTCTCGTAACAATAACAATGCCAGTATCACTCAGACGCCTCACCCGGTCAAGGTCTCGACTCGGAAATTAATTACGTGAATATTTTGCATTAGAAATGTTTAATATTGTACAAATGTCTCGAATGACGTCGACTCTGTGATGTCACAGGGTTAATTAAACAGATTGTGTAATGTGTTACAAATAGGTTTTATATGTAAATAACACAAAGTAATTCAAATCGTATTTTACGGTTTTTAGTGAAGTTAGTTGGTATATTCACTTTTATTGAGGTATGTGGGTAGGACACATTGAAACGTCTATGATTGGATCTTTCTCCGTTTCTACTACTCTGTTTAGAGGAAAGTAATTAGACCAATGGCACCCCCATCCACCGTCTTCCCGGGTGGGACATTGAATAGATGATCTACCATGAAACGTTTTCTCAAGTACTGAATCAAAATTAAGCGAATTTCATGACATTATACCTACCTACATGTTTATTACAGGTTACCTATTCTTTGGTTTACCTCCTTAAGGCTTAATGTTCTTTAAGTATTAATCTAAATGAAAGGCTTAAAATGAAAACAGACTTCATACTTCGAAATTGTGTTAACGAGACGTTGTACACTATTTAGCCCAAGTTCGTTCGTGTATGGAGTACCAAGGTACTATTCTCACATGGGATGACTCATCCAAGTACCAACTCGCCACGCTGGACAAGAGATTGGTGGGGACTAACCTTCATAGCTTTTTTTTTGGTACGCTGAGGGGAAGCTCTTCCAGGACCAACGCCGTAATGTTGCTTGCTTGTCGGTCTTCTGCGGACTGTAGGACTTTGCAGAGAGTGCCCAGCCTGTCGATTCTGTAACAAAACTCGCACATCACTTCGCAAGTCACTTCGAATTCAACTGTCAAATAGAGCAAATTTTTATACATTTTTTGCTCTATTTGACAGTTGAATTCGAATTGACTTGCGAAGTGAGGTGCGAGATTCGTTACAGAATCGCACCCCAGGACCTTCATGAGCTTATGCCGCCTAGCCTACCCACACACGGTTGATATACCAAACATTTGCACAAAGCGCTTTCGTCGTCTTTTGTAACGCGTACGTCCAAAGAGTGGAATGCACTGCCTTCCACTCTGTTCATTACTGCTTATAACTTGATTTCTTTCAAAGCTCCATTAAATAGGCACTTTCTGGGTAAGCTCACTAAGCCGTTGAGCCACTTAACTTCTCTCGGAGCAAGAGCAAGACCAGTTTAATAATTAAAAAAGAAATAGTTGTTCTCCAAAACTTCAGATAGAAGTTTTCATGGAAGCTTCTCAAGTCGTCTGTTCATCTAGTGGGAGGCCGCACTACTTTGCGCTTGCGGTACGTGATTGCCATGCTAGAGCTTTAACGCCCTATTATCCGTTCTGCGTGCTATGTGCCCGATTCACTGATGAGCTATGTCAGTAACTTTGGTTCTCTCACGGATGTCCTCATATCTGATTTTTTCTTGTAGGGAAACACCTAACTCCCACCACACAATTACATATCTCATAGTGGCTGTAAACTTGTTCAAAAGACCCTTAGTAAGCGACCACGTTTCATGGGTGAGAAACGTGCACACCCTGATCGAAGACTCGACTAGATGCTATGAGAAATTATGGACGAGAAGATCTTAAGTAATTTCCCAAAAACTGCTCATCCATCGAACTTGAATTTAGGTTAGAGGTATTGTTGAAATAATTGAATGTAACTTAAATAAGGGAACTACTGCCGACAAACTGCTACAAAGTTTGGTAGATTGAAATTTATTGTATGAACGTTGTTTTTTTGGTAACTAATAAATAAATAAAAACTAACGCGCGTAGAGGTACTGCGAACAAAAGGAAAAACTGAATAACATCGTTCTTTTGTTAACAAAAAATATCTGATAAACGTATTAGTTTCAAACAAAAATATCTAATTTGATAATCAGAAATTTTTGTTTGAAATTAATACGTTGTCAGCTGTTATTTGGGGTTTCTGTAACTCAACTTGTGTACCTATCTCTTATTATCATTTTATTCAAGTGTGGTAATGTACAGTCGACAACCCTTTAAGTGTAACAGTTGCACTACGACAACCGCCTCTAATACAACAGGATTAAGTGCCTCAACTGTCACGCTTGATGTGGCGTCGACTGTACAAAATGTTACCAATTGTTTTAATGCCGATTTATTTATGAATATACCTCTTTTTTAGTATATAAAGTGATCCAAGAACCTGTTCCTCGATTTATAATACAAGACCTACCTATTATTGTAATTTCTATGCTTACGGTCAAGTTAATTCTTGTGTTAGGTCAAGGGCACGCAACATTTTTAAAAAGCCATTATGTAATACGACTTTGTTTTTGACTTTAAGTACATAAAACCCGGATAATTTACTTAATGGATATGATATTATGATATAAAACTTATTTTTATTTATACACCTAGATGACAAACAAGCTGACAGCCCACCTGGTAATAACAAATAATGGCTGTAATAACAAATAAAAAGCACAAATAAAGAAAGAAAACGATGAAAAATATATGCTTCAGGCGGGAATCGAACCCGCAGCTCCTGATTTCCGGCCAGCCGCGATTACCACTACGCCACCGGAGCACTAGGTATAACCTGCTAATTTATTTACCGCTTTTTTCGTTTTCTAACATTTTTATAGCAACGTTTAACTTACCACTCATTGAAGCTAACACCTCTAGTGATCCGAAATAAAGATAATAATTGTTAAAATAAAGCAGGCGTTTAAACGCATCAAAAACATTAAAATGCGAAGGAAATAAGTATACTTGATTTTTCAGGAGCGTTGTTATCCTGAGGCCTAAGAAGAAATGTCGTCCATGCCCAGTAATTACACTGGCTACCTTTCCCTTCGATCCGAAACACAGCGCAGTTTCACTGCTGAAATAAGAAAGGCGGTGGTACCTAGTACCTACCCAGCCGACCCAAAATATGGGCCTACCACCTAGTAAAATTTTTATTTAGTTTATTAGGCAGGGATTTATATTTGTTTAAAAATATTATGCTCGTTCGTTTCATAAACAGGCTTAAAAGCAGTTTAAGTAACTTAGTCTACATTCCTTTTTATAGGTCATTTCACAAAACACGTAATAAAATATGTAATATGTTAAAACAGTATCTAATTAAAAAATGTTTTTATGATTTAAAAGAATTTTTTTGAAAATAAGATGTAGAACCTATATTCCTAATAATCAAAATTGATCTCAAGAAATAATTTTATTGTAACTAGATTTAAGTATAAAATTTGCAATGCCTTTGCAGGGTCATGTTGTGTACTAATGACATAGCTTTAAGACCTTTTATTACAACTTGATGCAATAAAGAATATGAATATGAATATAAATATGAATAATATGACAAAATTATTAATTATTGTTAATTTTAAACGTAGAAAGTGTTTTAGAATTAGGTTTTGGAACATTATTTTCAAATCAAATCAAATCAAATCAAATCAAATTTATTGCATGTCACATTACAAAAATATGGGATGGTACATTTAAAAAGGTATACATGTGACGCCCTGCAAGGGCATGGCAATTAATACAGTGCTAGGTATAAATTACTCACTAACATCATTACATTTACATTTTCTAACAATTTAGAAAAAAAAAAAAATATTTTAAGCTATGAACAGTAATCAAAATAACAACAATTTATCCCAGCTAATGAATTATAATTTTACAATTTAATTTAACTAATATAACAAATTAATTTTTATTTTATATTATATTCAATTACCTTGCAGTGTAGGTATACAAGTAGGAACAAATTACGTCATTAAAAACTCATTTATATAATAATAGCATTTGAATGTCAAGTAAGACTTTAGTGTTCTAGAAAATATTTTAAAATTTTGTTCGTTTTTAATGTGTGCCGGTAATTTATTAAATATTTTAACAGACATATAATAGGGGCTGGTATTTAACATTTTTATTCTAGACTGCGGTAAGTATAGCCTGTCCTTATATCTAGTATTAATCTTTGTCAATAGTATAAAATTATTTACCGGCCATCTCTTTTGAGAAATTTTCCAATTATTCAATTGTTGCTAACTAGTTTCTACTATGCACAGTGAACAGCACATCAAGCGTAACAGTTTGACCTTGAGACCGCCCTTACTGCGTACGTAATAGAGGCGGTTTTCGTATTGCAACTGTTACATTTGATGTGCTGTTGTCTGTACGATTTGAATAGGTCCTTGAGTTTTGATAGTTAATTAGATTGGATTTACCGGTATATAATTTTAAAATACACCACGTCATAAGTGGTCGTCTCTATGTGTCCGCGTAAACGGTAGTTAATTAAGTAAAACAGAAAACTAAAGGAAATTCATAGTTTTCTACCAAGTAATCAATAGCTCACTTGTAAGAGCAGTTACAAGGGGGTGTGAGAGCTCGCGGTTTTCCATCCCGCCCCAGCACCCGCAGCAGGGGCCGTGGACAAAACCTCTGCAGGGTGGTGCTGTCAATGCGACAATAAATTAAAACATGGGCTATATTAATTCATAGAAATGGTTAGCCACTTTCAAAAATATCTTATTCATCTTATTTGGTAATTTCAGGACATTTCTATGAAATAACGCAGCCAATGTTATATTATTTCATACAAATATCATAAAAATATCAAATGAATAAGATGTTTTTGAAAATGGCAAACCATTTCTATGAACTAATATAGCCCATGTTTTAATTTATTGTCGTATTGACGGCACCACCCTGTATACATGGCCGAATATGAAACATCTCCTTTCAATAAAGTCTTTAAAAGTAATTAAAAAAAAAACGTTGTAATTAAATGAAAATCAAAGAAATCGTAGGTACTCAGTAAAATAACTTTGAAGTAAAAATTATATAATTGTTAAAATAACTACATAACATGAACGGTTTGTTAAAAATACCTACTCACTTATTCAAATGTAGGTACACCTGCTATTATTGCATGTATTTTGTATTCGTGCTTCTCAAGTGTTGATATTCACATATCTTTGGTCTAAATCAATTACAAGTTCAAATGTAAATAATTATGCGTAAATAATAAATTGATTACCGCAAATCACTGACAATGATGATATCCTATGGAAGCTTTAAGGACAAAGTAATTAAGCTGATTTTTTTATATTAATTAAGCCATTACAGTCAGCATCAAAATAATGTTATATTTTTTCCTAATGTCAATGAGTTAGGACTCAATATTGTTTAATATCTTTTGATACCGACTGTACATCTACATGTGTTTTGTAAGCACACCACGGTTTCCAAGGTAACGACCATTTGAGTGTGTGTCTAGCAGTTGACCAATAGTTACAGTAGGAAAATAAATAGTAAATAACCACGAACATAACTAGACCAATACATTACGTAGTGATTTATTGCGAAATTATCGATTTTAAAATATATCGCTATAATTCGAATGCTTACAAAAACAATAACAACAATGTTCACAATTTTTCTGATATTGAAGTACTCAAGATTATTAATTTGATGTATAAAGCACAAACAGTTCAATCGGCAGCATTAAATACCAGTTCACCGGTAATCGGTGAAGGATAAAATAAAATACCAGTGCAAAAAGAAATGTAATTCATTTGTTTATGATAAGTGAATCAAACTGTTTTCACTTTTATTTTTGACACATTATATTAATAATGGCGTTCATAATTGAAGAGAAATATTAAAAATAGCATTTTTTAGATACGTAGGTAATAAACTATACTCTCAGTTTGAAAAGAAAAGTATTTTAAAGATTGCTTTCAGTTTCTAATGATAACTTAAAGAAATCAGTCAAAGCAGTGCTCAATAATCGAAACTTAATTTAATTATTAACTTCATTTATTATAAAAGACAAACAATTATATTGCGTTTCTTTTTACAAAGCACGGCAAATGAATCAACACCTAGTGGCGTTGATGAGTAGCGGTAAGAAGAGTCCCTAAAACAACGAAGACAGCTAGTGCAAATTGAAAACACTGCTCTACCCGTCTCCACCTTGCCAGCCCATGGGTTCTTGCAAAAGAGCCTTTTCACGCGTCTTTTGCTAGAACCCATGTTATAGGAAGAATAGAACACAAGTGCTGGTAAAGAATTCTGTTTTGGAAGGCCGACAAAGAAACCATTAAAAGCATGTTAAATTTTGCTATTGGTATATGGATCTACCAGTAGCAACATTTAACATGCTTGTGGAATAAGGTGCTCGTAATGTATAAAGACTGCAGGATATGGATAAAAAATTTAACCAAAAGTAATTAATATTTGATAACTTTTTTAAAAGATTTCAGTAACTGATTATAACTTAAGTAGTAAGTTGAATGCTTTAGTCAAAATAGACACTTCTGCAGTTGATTTTGACTTAAATATTGTGAGGAAAGAAGAAGACGTATACCTAAAAAGAGGAAGTCCGAATCACCGTACTGAGGATGTAAGTAGATAAGCATAGTTTAACACCCAACTTGAGCACGATGAAATTTAAAGCACTGACTAATATTATTTATTTAGATAAATAAGTTATACATTATTTGTATACATTATTTACATCAATAAATACATAGAAACTGAGGAAATATAAAATTGGGTTATAATTCTTGTAAGAAATGCTTATTAAATTATTTGTTTCAGTGTTTCTTGTATGAGTAGCTATTGATTCCTAATCCTCAAAACAGATTTCATAATTATCAGATCAAGTGATATGGCACATATAAAATAGTTTTACTTTGATATCGGGCTCAGTGATCTGATAAATATTTTTTTTATCGTCAATTTATAATAAGGTAATAACACGTAATTTAATGAATTCATCTCACTGCCGTAAGTACACTGGTGGTGATATTACAATGACATATAGCCTGCATAAGATCTGAATAGTTTTTGAAACGACTTTGAAGTATTTAGCACATATTCATCACCTATTTTTAATGTAAAGAAGGAAACAATTGACGTAATATTATATTGTTATCAACGTAACCTACAATCATTGATTACGAAATACTTAATTGATAATTTCTGGTAATTAAAACCGAAATTCAACTATAACGTCACGAGCACACTATAATTACAGAATTGTTTATTAAATTTTCATTATTCAATAAAGCCTTCAACCCTATTGCTAAATAGGGTAATCTTGACAACTAAGTTAAGTTAATTAAAAGGCAAGTGAGTTTGCAACTTAATCAGTTCCTAATAATTACAGTTCTTATGAATTAGTTTAATAATTAATATATTTTATGAAATAGATGTGTCCAAAAATAGAACACATTCCTCAGTCTATCACTTCACTCCCACAACAGAGCATCACTTTCACAATCACCAAATCAGTTGTTCTCATCATCCAAGTCAAACCACATCGAGGTAACACTCCTAACCCCCTGTTCCCGAGCCTGCTCTTCTGTAATGATCCTCAGCACGACCACCTCCAGCATGCACAGAGCGAACAGAATCACAAATATAGCAAAGTTCGAGCCCTGATGGTGGAATTGGAAGGAGTTGGGCAAAGGGCCGGGGGGCGGCCACGCCGCCACTCCGAACATGACCAAGCTCGATACTCTGTTCAGAGACATCGTTTAGTCACATCACTCAAATCGATATTGATCAATAGCACGTGTAGGCTGGCCACACGCCGCAACTACAATGTGATTTGTTATCAGGCGAGCACTCGCTGCGGAGCGCGCTATGCGCTGGTGCAGCCCTGTTGCAATGAATCGCTCTTTTGAAATATGATCGCTTTAGTTAGATGTCTTGGGTTGGGAAATGGTCGAATGTGAACGCAATGGTTTTGCGGCCAAGGCTGGCGAGCAGTGTGCGTCGACCTTTGTGCGTTTGTGACAGTTATGTTTGTTTTGGCGCGTTAATTTGCCGGTAGCGCGTATGGGTCAATATACGATAACCCGAGATTTTATGATTAGTTTGTTGCATGGCAACGATAAGAAATACCCCGCTGAGCAAAATTGGTATATTAGAAATAGACGTTATGGCGATATATCGAAATGTTGTTTCGGCCAAGACCGATAGGGATAGAGATATGGCTGTCTCAGCGGGAGGAAAAAAGACAAAACAGCGATCGCTCGTGAAAAGTAAACGAAATACACAAATTATTTTATTAAAAAATAACCATTTGGACTACAAAAAACGCTTCTACACGATTCTGAATATTAATGATATCTACTATTTAAAGTAATTTCCTATTGAATACAAATTATCGTTCACCAATAATCTTAAGTTTTCTTGTTTATAAGAGGTCTTTTCGGAAATAAAATGTATCGAGGCAAATTCCTTTAATCGTGTTTTCGTTCTACTCGTATCTAGATAAGGATATGAAGTAACGTATATTTGATTTTCAGATTCGTAAGATGTTTCAGCAACGTATGACATTACTTATAAAAGTGCGATTTTTTTCAATATATCGCCTTAAAGGTGGCTGTTTGTGCTTTTAAATATTCTAAACCAAATATTAAACTGTAGGTAAAATACATATTTTGTCAATCTGAAACCATTTTCCATTTTTATTTTTATATTTATTAATAATTTCTGTTAAAAATATTGTAATAATGAATCTCGTTTATTTTACTTAAATTATACTTTTATTTCCAACTGTTTGTGTATTTCGACTGAATAATAATAATTATTTATTCTTTTGTACTAGACAAATATTTGAGATACAAAAACATGAAAGGCGTCTTTGTAAACTCGCCAGCCCACAGGTAGCTATTTTTGGAGTTGGGAGATCGGGGACTTTGGAATGAATAATTATTTTGACTGCTAAGTTGGGACCACAAATATAGACAGTTCCTATCTTCATTCACTATGTCGGGAAAGAACATTCAAAGAAAAGAACATTTATTTTAATAGATTTTTTTAAAAAAATACTGTTTCGTTGAAATTTTTTCATAGGTAGGCCTATGAAAAAAATTCAATTAAAATTAAACACAATTAACAATTAATAGTATTTACTATATTACGATTAAGACTTAAATCTACGTCATGATTGCAAATAAAATCACGCTTTACGATCAATACGCCTAACTACCTAAAACATCTAGGTATGTAGCAATAGGTCTAACTATAATTTGTAGCAAAACCACTAACTAACGAGAAGTTTATATATTAAAACCTATAATTAGCAAATCATCGAACAAATTTTAAGTACTGTCGTAACCGTAATATGCTAATTAATTTTAATGGAAAGGGTAAATTATCACATGCAAGAAAACATTTGTGCTTAAACTTGTTTATATTGATCAATACAAGACACTATGTAAACAAAATATGACCGCTTTAAATAAAAAGATTTCTCATTTTAATTAGGTATCTAATAAAATTTCACCATACTAAGTATGAATATTGATAAAATCTGGCCTATGCCCAGCAGTGGGCGTCTCTCGCCTGAAATGATGATGATGATTTATAAAATCAGTAAAATATCTATTTTTTTTGTTTACTACTAATAAATTTGTATGATTGCCCACAAAAATGAACTTGTATGTTCAAAATGATAATTAAAAAAATAATTAAGATTCACGCAATAAAACACAAAAAAAACTTTTATTATTAAAATAATCAATAATTCAGCTTCATTATAGTTATGATTTTCATCAAAATCAAACTGAAATTGCAGGAATTGATAAGTGGCCAGATCGGTCAATGTCTAGATCAATTACGATTTGAAAGTTAGTAAATATGAGACTGTTGATCACATTGCTAAAGTCGTTAGCAGAAATATGAAACAGTCTGTAAAAATTGTAACTCATTTGAGGCTGATGTGCCGATTATTTGAATTAAAATCGTTTTTTCAGTGTGTATAGTTTGTAAGCTAGGTTAAATCTTGTTTGTAAATTAGTTCCCACAGATCATCATAGATGGCGTTGTGAAATGTGGTGCATTTTTGTAAATCACGCTGTTTCGATTTTTCTGTACTTATATGATAGTAACTACATTTGATTATAATATTCATTCATCTTGCTTGGATTGTGGTTGTTTTATTTATCACACACACACACCCAGTCCAGGAAGAATCATTTTTTGGGGAATTCTACATGGTCCCTCGAAGCCGGATAACCTTTGGGACTGTTGGCAGTAGTGTGTACTAGTTCCCGCGGACGCTGAATCAGGCCAAAGTTGGTCATTTAAGAAGGTGACGTCAGAGGCTACAGGTGACGTGACGTGACGTCATTCACGGTGTGGTGATAGCGGGACAGCAAGGCTGACGTCACAGCAGCAGTCGAGTGGAACTGGTGTTTGAAGTGAGTGAAAACGAGACGTGTGAGTACATTTTATTTCATAAAATCAAGCTAAAGTGGACCTTCCGTGGTTGAAGCTAAAGTGGTTCCTTGGAAATTTTAAAAGTGCATTATCTTAAAATATGTTAAATTATTAAGTGGACTTAGAATAATTCGCATAAAATTGAAACTACGGGGAACCTATGCCCAAATTAGTCTAAGTGCCAGTTATCGTAAACACTTAGAAAACTTTTGCATAATCTTCGAAGGACTTAGAAAAATTTCATCGCTGTTGTCTTAAAAACTTTAAAATTGAGTGTAAAACTAAGTGAATTGCAATATTTTAGTAGTGTTGTTTATTTAAGATATAGTTGTATTTATTGTGTTAGGTAACGTAGTTTGGCAAGTTTCTCCTATTCTAGTTCTGTTTAATTCAATATGGAGACTTTACAAAAATTACAAATAAATAACAAACAATTAATCGCTAAAGCGTATTTGAATTTTAAAAAGTCTCCAAAAGAGCGAATAACAGAAAGTTATTTAGAAACTCGATTGGAGTCTTTGGAGAATCAATGGACGTCGTTTGGTGACTCCCACCGTCAAATTATTACTGACATAGATGAAAAGGAATATTTAAAGTCTCCATATGTAAGGGATAATATATATGACGAAACAGAAGAACTGTACATAAATTATAAAACTGATTTAAAGCAAGCAATTTTGAAATATAAGAAATCTCTTAGTGAAAAGCTTACAGAAACCAATGAAGCTAATAAAAATAGTAATTCTGTAAGTTCTATAAAATTGCCAAAAATTAATATACCTAAATTTTCTGGAAGTTACTTAGAATGGACAACGTTCAAAGACTTATATATTTCTCTAATACATAATAATATAAATTTGGATCACGTTCAAAAATTGCACTATTTGAAAGGGCAATTAACAGGACAACTCTTACGCCATATTTCTGTAACTAGTACTAATTATACAACAGCGTGGAAAAAATTGTGCGATCGATATGATAACAAACGCTTCTTGTCAAATCATATTTTAAAACGTTTAGTTAGTATTAAGCCATTGCAATCAGAGTCGTCAAGCTGTATCAAAGAGTTGTTAGATACAATGTCTGAATGTTTGCAGGCCTTAGACAACTTAGGAATACCCACTGATAAATGGGATGTTATTATAATATTCTTAATGAGTCAAAAGTTAGATTCCGACACAAGAAAGCAATGAGAAGCTAAAGCTAATGAATGTGTGGAGTCATTACCTTCATTAGAGAGTTTTAAAATATTTTTAGAACATAAGTATAGATCTCTAGAGTTTTTGGATTGTAAGCGGTCTAAGGCTGGCAGCATGAAGTCAAATAATTTTACAGTACACACATGCACTGATGTTTCAAGTCCTCGCTGTCCACTATGTCAGGAGGAACACAAGCTGTTAAATTGTAAACAATTTTCAAAACAAGATGTGGACGCACGTCGTAGCTTTGTTCAAAATAATAAACTGTGTTTTAACTGCCTCGGGCCAAATCATACAGTTTATGTTTGCCGACGGTCTACTAGATGTCAAATTTGTAAACGGAAGCATCATTCATTGCTTCACCCTCACAATGTCTCACAACCTAATCCTAGCAAATTGACTAGTACTACAGTTGCAAAGGAAGTAGTTTCAAATGCAACTGAATCACAAGATATAGATATAGAATTAAATAGTGTAACGACATGTTTCTCGAACACTTCCAGCCAAGTACTCTTGGCAACAGCGTTAGTCAACACTGAGTCGAGAACAGGTCAGAAGTTAGTATTTAGATGCCTATTAGATCAGGGCTCGCAGGCATCGTTCGTTACCGAGTCTGCGGTCCAAGCTTTGGGATTGAAGAAAATACCCAATAAAATATCAATATTTGGTGTAGGTCAAGAAGAAAATAAATCGTTAAATTCAAAATATTCCGTACTGATCAAATTGCAGTCTATTCACGATCCTGAATATACAATTGTTGTTAAGGCTCACGTACTGAATAGGCTTACAAAATTCCTTCCTTCTAAAAAGGTTTCACTTGGTTTGTGGCCTGCTTTAGTGGATACGAAATTAGCAGATCCTGCTTTTCATACACCAGGTAAAATTGATTTGCTACTGAGTGCAGAAGTATACGGCCAGATTATTGTTGATGGAATAATCAAGGGCCCACCTGGGTATCCTATTGCCCAAAATACAAGGTTAGGGTGGATCCTATCTGGACGAATTCATTCAGAGGATTCTGAAACGCACGAGTATAGCGAAGCAATAAGTATGCATATTCAATATAACGAAAATACAAACGAGCTGTTAAAACGATTTTGGGAAATAGAATCTGACGAGTTGAAAGTTGGAAGTAAGTTGACTCCAGATGAAAAACGCTGTGAGGATATATTTAAACAAACCACAACTAAAGATAATGACAATCGTTTCGTTGTAAAGCTTCCATTTCGTGACGAAGATCGCAGGTGTGCGTTTGGTAATTCGGAAGATATTGCTACACGTAGACTTCTATCTTTAGAACGAAAATTGGAAAATAATTTAGAACTTAAGACCCAATACACAGCTGTAATCCAAGAATATTTAGATTTAAATCACATGGAATTAGTGCCTAAAGAGGATCTACATAAGAAAGGATCACTATATCTACCACATCATGCTGTAATTCGCGAGGACAAGACAACAACAAAGATTCGTGTGGTGTTTGATGCGTCTTGCCGCGATAGTAATGGTGTCTCGTTAAATGACGATTTATTAATAGGACCTACACTCCAACCTACTTTGAGACACATAATAATGCGATGGCGTCAACATCCAATTGGAATCATAGCAGACATTGTAAAAATGTATCGCCAGGTAAGGGTATCAAGAAGGGACGCAGATTTTCAGCGCATTTTGTGGAGAGACAAACACGGTATCATTCAGCACTACAGAATGTTACGTGTCACCTTTGGTACAGCCTCGGCACCTTTTTAGCAGTTAGAGCATTACAGCAAGCAGCTTATGATGTCGGCGCTGGCTACGAGGATAATTGCTTATTTCCTGGTAAGGATAAAATTTCCAAAGAAGTAGCTGATAAGGTTTTATTTGATTTTTATATGGATGATTTATTGAGCGGCTGTTCGACGGTAGATGAAGGTGTTAAGACATACATGGAGTTGAATGAGATGATGAAAAGAAGTGGATTCCAACTTCAAAAATGGGACACTAATAGTAAGAATTTGTTGCATGATATTGGTAAGGAGAATTCAAAGAACGATCACGAAATAGGATCAATCAAAGATTCAGTGGAAATCCGAAAGGTACTCGGTATCACTTGGAATAATGAAACAGATTATTTAATGTATTCAGTGAAGCTTTCCAAAATCAGTAATCCGGTGACTAAAAGAAAGGTAATTTCGGATATATCCAAGTTGTTTGACCCTTTAGGTTGGATTTCTCCTGTTATAGTGCAAGCAAAGATCTTTATTCAGAAGCTATGGTTGTCAGGCTTGAGTTGGGATGACCATTTGCCACCAAATCTACTTGCGCAGTGGATAACTTATCGTGAAGATCTGACACAACTTACTAACTTCCATCTTCCGCGATGGATTCATAGGTCCCCTTTAGATAAACTGGTTGAACTTCATGGGTTTTGTGACGCTTCGAGTAACGCTTATGCAGCTGTTGTCTACATTCGTACTGTGAGTTTGGATGGTATAGTGTATGTTAACTTGATCACTTCAAAGACAAGAGTTGCTCCGGTAAAGCAAATATCAATACCAAGACTTGAACTATGTGGAGCTCAATTGCTTGCCAAATTATTGTTTGAAGTTGCATCGACAATGAGTATCACAAAACAAAATGTTCACGCGTGGACAGATTCATCTGTTGTCTTAGCGTGGTTAAGTGACCACCCGTGCCGATGGAAAACTTTTGTGGGGAATCGAGTGTCTAATATAATTGATCTCTATGATCGAAGTCATTGGTCTCATGTTCGTTCGAAGGATAACCCAGCCGATTGCGCATCTCGGGGTATTAACGCAACCGCATTTAATGAAATAAATTTATGGAAAGATGGCCCAACTTGGCTGCACGATACAGTTATCAATTACAGTCCACTAGGTGAAGGTCAAGTTTGGGAAACAACATTCGAAGAAAAGGCTAAGAAAGTTTGTTTAACAGCAATGGTGTATGATACGGACAATTTTATATCTCGATTTTCTTCATTAAGAAAAATGTTAAGAGTTCTCTCATACTGTAATAGATTCATACGGTTGAAATGTGTTCCCGGTGCCACTTTTCCGATTTGGCTCACTGCTACAGAATTGCAAAATATGCTTAAAAGTTGCATCAAAAGGATACAAAGTCAACATTTACAAGAAGACATTCTTAGTTTATTTAATACTGGAAGTGTTAGTAATAATAGCAAACTTCTTTCCTTAAGTCCCTTCCTATGTAAAGAAGGCCTAATGCGGGTTGGGGGTCGATTGGACGGTTCAGAATTAAGATGCGACACCAAACACCCAATTATTATTCCTGTTGCATCTCATTTAGCGAATCTAATAATTATAGAGGCTCATGAGAGAACAATGCACGGAGGTCCTTTACTAATGCTAAATTTTATACGCTCAAAATATTGGGTGACAAATTTGAAAAATAGAATTAAAGCTTACGTACGGAATTGTATTATATGTCTACGCTATTCTTCAAAGAAGCTTAATCCAATGATGGGGCAGTTACCATCAGCGCGAGTAACACCTTCTAGACCATTCGAGAACAGCGGTGTTGATTACGCGGGACCTATCGCAATCAGAACTACAAAGGGTAGAGGCCATCATGCTACAAAGGGATATATATGTTTGTTTGTGTGCATGTGCACCCGGGCCGTACATCTAGAAGCTGTTAGCGATTTAACGTCTGAAGCTTTTCTGGCAGCGTTCAAACGGTTTGTGGGAAGACGTGGACACTGTGCTGAAATATGGAGCGACAACGGCTCTAATTTCATAGGAGCCGAGCGGGAACTTAAAGCCTTACTACAAGAAGAGAGGTCTGGTGTTTCAGTTGATATTGCCAATTGGCTTTCTATTAATGGAACCAAATGGCACAAAATTCCACCCCATGCTCCTAATTTTGGTGGGCTATGGGAGGCCGGAATAAAGTCTACTAAGTATCACCTTAAGCGGGTAATTGGCACTTCTACGCTTACATATGAAGAGCTTTCAACTGTGTTGGTTCAAATTGAGACGTGTCTCAATTCGAGACCAATAACACAAGTAAGCGATAATTTACAAGAACCATTACCTCTGACACCAGGTCATTTTTTGATAGGAGAGCCCGTGTTGCTTGTACCGGATTTTAATTTTGAGAGATCGAATATTAACTCTTTAAAAAGATGGCAATATTGTCAAAGAATGGTTCAGGAATTTTGGAGACGATGGTCGCAAGAATACCTGACACATTTTTTGCAACGTTATAGATGGAATAGGCAAACTTGTGAACCAAAAATAGGAGATATTGTGTTGGTGAAGGAAGATGATCTTCCCCCTGCTCGATGGTTACACGGAATGATCGTAGGAAAACATCCCGGCTCGGACAATGTTACTCGTGTTGTGTCGTTGCGTTGTAAAGGAACTATAATAAAGAGACCCGTATCAAAATTGTGTGTTCTTCCTTTGCATACTGATTGCTAATTAAGTTACTAGAATAACTAAGTTACATAATACACCTTGATTTTTGTATTGTTTGTTAAGATACTTAGATTATGGACATGCTGTCCATAGTGGGCGGTATGTATAGTTTGTAAGCTAGGTTAAATCTTGTTTGTAAATTAGTTCCCACAGATCATCATAGATGGCGTTGTGAAATGTGGTGCATTTTTGTAAATCACGCTGTTTCGATTTTTCTGTACTTATATGATAGTAACTACATTTGATTATAATATTCATTCATCTTGCTTGGATTGTGGTTGTTTTATTTATCACACACACACACACCCAGTCCAGGAAGAATCATTTTTGGGGAATTCTACACAGTGTTTTATTTCGTTTAGGTTTTTTCTTTTAGCTATGCTTTTGAACATATAGATTTTTGTGTGCAACTATACAGATTTAACAGAAGTAAGTAAACAAAAAGAAACAGATTTAGGTAATACTGAATATAACAATTATTATCGTATCGATGTAAAACTGATTTATTTATTTTATTTTACTTTTATTTGCATTTATTGCCAATTAATAGGGTGAATTTTTGATGTATGGTTAAAATGAAAAATATTTTTTATTTAAAACTGTTTACTTATCATAAACACTTTGCATAAAAGCTTACACAGACACAGTATCTCCATCTTCTATACTAAAATAGAATAAAACTAGAAAATTTTTTCGCCCGGATTGCGAAAGGTCGCGGGTTCGATTCCTGCCTCAGGACGTGAAAAAATTTTTCTAGTTTTATTCTATTTTAATTACTAAGTAATTTTTCAAACATTTATAATAATGTTGAAATCAAAAATTAAGAAGATTTAATTTTAACGAAAAACTTTGATTTTTCTTATATAAAAAAAAATATTTTATAAAAGCTGTTTTTTCATATGACTGTACTTTCCCGACACATAGGAAACACAGATAGGTAATATTTCTATATTTGTGGTCCTAACTTACAACTCAAAATAATTATTAATTCTAGGGCGGCGGCGTTCGGGACCATGGTATCGGTCTCGGAAGCCGCATCAATAATAATAATTAATTCCGAGGTGGGCTCTCGGGACCGCGGTCCCAGTCCAGACTACCTCCCGACTCTTTGGACAGTCGTCATTCTGCACCAAATTTTCATGAGCCAGTAGGTACTTATAGTAGGTATTACGTTATTTACTAAGTAGCTCATAAAAACAATAACAATGGAACATACATAAAAATTAACATCATGCCATTGTCATGTAAACTAAAACTGAAATATTTAAATTATAATTTATTTTCCCGTTGAAATTAAAGTGGGTAGGTATTTCAGGAACCTGATAATAACGAGAGAATAACGATATCATCCATACTAATAATATATGCGAATGTAACTCTGCTTGTCTGTTGGCTACCTACGTTTTCACTCAAAAACCGTCGAATCGATTATGCTTCTTTTTAAGGAGCACGGGTTCCGTGAAAAGAGGCAAAATCGAGGCGTGAAAAGAATATTTTTTTTATACAAAGCACGGCAAATGACGCCATGTGCGAAGATAGTTAGTGCAGTTAGACACTGTTCTAGCCGCTTTTAAAGGAACCCCTGCTTTTATAGGAAGGAATGAACACATAGTAATTATATTTGTTGAATTATGTAGCAGGTAAATTCATGTCACTTCATACATGTTTCCAGCAAAGTTCCAATAATGTGCCATGATCTGATATAAAACCATCGAGTGTGTCTTCGAATCCCTTGCTTCAGTTGCATAAAAAAAGTAGACATTAGTTATAATAGTATCAGGACACTATTCACCTAACAGGTTCGGTTGTACAGAAAGTACATTCACCAAACTGTGAAACATGTGGAACGATGTCCAGTCCAACACCTGATGATGCAGTGTGTCGCATCCAAAGATAGCGACAAACACTAACGGCGAGATATAATCTGAACTAGTTAATTATAGGTTTTGTCCAGAGCATTCTGAGCGAACCTGTATCTGACGCGGCCAGAGCATTTTGTGACATTGTGATACCTATGTAGTTAAATTATTATTTTCTTTATTTGTACCATTTATAATAAAATAAAATATTGTTTAATTCAGACATTTATAAATTATAGGGTTATGTTTAGCTATAATAGGACATCATATCAAAACGCTTCCCGGATGAATGGAAGATCGGGAAGCTAGTGCTTCTGAGGAAACACGGTCGCCCTGCTGACGCTCCGTCAGCGTATCGGCCTATAGTGCTGCTTGATGAGGCAGGCAAGCTCTTCGAACGCATAATTGCTGCCCGTCTCATCAACCATATGGAGATGTCTGGCCCAAATCTGTCCAAACATCAATTTGGATTCCGACAGGGCAGATCCACCATTGATGCGATCTCGCAGGTGAGAGCCCTTGTCGAGGGAGAGGTGTCCAGGGACGGGGTAGTGCTGGCGGTGTCTTTAGACATCGCCAATGCATTTAATTCTCTGCCTCATGTTTGCATTGAGGAGGCTATGCGATACCATTGCTTTCCAAAATACCTGCGTCGAATCGTAATGGCTTATTTGTCTGGACGTAAAATTATCTTCCCGAAATCGGATGGTTGGGGTGAGCATATGGTCGTATCCGGTGTTCCACAGGGATCGGTCCTAGGCCCGCTTCTGTGGAACATCGGGTACGATTGGGCAATTCGAGGGGCTCTGCTCAGAGGCATAAACGTATTTTGTTATGCGGATGACACCCTTGTGACGGCCAAAGGAAAGTCCTTTAGAGCGGCAAGAATCCTGGCCACTGCGGGGGTTGCACAAGTGGTGGGGCGTATTCGACGTCTCGGTCTTAGAGTCGCTCTGGAAAAATCGGAAGCCCTTTGTTTCCACGGGCCTCGCAGGGCACCACCAGCTGGAGCTGAGCTTATAGTGTGCGGTATCTCCATCGGTATCGGGTCGACCATGAAGTACCTGGGACTGGTCCTCGATAGCCGATGGAACTTCAAGAGTCACTTCGAGCACCTTGCTCCGAAGTTGAGGCGGGTGACGCTGGCACTCTGCCGACTTATGCCCAATTTAGGCGGACCAAGCTCGGCATGCCGCCGTCTGTTCACGGGTGCTGTGAGATCCGTGGCACTATACGGTGCGCCAGTATGGGCAAGCGCCTTAAGTCCGCGCAATATAGCCCAACTGCGCCGTCCGCAGAGGATACTTACAATAAGAATCGCCCGTGCATATCGCACGGTTTCATTTGAGGCAGCGTGCGTTTTGGCTGGGACCCTCCCTTGGGACCTGGACGCACATGTCCTAGCAGAAGTTTATCTTAGAACTTCGGAAGAAAGGCAGATCAGAGGTATCATCCCACTACCCGAAGAGATTGAAGGATGGCGTAACGACGCCCAAGAAGTGGCCTTCGAGAAATGGAGGGAAAGGCTTGAACACCCTGATGCTGGCCACCATACCATTGCGACCATTAGGCCCGTATTCAATGCATGGATAGAGAGACGGTGGGGTGCGCTCTCCTACCGCATGACACAGGTCCTGTCGGGCCATGGCTGCTTTGGGAAGTACCTGTGCAACATTGCGAGGAGAGAGCGCACTACGAAGTGTCACCAGTGTGGCGCTGAGGAAGATTCTGCCCTGCACACTTTAGAGGCGTGCCCAAGATGGTCTAGGGAAAGAGCAGACTTAACTGTATTGACCAGGACCGCCCCGTTGCTCCCTGAAATAGTGAAGGCGATTTTGAAGGATGAAAGATCATGGAAAGCTTTTCATACTTTCTGTGAGAAAGTCATGAAGGTTAAAGAGGATGAGGAGCGGTCCCGCGAGAATAATCCTGCGGCGGACCCCATAAGGAAAAAAAGAGTTGGTTGGCGGCGAAGAGCATTTGCCGGCGCACTGGCTCCGTGAGTGGGTCCCGAGTAGAGCGTAGGGAAAACTTCTACTTACGGACTATGGCCCGAAGAAGTGGCTGAGGCGTTACTCGTCACAAAGAATATATGCACACATGTGCCAGAAGTAGAGCCCAGGCGGGCATATCGTGTACAGGTCATTGGGATAAGGGAAACTGTGAACCTTCAACCTGTACTACGATGAAGAAGGAACACGGGGGTCTTTTTTAGTGGGTAGTCTCGGTCGTCAACATCTTTGGCTGAGGAGCCCCACATAACTCTGCATTGTTCTTTTTTCCCAACAATGCAGAGTAGGCGTCAAAGCCTTTTTTCCACCTCAAAAAAAAAAAAAAAAAAAAAAAAAAAGGACATCATATCAATCTTTACGTTACGTTCATTATTCCCACATGCGTATGCGATTTCATATTCTAATAATGTAAAAGAAAAATGATGACAAGGAGCAATGCACCCATCATTTAAATATTTTAATCTCTAGAGCATACAAACAAGCGGCTTGGTATGGTTCTTCGGCTTACTATATCATTCAAGAAAAAATTTAAAGATCACTGTCTTTTTCGGTCACTAAGTTCGCACGAGTAGCGTACAACCCCTAATATGACGTCCATATTGTGCGCCTCGAAAAAACCAAAAAAAATGAACTACTTCCATACAAGGAAAGTTGTGACTATGACGTTAAAAAGCAACACTGGAATTGCAAATAAATCAGTGGTTAAAACTTCTTAAGTTATTTGTAAATCGTACAGAAATAATGGGCTACGGTAACCGCTTACCATCAGGTGGGCCGTATGCTTAATTGACAACTTAGTGGTAAAAATACGGAGTCGACGGTAGCTCAGTGGGTAGAGCAGTCACTCTGATTTTGAAAGGGGGCTCGCATCCCACTCACTTATTTTTCAAACACTTAATATAATATTTTGAAATTTAAGAATATCATGATTATGTATAAATCACCTAATCTGTGACCATGACCACTGACTTAATGAAATGTGTTTTCTAGTCTATCTAGACATTTTCCTGTCCAAAATAGCGATTGGCGTTGTTACTAGGTCGATACGAATTTTAACGATTCCTTGTTTTATATTATTTAAAAGGCAAAACCCCGAAAAACTTACACTTTAAGTCCTAGGTGGCGCACAATACATATTGTATGTTCATGATTTAAAAAAATATTTATTTTAGAAATTTTTATTATGGCATGACTTACAGCACTCACATCCACCCCGGAAAATCGCAATAAAAATATAAAAATATAAAAATAAAAAAGAGTGTTTTTTTGGCGTCAGTCAAGATTTTTATTACAATAATTAAAAATTGTGTCGGAGCGAACATTGTGTTATAAAAGTGGTGTAGTTTTATTATTCAAGTGTTTGTGTTGACGTGCAACTAAAAGATTACTAGAATAAAAGTGATTATGGTGTGAAATACCATGAGAACTTTTTTGTGGTTATCCACCTCATCAAGTAGCACATAAAATTACTGTCATCATATATTTCGTGTCAAATACTCCCAAGAAGCATTGAAATGTGTTACGCCAGCATTTTAATGCGATAAAAGAAGAAATAAATAAATACTGAAGACATGGCTATAGGGGCATTAGTTTCCTTTGCCTTCCCTTTACAGGGAGAATTAATTTAAAAAAAGTGACTAGTGATGACAAATGTGACACTTTACAGAGACTTAAAAATATTTAGTGAGAGAACTTAATTAGAAATGTTCATTTTTGTAGCCTTCAAAGATGCACCAGAACTATCTCATATCAGACGTCGATCGTCAGAACCAGATTTATCTGTCGAGAAAACATTATTGGTGAATCCCTATTGTCCTGTTAGGTGTGTTTAATATTCCTATTCCCCTGTTAACCAAAATTTCCTGATATGTACGTTAGTCTTGTTTGAATAACCAAACAAAAATAAAACACGAAATTAAAAATACCTCCAAAGTAGGTAAGTATAGGACTGCTTAAGATAGTTTTTTTAAAATACAACTATATAACAAATAAGCTAACGGTCAACTGCCGCCTTATTCTCAACTGTCGGAAAGTATTCGAATTTCTGAAACTCTATACCTGTCACTTTTTATCGCGGTGCGTCAAAACGAGACGGCATGTGACTTTTCGAATCGAATCCGTGATCCGACAATTGAGAATAAGGGGGCTGGTAGTAAGTGGTTGGTTACCGTCGCCTGGAGACACCAGCAATAGCAAATGAAAAATCCGAAAAAAAAATTGGTAACTATATTGCAGGTGCGTTGTAATCCCTAGATGCGAAGCAATTTGCTTCGGCAGAGCCCATGCAGGCTACTAGTGGAGTTTTAGTGGGTATTCCTAGTGCCCTATTCTTCTTAGGCCCCGGAATGATAACGAGCTACCCGCCGCTGGTTAAGCGACGGGCGTCTGTGGGGATCACCCAGCGTTTTAGGGCACTAGGAAATCCCACTAAAATTCCACTAGTAGCCTGCATGGGCTCTGCCGAAGCAATTTCATCTAGGGATTGCAACGCACCTGCAATATACCAAGTATTTTTATCGAAAAATCGGTGTTTATTCTGTAAAAAAATATTTATTAACCCTCGATGAAATAAGAGGATAATTGATTTTACAATCGTCTTAGCCCTCCGGCGGGATAGTGCTGCTTAAAAGGTTAAAACTTAGTTTTCTGTTACTTCGGTGGTATTTTCAAGACATGCTAATCGTGACCTGATTCTGTACCATCAAATAGTTTGCGGGATGCTAAATTCTTCAGAAACAGACAGCAGATACTTATAGCGTGTTATGGGCTCATACCCAACCTCGACATTTTTGGCGATTCATTATCAACCCTCAAGAACAAAATTATCATGAGTTATTTGAACGGGCGTGAATAATATACATCATCTTTTTTCTCTTGTTTTTAGTATACTTAGTTTCTAGTTTCTCTCTATTTTAAGAAATTCTATAGATACTTATTCTCTATTAATAATAATAAAAAATACAGGAATCAAGTAAAGCTTTCAATATACATATATTTAAATAGATATAGGCTGGCTAACCTGTATATGTATATCTGAGAGTGTTGTGTATACCTTGTAACTTGTGTTTTCTCAGGATAATGCTGGAATACATTAGGAAAAAGTGTCGTCTGGGCTCGTTTACTCAGTTCGACCTTTGTGACGAGAGAGGTGCTCTGCTGGGCCTGTTCAACCTCAACACGTATGCCTACGCCACTGAGCAATTCGAGCACAAGAAGACATACTATGTCATCGTTGTGAAGACGGTAAGCTGGGAAGCCTTGCTGAATTTTATTCTGAAAATGTCCGTATCACAGATAACATTTGTTGCTTACGTCATGATATGTCTCTGAAAAACAACTTGAGACTGTTATTTAATAAAAGAATCCCCAGAAGAGTATCATGGAATGTGTTTTGTATGTACGGTCTTCTGGTCGAGTGAAGGACCCTTCTTCTATAATAAATATAAATCAAAGATCCCGAGATAGAATCTCCTTACAAACTGACTTAGTTCGTACTCTACTCCAGCAATGCTGTTTACATTGAAATGAAATGAAATTAAAGGAATTGTAATGTCCTTAATTTCTTGTCCTAGTGCTAGTGTCCTAGTGTTTATTTCTATTTCTTTTTTTTTTGTTTTCTTTGTTTTTTTTTATTTCTGTTGTTTTGTTTTTTTTGGTTTGTTTTTATTTTCTAGTTGTTTTTTCTAGTTTAGGCATATTTTAATTACTGAATTGTAATGTTTTAGTCGTATTTGCTATAAATACGGTAGGATACACGTAGCCTTTAGGTCGCCTTTTTATTATTTGTTTCCTTCTCTGCTTTTTATGTTTTTCTTTTGTCCTCGTATGCAATAAAGTATATTTATATTGTATTGTATAGCCCTCCCTATATAGCTACTACCATAGCTACCTGAGTTTACATTACTGTGCGTGTGTTCTCTGTGCGTTCCCTGCATGTCTCGATGAAAGGTGTGCGATGCTAACGCTCTTTTCCATAATAATAAGTACATTGCACACAATTTACCGTTTGTATCTAGCCAACTATACTTAGTAATTCGTAAGAGGGCATGAGTGATTGTGTATCAGATGCGCGTGCGTTAGGTTCATTATTTTGCGTTTAGTGTCAAGGATTAGACGGAATGTTATTCGTGTTGACTTAGTCATCTCGCAAGGGCAGTTACCTACCTGCCACGTGCTCTATGGACAAGTTATTATTTAATTGAATCAATATTTTTTCAAATCATGTCCAAAATTAGGTGTTACCTACTACACGCCTTAGAACTTAGAACACAATTTTTTATAGGGTAGATTTTCAACTATGGCCACGCACGCCATCACGTTTGAAACCATTTTACCGGATTTAGCCCGAGTTTAATAATATGTTACAATATTATTTTAAGCCCGGTACGGCATCGGCAATCGGAAATATTAGTGGGCGGGGCCTCGAAATTCATTTTCTCAAGGTCGTTGGAGTTTATTAACCTCTTAATTGTTTTACAGCAATCGTGGTCACGGCCTAGCTAGTAAAGTTATTGTGGAGGCTTGTTGTTACAATGCGGGTTAGTGGGTTAAAGCGGTTGCAGTAACAACCGGGACCAACGGCTTAACGTGCCTTCCGAAGCACGGTAGCGCTCGAGATTATAAATTTGATTAAACCATCCGGGACCAACCATGGCGAATGTTGCTTTGTTTTCGTAATCGAAACCAGTGCGCTCAAACCACTACACCACCGAGCTCTAATGTAAGAAAAATATATAATAAACATAAGAAAAATATCTTGGCGAGAAAAAAAGGTTTCGGTAGATCAGAGAGTCCAAAGAGACACGACATGATTTCTTTTCAAATTTTGATATTTCATAAATATTTTTGTAACATGATAGAAAATAAAATCCGGCTGTTATTTGCCGCCCAGGAGGCAGACAAGCGCCTATCGGTGCTGCCTCAACTGAACCACGACAACAAAATGTACGAAGAGCTGAAAGCCCGAGTGAAGTGGTTCCTAAGCACCGGTGACGTCAGCCCCATGACCACACCACCAGGGAAGATCACCCCTCCAAAAGTAACCGGGAAGTCAGCCGCCATTAAAAAGAAGTAAAGTGAAATCTTTTAATTGGGGGACTTTTGTTTTTTATTAAAGAAATAAATGCTTATTCAAGGTTATTAAATTATTTTTAATTATTTCATTTTTTTAATTAAACGACCAACGACCGACGAAAATACCAATATCAATTTTACCTGCTTATGAAGGTAACGCAATTGTGTTAAACCGTATTTTGCTAGTAATAATTAGAAAGGCGACTCGGAGACGTACAAAAGTACGAACAAAACCTGAGAACAAATCCGACATTTTATTATTTGACTGGTAGTTACTTACTTTGGGATACTTTTTTTTCAATATTACTAATTGAAAAAAAAATAATACCAAAGAACCATTCGATGTTAATTCTTTCTCCATAAAATGGAACATGTTTTGTTTAAGTACGTTAATTGGTGAAATATATAGCTAGATACTAGTTACCTACTTAATTAAGTTTAAGACATGATTCCGGTAATGGACAGCCATTACCGATTGATGTCTAAAACTAAGTCTAGGTCTATTATGTATTGTGTGGCTGGGTGCCAATATCTTAGTCCAATTCAATAAAATGAACCGGATTTTGACATTATTGAAAACTTGTGGAAGATATGTATTCTCTGAAGACATGCCTTCTTAAATATATCTATCTATTCGATAATAGGTACTATCTTTATTATTAATAATTTTTTTCGAAGCAGAAGTCTACATTCTAAGAGTAACTATTCTCGTGAAAAAAAGTCAATTATAAATGAATATCTAGACTGTATATCTTTAAATAAATTATTTTGACTTTAATCTGCAAAGTGCCCATAAACCGGACATATTATTAAGTATTCTATTGTTGTGTGCGCTCCTCTCCTTGCCGGCTGGTGGTAAAAGAACAAATTCATGTTGGTATTATCTATAAAGGTATATCAACCTCTCCTTTATATTACTACCAGCTAACAACATCAAGCTTATAAAGGTAATTACTATTCCCACACTGTCCGCATACTTCCTGTGGAGCGAGTCATCTTCCGGTGACTCGACTGGGGTTTTGGTATTCTAGGATAGTTATATCAATAACTATATTGAACTCATTTGGTAGGTCCTCTATTCACATACAGGGTGTATGGGGAACTCTCGAAAACGAAGTTGCAGAGCTGGTCATCCTAAGCGAGACTTCTTTTTTTATTTATTTGTGAAAATAAAAATATGGCTAAACGAGACTTATTAAAAAGTAATTACAAATTGCGAAAAAAAGTCAACAGTTCTATACAAACAGGCGTCCCCTTTACACGTGGTATATTGAGGATTCATTTTGTTGCTTATCAAAAAGCAGTATCCATGTTCTCTCAAAAATTAAGTGTCACTACAAAAAAGTAACATAACTTTCGACTACTGGTAGCTTTAAAAAATGTAGCTGAAAATGAAAATGAAAATTATTAATTAAAATTAAAAATTATATTCAAATAATAGGCCACCAAGAAGCACTTTCGAATCCTCAAAAATCACATTTGTATGATGATTACCTACCACAAAAAAAATAACAACGTCAAAGTGCTTGTCCGTCGGTTCTTCTCTGTCATGTCTGAATTTCATAAATATCTAGGGTAAATATGGATAGAGATTCTTACACCACCAGTCTTGTCTAATCAAATAAACTGTAGTTACACCTCGACAAAGGAGTTTGGTATTCTTTTCAGTTATATTCAATGAGGCAAGATGTCACTTTATTGTTAGTTGTTAGTCCAGTAGTGCGGCTTGGTAGTGTGGTGGGGAAGGAGGGAATAAAAGACACAACAGATATTCAATTGTTGAGGAGACGTCTTTATTTTATACCACTAAGGTGGCAATCAAGCATACGGACGCCTGCACCACCAGAGGTATCAATTAAAAGTGAGATATAAAAAAACATAGTACCTATGGTGATTCCAGTTCGCACAAAACACTTCATACAAAACTCAAAACGGCAACTTTACATCTAAAGACCTAAAATATTGCATCCAAAAAAGTTTTTGTCAATAAACAAAAAATAATTAAGTACACTCTGTCATTTTCTTTTGGGTCACATTTCATGACAAAATATTGCAGCCAAACGCCACTTCTTACACTTTGTAGTCTTTTGTTCCTGTGGTGAGTAAGGTCACCAGAACTCAAAGAAAACATTGTGATAGGAGCAAGAGGACTTGTCTCCTGTACGGTTTGACTTTGTATCTTTTGGACTTTTACAGGGCTATTTGTATTACAAGCAAAGATCGCCGCTCCGTACATACCGTATGTTTGTTTGCTCATCTTATTGAACAAAAAAATGGTCTACTTTAGAAGGAAAAGTAAATAAAAATGAAACTAAAACACCGAAATAGCGTCGATGTATTGCGGAATTTGGAATGTCAGCGCACAACGGTCTGCGCCGGAGCAGATGGCGAGCAGCGAACCGTGGATAGGGTTGTCAGCAGTCTGTTTGGGGGACACGAAATTAATACTGTACTGCGCTTGTTCAACATTTAAGCTCACGTTTTGTTACAATACTGGAGTTTATTTTTTCTTCATATTCAATCGTTAAATTTTAATGTTTGACAGAAGTAAAATTCAGTTGGGATCAGTTTGTTGTCAGAGCATTAAAACAATTATCAAACAAAATGTCCGTTAAACATTATAAAATGTCCATAGAGTTAAATGGTACCACCAGGTGTTAGGTTTATACATGCCAAAAGGACTGATATTTTTATAATATAATATCATAGCATACCTGTTTTTTAATTTGTATTTGTAATAAAGTGTTTGATTGATGTTGTTAAACCATCGAAAAAAAACGCGACAGCACGTGAGTTTTACCGCCTCTGTGGTCCAGTGCTTGAGACCACCAAACTCAGATCTAGAGGTCTGGGTTTCGATTCCCGTGGAGTCAGAAATTTTCTGCTCGGTTTGTTTGGTGGTAGGGCTTTTCTAAGTCCGCCTGGCTAGCTACCACCATCTTACCTAAGTCTACCGCCATAGCAATAATGTTAACGGCATTGTTAGTTGTGTTCCGGCAGTTAGAGGTAAGATAGCCAGTTCCTCTGTGGTTGAGGAATCCGGGTGTAGCTCGCTTTTAACGTCAGCCTTATCTTCACTTACCATTAGGTGAGCAGAAGGTCAAGAGTTACCCCGTTAAGATAAAAAAAGAGCCCCCCGATCTGCCGAAAGAAGGAGTAGACTAGATCAATAGACAAGTCTCAGTTGTTTAATAGCAACCTTGTCCATCATCATGTGCAACTTTGGACAGAACACCTCTGTAAGTCTGTCTGTACTTATTATTGTGCCCAGTCTCAAGAATATTATGATATAAAAAAGCAATTTTTGCCATATGAGATGGCATTGGTTCATAAGTTTACAAACTTTCGTGCTTCGGAAGGCGCGTGTGTGCCTTAGCAGTGGAATGTGTGAATTGTATTGGTGATGATGGTATAATAAACCATACTATAATAAACAAACCAACTCAATTTGAAAATGACTGTAATTGTCTTACGTGATGCAGAACCTAGAATAAGAACACAAACCTTTTGAAAATTCCACAGATATAAATGAAGATATAACGGTATCTTCCTTGACATGTACCGGATTTATTTGTTAAAATACTCGTAGCACTGGGTATATTTTTGTTATCATTATTTTTGTGACAGCCCTAAAAGGTTCACATTTGTCGCTAGAGGTAGGCAGACACGTTGTCCACCGAATTGGGTGAAGTCCAGTATACCGTGACGGATGTAATTCGCGACTGACACCGGAAAACGTAGCAACGTTCGCTTGTCTATGAATGATCAATTATACACCAACGGTCCCGTACCGTATGCCAGCTATGTACTGGCGACAGCACATCAACACGGTATCAACTGACTTCAAAATAGGAAGTTCTGTATTTAGATTTCTTACGCTGCTGTTTCATTTGAGTGCTCTCTACTGAAATGTGAATATCAGATAATGTTGACAGGCAATATATGTATATTAAAAAAATAAAAAGAAATTGTGACGGGGAACTATCGTCAGCAGATTTTAAATAAGTGGACAATCCAAAATTTTTCTAGTTTTTTTACTTACGAGTATATTATTTGAAATTTGAAATCCAATTAGTTTTAGTAGCAGTAAACCATTTTTGTTTGTTGAACATCAGTGATTTAATTAAAAAAAACTTTATGCAAGAATATAGTTACTTGTGATTCTATAGCTATTAAAGTACTAGGGATTTTTTAAGTCACTGAAAGAAAGAAAGAAAAAAAAACGAAAAAAAAAGAAATAAAGAAGAAATAAAGAAATAAAGAAAAGAAAAAAATAAAAAATAACTAATAAATAACTCGTAAAGAAATTAATAAACAAAAAAATTATATGAAAAAACATACCTAGGTACTATTGCAAGTTTCTTCTTTTACTAGTTCGCAAGTTTTTTTAACAAAAATAATCATTTTTCATCCGGCTTCAAAAAGGAGGGGGTTATCAATTCGGTTATATGTTTTTTTTGTATGTCTGTTACCTCAGAACTCCATCATTTATAAATTTATTTGGGAAAGAGTATACTTTTCGATTTGTCCCATAGTATTTTTTCCAAACACGATTCACTATTCACTAGTTTGGTTCAAAATTAAAATAACTGGAATAATGAAGTCATCATTGTAAGCAAAATTCTGATTTTTGCTTTTGTGATACTTTCAGTGGTGATTGTGGTAATTCTATTTGCGTTGGAATACTACTAGGTTCGTACACAATCACCCATCTGGCTTTGACCTTCAAAATATATTACAAATATTAAAAAAAAAATTTTAAAATAAAAATAAGAACAGACTTCAATACACAGAAAAGGAAAAAAATAATTAAATTTAATTAGGTTCTTTTTCATAAATCAGATATTGGTATTTACAAACTAGTGAATAGGGTAAGTGTGCCACACTTTACATTGTTTCCGGAAACAGCTTAGCTCCAACTTACAAAAAATAAGTTTTTGAATAAATAAATAAATAAATAAATCTTGTATTATGTAATAAGCGTATCTAAAAGTGCTTTTTTCGCAATACTTTCAGACGCTGTTGTCATTAACAAAATTAATACGCATCTCAGGCTAGAATATTACCTATTATGTCAATAAATATACACTATCCGCATGGGATTCTTGTTGTGTTAGGTTTGTGCTTCACAAATTACAAGGTTGCCAGTTAAAGGTTAAGAGAAATGAGTTGCAAACGGTTGGTTAGTAGTCTAATAATACTGAAGGTTTTCAATTAAAACGGGCATTTCTAAATTAACTCATAGTCATAAAAGTTGCTCAATCAAATATTTCTCTGGTTCACGATCGCGAGACTAATGCGAGGTTAGGTAACGAGTACAGTTGCCAAAAGGTTTTTATTTGCGAAACTCTGATAACGGTACTTTATACTAAGTCCTTCTTATTAGTTTGACAGAGAAATTATTTGCATTGGGCTTTTTGAATGTTTTATCAGAAATTTGGGTCTGTTCAATTAAGATGAAATAATTCTGTTTTTGTTAATTTTTTTGGTCGTTTGACATCAGCATCAAGAATCGGTCACATTATTACTTCAAACTGCTATGCAGCTGGATCATCCCCTGAAGTAACAGGCTACCATAAGTATATGAGAGGTTATTTATTCTACCCCTACGATTATTATATAAATAAAATAAGAGTATGCTAAACATCTTCTAGATAGATATGGTAGCCTGGTACTTCAGGGGATGATCCAGCTACATACATACGAATTTGAACAATGATTTTTACACAAGAAGGTGTTACTTCATCGGGAATATTTTTCCCAATGTGTAACAGTGTGACACAAAATGGTGTGACTCAACGGGAACAAAGGCTGCTTGCTAGAAATGTAATGCTACAGTTCTTCCTACTGCCGCTGAAAACGTATATTCGTTTTGCAATTTCAGATATTGCGTTATCTTAATACTTATATGTATTTAAATCCATATACTTCCGTATTTCTATAAATCTAGGTAATAATCGTATTGACAGATGTGTGTATTAATAAGTATCCATCGTAATTGTCTATTCTCTGTTTTACAGCTACTATTTTTTAAAAACATTCCAGCATTTAAGATCCGCTTTAGCTATTTTACCCTGCGATAGGGCTAACCCCGGTTTAAATTGATAACTTATCTTGTACAACGCCGATTCAGCGCTAAGTCTAGGTTAAAAGAGTTCTAGTTCTAGTTGCAACGTCCGTAGCCGATTGGTTTTATATATAACTTTTATAAAAAAAATCAGATTCGAGTTTTGTTGAATGTTGAAGTCAAAATCAAATTGAAAAAATAGCACAAACATTGGTCGGAAGTATTGCTTAATGCGGGGACAGCGATTACGTATTAATTATCGCTCTTTGTGTTGCAAACAATGGCCGCGGCGAATGGACCACGCTTATCTTGATTATCGAATGAAAATAAAGTTAAAATGTTGCGTTTTTAAGTTGGTAAATTTTGGGATGAAAAGTTTTTTTATACCTGCAATAACAAGGAAAAATCTCTTGATATTGCAGGTGCGTTGTCATCCTGAGGCATAAGATGAAATGCCGTCCATGCCCAGTAATTACACTGCCTACATTTGCCTTCAATCCGAAACCATAGCGAACTGTTTCACGGCTGAAAAAGGAAAGGCGGTGGTACCTACCCAGACGACCCTACATATGGGCCTACCACCTAGTAAAGCAAATTATTTTCGCATTTTTTTGTAGTCCGTCCTGCGTAGTGCAGAAGGACTACGCAGGATAAACACGGACAAACCCAGGATTTGTGATTGCTCCTGGTAATGTGATCTTATCATCTGTAATAAAGTACTAGGAATGCATAACACACTACACATTATGAAAATAATTTAGCACAAAAAAGTTCTGTGTAAATTAATTATTGGTTTGACGTTAGACGAAATCGAACTTGTACTTAATTTATAAATGAAAAGATTTTTAGTTTATAGTAAATGTTTGCAAAAAATCACAAGGTGCGCTTGATTCTGAGATAAAAGTTTATACTAATAAGGATAGATTTCATTTATTTGTGTTAGTAGTTCATTTCTGTAGTAGATTTGATGATAAGATAGGCTCAGTCGATAGCACATCAAGTGCAATGCAAGAATTGCTTCTATTACGACTGAATAAGGTCTATCTAAACTGCAAACTGTTATGTTTGACGTGTTGTTAACTATACAAGTTGGTTGTACTTGCCTATCATATTTTATTAATATTTGAAATGGAAACGCTACGATGAGTTATTATTGCGCTATTTGCCTCACCATCGTTAAAACATTAATTTAATATAATATAATTTTGAAATATCATTTCATCATAGATTGCTGGGTATAATGAGGATATCTTTAATACCATGTTTTAGTTTGCAACAATAACACTTAGTTTAATAGTTAATTTTAACAGATTTGTACCTGTCAAGCCACTGATTCCACACATTTGGTTTTAAACTGTCTCATTACCTCCGGAGGTCTTACGCGGCTTGATTAATTACAGAAAGAGTTAAACTTATAATTACAACGATAAATTCATTTTTATGTCCTACACATAGCATTAAAATTGATCAGAAATAAAAATACACATTTTTAGAATGTCATCTTTTGCCTTTTGTTTTAATTTAGATATCATTTTTAAATAACTTATATAGAAAGATGTATAAAAATCTTCAATTTCTTTCGCAATTTGCCTTACCTAACAGAGAATCGAATCTCTTGTATGAAAAAAACTTTGTTTTAAGTGATCTAAATGAACACCTTTTTAGGGCTTCCTAGACACTTGACATGAATGAAAAGTCTAAGCTAATAAAATCAATAAATATAAAAACATACCCATCCACCTTATTTCGATCAAAGTTTTTGTTCCACACAAAAGATACACACACAAAACAGATCACGATAACACAGCACAGATTAAAAATTATTTAATGGTTACAGAAAGCGCGCGCGTTTCCGATTCGCGTGGTACCCGACTACCGTTGACACTGGGCTCTGTGGCACACCGGCGATATGCATCGTGCCTACCAAATTCAAAACCTCCCCTTGAATGCGTTGTTCCGTTTTAGGTTATAGCCAATTAAGGATATTTCCACGCTACTCCTTAAGATAAAGCTGTATAGTTAATCAAAAAAAATAAGCGCGTTCCTTTCTTGCAATATATTTGTAAAATCTTTAGTTTAACTGTACGTCACATTTTTTAAATGACACGTCAAAACATAGCCCCATGTTAGCTAGTACCACGAAATACGATTTATCTGAATTCAAACTAGATTTTGAGATAGGATAATATTATATTGTCAGTTCAGAGTCGATATTTCATTCCCAAACATTAATTCGTAATCAATTTTGAGTAAAAAAAAATTGACAGGTTATGTGAGGACTTTGATCATACATGATTTTAAGTAGAAAAAGGGTCAGGGTCAGATTAGGATTATAGCACAGAGAAAATAACACAACGTTTTTTCTAAGTACCTAATTTTTATCCACGGAACATTGGCTGTCACATATCGAATAGTACCATTCAAAATGTCTTGGTTAGCTATGCAATTTTAAATGTACAGACGACAGCACATCAAGTGTAATAGTTGCTCTACGAAAACCGCCTCTATTACGAAGAGAGTAAGGGGGTCTTAAGGTCAAACTGTTACGCTTGATGTGCTGTCGACTGTACTAAGTTGTTTTGCGTTTTCAAACCATGGTTCCATAAAGAAAATTTGTCAGCTATAGATTATTGTTACACACAAAAATTTAGTTTAATTCTGTTTCATGCAAAACTTTTTAAAACTTCTGATAACTTCACAGATACTCCCAATCCCAGCCGAAAATGATTGACTTTCTTCTGTAATATACCTATTAACTAAAGTACGGGAAGACAACGAGAATTAACATCGTCTTCATCATTTTACGATAAACAAATATTTGAAACGAATGATTTCGTAACTAGCAAAGTTAACAAAAGCTTGAGAAATTTTTGCCACCTCATTGATTACCTACATGTTTTATTTAATATAATTTTTACGAAAATAATAAATATAAATGTCTGTAAACTCTTAAAGTCTTATAGCGAATACAATAATTACGGCGTTATTTTATTTTATTTTGAAATTAGACGAAAAAGCGTATAACTAATGCTTAGTTTTTGAGAACTTTTTGTGTTCTCTAAAACTAAGTTGTTTGCGTTTTGTCATCGTGACAGAAAGACCACAGAGCGAACGCAACGGAATGCGGACATGAATCTGCTGTTATTTATTGACCTACAAAATATCTTGTAACGAATTATAGACAGAGTCAAACGTTTATTTTCCCCAATAATTATGATGTCTTCTTAATCGCTCCATAAAAAAACAAAACATTAAAAACGTTAAATTATCATTTCAATTATTATCGTCACAAGTTCGGAAAAAATCTGTTCATCATTCGAAATTTGAGTGCGAAAGAGCATTTTATCCGCTAGCGTGGAAAAAGTTTTTAACAATCTAACTTTTCTATTGAAAAAGTTTCAATACCGCCAATCAGCTGAAAATGCTTTAATACTTATTTCATGTCAGTGCGCCCACCTCATTTTAGACTGATCGCACTAGCTGGCACAAAAACTACATTAAAAAATTTTTTTTTCAATTTTCTTCTATTCACTCGTCAGATTCAAGCAATTTTCACTTTCCATCATTTTGGTTTTTCATACAATCGTAAGAAATCTTAGAACATAGGCCGAGTCTAGCAGCGACGCGACGCAGATATTGTAATACCTGAAGAGTTAGTGGAAGCGGTATAAACATAATAGAGCATTCATTTATCAAACCTATCGCCAGGTTTAATGAACGAATGTCAAGACCTCAGAAGTCAAGACATGCTCGCTCACTAACACTACTAACGTAGTCAAGTAAGGTAATAGTTATTTGTTATACAAGAGTGCAAAGTTGCTTTTTAACCGCGTGCTCAATTTTGATGACCGAGCAAGCGAAGGATGATTCAAAAATTAGAATTCCGAGCGTTAGCGAGGGAATCAAAAGAGCACGAGGTGAAAAATCTTTGCACTCGAGTGCAACACGTAACTTTTCATCCCACCTCAGCGAGGAAATGACTAAACGCAAAAAAAAAAACATTTGCGCATTATTAACAGTTTCAGTCAATTCTGTTGCCGTCAAATAATCTTCTTCGTTGCAAGAATCACTCATTTTAGGTTTTTTACTTGTTTTCAAGTTTCTTGTTCTAAACCCATGGTTTTAACAAATAGGTATATCGTGAGAAAAAAATGGCGCGCGCAAAGCAAATTAAACAAAAAGTATACCAAGAAGGTGCCGAGTCTGAGTTTTTAACAAGTTAAAAAATGTGTATGATAAATTCGGCACAATGGAGGTAGAAGTAAAGAGGTTTATTGATGTTTTGAATTCATAAACACAGTGCACACAATGTTCTAAATTCAATGTTACTTTATCCTCTAGCGGATAAAAACGGCTTTTGCACTCAGATATCGAAAAGCAAAAATACTCTTTCCGAGATGTGGGGATGAAATAATTGTTACTACAGTGCATAAACAACCTGTAGACTGTATTGTTGGTTAACGTCTGAAATAAATAAATAATAATAGTTTCGGCGCTTTTTACAACACGACCACCCCCTTCTTCCACTCAACAACTGATTCAAATAAGAATAGGTCTGATAGTGGGCGTAGCCCGTAACTAACTTTTGACCAGCTTTTAGCATTGAGTTTTTTTTTGGAAAAATCGCGTGAAAAGTTCCTTTTTACATAAAATATAACTCTCAATATTACCAAATAGTCTTTAAAAGAAATAATCACTAATTTATGTTTTATTTATTATTCAATCCTGTTAAGCTGTTTTTGCACCTAGCAGAGCCGTCTTTAACCTGTTAGGGGCTCTGGGCACCTTATTATTTTAGCCGACTTCAAAAAAAGAGTAGTTTAGCAATTCAACAACTTTATACGATGTACATAAACATCCATATTTCTATAGAAATTTATTCAAAATCTTAATTTCCAAAAAGGGAACTTGCTTGGGGCCCCATGGATCGCGGGGCCCTGGGCACTTGTCCACAGTGCCCAATGGAAAAGATGGGCCTGGCACCTAGTATACACACTTTGCATTTTCCTCGCTGTAGTGAAGTGAAAAATTGTATCGGAAGTAAAGTTATTCTGCTTCTCGTACATTTGTAATCCTCGCTACGTTTAGGATTCTGTATTTGAACAATCCTACAATCCTTCGCTTGCTCATGTTTCAATACGAGAACTCGCGCCAAAAAACCAAGGCTGCAAACCTTGCAACAAATAATTATTTTCTGTAACCAGGTTTTGTACCTAAGAGTCGATATTTAATACGGTAATATAAATGTTGTTTTTATCACTTCATGTTCCTAAACGCCATTTGCTTCTCTTTTATTCTAATTTCTACATGGATAAGAAAGAAATAGAATGACTTTTAAAAGCGTCAAATAGGTTCGCACTTAGTCGATAGATACACTTTTGATTTATTTAATTTAGTACATGTTTAGATGTGCGTAAAATTAAAGCTACAATTTTAGGATCGTCAAATGACGTCACCAGCCATATCTCATTTTTTCCATGGAATGTAATTTAGTATTAGGTGGTGCAGAAGAGAAAGAGAATCGGTGCCATTATTGTGTGCTTTTTATATTACTATCATGGAATCCCGTGGTTCCGCCCGCGTAGATGTTGGTTATCGCGCTAACAGGTAGCCCATATCCTTTTTAAGGATGTAATCTTTTTCCATGCCGAATTTTATCTGAATCGATTAAGCGGTTTAGAAAAATGTAACATACACACTGACAGATAGAGTTACTTTAGCATTTTAAAGTTTTTTTTTATAAAATATTAATTAGCTTATCAATTAATAAATCAATAAACACACTCACACCCACCACTAACCACTAATCACCACGTTCCCACCATCCTACTCACCTCTCAGTCTCCACCTCAACATCACGCACAAAGAAATTTAGTGCCTCGTTCCTGTGTCGTACTTCCAAAACTTGGAATTCTTTGCCAGCCCATGTGTTCCCTCTTTCCTATAGCATGGGGTCCTTCAAGAGAGGCGTGAAAAGCACCTTTTGGGTCGGCAAGGTGGAGGCGGCTAAAGCATGCAGTGTCTATTCTGCACTAGCTGTCACATCAGGCGGTGTTGGGTCAATTGCCGTGTTTTGTATACATATAGTATATAAAAAATCACTTTCTTGAAATTAAAGATTTTTTTAAAATTTAATACAGCATGATGACATGAATGACAGCAGCAGATAAGTGCAGTTATACTATACTGATAAACATACATCAATGATCATTATAAATTGACGGATCTGTTACAATGGCTTCAAATCCAGCGTCACGCTGTATGCTCATCTATAACTGGCAGCCATTTCCAAAACACGCGTGACGTCATGTGCGGAGGTGACGAAACGCATTATACATTTATGTGCTTATTGTAATGGTCGAATGTTTTAATTTAACGGTGACTAATTTATTTTTTATTTTTTACACTAAGTATAAAATATTTGACATTATCAAGGATGACATTATCATTATTGAGAGTTTCCTGCCTCAGGACGTGAAATTTTTCTAGTTTTATTATATTTTAATTACTAAGTAATTTTTCAAACATTTATAATAATGTTAAAATCAAAAATTAAGATTATCAAGGATGATACTGCTGGGTAAAGATATCATTGAAAAAACATTTACCACCGTAGATAATGATCTTAATTGTTCAAAATAACAACAATATACCATATTTGCAAAGTGTACCTACAGTCAGCAGAGAAATTAATTATAACTTTTTTCATTGTCAGATCATATTATAATTATGACTCATTAACATATACATTATTTACTCAGTCATGATCTTTTCAAATTATGAACCTATCTACTACCTACCTGTATATGAATATATAGCGTATACATATTACGTACATACATAGTGCGTAGTTTATAGTGTATATATTATGTATAGTAAGTATAGCGTTTGATTTTCCAGGCCGAAGTGCATGATGCGCCGTGTTAATAAAGGACAAAATTGATCATGAGAATGATGACTCATTTGTTTTCGCTGCACCAGAAGGAAGTGGAAATTTATTCATCCTGTCATTCCTCAATGTTCTGGCTTCTGTTCATGCGAGATCCGAAATTGTATACAGCAATTTCGGATCTCGCATGAGATTGTTCTTCTGCGATAGCGGCTACTTCGCTAGAGAGATGCCGAACCGCTCATTTAATATTGAAATTGCCATTAAACTATTAATAAACCGATATGCAACTTTGTAAACGTTTGCGGTGACGGACTTAAAAAAAGTCCGCCTGCTAGCTACCACCATCTTACCTAAGTCTGCCGCCATAACATTAATGTTAACAGCATTATTGTGTTCCGGCAGTTAGAGGTAAGGAAGCCAGTTCCTCCGTGGTTGAGGAATTCGGCTAAGAATTAAAAATGCGGTGTGATTAATTGTACTGCCTGACGAATCATTTCAAGATCGACCACTGCCGATGAAATAGACGCTTGCCTCAAATCATAGACTCTGTGTTGCTATAATTGACGATTCTTTATCTAACTTTCGGCTGACTATCTGTAATGGCCGTGTTTCTGTTATACTTATTTCATGTCAGTGCGCCCACCTCATTTTAGACTGATCGCACTAGCTGGCACAAAAACTACATTAAAAAATTTTTTTTTCAATTTTCTTCTATTCACTCGTCAGATTCAAGCAATTTTCACTTTCCATCATTTTGGTTTTTCATACAATCGTAAGAAATCTTAGAACATAGGCCGAGTCTAGCAGCGACGCGACGCAGATATTGTAATACCTGAAGAGTTAGTGGAAGCGGTATAAACATAATAGAGCATTCATTTATCAAACCTATCGCCAGGTTTAATGAACGAATGTCAAGACCTCAGAAGTCAAGACATGCTCGCTCACTAACACTACTAACGTAGTCAAGTAAGGTAATAGTTATTTGTTATACAAGAGTGCAAAGTTGCTTTTTAACCGCGTGCTCAATTTTGATGACCGAGCAAGCGAAGGATGATTCAAAAATTAGAATTCCGAGCGTTAGCGAGGGAATCAAAAGAGCACGAGGTGAAAAATCTTTGCACTCGAGTGCAACACGTAACTTTTCATCCCACCTCAGCGAGGAAATGACTAAACGCAAAAAAAAAAACATTTGCGCATTATTAACAGTTTCAGTCAATTCTGTTGCCGTCAAATAATCTTCTTCGTTGCAAGAATCACTCATTTTAGGTTTTTTACTTGTTTTCAAGTTTCTTGTTCTAAACCCATGGTTTTAACAAATAGGTATATCGTGAGAAAAAAATGGCGCGCGCAAAGCAAATTAAACAAAAAGTATACCAAGAAGGTGCCGAGTCTGAGTTTTTAACAAGTTAAAAAATGTGTATGATAAATTCGGCACAATGGAGGTAGAAGTAAAGAGGTTTATTGATGTTTTGAATTCATAAACACAGTGCACACAATGTTCTAAATTCAATGTTACTTTATCCTCTAGCGGATAAAAACGGCTTTTGCACTCAGATATCGAAAAGCAAAAATACTCTTTCCGAGATGTGGGGATGAAATAATTGTTACTACAGTGCATAAACAACCTGTAGACTGTATTGTTGGTTAACGTCTGAAATAAATAAATAATAATAGTTTCGGCGCTTTTTACAACACGACCACCCCCTTCTTCCACTCAACAACTGATTCAAATAAGAATAGGTCTGATAGTGGGCGTAGCCCGTAACTAACTTTTGACCAGCTTTTAGCATTGAGTTTTTTTTTGGAAAAATCGCGTGAAAAGTTCCTTTTTACATAAAATATAACTCTCAATATTACCAAATAGTCTTTAAAAGAAATAATCACTAATTTATGTTTTATTTATTATTCAATCCTGTTAAGCTGTTTTTGCACCTAGCAGAGCCGTCTTTAACCTGTTAGGGGCTCTGGGCACCTTATTATTTTAGCCGACTTCAAAAAAAGAGTAGTTTAGCAATTCAACAACTTTATACGATGTACATAAACATCCATATTTCTATAGAAATTTATTCAAAATCTTAATTTCCAAAAAGGGAACTTGCTTGGGGCCCCATGGATCGCGGGGCCCTGGGCACTTGTCCACAGTGCCCAATGGAAAAGATGGGCCTGGCACCTAGTATACACACTTTGCATTTTCCTCGCTGTAGTGAAGTGAAAAATTGTATCGGAAGTAAAGTTATTCTGCTTCTCGTACATTTGTAATCCTCGCTACGTTTAGGATTCTGTATTTGAACAATGTAACATACACACTGACAGATAGAGTTACTTTAGCATTTTAAAGTTTTTTTTTATAAAATATTAATTAGCTTATCAATTAATAAATCAATAAACACACTCACACCCACCACTAACCACTAATCACCACGTTCCCACCATCCTACTCACCTCTCAGTCTCCACCTCAACATCACGCACAAAGAAATTTAGTGCCTCGTTCCTGTGTCGTACTTCCAAAACTTGGAATTCTTTGCCAGCCCATGTGTTCCCTCTTTCCTATAGCATGGGGTCCTTCAAGAGAGGCGTGAAAAGCACCTTTTGGGTCGGCAAGGTGGAGGCGGCTAAAGCATGCAGTGTCTATTCTGCACTAGCTGTCACATCAGGCGGTGTTGGGTCAATTGCCGTGTTTTGTATACATATAGTATATAAAAAATCACTTTCTTGAAATTAAAGATTTTTTTAAAATTTAATACAGCATGATGACATGAATGACAGCAGCAGATAAGTGCAGTTATACTATACTGATAAACATACATCAATGATCATTATAAATTGACGGATCTGTTACAATGGCTTCAAATCCAGCGTCACGCTGTATGCTCATCTATAACTGGCAGCCATTTCCAAAACACGCGTGACGTCATGTGCGGAGGTGACGAAACGCATTATACATTTATGTGCTTATTGTAATGGTCGAATGTTTTAATTTAACGGTGACTAATTTATTTTTTATTTTTTACACTAAGTATAAAATATTTGACATTATCAAGGATGACATTATCATTATTGAGAGTTTCCTGCCTCAGGACGTGAAATTTTTCTAGTTTTATTATATTTTAATTACTAAGTAATTTTTCAAACATTTATAATAATGTTAAAATCAAAAATTAAGATTATCAAGGATGATACTGCTGGGTAAAGATATCATTGAAAAAACATTTACCACCGTAGATAATGATCTTAATTGTTCAAAATAACAACAATATACCATATTTGCAAAGTGTACCTACAGTCAGCAGAGAAATTAATTATAACTTTTTTCATTGTCAGATCATATTATAATTATGACTCATTAACATATACATTATTTACTCAGTCATGATCTTTTCAAATTATGAACCTATCTACTACCTACCTGTATATGAATATATAGCGTATACATATTACGTACATACATAGTGCGTAGTTTATAGTGTATATATTATGTATAGTAAGTATAGCGTTTGATTTTCCAGGCCGAAGTGCATGATGCGCCGTGTTAATAAAGGACAAAATTGATCATGAGAATGATGACTCATTTGTTTTCGCTGCACCAGAAGGAAGTGGAAATTTATTCATCCTGTCATTCCTCAATGTTCTGGCTTCTGTTCATGCGAGATCCGAAATTGTATACAGCAATTTCGGATCTCGCATGAGATTGTTCTTCTGCGATAGCGGCTACTTCGCTAGAGAGATGCCGAACCGCTCATTTAATATTGAAATTGCCATTAAACTATTAATAAACCGATATGCAACTTTGTAAACGTTTGCGGTGACGGACTTAAAAAAAGTCCGCCTGCTAGCTACCACCATCTTACCTAAGTCTGCCGCCATAACATTAATGTTAACAGCATTATTGTGTTCCGGCAGTTAGAGGTAAGGAAGCCAGTTCCTCCGTGGTTGAGGAATTCGGCTAAGAATTAAAAATGCGGTGTGATTAATTGTACTGCCTGACGAATCATTTCAAGATCGACCACTGCCGATGAAATAGACGCTTGCCTCAAATCATAGACTCTGTGTTGCTATAATTGACGATTCTTTATCTAACTTTCGGCTGACTATCTGTAATGGCCGTGTTTCTGTTGCCAATGTCGACGGATTTATTTAGTTTCCGCCAAATTTTCGCAATTTCAGTCAACAAATGAAGACAAAGCAACCAACCAACAACATTTTAAAAGACACCTGTCAGGCTGGCTTGCCACAGCAGCACTTACAACTGAAGGTGGATTTGGTAGTCATCATTCTTCGAAATCTGAACCAACCAAAGTATGTAGCTAAGTAACGGAACGCGCAGCATAGTGGTAAGAAATCTCAAGGACAGTAATTCACGCGATGATAATCAAAGACAGTTCAAAGGCGAGGAAGATCATTTCGATTCACCTCAATAAAGCAGATGCCTTGCTGCAACGTGACATACATTACTTAATTTCAATGTAGGTAATTCAATTTTGTTCATTTATTGAACTTCATTATTATAGTATTCATTTATGTAGGTATACATAACAGAAAACTAAATTTAATTAGCTTATTAGTTCAGTCAACATTTAAATACTATACTGTATATAGCTCTTTCAAGACCCGCGATATAGAAGAGCTTGAAAACAAGGTAAAGCTCAGTATGAACGTCTAAAAACAAATATATTTTTTATCAATTATTGTAAGTCTTATTTATCTTGTGTGCATAAATAAATAAAAGTAAATAAATTGTCTAATAAATGAACAAATAATTTTGGTAAACATAGGTAATCGCTTTCCGACTTAATTTGAATTCTTCTGCTAGAACTGTACATAGTTATAAAGTTTTTACTTTTTATCTAAAAGACGACTAAATTTAACAATTAATAATTGCCGTTTGGTAATAATAATATACTTCTTTATTTTTTGTAGTCTGGTCACAGCGCTGGTGCTGCCATCTGTGCGATGCTTTTAATACCATTACAACATATTAAAGCCCGCCGGCCGTAATGACTTGAAAAGGTGACTCTTGAAATATGAGGTTGTCTTAGTACGTAGGCCCGCCGGTAGGTGCCGCCCATTCACTATTTGAGGTAATATTTTGCGTGCTCTCGGTTACTTACATGTGCTTTCATTATCTATGCTTTCATAACTATTAGTCACTATCAGCACGATAGTTTTTATTTTAAAATAATTAAAAATGTGTGGAAAATAAATTTATCTAATAAAAATCTAAACTAGAAAAAAATCACGTCGTGGGGCGGGGTTCAAACTCGCGACCTTTTTCTAGTGAAAATATTTTTCTATGTAAATATATTTTTAACCGACTTCAAAAACGAGGAGGTTCTCAATTCGGCCGGTATGTTTTTTTTTTTTTTTTTTCTATGTATGTACACCGATTACGCCGAGATTACTGATCCGATTTACGTGATTCTTTTTTTGTTCGATGCGGAATAGCTGCCATTTGGTCCCATAAAATTTTTTTCAAAAACAGTTGGGTACTTTGGTTTTAAATTTAAAAAAACTGAAATTATGAAATCGTCTACATAAGCGAAATTGCGAATTTTTGCTTTTCCAATGACTTTTTAGTGAAACGATACGATAGTGGGAAACAATATAAGTTGACGGTCACCCATCTAGCTTCGACCGTAGAGAGTTATCACTAAAAATTGTGAAAAAAAAATTTTAAACAAAAATTAAAACCGACTTCAAAAAACTGAAAAGGATGAAATAATTAAATTTAAGTAGGTATTCATCCCCTAAAACCTATTTTTGGAGTTGGTGCTAAGTGGTTTCCAAAAACAATAGAAAGTAAAGCACCGTCTCCAAAAATAGGTTTTAGGGGATGAATACCTACTTAAATTTAATTATTTCATCCTTTTCAGTTTTTTGAAGTCGGTTTTAATTTTTGTTTAAAATTTTTCACACGATAGTTTTCTATTATCTGTGAGACCACACCGGGCGCTATTATGAGGCCGAAAGTTTCAAACCGATAGTAACTTTTGAGTGACTACTTTTACAAACTAGAGATTGAATTTATAACCGCATGGCACCTTTTACTAAAGCCTGACCAATTCAGATATACGAAATTGTAATGGGAATGCAAACAAATATTTCATAGAGTTGCGTAACCGTAAGGTACATGGGTGTTTAATTTTGTTAAGATAGGTACTAGCTCTATGGAAGAAACTTATGTAAAATACAGTAAATTATATCATCAAAGTATGAAGTAACAGCTGTATAATAAATTGCCGTATGATTATTAACTGGATAGAGCTTGAACAACAAACTTTGAAGTAAAAAAAGTTCACTTGCTTTCTCCTCCGTGTAAATATGAACTCCGATTAAGTATATGGAGCGAAAATTGGTTTGAATTTAATTTAAAGTAGCTAGGTTGTTAAATCTAATCAATACTTAATACTTTTCAAATTTTTAACCACAAACTTTTTTTTTGAAGTCTTAGGGTTGGGATGTGAATCTACGACCTCTCACAATCCTAGACCCTTACCTGCGCGCCGGTGTACACAAAACAATACTTTATATATCGCTTGGATACCTTAGATACCATCAAGGAAGACGTGTAAATAGACATGTTGTAATTAATAAAGTAGTGATGAGTTAATGGTACTTACTTGGGCCAGGTGAGTCCATTAGCGACCAGGTAGCACACCCCAGAGACAATGCCCGCTAGCAAGCCGAAGCTTACACCAGCAGATAGAGATAGGGTATCCGGCATCTTGCAATTTTCTCTCTTTAACACTTCACTTTAATTTTTTTTTACCATTCAGGTGCTATGGTTGATAAATTTCACAGGGTTCCACAAGTAATAAAATAATTTATATTTGTACAAATGTGGTTTAAAAAATACTGGGACTATAAACCTACCTTCTTATCTGAAGGCTCAACTATGCAGAGAATATAGGTTATTTCCATTGAATTGAAACGAAAACGTTCGTCGTCGTGTTATCTGTCAAAGTGTATGAAGACGGCAGCAGCGCTCTGTTGTAAATTATTGGAAACCACTTTTATATATGGATTTGAGAGGTGAACAAGACGATGATCACCAGGGGTACTAATTCATGTAGTAGCGGCATTGCTCCTCTATCATCCATAACTTTATCCCTTCTTTACCATCCATTTACAAACACTAAGCTTAGATCGAGTTAGAAGGTACTAAACAGTATGTCTACATAATTATTATGACATTAACCAACTTAGCTCACAGGCTTATCTTGATAAATTAGCTTCACACCGTCTGCGAACTAAGACCCACATACTGATACAGCTTATCAAGACAATGGCTTCCAACGGGACGGTACGAAGTTCCGTTCCCAGCTGAGACGCCCCAGACTAGATGTCAATAAAAACTATTGTGAAGTAAACATAATTAAAATATTCTTACTTTGTTATTTTTAAGTATTCTGCTAAGTTCGATGTACAAACAATATTGGTGCACCGTCGATGGGCGTGCAAGACCGCATATGGGTATAAGAACAGTTTGTAAATACCGCGAATCGCAGCTTTTTCTTAATTTCACAAGAGGAAGAAAAAATTTAACGTCTTGGATATTTCCATGCATTTGTTTGACTGAACTTGTTTGGAATTTCTCTGGATGCTGCTAAATGAGAATCTTGTACAAGTGAATGTTTCAATTTTGCGACTTTTGTAGAATACGCGGTATTGCAAACTGCACTTACGCGGTCTTGCACGCCCACCGACGAAATGCGGTCATAGCACAAATAGATACGCACAATAAAGTTTAGAATATTTTAACTGTGGTAATTCTGTAGGTGTGTTCTTGTGGTTAGTCACATTTGAGCTTAATGTCGCATGAGGGCCTTTTTATACAAACTCTCGAGTCGAAAATATTGGAACAATCCTAATCTAACAGACTCGCCATCAGCATGTCGGTACCTTTCGATACCTTTGCCCATCCAACCGCTGCTTAGCAACACACTGGGCCTGATTCTGGAGACACACTCTAATTCTAAATTTAAGTACAGTATATCTCTTTCTCGCAATGTGTAATAAGAAAATGATAGCAAGATTTTGTTTAGAGCTGTCAATTAAATTTAGATAGATTTCAAAGAAACCATAGACAATTTTAGACGGCATGTACGGAGGAGCCTCCTAAACACTGCATTTTATCACGTTCAATAACGTCGAAAATTGAACGCACCTCTCCAATTCTCAAATTATATGACAGCCATCCTTTTCGTATTTAGTTAGAGAGAAAGAAATGCACTTCAGTGCATACAATATTATGGTAGTGGCCCCACTACACACCACACTACACCGAGACCTCGTCGATGTCGATGGACACGGACAACTCGGACAAGCGCCAGCACCTTATTCATCACGGTAGAACCCTAATGTAAGGGTACTCGTGAACTGAGAGCCCTCAGCTAACTAATTGACGTAAATAACTACCCAAAACTCTTATTCCCACGCGTTTCTTCATTCTTATTGTCAATCTAAGGTGACTAAGTACATGTTATGTTTTGTGCTAGTAATTTTGGTTAAAGGATATGTTCGATATTGGTACTCGAAAGCCCCCCACGATAAATTATATATTATGCGAAAGCTTATGCTCAGAGGATCTTGAATATACCCTTTTTTCATTTTAATACCCCTGCATTTTTGAGTAATTTTGAAAAGTGTATGCAAGAATTCTAAGCTTCTTATCCGAGTTTCTCTGACAAAATACAGTAAAAAATAAATTGAAATCATTATTATTAGTCAGAAACAAGTGCAGAAACTAATTTGCCATGTTCTTCTAGCATTTACAATAAAATATAATTGCAAAATAGTCGTAGGCTGAACCAAATCAACCCCATGCCTAGTTATTAAAAAAATATTTGAGCAGACAATAGACGACATTGACGTTTTATACTATGTCTGGGATGAGTCACATTTTTTAAAATGGAATTTTACATCTCTGGATAACAGTTTTTTGACCAGAATATAATGTTATTTTTTATTTATATGCAGGCATTTAAAATTATAGTTTTCATATCATAATATTCTTTAATATATACTTTTTCTTCCCATATAACTTATGTCTTGGGGGGTAGCTGAGTACCAGCCCCCATACATTTTCAGAACATGTCCTTTGTAAAAACATTGTTAGTGTTAAAATAGGTGCTTATTGTTTAGACGTTTATGATAATGACTCACAAATTATTTAAGAAAAATGCTTACAATTTTATGTATAGAATTGCTTTGTATTTGTACTATTTAATATTATATTTTTATCCTTACACTTATCATCTAGCACAAATTAAGCATCATAATAAGAGGTTTTTTTGACTACATCTGTTTCCAGAAAGAATAGAGCGTGAAGCACCGACTTAAAAAATACCTTCTTATGAGATACCCAAAGATGACACAATCACTACTATACGTTAGAGAGATACCCTGAGTGCCTAATTGAATTGAAATGTTTTTTTTAGTGTTTTAAAGTCGGTTTAATTTTTAAAATTATTTTTTTTACGACAAGATGGCCGCATCGAAACATCGTTGATTGTGTTTGATTATGTCGTGTCAATCCCTGTTAAAATAAATTTCGTTCCACACATTGTGTAATTTTTATATTCGATCGTTTTAAAAAATATATTGAAATATAGTTTTTTTTATTGAGAAGTCGAGAAGCGTGATTATTGTATTTTTACAATAATATTACAATATATAATCCTATCTAATTATGGTTTCACCTCGGAGTGAATCGGAACAACCTGAAAATGAAGTGCTTAGATACAGTTTTTTTTAAATATGTCGCTTCCTTTGCCTATTTCGTATGTCGATTGTATGAAATGGTAAGGTTTGGTTAAGGTTAATCAAGTAATGATATAAAAATTCCCGAAATAGTCTTCTGTCAAATGAAATTCGATTCTACTATTAAGTACCTAGGTATGTGTCGCCTATATAACCAACTATGTTTTCATATGGACATATATCATTGTAGTTTCAGTTTGTTTATATTATCATTATTTCACATTATTTGGCGAAATAACAAAATTCAAAAAGGTTATACTCAATAGTTACGGAAATGATGCGTACAAATTTTAAGTGGAATAAAAATGTGATTTAGAATAAGCTTTGCATGAACGTGTGATCTGTATTCTGTTTTTTTACCAAATAAAAATAAATAAATAATGTAACTTATTAAAGGGCGTGTGGAAGTGGCGTGGGCTTATTTATGTGTGTACGTGTGTGTTTAGAACATAAATTAATTATATAACCGCTTCAAAAAGAAGTTCGACCTCAGCTTAGTGTGAATTGATGGATGGTGCATAAAATGCTGAAGTAATGTAGGTAATTAATACGTCATCCATCAGTCAGTTACTTCAATTGATAACAAACCAAAATTGACTCTAATTACACGACAATTCACGACATAGGTTTTTGTGGGAAACTAATGTGGAAATTGTTTTAAATGGGCACTTTATCGAGTCACACGATCAGATAATACTGTGGCAACTATATGCTCTTCATCATTGTGTGCCCGCTGATATCATCTTGTCTCGACCCTGACCAGGTTTGGGTTTGATGCACCTTTGCGGATTATGAGATTGAAGATAATTTGCAGCACTTGTGGAGCCGCATTACATTTACTAAGATTTATTCCCTCCCTCTCGGTTTTGACGCGCCCAGCCCATGGGTGACCGTAATATCCACCATGCGCTGTACTGTCATCCGCATGGCAATGAATGTTACCTGATGGAAGCATGCCGTTGATATGAAGAAGAAAGGGAGTGGGGGATAGAATAAAGCCTTGTGATACAACAGCGTTCACTGGCATGAACCTCGTAGCGCATCCATCAACGAGGACACGGATTCTCCGCTCATGCAGGAAATCGGTGATCCATTTGCAGAGCTGAGCGGGCAGACCGTATGCCAGGAGTTTCTCTCTGTCCAATTTTGTTCTCTTCGTTAAGACGGGAGACAACTCCGCAGCGCATTTATTCAGTACTATCGCTGGGATGCCATCAGGACCACTAATTTTTCGACCGTCGATTGAATGAAGCTCCGCACATACCCACATCACATTGCCCGATACGGATATCAGGCATTGTGTGACCACAGTGACCTTCATAATTATTTTAAAAAAGTCATGAAAGTTTTAAAAATAAAAAGATGCATGTTGGAAATCATAGACCAGAGATAATATGTTGGAAACGCTTAATGGGTTCCGATTTCCGAAGGAATGATAGAGCTACAAGTATTCCGTTTCTTATTGTGGCTATGTAATCTTCAAGAAAGACCCATTTGAATAAGTCAAACAGCTATCAAAGTGGATAAATCAATCACCTCAATTACACCTGGTGTTGTTTTGTGAAAGGCCTCGACCAAACATTACATGGTGTTACGTATTACCTGTTTAGTGGCTCACGATTGTAAACAATTTCGATAGTAGCACTTGCTCGAGAACCAGTCATTACGCGTCATTTTACTTGCTTTTATTAGTTGTAGATAATTATACGTACGCCAAGCATTGAGAGACAACTCATAGAGAAGTGAGAAGACGATGGGATGCAGTTTAGTGGCGGCTAAAAGGTTTTAACCGCCATGATTTTCATCAAATTGGAATATTGACTGTATTCAAATCAAAATATAAATTTGACGTGGGATAGTTTTTATTAAAAAACATAATAGTTTATTGTGATATTACGAAATTTGATTAATATTGAATAAATAAAATGCAATTAAATCACTCTCAGGTCACGTCACAACAAACACCGTCAGTACAATTGTTGTCAGCGTAAATAATAATAATAAATATTTATTCATTAAAACAGGATAGAAAAATTACAATCAAATATGTTATAATATGAAACTCAGTTGCATAAACTAGGTTAAAAACCTGTATCTTAAGCGATTTAATTAGCGCTTAGTTATACATTTCTAAAAATATTCGATTACATGAAAATAATTACATTTGAAATGCAAATAACCGAAAAACTACAATTTAAAACAATAAGCTAGAATTAAAATTCAAATACATAACACTTGATGCAGTGATAAAATACAAAATTAAAAATTTTAAGTAACCCCCGGCGTCATTAATCATCTATATAACACCATCTCATTGAGACTATTAAGAGCCCAAACACGCTATATCTGCTGTAAGTTTCTGAAGAATTAAGCATTTCGCAGACTTTTTGATGGTAAAGGATCAGCTCAAGGATAGTATGTCATGGGAATGTTACCGAAGTGACAGTACACCAAATTTCAAATCAATCGGATGTGTAAAAGTTAGTAAAACCCTATTATCATGGAGAAAATGAGCTGATAGTCATAAAACGCCTGAACTGATCTTCATAAATTATAGCTAAGAACCATCGTAGGCACATCTGCTTTGAAACAAAAAAAACCGAATCAAAATCGGTCCATTCGTTTAGGCGCTATGATGCCACAGACAGACACACAGATACACAGACAGACACGTCAAACTTATAGCACCCCTCTTTTTTCGTCGGGAGTTAAGAGGGGGCATAAAGCAAATCACTAATCGTAGATTTGATTTTAATCGTATTAAATCAAATCCAAATGAGCTGTAATTTTAAATATGGTAATAACATTATATTTGTGAGGGTTGTGTCAGAGCAAAAACATGAATTTATAAAATTTTCTCGATAGAAAAAAATCACAAAGATACCTCTGACTTCCAACGAGATTCAATTTATTGTCCAAATCACATTACTTCACCACTGGGAAAATTGATAAATATGTGAGTCACCATGTTTCCGAGGGCTTCTACTAGCGATTTTTCAATATATGTTATGGTTTGCAAGTAATTAATAAAAAAGTATATTGGCGCATACTCCATTTTCCTTCCGCGCTAAACGCCATAGTCGGTCTCTGTCAGTCGCATGGCAGGCCGCACGATATTCGTTTTGTTTCACTCGCGGCTGCTCTATTGGCACGGGAAGACTATGTTTCTGCGTTCTCGCGCGGCCTCGTCAACATTCTCGCGAATAATTTGTAGTTTATAACTTAAAAACCATAATTTAGTACACATATTTTAAGACTATTGCTTAAAAAATTGAATGAAACGTTGTAAATTGTGATTTCCCATAATTATTAAAATAAAATGCTATAAAATGAAACTGAATATTCAAATGACGGCTAGGTGTCAAACTCAAGTCTTTTGTTTACTCACTTTTTAATTATTGATATCGACCTTATTTTTATGTACATTGAGCAGAAATCGCATTGTTTTGGAAATCTCAGTAGGCGTAGTATATGTAAAACAAAATCATGCTTTGTGTTTCTTAGTGACTTACGCGTATTTGATTTATTTGTAATAATATTTTTTCGATGGTCGAAATTTTCATATGTATTTATAATACAAAAATCACAATATTATCGGGCAGTTATCAATATGCAGTTGGAAAATCTAACACAAGTTTATTATAAACATGGCTTAATACACTTTATTGCAATTTAATGATAACAGTGTTTTTTCAGATCAGCATCGAATTAATATCCGGTACGGTACTAATACTCCGGTAGCATAGTGGTATTCGCGTCTGGCCAGACATCAGGAGACGCGGGTCGATTCCTGGCTAGAGAATATATTTTTTCATCGTTTGCTTTCTTTATTTATAAATGTTTTAATAAAGTAGGTAACGCACCAAAACATTAAAATATGAATAGTTTATTATAATTTACAATAATTAATAACAAAAAATTGGCTTAGTTGAAGTCATCTAAAAAATATGACGATACTTGTGTTGTTGCTTTTTTAAAATGTAAGTTTTATTAAGTGGTATACATTTCAAAATAATATAAAACGTATAAAAATGAGTGGTGGTGCCATACAACAGTAAATTTAAACACGGGATATATTTGTTCATAGAAATAGCTTGGCTGCACTATTTTATAGAAAGGATATGGACTAAGAGTGATTCCGGTTCACCAGCTGTGTCGAAAGTTGTTGAAAGAATATTACGAATTCATTTAGCATTTTTCAGTACAAAATGTATGAAAAATGTTTTGGCGATTTCTGACACGTGATCATTTAAATTAATGGTACCTTATATGTAAAAATATTCTCATCCGTAAGTAAAATTTTTCTGTGACCTCCCTCTGCGTACCGCTTCAGTAGTTGTTTCAATTTTACCACCCTATTCTTTTTTAAATTATCATTTAAGAAATGACCAGTACGTCTCCTAGAGGCTGCAAATCCTAAGTCATCTTTTAAAATACGCGACATGGTTCTAGGTGCTAGCTTCATCTCATGAGATAAAATATTTTGCTTTCGGACAGTAATTTTATTACAGTTGGAATTTTCTTTCCTTTCGTATACAATTATTTTACTTTGGGACTTGGTTTCTAATAATTGCTAATCACTTTTCACTGTTCCATTTTTTCTATCCGACTTTCCTCTTTTTACCAGACATAGCGAAAACACCTTTGCTATATCTTCCTTCAATAAGAATTAATCATGGGTAGTATTAGAAACCCCTTTGAAACCTTTTTTTTTAATTTTACTATACTCATATACCGTTAGTAGGCCCCCTACAAGGTGGACCAACGATCTGGTGATTGTGGGAAGCCGATGGATGGGGCAGCGCAGGACCGATCGGTTTGGAGAACCTTGGGGGAGGTCTAGATAGTCATTGAAAACCATATTTCTAGCATAACTTCAGTAGCTTTTTTGAGTTAATATCTAAAATAGTTATTATTTTTATTAAAACAAATAAAATCCTTTAAAATTTATTTTTTTGGATGAGATTCTAAAGTTTTTGCATTTTATTCCTTCCTTCCCCTTCCGTCTCTTCAGGGCACGACTCTTTCGGCACAGGGCTCCCTAAACTTGCTAGGCATGGAGATATGTTGCGATCTGAATTCCAGGAACTACATCGAAACCGTGATAAAAACAGCCTCTCGGAAGCTCGGTGTCCTGAACAAGGTGCGTCGATTTTTCACGCCTGACCAATTATGCCTGCTGTATAAAACTCAGGTCCGGTCTTGCGTGGAATATTGCTCGCACTTGTGGGATGGCTCCGCCAAGTACCTACTCGATGCCCTGGACAGATTGCAGCGTCGTGCTGTCCGTATCGTTGGCGATGTAGAGGTAACCAACAACCTTGAGCCTCTGCAATTGCGTCGAGACATTGCGTCGCTTAGCGCCTTCTATCGGCTATATCACGGAGAGTGTTCTGAAGAGCTATTTGACCTTATCCCACCTTCCCCATTCCTGCTCAGGAGCACGCGTGCCGGTCTTCGGAGTCATCAATTCACTGTCTCCACCTCAACATCACGTACAAAGAAATTTAGTAGCTCTTTTCTTTGTCGAACTTCCAGAACTTGGAATTCTTTGCCAGCACATGTGTTCCCTCCTTCCTATAACATGGGTTCCTTCAAAAGAGGCGTGAAAAAGCACCTTTCGGGCCGGCAAGGTGGAGGCAGCTAGAGCAGTGTCTGAACTGCACTAGCTGTCTGCGCATATGGACTCTTCTTACCGCTTCACATCAGGTGGTGTTGAGTCATTTGTCGTGCTTTGTATAAAAAAAAAAAAAAAAAAAAATTAGTATTGAGGTCCGCGTTACGGTCCAGAAAGCCAAAGTGGCGCGGCCTTGCACTGTTAAATATACTCAATCCATGGCGGTGTCGCCGGTATGAGATTATTTTTTGTTTGTACATTTGTGATTGAAAAAAATTGTCTGAAATATTTTTCGCTACTAATATTTCTATTTCCACACCTTCTAGACAGGTTGTAAGAAACTTTATTAAAGCATCTGTTTCACTCTTCGGTGTAAATTTCAATGTCTCTCTGACCAATATTAGTGAGCATCTAGTTATATGTGCCCGGCTACATCAATGTGCCAAGCTTACTAATACTTTTTTAAATAAACAGAAAGAAAGAAAAAATATTTTATTTTCAATAGGCCACAAAGAAGCACTTTTAAATCGTCAAAAAAACACATTTTGACGGTGGTGTTGAAGCATGACAAATGATTCAACGCCACCTCATGTACAGCGATTAGATGAGTATTTAAGCGCAGACAGCCACTAAGAATTCCAAGTGTAGGAAGAACGACAAAGAAAGGTCACTAAACGTCTGTATGAGTAATGTTGGAGTGGAAACAGTGAATTGATGACTCCGAAAACTGGTACGCGTGCACTTGAGTAGGAAAAAGGAAGCTGAGATAAGGCCTAAAAGCTCATCAGAGCACTCTTCATTATTATAGCCAATAGAAAGCGCTTCTCATAAGCTAGCTCGTAGAAGCTCAATTGTGCTTGTGACCTCTATATCACTAATTATATGTACAGCTCGAACACTGCAATCTTTCCAATGCATATACTTAGTAGAGTGCAATCCCACCGGTGCAAGTTATATTCCACGCACGATTGGTCCTTTGTTATAAAGTAGGCATACTTAGTCAGCCGAGAAAAATCAATGTACCTAGTCGTGTAGTTTCTTTGATTTGGATTACAGCATATCTTCACAGTCTATATAAATTTCACTGTAATATCTCCATGAGTAATACTCTGAAGAGAAGGCGGGGAAATGAAAGGCGACGTTTTAGATGTGAACGCGCCGACTTGTGGTTTTTAGCATTAAACTCAACAAGATTATTGGAACCCCATTTGGATAGGTATAATAAGGTTTAACTAACACAACAACCCTGCCTGTTAAGCTCGACGGTAATATTCATTCTCTCTTTCTCGGTGTCAATGCGTTCCGCCCCTGGGCAACCGTAATAACAATTTACCATGCACTGTACTGTCATCCTCATAACTATTAATGTTACAATGATTCAGTTCAAACTGATGTAGCAACAATATTTATACAGTATAGGGTGACCTAAATTTTGAACACCTCTGTTTTGGATTGTTCATTAAATTTTTTAGCGTATCTATAACTTTTTCCAGATGGGTGACATATATTCATTTCTCTTAATGTGCCAACTACATCTAATTCAAGAGCACCCAGAAATAAATTACCCACATTGATTTAAATTAGAGATGATTTTAGTATGCTGCACCATTTACAAAAATTATTAATGCAGTAAATAGTTGATATGTGTGCGAAAAATAGTACAAGGATACATTATATTTCACTCGATAAAATGAAACAAGTAATTAGGTTCACAACGATTTAACATTATTTTTAATTTGAAAAAAAAAATGTTAAATTAGTAAATTAACTATATGTCGCCTTGACGAAAATTTGGTCTAATTTAACAACTTCATCTAGTAACAATAAAAATCATAACTTCAATATTGCATTGAGCCAATATAATTAATATTATAGACTGGAAATGCATTACATTTACTTCTAAGAAGCTACTGTTGCTTTCATGTGAATATTTTGCGTATACTATACTATGACGTCCGCAGGTGACTAGACGAGCGCGATTGACAACACACAGGCAATGGTGCCTCGAGATGCGGGGGGTGCGGGTGAAATTTGATTTTTTTCTAGCTTTAGGCGCCCTCTTAAAAAGGAAAATCAACCTAGCAACCTATCAGTGCTTGGTAACTGGTGACGTCACAGTGGTCGCGTCGGTCGCGTGACATGCATTGACGTTTGGGAGCGAAAGAAACAGAATATAAGATAATATTCGTATTAGAATAATTTTCAAAACTATTTCGGGCGCTACACGACATGAAACTTTCCCAAAATTTGTCAACATTCCTATATTTCTTGCGAAGTGACTGAGTTAAAGTATAGTCCTAGGTATACCTACTTGAACGGAACAGTCATATTGGTTAGTGTCTTCTCTTTACTTTTAAAGACCGTAAAACTACTAAGAATGTAACATGCTAATCGCTAATCGCCTATTGTACCTTTTCATACTCATTTCGTCTCTTCGACATTCTCTTTTTTAATGTTTTTTAAGCGACTTCAAAAACGAGGAGGTTCTCAATTCGGCCGGTATGTTTTTTTTTTCTATCATATGTACACCGATTACGCCGAGATTACTGATCCGATTTACGTGATTCGTTTTTTTGTTCTTACATATGCGAAATTGCGAATTTTTGCTTTTTAAATGACTTTTTAGTGAAACGATACGATAGTAGGAAACAATATAAGTTTACGGTCACCCATCTAGCTTCGACCGTAGAAAGTTACCACTAAAAATTGTGAAAAAAAAATTTTACACAAAAATTAAAACCGACTTCAAAAAACTGAAAAGGATAAAATAATTAATTTTAACTAGGTATTCATCCCCTAGAAACATATTTTTGGAGTCGGTGCTTCACTTTCTATTGTTTTTGGAAACCACTTAGCACCAAACTTAGCTTAGGTGCTAAGTGGTTTCAAAAAACTGAAAAGGATAAAATAATTAATTTTAACTAGGTATTCATCCCCTAGAAACATATTTTTGGAGTCGGTGCTTCACTTTCTATTGTTTTTGGAAACCACTTAGCACCAAACTTAGCTTAGGTGCTAAGTGGTTTCCAAAAACAATAGAAAGTGAAGCACCGACTCCAAAAATATGTTTCTAGGGGATGAATACCTAGTTAAAATTAATTATTTTATCCTTTTTAGTTTTTTGAAGTCGGTTTTAATTTTTGGTTAAAATTTTTTTTTTCTCTTCTTAGTTTCTTATTTTGATTTTCGGTGACGATTGCTAGTCGAAGGTCTACCTCAAGTCTTTACTATGCAGGCTTCTCGGTCAGAGGTCCCGGGTTCGATATGATGAATACGAGCATTTGTTCAAGAGTCATGGATGTTTGTTTGTTTATTAAGTATATTTATAATATTGTTAAACATACTTATTAGTATCAAGATTTCTCCGTTATCATGTGCGTTGGGGACAACGCAAGCTCCTAATTGTACTTGGTTTGGACTAGATAATAGGTGTGAGTGTGTGAATATTATTCATTCATTTCTCTGAGCAATGAGCTGGAAGAGATTCCATTTAGAAAAAAGCAGTAGCTTTTCCACAAACGTTCTTTCCGTTGATTTATTATGTTTTTTTTTACTAGGTGGTAAGCCCGTATTTAGAGTCATCTGGGTAGGTAGGTTATGGCTGAAATAAGAAAGGCGGTGGGCCTTTCTTATTTCAGTCGTAAAACAGTTCGCTGTATTTCGGCTGGCAGCCAGAGTAATTACTGGGCATGGAAGGCATTTCATCTTAGGCCTCTGGATGAAAATCGCTTGGTATTGATGATTGCAATAGCAAGTGATTTTTCCTTGTTTTTGCAGGTGTCTATAGGCGGCGGTTATTACTTACCGCCAAGAGGGCCTTCAGCTTGTTTGTCATCTAGTTGTATTAAAAAATGTCTATTGTCTTACATTTTCGCGAGCACAACACATTTGAAATGCTAATTATGTAAAAAATGACAATTATTATCAAGGCCAAAACTTTTCATGGGCAAACCTCATTTGAGTAGTTCTATAGAACATGGATTTATTAAACATGGTAATTCTAGTAATACTGCCACAATATTATTGTCCTTCCGGCGCATATTGGCATGAGTATACGCGAATCGTCAAGGACATCAAAATGCACGCGAAATTCCACGTATGTTTTATATCATGCCATTTACCCAAATTGTCAATATTCTATTCGCAAAATGACAATAATCAAATTGGCAACACTCCTATACGCAATTTCAATATTTTAACTCGAAGCAAAAACGCAAATTGTCAATATTCTAATAAACACTTACCGTTTACAAATGAACATCATTTTGCCAGAAAATATTAATGTAATACTTTGGTGAAACAATGATTGCTTAGCACAGAAAATGATAATATAAATATTAATATAAATTACAATGTTTTCTCAAATGACTTCGAATTAGATGACCTTTAGGCGGATCCGGTCATATTTAGATTTTCCAGTTTGGTTTTAGGTCAAAATCTTAGTAAGTAGGATTCTAGTCATAACAGATTCGCCATAAGTCTGTTTCTGGTTCAGATAGATTTGGGATATGACTTATGAAGTCGAAGTCACTTTTTCTGGAAGTGAATTTCTGAGTAGGTCAGATTTTGAGTGGGTCACGGTCATAGTAGTACGTAGATAGTAAGTTTGTTTCGGAAAACAGCATTTTCTTATTAGGTCAGACTCGTATCTCGTCGTTTCTTTAAATAAATCTAAATCTTATGTCAATTAATTCTGAGAAGTTTTATTTTTTAGCAGGCCAGATTTTATACAAGTATAATACTGATAAGGATAGGTATAATTCGCAAGAAAAAAATTCCATGTAGTACTTATTAGGAATCAATAATAAATGGTAATTAGATACATATCTGACGGACGGGCCTGAAGAACAAATCTATCGATATCATAGATTTCTTCAAAAAAGCTTCGCACTTAAGCTGGTTTATTTGGCAGTCAGAATAATAAATCAGAATCCGACAACTCAAGTTCTGAAATTAGTTCTTCCACTTCTTCGACTGATTCTTCTAATGATCCTCTTAGTGACGGTTAGTTGGGAAATAATTACAACAAACGACATCATAGAAGCATTACACGAACTACAATAAAGAAAACAAAAATATGATAAGAGTTGATTAAGAGATAACTATAATGTGTTTTATTTTATTTCCAAAATAAATGTCATTTTAAAGTCAGAAAAATGCGAAATTGAATCATGTTTTGTTATTTTCCCTCTGACTGTACATCGGCCTAACGTACCCAGACATTGATTGACATAATTATCTGCCCTACTCAGAATATAGCTTAGACAGAATTTAATCAACATAGAAATGGTCGTATTTAGAATTAGACATACTGAGATTCTGGACATGCAATTTTCTGACCTACTCAGAATGCGGCATTATGAGAATCTGAAGTGCTAGGAATTTTACTTAGTAATAATGTAACATTTAGGGAATTTGGATATCATAGACAATGCCCTATTCGGAATCATACATACTGAGAATCCGACTTAAATAGAAACTGGCAACCTTAGAGTCGTACCTACTTAAGCAGGGGCTCGACCGCGATATGAACGAGGTCATTAATGAGTCCTCCTAACTCGCAACGATAATTTTCATAGTTACATTGCTACGCTAACCTCTTTCGCAGTCGAGCCTTATCCTTAGCCTTATGAAAATTATCGTTGCGAGTTAGGAGGACTCATTAATGACCTCGTTCATTTCGCGGTCGAGCCCCGGCGTTTTAGATTTGACTAAAGCTAAACTGGCAAAATCTGAATATAACCGGATCCACCTAAAGGTTTAATGAACGTGTCAACGTGCATCTGTAATGCTACGGCATTAGGTTTAACCAGCAAAATTAGAGGAAAAATTCCATCTGTCAATGTCATCAAACATCTATTTACCCTTCAAGACAAGTTACATTGATATTCACATTATTTTCTATTGAATCAAAATAGCCATGTCTATTGGCATTAGCGCATTCCAATGTTTACTAGGCATAAAGTGCAAGGATTACACTATCATAGCTGCGGACCAGATGAATACACAAAGTATTATAGTTTTAAAAGATGGTACGATATTTTTTATTTATCTGCTATATTTTAGCCAAAGAAGGCATTATCATGAAAGGCGAAGAATAAAGGCCACGGTGAATGTGGCTATCTTCCGGCAAACCTTATTGCTTTCCTCATGTATGCGTATGTAAGTGTAAGTAAAGAACAGTAGGTTAGATATTATATTCCCTTGACACACCTATCAAGTACACGTAGATAGGTAAGCGGTGGACCTAATTGTCGAGTGGAGAATTTTAACGTTTTACTAAAACAATAATAATCTTACACTAAAATATATTCTTCTTTTAACTGCTCTGACCACTGATCTACCAGGACTTGGAATGACTTTCAAAATTTCTTCTATAAGTATTTCTTTTTTGGCTTTTAAGCTAACTTCTACCTGCACAATGTCCAAATTACTATATTTCAAAATTTCAACACCCGAACTAGTGTCATTCTAAGTCCTCGGTAGCTCAATGGATCGTTTAAAGTCGCGGATTCTTTTCTGCCTTAGGCTATTTTTTTGCTAAAATACCTATGTTATCTAACATTTTTCTGTAGTGGGAATTTCCCAACTTCAATCGTCACGTTGTGATTATACATATTTGATGAGTTACGAGTATTAACGCGACAGTGTTATATAAATGCATGCAAGGAAAGTCAACACTAGCGACATTGAACCAAGAAGGTCATTCGTAATAATAGATCTACATCATCTGTCCCAGTTGCATATTTTAAGTTAGTAATAGTTATTTTTATCTTGATAAAGTTTAGTCTTCGACCAGTATGTGTTGCCAGGCACTGAAACTGAGGTGTGGTCGCTCACATTGTATCTTATTAAAAGGCTCTCAAATAGCAATGGAGCAAGCAATGCTCTGAGTGTCCCTTATGGCTCAAATCAGATACGAAAACATCCGTCGGAGAACGAAAGTCACCAACATTACTCAAAGAGTTGCCAAACAAAGTGGCAGTGGGCAGGACACATCGCTCGCAGAACAGATGGCCGTTAGGGCAGAAAGGTTCTATAGTGGCGACCACAGACCATAAAACGTAGCGTGGGCAGTTCCCCAATAAGGTGGGCTGACAATCTGATGAAAGTAGCAGGTAGGAGGTAGGAGGCCTTTGTCCATCAGTGGACGTCTTTCGGCTGAAATGATGATGATCTTGATAGCCTGCTTTTTAATCTTTAATGAAGGTCCGAGATTATGATTTGCCTGGGGTGCTAGTTTGACATTTTGATTGTATACCACGCGACACCAAGAGAACTTGAGGGGTAGTTCTAATTAGAAATTTTGTGCGAGGCTGTGGATGTGTGTGATCGAAATGGATAATGATAGTTGTTTTAATTTAAATTGGTTTTTGATCTTGATCCCACTCTTGCTCCGACAGAAGTTACGAGGGGGTCGACAATGTAGCGAGCTTACCCAGAAGCTGCCTATTTAATCCTGCTTTGAAGGAATATATGCGGTAGGGAATACCGAAGCCGGCAGAGCGTTCCACTGCACGTCCAGGGAGTGGAACTTCAACTCCCTGGCTGTGCGATTTATAAAAGATGACGATATCAACCAGGTGTGGGTGATAGCTCGCTCGCCGAACGTTTTGTAGTTCTCTGATGAAATGGGCTTAGTGGAATGAACACTGAAGCTCCTGAGGACACTCACTTTAGTTCATATCTTTCTACTAATTGAGAAGTAGACTATAAAAACAAGCACTATTCATGGTACAAATACTCAACTTGGAGAAGAGCAAACGAAAACGCTGGGTTATTGCAAATGTTTGCAGGAACGGCCATAAAACTGATTTTCTTTATAATAAATCATGCATTCTTTTGTACATTCTTGCTTTATCACGAGTCTGATGCGAGGAAAACATCTTTGTGTTACCTTTATTGTGCTCGACGTCGAGGAAAATACTGGCTTTCATTGTGCTCTTATTCATAACTTTATACGCTCGTAAAAATTTTATATTGGAAATATTACATATATTTTCTCCTGTGGCATGCAAACAACTATAGTATGTTTAAAATTATTATGAAAAACAAGAGGGATGTTATAAGTTCGACGTTTCTGTCGATGTATCTCTGTCTGTGGCATCAATTTAGATTCTGTTTTTTTTTTCATATTTGCGACTTTGGAGTGGTATGACTGTACGATAGTAGGAAATATTATATGCTGACGGTCACCCATCTAGCTTTGACCTTAAAAAGTTATCACTGAAAATAGTAAAATAATATTTTAATTTTCAACTAAAATAAAAACCGACTTCAAAACACAAATAAGTAGGGATAGGTACTTGATAGATACTTGTTGGGGTTGGTGCTAAGTTGCTATTGTAAGCGAAGCACCGACTCTAAAAAGCTAAATTAAATTATTTTTTCCTTTTTAGTACTTTGAAGTTGTTTTTTTCCAGAATAAAAAAAATCTAAATAGTTAGACAGTGTTGATATTGCTACAATGAATCCACCGATTCCAACAGACGAGGACAAACTCCACCAGATCTCCGACAAGCTGATTATGGGTTTAAATGGCAATCCAGGGGACGCCTTGCAGTTTGCTCAGTTCGTAGCGAAGAACATAGACTTATACGAGATGAGGAATGGGTACAAGTTGGACACTGCAGCCGTGGTGCACTTCACCAGGAAAACGCTTGCTGAGGCAGTCAAGACACGGGTAAATTGAGTTGATATGCCGGAAGCTTGTCGGGGATTTCCCGTAATACCGTGACAAGTTTGCTTTAATCTAAAAGGAACTCGACGTATAATTATCCCCCGACAAAAAAGGCGTGTTATAAGATTGACGTGTCTGTCTGTGTATCTGTGTGTCTGTTTGTGGCATCGTAGCTTCTAAACAAATGGACCGATTTTGTTTTTTTTTTATTGTTTGAAAACAGACGTGATTAGAACGGTTTTTAGCTATAATATATGAAGATCAGTTCAGTCGTTTGAAGACAATCAGCTCATTTTCTACATGACAAAAGGGTTTTACTAACTTTCACACATCCGATTGATTTGCAATTTGGTGTACTGTCACTTCGGTGACATTACCAGGACGTACTAACCTTATGCTGATCCTACATCATCAAAAAGTCTGCGGGATGCTCATACGAATAGTCTCAATGAGATGGTGTTAGATAGATGATTAACGACGCCGAGGAATACTTTATTTTTTATTTATTTTTTTATTTGTCCCAATATGACGATGACGAAATGTCATTTTCAACAAAACTTTGAGAGATATTCTTAATTATCTATTCTTTTTTTTTTCTTTGAAAGTCTAATACGCGATTCGCCTGGTGGGTTACCGCTGTCTATAAGATACGTGTAAAAATGTAAGCACATTTACTCGGGCGCCAGAAGTATGACTCGCAAGTTGCTTACCCTTTTTTGACACATGCGCGCGTTAGGTCATCGCGTTGAGCCTTTGATGCTCTGGCTGGGTAATTAATATTGTACCTTTTGATATAATAATATTTATAAGTTTAATTATACAGAAATTCCGAAATAAAATTTGACATTCTGGGGTTGTGTGGGAGGGGGGGGGGGGGGGGGGGGGTTCGATATCGTAGTTAGTGCGTGGTTTTGTGTGTGTGTGTAGCGTGTCATGCGATGCTTTTATTAATTTAATAGGGAAATAAAAGTAGCTTGGCCTGAAAGGTGTCAAACTTTTATAGGTAACAATTACCAAGGAACACAACCACCCCCTTACATTTTATTTCGGACTTTTGTAGCACAGAAAAAACGTGACATAATGCAACACAAATATTTTATTGTTTTCACATAATTTTAGTGCAACTTATATGCCTAAAATATAATTGCTCTAGCGTAGACTACGCTGGCGAAATTTGTTCACCGCAAAATACTTTCTTTCAATTGTCAGGTTTCGGCGAGGTACCTACTTTCATTTGTTGCATTATAATCATCGAAAGAGGGTTAATTAGTTTGTAAACGCTTTGCTCCACATTCATGTTATCCATATAAATAAAAATGAATCGCCGAAATGTATGTACGCGCATTACTTTCAAAAGTGCAATAAACCGGATAATTTTTTTTGTTGTGTTTTTTTGTTGTCATGACAAATCTGTCTATGAAAAGTGACTGAGACAGAAGACAGTAGAGAAGATTTTCAATATTTTTATAAAACACTGGAATATGTAGGTTCTAAACTGACAATGGCGAGCGCGAAAAAAAATCAAATTTGCCTCATTTTTTTCATTTGGTAGGTAGTAGGTACAGTCGACCACAGAAGTAGCTGAACACTTCAGCACCATGTCACACCGATCTTGTGCACGTACTTTATAGTTGTTATCGTACTATATTGACGCTAGAGTCGTTGCGACATGGTACTCAAGTGTTCAGCTACTTCTGTGGTAGACCGTACCACCCGTGCTAAGCCGGGGTGGGCATCAAGCTTAAGTACTATAATTTTAGTTCAACTGTACCTAAGTCACATTTGAATGTTTGATTTATTGTCAGAAATACAAATAAATTGAAAAAAAAACGATGAAAAATTGTACCTATGCCCCAAGCAGGAATCAATCCCGCGTCGTCTGGGGTCCGACTGGGGAATCAATCCCGCGTCGTCTGGGGTCCGTCTGCAGGAATCAATCCCGCGTCGTCTGGGGTCCGACCAGACGCGATTTATAACCGCTATGCCACCACCACTTAACTGTTAGTGTGTAGGTATCTACTATTCAACGAGTGCGTTTACTTAAATAACGTCTGTCATTCAACATCCTCAATCATACGTACAGTCGACAGCACATCAAGCGTAACAGTTTGACCTTGAGACCACCCTTACTGCATACATAATAGAGGGGGTTCTTGTGGTGCAACTGTTACAATTGATGTACTGTCGTCTGTACTCATCTTCTTGGTAATTCTGAATAGATTTCTAGACACAGAAACGTAAAATTTTAAAAACAATTCAATGCAAGAGGAGCTTGATGGCGTAGTGGTTTGTGCGCTCTGTTTCGATTACGAAAACAAAGCAACTTTCGTCAAGTTCGATCCCGGGATGGGTCAATCAAAATTTATAATCTCGAGCTGCTCCGTGCATCGGAAGGCACGTTGAGCTGTTGGTCCTATTTGTTACTACAACCGCTTTAACCTAGCAATCCGTATTGGGCTAGCTTGTGGGTGTTATGGCCCAAGCTCCTCATGTATTCCTCCCATAAAAGAAGGCCCGTTCCCAGCAGTGGGACGTATAAAAGGCTGGTGATGATAATTGAATGTCAGTGAAAAGGAAGGAAGAATGAAAACGATCTAAGTCGTCGACACGATTATTACTATCTTTGAATGAAAGTCCTCATTTGCATAACTTCCTAATTTTGGGCTTTTGCCATATTTTGCTTTATCCAGAACCCTTGTCTGGTGAATATTCTGATAGCCGGCTTCGATGAGAAGGAGGGAGGGGGACAGCTATACAGCCTGGACTTCCTCGGCGCCAGCGTGCAGGTTCCGTACGCAACGCACGGGTATGGAGGGCTGTTCTGCGCAAGCATTTTGGACAGCTATTACAATCCGAGTTAGTAAAGTGGCGATGTACGATGCTTGCTTACCCTATAGAAATCAAGATATAGCGTTATATTGGCCCTTATTCTGGAGAACACATGCTAAGTCTAAATTTAAGTTCAGTGCATTTCTTTCTCTCAAAATTCTAAACAAATTCTTGCTATCTTTTTCCTATTACATATTACGAGAAAGAGATGTACTGTACTTAAATTTAGAATTAGAGTGTGTCAGAATCAGGCCCATTGTCAGCATAAGAGACGAGGTTCCCAGCTCCCAACATAATGGTTTCTCAATTAACTCTTGCGACCTTAATGTTAGAAGGTACCAGAAAGAGTAACTCTTGTCTGTTTTTCTGTCTGTTACGTTTTCACTCCGATGCCGATTTTGGTGAAACTCTACATAGATACAGGCAGCAAATAAATATTAGACTAATAAGCTCTATACATTTTTGTAATTACCTTTGAAATTAATACATTTCAAGATGACACGCAGGGAAGTCCATTCTATTTCGCAAGTCACTATAGGCAGCGAAAATGCAACTTGAAATCTATTTAACAAGGTGGTAGGCCCATATGTAGGGTCGTCTGGGTAGGTATCACCGTCTTCTTATTTCAGCCGTGAAACAGTTCGCTGTGTTTCGGATCGAAGGGAAAGGTAGCCAGTGTAATTACTGGGCATGGAGGGCATTTCATCTTAGGCCTCAGGATGACAACGCACCTGCAATATCAAGTGATTTTCCCTTGTTATTGCAGGTGTCTATAGGCGGCGGTAACCGCTTACCATCAGGTGGGCCGTCAGCTTGTTAGTCATCTAGTAGTATTAAAAAAATACTGCATTCTGCAATCCAGTCGGTATACAACATCTTATCAAAGAGAAGGAAATGAACCATGAAATGCATGCATTTCAAGAAAACTGATTTCAAGTTGCCCCAAAGACTTCCACGCTATCACATTGCATATATTTGTCTCTGCCCTACACAAAAGACTTCATAGAAAAATAACCCCCGCATTAGGGAGAAAAAAAGAGACAACTAGCCGCCCGCGCCTCACCGGCTGCTAGTCACTATGTCACCAGTCAAAAGTAGCTGGTAACGCAATGAACATGTTAAAACCTTTTTTTACCTACTCTATTGGATTGGTAGATTTAATTATTTGAAGCACAGAATATTGCGTTGAAAATCCACTATTTTGATTTTTTAAGTACTATCCTAGAACAGTTGAACGGCTAAGACAAATCCAATGATACCCGTCTATCCATTTGTATGTTATTAAGCTAAAAAAGAATACAAATATACAGACATAACATAACATAGGGAAAAAGTTTCTACTCCGACTTACTGAGCAAAAATCAATTGGCGTTCATTAATTTCGCAGCGTTGTCTGAGTTAGAAGCTTACGGAGTGCTCAAGACGTGCGTCCACGAAATTCATCGGAGGCTATTTCTGAACTTGCCCAACTTTCAAGTGAAGGTGGTGTCAGCTCAAGGAGTGAAAAGTTTGCCTGTCATCAACCCAGCCACCTTTGTCAAGTATTAAGTGAACTCATTTTATTAGTACTATATTTGTACTCTAGATTATATAGTCATCGTAATCATTTACAAAGAGATTTGATAGTATCTTTTGTTTATTAAACACTATTATTAAGCCGTGTGTTTTATCTGTGATTTAGGTAACTGAAGTCCGTTACGCTCTATTTGCGTAACACATTACTAACCTAAGTAAATCTAGATTTAGCTGGTAATAATTAAAGTTACGAGTTGGTGTATTTTAGTAAAAATTATCTACATTTTTAAGTCACGGTGTGTGAGATGGTAAATCATAGAGAATAATGAAAGAAGTAATAAATACATGGCATTGGTAATGATGACAGTTTGTGTGTGAAGACAACTACGTTTTATTATACAACTAGATGACAAGCAAGCTGATAGCCAGCCCACCTGGTTGTAAGTGGTTACCTTCGCCTATAGACACCTGCAAACCAAGGAAAAAATCACTTGGTATTGCAGGTGCGTTATCATCTTGAGGCCTAAGATAAAATGCCTTCCATGACCAGAAATTATATTGGCTACTTTTCCCTTTAATCCGACACAACAGCAAACTGTTTCACGGCTAAAATAATGAAGGCGGTGGGACCCAGATGACCCTACATACGGATAGTAAAGTAGTGCTCTAGTTTTTTACATATAATAAAAATGTGGCAGTCTAGCATTCGGCCCAACTGATGGTAAGCGGTTACCGTTGCCTATAGACGCTTAAATTATTTTCGTTCATGTGGTCAATGAAAAAAAGTTCAAAAGAGAACAATAATACCATCTAACGTTACTTCGTAATGCTTGCCTATTTCAAATTTAATATTGAAGCTAAAATAAAATATTTTACGATGAGCACTTCACGCAAATAGAATCGCACCGCAAAAGGCCTCCAATATTGAGAGAGCCTTGAATGCGGCTACGTTTATTACATCGCAATATTCATTTGGGATTTTGTGCGATTTATTATTTTTAATGTCATCATATCATATCATTTATTCATTAACATTTTTTTAACAACTGTGTTTTAATGTCAATAAAATTAGAACATAAAAAATACAATACTTCATTATAGAGTAAAATTACAAAATTTCAACAATTTTGATTATCATTTAAAGTAATTACATTTAAGCGTAGGTATATAACGCTTCATTCCAGAACTATTGGGCAAAATGCACGGATTGCCAAAAAACTCCCCAAGTGAGCCCATCAATAACCCCAATCCGCATTGGGCAGCGTTTCATTATGGCCCAAACTGCCCCAAACTCCTCAAGCGTTTCTCCTATGTATGGAGACCTGTGCCCAGTAGTGGGACGTGTATATCCTGGTGATGATTATCATTTCTAATGATAGTATTCTATGGTGATTGATTTGGGTATAAGTAATGGGTAATATAATTTAGAGTTACAATGTTAGAATGGGTTCACACCCATTCTAACATTGTAACTCTGTCTGTCTGGTGTGTCCTTTTCACGTTTAAACTACTGAAGTGGTGGCTCAAAACCCTGCGTAGGAATTAGGATACTATTTGGACCAACATCCACGCGGGAGTAGCTACAAGCAGCAATTCGTTACCCATAAACCAGATACAAAAGATACCTGTATTCTTAAGGAAACGCTGGCGGCCTGCAGAGGGACAACAGCAGTGTGATTCACTAACAGAATTATTTGACATCGAGCTTGACGACGCTCGAGCCGCCATTGATTTCGAAGTTTGAGCACAGTGCTGCGCGTAAGCGTATTCACTAATCTCTACGTCGATCTCTTGGCTGTGTATGTTTAACGCTGTTTTAGAGATACGACATGAAGTACAATCTATATTTTTCGATTTTCGGACTTAAAAATGTATTGTTAAACATTTACATATGGATGCAAAAATAAACAAATTTTTAGGGCCGGCTTACGCCTTGCTCGTCGTCATCAAAAGTTATGATAGCGCCACCACTACCACGAATTCAAGCCTACTGACTTTAGAACAGAGCTGGTTAAAAGTATTATGAATTGATGTGTTACCAATCTAATGGTTAGCGGTTACCTTACCCTATAGACGCTAGTATTGTCAAAAATATCTTCTTCCCAGCAACGCTAAAGTGTAGCGCGATCGCCACACTTAAACGAAAATGGTGGTGTCTACTACTTTCACCATCAGTCTATACGTCCCACTGCTGGGCACAGGCCTTCCTTCATGAGAGAAACACATGATTAGATTGGGCCATAACCCCACCACGCTGGCCCAATGCAGGTTGGTGGGTTAAAGCGGTCGCAGTAACAACCGGGACCAACGGCTTAAGTGCTTTTGAAGCACGGAGGAAGCTCGAGATTATAAATTTTATTGACCCATCCCGGGACCGACCATGGTGAAAGTTGCTTTGTTTTCGTAATGAAAACCAGATCGCTTAAACCATTACGCCACCGAGCTCCTCTATGTATAACTCAATTAACACCTCAGAGCTTTCAGCATTAATCAACAGTTGAAACAGACTTGGATTCGCGTCTCACTTCACAGCGATATTTCAAGTGATTAACGATTTTATTGTCTTTTGTCTTGTCATTTTCTATTTTGTTTAAATCACGTGAATTATTGTAGCTGTGGTTATCGGATGCATTGTGTCTGTATCTTTTCAGGCTTAAGACCTAAGCACATTCAGTTTTAAAAGCGAAATAGCAGACCCGTTTCTCACGATAACACTCATCACGTTGTTTAACTTAAACGCAAGTACTCCGAGTGGTGTGGGAATTACTTTTATAATAATTGTGTCTCTTGATTGAAGTAAGAGGGAGAGACTTGACGCAAGGTATGCTATCTGATCCATATGTATAAATAAGAATCAATATTTGTATCTTTGTCCTCTATGCGTTTCAAAACCATTGACCAGATTCTGATGAAACTTTGGTATAGTGTACTGGAGACGCCCGCGATGGTCCCTGGATTTGAAAAAAAACCTAACAGTTTTCTCTGTACGAGTGCAGCTGGTATAAAATAAATCGACAGCTAATAGCCATTACAATGTTTCTAGTTTGATAAATCTGATGTGACTTATATACTTACCTCTTTATTTCATTTTTATGCATAAATCCAACGTGAAAAAATTTATAAAAAAATGATCGCATTAGAAAAATATTAGACTATGAAAAATACGTATTTTTACTATAGCTCAAATAAAAGCAGCAACTTTCAAAATATTTAAAAACTTCAAATTGTATTCAAATTAAAATTTAATGAGTTAGATTTATTTCAGTAGGTGATGCGCGTGAAAGTGTCGGTGATTTAAAAACACTCATCCTGTGACCTATCTAAGCGTTTGCCTTGTTACAAGGCTATGGTAACTTACATTATACCATGTACCTTTAGATATAGTATACAATACCCTGAAAGATACCAGTACTACTGCAAAGTGATAATGAAAATCTCGTGCGCGTCCCCTTATCACATGCGGCTGCGTCATGTTTACATTACTATCTAGCACAAACAATATGATAATATTGATGATAAAAAATAATTCTTAAATTATATGAAAACGAAAAAGTTCAGTCAGAAAAGTTTTTTTTAAGGTCCAATTAATTTAACAGCCCCATAGTCTTAAAAAAAAAAGAAACATAAAAGTAGGTATGTCTTTCTTGTCTTTTACAAAGTTTTTAGCAGGACAAAGATTTATGGTAGCAATGAAGAACTTGCTTGAAAGAAGGTTCGTGACTGGTTTGTTGTTGTTTGTAATCACTAATCACAGCGTATTAGTTGTTATTGGATATTATAACATATATAGTAATCACTTTGCCTCTTGTTCTGCCAATAAGTCGTTGAAGGATAGTTTTAGTTGGATTTTTAATGGACATTATAGTGAAATTATTAAACAGTATGTGAGGAGAGGGGAACTATCTCGTCAAGGAAGGTAGATGGCAATGCTGGTCATCATAGAGTCATCCAAATCTAAAATTGTTTTAAAAAATTAAATTGTGAAAAAAATCTACTGTCCCATTCAAACAAGTCATGCTGGTCGTGTGCAAAAGGCATTAATTACTACAAAATGACCTGAAGTTATAGATATTATTCGTAACTTTAAGCCATGGGATCTTGTTTGTGACATTATAATTATTATTTAACTTAATCTTGACTTAATAATAATAATATTTATAAAACCTGACATTATCTTATTGTATTATTTTGACGAAATATCAATTACTTACCTATTTAATAGACATTATAAAGTTGTAGCTAAATAACTTAAAATGGGTGAAATGTACCTTTTTTTGCAATGATATTTAGTTATATGTTTTTTTTTAATTTGGTTATTTTGTAGCCTGTTCTCTCTTCTCTGGTTTTGCTCCGTTCGCCGTGCCCGGCAGGGTCCATAATGATGTCATTTGTAGCTTTAAGCCTTAAGATCTTGTGTGTAGCATATTGGTGCAATAAATGCTTGGGTTTAGGTTTAGATTTGAGTTTCGGCACGACTTGTTTGAATGGAACAGCAGATATTATTTCGCGATTTAATTATTATTTTTGAAGCTTTTTTTTATACAAAGCACGGCAAATGACTCAACACCATCTGATTCGAAGCGGTAAGAAGAGTCCATATGTGGTCATCAAATAACTGCCTTCGTCTATGAGAGCGTTCGTCTTACACGGCTTACACCATGTATTGATATTAACGTAACAATTTTTTATTTAAATCGGTTTTTTTATTTTACGAAGCACAACGGAGTGGTCGTGCCCTATCGTTACGGATTGTGTCGATATAAAAGGTTCTTCAATATTTTTTGTTGTTTACTGAGCGACCCTTTCTGGAAGTAAAATAATTTGGGTTTGTGTATAGTGAATACGAGATACTTTATTGTAATATTTATTTTGTCTGATATCCTATTTTCCATATTGCTCTTTTAGATACACCAATCAAAAGTATGTAAACATGTAAGTTATTAAACCTCTTTCGTTTTCTGCATAACCTGTATGGCACAGGGCACACTACCAATATATGTACATATAATCTTTTAGCAATAAAAAATTAGTAGACTAAGTTTTTTTATAAAACGATTCGAAAACGCTTCTTGGGGGGCCTAATGGAATAAAGATATTTTAGATTTTATTTGATATGCAAAAAAATCAGTCATCTATCTATTAGTACCTTATCTTACCAGAAATGAAGGTATAAGTACGAGTAACGTTTTCGGAACCAGTTAGGTGGTTGTGTTGGTAGTTTTGTTTCAGCTTTTAAGGACAACTTCTCAAGATGACTACCGGACGCAAAAAGTCCACTTCTCTCAATGACAACTTTTAACCCTCGACGAAAATAGAGGAGTGTTACAAGTGTCAATCTATGTATCTCTCTGTGGCATCGTAGCTCCTAACAGAATGGAACGATTTTGATTCGTTTTTTTTATTAGAAGCTGACGTGATCGAGATGGTTCTTGGCTATAATTTATGGAGATAAAATCAGGCGTTTGATAACTATCAGTTCATTTCCTGCTTGACAAATGGGTCTTACTAACTTTCACACATCTAACTAATTTGAAAGTTTCGGCCTATAAAAATATACTCAACGAGAAGGTATCAGAGAGATGATGATCGAGTAGCCCCCGGCGGGTTGCCTAAATTTTATATTTTATTATTCAATTCAATTCAATTCTTTATTGTATCAAGATCGCTTATTGAGAACTTGACAAATTGTCGATCTTTCTATGATTTCTCTCAATGTCTGATCCACTACTTTTCAAAATTTTACCTTCTTTAATAAATAATAATCAATGAAATATTGTTGAAACCATTTACAAATAACTATCAGTGATATAATAATGAAAGTCTTTGTTTTTAATGTAAATATTAAATTGGGCATTGGCCAATAGTTTGGAGCAGTTTAGAGTGTGCTAAGTGTTTGCACAACAAATGCTTATAACGCACGATTTATTTGAATAGAAACCAGGAAAACTGCAGACCTCATACTAACAGATTAGCAAGTAAGCAGTTATATTAAAAATAGACTACTTATGCGGCTGTCGGGTTAATGAATAAGGGTGTAGCTGGATTGGCCACAATATAAGTCTTTCCTTTTCGTTTACATCTTCCACCGAGCTATCTATTCGCTTCCCATCGAGCTATGTTATCGCTCAGGGACTGCAAACTCTTTTTATACCTGATTACCTACTGATGTGCCTCCTAAGCTTCGTAAGCGTGATTCAGGCTTTTTGCATCACATATTTTCTATGTCGTGTTACGGCCCTGTGTTTACATTGTAATAAGTATACCTATATTTAGTACTTTTTTGATCAATCGTGACCTGGGTTACTCTATGCTAACTGTTTATGTAGTGCCACGAATAGCCGATACATGAATTGGGCTTAACGCAGGTCGAAGATAAACTCATGCTGCGTGACAAGTTTCTCACCCCAAAGTTTGTGAAGCAAAATAGAATTTTTTTATGCAAAAGTTTGATAAAAGTTTGTTCATGTAAGATATTCGCAAACTATTCCATTAGACATCTTTTGTTCTGAGAAGAAGTAGGTATAAAAAAAACTGCTTATAGATGATATCTACAGAACTCAGTGAATTAGTTTTTGAACTATTACGTATAATAGTCAATCAAGTGGAACGATAGCGATTATGATACCAACGATAATGTCTTATATATTGTACCTTCTTCCATTTTTAGATCAATACGCATAAATTTTCAGTTATTATTATTCTTATTTTAAAACTTTGTTAAAATATTACGTTTCAGTAGTCAACTAATTTTCCACTATTAATCATATGAAGAAAACCTTGCGACGATGCTGTTAAACGGTAACTGATAAGGCATTGTAATCATAAAAAGCAAACGACTCTAGTACTAGTTACCTATATTTTCTTATGTAAATAATACAACGTTTAAGGTAGAATTACTGTCCGTAACTGTATGTAGGTACGATAATATGTAGCTATATGTAGCTATGCCTAAGAATCGATGATATTTACAAAATTCTTACCAACAAATACAAATAAAGCACATTCGTACAAATATAATTCCAAACACAGAGACACTGCACAGTATCGAAAGTTTAAAGTTTCGCACTTTTTTAATCACGGATAAAAAAAACAACTGATTTTGAACCTTATGACAGGTGAGACAGGTGAAATGCGAGAGCGATAAGTTGAACGCGGGCGAACGAGGCCGTTGCGCATGCGCGGATGAACTAAGGAGTCTGTTATCACGAGACGCGCCAGTAGTGTGGCCACCGGAGATCATAGGAATAAGGTGGCCACGCTTTTGTATTAGTGGATGACGGTATACTACGGGAATCTATGGAGGAAATGACTGGTAATCTTAAGACTGAAAACATTGTAAGTATTTGAAAAAATACACTTTCCGAAATCCAACTTTAAGTTAAATAATCCAAATTTAAATCAATAACCGCCTCTGTGGTCTAGTGGTTGAGACCACCTGCCTCAGATCTAGAGGTCCGGGCTTCGATTCCCGTGGGGCAGAAATTCTCTGCTCGGTTTGGTTGGTGGTACGGCTTTTCTAAGTGCGCCTGGCTAGCTACCACCATCTTACCTAAGTTTGCCGCCATAGCAATAAGGTTAACGGCATTGTTGTGTTACGGCAGTTAGAGGTAAGATAGCCAGTTCCAGCACCATGTTTTTATAATTCTTAACGGGGTAACTCTCGGCCTTCATCTCACCTGATGGTAAGTGATGATGTGGCCGACGATAGAAGCAAGCTACACCCGGATTCCTCATCCACAAAGGAGCTGGCTGTCTTACCTCCAACTGCCCGAACACATTATTGTCATGGCGGCAGACTTATGTAAGATGTTGGTAGCTAGTCAGGCAGATCTAGAAATGCCCTACCACCAACCAAACCGAGCAGAAAATTAATGCCTAGACGGGGATCGAACCCCGGACCTTTACATCTGAGGTAGGTGGTCTTAGCCACTAGACCACAGAAGGTAAATTAGGATTGGAAAACTGTTACTTATCTTAATTTAATTGCCTAGATATGGGTAATTGCTTTTTAATGTGAATATAACTTTCGAACTTATGAACATGTGTTGCTCGCTATCTAACTAAAATGTATAAAAGAGTATGGCCGCCAAAAATTGTACATTTGGGAAAAAATCTGTGTCCTTCTCATAATAGTATTGATAATTCCTTAAAGTCATCTTATTTAATGATAAATTGTGTGGTTTCTAGATCGCAATATATCATGTTTATTCATATAAATTATTTAAATTCATTTTGATTTCATTAAATGACCGTAAAAAATTTTTTCGTTGAAGGTTAATTTAAGTACCCATACAAAAATCATGTGTCCAATACAGACATCTTATACTTTGAAGTTGAAAAATATGCATTAACTGTTTTGCAAAATGTTAAATTTTGACTTTTCTAAACTTATTTGTCAATTTGCTAAGCAGTACTATTTTCTTTTTAATAAAATAACGTCAAAAATGAAAACTAAACATATTTAAATATGTGTCTCGTTTTTGGTTCACGAATGTTACTTCACGTAAGTTACCGATATAAAAGACTGAACATCTAGATTCCTGGCCCGTAAAAATGTTTTTAAATCGTGGCAGCACAACGTACTACAGGTAAGCTAACATCCGGGGAGAAACGCCATTTTGTCCTCTCTGAAAGTGAACCTCAAGGTGGCCGGCTCTTTTGTCTCGGAATTTTTGTGTGATTTCAAGTGAAAATATGCACGGTAAGGATGCAAATTTATTACATTTATTTTAATATGTGCATGTAGAAGCTATTGGTTTAACTATTTAAACTATGCAGCGTCTTCCTACTTCAAAACTGACGCGAATATATATTTTTTAGGTTATGACCACAGTGATTTTATTTCACGAATGATACCATGTGTTACTATGTGCGTTACGTAACATTCGTGATCGAATGTTAGGAATAGTATACACTATAGAACTCGAAGTTAAACCTAGACTTTTATTGAAAATTAAAATTTGTATAATAGTAAGATTTTTTAAAATATTTACTTGGGCATCTATCCCTCCATACACCATATATGCCCATTTACTAAGAGCATCTATCTCTCCATGCAGCATACAGTGTGGTGCCGTCAATACGGCACAATAAATTCATGACATTTCATGAAATTATCAAAGAATTAGGATGTTTTTGTAAGAGGCAAACCATTTCTATGAACTAATATAGCCCATGTTTTAATTTATTGACGGCACCACCCTGTAGGTATATGCCCATTTATGATGCCAGTGTATATTTTTAAATTATTTTTAGTGTTTTGTTATATTTTTTATGTATTTACGTATATTTATTTATATAATTATGGTCTCTTTACTGATTTTTGCAGAACCATGCCACGAAAATAGAAAAGAAAAGAAGGAGTGCGTACGAGAGTATGTACTTGGACCGAAGACCAACTTTATAATTAATATTTTATAATAACAATTAAGAATGTTTCTTAAACAATGGTTTTTAAAATTTAATTATGATTATTTGTATATTTTTTTAAAAAGATAACAATTAAAATATTTTAAAAACAATAAAATGTTTTTTGTAATTCGACTCATGTTTCTTGGAGACAATTGCTGTTTCAGGAGAAGAACGACCTCATAAAATTTAGTCGGGTTTATCGATTACACAGTATAAATGGCATCTATCCCGTACTGCAGGCATCTATCCTTCTTAGTATTTTCATATTGGGGCAACAATCCATACAGGTAGGCATTATCCTCAAAAAAAAGGTTCCACAAAAAGCAAACTTTTGCAAAGTCAAAAATAAATAATTATAATTCAACATGAATGATTGAGCTAGCCCACATTCATAGAAATTATTTATAATAATGCATATTTTCAAAATTGGGAGGTTTTTTAAAAAGTGGGGCATCTATCCCGGTTTTACCGTAACCTCTTTTGTTTTTAATTATCATACTAGCATTTACGTTTTTTTTCTTAATACTTGTACATTGTACACTTGGCCTAACAAAGTTCACATGTGTTACTTTCATTCACGTATGTTACCGTGTGTTACTAATTCACGACTGTTAATGTACAATTTTTGGCGGCCATACTCAAAAATAGTTTAGTTCTATTTAGTAAGGTAAACGGAGCCTCTCTTATCAAAACATAATTAAGTGGGCTTAATTGGGCTATTGCTATTTATTGTTGATAGTTATAGTACTTGTATTATCATTTTTAACCTCCGACTAAAAAAATTAACTAAAATCCTACTAAAATTTAGAAAATTTCGACAAGATTGATTGATTAATAGTTTTCTTTTCGTACTGTCTTTTATTTTCGCGAGCTCTACACATTTGAAATAAACCAATTTACCGGCTTAAACTTGCGTTTAAATAGATTTTATATTAAGTACACATTATTGTTACATTAGTTTTTCTTTGGTTTTCGAAATACTTATCAGATTATCGATAGGGTTGACAGCTGTCACTACGATTTGCTGTAAATTAATCTAAGCGACGGGTTTAAAATAATAATGTAACAACTGAGTAAATGAAATTCATTCGGTAAAGTTTTTTTAAATAAAATTTGTATAAGTGCCATAAACTTAACCATTAGTTAGTCTTAAAGAAACATTATAATAATTTTACTTAATTGGCGTCCTAAGACCTAATATTAACTAACAATGAATGTGAAACAATGGTATTGTACCATAAAATGTGCCCATTAACTCATAAAGACCTTCCTACTCTTGTTTCAAAACGTGACCACTGATGACATGCTTGTAAATCATTAAATCTTGTCATTCGACGAATATGAGACATTATCATATCGTGTATGTATAATAATACAAGGACTAATTTCTTTCCCCCTAAATTTTTTTTATCGATTTAGTTACAGCCAATGTATTGTCGACAAATGACTCTTTGTAGATACTTATTTTTTTTTTATAACAAACACGACAAACGACTCCTCGTCGTCTGATGATAAGTAATAAGAAAAGTCTATAGGGGTTTGCCAAGTCAGCTGGTCCAGCATGTACTGTCCTAGCCACCTTTTTTATACAAAGCACTTCAAATAACTCATCAGCACACCACCTGATGTGAAGCAATAAGAAGAGTCCATATGGGAAGACCGCTGGTGCAGTTTGAAGCACTGTTAATTGTAACAATTTCAAATAAAGAACGAAAAAGATGAAAAAGTATTTGCTTCAGGCGGGACTCGAACCCGCGTCTCCTGATTTCCGGCCAGACGCGATTACCACTACGCCACCGGAGCACTAGGTATAACCAACTAATTTCTTCACCGCTTTCTTTCCTTTTTTTACGTTTGTATAGCAACTTTTATCTCACCACTTATTGAAGTTAACACCTCTAATGATCCGAAGGAACACTTTTACAAGTATTTTTAAACTTCCAGTTAAGGTGAGAAAAGCTATTTTAATCACATTTTAATGTTTTTAATGCGTTTAATCGCCTACTTTATTGTAACAGTGTTTATTTGTAGTTAATTGATACAATAAAGTTGGCGTTTAAACGCATCATTAACATTAAAATGTGATTGAGTCACACTGTTCTAGCCAGCTGTACTTATTTACTGTCCATTGAGGTGCCTTAACACGCCTCTTTTGGAGAACTCATAATACTTAATTGAAAAGAACATCATGTGCCTGTAAAGGATGCCAACTTTTACTTCTGACGGGATTTTTTCCCTGCCTTAGAAGCTTAAACGGACGGCCCTATAATTATTGAATTTACATTTATTTGAATAGCTCACGAGTTAGTTGGTTATTGAATTTCGAAGATTTGTGTACTCCTAAGTAGGACGGGGAATTAGGTGCTATTTCCATCAAAATAGATTTAAATAGGTACCTTCTGGGTAAGTTTGCTACAAAGTCGACGACCTCTTAATTTCTCTCGGAGCAAGAGCAAGCCCGTTTGAATAAATAAATATACTATCTGTGCAATAAAGTATAAATAAATAATGATAGGAGCTCGGTGTCGTAGTGGTTTGAGCGCTCTGGTTTCGATAACAAAAGCAAAGCAACTTTCGCCACGGTCGATCCCGGGATTCTTCAACCAAAATTTCAAAATCTTTGAGCTCCTCCGTGCTTTGGAAGGCACGTTAAGCCGTTGGTCCCGGTTGTTACTGCAACCGCTTTAACCCACCAATCCGAATTGGGCCAGCGTGGTTATGGCCCAAACTCCTCATGTGTTTTCCCCATGTAGGAAGGCAGCAGTGGCTAGTGATGTTAAATAATCACAATTACTTATAAGTATTTACTATGTACGGTCACCAGCGCACAAGCGTAACGTATATGACATTGAAGCTTAGGGGAAACCTTGTAAGATCAATTATTGCACTGCAATTGCACTGTTTTATAGACAGTATGACAAGGCTTCCAAGGTGAAGGTTGGTCAATAACATGATCTCGGATATAATAGCATGTGCATTTATGCGTTCAGTGGCACGATATCGATATTATACATTTCGGTTACGTAGCGCAGGTGAACGTTTAAGTACTACTTACCTTTGAATATTTAATATTACATTTTGACATCCTCATCATCATCATCACAGGTGGTGCCATCAATACGACAATAAATTGAAACATGAGCTATATCCGTCAATAAAAATAAACTTGCTGTTCCAAGTTTTATACTTCACAAGACAAGTCGCTCATTCATGGTGAAATGTATACACATTTAGAACAAAGTCCCACCAAATGTAACTGAACTGCCTTTTCACAAACCTAAGTTATATGGGAAACAAACTTTAATAAAAAAAGGCTACTCTAAGGTCCAAGAATATTTAGATGATAAGAATGCATGGACACATTAAAATTTCAAATGTTTTATATGTTTATTTACGAGTATTGTGACAATTAACCTCTGTAACCTATACTGTGATTGTGCATTGTCAGATAGCCTGAAAATAACGATATTATTTTTGACATTGGGTACCTACTTTCTTGGACATACCTTCTCTTCTAATTCTCATTTTTTTTTTGCTGGGCGGCATTGTACTGCTAAAAGTTATATTTTTTAACTACAAATATTGTAATTTAATATTTTAAAAGAGTGACTACACGAGTTTGTTGCCGGAATCTTCTCGGTAGTTCAACTTTTGGAACCGGTGTAAATTCAGACATAACAGACGGAGAGACTTAGTTAATATATTTTTTGTAAAAGTTATAAAAATATGTTTTTTTGACGATTTAAAAGTGCATCTTTGTGGCCTATTTAAATAAAAAATTTTTTCTTTCTTTCATATTATTTCATAGAAATGGTTTGCCACTTTCAAATAGATCTTGTGTAAAATAATATAACATTGGCTGCGTTATTTCATAGAAATGTCATGAAATTATCAAATGAGTAATGTGTTTCAGATGCTGGATGGGCACAGGCCATCCTCTATCATTTCCATAGCTCGGAAACAACTTGTAAACATGACTCAGGAGCGTGATGGGTCTGTAGTTCTTCAATATAGGGTCTTGTCACCCTTTTAAAGAAGAGTGCCACCACGCCTGTGCCATATCTGTGGCGTTTTACCCTCGAGCAGGATGGAGTTAAATAATCTCTGAAGAGCTTTCAGGACCGCTCGTCCACCTGCCTTCAGAAGCTCTGCTGTAACTCCATCGTCGCCCGGCGCCTTGTTGTTCTTAAGCTGTTTGAGAGCTACACTAATCTCGTACAGGCTGACGTCCGAGACATCGTCCGGGTTAATTTGGCCCTCGGATCGGTGGCCTGAGTGACAGGCGTGCCTGAAGTCGCTATTTCCTTCAATGCCCAGACGACAACTTAAATTGTCATAACAATTAAAATTTTATTGTGTCTGGTTTATCGGGCTTTGATGGGTTAAAGCTGTTTATAGAAGCTTCGGGTAGAAGGTTTGGGTGTAACGAATCTGGTTTGGATGTAACGAACCCTCCGTCCTTCATCTTCAGCTTCGTCAGCAAACTCTGTCCCAGCGACAGATCTCTGGCGAACACTTTGGAGCCGTTGTTTCGCTCGATTGCCTCTTTAATACTTTCTCTATTTAATCGGCGTATGTCGCTGGTCAAGGACTTGGAGATATGTTTATTAAGTTGCCGACGAGCGTCTTCGGAAGACTGTAGAACCATTCTACGTCTTTCCTCTATAAGCTGTTATGTTCGCTTAGAGATTTCTTCCCTCTTTTGTTACGGCAGGGTTTGAAGAGCTTGGTACCCACCCACCGTAAGAACAGCTTCCACGAACCTGTCGTTATATGTGCCCAGGTCTGTGCAGTCCTTCCGGCAGTCGAAGCGATTTTGCAGTTCGATGTGAAAGATCCGTATTAGTAGTAATAATTAAGGTAAGAATACATTTAGAAAGCCGGCAAAACAGTTAAATTTAATTTATTTTTGCTTGAAAAACGATCGAAGACTTTCATAATATTTTTACAGGTCTAAGGGGAACGTGCCGATGAGATAAAATCGTGTTTTTTTGCATTTTAGATAGATGCAAGCCCAAACTAATGAACAACAAGCAGTAAACCACCTTCCTGCAGCACCTTGAATTCTAATAATTACGGATGCATCGAAAGTTTCCCGATGACTACTCCCCGGGGAGACCCCCGCACCGCCCGCGCTCTTCTAGGTTGACGATTGACGACGATCGAGTAGATGGCACCAAATACAAATTTAAAAACCTATTAGGATAACGCGAGTCTCGTGCATACCTCAAAATGTTATGGAATCCCTACGTTCCGTGGCGGACGTAAAGTACTCTTATCCCCTAGATAAGGGTACCTACTTCACGTCCGCCTCGTTGATTTTAAAATCGTTATTGTTTTCGTAGTCAGCAATGCGATTGACCATACAAAAAATATCCAACTTTATTTTCAGACTTTAGCACCCCAAAAGGGGAACTTTTTGGGGATTGAATTCTGAAGAAATCTAAAACACTTGTTTACTCTTATAGCGATAGGAATACTCCTGCGTAGTTCTAAATAAAGTAGTCCAACGAATCTGGCTTCCCCACACAAACTTCCTTTATTCCCAGTAGTTCCGTGGAAGAAGTTCCGTGGCGTAACTAGTGAGACTTTTTTTCCAAATAGTTCCACGGAACAAAGCATCAATAAATTACCTATATTTTATAATCCTACCCCGTTTCCTCACCTTAGGGGGTAAATTATGAAAAGTCCTTTTTAGTGCAATCTTGGCCTTTTAAGGAACCTGTATGTCAAATTTGGAATCTCTAGTCTAGAGTTTGGGCTGTGCGTTGATGTGTCAGTCAGTTTTCCTTTTTATGAATATAGAATATTATTTCATGTCAAAACAATAAAATAAACAAATTAAAATTTATATAAATATTCAATGTCGATTACAAAGTGAAATAAAATTATTAATAATGAAAATGGCAAATTAAATAGGTACCTGCGTAATATATTATAAAAGCGGCTCGATTGGAAGGTTTTAACCTTTTAGCCGTTTCAAATACATTTCTTAACCCGTTCTCGTATATGTATAGGTACTGACTTTCATTTAATCCCAACGTTTCAACCCGTCCGTTCTGCGGTTGCCGGAATCCCGAAGAATAATGAATGTTTTGGGAACATAAATAGTCATATGTATATTTAATACATGTATGTAGCCATTTAATGAAATAATTGTTTTTTAAAGAAATATTCATTCTCAGGACATTGCAGCAAAAACGCAGCGATTGTCTAATCACTTTATTGAGCAAACCGAACGATTCGGAATCCTAGTGCAAGACATTTAGAAAACGATATACCTATACTATAATGTTTTAAATTACAGAGACTTCATTGTGAAGGAGGTATTTGCTTTTTTACAATGGAGTTCACACGAAAGCGATCGTTGGGTCAAGGTGATTATCTAATATTGTAGTGATTCTCTCTGATTCTAATCTAAACAAGTCAGGAAAGTTTAGGGATGAGAGTCGTCATCATTTCAGGCTTGTAATCAATGCAATAGATTTTCTATTGCGTTTGAACACACAAAATGTAAAAAATAGAAGTTTCTATCGCCCAGATCATCAGAATATTTAACCTGCTTGTAATCTGTAAAGCACCCTCTTATTAAATGCAATAGATTTTATATTGCGTTTGAACACACAAAATGTAAAAAATAGAAGTTTCTATCGCCCAGATCATCAGAATTTTTACCTTTTCTCAATGAATTGGAGTAAGCCAATAGTTAATATATTATACCTTATAAAAAATATTAGCAAATGTCTATCTAAAGATATAGTCTTCAATGACTCTCTAAAACACCCAAGCCTGGTACTTAAGTGTAATTGTTAAAGTCATGAACACTATTGTTTATCTTGAAATATATCTGATATTATTAAGTATCATATAAAAAAAGCTGTTTATTTTTGCTATAAATAAATTATCTTATTATGTGTATAATAGTACATTATGGTACAAGTGTGTAATGTTGGTGATTACCGCTGAGGCGCATTGAGGCCCGAGCCGTCAGGCGAGGGTCTTAAGGAGCCGAGGACGGTAATCATCAATACACACGTGTATCATACAACGTTTTTCAACACACTTCTGAATAAAATAATACTTAAATAAAAAACCATTTTACATAGTAGATAAAAAGTTTATTTAGAGAAACAATTAGTAAATGTGCAGTTAGTAAAATTATAATTAACTATTTTTGATGATATAGCGGTCTCATCAGATAGATTATTTACTGAAATACTTTCATGTTCTATTGTTATTTGTGATGGTTCATTATTCGTGTAGGTAGGTGAAATCCAATCATTGGATGTACTTGGTATTTCGCTAGTAGGATGCGTCTCAGAATCAAGTTTAATTCTTTTTGTGATTTTCGCACAAATTTCCTTCTTGTTTTGTATGGAATCTTCTACGTATGCAAAAGCATCTGGCCATGGTTTTCTATATCTTTTACAGTTATATTTGTTAATTCTTGTATCCTACAGGCACCAGTTACACCAAATATTAAAGCAACCTGAAACAAAAGAAACAATAATTAAAGTCAACAAGCTGCTATTAAATATTTAATTAAAATTAATTTAACTAACCTTTGTAGCCAAATATTGGCTATCTGGAGCATCTTTAATAAATTTTTCAATATCGTCAGATGATAAAACCTTTGATTTTTTGCTTCTAAATCCATCAGATAGTCTCTTTAGATAAGCTGACAAATTCGAGTATGTTTTTAAGTCCACTCCATTCTTTGTTCGGACTGTACTTTTTAACATTGAGTAAATACACCACAAAGAGCTAGGTTTGTACTTAGAAGATAATTCTTTAAAGTACGCCATGAACACATTTTCTGAAAAAGACTGCGTATTCTTGTTGTTCTGCCATTGTATGAAATTTTGGTACGCTAATAGATATTTTTCCTTTGAGTTTTCTGGTAGTAAACTTTCCATAACGTTCTGGGCTTCACATCTTATATCGGGCGGTGTACAACATAAATCATTTTCTTCATAAATTGTATTTGCAGACATCTTAATTAATAACTAACTAAATAACTTCAAAAGAGAAAACGAGACGAGTTGTGAAAAATGTTTCGTAATGGCGGGAAAAATTAATCAGTTTTCCTATGCGCGCGCATCGGCCATAGACTAAAAAATGAGGTTTCTTTTTTTTGGGCTTTTCGCGGATAGCTTTTTAGCGCAAATGTAAGCGTAACTCAACCAATAATATTAAAGAAAGAAAGAAAGAAAAATATTTTTATTTGACATGCACATAACAAACAACAACAAGAAGCTTAAACAATAAAAAAATAAAAATAAAAAATAGACAAATACAAACAGTTTATACTTAACAATAAGTGCAGTCAACAAGGCCCCATCTCAGCATAAAACTTTTGCGACATTATAAAAAACGTCGCAGAAGCGCTGTTATTATGATAGGGCCTTGGGCGTGACTTTGGATTTTAAACTACATATACTTACACATATACATAAATACAAAAAAATACATATACTTACACATATACATATAGATAAGTGACATAAACTCAATCACATCAGACATGGCTGTATGGGCATTAGTTCCTTTTGCCTTCCCATTAAAGGGAGATTTAACAACAAAAAAAGAAAAAAAATATATATAGGCAATTTTAATTATTAAAAAAAAACTATTACTCACTAGTGAATAATAGTAATGAAAAAGTCACAGTTTGATTATAGGTGTCATTATGTGCCTAATTGCCATGGGATTAGAGCCACTTTATGAGGAAGTGTGTTGAAAAATATATTTTTATTAAATATACTATGACGGCTTTACAAAGGTGGGGCTTTTTTATTTATTCATTTAAATCAGCTTTCATAGACCAATTACATAATTAAATTTAAATTTAAATTATAATATAATAATTAATAATTATTATTATTATGTATAATATTTATACACTATCACACCAATTATCTAGCCCAAAGTAAGCATCATTAAGAGCTGGAAATGTGAGATCTGAAAATTTAAAAAAGTACAATAATATTAGATTAATAAAGCCCAATAAAAAAAAACACCCAAACACAACACAAATTGCAATGACTCTGCAATACGTTACCGAATTATGTGGAGAATCTGTATTTCGATCTCAATCATTACAAAATGTTTTTAAATACTTATGCATTTTTTTTACAACTAGATGACAAACAAGCTGGCGGCTCACCTGATGGTAAGCGGTTACCGCCACCTATAGACACCTGCAATAGCAAGGAAAAATCACTTCATATTGCAGGTGCGTTGTCATCCTGAGGCCTAAGATGAAATGCCGTCCATGACCATGAACAACTAGACGGAAAACAATTCCAAATTAAATTAAAAATTTGGCTGATTTCAAAAGCATATTACAGTTTAAGTGAATTTTATAATGATGAAAGTTAGAATTAAAAATTGGTTTTACATACCTTAATAAGTCTAATTACTCAATTTAGATTGAGTAAATATTGTATGTCCGAAATGGATAAAACTGTTGTAAGCACTATTTATATTTTAAGACCTTTTATACACAGTTATACAATAAAATTTTATTCTATTCTTTTCTATTCTATTCTATTCTACCAGTAATTACACTGGCTACCTTTCCCTTATGCATGAGTAAGTACCGACATAACTTTATTCTCTATACCTGCTTATATCTTGAAATCCGGAGACTAATTATAAATGTACAAAGCTTACCTAGAGGAAGGCAACTATTTCCAATTCATCAACGAGGATTAGGCTAGGTCTAATGTATGCTAGAGGCTTGGCCCCGGTAAACTAGCCGGAGATTTACCGAGGATTGGACTCAGGATACTGTAATAAAAGCATAAATATATATTCTATAAGTAGCTCTTTAAGTTTACCCATGCGTAAGGCTATTTGACGACTTTTTATTTTATTTCATAAATAAGAAGGTGGACTAGGTGGTTAGGCCTGTACGTACGTAGGGTCGTCCGGGTAGTGAAACAGTTCACTGTGCTTCGGATTGAAGGGAAAGGTAGCCAGTGTAATTACTGGGCATGGACGGCATTTCATCTTAGGCCTCAGTATGACAACGCACCTGCAATATCAAGCAATTTTCCCTTGTTATTGCAGGCGGCGGTAACCGCTTACCATCAGGTGGGCCGTCAGCTTGTTTTTCATCTAGTTGTATAAAAAAAAGAAGTTTATTACTCATGAAGAAATATTGCAAAAGAGATAGTATTTTCAAGACCAATAGTTTCACAGATACCGTGGTATGTTTGACGTGACGTGTAGACGCATCGTCCAAAAACGCTCCATAGAAAATCTACAAAACAAGTGACGTCACATGTTACTTACATGTCTTTCTTCCATATAACATAATATTAGTAAAACATAATATAGTACATAGTGAAAGTTAAAAGTAGTAAGCACTTTGCGTTTGATATTTTGACGTTTGATCTATTTTGCTTCCACAGTGGGAGGCGATCCAGAAAACTGATGATATCAAAATGGGAGGATACAGTTTGATGTTGCAGCTACATATCTATTATCTACATCCAAAATTGGGATGTTGCCTAAGTTTGAACTTGGCGCTATTGTTCACAAATTCGGAAAATATACGCTTCTGTTACCCATAAAAACAATTCAAACATAAAAGATATGGAATATTGTAAAAGTTGTACTGTTTTGAAAATTTTAATAATTGTTATATTTTTTTTTCAAAATTTACCAAAAATGTTAATGATATTAAGTTGCTGACGTCAATTAAAACAACTATTATTATGACAACTATTAATAAAAACATACTTAATACATAGTTATTATCAATTTTGTCAGTATGCCCATACATTTCTTAGTAATATGGGAACATGTGACGTCACCTGTTCCGTAGATTTTCTATGGAGCGTTTTTGGACGATGCGCCGCAACACATCAAACATACCACTATATCTGTGAGACTATTGATCTTAAACATACTATTTCTTTTGCAATATTTCTTTACGAGTTATAAACTTCTTATTTATGAAATAAAAAGAAAGTTGTCAACTACCCCATTTAGATATAGGTGGATCAAATTATTCATACACAATAATAATAATATTATACCTTTATATTTACAACGAGGCTTATGCCCAGCAGTGTGCGTCTCTCGGCTGAAATGATGATGATGATATTTACATAAAAGCTACAGCCGTATCCACAACACAGCCACATATTTTTTTTCAAAAAGAATTTAGTCCATTTGATTATAAACCTTTTAAGATTCCTTTCAAAAGTAGAAAGGTTTTAATAACTTTCCAACACTGTCATGCAAACTTTTCCGATAGCATGACCGAGTCTGCAATAGCCGTCCTATCGCATCGGAAGTAATTACCCAAAAACCGATGAAAATGTTGAAACGAATAAAAGAGTTACTAGGAAAATTCATTTGCAAGAGCGCGTACACCCAAAGCCAAATAAATAGGATGACATTGCAGGGAGGTTTTTAATGAATACGATAAGGCATTTGTCGCGGCAAAATGTAAGGTAATATTAAAACGCCCATTACACATTAGAGGGGAGTCTTATCTCCTTTAGAGCGGTTTCCGATCCTTCATATAGGTAGCAACCTTTACATGTAGAAAGAAAATCTGTCAAAAAGTCAATTATAATTTATAATTCAAAGACAGTAAAAATTGTTTGATTGACTGATTCTGATTCTGATAAGCGAAACGCTCTCGAAAACGAAGGCAGATGGCAGTCCTGGAGATCCTAAAAAGGACTTGTTGATAAATAAATTTGCAATCGCGGAAAAAATCAGCTGTTCCATACAAACGGGTCGTGTAGGTATTACAATTTAGTATGAAACAGCTGATTTTTTAATTCGTGATTTAATTTTTTTTTTCAACTAGTTGTGTTGAGGGCAACCAGCACTGCCATCTGCCTTCGTTGTCGATAGCGTTTTCCTTACACCCTATATGTATACATATATTGTGTGTTGTTTTTATTTCATATACACTATTTTTTATTATTTTTCACACTAATAATTTAATATTTTTTTATTATTATTACAGATAAAGAATGTATATGAAATGAAATAAAAACAATAAAGTGGGTACTGAATTAATTCGTGTGGCATATTTCTAGTTTACAAGACAGTAAATTGCCAAATGATTCGGTTTCAAAACAACCAATTCTGTGAAACCAAAAGCACTTTAATTTGACTAATAGACAAGTTACTTCAAACCGACTTCAAAAAACTGAAAAGGACAAAAAAAATAAATTTAAGTAGGTAGGTACTCATCCCCTAGTAACATATTTTTTTTTTTTTTTTTATACAAAGCACGACAAATGACTCAACACCACCTGATGTGAAGCAGTAAGAAGAGTCCATATGCGAAGACAGCTAGTGCAGTTCAGACACTGCTCTAGCTGCCTCCACCTTGCCGGCCCGAAAGGTGCTTTTTCACGCCTCTTTTGAAAGAACCCATGTTATAGGAAGGAGGGAACACATGTGCTGGCAAAGAATTCCAAGTTCTGGAAGTTCGACAAAGAAAAGAGCTACTAAATTTCTTTGTACGTGATGTTGAGGTGGAGACAGTGAATTGATGACTCCGAAGACCGGCACGCGTGGTCCTGAGTAGGAAGGGGGAAGGTGGGATAAGGAGAGGGATTTTTTGGAGTTGGTGCTTCACTTTCTATTGTTTTTGGAAACCACTTAGCACCAACTCCAAAAATATGTTACTAGGGGATGAGTACCTACTTAAATTTAATTATTTTATCCTTTTCAGTTTTTTGAAGTCGGTTTTAATTTTTGTTTAAAATTTTTTTTTCACAATTTTTAGTGATAACTTTCTAAGGTCAAAGCTAGATGGGTGACCGTCAACTTATATTGTTTTCTACTATCGTATCGTTTCACTAAAAAGTCATAGGAAAGCAAAAATTCGCAATGTCGCATACGTAGACGACTTACTAATTTCAGTTTTTTTTATTTATAAAAACCAAAATACCGAACTGATTTTGAAAACATTTTAATGGGACCAAATGGCAGTTATTCCGCATCGAAAAAAAAAGAATCACGTAAATCGAATCATTAATCTCGGCGTAATCGGTGTACATAGAAAAAAATAATAAAAAAAAACATACCGGCCGAATTGAGAACCTCCTCGTTTTTGAAGTCGGTTAAAAAATTGACAGTAAACAAAATGTAGTGTTGCTTGGATAGAAAAGAAAAGTTTAATTTCCATGCTTTTCTGATTTTCTGCACCTGTAAACAGTACCTATTCCTATAGTACTTATGTAAACACTGTATCTCACTATACAGAGTTTCCGCAAACACGCCATCCGATGTTCGTCCGGCGGACGGCGGAATTCCAGATTGAATACTGGGATTAGATACCTGTATCCATCACGTCCAATTCCTAGACACATCTATGTAGATATTTGGAATCACTGCTAAATTGGTGACATGCATTACAAAAATGTATTTCGAATATTATTTCGAATGCCCAAATGGGGTAGCATCTCCATTTTACAGGAGAGCACATCCAAATAATAATACCTTGTTGTGGTCTGCTTCTGCGGCGAGTAAGTTCGCTAGAGGTTCGCTAGAATTCTTGTAAGAAAAGGTTCTTACGGGTTAGGCAACGCGTGAGCGGTTTTTTTTATTACAAACTCCATACCGGGTGTAAGCGGTGCACTCTCGAAAAGAAAGACTGGACATCCATAACATGATTTGTTAAAAATAAATTTGAAATGTATAAAATCAAATCAGCTATTCCATACAAACAGGAATGAAACAGCTGTTTATTTATCGCGATTTCTAAGTTTTTTTGACAATTTGTACTTCGGGTCACCAACATTGCAATCTACTGCGTTTCCAAGAGCTCTTTCATTCTGTATAATGGTTAAGGTAATGATTTTTTATTATAATTTCTACGCACAGTCTTCTACATGTATTCTGTTACTTGGGTGTTCATAGCGTTTTGATTTTTATAGATTAATAGTAGAATCAATAATTTTATTTTTTAAAATATGGAAAAAACGTTTCCGATGATTGCTATTTTCAAAGAGATAATATTTTTTTTTTGCTTTGCCTAATTTACTACCTGAAAATTTGACTTTAAAAGAGACTATAATATTTCGAAGCATTACTTTTTTTAATGAGCAAGTTGGTAATATAAATTATTTGCTTAGGTAGGTTATCATATTTTGTAGTTGTTAAACTTGGATAGGTAGTTAGGAGAATTTTAATTGAAATCGTGAACGATTATATTGTCTTCAAATGTATTGCGTTCGTTTACCACTCTTCTTTTTCGGAACAGGTTTTTGCTATTGAGAGCACTTCACGTATAAATCTCTTAGTGTGTGGTTTCGCAAAATACAATTTAAAACTGAAATGCGCTGAAGATTTGTTGCCTCCATGAAATCGGTATGCTTAAAATTTATTTGGAAACTACGCACATACATCTAAGTAATTGTGCTTTTAAATATATTTTCTAAAAACTGAGTTAATCTGATAAAACTACTATTTGGAAGTTGGAAGGGACAACAGACATAAAACTGTTCGCAACTGGTATCACAATGTGGTAGATAATGATGTTGAAATAAAATAAAATTACTGTACCAAAAAGGTATTAGTATAGTTCAAAAATATACGATAGTTGTAAACTACTTTGATGCAATACAGTTTATAAAATTCATAAGTAACTTATTTAAATAAAATAATATTAGTCCCTCAAACGGCGCCGTCCCACCGAAGGGCTTTGACAATTAAACAATTAATAGTGTCTGGAATCTGATGCTTGGGGGGTTAAAACAAACTGTAGTAATATCGACTAACCCACGTGCCGCCGTATATATATTCTATCCACACTCAGATGTCCTTACTAAAGTTTTGTTGCCTAGCAAATTTTATTAGTTTCCAAAAGATTGAAAAAATTGTAGTTGATAACAAAGATTGTAGTAGGCCAATCTCTATCAATTAGGGGGTCTGTTTACAACCTCCCCGATACCGGGACCGATACCGGTCTGCCCTGCAGACACTAACGGCCTGGCCTCGGGAACGGGCGGCGGCGGCGTCTCGACAACCACTGCGCGGTCACGACGACGCGCTGCGAGGCCGACATCTAGACAGCGCGCAGTGGTTGCCGAGACACCACCTCCGCCGCCATCCGTTCCTGTCGCCAGGCCGTTAACGGTCGCAATGTTATCGGGCTACCCGGTGACATCGGCAGAAGCATCAAAGAGGTGCATCGCCCTTTCTCCTCCCGGCAGTTAGGGACTGGAAGAGCCTTCCCCGCAGCGAATCAAAGGCCGACCTTTGTCTACAATATTGAAACTGTATGACTATATTATTGTAGCTTGTGGTGACAGTCCACGTGCCCTTACAATATCACTAATGCTTGCACTAAAACACAGTACATTAGCGCAATTGCTTTAAGTACCGCCTGCAAATTGTGTAGGACATGTTTGTGCCAAGTTTATGAGAATTCCTGTCGTGATCTATGATCATTGGGCACGTAAATAGTATTTAATTGTATCTACAACGTATTCTACATATTCAAAGAGATACCATAGAGAAAAAAAACGACCGACCGACTGACCTAAAAACACCAAAAAGAAAAAATTATAACGTTTATGTAAGTAGGATAGTTCATAAAAATGTATTCTTTGGAGTTGGTGCTTCGCTTTCTATTATTTATGGGAATAGCTTATCACCAACTTCAAAATCTAGATGGATGACCGTGAGCATTTACCTACTTCAATATTGTTCCCACTATCATATCGTACCACTAAAAAGTCACTGGAAAGCAAAAATCCGCAATTTCGCGTACTTAAACGACTTATTGAATCCAGTTATTTTGATTTAAATACCAAACCACACAATCGATTTAGATAAAAATTTTATGGGACTAAACTTAAAGCATACTCTTTCAATAAAAAAAATCCAAATCGGCTAATAAATGACGGAGTTTAAGATATAAACATAAAAACAGCCGAATTGATAACCTCCTCCTTTTTTGAAGTCAGTTAAAAATAATTGTGTGATACATGTATGACATAAAACATTCCGTCCCGCGTACTAACAGAATCAGAATTCATTTTGGATTGAATTTTGTAATATTTTATTTTTACCTTAGCAAGGATTAACTTATCTCGACAAGAGATCTCGGTCTCTAAGGATTTGTAATAAAATCGTTTTTCAGTCGGACTTGTCGTATTGGATCCTGTTCGAGAACAATCTAACACCGTGACCCAGATCCGCGGCTACGCATCGATCGGGCGAGTGCAACGCTTATACAGAGTTATCATCACCTTTCATGCTGTCCAAAATATTTGGTTTAGGTAATTTAACACCTACCTAGAACTTATAATACCTATACTTACTACTCATTAAAGCGTGATATTAAATAATGTTTCCTTAATTTTATTTTTGACACTTTTGTAATATAAATACGAGTATATTAATTCAAGTAAAATTAATTTTAGTTTTGTCATTTGCTCTACATACAGGGTGGTGCTTTCAATACGACAATAAATTAAAACATGGGCTATATTAATTCATAGAAATGGTTTGCCACTTTCAAAAACATCTTAATAATTTGATAATTTCATGACATTTGTATGAAATAATATAAGATTGGCTGCATTATTTCATACAAAGGTCCTAAAATTATCAGATGAATAAGATGTTTTTGAAAGTGGGAAATAGTTTCTATGAACTAATATAGCAAATGTTTTAATTTATTGTCGTATTGACGGCACCATTCTGTATAAGTTTATTTAATCAAATATTGGTTTCTTTATGTACCTAGTAAGAAACTGCTATAAACGCCCGTGTTACATATGCAAATTTTGAAAGATATTTTGAAAACCACTATTCATGATTGTCATTATCACCAGTCTATATCTTTCCCACTGCTGGGCACAGACTTTCCTACATGAGAGAAACACATGAAGAGCTTGGGCCATAACACCACCACGCTGGCCCGATGCGGGATGGTGGGTTAAAGCGGTTGCACTAACAACCAGGACCAGCAGCTGTACGTGCCGTCCGAAGGACGGTGGAGCTCGAGTCGAGATTATAAATTTTGATTGGCCCATCCCGGGATCGACCATGGCGAAAGTTGGTTCGTTTCCATAACCGAAACTAAAGCACTCAACCCACTACGCCACCGAACATTTAAATATATTTTTTTATAATATTACATCTATAAAAAATAAAATTACTTTATTTACATGCGGACATGCACGACACTCACTAAGGGGCACGATATTTTGCCTTGTAACGATGCATAGGATGGAATGGATGAAACACGAGATGAAGCCAACTACCCAATACCGCTGTAGTTAAGTAATTAGATGCTTTTTTTTTTTTTTACGCTGAGGGTAAGCTCTGCCAGCCAATCCTCCCTCTCTCTGGGGTGGGAGAGGGGTGTGTGTGTGGGGCTCTCACCCACTAAACCCCTCAGCGATGCACCTCTTTCCTGCTTGCTACCAACCATGCGGGATTCGCCGGAAGCCTTACGACCGCTTGTCAGCAGGGCAGTGTGGCCAGTAAGGTCCCGTCTCTGTAGGGAGGGGCTGTCACCAGCCCCTCCTCAAGTTGACTGTATTTATTTTAAGTCGGCGTACCGGTGTATTGGTAGCGCCGACTGGGCTGTGCAAGCCAGGCACGGTCCCCAACCGCGTCCGGAGCCCAGGAAGATACTATACTTATGTGGGCGGATCTAGGCGCCCAAAATGCGCCTTCCTTCGCCCACTACGCCGGCGACGAATGGCTGAAGTGGCGGCAGCCTCCCGCTTACGTTCTGCCTCCTCCTTACGGCTCATCACTGCTTCGCAATAAGTGACAAACGCCAGCCAAGCCCCGTCGCTCTCGAGCACCTTGAGGACTACGGTCGAGAGGGAGAGGTCATTCCCAATTACGACTGCTAACACACGGCGCTCTTCCGCCCAGGCAGGACACGCCTCAAGTGCGTGTTGCGCTCCCTCGTCAGGGCAGCCGTCACAGTGATGGCATGTGGCAGTCGGTTCCCTTCCGGCGATCCGACACAGGTACCCCCCGAAGCATCCGTGCCCGGAGAGCATCTGTGTCATGCGGAAGGTCAGGACTCCGTGCGGCCTCTCCACCTACTATTTTAGAACCAGCCCAACTGCCCCGACCGTGCGGACCCCAGCGCTGACCCGCGTGAGTCGACGCGCCCACCACTCAAGCGGCTCTTTGCGCAGCTCGGCCCGCTGTTTCTCCACTTCGCGTGACGCCGGGTCCTGCCCTCTGGACCGCTCCTCCTCGCGCCAGTAGTATAAAGACGCGAGGGCCCTCGCTTCCAGATCCCAGGGGACGGAACCCGCCAGGAAAGTAATTAGATCCTTGCCCAACGTAAAACCACTTTATGTAATGATAATAATTATGTTTCTCCTAGTCTTTCTAGTGTGCATTGTAAATTACATTACTTTAAAAAGAAAATTCTCCCTGCGGAGGTTTTCTTGAACAAGTATAGCTTAGGGTTCTTTTAAAGACATCAAAAGTTATTAGAGGGTCTGCAATCTGCAACGCGCGAGTGATCTATTCCCTTCGGCCCAAATGCATTGCTTTGAAATTTACCATGACATAAGACGTCATATTCAAAACCGCTCTCGTAGAGTTTTTTTTGGTAGAGTATTGCTTGGGTTTCATGTCAATGCTCTAAAGTTCCTATTTTTAGACCTACGTCCTAACGTGGCGTTGACAGGTTTATTCAGATTGATTGATATGTGATTATTTTGCTTACAATCTGATACTACTTCCTCAGACAAACGATAGATGGTCTTCAAATACTGTTGACATCGTCAATTGATTCAATTCTGTATCAATGTAATCGAATACGAACTAATTACGACGTCACGTTCTGGATACGTAACACGAAAGTACGTAAATGAGTTCTGTTTCAAATTAAGACAAAGACAGCATAAGAGCTGGCTAGATGCTAAAAATTTTAGCTGTTTGCTTAGCATAATTTTAGGTCGTTTTAGATTTTTGTAGGGTAGACCACGCGTGAATAAGTAGTGCCCAAGGTGCTACGAGCGTCTTTAGGCTACGGTTACTACGCGTGAGTAATATGCAAGGTGCTACGAGCGTCTATAGGCTACGGGAACTACGCGTGAGTAGTGCCCAAGGTGCTACGAGCGTCTACAGACTACGGTAACTACGCGTGAGTAATGAGCAAGGTGCTACGAGCGTCTATAGGCTACGGTATGTACGCGTGAGTAGTGCGCAACGTGCTGCGAGCGTCTATAGGCTACATAGCAACAAGTGAGTAGTGCCCAAGGTGCTACCAGCGTCTACAGACTACGGTAACTACGCGTGAGTAATGAGCAAGGTGCTACGAGCGTCTATAGGCTACGGTATGTACGCGTCAGTAGTGCGCAACGTGCTGCGAGCGTCTATAGGCTACATAGCAACAAGTGAGTAGTGCCCAAGGTGCTACGAGCGTCTACAGACTACGGTAACTACGCGTGAGTAATGTGCAAGGTGCTACGAGCGTCTATAGGCTACGGTATGTACGCGTGAGTAGTGCGCAACGTGCTGCGAGCGTCTATAGGCTACGGGAACTACGCGTGAGTAGTGCCCAAGATGGTACACGGGTCTATGTACCGTATGTGACCGCTTACCATCAGGTAGGCCGTACCCGGGTGACTGTAACCAGGACATTATCCGTGTAGATTGTTCGTTTATTAAAGAAACAGTGCCTTAATAGACAATGTCCAGGCAAGAGCAAGTATACAGACCGGGATCGCAAGGTCGAAATTATTGTAACAGATTACCATCTGAAAAGACAAAGGTTGAGTGATCAATTTTGTTTCTTTGTGAATCTTATTACGAAAGCAATAAGAAGTTCAGTTAGGTGTAATTATTTAGTTTTACTGATGACTACATCTATTTGGTATCAAGAGTCATTAGAGTGTAAGCGCTCTGGTAGGTATATATAACTACCACACTGTAGCAACTCTTTAAATTATTTTATTTTTGTCGTATCCGGATATATGTAGTTATGCCCGGAACTAAAGCTATGCCCCGATCCAAATGAAGATACCTACCGAGGTCATTTTTGCTTTGTAAATAATAACAATTTACTTGAATCAACTTAACTCATGTTAGAAAGTTATTCCAGATAGCTTCTAATAACCGGTTCCATTGTATATTATTGTATTTGATGTAGAAGTGACCTTGCTCCTATTTATTTATATGATTATTAACTTTCTCATTTAGTATTATTATAAGAGAAATTGGTTCTTAGCTTAGTAAGTAACTAAAGATCGTAATTAGAAGGTTTTATTTGAAAAAGATGGTGAATAAACTGCTACTATAGCAAACAAAAGAATTAAATTTTCTTCTGCTATGAGTTTTGTTCTCTTGTGAGGTACCTACACGTTCCCCTGTCACCAATTTGCCACCAATTTTCTGTGTGGTCGGTTTCTTAGATAGTTATGTGGCATTTTTCTATAAAATTAAGTCTGAGATAAATATACTAATAAAATGAACATGGAAAAGGTGTTTGAATAATGAAATCTAAATAAGCGAAAATATACAGGTTAGAACGTATATAAGGTTAGAACAGAGCGCATGTAGGGACAAGTATTCGCATGAGTTCTCTTGATCCCGCTCTTTTACCCCAAAATACTAGCTATTAAATACAATACTATTGATATCATCATTAACGGCGTTACAACAGTAAAACTACTTACTGCGGTTGAGATTTGTATAAAAGACGAAACTAACTTTTATAAAAAGAAAAACTGCTGAATTAATCGCTAGTTTTGTTTAATTTTTTGTCGAATTTTTTTTTTTAGAAACAACAGCTATCAACTTATAAATAGATACAATAGGTTTTTATTATTTTAACTATACGGCCAAAAACAGTTAAGTACCCACTAATGTATTTAAAATCTAACAGGAATAAACGCGTAGGTAGGTATCCTGTATCTATTTTGCTGTACTTACTGCGTAGAACAAAGTTACGCCTGGCTTCAAGATGTCTACTCGGCTGCTACTAGTTCCTTTAAAGAACGCAATGGATCCCCTAACTCTAAGCGGAGATCAGGGCACTGCGTTCTCTTACCCGACGCGTTTTGTTATCCTGGATAACTCTGATACGTTAGCATATGACAAAAATACACAGATTAAATCATACGATTATTTTAAGTTCTCTGTAGCGTAGTATTATGAGCAGTCACGAACGGTCGCGGCTGTGGTTCCCGCCCTGAATATGAATTTTTATATTCCAGATATTTTTGATCAATTATTATACCTAATTTTATTTTAAAAATTAGCTACCTAATTAGCATTATTTTATTGGATTCAACTTAATTTTAAATAATTACTTTTAAAATATTCTTTATCGTTTGATTTTATTAAGTAACCTATGTTACCGGTTCATTTCAATTATTATGATGATTACAGTAGTAAAAAGAAGATTAAATCTATCCGATTCTCCTTGACTTTGTCACGGGCCATGCTTTTATAGCTTTGAACAATTAGAACCTGCCAAAAATTCCATTTCCGCAATAGTGTTATGTTCTGCTTTGATTCATTTCGTCCAAAGGCAACGTCTATTCCGCAAAAAAATGGGTGAATCATCATTTATACATAACTGTACACAGAGCGACCATTGTCATTTGCCTTCTAGCATTCACTAGTACAGTTTTACTACGGACAGGCAGCGCTTTCTTGACAGAAATTTAATAATAAACTGTGGCAATTTTTTTCTATTTCCGAACGTGTTTGCAAGCGTCTACACGCATGCGCGTGGCGTCACTGAATGTCACCCCATTTTAATAACCTCAACGCCTGTCCGAATCAAAATATTGCCGCATTTTATGTTGCCGGCGTTTTTTATTGTACACGTGTGTGAGTGTCCGCATCGCCATTGGCTCGATACATCGAACCATTCGGATCAAAATTAGTTACCACTTAAAATCATTGTGCAAATGAAATATGCTTAGACGGTAAGACTAGCGCGCGCGATACAGAACGTTTTGCTTAGTTTGTTTGTTCTCTCGATATTGGGTGATTTGATTTGTGTATTGTGAACAGAATTTGTAATGAGACTATGTGAACGGTTAACGACCTTTTAACAGCTGTTGTGTACGTGTTGACTAGGTTATTACCGGTCTCTTTCACTCCTGGAGGGGATGGGAGTATCGTCTTCTGTATAGGCGTGTTTTGCCGGTAGGTTGTTTTGTGTAAACTAGTAAACTATTTTGAATATGTTACAATAGTATAAGTTAGTGTATATTATTCTTTGGTATACTTAAGTTTTTAAAATAAGAGAGCGCATATTCTTTAATGTTATTTTGACATTATTATAAATGTTTGCAAAAATTAATTAATTTATTTTTCTAGTTTAGATATTTATTAAAGTAAGTAAATATATTTAGCAAACATTTATAATAATGTCAACTTATTATTAAAGAATATTTGAAAGCACTGTCCCAACTTAACCGCATCATAAGTAATTTGTAAAAATAATCGTTTCGTTTGTTAAAATTCGACAATAAATTTCGACATTGTAGGGTAGACGTTAGCTTGTAACGCAAATACAGATAGACTAGAAGAATTCCACAAGGTTATCCCATATCCTGGGTAGCTCAGATGGTTAGAGCAGTTGCCCGGATTGTGAAAGATTGCGGGTTCGATCCCCGCCTCAGGACGTGACTTTTTAGTTTAGATAGTTTTTTAGGTACATTTGAAAACTCAATAAACATAAAAATAAATTTTCAAAATTTTTATGCCTACCTACGTAATTTTAGAAGAATTGAATATTTCCTGCTCAGCTGATTAATATGAGATGTCCACGATAAAGTGCGATCAATATAAACGCCTAGGCTTTTAACCGATGAAAAGCGCAAGGAAATAAACGTAATTCTGAAACTTCATAAATAAATTCAAGTTAGGAAATTGATTTGTTTATGAAATGAAAACATAGAGTTGAGATTTACAGAGTGACGGGATTAGCTGAAATTAAAAAAAAATCATTTATCTAGATATTCTAATAATTGTAAGGTTTGTTTTAGTAGGGACTAATTCGTTATTATAAGATACGTATACATACAAAAAATCACTTAATTTAAAGTAGGTAAGTACGACAAAAACTGAAATATTAAAGTTAAGCTGAAATATTAAAGTTTACCTTTAATTTTCCTACGGCTGTTGTTCTTATTTTCCAATATGTTAAGCTGATTTATTTATAAAGTACAAAAGCCTAAATAGGAATAGAAACTATTTTCTCTTCAAAAACGATCATTGTCACTCCCTTTTTCGTTTTATAAGCAAACAAACGAATATGAGTTTATAAGAAAGGCCACATAAGTTATTAGAATATAAATAGACTCCTTCTATCCATCTCCGTATAGGACGAAAAGAAAGTTAACGACGTATCGCCAATATTAGAAAAAATATTGTCACTGGGAATTTGAGACAGTGATGTCCCTCCGTTCCCGCCATTCAATGCCAAGGTCGTATTCTAATTTACGGGTATGACGCTGGTTAAATTACAAGAGAAACTTCCGGAAGGCCGAGGTCGTAGTTGAAATTTTGATCATAATTTTTAATTCAAAACAGAAAAATTGTATTGCAGATTTTGTTACGCAACAAAAGTGCGAGTAGCTTTTACAGATGTATTAAAAAATTTAAAGTTACAAACGAGCAACGACCTACATTTCCACCTAAAATGCGTCAAGACCTAAAGTAAAAATTACTTACTTTTAACGAATTTTTGAGATTCCAAAAAAAAAATTAAAAAATAAGCATAAAAGAACATAAAAGCATAAAAGACATAAAAGCCAGCATACTTCCGAAAGCAATGGTTATTAAGTTTTATTCATACTTAAAAATCTTTAGATTCTTTCATACTGACATATCAGAAAAATTGCTTCAAAAACTCATTCAGGGGTAGTAATAATGTAGAGTCAAGAAATATAATGTACTTATTCGTTAAACATTATTATAAACGTTTGAAAAATATATTTACTTATAAAAATATCTGAACTAGAAAAATTTCACATCCTGAGGCGGGGACTGAACCCGCGACCTTTCACAATCCAGGCGACTGCTCTAACCATCTGAGCTATCAGCTACCCAGGACTTGGGATAACCCTGTGAGATTCTTCTAGTCTATCTGTATTTGCGTTATAAGCTAACGTCTACCTTGCAATGTCGAAATAATGTATTTCAACATCCGAAACTATTAATATTCTTTAATTTTATTATAGCATTATTGGTAAATATATGTACTTGCTGTATTATTGAAAAATACTCGGACATTTTGACTTATGACTAATTTCAAGTGACAGTTCTAGAGGAACCTTGTTCAACATTATGAATGGGAAACACCTGAAGTTGGATCTGGAAGATTAAAAGAGTCAAGGTTAAAAGAATTTACGCAGTTATACTCAAAATCTGCCTATTTCCGCCTATTTTCATCTCCCATTTATTTAAATGAGAGAATTGGCCAAAAGTTTTGAAACTTCTTAGTTATGGTATGTTTAGTTGTCTATGTAGAAAATTATGAAAATGATAGGTACGGTATTTATAAATAATCATAAGATAACTGGACAGCGCTTTTTAAAATGTATGTCTAGAGTCAATTTTCACGCTTGAAATATATCAGATATTTCGAGTCACAATTCAATCAATCAAAAAATAAATCAGGACAATATCCCTTTTAAAATAGTTAACAGAGAAAAATATTTTTATATTTTCACATGAAAAAAAAAACTGTAAATATTATGAATGTTTCCAGCAGTAAATGTTAATCATAGAGAAGAACATGATTTCTAAAATTAAAGGTTGAAAAGTAAATTTGAATACTCTAGAATATATTTTTGGCAATTTTGTAAAAACGATGATAAAAACGTCCGCGCAAACTGTTTCAAATCATTCTGGTACACAACAGACTGATTTAAAAGGGTTTCTTTCAAAGAAGTCTGCCTCACGGCATATTACTCACATTTTATATTAAGTATATTATGGTAATATTGGCTTTACACAGAGATAATTTTAAATCGAACCGCGTAAACGCTCGTGTGTGTGCAAAGAATTTATTTATTTCTATATCTCTTATTCGTCATAATCACAATACTTACAGTATTTAATAAGAGCGCCGGTTAGGTTTTAAAGGTCTGATATAACAATTTTACTAGGTGCTAGACCCGTATGTAGGGTCGTCTGGGTAGGTACCACCGCCTTTCTTATTTCAGCCGTGAAACAGTTCGCTGTGTTTCGGATTGAAGGGAAAGGTAGCCAGTGCAATTACTGGGCATGGACGGCATTTCATCTTAGGCCCCAGGATGACAACGCACCTGTAATATCAAGTGACTTTTCCTTGTTATTGCAGGTGTCTATAGGCGGCGGTAACCGCTTACCATCAGGTGGGCCGTCAGCTTGTTTGTCATCTAGTTGTATAAAAAAAAAAAATATATACGCCATAAAACGACTTATAAATGGACATTAAAGATCCGAATTGTACGCCATTTTTCATTACTCACTACGCAAATGTTTATGATAGATTTCTGGCGCTCATATCTGGTCCTATTCGCAGCTCAAAACAAGTATCTTCTCAGAAATACCTTTTATTGTCACTTGAGATCGATTGCAAATAATAGTCAATAATTTGTTGATATTTTTGTAATTTAATTCTACTACATAAGAATGAAATTGTCATGGCAATGTTTCTATATGACAGCATGCAAATATGGCGATCGAAGGTATTCCATCTCTTTAAACAGATTCTTTAATTTATTTTGTAATCCTACATCCCCATACGTCTGCGAGGGCTAATTTTGTATGGACCGTGCCCCTTTTTCTTTACTAAAGAAATACTAATATTAATTCAGACCATGAGCTCCTATGAGATAGTAAAATTTATCATATTTAATTGAAAAACCAATCGAAATTATCACTATCGGTATCGCTATAAGCACGGCTCAAAGGTTACAACAAACAACATTTTTCAATCAAAGCTGATTGTATTCAAACTCTCCTTACGCGGGTCTAACTAAACGATGAGATTTCTTTAGAAACACCCACGTACGTTATCGCCATTTACTATGTATCTTTTTATGCGATGTTTAAGTACAGACGACAGCACGTCAAGTGTAACAGTTGCAGTACGAAAGCCTCCTCTATTACGAACGTAGGAAGGGCGGTCTCAAGGTCAAACTGTTACGCTTGATGTGCTGTCGACTATATACTATAAACAGCTAAATTGATAACTAAAAAATATTTTAAGAATACTATTTTTGACTTAAGGGCTCTGTGCATGTACTACCATCACCACCAAAGACAACTTTGTAAGTATTTACTATCGTTATCCACATCTTACAAAGACCATTTCCTGATGCCAATAAAAACACTTATAGATTGATTGAGAGCTCGCTATAATTTGTTAGATATCACAAACTGAAACGACCTTGGTGCTCTTTGAATCGGCAAACGTTTGCGATCTGTCATTTGAATAGAATCGTTGGACCCTTCATTTAAGTCTGTCAAGCCCTTTTCGTGGGGTCCGGTTTAGCCCATCGTGACATTTTGATGTCAAATACGAACCGCCCAAAGTAAAAACAAACTGTCGTTAACATGAACTGATAAATTTCGGTTGTTATAGACTTTCTCATAAGCCCAGTATGGGGTCGGCAGAAAATGAAGCGTTGTGGCCCTGCGTAGCTGAGCTGAGCTGGTTACTCTTTTGGCTATATTTACATAAGTACTCATAGTTGCTATTCTTTACAGTTTTGTAATTTCGTAAAATTGTGACCAAATAAACGCCTTTTTTTCTAAAAATATCCTAAATTTATAAGTCATTCTTTAAAACCTGTTCATAGAAAAATCTTTTGATTTTTATTCTTTTAATCTAACACTTAATACCAGGCTAGGTACATTTTAAAGTATTTTCAATGTCTAAAAATTGTAAATATCGTGACTTTCAAAACCATACATACTAGAACCATACATATTACATAAATATACATTTTTTTAATACACTGACGCCTATTATCTAGCTAGCTAAAGTAAGCATCATTAAGAGCATGAGAGTGGAGAAATAATAATAATAATATGTATATAAATAATAATACATGACTTGTAAACAAATGCTTGTACTCATCATACAAACATTTTCTCCTACCGGGATTCGAACCCGGGACCTTCCCTTCTTCCTTTCACATGGGTTCCTTCAAAAGAGGCGTGAGACCTTAAGGGCTGGCAAGTTGGAGCCGGCTAAAACAGTGTGTTTCAGGCTGCACCACCTGTCTCCGCATATGAACTCATCTTACCGCTTCACATCAGGTAGTGTAGTCATTTGCCGTGCTTTGTATAAAAAAACCTAGGACTTCTGGTTTAGGAGACAGGGGTAGGTACTGACTATTACCGACTACCAGACGGCTGTGCAATGGTTTTGTTTTATGTTGCTGTATTCCACAGGCATCACTTACCAGTTGGAACGTGTTGTTGTTTGACCATTTAAAAAATTTAAATCTCCATGGCTTTTTTATTATTGTTTTTAAACTAAGCACGGCAAATGACTCAACTACACCTGCCCCCCAATTCTGCTATTGTATTTTGATCTGAAACGAATCGGAAACGCTTAAGTTAGAACGTTTTTGTATTCTGCTAACTCAACGCAATCGAAACGTAACCGTAACGCATCAGTTTGGTATTCTACTAACAAACACGTAACGCGAACCTTTCGGTTCAATCATTGTTTCGTATTCTGCTAAATATTTAACATTTGTGACAGCCGAAACGCATCGATAGTTCTTTTTTCGAACTGTCCAAAATTGACAACTGTCAAGTCACCAAGCCATAATATATTTGTTTCTTGCAATAATGCTAACAATTATCGAGCCGAAGTTGAACCAACCGAGAGCGTTTCGTTAGCGTTCCGGCTTCATAAGCAATGTTAGTGGAATACCTTTTTGTATTACAACCGCATTGGTAACGATACCGAAACGCAGCCGATCCGTTTAGGAAAATAAATAGCAGAATTGGGGGGCTGATGTACAGCGGTAAGAACAGTTCATACGCAAACCACATTTTGAAAGAACCCATGTGCCGGCAAAGAAATCCAAGAATTCATTTAGTTACTAGTTATTTCACTAAAGTGTACCCGACTTTCTGACTGAAAATTTACTGGAATCATCAGTTGATTTAGTGCTAGGCAGTAAAACGTTGAACGGGAGTGGCTCACCAAATAGGGCGGAAAGATTACTCGTTTAGCATCGCGCCATTTCATTTTACCAAGTCCGCCTCCGCGCCGTATCTCTTCAAAGCAGAGATGACGACTCCATGTACGGTTAGCGAAATTTTTAATTATCTTTCAATATTTAATTTGTTATATCACTGAAGGTATAGACCAAACAGTTCAGACCTTTTCTTCTGCTAGAAACAAAACAAATATTTTGATTAGAGCGTAATAAAATTCAACTAGGTAGGTTTATTTTAAGAGTAAGTATGGTAAAGCATATACAAGGTGTATCAGAATTACAAAAAAAAAGAAATTCTTTATCGAAAACTCCAAATGAAAATGTCACTCTTCTAGTAATCGGTTGTGAATGTCATTCAACCTAAAATTACTAGAGTACAACCTAACCTAGTACAACCTAAAATTACTAGAGGCCGATCACTAGAGTAGTGACATTTTCATTTTGAGTTAAGATATAGAATTTCTTTTTTTTGGGTAATTCTGATACACCTTGTATTTGACATGCTCCCGACGAAAACACGAAGACGATAAAGTATAGTTCGTATTATAGAGCCAGTTATTATTCACTTAAAATATGTAAAAGGAAATAAGTACATACATATTATTAGTATTTTCATACAAAAAAATGTTTCGTATCATTTTTATTTACGTCATGTATATTAACTAAGGCTAACAAAGACCATAGTTCTCGTCAGGAAAGTATGTTATTTTGATCTATTGTGTTATTTATGGGCGTAAGACTAAAAAATTTTACGCAGCTATGCTAGCTCTATTCAAGATATTTATCTATTAAAACTAAATGATTAAAGATATCACATTTACATGTTTGATTTTGTACGTTGCTATAAAAACTTTAAAAGTAGAAAACGGTGAAGAAATTGGTAGGTTACGCCTAGTGCTCCGGTGGCGAAGCAGGTATCGCGTCTGGCTGGACCCCAATATCACGAACACTTTTAAATTTCGAATCGTCATCGTATCGATCGAGTAATTACGTTAGCTTTTGTCTGGCTTTTGTTTGAAATTTTAAGCGTACGTGAACGATACGATTGCGATTCGAAATTTTAAAATGTTCGTGCTAGGTACAGGAGACGCGGATTTTGATTCCCGCCTGGAGCATATATTTTTTTTATAGTTTTCTTTCTTTATTTTTATTTTTTACAATTGAGGATATACCGGAAGTAAAAACCGCTTGCGCCTACTATATAAAAGTAATATTGAAGCATAATATAAAAATATCTAACAAAGATTTTTTTCTGTCGCTACTTTTTTCGAATTCAGAATAAGTCCAGAACAACCATCGGCATAAATTTACGTGAACTTTCAACTGCAGGGAGCCCGGTGTAACTGAGAGCACTTGTGTGCCCGTGTACTTTATAGTTTGTAACACACATTACGTTGTACAATTACGAAACACCTTCGTGTTGTTGATATCCTCACAAACTGGAACCAAAGTGGTCGCGTACTGTACGGTTTCAGAGAAACTTTCTCCCACGTACGCTCAGGTTGTGGAATGAACTCCCTGCAGAGGTTTTCTCGATCGAGTACAGCATGAGATTCTTCAAAAAGGGTGTGAAAAGGTTTTAAAGGGTCGCCAACTCGCAAATGATACTCCTGGTGTTGCATGCGTCCATAGGCTACGGTAATTGCTTACCATCAGGTGGGCCGTATGCTTGATTACCAACTCAGTGGTACAAAAAAAATTTTAGAAATACTGCGAACAAAGACTATATAACTATAAGACTATATAACTGGTTAAGTACTCCGTGACTGCGAATGACAATGATTTAGATGACACGAGGTAATATTATTGTGGACTGAAAATAACGCTCATATTACATGTAAAATAAGGTACAAAGTAATTTTTACTTAGAAAAATATAATAACAGAAATTTTTCTAGTTTAGTTATAATAATTTTCTAAGTAGGTAAATATGTTTTTCAAACACTTAGGTAGGTTAAAAATAAAAATAAGAATGTACAAAGTATTACAATTCAGGTTTTATTATTAGCTAGGTAATAAAATAGGTGCATGCCGTTAGCTACGGATTCTTTCAAAGATCATTTACGCTACATTACAATCATTATTGACCGTTGTTATTAAATAGTTAATACAGTATGTTCTCTTGAGTGATAAATTTTTTCATGATACATTTTTAGTTGTATCACATCTTGAAGGCTTTATGTAAACTTCCAACTACTTCTTTAACTAGATACTAGATAACACTGTTTGAATAGTCCGAATTATTGAAAATCAAAAGCCCCCAATGGTCTTACGTGGCTTGACAAATTAAAACTTCATATTCTAATATTTGTTACTTCGAGGTCCTAATATTTAATTTTGCTAGCAAGCGTGAATGATTGTGATTCCAATGCGCAGTGCCAACAAAGTATTTATTGTTTTTACATTGTACAGTCAAGAAACAAAATCAAATTCATTGATTTGCGAACATGGGTCATATAGGGTACTCAAATGCAAATAAAGTGATTTTCCATATTCAACCTTTTGGTAAGCAAAATATTACATACATTAGCACTTAAATCCATTATTACTACTATGCTAAGAACGTGTTACAACTAATAAAACAAAATTAACAACAAAAAAAAATATCATTTAAAGTTTAACAATTGTCAATAGGTGTTCAATTAAATTATTAATACAATATTATTATTATTATAAATTACTTCAGTCTAGTTTAATATCAATGTTTACCTAATCGAATTCAAAATTATTAATAAGACTATAAAGATATAAGAAGATTATACAGTATGGTGACGACAGTACGACAATAAATTAAAACATGGGTGGCCCAAAAGGTGCTTTTTCACGCCTCTTTTGAAGGAACTTTGGAAGGAAGGAGATGTTATAGGAAGGAGGGAACACATGTGCTGACAAAGAATTCTAATTTCTGGAAGTACGTTAAAAAACGAAATATTAAATTTCTTTGTGCGTGATGCTCAACAGCGTGATGTTGAGGTGAAGACAGTGGATTGATGACTCCGAAGACCGGCACGCGTGCTCCTGAGTAGGAAGGAAAAAAGGTCAAAAAGCTCAAAGCACTCTCTGTGATATAGAAGACGCAATGCTTCGACGCAATTGCAGAGGGTCAAGGTTTTTCGTGACCTCTACATCGCCAATGATACGGACAGCACGACGCTGCCATCTGTCTAGGGCATCGAGGAGGTACTTGGCGGAGGCATCCCACTAGTGCGAGCAATATTCCACGCAAGACCGGACCTGAGTTTGGTGAAACAGGCATAATTGGTCAGGCGCGAAAAATCGACGCATCTTGTTCAGAACACCGAGCTCTTCCGTGAGGCTATTTTGAACACGGTTTCGATGTAGTTCCTAGAATTCAGATCGCAGCATATCTCCATACCGAGCAAGTTTAAGGAGCCCTTTGCAAAAAGAGTAGTGCCCTGAAGAGAGAGAAAGGGAAGGAACGGCGACATTTTGACTGTAAACGTGCACACCTGTGTTTTCTTAGCATTGAACTCAACAAAGTTATTAGACCCTCATTCAGATAGAAAGTTCAATACCCTGTTGAGCTCAATGGTAATATTCTCTTTCTCTCTCTTGGTTTCTGCGCGCCCATCCCCTTGGTGACCGTAATATCCACCATGCACTGTACCATCATCCGCATAGCAGTGAATGTTTCCTAACAGAAACATGTCATTGATATAAAGAAGAAAGAGTGTGGGGGATAGAACAGAGTCTTATGGTACACCAGCATTCACTGACATGAACCGCGAAGCGCATCCATATGCGAAGACACGGATTATCCGCTCATGGAGGAAGCCGAGATCCAGTTGCAGAGCTGAGCGGGCAGACCATATACCGGGAGCTTGGAGAGAAGAGCCCTGTGCTGGACCCGGTCAAACGCTTTGGCAATGTCAAGGCTAACACCCACTGAATCACCACGTTTGTCAATAGCTTCACCACATGCATTAAATACGCTAGAAATTCACCCATTGACTGTTTCGGTCTAAGCCCGTACTGTCGATCATTAATTAATGAGTAATCTTTTAGGTATCGGATCAGCTGGTTGTTTATGATCCGTTCCATGACCTTGCAAAGAACTGAGGTGATAGCTATTGGGCGATAGCTGGGTCTTTTGATATGTAAGTAGTCACTGAATTTGGATATATGTATACAGTTAATAATGATACCCGAATAATGTTTCAATCTCCGCTTCAAAGTGCTAATTTATTATTAGCCGTCAAACCGTGGACTACACTAATAATCTATAATCATAGTAGGTATAAAATGGCAGGTTCCCTTCTAAGTCCACATATTGTGACAACTACGGAACCCTACACTACGTGTGGCCCGACACGCGCCTGGTTTCAATAACTATGTATGTGCGTCACGTTCCTTACTCCTTGCTTCCACGCACGTACAAGTTAAGGATTACCTTTCCAATCCGTATTTTAAACTGCGCTACAAGAAATAACTGTTAGGGTCCTTCAACGTGAAGGGTACCAAACTCTTTGAAAGGCCGTCAATAGAGGTTTTCAACCTTATTATAATATTGAATGTAAGTATGTACCTGCATTAAGTACACCGGCGACCCAGCCCCCATACAGCAGCATTCTGCATAAGCGCTAATGCAGGGCCTAGTAACTAACTCCCTTAAATCCTTAATTTTCAAGCAAGGACCAAAAAACCGCTATTAACTGGTCACACGTAATTTCGATATACATATCATTATTAACGGTATCCAAATCCAGTAAATCATAAAGATACCTGTAACTTACGGTGGCGGTTACGCGCAACCGTTATATCAAAACTCCTAACAAGTAAGTAGAATACCTTAGAAGTTAGGGTATCTGTACTTAATCGGATACCGATCGCACAAGCTCGCAACGGCAACGTTACGTGTAATACCGTTTTTAATATACGTTTAAGTTATGACCTAAAAATTATGGTACCGTTTTGAAGAAGACCTTTAAATTATAGTATCCTTTAAATAATGGATTGTATAATAGTAATCCCCGGTTTCATTATTCATCTATCTAACACCATCTCATTGAGACTATTCTTATGGGGCCAAACACGAATATATCTGCTGTAAGTTTCTGAAGAATTAAGCATCCCACAGACTTTTGCTGGTAAAGGATCAGCTCAAGTTTTGTATGTCATGGGAATGTCACCGAAGTGACAGTACACCAAATTTCAAATCAATCGGATCTGTAAAAGTCAGTAAAACCTTTTTATCATGTAGAAAATGAGCTGATAGTCATCAACGCCTGAACTGGTCTTTATAAATTATAGCTAAGAAGCATCCTAGTCACTTCAGCTTTCAAAAAAAAACAAATCAAAATTGATCCATTCGTTTACGAGCTTCGATGCCACAGACAGTCACACAGATACACGGACAGACACGACAAACTTATAAAACCCCTCTTTTTTTTAATAAATAAATGAAACATTACGGGCACGCTGTATAGTTTCGTTATCTTAAAACGGTCATACTTGGTATTTATTTCGCTATTAAGATAATTACTCCATCTCAAACGACGTTAATAATCTGAGGTCTGATGATGGATGGTTTTAATTTAAATGAAACTGTACATTGTAATCGCCAGATTGATATTGGGCGTACTTTTGATTGAGCTCTGGGACAGGGGAACAAACCGTTGTATGTCATCACAGTATAAGAATGTGTACCAGTAGATACAAAATTGTGTTTAGTAACTACATTGTGAAGTGAAATAAAAATGATTATTTATTTGTTACAATGTCTGGTGTGTATGTGAGTCCCTTTTAATACATTTTACAACTGTCGTTGGAACTTTTAGCATCATTCATACTATCATCAACTTACCACCCTTAGTGAATGTTAATGCCCAACACTTATTGGCCAAAACTTTTAGATAATATTTTTTATACCAAGCACAGAAAATGACCCAACACCAACTGACGACGACGATGTGAAGCGGTAAGAAGAGTCCATAAGCGAAGGCAGGTAGTGCAGCACTCTTGCTATCCCTACCTTGCTCTTGCCGGCCAATTATTTTGAAGGAACCCATGTTATAGGATGTGCTGGCTAAGAATTCCAAGTTTTAGAAGTACGACCAAGAAACGTGATAGGTATTTCCACATGCGTAATAATAATGCATATTGAGTTTGTCTTTGTCGAAAGGACATTGTTATGTAAAGTTTTATGGGATATGTTTTTTGGGATATAAATAATATAAAAATATTTTTGAGTAATATACCTGCATAACTTATGTGATTTCATTCATATTACAGGTGTCTACATGGGATGATCACCTCTTTGTTTGTTTGCTATTCTTCGAAAAAAAAATTCAATCTCACAAATTTTCTACTTAGAACCCCTTATTTATAATTTCATAAATTTAATTATATATCATATCATGTTCAATGGTTTTGAGAAATCTAAAAATACCTTATAATTTAGGAGTAGTTATTTGAATCACATAATGTAAAATATATATCTATGAATGATCTAAAAACACATCGCAATATTCATCGGGTAAACAATTGAAGCTTCTCATAAATGCCGGAGACATTCAGTGAATATAACTGCTATTCCCAGTGCATTTCAATATTGGTTTCGAATCTGAAATTTTCAGTTCCATATTGCACCCTATTATCAATATCACACAGCATCATCTCTTTCTCGATATGATCGTTTGTTATATCATGATTGTTATTAGTAAATGTTTGCTTGTCGTAAATTGCCGGTATGACGCATATATTGTGGCGATAGATATAGTAGGTATAATGAATATCATATGCTATATTGATAACGCTTCTGTCTCTGTCTGAAGACTAAATGTTACCTTTGTTATGATAGTCGCATCAGAAATTATCTTGATTGTATTTCCATATCTCCTGTTTAAAATTGCAAACCGAAATAAACAAAACCCTTTTGTGTAAACCTACTACTACACTCCAAATCGTAGAAAGTAAATTATGTAAAGAAAATGAAATCCCTTATACAATAAAATATGTTACATATAAATACATATAAAGTTCTTCAGATGTATGGTGGCACATTTGGAAACATATAAAATGTATCTACTTCTAAAATGATGTATAAAGTTATGCGGTGATATCTGAAAAGGCACTTAAATATCAGATATTTTAAGGGATTCTGATAAGAATTAACCTTTGATATGGCGCGGCACTCAGAAAATACGTGAATCTCTAAAAATTTAATGGTTTTCTACTAAAGAGATAGCGTGACAATTACTAGTACTGGGGCAACATGGGAGACTAGACAGGGCAAATGTGCGGTGCGTTGCGGGGCAGTGGCACCTTTAGTACTGTGAAATCTCGAAAAAAAAATTGTTAAGTTCTGTTACAATTTTAAAATTGTAGTTTGATAACGTGCAGATAATTGTCTTAGCTTGGTTAGCAATTTTTCTAAATATAATTAGCGTAGTGGTAATCCAGCTGAACGACGTTCATTTGTTTCATACTCGTATGACGGTGCTGTTTTGTATGACCAAAGATGGTTAAAAATCGAATCAATCATTCCATCTACGATTTAAATATTATAATAGTTTTATATGTTGCATTATATAGACCATAAAATAATTTTAGGAAAACTAAATGCTACACGAATAATCTATAAGATACAATTGGATCTCACAAGTAATTTTTGTTTCAGGTACTTCATCGGCCTCTTGAAATTATCAAGTTACATCTAATAGTGGATTAAGCTGCATCTGATAACAAGAGCGGCACCAATATCTGTGATGTTTCTGTGATACGCACATGACCAGTGTTCATATTTTTCTACTCTAGAATAGTTTATACAAGACAGTTTTTAAGAAAGTTTTAAAGTATAGCGTAAAATCCAAGAGTTAACGTAACATTTTAAGTGCCTGTATGCCGACGGCCTGACTATAAAGTGATTAATTGATAAATTTTGTAAGAATTATTAAGTTTGTGATTAATGTGATATAAAAATTTCATTCGTTGATAGTTTGCAGCACTTATTTGTTTAACGTGATGAATAAATAAATTTTTAACAAGCACTTAGAAGAAAAATTATCAAGAAATTGTTATTAACAATATAAAAGATCTAACAAGTGGACGGACTTGTATTCTTCTTGATTGAATGTACCAAAATGTCGCCTCATAAAGAGAGCCTCGGAAACGGATTAACGCAAAATCCATCTAAATCTCAATTACTTACAGACGTAGATGCACCAAGCAAAGACTACCTGTCTACAAGTGTGATGGACGACTTCAACATAGACTCTAATGAACCCGTGTATACAGTTTACAGTTCTCGATGGATTATGTTGACTTTCTTCGTGATGTTCTCTGCATCGAACTCATTACAGTGGGTCCAGTACACAATAATTAATGACATAGTGGTGAAATACTACCACGTGTCGAGCAGTCTAGTGTCATGGACTTCGATGATATACATGGTGACGTACGTGCCATTGATCTTCCCTGCGAGCTGGATGCTGTCCAAAACGGTAAGTAAAACAATCTTGTTAACTAGTGAGAATAAAATCAGCAAGCTGTTTGGCGGGTGTAAAGTGAAATAGAATATCCTAACATTGCGGTAGTTTGTATGGTACCCACAAACCAAATACAGTATCTCTACTATTGAGTAGACGCCGGTGGGCTGGTTAGGTACAAACGGTTACTAGCAGTAAGGTCGTTTATTTTATTCACAACAAAAAGCAGTTACCAAAAATCAAGCCGAATATTTTTAGTAACTTTATTATGAATAGTTAGGGTTCCAGCACGCATAATAGTTTATTTACACATTTTGGGTGTGTTAGTTTACACACCGGAAATATTTTACGAAACATTAGTTTATACTATTAGAAAAGTTTAGCTTTGAAGCTATAATAAACTTTAAATAGTCCTGATCTTTCCCAGAAATATCCTAATAAGTAATAATGGTATCTACATTATCGCTCCCGGGGATAGCATATAAATCTGGCGATCCAATTTGAATTTGCCAGCTCTGACTAATGACGGTTTACTAACTGCGTTTTAAACTGAAAAGTTTATTTGCACTTATCTTATTGGCTGGGACCTGGAATTCATAAAGTTTGAGGGATCGTTGCCGGATTAGCACGGAGTTCTTATGTAAATTTTGCTTCAAACTGTGAATTTGTATTGGGAGCTTAAGCTATAGCAATTAGTTTTTTTTTCTTGGGGCTGCTGAGTGCACACACTTTGGCTTATGGTCTAGTTATTAACCGACTTCAAAAACGAGGAGGTTCTCAATTCGGCCGGTATATTTTTTTTTCTATGTATGAACACCGATTACGCCGAGATTACTGATCCGATTTGCGTGATTGTTTTTTTGTTCGATGCGGAATAGCTGCCATTTGGTCCCATAAAAATTTTTTCAAAAACAGTTGGGTACTTTGGTTTTAAATTAAAAAAAACTGAAATTATAAAATCTTCTACATAAGCGAAATTGCGAATTTTTGCTTTTCCAATGACTTTTTAGTGAAACGATACGATAGTAGGAAACAATATAAGTTGACGGTCACCCATCTAGCTTCGACCGTAGAAAGTTATCACTAAAAATTGTGAAAAAAAAATTTTAAACAAAAATTAAAACCGACTTCAAAAAACTGAAAAGGATGAAATAATTAAATTTAAGTAGGTATTCATCCCCTAGAAACATATTTTTGGAGTTGGTGCTTTACTTTCTATTGATTTTGGAAATCACTTAGCACCAACTCCAAAAATATGTTTCTAGGGGATGAATACCTACTTAAATTTAATTATTTCATCCTTTTCAGTTTTTTGAAGTCGGTTTTAATTTTTGTTTTCTTATATAAAAATTTAAGTTTTTTTTGATCCCAGTCGCTGCCCTATGCATCGCATATGATACATAACAGTTAAGGATACAATCATCTTTTGTTTTCATTCCTCAATAATATAAACATTTTCAAAAATGCAACCTAAGTTATGCACGGCTATATTGAAGCTTTCAAATTTTCTTTTGTGTCTTCTACGCGGGCAGATCATACGTTTAAATCTCAGTTTTTTTTTTTTTTTTTTTTTTTATACAAAGCACGGCAATTGACCCAACACCACCTGATGTGAAGCGGTAAGGAGAGTCCATATGCGAAGACAGCTAGTGCAGAAACGGACAATGCACTAGCTGCCTCCACCTTGCCGGCCCAAAAGGTGCTTTTTCACGCCTCTCTTGAAGGACCCCATGTTATAGGAAGGAGGAAACACATGCGCTGGCAAAGAATTCCAAGTTCTGGAAGTACGACAAAGAAACGAAGAACTAAATTTCTTAGTGCGTGATGTTGAGGTGGAGACAGTAAATGGATGACTCCGAAGACCAGCACGCGTGCTCCTGAGCAGAAAGGGGGAAGGTGGGATAAGGTCGAAAAGCTCTTCAGAGCACTCTCCGTGATAAAGCCGATAAAAGGCGCTAAGCGACGCAATGTCCCGACGCAATTGTAGAGGATCAAGTTTGTTCGTGACCTCTACATCGCCAATGATACGGACAGCACGACGCTGCAATCTGTGCATCGAGGAGGTACTTGGCGGAGCCATCCCATAAGTGCGAGCAATATTCCACGCAAGACCGGACCTGAGTTTTGTACAGCAGGCATAGCTGGTCAGGCGTGAAAAATCGACGCACCTTGTTCAGGACACCGAGCTTCCGTGAGGCTGTTTTTATCACGGTTTCGATGTAGTTTCTAGAATTGAGATCGCAGCATATCTCCATACCGAGTAAGTTCAAGGAGGCCTGTGCCGAAAGAGTAGTACCCTGAAGAGAGGGAAGGGGAAGGAACGGCGACATTTTGGCTGTAAACGCACACACCTGTGTTTTCTTAGCATTGAACTCAACAAGATTGTTAGATCCCCATTCAGATACGAGGTTCAACAACCTGTTGAGCTCAATAGTAAGATTCTCCCTCTCTTTCTCGGTTTCAGCGCGCCCAGCCCCTGGGCGACCGTAATATCCCCCATGCACTGTACTGTCATCCGCATAACAATGAATGCTTCCTAATGGAAGCATATCATTGATATGAAGAAGAAAGAGTGTGGGGGATAAAACAGAGCCTTGTGGTACACCAGCATTCACAGACATGAACCGCGAAGCGCATCCATCTGCGAGGACGCGTATTCTCCGCTCATGTAGGAAGCCGGCGATCCAGTTGCAGAGCTGATCGGGCAGACCGTATGCCGGGAGCTTGGAGAGAAGAGCCTTGTGCCAGACCCGATCAAAAGCTTTGGCAATGTCAAGGCTAACAGCCAGTGACTCACCACGTTTATCAATAGCTTCACCCCAGACATGCATTAAGTACGCTAGAAGATCACCCGTTGACCGTTTCGGCCGAAACCCGTACTGTCGATCATTAATTAATGAGTGACCTTCTAGGTATCGGATCAGCTGGTTATTTATGATCCGCTCCATGACCTTGCAAAGAACTGAGGTGACAGCTATTGGGCGGTAGTTTGCTGGGTCTGATCGGTCTCCCTTTTTGGGGACCGGTTGCACATTGGCCTCTCTCCAAGATTCAGGCACACACCCAGAAGAGAGAGAAAGGCGGTATAGCCGGGTTAAGACGGGAGACAACTCCGCTGCGCATTTATTTAGTACTATCGCTGGGATGCCATCAGGTCCACTAGCTTTCCGGACGTCGATTGACTGCAGCTCCGCACGTACATCACATTGCCTGATACGGATATTAGGCATTGTGTGGCCACAGTGGGAGAGTGTTGGTGGCTGTGAGTTGCAGTCATCGATTCGGGAATGAGCAGCAAAGAGTTTTACCAAAAGATCGGCTTTCTCTTGCGGCTTGTGAGCTAGCGAGCCGTCAGAACATCTCAACGGGGGCAGCGAGGGTTGACAGAAGTTGGACTGCACGGCTTTGGCCAGACGCCAGTAGCTACGGCTTCCCGTAGGATGCGTGAGTAGTTCTTGGCCAACTCGTGCAACGCGCTGTGCATCCGCTCTGATGAGTGCCCTCTTGCAGGACTTGGTGGCGTTGTTATAAGCTGCTTTCAGCGAGTCAATGTTAGGATCTCCGCAAGCTCGACCCCTGATCCAAGCGCGGTATGCCGACTGTCTGTTCTCAACAGCTATGGCACACTCCCGGTTGAACCAGAGGTTACGCCTACCCCTACTGATGAGATCGGAGTGAGGGATATAGTACTCCATCCCTAACATGATCTCATCAGCAACAGCAGTAGCGCTAGCGCTCGGGTCCAGCTCACTGAAGCAGCGCTGCCTCCAAGGGACAGATGCGAAGTAATCCCGCATACCATCCCAATCTGCCGACGCATAGTGCCAGATGCGGCGTTTGGCAACCATGGGTACCGGTGGCGACGCCCGTGGCACCCCAGCGGATATCAGGCAGTGATCCGATGTTCCCAAAGGAGCACGAACCTCTAGCCGATATCCGTCCGGACGAGACGTCAGCAGAAGGTCCAACAATGAGGGCGCGTGACCGACAATGTCTGGAATCCTGGTGGGCTGGTTTACCAGTTGTGTCAGGTCGTGCGTGAGAGCGAAAGCATGGGCAGTTCTACCAGCATGGTCAGTTTTAGAGGAACTTAACCACGACTCGTGGTGAGCATTAAAGTCCCCTAAAAACACCAATTCCGCGGTTGGATACTGCTCCAGCGCAACATCTGCCACCCGACTAAGATGTTCGAAAAGTCGAGTTGTCTCCATTTCACCGCTGTGAGATCTATACAGGCACACGTAGACACGGCTATGTGTGCCCAGGTCCACATGCACCCCAAGAATCGAGTAGGAAGGGTCCTCCAAGCAGCGCAGACGGCGACAGCAAACATCCGCCCGGACAAACAAGCATACCCCGGCCTTCGCTTTGAAGGACTCCTCAAGAGCGTAGCCGGGGTAATCCAAGTAGCTAGTGTCAGCCGGGCGAAGAATTTGAGTCTCCGTCAAAAACAGCATAGCCGGTCGAGCCGTCTCGAGATGTTGGTGGACGGCATTGAGGTTAGCATGGAGCCCACGGATGTTAGTGAGCCCGACCTCAAACAGCGTGGTTGTGGTGGGGGTGTGCACCGCTGATCGACCGTTCATGTTCTTGAGCGCTGCCATAGAATATGATGTAAGGAGGAGAGGCGTGAATTGAGGGAACGTTGCCGCGATATAGACGGTCAAAGCGTGAGGCCTGTTTCCCCAGTTAACAGCCGACAGAAGAGAAGCGCTGACCCGCCGAACGGAAGGGCCCCCGAACCCCCCCGGGAATGGCCGCCGGGACCCCACCACCCGGTCACCAACCGGCACGACGGACCACCCCAAGATTATGCGTGGCATGATAGGGCAGCCTCACGAACTGGTTAGGTTCGCTTGGGCCCCTGTACTGTACCACGGGCGGCCAGCGGAACAGCCGTTTCTTCGGGTCTCCCTGGTCGGCGGGTCAACGCAGTCCTCCTGGCTCTGGTTAGACGGAAGCCGTCACTGACCGAATCCATCGCCGCAACGTCTCCCCAAGCTCTGGTTGTACGCTGACTGATCCCGGAACGCGACCACAAGTGGTCACTTGGCGGGTTTTACGCCATGCGTACGGTGGTCACTAACCAGACGGGTGTTCAGACCCTACCACCAGTCGAGGAGTTGGTAGCTCGGTAATCCCTTAGTCGCCTCTTACGACACCCACGGGAAGAAATGGGGCGGTGAATTGTATTCTTAATCCGTCACCGCACGGACAAGAGATCATCATGATCTGAGGTTCAAACAGATTATCGTTGATTATGTTCTTTGATTATCTTACGGGGTCAAACCTCCTTGATTGAACTCTGGCGAAGCATTTGGCTACAATATTTTAGGTGGAGGTACTTGATCAATGGGGACGCCTCCTTTAAGAGAAAATTTTCACTATACATACAATGGACACGTTTTTTTATACCACTATAAGGTCGATGAACCATACGGCCCACCTGATGGTAAGCGGTTACCATTGCCTGTGGATGCTTGCAACACTAGGGTCACTTGCGCGATGCAGACCCTGTAAAACCTTTTCCGCCATTTTTGAAGAACCCCATGCTGTAGTCGTTCGAGATAACCTCGGCAGGGGGCACATTCCACCACCTGAGCGTACGCGGGAATCTTTTTTTTCTTTAAAACTGTTCAGTAGGCGGCCATTTTAGTTTCAACGTTCATTACGTCTTGAAACAACAAGAGGCTTAATGTAAAATCAATAATTATGTAGTATCTTCATTTCGAGTGATACTATCTACATAAGGACAGTCAGTATCAGAAACAAAATCATCAGGGCTTTCAAAGTACTGAAAAAAAACTATGATGTTTTAAAAAAGTGACCATATTACTAGATGCTGCAAGCAACATACGATTCTATCATTGTAGTGTTAGGACTGCTTTTCTAAAACAGAGCGGATATTTTTACCACTGATAGCTCAGATGGTTCTGATGCTGATTGTACCCCCAAGGAGGAAACTTTGAGAATCTTGACTTTGTAAAATTAGTAATGAAAGATACAAGATGCGATGATTGATTTAACCGAGTTCCTTGTATAGCAAGTATCGAATATCGAAGGTTATATTTCACCGTTTTACTGACTAAATCCTATCCTCATCCATCTTTCAGGACCGGCCAGTGTATAAAGAGCTAAACCTTCATATATAAACTTAGTCCCAGCAAGTCCCAACTAAGTTCGAATATCAAGAGAGAGCAGCAGTAGGGTTGTCAAAACATATTTTACACGCCCTTCTCGATTAAGTCTCAAATATGCCTTCGTGTGAGCTATTCAAAAATGCATCAAGTGTGAGCTGTTACGTCGAACGAAACTACCGCTTCTCTGCCATGGACTCCATATAAAGATTCGGTTTCCAATACTTCATAGCAGAGATGCTGATGTCATTTTCATATTCACGATAGTAACATTTTACGAACGTCAAGTGCCTCTGCTGTGCTTTCAATCCTAGAATAAAGATAATGTAACTGTCACAATAGGGGGTTTTTTATAACACAAGTGGGTGTTTAAAAAATGATTTTTTGCGATTTTTAATCGTACTTTACTTTATCTACGCTCATATATTCATACATACCTACATTCAAAAAAGTCGCTACTAACTTCAGACCTTTTTATAAATTGATATTAGCCCTAATTCTGGCGAACACATGCTAAGTTTAAATTTAAGTTCAGTCTATTTCTTTCTCTCAAAATGAAAAAGAAAAGGATGGCAGTCATATTAATTGACATTTAGAAAGGTGCGTTCAATTTTCCACCTTATTGAACGTGCTAAAATGCAGTGTTTAGGAGGCACCTCCGCATAGATTAGAGATAATATATGGTCTAAAATTGTCTATGGTTTCTTTGAAATCTATCTAAATTTAAGTGACAGCTCTAAACAGATTCTTCCTATCTTTTTCCTATTACTTATTGTGAGAAAGAGATATACTGTACTTAAATTTAGAATTAAAGTGTGTTCCCAGAATTAGGCCGGAAATCTTGGAGAGAGGCCAATGTGCAACCGGTCCCCAAAAAGGGAGACCGATCAGACCCAGCTAACTACCGCCCGATAGCTGTCACCTCAGTTCTTTGCAAGGTCATGGAACGGATCTTAAACCACCAGCTGATCCGATACCTAGAAGATCACTCATTAATTAATGATCGACAGTACGGGTTTCGGCCGAACCGGTCAACGGGTGATCTTCTAGCGTACTTAATGCATGTCTGGGGTGAAGCTATTGACAAACGTGGTGAGTCACTGGCAGTTAGCCTTGACATTGCCAAAGCGTTCGATCGGGTCTGGCACAGGGCTCTTCTCTCCAAGCTCCCGGCACACGGTCTGCCCGCTCAGCTCTGTAACTGGATCGCCGGCTTCCTGCATGAGCGAAGAATCCGTGTCCTCGCAGATGGATGCGCTTCGCGGTTCATGTCAGTGAATGCTGGTGTACCACAAGGCTCTGTTCTATCCCCCACACTCTTTCTTCTTCATATCAATGACATGATTCCGTTAGGAAACATTCATTGCTATGCAGATGACAGTACAGTGCATGGGGGATATTACGGTCGCCCAGGGGCTGGGCGCGCTGAAACCGAGAGGGAGAGAGAGAATCTTGCCATTGAGCTCGACAGGGTGTTGAACCTCGTATCTGAATGGGGATCTAACAATCTTGTTGAGTTCAATGCTAAGAAAACACAGGTGTGCGCGTTTACTTCCAAAATGTCGCCGTTCCTTCCCCTTCCGTCTCTTCAGGGCACGACTCTTTCGGCACAGGGCTCCCTAAACTTGCTAGGCATGGAGATATGTTGCGATCTGAATTTCAGGAACTACATCGAAACCGTGATAAAAACAGCCTCTCGGAAGCTCGGTGTCCTGAACAAGGTGCGTCGATTTTTCACGCCTGACCAATTATGCCTGCTGTATAAAACTCAGGTCCGGTCTTGCGTGGAATATTGCTCGCACTTGTGGGATGGCTCCGCCAAGTACCTACTCGATGCCCTGGACAGATTGCAGCGTCGTGCTGTCCGTATCGTTGGCGATGTAGAGGTAACCAACAACCTTGAGCCTCTGCAATTGCGTCGAGACATTGCGTCGCTTAGCGCCTTCTATCGGCTATATCACGGAGAGTGTTCTGAAGAGCTATTTGACCTTATCCCACCTTCCCCATTCCTGCTCAGGAGCACGCGTGCCGGTCTTCGGAGTCATCAATTCACTGTCTCCACCTCAACATCACGTACAAAGAAATTTAGTAGCTCTTTTCTTTGTCGAACTTCCAGAACTTGGAATTCTTTGCCAGCACATGTGTTCCCTCCTTCCTATAACATGGGTTCCTTCAAAAGAGGCGTGAAAAAGCACCTTTCGGGCCGGCAAGGTGGAGGCAGCTAGAGCAGTGTCTGAACTGCACTAGCTGTCTTCGCATATGGACTCTTCTTACCGCTTCACATCAGGTGGTGTTGAGACATTGTCGTGCTTTGTATAAAAAAAAAAAAGGCCCATTGTTCGCTAAATCTTCACTGTACGTAGCTGTACAGCAGCACGTGCATCAAGGTTTCGGTTCTTGTTTATCAAGTATCAACTAGTAGGTAACTCAAGTGTTAAAAAGTATGTCAACTTAAGTTGCCCTTTGAGATCATATTTCGAATTTCAAAATATGATTAAATACTTTTTACAACGAGGATTCTATCTCGAGCAAGACTTAGAAAGCTCGTATTTAAAAAGTTGTTTATTTATTGATTCCGTCTAGAGTCTAGAGACATCCCTATACATCGGGGTCTAGTGATACTTGCCGTTGTAGATTGGGGGTAACCGCCCGTCCACCGTGTAATTAAGCTTAGGACGTGACCTTCGAAGCTGATGCCCCTTTGTGTAACTTATGCTGATCTAAGCCTGTTCTTGCAATCTGAACATGTGCCCATTTATAATTTTATGGGACAGTGTGCAAATATGAAAAGTCAAAATATGAAAATTTGTTGACTGGAAAGGCAGTGAAACAATACAACCCACTAAGTTTTAATTTAATATTGCGTAACGACAGAATAATACTCAATCGTCACTTAGTAAGTCCCACCTAAAGGAAATAGTAAAAGTTTCTATGGGATTTGGGATAGCTCATGAGCACCATTTTTTCGTACAGTTATTTTTTTGTGAGAATCCATCTTACGTTATTATTTCCAAAATCTTTACTAATGGAAGTGAAAAAAAATATATTTGCTGAAAAACATCACAGAGGTTAAAGAAAACATAATGTCAATGTCATATTACAATTTTGTTTTTTACGACTTTACGTTGAATATTAACGTTTTATTTCTTCATAGCCAAAGTCGAACAATGTCAAAATCAAAAAAAACATTTTACACAAGCGCACCCAAAACATTCACACTTGAAAATACGAATTTCAGCGATAGCGATAATATTAGCTGACATACAGCGCTATTTCGGCTTAGGAATATGCACTTTTATGACTTCTATGTTGACATTTTATACAATACTTATTTTATTCGCTATTTTTCTGCAATAAAATAAAACAGTTTTGTGTTATTCAATGGAAACCATGTCATTCAGTACATTATTGTCTACAATATGAAATATTGCTCACAAGCTGGCCCAAAACGTTACCATCTCCTTTTGAGGAACTCTCAAATTGACGTTTGAAATTTTTGACTTTGACAATATTTACGATATAGACGGCCCCAAATGTAAGTGTTTGAGTAGGTATTCGGCCGTAAGTCGTTTTTAACCCCTGACGAAAAAGAGGGATGTTATAAGTTAGACGTGTCTGTCTGTGTATCTGTGTGTCTATCTGTGACATCGTAGCTCCTAAACTAATGGACTGGTTCTGTTTTTGTATGAAAGCTGACGTGATCGAGATGATTCACAGTTATTATTTATGAAGGGCCTTTGATGACTATCATCTCATTTCCTACTTGACAAAAGGGTCTTGAACTTTACGGTAACTACAATACCACAGACAGACACATTAAACTTATAACACCCCTCTTATTTGGTCGGGGGTAAAAAGAAAACAAACTGGGCCGTAGATCTTTCATCTTAAGCATTATTGGAGTGTGAAGCTCGGGCGTGAGTTGCTATTTGCCCCGAGAGCGTAGAGCTAACAAGTTTTCAACTAGATCACAAAGTTAACAGCTTCGCTCAGTGTCTAATTGCCAATTATAATGCCTATTAAACCTACTTGAATTCAAAAGAAAACTTTGACATAATATTTATTTTATTTATTTAAAAATAACGATACGCTACTGCCTTTTTGATGAATGTTTTCTCCTGTATTTTAATTTTCTTTTATACACATAATGGCAAAGGACTTCACGCCATCAGATGAGAAACTGTAAGAACAGTCTATTATGACGACAGCTAGTACAGCTTATGCAGACTGGCCTTGCCGGCCCATAATGTGTCATTTAACTCCTCTTTTGAAGGAATTTATTGTTGGAGAAAGGAGGGAAATTATGGTAAATAATTCCAAGTTGCGTTTTGTGGAAGTAAGACACCGAAACGAGTTACTAAATTTCTCTGTGCGGGATTTTAAGGAGGAAACAATATTTATTTAAGCAAACAACAATAATTGATGCATTAACTTTATAGATATTGGTGCTGCAATAACAGACAATGAAACGGTCTTTATTAAGCAGTTATCATACTGAATATGACAAAAATAAAAATATCTGCATTTTATATTCTACAAAATCAGACGAAACAAATGTTTTGTATAAAAAAATAGTGAGTTTGGCGTTTCTTGCTAAAGCGTGCCTCGCAAAGGATATTTGATTTCCCTTTCATGGAAATTTGTTTAGTTTTCGGCAGGAAATAGCGAAGCGATGAATTGATTGATAGTCCGAAACATTGCCGTTTTGCGAAGCAAAAGGATTCAATTGATAGGATTTTTTATGTAAAGTGATTTGGGAATATTTTTCATGTGACGAGATGTAGAGAAAGCCTATATTATACAGGGTGATGCCGTCAATACGACAATAAATTAAAATATGGGCTATATTAGTTCTTAGAAATGGTTTGCCACTTTCAAAAACATCTTAGTCATTTGATAATTTCATGACATTTTATGAAATAATGCAGCCATTGTTAAGGTTACCCAAACTACTAGGTACTACCCTAACCATAAGCAACTCTAACCATCTTAGCTACGAGTAAGTACCAAGGACTTAGATAGAATCACATTCAGGGCTACTATCGAACTTGGTATTTTCGAATTATGGGCTTAATATTGGTTTTAAAGTTGATTAAAATTTTGGATAGGGTTTATTCAGAAAAGTACTATTCAGTTTATCGATAACAAGCCCTACTCCCGATTTGATTACGCCACCCGTGCGAAAATGGATTTTAACATTGGTTTTTTATATACTTGAGGCCCAACTCCGACTCAGGGCATGATTTTTATCTAGCTTAGATATTTTTCTAAGTAGAAAGTACTATTGTAAAATTCCATTTTTCGGGATGATAGCTTATTTGTCGAAAAACTTAATATTTTCTGTTGCGGGAGATCCTATCCAAAATGTTAATCAACCGATTAAACCAATTTTATGCCCATAACATTGAAAAAAAACGAGTTCAATAGTAGCCCTGAATCCTATTGCATTTAGGAGTCGGAGTCAATCGTGCATCTCCGACGGCGGCGATCAGCTGTCGTGGATAAACGCTGATTCAGGGCCCGCTCATTAAGTATGTTCAGTAAAACATGACCTGGATTATAAGGCACTGGAGCTGGAAGTGGTAGAAAAACGTCGTTTACCGTAAAAATGCACCATTTAGTCAAGTTTTCTATGACTTTGGATGTAACCATTTCAATATAATTCAGGTCTATAATACTCCACCTTAATTTTTATTATAAAGATATTTTTTTTTATACAAAGCACGGCAATTTTGAATTGACCCACCTGATGTGAAGCGGTAAGGAGAGTCCATATGCGAAGTAATTATCTAAGAGTTTTCAACTTTACTAAATTAATTACAAAGACGCCTGTTTGTATTTGAGTTACGAAAATGACAGGTTCTCTAAAGTTGGTTCCTCAGTCTCTGAACAAATATTTGCTGAAGACGTCGTCAGTGGGCTCCAAAGCTTTGTGTCCGCACTTAAGCTAACATAAACTTCAATTTAACATAATAATGTAGACTAGACTAGAATGTGTTTATTTGGCAGGTAGGTGGAATAAGGTGTAGGTACCTACTTATATAATTATTTCGGTGCACATCTGTCTTATTTAATAAAAACAAAAAATCCATATTTTCACGGAATTCCGGAGGAAAAGGTAGGTACTAACTGGATGACGAAATGTTGATGATTTTAGTAGGTAGTTACTATAACCAAATTGAATCAAAATCTAGAACTACGACGTCATTAATCGGTATTTACTTAAAATTTATGGATTTTATAAATTCAATTCCTACAACATTACAGGCATCTATCTACACGACCTGTTTCTTTGAAACAGCTGGTTTTTTTTCGCGATTTTAAATTTAATTTTTACACAATATATACGATGCTATCATTAGGAAGGTACCTACCTATAGTATAAGATTGCTTTTCTAAACCATCTTATCTAAGAATAATAATTATTAAGCATCATAGGTACCTACTTATATTTGAGAACTCTGTAAACGCAGATAGATAATTCTGATACTGAGTGTACCTACAATTCAAAATACCGCTAGGTACTGTAAAAATCATGTTATTCGACTTTACATACTGTTGTCAATATTGGCATATTCGACATTCGATTTACTGTTATAGCCACGAGTGAAGTTTCATACTCGTGGCAATGGTGTCAAACAGTGGAATTGCCTTCTCAGATTTACTGGCGTTATAACGTTGGCGTGACGGTGATTTATTCTCAGAGCCGTCTTTAACCTATTGGGGGCTCTGGACACTTTAACCGACTTCAAAAAAGGAGTAGTTTATCAATTCAATTATTTTATACAAAATACCTATACATCCACATTTCCATAGAAATTTAAACAAAATCTTAATTTCCAAAAAGGTAACTTGGGGCCCTATGGATCGCGGGGCCCTGGGCACTTGCCCACATTGCCCAATGGAAAAGATGGGCCTGTTTATTCTCCAAGCAGTCGTTTTAAGATTTGTGTGCCCTAGCTTTTTTTCTTTATATTTCATACTTGTTTAAAAACTAGTTTAAAGGTACATTATCCCTTACTCATAAAAACGAGCTAGCAAAAGAAGCATTTAAGGACGAACGTGCAATAAGTACCTAAGTCTATCAATGCTTAGTTGTGGCCAAGCCTTTTTTAGTACTTTTTTTAAATACAGGGCGGAAATTAAAACTAAGTAGGTAGTACCTAGGCAGAACTTTTTATTTGAAATTACATTTGACTTTTTTCAACAGTTTTCTATTTGCATGCCAGTTTGAAATTGAAAACTTTGGTTAATTACCTCCTTGGTTGCCATGTTTCAGTGTAAAAGATCGTTCCATTTTTAAATTACACGGCAGATATAAGTTTACATGGTAATTTCTTTGGCCGCTAAAACACGACAGGATATCGATTTTCATACAAATTTTGCAGGCCGCTCCTCGCATTTATTTATCTAATACAGTAATTTAAATTTATCTTGAGAAATAGATATTTAAAGCTTTAGTTAGACGGTGTTTTGTTTCCCTCTTTCGTATTCAAGCTAAAAAGATAAACAATGATTCAACAGAGTTTTGACCAAATTAGGTTTTGAGCGTTTATGGCTAAGGTTGCAAATGGATTTATAATTATATGTTATGATTTCCAGCATTTTCTAGGTAGGTACCTTTCATCATATGACTGTGAGACCTAATGCGACCTATCGAAAGCGCACCCTATCCATAAGCCTGTATCGAGATTGTAACTGATTTTATCAACTGAATAGCCGACACATTTTTAAAAGTGTGATGAAAATGGAATTCATCTCCATGCCACCAAGACAAGGTATTTTTCTAGAAGCAATAGTACCCAAAAAAAAACTTGATAACCTCCTCCTTTTTTTCAAGTCGGATAAAAATTAGTAACTACGTGTATCTATTTAGAACACTTGATGTTATTGTCTCAGATTTTCCGTGTTCTGAAGATCTGGAACAGTCAGGCGAAGCGGAAAGTATCAGCCGTTCTTCCTAAAAATGTTCTTTCCTTGGCCAGTTCTAGGAGAACTCAAATCTGAATCAATTCGGGTCCACCGAGAGGCGAGATTCACAGCCAAAGTGCGCCCCAAAGATAAATGGGTTTCGTGACTTCGCTCGCGGCATCTCACAACGCGGCATTCGACGCTGTATTCATTTTATTCACGTATTCTGTTTGACACAGCCCTGATTTAGAATCAGCGTGCAATAGCTTTATATTACATATAATATATATTATACTTAATTAATTATAAAGATGCCATTACAGTTATCTATCTTTACTCAATTTAGCTACTGTCAAATTTTAATTCTTAGGGCTGATTTCCAATCCTTAGATATTTTTTATCTAGAGAATATTTTTGAAGTTTTCACAGATTTTCTATAGATTAACTGTATGTGGGGATTGAGGAATTTTCGATACTGGGAATTTTCCATACTAGGTGGTATAGCCGTATGTAGGGTGTCGTCTGGGTAGGTACCACCGCCTATCCTAATTCTTGCGCCTATACAGCTTGCGACAAACTTCTAGTTTGCTCTGAAAAGTAGTCGGTTCACTGCGCACTATCTAAATATTTATTTATTTATCTTTTTAGGGTAGCTTACAGCGTTATTAATATCCAATCCAAATATACAAAAATGGAACGCGGTATGGATGTTAGCTGCGGGCAGCTGCGCCGCAGATATTTGGCGCGCGCTCCGAGTAAAATTTAATGTTTGTATGTTTGTCTCCTAGGCGTTCCGAAACCATTCATCAGAATGTGATGAAACTTTTGTAAGGTGTTTTAGGGACGCCCGCAAAGGTTCCTGGATTATAAAATTTTTCTTTTCTTTTTCTTTCATTATATAAACTCATAGTTTTCTTTTTAAGGACATTGCAAAGCAAGCCTGGTGCAGATAGTATAATATAATAATCTCCCTCCCCTAATGTTTACGTAGACTTATGGAATTGAATAACTAAATCGATTTGCCGTTTATTTTTAAATAAATTTTGATTCATTATGGTGATGAGGCTACGCTTCAGAAATAGCTCTTATTACAACTCAATACGACGTGTCTAACCATGGATTTACTTTTCTATGCTCTCAATTGTCAAATAATGAACGTATTCTAATATTTGTATAGTCTGACATGATTTTGAACGCCTATCCATCTCAAACGCACAACTTTTAAGAAAATGCAAATCGTTAGGTAGATATTATTTACCGCTTCGAAGACTATTTTAGAAGGAAGTTTTTAGCGGAAAAACAAATATTTTCTCGAATTAACATTTTTCTCTGTAAGATTTTTGAAAGAAATTAGAATATTGATGAAGATTAAAAGTAAGACATGGTACTTTAAAATATGAATTTGTATTTACCAAAGTAACCTAAAAGATGCACTGGAGATAGCAAAAGTTTGTATGTGATTTGTGTCAGTTTATGAGCACCATTTTCTTCATAGGGTAATTTTTGTATGAAACCATCTTATTTTATCATTTTCATAAAACCTGACTGATGAGTGGCAAAAAATATTTTAATTTCCTGTAAACATGTACAGCCATATTGGATTTTTGACAAACAGAATGTCAAAATACAATTTTGTTTTTTACGACCTTACATTGAATATTGTCGTTTTATTTCTTCATAGCAAGGGTCTAATAATTTCGAAAATCCACAACAACACTTCAAGGGCATCTAAAACATTAAACAGTCGAAAACTCGAAACAAGGAAAGATTATTTTAATAAATAGCAACATGTCATTAAATTCAACTTTTTAACAGCGTTTATGTGGGTATTTACATTACAAATTTAGACGTTGCCATTTTATGCAATAGCTATTTTATTTTGTTATTTTATTGCAACAAAATGAAAGTGTTTCGTGTTATTTAAAGGTAGGTAACCATGTATTGGTAACCATTATTTTAATGTATTGTTGTAGGTAGGTACTGACGGCATCATTCTGTTTAGCAAGAACATAATGGTGGTTAACGAAAATTCTGTAAGTTAGAAAATCTCATTGCTTTAATCTTCGAATATTTATAAAATTAATAATAATTCTTAAATGTAAATCATTCTTTTCATATTGATTTAATAGGTTCATGTAACTGTATTAATATTGTGTCCAATAATGACTGGTTTTGTGAGAGTGCGTTTAATCTTTGACATAATTAGACAAAATATATAAGTAACGGCTAAAAGACCTTTCAGCCATTACCTATATATTTTGTCTACATATGTATTCGGCTGTTGAGAAAACGTCTGGGCCAGCTGTTAAGAAACTAAAGGTTAAACTTACCTGGATGCCAAAATGATATTTAAAAAAAAAACAGATTCAATGGCTTATTGACAAATGTTTTTATTGTCTAAGGAATATTTAGATTGGCAAAATAATAAATAATTAAATTTAAGTAATCGAATTCATATGAGAAAAAAATATTTTATTAACATTTTGATGGTAAATTGTAAATTGACTTTTTTTAAATATTTTTTAACCCTGTAAATTGTAATTGCCTGATGCGCCTGCGAGCAGGCTGAACACGTGTAGCTTTTTTGCATTGTAAGAACTTTATAACTGTATTTTGGCAAATAAATTGATTGATTGATACGAATGTGAAAATCATATCAAATATTTTATTTCACAAATTTTAATATGGGTACACGAATGATCTTACATAGGATAATATCGGTACATTTGACACATTTTACCTTTCGGCATCATATTAATGAATTTATTAAAGTACCTAGAAGCTGTTAAGCATAACTGCCGGATGCTTTTCGATAAGTAGGCTATAATTATTAGAAATACTCATTGAACTGGAGTATTAGAAAGCTTAAGTATCGGAAAAGCGGATTACAGAGTTCATACTAATGGTTTCTGAAATTACTGGAACATATGATTTACAAATTAAGATTTACTGGTTTTGCTATATCAAAGATGGGAATATTAAAAGATGCAAGCATAAAAGTTGACAGTTTTTTTTCACAAATTTTTCACAAAGGCATGCCCAAGAAATCAACATCTATGTACAATACGCATTTTCTAAAATTGTATAAAGGTTTGGGCTGATTTGTGCCACAGGCATTTATTTATAGGCAATTATAGGTATTACCAGGCTGTATATATTATTTTATCAGTTATGTGTATATTATATTACCAGGCGGTGTATATTATGCTAGTTTACGTTTACTTAGATACACGGCTTTCCATCAAACTTTCAAGTCGCGAATATTGGAAACGAACTAACCACTTCTCATAAGCCTTTACATGCTTATGCAAGTCAGGCTACTCTTAATTGTTATCAGTGGATTTTTCGAAAAACAATCTTATTGTTGAGTAAGAGCAATTTTATCTTTTCATACAAATAAAAAATCGCCAATAATATTTTTTTATTATTAGATTTGTCAAAAAATTGTCTGATAACTTTTTAGACTAGCCTAACTTGCTTATGCGTGGCCAGTTTTGTAAAGATCATTTTTTTTTATATAAAGCACGGCAAATGACTCAACACCACTGATGTAAAACGGTAAGAAGAGTCCATTGGAAAGATAGCTAGTGCAGCTTGAGACACACTGGTCTAGCCGCCTCAACCTTGCCGGCCCATAAGGTGCTTTTTCACGCCTCTTTAGAAGGAACCCATGTTATAGGAAGGAGGGTACACGAAGTCCGACAAAGAAACGAGCTACTAAACTTTTTTGTCCGTGATGTTGAGTTTGTTCATTTGCAATATTTTCGATTTGAAACTATTATACAGGATGGCCAATGTCATATTATTTCATACAAATGTCATGAAATCATCAAAAGAATAAGATGTTTTTGAAAGTGACAATCCATTTCTATCAACTAATATAGCCCATCTATTAATTTACTGTCGTATTGACGGGACCAGCCCGATTTGAGGTAGGGTGTAATGGTGATTTTGCAATTTGAATATATACTTAGCGCGAGGTTGAAGCATACTAGCACCTGCTAGCTAAATAACACTACTTTAGTGTCGTGTTCCATCGGTAAGGTCGCCAGAGCTCATAAAGAAAGAATCATATTAGGAATAGGGTCGGCTGACATCGGCTATACTGTCAACATAACGTTTTCTCATAATTTTCACAGGGTAGACAACGCCTACCTATAGTCCGTCCGAAAGGCCATATTTGTCACCTTCATGAAAAAAGGGGTTGCTTGCGAAGAAAACAACCAATCCCAGTAGACAAAAAATATTAAAAGAAAAGATCAGGGTCGCAAGGGTCTACCGTCGGTTGCGTTGCTTTCTAGATCTTCTAAGGTAGCTGGGTTGGTCAAGTACTACCCTGAGATGATGGATCGGCGGTGGTGATCGGGAATCCGCAGTCTGTCAGGTCCAGGGTTGGCGACGGTGGTCCGTGTCTCCCCTTTCTCTTCCACTCTCTCCAGCCCGCGACAAAAGGCGTGGCCAGGGTTTCAACCCGTAAATTGATATGGAAAAACGGTATTTTATTGAGTTTTAATAAAAGGACTGTATAGATCAACAGTGTGGGTAATGATCTAGATTATTCTCCCCCTTCATCAACGCCTGATAACTGCGACCGTCACAAATCAACCGTCACAGCGACAGAGCGGCTCATTTCAACTAAATTAAACTCGGTGCTAAATCGTTACGAGAATTGGCGTGTAGTAGATAGACCAGCAGCGGCGTAATGTCGCGATGTAGCTCGTAGCGAAATCAAGCGGAGGTAAGCGGTTACCGCCGCCTATAGACACCTGCAATAACAAGGGAAAATAACTTGATATTGCAGGTCATCCTGAGGCGTAAGATGAAATGCCGTCCATGCCTAGTAATTACACTGGCTGCCTTTCCCTTCAATCCCAAACACAACGAACTGTTTCACGACTGAAATAAGAAAGGCGGTGGTACCTACCCAGACGACCCTACATACGGGCCTACCAACTAGTAAAATTTAATAGGCCCGTTTGACAATGATCATGATATTTGGCTCCGTTATTCTGTAAGGGCCTGCGCAGACGACGGACTGTTCTCCGCGGCGGAGAAAAAAGTACGCTCCTCGAATAAAAAGTCCGCCGCGGATTTACCGCGAACTCAACGCACACGTTACGCACACGTCAACCCATCGTTTATCGTCCTGCATACGTCTCGAGCGCATAACGCGGACTAAAGTCCTCCATGTGCGACTGTGCGTTGCTTCGCCTAGTCACACAAGTTCTATTTTCTTCGGGGACTTCCCCGTACTTTTGTCCCTCTGCGCAAGCTCTAAGTATGAGATCCTTTAAGAAAGAGTTAGCATGATGGAGATAGTAAAAGTTTCTATGGAATCTGGGCCAGCTCATGAGCACCATTTTTTGTACAGTTAATTTTGTATGAATCCATATCATTTTCATAAATCTTGATTGATAGATGCGGTCGAAAATATTTTTATTTGCTGAAAGATATCACAGTGGTCGTCATTTTTAAAAAACAAAATGTCAATATACATTTTAGTTTTGTACAACTTTACGTTGAATTTTGTTGTTCTATTCCTTTATAGCTAGGGGCAAACAATTTCGAAAATCAACTAAAAACACTTTAGGCGCACCCAAAACATTTACGGTCGAAAATACGGAATGGCAATTTTAACAAACGTCAATATGACATTAAAGTAAACTTTTTAACAGCGTTATTGTGGCTATGGACACTTTTGGACACTTTCATGACTTTTTTGTTGCCATTTTATACAATACCTATTATATTTCGTTATTTTTTTTTCCATAAAATAAAAAAGTTTTGTGTCATGTAATGGAAACCATGTTATTCAGTACATTATTGTCAACACTCTGAAATGGTGCTCATGAGCTGGCCCCAAATTTAACCATCTTCTTTAAAGAAAGATGAAGAAAGAAAAAATGTTTATTTAGTGCAAAAATGAAAACACATGTGGTTTACTAGGTGGTAGACCCATATGTAGGGTCGCCTGAGTAGGTACCACCGCCTTTCTTATTTCAGCCGTGAAACAGTTCGCTGTGTTTCGGATTGAAGGGAAAGGTAGCCAGTGTAATTACTGGGCATGGACGGCATTTCATCTTAGGCCTCAGGATGACAACGCACCTGCAATATCAAGTGCTTTTCCTTGTTATTGCAGGTGTCTATAGGCGGCGGTAACCGCTTACCACCAGGTGGGCTGTCAGCTATAAGCCTTTACGCTGGTTTTCAGTGGCACCATGGGGGTGGACAAATAGCACCACCATCCCACAAGATTACATAGTTTGCTAATAATACATATCTGCTAGCCTATAACTACTTAAACATTTAGGTAAGTATGTAAACAGTATACAGGCTCTCTTCTAAGTTACAGTCAAAATACCCTGTGAGCACGGGACATTTTGCCACTAATCATAAGTTCGAGCCAGGATTAATTAAACATCTTTTCTGTCAGTGTGATACCCTGACTAGAACCAAAATGAGGCTTTTGGAAGTCATCGCCAGCCTATATACGTCCCACTGCTCGGCACAGGCCTTCCTACATGAGAGAAACACATGAGAAGTTTGGCCCATAACACCACCACGCTGGCCCAATACGGGTTGGCGGGTTAAAGCGGTTGCAGGAACAATCGGGACCAACAGCTTATCGTGCCTTCCGATGCAGCGCTTTTGGAAGTAGAATATCCAAACTTAGAAAAGACTCTATAGGCTCTTTCTGCCCAGAGACAGTTAAACAGATAGTTATTATGAAATGAAATGAAAAATATTAAATCATGATAAATAGCAATTTCTGTCACAAAAAAGGATCACTTTTTCTTAATATGTCTATTACTTTATCCTTTCTACGAACAAATGAATCAAAACCCAGAGCAAAAAAGTTAAGGCTCTCTCTGTCGTCAATTTAATTTTGATCGCGTATATTAAGAAAAACTCCACAAACGATTCCATTACAGTAATCGATTCCTTCGACATCGAAAACAAATGACCAGGAAATATAAATGAGGGCTCTTAGATTGATCCTTGATTGCAAAATACGAAAAGCCTCTCCTTTATTTCGGGTAGTGACAGCAAAAAGGAATGATTTATTATACTTCAAATCTTTTTATTATTATTTATAGAAAGAGTGCTATCTAAAGCGATTAAAGCAGTATTAATAACTTTGTCTAGTTAATCTGTGAAGTGGCGTTATAACTCTGGAGGTCTATGAGAATTGAAAAATTATTTGTGTCTGGAATGGGTGCTTGGCGGTTTCAGGATGAATAGGATGGCACATAAGCGTATAGCCCCACTGGTGTTAAGCGGTTATACAGTAGCAAAGTCTCGTAATGTCCTCACTGCCTACGCTATAAAAAATAAGGTAATGCGCTGTGTCAGTAAGCGGACACAAGCCAAAATTCGATTGGTAAATACCATTATTATTTATGCCCTACCTCCCTTAAAATTATTTTAGTTAACCTTTCGTGAGCCTGGTGGGGTCTCAAAAGCCCAACTTAAATTTAAATGTTAATATGTAATAGATGCGTAAGATGCGTTAGCCCTATGTAGTTCTTAGTAGTGATTTGCGCTGCGTATCATTTCTAAAATGTTTGTGCCTCGCTCGATATTGTGGGAACAAGACGTGTTTGCTCGAGTGCCGGGCACCCTACACCCAACCAGGCTCGCCGCGTCGTAAAATTGTAACTAATATTCTTTATGTTAAATCAAGTTTTCTTTGCTTTTGCTTGATTTATAGCTGCTTTTACGATTGGTATTGTTTAACTGGCTGCATAATTAATAAGTATAATTAATAGACTGTTATGGAATACAGAAATAGATTTTTCAACAATAATGAGGAAGATCAGGCAGAACATTAATTCAGTTAATTTTCAAATTGTGTGTCATTAAAAACAAGTTCAAATTATGTTTTAATTAGATTAAATAATCATTTGTTAATAAATGAAGTTTATATTTTTGTTCCAACAGAAAATGTTGTGTTTTTGATAAGTGGTTGTATATTTAATCATTCCACATGGAAATGTTATTTTTTTAATTTAGCTTCAATATATTTTTACGATAAATATATACCAGAATTTGGTCCTTATTTAATTAAAAGGTCTTAAAATATAGCATCTTGTTTCGGGGTATTCTGGACCCCACCAGGCTTACGGTTTTATTTTATTCACCAAGCATATGAATGGTTTAGTATAAGTAATATAACGGTATTTTCTTACGAAACAAATGCATTATCTCAAAGGTAAAGTTCTATGATACTCAGATTATAACAAGATTAGTGTGGGATGCATTGTCTCATATCGGCTTTCAGAAGCTGACTTGACTAATGGCGAACTGTCTTCATTCAATGCTATCATAATAAATCTTTCAGCGCATGCAGAAAATTGCTAGTTATGGTTTGATAGCACTACATAAGTTTTAATTTGACAGGTACAGTACCAAGATATTTTATTTTTAAGGGGCTTACGCCGCGCGCCTTCTCATACAAATGTTTAATTTGAAGAAGTTGGAAATGAACATACCGAATCTAATAAAACTTTAGGAAGTCAGGTTAGTCTAATTATTTGTAGTTGAGGGTTTTTCTAAAAGTCTAATAATAAAGAATTTTACTAGCGATTTTTTTATTTGTATGCAAAACTAAAAATTTAAGGATCGACCGAGACAGGATTTTTGTTCTCGTTTGAGACCGAGACCGGGAATAGATAAATCGGGAAAAAATTTTATTTTGCATAATACTGATAGTAATACGCAAGATTTTTGCATAATGCCACAATCGACAGCTAACGGCCTGGCCACGGGAAATTCGCCGCAGCGAATATTCGCGGTTCTATTCACCCGAAAGAAAACAAATGTATGGGAGTGTACTAATCAGGCCACGCGTAGCAGCGACCGGCGACCTCGCCAGTCGTGCCGTCGCCGCCCGATCCCGTGGCCAGGCCGTAACTCCCGCACGGACACCCAGCGACGAACGTGAATCCCATACCGTACAAATGTCTCGTTGGTCCTGGTTGTTACTGCAGCCGCTTTAACCCGCATTGCGCCAGCGTGGTGGTGTTATGGCCTAAACTCCTCATGTGTTTCTCCCATGTGGGAAGACCTGTGCCCAGCAGCGGGACGTAAATAGGCTGGTGATGATGATGATGATGATTTGATACAAACCATGTCCTGCCAATAACGAATACAACAAAAAAGCCTTATCCAAGTTGATTCAGTCGTTCGGAATTTATGCGCGTACATAACTACATTTTGGGGATTTATTTTTATTAATATCGAAGATTCCATGCGTCCTATGTCTATTCCAATCCCGCAGTTCTATATGACATAATGGTTTAACGAATAGAAAAAGCCATAAAGATTTTGTCAGAATCCTATCCATTTTGTGGCTGTTGGGGGAAAAGGCCGGTCAGACATATTTATCAAGAGAAACAACAATTTTTCAAGTGCCTACTATCTATTCAGTGTCATTCTACTTTTATTTGATGGGTCATTAATAAATAAAGCGAGTATTATGATCATCTAATACAAATTAAACGTTCAACTTAGCAATACTTTGAACACAGCTTTAAATTATAGCCAGACTTATAATTTAAACTGGCCAAAAAAAATGTATTCGACGCCCAATTCCTGTTTTTTTCACCTCGAAAAATAAAAAGTGCTATTCAATTTTTTAATATTGTAAAAAATTTTTGGAAGCATAACCTGCAGACTTTCACAATTTGACTCCAATTTATGGGGGAGTGCTCTAAACACTAATATGCCGACTTGAAAACAGTCAGACAGGTAGAAATTCATAGAGTTCTAGATAGTTCAGTGTCACAAGGGTTACCTATCGGAGGTCCTAGTGGGCTTGCAATCTACCGTAGGGTAGGTAGGTACCCTAACAATTACCTACATCAATATCTGATCTGACCAAAAGGCTTATAACCGATTTCGTAGAGAGTTAGTCTTCTTCTTTGATGTTCAAGCGAAAAACAAAAACTAAGATGGGTGAACGCTGCTTTTAAAAATAAAAATTGGTCAAGGAAATGAAGTTGTCTTTTTAGTTAAATAGATCTCTCCAATTAAATCTTTTCACAATACAGGTGTTTAATTTTGTAAAAATGGACTGTATAAAAGAAACAGACCTGTTTTTGTTGTTTTTCTGTTGCGTAGTGGCGTTATGGCCGTAATGATGATGAGCCGCCTCTGTGGTCTAGTGATTAAGACTACCTATTTTAGATTTAGAGGTGGAGGGTTCGATTCCCTTGGGGGCAGAAACTTTTCTGCTCGGTTTGTTTAATGGTAGGACTTTTCTAAGTCCGCCTGGCTAGCTACTAGCGTCTTACCTAGGTTTGCCGCCATAATAATAATGTTAACAGCATTGTTGTGTTCTAGCTGTCGGATCTAAGATAGCCAGTACCTCTGTGGTTGAGGAATCCTGGTGTCTTGCGCTTCCACATTTCCCTTTATCATCACTTACCACCAGGCGAGATGAAGGCCAAGAGCTACCCCCATGAAGAATAAAAAAAAACATGTGCTTTAATCAAATTACAGATAAATCAAGTTGAAACATATTTGGTTCACCTTCAAAGCGAAGTCCATTATAAAAGTTGACCTAATCCAAATAAAGAAATTCAATTTAAAAAATACTTTAGTAATGGGAACCCGTCTAACGAATAAATCAAACTTTTGTTTCGTAACAATTTCATATAAAAGGCACATTGAAAATGGAGGAGAAAATGGCTGGAACAACAGAGATGCCAGCTCGGTAGTAATTAATCACTAAGCGTTGGCCGCCCAAACGAATGCACGTTTTGATATTTTTATTGGACTTAAAAAAATATACCACAGATGACAAGCAAGCTGACAGCCCATCTGATAGTAAGTGATAGATAAGTAAGTAGTCCGTCGCCTGTAGACTTATGCAATAACAAGGAAAAGCTCCGAAGGGCTAAGATTGCCTTCAAGCCGCAACACAAAGAAATAGGAAAGGGGGTGGTACCAAAAAGTACATTTTTTATACGGGGTGGTACTACCCAAATGTCTTTATATACGGGCCTACCATCTAGCAATGGGAAAGGCGGTTGTAGGTACTTGCCTAGATGATAAATTTTTCCTTACAAGACTTCGGATAAGACTATTAACGCTTTTAACAACACCTCATCTTTTGATTTACGGCATTATACTAAAGCTTCGAATTTTGAGCGCCCGTCTGAGGTATAGTTCTTCCTCCTTACAGAAGATCGCTGAATAACACCATATAACTCTTTGTAATGTGCTGTGAGTAAGGTCACCAGTGTTTATTGAGAAAGCGTTCTATTATCAGGAGGACTCTTTTCTTATGCTGTTAAAATAACACATTCTCTTGATTACATTCAGGAGGAGTTAGGCACAACTCACGCCCTGCCTGCCCTGCCCAGGCAGGGCGTGACTTGTGCCTAAGGTGCTTCTATCTTACCATCAGGCGGGCCATGAGAGCTTGTTTGCCAACCTTGCAGTCTGAAAAAAACCTCAGTTCTTTTAATGACTTAAGGACTTCACAAGTTCACACACAGCAGCTTAATGTAAAGATGTATATACATCTTAATGCTTATTTCCATTTAAATCGTCAGGAGACCACACACGACAGCTATAAGTTATACACAGATATCCATACTGTGGCCCGAGATGTAGTATACATATAGCTGCCGTCTGTGAACTCCCGTAAAGTTACAGGTTACACAAGATTAAAGTTTTGAATGTTCCACCTCATGAATATTCCTGGCATTAGGTATTGGCAAGTTTTCAAAAGCAAGGACATCTCCTTGACTCCGCAAACCGCAGGACCCTTCACCTAAAACGATCCTTTGGCAGGAAATTCGTTGCTGAATAAGCCCATAAATTACTGCTTGGCACCTCGGTCTTCGCAAAATGTTAAGATAGATTTTGAAGATATTAGGATAATGTCTATGAAACCCAAGTCTTTAGGCTGAAACTAAACTAAATCATGATGTATCTTCAAATCAAATCATTTATTGGTTCTTTGGTAATATGAACTGTGTTACTATCGAAATTCGACAGTCTATGAGTCTAGTGATATTTATTAATATTTTTCAAAAATTATTTCATTTCTGTTTTCACTATTAGCACTATAATTTTACATATTTTTAATTATGAACGAGACTGTACATCATATTAGAAAAGGATAGCATCTCTTTCTGGTGGCAGAGAGGGAAACCCATGTTCAATGCCAGGCACTGACCAAAGGCTCTTTATTACATTATTGTCACGGCGCGCGGCGGCAGACTTAGGTAATACCGGTGGTAGAGCCGGATGCACTCAGAAAAGCTTTAGCACCAACCAAATTGAGCGGAAAATTTTGCCTCCACGGGAATTGAATCTCGAACCTATGGATCTGAGGTAGGTAGTGAGGTATCCATTACACCACAGATGCAGCTGATTATAATCGGCCTCGTTCAGAGACACCCCGTATTTGTGCCCACTTTACAGGTACAGGTAGGGTATAAAATCTAATCAGCGTTTAAAAGAGCGTCAAAAATCTAGTTTGCAGATAATTAAATCACAAGCTGATCAGTGTCACCAATAAATCGTCGTATGTTCTTTTTTGTATTCACATTAGCCGCAGGCGATTGTTAGTTTGAATCGCAGAGAAACACGGAACAAGCCAGTCATTTCCTTCTATTGTGGAAACCACGATTATCACAGTTCAATTAAACCAACAGTTTAGGTACTGTTTGCGTACAAATTGTTTATCATGTTATTGTATTGTACCGTTTTACCTAATGACTTTATAATACATAAATTAAATAAATTCGTCATTTTTCGTTTCCATATGTAGAGATATGTAAATAACATAAAAAAAACGTAAATCAACATCTAATCATTCAGTCTAGTACTAGCGACTTTGCCGGTAAACTTTGAACCAAAATATATTTCTTTCATAATTTCTAAAAAGTAGAAATTAAAAATGTATCAGTAGGTACTTTTACTCTGTTTTGGATTTATCAAACCTTTTTTAACGTTTTATAAGTGTCAGCATATTATTTTATAGCGCGAGGGGTTGTCGTGTGCCATGGGTGATATAAAAGTTAACGGTCGACCCGAATTATCGGAAAAAAAATAATCGTACCCAACGTTAATTTTAACACTCTTGACCTGATCCTTATCAAGAGTTGGGACATTTGAAAACCCTTTGGTTATTTTAATTAAGCTCAACTGTATATTAACGCAGTCCATTCTGAATTGTCTCGAACAGATAAGACTTTATATATTTTGAAATATTTTCATTTATTCATTTAATTCTGCCGTAAAACAGTTATCTATGTCGGATTCACCTTTACTTTCAATCCGAAACAATCCGGGTTAGTTGGTGGATTAAAAGTAGTTGCAGTAGCAAATGGGACCAAAGGCTTAACCTATCTTCAGAAGCACGGAGGATCTCGAGATTGAAAATTTTGATTCACCTATAAGGGATCGACATTTTCCAGAAATTTAGCTTGCATGTGTTTTTCTGACTGAAAAACACTGACTGAAACACATGAGTCAAGTTTAATAATATGTCCATATGTTTATAAGTTTCCATAATTTTATTGCATTTATCTAACTCAGTCTTAGGCGATTTGTTCTTCAATACCAAAATTGTATTGTGCAGACTCTAAATCAATATACAATTCTTCAATCCGTTTGCGATATCCAGTGTACCTACTCACACATAATCGTCCGGTGAGACGTTTGGCAAACTCAACATTAGGAATTGAAGCTCAACATATACTTACCTAATATGACATTTTATATGAAAAGTATTTAGTAGTAATAGATTGATACGTGCTAAGCTTCAAATTCACAGTCAGAAGCTGGCTCAAAGTCAAAAATTTCAGATAATATAAAAAATGTTTGGATTTCAAAAGACGGAAATGGATATGACATGTTGTCAGTATTCCCCGCGCAAACTCGTTAAGGGGAGCATGCAGTATTAAATTGCGTAAATCGTTAGCGTAGCATCTGTTTAAGGCGATGTCGTTAGCTTCCAAAAGCGCCTTAATTAGAGGTGTCATTTAACATTTCGGAATAATGTTTGAAGATGCATAATCAACGAATTAATTACAAACTCAAAAGGATACGGACTAAAGAAACCAATAGCTTTAATGAAACCCAAAAAATATGAAACGCTGTCAGATTGTGGAATGCACTTCCGGCTAATATGTAGGTAAGTATATACGAGATTCTCAATCTATCGCTTCTTTTAAGAACCGAGTTAAAGAGCATTACTTTTCCTCACTTACGTTAGATCGATCAACTTACAAACTGTGTTACTTTTAAGTTTAAAAAAAAACATTATATTTTTAAAGTTTAATTGATATTTTAAAATTTATAATTTGCTTAGTATATACATGTGTATTATTAATTATTCATCTTGATTCTCCCGTCTTCTTGTCGCAGATCTGCTGGTAGAGATATCTTTAGAAATAAGCAGTGCCTTTGTACTCAACTGTTTTATGTGTTTTATTTTTGAGTATTTTGAGTGTACATAAATGTTTTTTTTTTATAATCAAATGGGTTTGCTCTTGTTCCTACTCTAGCTCTGAGAGAAGCTTAGAAGGGGTCGACGATATAGCGAGCTTACTCAGAAGGTACCTATTTAATCCAGCTATGAGGAAACTCAGGTTGTAAGCAGTAGGGAACACCGAGGCCGGCAGTGCATTCCACTCTCTGGGTGTGCGCATCACAAACATGAACTTTAACGTAAACATGTTGGCCAATTCTTCGTCCGAATGATCGGACTAAGCAGTTGGACCAAATGGTCACAAGGAGAAAATCAGGTTCTCACCTGATTTTCTCCTTGTAACCATTTGGTACAGCTATAAGCTATGTAACTTATATGAAATAAACAAGTTTCTCTGACAAGGGATAACCAGGTGCTTTAATCTTTTGACCGTGCGTACTTCAGAAAAGATATAAATCGTGACTTGAAACACCTAGGTACGTGTTTCATCATAAATTCAAATCGAAGGTAAAAATAAATTTCGAGTAGAAATCTCAGAGGACGATCATCACGTCTCTCGCCATTATTCGTCCAATGTGTTTCCGAAAGTTCAGTCTTGTTCGCTCTTCCTGCTACATATTAATGCGCTGCTTGTACCATTCATATGCATATAGTACCACAGTTTCCAATCGATACTTATATGATGCAAAAATGAAAGAAAATCAAGTCCGAGACAAAGTCCAAGGCCTACCATAGCCACGAGTTTGTAAAAACCAATATCCGCACTCTGTTTGGTGGTGTAGGAACATTAGTTCTATTTGTGCAATGGCGCTGTACCATGCCATGTCTAAATGGCGATGTTAAGATTTATCCGTCGTTTAAATTGAAAGTTACTCCCCTAGGGCGGAAAAGTATTAAAAAACAGGCATTTTGTCATTGGACTTTGGTCTACGGTACGGATTAAATCTATGTGGTGTGCTGACATTTCGAAAAACATTCTTTGAATCGTTGACTTTTTATAGTTATTCTAAACCTAATATTTTAATTATGTTATACGGGTATACATATATTGTGTGTATGCGCTTAAGAATGTATATATAATGTGTACCTATATTCTTGCACATTTCAGCGCACATTCAGGCCTGTGTAAATAGTGAGAGGAATATTTTGAAAACATTAAAACATTATTGTCTAGAGATGCATGCTCGTGGGCTAGTTTGTCATTGAGTCATCATTTTAAAATACTGTAACCTGTTTTATGTCATATCATCATAATAAATGTATAAAATTCTCGTGTCACAATTTTAGTTACCATACTATTCCGAAATTTTCATGATATTTTATATGTATACTAGCTGTGCCCGCGACTTCGTTCGCGTGAATGTCGGAAAATAACAACGGTGGGGTAGGTAGGCTAAGGATTGAAGTCTATAAGACACCTTTGCAATCAATGCATTGATCGCCCCGCTCGCGCCCGCCCGCCTTTAAATCATAAATGCGTGCATGATATTTTAAAACTATGATATCTCTTAACAATTTTGCTCAAAATTAAACACATGTGGTGAATAATGTATTTATTTCGATAAGGAATAATATGATGTTAACAAAACACCTTCGCAGATAGCACATTATTTTAGAACAAATTTGATTACCAAAAAATGGTTTTAAAGAGTCAATTTCAAAGAAAAAACATATGCCGTCGCGGACTTTTTTTTAGAACTTTTAAAGGAGAACAATTCCTGCGTACATGATTTATACGTAACTTTAACCGTTTACGCAGCGTACGCAACGGAGGCTCTGAAAAAGGAATATTTTTCCCCGTTTATGCAACACTTTTAATTAATGCTCAGCCTGCTCCTATTGGTGGTAGCGCGATGTTATATAGCCTATATTACCTCGATAAATGGACTATCCAACACAAAAAGATTTTTTTTATTTGAATCAGTAGTTCCTGAGATTAGCGCCTTCAACCAACTAAACAAACTCTTCAGCTTTATAATATTAGTATAGAATCAGTAGGTCTGACAATCGGCTACAATTTTTTTTGGACAATTTTTTTTAGTAATCTTTCAAACATTTATAATATTGTAAAAATCAAGAATTAAGAATTTTTTCTTGGCAAAACAAAGATTGCGGGTTCAGTTAGTAATAAATAAAAAAACATTTCTACACCTGTCTGCCTATCGGTTTTGTATCACAGTTTATACTTACATATAATCTTAATCACAACAAAATCATCTCATCCAATTCTTAGGAACGAGTGATTTGATTAATCGTGGTACTTCAGGCTTATGGAATCTTATATTGAATAATAGCATTACTGGATACCGAGATAAATAATAACTAATTTCCTTTCCTCAAGCACTGTGACGCCACAACATGTCTCACGTCTACACGTCATAGTTTGCTTTACCCGCGTGGATATTTACCATTGTATCACCAAAGTACGTCAAACGAATCACCCAGTTTACCCTACATACTTTATAGAACAGTGAAGATTTTTTAAATGCTTTTCGAAAAAAAAAAGAAATGTGTTTAAACTGGAAAAAAATCTATTTTGGTCGCGACGTGTTGGTCGCAAAGTACCAAAGTACCACGTTGCTACATGAACCTTAAAAAAAGAAGAAGAAAGAATTATAATTATTTCAGACACGTAGAATATTACAGTGTCTAAGTAGGTACACACTTCGTAAGTAGATTTATTACTGGGCTCACCGGTAATCTGATAGGGATTATGTTGCTGCCCTTTACTGTTCGGGATGAGGACTTCAGGACAGTCGGAAAATTTTGTTCTTATGGGTAACAGTAGTATATTTTCCGAATTTGTTAAAATTAGCGTGTGCATAGTATTTAAAAATTGTGTTATTTTGTCATTTATAGATTCCGCGGCCACGGGAACTCTGCCGACAAACTGTGCGACAGTTTGACAGACTACTAAATTTAGTTTTTTTGTAACTTCTCATGAAATAAATGTATTAAAAAAAGGAACCAGATTTGTGGTTATTTAAATTTAGTGGTTCGCATCGCAACTTAGAAAAGCAATTGAAATTATCTCAACCACGTGTAAACTTGAATACCAAGTACAAGTATCACAGAATAAAAAAATGTAGTAAATGTAGCAGAAAGTTAGAAAATAGAACGTTTATTATCTGTCAGTCTTAGAAAATATTTAAACTTACAAAATTTTAGAGAATCGTTTTTTTTCATTTATATCTAAAGAGTGGTAATGGAAATATACAAACATGAAGAAAGTAATCAAAGTGGAAGAATCTGGTAATGACTTTTCTTCTACATTACAAGTGTAAGTTGCTAATGAATGATTAGCGCATTACAAGTCGATTGAATAGCACAATATCAATTTAAAACCACTAAGAGCATGTTATATAATCTTATTAAAATTTTCCCACGTACATACAATTATGTCATAGATAGAAGAATCTTACAGATGATTTGTATCGCGGTGCACTCTCAATGCCGCGATTACATTATTGAAGACAGACAAACGGTCTAGCCTGGCTTATCATTGTACTCGTCACGCCGGACGGAGGGTGCACAGGAAGCTCTCCATTCAGCCTCTGATTGTAGGAAAACAGTCGACGGCCAGTCGCCGCGCGCAACACTCGCCGCGTTCAATCACTGGCTTTAAAAAAATACACACGCGCGGGAAAATCTGACAATAATAGTTTTAAATCACATATGAACTAGCTTAAAGCATCACATAAATATTAATTGTTGATGGTCTCGAAATTTTATCGAAATATTTATTCAATGTTATTAGAATAGGATGTATTTTAGAATTTAGGATCAAGCAGGCAAAGCCGAAAGTTCCGCGCAACCACGACAATAATATTTTTTAGTTGGAAAGTATTTAGTAGGGAAATATTAACTTTGAGAAAATAAAAAATGAGTGAGTCAAAGAAAATGGAAGTATGCGGAAGTGTTATGGATGGGGTGGCTGAGAAGGGAGGTGTGTTAGAGTCGCCGAGTAAGAAGGTGCCTACTGAGTACACCGTTTATCCGATTCGATGGCTAGTTTTGTTCATATTCGTGTTCTACTCGGCGTCGAACTCGATGCAATGGATCCAGTACAGCATCATCCAGGACGCGGTGGTGAAGTACTACGGCGTGAACAGCATCACAGTCTACTGGACCTCGATGATCTACATGATTACGTACATACCTCTCATTTTCCCCGCGAGCTGGCTTCTGGACAAAACGGTAAGAGCTATTATAAGGAAAAAGGGACTACGTTTTGTTACTTTAGATTAAGACAAGACAAATAACAAATGTTCTTTAGTGCACACAAGAGACAAATTAAACAATACAAAGTAATAAACATATAAAACAGTACAATTAGGCGGATTTATTGCTGATAAGTAACTGTATGAAATCTTGCTTTTTGTTTAATTTATTTTATTGATATTTCTGTACGTGTTCGCGATGAAACTCCCTGCAATGTTTTGTATGGGTGATTTTAGTAAGTACACGCTGATATTAAGGCAAGTTATTTTTAACAAATCACGCTGCTTAGACCTTCACTTTCTATTGTTTTTGGAAACACCTTAGCGCCAGCTCCAAAAAATATGTTTGTTGGGGATAAGTACCTAGTAAAATTTTATTATTTTATTCATTTTAGTATTTGAATTCTTACATTCTTGACTTACTCATACCAGTTATTTTGATTTAAATAAAAACCAAACTACCCGACCGATTTAAAAAAAAAATATGGAACCAAATGGCAACTATTTCACATCTAACAAAAAAAGAATCACGCAAATCGGATCAGAAATCTCGGTGTAAACGGTGTACATACAAAAAGAAAAAAAAAGAAAAAAACATACTAACCGAATTGAGAACCTACTCGTTTTTGAAGTCGGTTAAATAGTGTTGTTTAGCTGCGATCTTCTGTAAGCCATCCTCTCTTTTTTTGTATACGGCACGATTTCATCAAAACCCCGTTGCACAGAATAAGGAAAACTAGTACCTGTCATTTTAGCCATTTCCCTGTGCCATGAGTCAAAATTGATACCTACATACTCATTTATATGATACATTTCTGTAAGCCAGTCACTCTTTTTTTTAATGTGGCAAGATTTCGTCTAAAAAACCGGTGTACTGAATAAGGAAAACTAGTCTCATTTCATTTATGATGCATAGCAATCGTTTTTATTTTATGCCAAGTTTGTGGACCGGGAAGTTGTTGATGCTGTTTGATTGGACCTAGTCACCATAGTAGGGCGTGCCATCGGAAAATCCTGGGATTTCACTGTCATTCAAAAAAGACCAGAGATGAAAGCGAGTTACACACTTCCAAACTTGGAATTGTTTGCGAGCACATGATGTGTTTTGTTGGGGCGGAAAGGTCCTCGAGTGGCGGCCGCGTACCGGGAGACGCAGCGTTGGTAAGCCTCCCACAAGGTGGACCGATGAGGGTTGCGGGAAGCCGATGGATGCGGACAGCGCAGAACCGATCGGTATGGAGATCTTTGGGGGAGGCCTATGCCCAGCAGTGGACCTCTCTCGGCTGAAATGATGATGATGTGTTTCAACTCCTTCTTTTAGCACGGATTGCTTTGAAAGAGGCGTGAAAGACACCTTAAGGGCCGGCAATGGATGATGGAGGCGACTAGAGCAGTGTGTCCCCACTGCACTGTCTTCGCATACTTATGGACTCTTTTTACACTTCTCATCGTGTGGTGTTCTCTTTTACTGTGCTTTGTATAAAAAAATGCTAGACTCGTTCGAGTAACGGAGGTTTTCTCCAACGAGTCTAGCATTTTTTCAGGGTGTACCACAAATTGAGATAAAATCCTCATGTGGTTTTACATGATGATGACGTCAAAGCGGATTAAGACTCAATAGTCTACGGTACCGTAGTCAATTCGAATGTTGGCGGAACGTCTGAGAAGAAGTGTTTTCTTTAGTAATTGTTTTAATTTGTTTGATTTATTGAAAGGCGTAAAACTATATTATCGCAATTCCTTAACTAATTCTTAGAAACATCTTACTTTGTATTATTTATGAATCTTGAAGCTTAAAATTCACTTCTTTTACAAATATTTTGAAACAATAAGTTCCGCCTTTTAAGCGTAGCAAGCACATATATGTAAAAATATTTTCAAAAAAAATAGTGTCCATTGAAAAAAGGATTTCAAATGCCGTAACTATTTTTCAGTGGAAGCTAATAATAGTCACTTCCTTAACTTAACTAGACAGATGGATTGAATTCCAATCCCGCTCGAGACAGTTTTATACATTCTTCAAAAAAAGTTAGACGCTGGATATCAATAAGAATTTTAATTATTATTTCAGGTTTAAAAGACTGAAGTTTGAGCACGGCCAAATAACATCAACCGCTTACCACACGACTAGTTTAGATTATTTACGATAAAATATGATTTTCCAATAATTTATCTCGACAGGTCGCTACAATAGTGCCAGGACAGGACCGTCGGCAGTATGACTAGTATACTGTCGTAAATCCTGGTAATAATCCAAAGTCTACCTTTATTCATGGACACGCTCATCCAAAATATTAAAATTTATAGCTGCTACCCACTCCGATAATAGCGGTTACGTCTGTATGAAAGTTTTACTTTGATTGTGGTTTTTCGAACTTTAAGAGTCCGTAGACAGATTTGTCCCCCTCTAGCGGTTTGTTCATGTGTTCATAGCGTAAATTCGTAATTCAGTAGATCGCACTCGATCTATCGCTCACCCTCAGATATTCTTTGAACAACATGTGCCTTATTTATTTAGTAGGTACAGTAGCTGCCTGAGGCACCACCCGCGTGGTAGTCTGTTATCGCGCTTAAAATTAGCCTGTGTCCATCCTCAGGATGTAGTCTATGCCCATGTCAAATTTCATCTAAATCGGTTCGGCGGCTTACGAGTGAAAACGTAACAGACAGACAGGAAGACAGAGTTACTTTCGCATTTAATATTAGAATGGATTTATAATAAATAAGATTTATGCTTTACAAATAAATTTTAGTCTAAGTAAGCGACGTATTAGTTAGTAGACATTATTATAAGTATTAACGACGCATAAATACCTACTTGGTATTGTCTTAAAGTTATATTTTCGCGAGCACTACACATTAGAAATAAAACCACTAAACCGGATTTACCTAACTCGCGTTTAATTAGATGTTACATTATTATTATACACCTGACGTTTCGATTATTTTACAGCGAACGTGGTAACGGGAACACTGGAGATGTCAATTGTCTTTGATAAGTTTTCATGTTAACTACCGTCACTTTTTGGTATATTTGAGAGAACTTACTCTTCATTTTTGGGACATTGTATCTAGCTAGATAAGAAAAGTAAATTTATTTTTGGACCTTTACGTAAACGCCAGTTCTACAGCGAATATACTTGGGTCCGAAAAGTAATTTTAACTGTGATTTTATCAACAGTCATGCTTAGCAAACAAGCTACTTAGTGACTGAAAATCATGAGAAATTGAATCCAATTTACTATTTATTTAACTTTGCTGTGATGACAAAGTACATTAGAAACAGTTTAATTTAAGGAATTTAGCCAAGAAATGGTATCTTTTCCTTTTTCCCTGAACTTGATTGAAAAAAATCTAAAAAGGTTTAAAGTAATGTTAAACTATATTTATCACCTAATTTTTAACCGACTTTAAAAAAGGAGGAGGTTATCAATACGTCTTTATGGTAGTTAAGTACCTTAGAACTTTTGACTGGGTGAACCGATATTGATGATTCTTTTTTTGATTGATGCGGAATAGTTCCCATTTGGTCCCATAAAAATGTTTTGAAAATTCATTAGGTAGTTTGGTTTCTAAATCAAAAAAACTGGAATAATTAATTCGTCTAGGTATGCGAAATTGCGGATTTTAGCTTTCCTGTGAATTTTTAGTGAAATGATACGATAGTAGAAAAACAATATAAACTCACGGTCACCCATCTAGCTTTGACCTTCAAAAGTTATCACTAAAAAATGTGAAAAAAAAATTAAACAAAAATTAAAACCGACTCCAAAAAACTGAAAAGAATGAAATAATTAAATTTTAGTAGGTACTCATCCCCTAGGAACATATTTTTGGAGTTGGTGCTAAGTTTGTTTCCAGAAACCATAGATAGTGGAGCACCGACTCCAAAAATATGTTCCTAGGGGATGAGTGCCTACTAAAATTTAATTTAACTCCAAAAAACTGAAAACGATAAAATATCCTTTTTAGTTTTTTGGAGTCGGTTTTATCATTCAAGCACAACGACTTGCGTATTGACATGCATGCATGTCCGACACACTCTTGGCCGGTTTATATCATATAATTTTGTAGGTATATGTACAAATGTGTAGTTTATGGCAATCAAACTTGGAAATTAATGGGTTTTAATCATGAATATGAATATCAACAATCCGCTGGGTAATTTTTGAAGATTAGTTAAATTTTATTGTTTATATATGTATAGTTATCAAGCAATAAGTGGTATGCTTGTCATGTAAGACTTGTAATGTTACTCACAAATTATTATTTCATCTGAACTGTGATATAGGATATTTCTTTAATCTTTAATTGCACAAAATAAGTTACAATTTGGCGGACTTAATGCCATTAGGCATTCTCTACCAGTCAACCGGAAAGCTGAGTCCAAAATGATTAATTAGGTAGTGCAAAAACAACTGTTTTAAAAATCTAAATATTCAATAACATGTGAATACACATATACATATTAATGCGAATAAATATTTTAAGATGTATAAATATGGAGAAATACATAATTAATAAATACATATTAAATAAATACAGAACCAATAAGGATAGGTATATCAATTGGATAAAGGTGGAGACTCCAAAAAAGACTGCGATCTGACCGCTTGAAAGCCAAAGTCTGTTTATAGTTGGATATATAGGAAAATTAAGAAAATTTCCTTATGAAATGTTAGCAGACGGTAAAGAGGATAAAACAAGCTCCCAGAACAAAGTTCCGAGGAACGAAGTAACATAACCGAAGCCAAATTACGTATAAGCAAACGTACCTTCTTAAATTCTTTTGTTTAACCCAACTTTCTCGAGGGTAAGGCAAACGAAAGCCTGATTCCTTTTTATTGATTTTACTTCATTTTCATTTAAGTATAAAAATACTCGCACTCCTTTCGATTTTAAAAATGATGAGATCTTGATTTGATCAGCGTAAATCTTTTTTGTTTATAATACTATTCAACATGGCTTGTTTTTTTTCTTAAATTATTCTACGGTAGTGTAGTCTACTAGTAGTGTAATAACTAAAATGGTTTTAAAAACGTTGATAAGTAGGTAAGGTAAAAATATTAATATTAATATTCATATAAATGTATATTATAAATTATAGTAAACTGTCGCTACCCGAATTCGAATCCGGGTTCCCTGGCTTAGTAACAAGAGTTAGGACGTCCAACACTATTCGTTCTCAAACAACGCAGATACCGCACCTGTCGGTAAAAGGTGTAAATCACCATTAAAAGCTGAAACACCAGCACCACCAGGTGCCTACCTGATGGTGCTGGTGTTTTCACCTTAGGCCTCAGGATGACAACGCACCTGCAATACCAAGAGGTGTTTTCTTTGTTATTGCAGGTGTCTATAGACGACGGTAATCTCTTACCACCAGGTGGGCTGTCAGCAGTCATATTCAGCCAGTAGGTACACAATATGACGGTGAAAAATTTACATTTTGTACGTAGAATAATTTAAGCTAAGGTGAACTAAATAAGCGTGTTTAATATTTTGTACCATTACTTTGATTTCGGTTAATAGTATTGTTATTAATCTGTGGTATTGTGTTGTTATTAAGATGGAACTGGCATGATCAAAATATTTTTTTTAAATTTTAAACGAATTATAAACCGACTTCAAAACACTAAAAAGGATAAAATAATTACATTTAAGTCTCAGGACGTGATTTTTTTCTAGTTTGGTTTTTTCATAAGGGATTTGGATGGTTCTTGGCTATAATTTATGAAGGCATCAGTTCAGGCATTGATGACTATCAGCTCATTTTCTACATGATAAAAAAACGGCTTTACTAACTTCCACGGATCCGATTGGTTTGAAACATGGTGTACTGTCACTTCGGTGACATTCCCATGACGTACTAACCTTGAGCTGGTCCTATACCATCAAAAATTCTGCGGGATGCTTAAGCGTGTTTGGGCTCATAAAAAATATCTCAATGAGATGGTGTTTGTTAGAGAGATAATTAATGAAGCCGGAGGCTACTTAAAATTTTCAATTTTCAATTTTCATTAATTCATTCTTATTATAAAATGCAGTACCATTCATAACATTAATTCACGCGGTGCTCCACGCAGTAAGTACTGGCATAGGAAACCTGGTAATCTGATTTAAATTGCTTATTACGCCACGTGTTGATACGACCTATTTGTTGTATATTGAATGATCTATAAGTATCAAAGATCACAGCAATTTACGATACTTAGATCATACGTTTACCAACAAAACCGATTCCTGGTAACGACATAAACTAAGTACCTACTCGTCCTACCCGTAAATAGTTTAGCACAAATTAACACAATTGATAGCATATCGACAGTAAGAAATTAATAAAAGAGTTTCTTTTGTCCCAGAGTTTGGTATTCCTCACTATGCGATGTATGGAAATGTATTTACAGTATAAATAATATTTTTAATGTCCTTAACTGAATGGAATATTTTTGACGATTGTTGTTGTTGAAAATATTGTTGGCGTAGTCTTTCTTTTCTAAAAAAAACTACCTACGCCATTTGTTCACCATACGCTTATACAATATATTATATTTAACAATTTTCAGTTCGGATTCGGACGTAGTCTTCATAAATAATCTTTATTTACAAAAAAAAGGTTTAAACCTTTTTATATAAATATCGTGCACGTTGAAAAAGCTTCTTCTGCTTATTTATTTTCCGAAATAAAATTAATTAAGTGAGAAAATATTGAAAATCAATGCCTAACATAACCGAATCCTGGCTGAGCGTAAAAATACTTATTCGGTTATTGGAACATAATCATTTCGATAATGTGGAAGGTACGCGATAGCGTATAATGCAAAAACAGACTATAAGAAATTCATAGGGATATCCCAAGTCCTCGTTAGCTCAGCCGTGATAAAAGGCACATGGACCCATCCATACTTAAATAAATTGTTTATTTTTCTCATCATTTTTTCGCGGGTTCGATTCCCGTCTCAGGACGTGAAATTTTTCTAGTTTTATATTTTAATTACTAAGTAATTTTTCAAACATTTATAATACCTAATGTTAAAATCGAAAATTAAGAATATAGGTAGCATTAAATCAATTTGGTGTGAGAGAACTGGTGCCTAAAAAGGTTAATAGGATAAACCTGAGGTACAGCTCACCAGGCCGCTCCCTTCGGATTTTAGGGGGTGATAAGAAGCGATAAGAATTGTCATGAAAAGTACGTTTACAAAAAGTAAATGACCAATAGAAATATCATTTGCAGAAGGTGTAATGCAGGTGTGTATTGTATGGAGAATGAAGACCGAGTAGCCTGTATCGCAAGAGGTACAGACCGCTCGGCCATCTGGTCGTCAAGAACTGTGATCTAAAATGAATAAATAACGGTTTTATTACTTTAAAGTTCAAGTATTTGATTTCTATGTAGTCCTTACGAGAGAACTAAGTGTGCCGAGTTTACAATAAACTGAAATAATAAATAACAAAAAACCTGCACCGGTAGGCACCGGTGGCGAGCTTGCGCATGATTTATTGACGACGAATTAACTGTTTTTTTATAGGCTGTTACCGTAGCCTATGGACGCTTGCAACACCAGGGGTATCACTTGCGCGTTGACGACCCTGTAAAAACCTTTTCACGCCTATTATGGCTGTACTGTTATGGCTAGTTTACAAAGACCCTTTCAAACGTTTATTGTAATTTTTATTTATGAAAGTTAAATAAAAATTACCTACACATGCAAACAGATCTTAAGATTACTATTTTATATCAATTATGATACTGCTTAATTAATTTTTATGTGACGGACCATGGACATTCCACATTATGTATATTAATTTTTACTATTTAACTAAATATTGTATTTTTTATTATTATCTATTTAATGACTCTTAAGGCCCGTGATTAATATTTTACTTGTAAATTACTATTTTATGTAACTAAAATTTGCTTTCTTTCGATACTTTTTGCAAATATGATATAAAATGGACAATCGTGGTGTGTTTACAATAGTTCTTCCTACCTTTGACAAGTTCACACATTACTTCTTCATAAATATGGCGCATTACCTTTTAATGTATGGGACTTAAAAACGTGTCGGACTTTATTTACGGCGAGTTTCGTTCGAGTGACTCAAGTAAACTATCATTGCAAAAAATATCTTAACTATCTGTCAATTTGTACAATTAAACTCATTTTCTGTATCTATAACATTTCTGTACATATCTAGGTTGATAAAATTAAATGCTAATTTACGTTCACTAAACCTGATTATTAGCGTACGTTCTGAAACGACGAATATTGAAACATGAGACATCTAAAACGCTATTCTTTGTAGATAACAGGTTATAAAGGTAAAAAATAAATTAGTTTATGACACTCATTAAATTCATATACTTACCTAACACACATTTGCGCCGCTTTCTAGAAGATAACCGTCAACCATAATCCATATCTGCCTACCAATAATTTTATTAGAATGACAATAAAACATTTTGTTTCCTCGAATATGTTTGACTGATAACAAGGTGAAATTATTTTTGGCACAAAGATATTCATACAGTTAACAGAATCAACTTTGTATTAGTATACTTAGTTCAAAATATATAGGTAAAGTCTATTTTCAAACAATTTTCAGGGTCAAAATTTCAAAAACAAAATCTTAATAATGTCTCATGCCAATCATGCTCCGTGTGTGTCACAGAGTCAAAGACATTCTTCCTCAGCACCTTTACTATTTTTTTCACTTACCTCTTTCTATCATCACACGGCTCGCCACCGGCAGGGAGTTCATCCTTACAAATTGTCAGTTTTCTCAAATAAGTACAGCATGAGGTTCTTCAAAAAAGGCGTGAAAAGGTTTTTACAGGGTCGGCAACGTGCAAGTGATACTTCTGGTGTTGCAAGCGTCCATAGGCTACGGTATGCTTGATTGCCACCTTAGTGGTATAAAAAAAAATTACTTACTGAGGTTAGCAAAGACCTTAATTACTACTGTGGGGGTGATTTTCTAACTCCTTTGCCGTCAGTCAAGTTGTCACAGTAAAATTTATGAATACTGAATGATATTGCCATTATAGATGAAGTTGAAATAATTTTTCCACTGTGCGATTGATCGTAGCTTGAAAATAGGATGACGAGCTGTTAGTTGTAAACACCTCAATAAAATGCATAACTTGTTATACTTAGCAACAATTATTATGATCTCATTTCCTTAAAGTTTCCAGTAAAAAAAATCTTGCAACAATAATAAGGTTTTACTCAAATTTTTCCTCGAAAATCAGAGTAATTATTAGCTATTTTCTTAGTGAAAAGAGCTACAATTGTCTTCGTTGACACAGCTACTGTTCTATCGGGTAATGGGAGTGATTGATTTCGGATCTGAAATCATCTCAAATTATAATTTGAAACTGTGGATCTTCTGCTTAGTTAAAGCAAGATACTTTCTTCAATTGATATACAAAATTAGTACCTATAGCCAGTCAAAACTTTTTTTGCGTTTACTAGCTTGTAGTTATATTGAAAAGGGTTCAAATTATACAATCAGAAAATTAAATAAGTTATAAAATATTCTAGATAATGATGATGACGTGAGCTCTCACGCCCAAAATTGCTTAGATAAGAGTGGGAAATTTCATAAAGCCGAATTAATTTGTTCAGCCGCGAACCGCGTAAGACACCCGGAAATATAGTGACAATTAATTTCAATGTGTTCGGAAAATGAGCCTTGACAAGATGTAGATATCAAGAAAACAATGTTTTTAATCTATATTACGACACGTAGGTACAGTCTACAGGAAAACGTACTTTGAAATTGACCTCATCAATCAGGAAAATCTGTTGTAATTCATTGTGAATTAATCCGACGACGTAAAGCGTAACTTAGTGATACCTGCCTTCCATTATAAATATATCAATTCTAACATATTTTTTTTAAATAAAACCACTTTACCGAATTTAACTTGCGTTTAATTAGATGTAATCGAAACGCCGGGTATAAAATAATAATGTAACATCTAATTGAACGCGAGTGAAATACGGTAAATAGATGTCTTATGTGAAATCCCATACATTTTTCGCTTAGCGATAGCGAAAGCGATTATTGAAAAGCATCTTGCCTAGTCCCTCTTGTATTGTTTCGCAGTTTCAGAGTTGATAAATTTAGAATTTGGTTTTTAGTGATGTACTCCTCAGATTACTAAAATGTTACATCTGTTCGGCAATGGGTGGTTTGTGCCGATAAACTTACAGGTACTTCCCGACGCTTAGTGAATCAAAAGTTGTAATTAGTTAGATGACACCTTGCAAATTATCTAGTTTATATAGTTTCTCGTAGGTTATCAGTCAGAGTCAATGAATCATCAACTTATCATGGATCTGCACGGCCATAATAATTTTATTATAATGATAAACTAATCTATGGGTAGTAACAAGACTGAAGATATAGTGCTCACTATGTCATATTGTTTATATGTTCTAGTGAGTATTTTGATCTAATGCTCTTTGTAGATAAACATAATCAATTGGCTTACATATTGAATTATAGCTCATGACTTCCAAGACAGTAAAAATATACAAGGAAATATAACAGGAAATGCAATCAATAATTATGCTATTCAATATCTACTCTGCTTTACTTTGATGTACGTACTAATATACCTAATCCTATACTGTACATGTATGTCAGATGATTGCATTTATTTAAAAATATTTATTAGATACAACTTATACTCACGAGAACTACTGCAGACAAACTGTTGTTCAGTATGGCGGAAAGTAAATGATGTATCTCACTGTTAAATGTTTCATAATAAAAAAATAAAAAATAGAACTTTATAATGCCTTTGAAATCTTATTAAAATATGTATGTAGTTGACTTTGACCGAGTCCCAACAAGTAAATTTCCTCTTTTGATCGAGTTACCTTAAACGCAAGATGCCAATGAAGGCGTTATACCTAAACATGGGATTTGCCTAAAAAGCTGTTTGCCCTAAATGAGAAATGCCTATGAAGCAGCATGCCTGAAATGTGAAATTGACTAAGAAGCAGATTGCCTTAATTTAAATTGCCTGTAAAACAGTTTGCCAGAAAAACAAGATGACTGAGGAGGCCGTTAGCCCTAAACGAGAGATCCCGATGAAGCAGCATGCCTGAAATACAAGGTTACTAAGACTAGGTATGTTATTCACTAGTGTGTGAAATAGAGAAGGGAATGGCAAATCACATTATTTCTCTCAAGACAGTTGTTGTTTGTGGACAATGATGGCACCAGTTTTTGGTTCTACCCCAAATAGCGTGGCGGGAGGACGGGAGTAGCTTTGGTGTTATTTGCTTTTTAGGCATTTAACGACTTAGGCATTTTGCTTTGTAGGCATTTAACAATTTAGGCATTTTGCTTTCTAGGCATCGAATTTAGGCAATCTGCTTCTAGATACATATTATATATAGTTAATGGAGAGAACGTACAAAAGTGATATACACTTTTAGAGACTTTTCTCCATGAAAGGAGAGCAAGGAAAACCTAAAAAAAATTGAATTTACTGAAATATAAAAATTGAGGAGGGATTGAGGACTAGTTCTTCTGTTCTTTTGATCCCTTGATTGAATAGCAAAATTGTACTTACGAATTATGTTGTAACATGTGACGATATTTATAGTTGCACCCATTGATATAAACATTATCAGTGGTTGCACCGCGACTTATCGTTACCTGCTGCTACATTAGCGAATGTTGTTAAGTTAGCAATAATGCTTACTTAAATAGTTTTTAATCAGGCATAGGCGTTCTTTGCTGACTGTTTATCCATATATACAAATCACACCCACTCACGCAGACATTCACGCACACATACACACTACAAAAACACAGCACATACACACTTTTACACACCCTTCTACACAAGGCACATATATGAGTATATTATGTATATTACTATATAGCTATGCCCGCGACTTCGTTCGCGTGGATGTCGGAAAATAGCAATGATGAGGTAGGTATGCTAAGGATTTAAATCGTGTTTATAAAACACCTTTGCAATTAATGCATTGATCGCCCCGCCCGCGCCCGCCCGCCTTCAAAATCATAAATGCGTGCATGATATTTTAAAAATATCTCTTGAGATATTCATTGAAATAAAATGATGTCAAGAAAAATTTTGCTCAACATTAAATACTTTTGGTGTATAATGTATTTATTTCGATGAGGAATAAAATCATGTTTAAAAAAACACCTTCGCAGATCGTGCATTATTTTACAACAAAGATTACCAAAAAATGGTTCTAGAGAGTCAATTTTAATGAATGGACATATGATGTTGCGGACTTTTTTTAGAACTTTTAAAGGAGAACAATTCCTGCATACATGATTTGTACGCAACTTTAACCGTTTACGCAGCGTACGCAACGCAAGCTCTGTAAAGGAATATTTTTTCCCGTTTTTGCAACATTTTTAATTAATGCTCAGCTCCTATTGGTGGTAGCGTAATGTTATATAACCTATATAATACCTCAATAAATGGCCTATCCAACACAAAAAGACTTTTTCAACTTGAATCAGTAGTTCCTGAGATTAGCGCGTTCAACCAAACAAACTCTTCAGCTATTATTAGCTATATTAGCAATTGATTTTTGATCTGTGAGCGTAAATTACCTTAATTATGTAGTTTTCTCCATTAGTGCTAAGCTGTTTCCAGAGACAATAGAAAGTGAAGCACCAACTCTAAAAATACATTTTAGGAGGTAAGTACCTAGGTACTTAAATTGAATATATTTTTCCTTTTTAGTGTTTTGAAGTTGGTTTTATTTTTGTTAAAAAATTTCTCATCAGATGATGTTTCGACTTCCTTTAAGCCCAGAATAAGAAAATTTACTAAAAAAGACTTAGTTTTAAAAAGAAAAATACTGAAGCACTGCAAAGCTTGTCAAGATAAGTAAAAAGTGTTTTAAAAATTTGATTAGGATACAAGGATTGTTTTGTTTAATAAATTTTGAGCCATTAGATTTCGTTCTCGGAAATTTAGCTTTACTGTTACCTACGCTGTGGAAATAAATAAATAAAGAATTATTAACCACATATGTGATACCGCGGAATTGATACCCCTGATGTTGCAAGCGTCCACAGGCTACGGTAACCGCTTACCATCAGGTGGGCCGTATTATTGCCACCTTAGTGGCATAAAAAATATGTTTCTTATACACATATGTATCATTTGCCTCTGAAAACAAAATACTAAATCAGTGGTTTTCAAGAAGATGTTTGTAAACACAATCACCTGTGGGCAAAAAATTATTAGAATCGCAATGATCTTTTGCTTACCTATTGCAATTCTTATTATTTTTGCCTCCCAATTATTTTATTTTAATTTCTTATTATTTTTGGCAAGTGTGTTGGATCACGTCAATCGGTTTTTGTTACATGGTTTTTTTTCGTAGTTAGGCTATTTAAGAATTTTTTTTTTATGAACTCTTATTATTATTACGTATTTATTAAAAGTACTAGTCAAAAGTAAAAAAGCACTAGTAGCTATTTTTTGTAATGGATTTAACGAGAAAACAACACGCTTTTGAGTAAGGGTTCATAGTTACAGTTTTAAAACCCCGACGAAAAAAAGAGGTGTTAAAAGTTAGACGTGTCTGTCTGTGTATGTGTGTTGTCTGTGGAATCGTAGCTCCTAAACGGATGGACCGATTTTGATTTGGATTTTTTGTTTGAAAGCTAACATGATTAGGATGGTTTATAGCTAAAATTTATAACTAAAGGTCAGTTCAGACGTTTGATAACTATCAGATTATTTTCTACACGATAAAAGAGTTTTACTATCTTTTATAGCCCCCTTATTCTCAACTGTCGGATCACGGATTGGATTCGAAAAGCCACATGCCGTCTCGTTTTGACGCACCGTGAAACTTACAGCAGATATGGCGTATTTGGGCTTATAAGAATAGTCTCAATGAGATGATGTTAGATGGATGATTAATGAGGCCGGGGGTTACTTAAAAAATTTAATTTTATATTTTTGAATATTTATTTTGCTTTTCGTTTCAATAAATATAAAGGGTGGTGATGACGACGATAAGTAATGATTATTTGGCTTCTATTTTAAGGAATCTGCCTCAACAAATTTTACACAGGGTGATGCTGTCAATACGGCAATAAATTAAATCATAGGCTATATTAGTTCACTCACAAAAATGGTTTGCCAATTTCAAAAACATCTTATTTATATGATAATTTTATGACATGAAATAACATTGGCTGCATTATTTCATAGAAATGTCCGGAAATTATCAAATAAATAAGATTAATTTTAGGTGGGTATATTTATTTAATAACCGTACGTGACAGGGCATACAAAACATTACCCAACATTCAAGACATTCTCATTCACACAAATTGTTTACAACCCTTCTTGACAATTTACAGGCTATTAAAGTCAAAGCGGCAAGAAACATAATTCTGGGAATTCCATATGATAGCGCGCAAACATAAGACCTCCTGACTTAATGGAGTGGAACGCACTGCGTGCCTCGTAACGTATTCTGATTTGTACTTAAAAACCAAGGATTAATTTATAAACCTCATCCCCCTAAGTTATTATCTCCTAGCTATCTCTGAACAGTCGAATTCAGAAGCAGCACAACACTTTATTACTATAATACACCGACCATTGCTCTCTGCGCTGATGGGCTAATAGGAGACAAAATTTACTTGTAACTACGAGAAATATTTTCTTTCTTCATTATTAACTAAGCAAAATATTATATAGACAGGTATCAAATTTTGTAAAACGTTGTTTTAAACTATACTCGTATGGACCTGATAACTACAATAATATTTCAATAATGCATATAATTCTTTAGTTTTAATCAAACTCCTGGAAACAATGGCTAAAACAATACAAGGATTAGTTATAACTCTGTCGAGTGCCACGCAGAGATTGCATGTCCTCGAATGAAAGAGCGTCCGGGTGAAGGCTGCTAAATGCAGCCAGAGGTATTCAGAGCAACTGAAAGAGGAACACGAGGTCCGTATACCTTCAAAGTAAAATAAAGCTGGAGCGTTATTTGACCTACTATTCGGTGGAACGCGACAACACTTCGTGTGGGACACACATAGTTTACAAATGAGTGTATCCGCCGATTCCGGGAGCTACTCTAAACTGTAACACATGAAATTCGTTCGTTCGAAAGAAAGAAAGAAAAAATATTTTATTTAAATAGGCCACAAAGAAGCACTTTTAAGTCGTCAAAAAAACACATTCTTACAACTATCACAAAAAATATAATTATTAACTAGCAATTCGGAACAATAATAAAACCAAAATTAGGATTTTTACCAAAATCGATTGGCGTTTTGTACAGCCATTACTATTTGGGAATGATTCACGCTACTTCTATGCTAAAATTACCAAAAGGTAATAATGTGGACATTATTTTATAAATATATGAAACGAATCATTTTATAAAACTGCTTAAATACTTGGTTGATTTCCGACTTACAGCAAACATTGTCAACAAGATTTGTTTAAGTTTTTTTTATTATTTTTTATTTACCATTATTTTATTAATTTGTTTGTTTACTTATTTGCATAAATGCAGGAATCTTAGAACCAAATACATTATATATCACTGACTCCTAAGATACAGGTGATACTAGTTTAGGAGCCAGGGGCTTAAATAGGTTATTGCATACAATTATACAACCTTAGTCTAAGAAGCCTTTATAAATTGCTGGTACCTGTTTGTTTGTTTGGTTGAATAAAGTTATTATTATTATATGGATAGTTACATAAATAATTAAAATAAAATTTTTAGCTAATATTAATATTACAATATATTTTGAAGTCATCATTCTATAAAATATATATTTATTTTACCCTTTAACCAGTCTGCTGGCACCCACACGATTTTTTTTCTGGTACACATGTCGATACTTCACAGATTAACGTATAATATTAACTTATCTATACTTACTAATATTACAAAAACGCAAGTTCCTCTGTCCTCAGATGATCTGAGACCTCTGTCCATTTCGCTATTGGAGAACGTGACAAAGCACCGTAAAGGTTACCTAAGATTAGTGAGGCCCATAGAGAATAAGACCCTAGTAATGATTCCAACAACTATTTATTTCTATATATATTATAGTGTTTAGGTTCTCGCATTGTTTCCTTTACCGTCAAACGATGTGATAGTCAATACTATTATATTATCTTTTTATCTGGTTCATATTAAATTAACCCGCTAAACCACAGCTTCCAGACAAAATAATTTATTGTTGTCATAAGACCTCCGGTTTATATTTAATATTAGTTTATTATTATTATAATATTGTGTAATATATTTAGAGCAACAGAAACTGTCGAGAACTTACGTATTGGCTTAAACAAGAAATCGCTGTAAAACATTTGTTAAAATAAGTGTGTAAAGCAAGGAAACAGATTTACAAAGAGTAAACTAATGAATGAAAAACATTAAGATTTTCAGTTCTTTTAATTATGTGTGTATAGTTTAACTCTCCATGAGTTTCTAAATAATTTATTCTTTCGACATCTGAAGAATAAAACGTGTGTGAATTGAATGCTTATACATAGATTATGCCTCTATATTGGTTCCAGTTGAATGAGTGACCCATTGAAAGCCTACGTCACACACGATCGCATTCACTGCTCCTCGTATAAGGGGAAACAGGAAATCTCACTGTTCTATTTCTATGTCTTTCAAATGTTCTGTTCTGACGCATCTATGAATTGACTGCTAGTCAGACTTGCATACTTTTCAGGCATGACTCTTATTCGTTAACCAGTAAAGTCGACTTCTGCTTAATTTCAAAACATAATCACTACTTTACAAAGTAATTGCTACTTGTGAAAAAGGCTGACGATTTTTTATAAGACTACCTCTAACCTTTTGACCGCCACAGTCAGACAAACGATTCCGGGCCCTGTACGCCAACGTCGACTATGATCGACAAAATTTACGGTTAACTGTAACGCTAAATAGAGATATTCAATAATTTTGGAATCCCTATTCACGTTGCATATTTTTTACTCTGGATTGACGGCTTAGCGTATAGGGGATGGCGACGTATTTATAGAGTGGCGGTCAAAAAATTTTAGTATACCCACTCGCCGTAGCCCGACAGGCAACACCATGATTTCAATAGCAATTTCAACATAAAATACCTATAAGTATCAAAATGGTTCCAAAGAAAAGAATAATCTCATTCCATCCTAAAGATTACGCAAAAAAAATGTAAACTTTTTGTTTTAAGACCAGAAAATTTGTTCAATTTGTTTTTTTTTCTGTCTGGTTTAAATATCTTCATACATTAAACCCAGACTGAATATAAAAATCTAATTGAACAAATTCTCTAGTCTTAGATCAAAAAGTTTTTTTTTTGTGTAATGTCAACTTGCTGAGTGACTTGACTTGTCAGTTCTCTGAAGAACTGACAAGTCACTCAGCAAGGTCACCATTGATCAAGCGAACAATGTTGGTCTCTGAGTATTATCTGATATTCATTTTACATCTATATCATTATTACGCGTCGAAGTTCTCAGTTAATATCATAATAATAATAAAACCACAGTCATTCCCGGCTGTTTCATGCATTCGGATTACTCTCGAGCGTAGATTCAGTATATCCGCGGTGCTCAGTGAATACACGGCATCACGATTTACTTGTCTATATGACAGTTGATGACTTTAATATATCATTACATTTATTATCATGCGTACTCTACGCGTTTAAGCTCCAGAATGATTTATGTTTAGCAAAATTAGCTAAAACAGTTAGTGAGCGCAATATGATAGAAATGTAAACTTAATAGTAGATTATTAACCAAGGGGATAAAGCAGTGTCTTCTGTCGCGGGTGACGATTTAAATCGCGAGCGTAACGAAGGACTCGAGGTTTACTCCCGAGCGTAGCGAGGGTGTTAAAAACTTAAATCACGAGCGAAGCGAGGGATTTAAGACGAGTCCTGAGTGTAGCGAGGGATTTAAGTTCACCCAAGACTAAGACAGCTTTATCACCGAGGAAAATACTCTACTTTTCGTACCATTTGCGAAAAAATTACACAATAATAATATGAGATAAGCATTTTTTAAAAATAATGACAATTAAAAGTAAAAGTTAACATTCGAAACATTGGTCCAATTATTGATAGAGTTACATTTTTGTGCGTATTCCTTTTTCAAAAAGATGTATAATGCTTTATATACAAACTCAATGGTGTAAACACAGATGTGGTTCAGTATAAATTTCGGTAGTATTCCAAATTTAAATCACATTCTCCCCCTAGAGGATGAATGAAATTCAGTACAATTTTCTTTCCCTGTTTTTAACAGATTAAAAATGACTATTGTTATGTTCGCTTTTTGTGGCATAGAATGTCACTTTTTTGAGCAAGTGGTACGAAAATACATATATATTATATCACTACGATGGCAATCAAGCATACGGCCCACCTGATGGTAAGCGGTTACCGTAGCCTATGGACGCTTGCAACAGCAGGAGGGGTATCACTTGCGCGTTGCTGACCCCGTCTAAACCTTTTTACGCCTTTTTTGAAGAACCCCATGCTGTACTCGTTGGATAAAACCCCTACAGGGAGCTTATTCCACAACCTGAGAGTACCTGGTATAAAGTTTTTTGTAACTTAGGGCTGATTTTTCAATACTCAGATAATTTTTATACGGAGAATGACTTTGACAAGTTGACAGTTAATTTAAAGAGAATCTGTCAAAACTATTCGTTGGATGAAAAATTAATAAACCGGCCGTTAATATTTAATGTGTATCGTGAGAATTATGCCTACAAAATTAAAGTATAATACTGATAAATCTTGATATTCTATAAATGTATTACTCACCATCTAAACTGTAACACAGTTTATACAATAAATTTCATTTTGTATAGGATATGATTAATGGATAAAGCTACACTAGCTGATTAATGGACACTATACGCAAGACACATTCAAACAAAAGATATTGATTATTTACTTTTCCTAATGAGCCTTTCATCTGAGCTCAAAGATTTGAATATTTGGTGATATTTTATAAATATTCGTCTAGTTTAAAATATGATAATTCACTGTAAGAACGCGACCAGAACATAATTTAATCCTGTACCTCTAAACAAAATAACTGCGCATTTAAACGAGCAAAGACTTTGCTGAGTGGTCTCTAATACTTAAGCTAAGCTCACTGGAAATCAAACATTAAATTAACAAGGTTAGAGCACTTTACACTTTATCCAGATATTACACTAAATTCAGAATGCATGTTGTGTGTAGGAGACTTTATGACAGCACTGCTACGAACTATGTGCTACGAGGGATAAAGTCCTGCGTGCGTCATATTCCCGCGACTACGGTTCAGCTACGCCGTATTTAAACTACACGGTTGAATTGCTACGAACGTGCTACGAGCTGGATGTAATTAAACATTTTCCGTAAAACAATTCTGGTATTTCGTTTGATCATTTGTTTTTAGTGCAGATTTTTATGTCCAAGATTTTTTGTATTTTTATTACGATGATTTACTATTGTACAGATGACAGCACATCAAGCGTAACAGTATGAACTTGAGACCGCCCTTACTGCGTACGTCGTCTGTACGTATTACAAGCACGCTACTAACTCGCAGAATCAATACTGAGAGTTCATGTATTAGTTTCGAACGAAAGAATTAATTGAAGCGCCCGCACCAAATGTTGCCACGGACACACAATTAATCATGTAACTATTATTAGAGAACTAATATATTTTTAGCTCCTTTGGCAAAGCATATAACTACAATTTTTTTTCTTTATTTCAGAGATTATAAACTACCATCGAAGCATGGATACATGCAATAACCGCCGGAACTAACAAACAAAGAAAGAAAATAATTTCTAACACACATTTGAGTGGATTTTTATTGTTGTTTAAAGAGAGACTTGTTTTATTAAGAAAATGTAGATTTCATGGTCCGTTTTAAACCAGACTCATCTTTAAATTACGTTTCGTAATCACTATAAATAAACCTAATAATGTTTTAGATACTCGCTTTACATACTTCTCATGCTAAAGGACCAGAAAACAAACTACGTTATGTTAATAAATTTCGTAAAACAAATCAAAGAGTGAGAGGCAAATAAAACTAATTATATAGGAAAGACTTAGAAAAATATAACATGTCCTCAAGTGGGAACCTAAATAGCGACCTTTCATAATCCGTGTAACTATCTACTCTAACCATCGGAGCTACCGAGGATTTGAGATAACCCTATAAATTTCCTCTAGTCCATCTGTGTTTATAAACTAACGTATACCCTATAATGTTGAAATAAAAAGCTTAGATTTTTTGATCCCGAATGAAAAAAACATAAAAAGTATAACGCCCGTATTCACAAACGACACTATGAGGTCTCACAGTGCCCGCGGACGCACAGGGTGCCTAATTCCTATTCATAAACAATACTTGCGTGACAATCGGCACTATGCGTTTGTCATAATGAACACTTAGCTAAGGGAGCCTGATAGCTATATTAATCAACGCATAGTGTCGAGCTCACCAAAGAGAATGTAATCACTACGGAGCTTACGATAAAAAGCAAATAAACAATAAAATTGAAATGTCAGTCAGTGAAGTGAACTACGTAACACTAATCAACCAATGACAGAGCTATATTCAACGCTATGCGTCCGCATAGTAAAGATTCGGTTGAGTATTGTTTGTGAATTGAAAGGCTTGACATAGTGAACCCACTGACAAATGCCTTACTTCGCATAGTATTGCTTCTTCACTTACATATGTATCGATTGTGAATACGGGTGTAAATCTATGGAGAATGATTCTTCACGGTCTAAGCATTACGCGTATAATTAAAATTTTAAGTAACCCCCAGCGGCATTAATCATCTATCTAACATCATCTCTTTAGGACTATTCTTATGAGCTGAAACACGCTTTATCTGCTATAAGTTTGTGACGAATTGTGCATCCCGCAGACTATTTGATGATTCAGGATTAGCTCAAGGTAAACCTAATTTCAAATAAGTTGGATCTGTAAAAGTTAGTAAAACCCTTTTGTCAAGTAGAAAATGAGCTGATACTTATCAAACGCTTGAACTAATCTTCATAAATTATTGCTAAGAACCATTCTAATCACGCCAGCTTTCAAACAAACAAAATCGAATCAAAATAGGTCCATTCTGTATGGAGCTATGATGCCACAGACAGATACACAGACAGACATATCAAACTTATAACACCCTTATTTTTACGTCGGGGGTTAAAAATATACTAAATTAACGAATTGTTCTAAATGCTTAAAAGGTAAGAAAATTACCACTTTAATATTTCCGAGATTTAATTTGGAAAATCTAATTCGTTTCATAGCAGCCATAACAATCGCACTAATTACTGAGAGTATGCTCTAATTAGTTTCTTAATTCGTGCAAGTTCTGGAAGTTTCTGTTCCAAGAAAACTGAAAAAATATTATGAACGAATAATTCACTGCCAATTGCATACTGAGCCATGTCGGGTCACAATTAATACTGCTGAGAGAGTTACTCTGTCTTCGAATTTCAAACTATATGGATTAAAGTAAAAAGCTCATTCAAAACTAGTCTGACTACTAACTACTACAAAGGTTATAAATGGCGCAGATTTAACTCAAAAGAACCCTCTAAAACTTTGATCTCAACAGTTTCTAAATCATTATGTGGTAACAAGTTTGTGGGTGCCGCGGAAACGAGAGAGCTCACTAAAGGGCATCACGAGAGGATCAAATATAGACTACATGCGACCCACGTCCTTACTTAAATTGTGAACAAGTTACAAAGCATTCCTCGGAAATATTGCCAAATTTGAAATGTCTACGGGTCTGTCGTAGAGTTAGTATACACGGAAAAGTCTTATATTTATATTATGTCATGGTAGTTAGTATTTCATGGGAATGTCACCGAAGTGACAGTACACCAAATTCCAAATAAATTGGATTTGTAGAAGTTAGTAAAACGCTTTTATCTTGTAGAAAATGAGCTGATAGACATCAAACGCCTGAACTGATCTTCATAAATTATAGCTAAGAACCATCTTAATTACGTCAGCTTTCAAACAAAAATAACAGATCAAAATCGGTTTATTAGTTTAGGAGCTACGATGCCACAGACAGACACACTGTTACACAGACAGACACGTCAAACTTATAGCACCTTTCTTTTTTCGTCAGAGGTTAAAAGGGAATCACGAACGTGTCGCAAGCTCTACAATTATAAAAGGACGGTGCGTTGCGACGAATTCGAACCTCACTCATCACAGGAGGTAATTATTAATGAATTTAAAATAGGAAGCCCTTGAAAACTTCCATCTGATTATAAATTGACAAATATTTTCAAGAACAAAGGTAACTAAAATAACTGGTTTACTAGGAAAAGTATTGTAAAGAAGAATCCTCAACGAGTAATTTTTTCGTTTTAGTATTATTTTTATCGGAACATACGACTGTTCCATCATACCTTCCCCTGGTGTGTTGGGTTACTTAGTGGCTATTTATAAATATCATAACCACTTCAATAAATATCAAAAAATTTAATAAGAAGATATATTAATTTAATAGCGCTAAAAAGTATTTTTCTACTACAAAACAGAATTTCTTGTTAGTCGTAGCCGCAACCAAGCTGAACTGATCCAATAAAAAAATCTAAACTATTTTATTCAGATACTTATTACAATACTAAGCGGTCTTTGAATCTTTATCTAGTTTTAGCTCTTACGATGAATTCAAACGTTTGAAATAACAAGAAAAATATTATTTTACTTATAAGCGCAATCCTTACTAGCCATATAATCACAGAGTGAAACAATGACTTAGTAAATCCTCATTGTTCTCAGATAAGATGAGTTACTCATAAATTTATATTATCAATATTTTTTACAATGCTACACATGTACTGCACGTAAGACTGCAGTTACAAAAGGCAGATACGAGGTGTCCACGAGTTTAATGACTTGTGCCGTTGTGTCGCATATTGCGACTAAGTTTTTTATTATTATACATATATATATTATATTTGACGACCGGCTGGTCGAGCGGTATGTACCCCTTACTATAAGTACGGGCTACTTGATCCGTTTCGACGCATACTGCCAAAAACGCAAATTACCTGATACTCAGATGACCATGATTATTTATACGTCTTACCATCTACGTAGAATTTATTTAGTATATGTATTTCTAATATTTATATTCATATTATTATCAATATTTCTCCGTTAGCAAGTATCCATAACACAAGCTCTTAATGATGCTTACTGTGGGCTGGATAATAGGTGTGGGCATAGACTACACTTTGTTGAATTTGAATTTATAACAAAGTTGTATCAATACGTAATTATTAAATTATAATTAGTTAGCTAGGACGGAAGTCTTCCAGTCAACCCATGAGTATGTTGGATATGTAACAAAAAGCGCAAACCTGAGAAAATAAATATACACATACCTAACTATGTAATAATTATAAATACACACAATATTATTATAAATATAATAAGTATTTAAATAATCAACATGAAATTGTGTGAAGTAACAAAAAAAACATATGGTTACAAATCTTGTGACAGAAAGTGCTCCTTGACTCGTACTTTGAAAGAAGAAATAAGTATTTCAATTTTCGTTTGGTGTTGAATTAGTAAAATGAAAGCAAAGGCCCGCACATATCCCCCGACCGAATGCCACGATCATAAAATATCGCAATATCCTGATTTTGTCGCGTAAGGGAAAGGTCTCGTTATTTATGCTGTTGGACATAACCAGCAAAACGTACACGATAAAATATTATTTATATTTTGAGCAGAGATCAAGTCTAAGGAAGATTCTAGAATCTTCTGGAAATACAATACATAAAACCTAAATGATATGTCAATTATGCAGTTTTGAAAACTGCAATTATTTGAAAATATTAGAAAAGTATTTCATCTAGAAAAAAATCATAATTACACAGACAGGTTTATTTTTAGCCCCGACGAAAAAAGAGGGGAGTTGTAAGTTTGACGTGTCTGTCTGTGTATCTGTGTCTGTCTGTGTGGTTCCTAAATGAATGGACGATACTTCCTAAATGAAATACTGTTTTTAGCTTGAAAGCTGACATGATTAGTGTGATTCTCAGCTATACTTTATCAAGATCACACCTCATTTCTTACTTGACAAAAGGGTTCTACTAACGTTAATGTATCCGATTGGTTTGAAATTTGGTTTATCTTACTACGGTGGTTTTTCCAATACACACTAACCTTGAACTGATTCTGTATCTGTACCATAAAAATTTTAATAGTCTGCGGTATGCTCAATTCTTCAGACACTTACTGCAGATAAGTATAGCTTATATTTTAATTTTTCAATATTTTATTATTTCTAGTTTAAATACTTTTCAAATAATATGATATTATTAAGAAATTTATCTAGACTAGTATTGTCTACCAAAAATACAAAATTAAAATTTTTAAGTAACCCCCGGCGTTATTAATCATCTATCTAACACCATCTCATTAAGACTATTCATAAGAGCCCAAACACGCTATATCTGCTGTAAGTTTCTAAAGAATTAAGCATTTTGCAGACTTTTTGATGGTATAGGATCAGCTCAAGGATGTCATTTGTCATGGGAATGTCACCGAACTGACAGTACACGAAATTTCAAATTAATCAGATGCGTTAAAGTAAGTAAAACCCTATTATCATGTACAAAATGAGCTGATAGCCATCTAACGCCTGAACTGATCTTCATAAATTATAGCTAAGAACCATCGTAGGCACATCAGCTTTCAAACAAAAAAAACGAATCAAAATCGGTCCATTCGTTTAGGCGCTACGATGCCACAGACAGACACACAGATACACAGACAGACACGTCAAACTTATAACACCGCTCTTTTTCGTCGGGGGTTAAAAAACAAAAAAACTACACTATCTAGACTACAAAAAAATCATGTATGTGGACGGGATTCGGGAACAGGGTGTTAAATTGATTATAGGTAAAACCAGCTGAAATTCTTAGTAAGGGTCAGCTTAAGTTATCGCCCCAGGACATGATTTTTTCTTAATCTAGATATTTTTAAATGCCTTCAAATACTTATTATAATTTTGAAGTCACTGGCTGGTACTAACAACATAAAATGACATGAATGGATCTAATTCATCCCAATCCCAATAAATAAATACCATGTTAAAATAATATTAAGAAAATAATTTACCAAGATTAACTACGATTTTTTTTTTTTTTTTTTTTTTTTTTTTTTTTTTATACTAAGCACGACAAATGACTGAACACCACCTGATGTGAAGCAGTAAGAAGAGTCCATATGCGAAGACAGCTAGTGCAGTTCAGACACTACTCTAGCTGCCTCCACCTTGCCGGCCCGAAAGGTGCTTTTTCACGCCTCTTTTGAAGGACCCCATGTTATAGGAAAGAGGGAACACATGTGCTGGCAAAGAATTCCAAGTTCTGGAAGTTCGACAAAGAAAAGAGCTACTAAATTTCTTTGTACGTGATGTTGAGGTGGAGACAGTGAATTGATGACTCCGAAGACCGGCACGCGTGCTCCTGAGTAGGAAGGGGGAAGGTGGGATAAGGTCAAATAGCTCTTCAGAACACTCTCCGTGATATAGCCGATAGAAGGCGCTAAGCGACGCAATGTCTCGACGCAATTGCAGAGGCTCAAGGTTGTTGGTGACCTCTACATCGCCAACGATACGGACAGCACGACGCTGCAATCTGTCCAGGGCATCGAGTAGGTACTTGGCGGAGCCATCCCACAAGTGCGAGCAATATTCCACGCAAGACCGGACCTGAGTTTTATACAGCAGGCATAATTGGTCAGGCGTGAAAAATCGACGCACCTTGTTCAGGACACCGAGCTTCCGTGAGGCTGTTTTTATCACGGTTTCGATATAGTTCCTGGAATTCAGATCGCAACATATCTCCATACCTAGCAAGTTTAGGGAGCCTTGTGCCGAAAGAGTCGTGCCCTGAAGAGACGGAAGGGGAAGGAACGGCGACATTTTGGCTGTAAACGCGCACACCTGTGTTTTCTTAGCATTGAACCCAACAAGATTGTTAGATCCCCATTCAGATACGAGGTTCAACACCCTGTCGAGCTCAATGGTAAGATTCTCTCTCTCTCTCTCGGTTTCAGCGCGCCCAGCCCCTGGGCGACCGTAATATCCCCCATGCACTGTACTGTCATCTGCATAGCAATGAATGTTTCCTAACGGAATCATGTCATTGATATGAAGAAGAAAGAGTGTGGGGGATAGAACAGAGCCTTGTGGTACACCAGCATTCACTGACATGAACCGCGAAGCGCATCCATCTGCGAGGACACGGATTCTTCGCTCATGCAGGAAGCCGGCGATCCAGTTACAGAGCTGAGCGGGCAGACCGTATGCCGGGAGCTTGGAGAGAAGAGCCTTGTGCCAGACCCGATCGAACGCTTTGGCAATGTCAAGGCTAACTGCCAGTGACTCACCACGTTTGTCAATAGCTTCACCCCAGACATGCATTAAGTACGCTAGAAGATCACCCGTTGACCGGTTCGGCCGAAACCCGTACTGTCGATCATTAATTAATGAGTGATCTTCTAGGTATCGGATCAGCTGGTGGTTTAAGATCCGTTCCATGACCTTGCAAAGAACTGAGGTGACAGCTATCGGGCGGTAGTTAGCTGGGTCTGATCGGTCTCCCTTTTTGGGGACCGGTTGCACATTGGCCTCTCTCCAAGATTCCGGCACACACCCAGAAGAGAGAGAAAGACGGTATAGCCGCGTTAAGACAGGAGACAACTCCGCTGCGCAGTTTTTCAGTACTATCGCTGGAATGCCATCAGGTCCACTAGCTTTCCGGACGTCGATTGACTGAAGCTCCGCACGTACATCACATTGCCTAATACGAATATCGGGCATTGTGTGGCCACAGTGGGAGAGTGTTGGTGGCTGTAAGTTGCAGTCATCGATTCGGGAGTGAGCAGCAAAGAGTTTTACCAAGAGATCGGCTTTCTCTTGCGGCTTGTGAGCTAGCGAGCCGTCAGAACATCTCAACGGGGGCAGCGAGGGTTGACAGAAGTTGGATTGCACGGCTTTGGCCAGACGCCAGTAGCTACGGCTTCCCGTAGGATGCGTAAGAAGTTCTTGGCCAACTCGTGCAACGCGCTGTGCATCCGCTCTGATGAAGGCCCTTTTGCAGGACTTGGTGGCGTTGTTATAGACTGCTTTCAGTGAGTCAATGTTGGGATCCCCGCAAGCTCGGCCCCTGATCCAAGCGCGGTATGCCGACTGTCTGTTTTCAACAGCTAAGGCACAATCGCGGTTGAACCAGAGGTTACGCCTACCCCTACTGATGAGATCGGAGTGAGGGATATAGTACTCCATCCCTAACATGATCTCATCAGCAACAGCAGTAGCGCTAGCGTTCGGGTCCAGCTCACTGAAACAGCGCTGCCTCCAAGGGACAGATGCGAAGTAATCCCGCATACCGTCCCAATCTGCCGACGCATAGTGCCAGATGCGGCGTTTGGCAACCATAGGTACCGGTGGCGACGCCCGTGGCACCCCAGCGGATACCAGGCAGTGATCCGATGTTCCTAAAGGAGCACGAACCTCTAGCCGATATCCATCCGGGCGAGTCGTCAGCAGAAGGTCCAACAATGAGGGCGCGTGACCGACAATGTCTGGAATCCTGGTGGGCTGGTTTACCAGTTGGGTCAGGTCGTGCGTGAGAGCGAAAGCGTGGGCAGTTCTACCAGCATGGTCAGTTTTAGAGGAACTTAACCACGACTCGTGGTGAGCATTGAAGTCCCCTAAAAACACCAATTCCGCGGTTGGAAACTGCTCCTGCGCAACATCTGCCACCCGACTAAGATGTTCGAAAAGTCGAGTTGTCTCCATGTCACCGCTGTGGGATCTATAGAGGCACACGTAGATTCGGCAATGTGTGCCCAGGTCCACATGCACCCCAAGAATAGAGTAGGAAGGGTCCTCCAAACAGCGCAGACGGCGACAGCAAACATCCGCCCGGACAAACAAGCATACCCCGGCCTTCGCTTTGAAGGACTCTTCAAGAGCGTAGCCGGGGTAATCCAAGTAGCTAGTGTCTGCCGGGCGGAGTATTTGCGTCTCCGTCAAAAACAGCATTTCGGGTCGAGCCGTCTCGAGATGTTGGTGGACGGCATTGAGGTTAGCATGGAGCCCACGGATGTTAGTGAGCCCGACCTCAAACAGCGTGGTTGTGGTGGGGGTGTGCACCGCTGAACGACCGGAACTGTTTTTGAGCGCTGCCATAGTTGAAGATAGAAGGAGGAGAGGCGTGAATTGGGGTGACGTTGCCGCGATATATACGGTCAAAGCGTGAGGCCTGTTTCCCCAGGTAATAGCCGACAGTAGAGACGCGCTGACCCGCCGAACGGAAGGGCCCCCGAACCCCCCCGGGAATGGCCGCCGGGACCCCACCACCCGGTCACCAACCGGCACGACGGACCACCCCAAGATTATGCGTGGCATGATAGGGCAGCCTCACGAACTGGTTAGGTTCGCTTGGGCCCCTGTACTGTACCACGGGCGGCCAGCGGAACAGCCGTTTCTTCGGGTCTCCCTGGTCGGCGGGTCAATGCAGTCCACCTGGCTCTGGTTAGACGGAAGCCGTCACTGACCGCATCCATCGCCGCAACGTCTCCCCAAGCTCTGGTTGTACGCTGACTGATCCCGGAACGCGACCACAAGTGGTCACTTGGCGGGTTTTACGCCATGCGTACGGTGGTCACTAACCAGACGGGTGTTCAGACCCTACCACCAGTCGAGCAGTTGGTAGCTCGGTAATCCCTTAGTCGCCTCTTACGACACCCACGGGAAGAAATGGGGCGGTGAATTGTATTCTTAATCCGTCACCGCACGATATTTTATAAGGCAGTTAACTACGAGTAAGAAATTTAATAATAAACCTCCTGGTGCTCTGTTTTGAATTGAGACACATTACCTGCCTTCAAATAATAATGCAAGCTGAAATACCTAGGTCATAGAGAACTTATCCAGAAAGTTCGACAGTACCATTAGGTACCTATACACATTGTCACGAGTCATCGCAGTTTCTAACAGCGAATACGACATCGACAGTCCTTCGGAACTTCCAGTTCTGAAGTCCTACCTTTGATTAGGCTAGGTACCTACTTGTGAAATAATTGGCCCACATCCTAACTTTGTAACAGCAGCTACTTCGGACCCTATCCCCTGGTGAAAGTTAGGAAGGGATATCGAACAGTGAACATTTTCATACTATTAGAAACTTTAACCAACTTTAATGAAAGTCACCTAACTCACGAGGAAACTATCCAAATTTAGATCATGTAACGCCACAAAGCAGAGGTAGTCACCGCTCGCCATCGGCAAGGATTTAATCTCACACGTTTAACCAAAGCGGTCGTGTATTGTACGGTTTCAGAGAACTTCTCCCGCGTACGCTCAGTTTATGGAATGAGCACCCTGCAAAGGTTTTCTTGAACGAGTACAACATAGGGTTCTTTAAAGTGCTTGAAAAGGTTTTTACAGGGTCGGTAACGCGCAAGTGATAACCCTTCTGTTGCAAGTGTCCATAGGCTACGGTAACCGCTTACCAGATAGGCTCCATGCTTGATTGCCACCTTAGTGGTATAAAAAAGTAGTTTGTATCTTGTACAACTTTGATGGGTCCAGTTTAATTTTTAATATAGGCTGTTTTTAGCGGTTGTCTTTGGCCTATATTTCCATTTTTATAAGAAAATAAAATTTGCTGCTATCTTTCACAGATATCCAATTAAAAATAAACAAGTAAATATTTTGTACTTTGAAATAAATCTAGTTCAAGTAATGCAAACGAACTAAATGTACAGCCACACCGCCGGAAATGCTAAGCAACACATAAAAATGTTATTGAATAAATAAAAAAAATAATAAGCTATAGTTGAAAGCCTGTCACCATCTAAATAAAAAGAAAAACGTTATGTTAGCCCACCAATGTTACATAATATAGTGGAAAAATAAAGAAAAACCCGACTAGTGCGAGGGGGACTAGCGAGGGTTCAATACAAATTTATTGGTACATATTCGATAGTTGAAAGGCTAAAAAATGAACGAACTGAACTGAATGTGACCTATGTTTGTTTAAATGTAATACTAAGTACAAGACACTTAAGTAGGTACCTGGGTAAGCGTAACAGTGCAAACTGTTAGGACTACATACTCTAATGTTATCTATACTATCGATACTAATATTATAAAGCTGAAGAATTTGTTTGTTTGGTTGAACGCGCTAATATGTCAGGAACTACTGATTCAAATTGAAAACTAATTTTTGCGTTGGATAGTCCATTTATCGAGGTATTATATAGATAGGCTTTATAACATCACGCTACCATCAATAGGAGCTGAGCATTTATTTAAAGTATTGCAAAAACGGGAAAAGAATATTCCTTTTCAGAGCTTTCGTTGCGTGCGCTGCGTAAACGGTTAAAGTTACGTATAAATGATGCAGGAACTGTTCTCCTTTAAAAGTTCTAAATAATTACAAAATTAAAAATTTTAAGTAACCCCTGGCGTCATTAATCATCTATCTAACACCATCTCATTAAGACTATTCATAAGAGCCCAAACACGCTATATCTGCTGTAAGTTTCTGAAGACTTAAGCATTTCGCAGACTTTTTGATGGTATAGGATCAGCTCAAAGTTAGTATGTCATGGGAATGTCACCGAAGTGACAGTACACCAAATTTGAAATCCATCGGATCTGTAAAAGTTAATAAAATCCTATAATCATGTAGAAAATGAGCTGATAGTCATCAAACACCTGAACTGATCTTCATAAATTATAGCTAAGAACCATCGTAGTGACATCTGCTTTCAAACAAAGAAAACCGAATCAAAATCGGTCCATTTGTTTAGGCGCTACGATACCACAGACAGACACACAGATACACAGACAGACACGTCAAACTTAGAACACCCCTCTTTTTTCGTCGGGTGTTAAAAATAGTCCGCGACAGTATATTTCTATTCTTTGAAATTGACTCTCTAGCTAGATCCATTTTTTGGTAATCAAATTTGTTCTAAAATAATGTAGCTACTATCTGCGAAGGTGTTATTGTAAACATGATATTATTCCTTATCGAAATAAACACATTATTCACCACAAGTATTAATTTTTCGGCAAAATTGTTCTTGACATCATTTGATTTCAATGAGTATGTTGAGAGATATCATAGTTTTATAATATCATGCACGCATTTATGATTTTCAAGGCGGGCGGAGCGATCAATGCATTAATTGCAAAGGTGTTTTATAAACATGATTTAAATCCTTAGCCTACTTAACCCACCGTTGTTATTTTCCGACATCCACGCGAACGAAGTCGCGGGCACAGCTAGTTATGTATATACATATAAAAGAGGCAAAAGGTTTTTTGTATTCTTCGTCATAAATTTAAAAAATTAAAACCGACTTCAAAAAACTGAAAAGGATAAAATAATTAAATCTAAGTAGGTATTCATCCCCTAGAAACATATTTTTGGAGTCGGTGCTTTACTTTCTATTGTTTTTGGAAACCACTTAGCACCAACTCCAAAAATATGTTTCTAGGGGATGAATACCTACTTAGATTTAATTATTTTATCCTTTTCAGTTTTTTGAAGTCGGTTTTAATTTTATGTTTAAAATTTTTTTTTCACAATTTTTAGTGGTAACTTTCTACGGTCGAAGCTAGATGGGTGATCGTAATATTGTATTGTTTCCTACTATCGTATCGTTTCACTAAAAAGTCATTTGAAAAGCAAACAAAACATCGCAATTTCGCATATGTAGACGACTTCATAATTTAAGTTTTTTTAAATTTAAAACCAAAGTACCCAACTGTTTTTGAAAAAATTTTTATGGGACCAAATGGCAGCTATTCCGCATCGAACAAAAAAAGAATCACGTAAATCGGATCAGTAATCTCGGCGTAATCGGTGTACATACATAGAAAAAAAAAAAAAAAAATATACCGGCCGAATTGAGAACCTCCTCGTTTTTGAAGTCGGTTAAAAACTATAGGTGCAGTCGACATCACATCAAGCGTAACAGTTTGACTTTGAGACTACTCTTACTATGTTTGTAATAGAAGCGGAATTAGTAGTGAAAGAAAGAGAAGCGAGACAAGTGTTTTTCAAGGACATAAAAGCATGAACTTTTTGATTCAGTAAAAGCTGGAACTTCAAGAATATCGAAATCTAATGCTATAAATATAAAATTAAAAATTGTCAGGAACCCCGGCGTCATTAATCATCTTTCTGTCACCATCCTATTCAGACTGTTCTTAATGAGCACAAACAGCTATATTTGCTGTAAGTTTTTAAAGAATTGAGCATCCTGCAGACTTTTCGATGGTACAGGATCAGCTCAAGATTAGTATGTCTTGAAAATGCCACGGAAGTAACAGTAGGTAAACCAAATTACAAATCAATCGAATCTGTGAAAGTTTGTAAAACTCTTTTGCCAAGTAGGAAATGAGCTGATAGTCATCTAAAGCCTGAACAGATCGTCATTAATTATACCTAAAAACCACCCTGATCACGTCGGCTTTTAAATAAAAAAACTGAATCAAAATTGGTCCATTCCTTTAGGAGCTACGATGCCATAGACAGACACACAGATACACAGACAGAGACTTCAAACTTATAACACTAAAAATAGTTAAAATTAAGGTGTACTTTACAATAGGTACATCCTCAATGTTAGATAATGAGGGGTGCATGAAGTAATTGCTGAGCCGGCCCTCAATTAGGGACCACTTAGGGCCGAAGGACTCGCTCAACGAGATTATGTGACTTATCTGTGTTGCTGCTGCGTATATCATGGTGAATTATTTATATAAAAAATTACCAAGACTGTGACATTGAACATGCGTTAAGGTTTCCGTAGTTCTTTGAGTTTATAGTTCAATAGTTTATGGTTTAATGGATTTTTAAATAAAATAGTAAACTAGAGACCAATTTAATTTGAAAACGTCTTTTCAATCGATAGAGTTGCTTTGGATAAAATATAACACTGTTTCCTGGTATAGGAGTGGCTCCTAAGTGTAATGTAGTTACTTACTCCAAATTCGCTTTGAGTCATTAAGTTGTATACATGTAAAAACAAATCTCAAGAAATACTATAGTATGAAATAATGATGGAATTAATTGGCTGTAACATATAAACAGACAGACGGACGGACTAGCGAAACTATGAGAGATCCGTATTCGTATTTGTCTTGGGAACCAAAATCGGATTCAATATAATACAGTTTGTAATTGAATAGTGCGTCTGCTATAAAGCAACGCAAAAATCATTACGTAGAAGCAGTTCTTCTCAGAACTGAATCTCAATGTATTTAAACCAGAGTTAACTAAGTGGTAAATAGTTAGATACACCTCCTTTTTGGTGTCTTTAGAATCTTTGGAACATACCTTTTATCAAAACTCTTTTTTTTTCAAAGTTTTTAACAAACAAAAAGTTCTGACTTAGGTAGAGTAACCTTGCGGTATCCAGAATACAGCTGATATTACCATAACTCTATAATATCTGAGCAGGAGGATCCGTAGTCTTCTGGCTTTGGATTATGCCACTCATTCTAGTGCTAGTCAGAGACACCGACATAAAAGATGTTGCATTGCACGATCGGAAAATTTGTGTAGGGGTCTAGGGGAAAGTTTCATTTTGTAACGTTTTTAGTGGCAAAATGCCCTGTGAGGGCTTATTTACACTTATTAAGAAGCGAGCCTGTGTTCTACCTAATAACATAATTCGAATTAAATCAACAAACTAAAGATGTAAGTAATTTTAAATAGGTACCCATTTCAATAATATGGGTATAATTACATCTTGACCTTGAACGGAATAGTTTTTCGTATTGACATTTCCTAGATCATTAAAGGAAGTGCTAAATTACACCACCTAGTGCGACATTCTATATAACAACTGTTTACTTTGTTTTGATTTGTGTAGTGTGAGGTGAAATAAAATACCATGGATCTTTAACACGTGCGGCCATGCAGGATTTATTGGAGCAAGAGAAACGTCAAAATTTACACAGAGACAAAACAAAATATTTCACCATAGACATTGGGGTTGTCAGTGAAGAATATTAAATAAATACATTATTCTCAATTTCTTACACTTCCCCTTATTCTTAACTAAAACCCTGAACAATAGTTAACAGTTACAAAATCATAGAGTTACACATTCATAATGATCAAACAACAAATCAACACTACAACAGAATCTTATCAGTTGGCTTTAACTCTACCTTGTCAAACAGAAAACAAAAAATGCAATAGTCATTAACTTATTGTTAAAAAATACAATCTAAAAAAGACTACATACATTTACAATCACATGTGCATAAACATAAGTCATTATTAGACAATACACAAGAAACATTTAAACTGCTAACTAAATTCATAAGAATAAGTCTATTTCTTTTAAGTCTTATTTTAAATTTAAGTCACATACAAAACTATAATGCTTATTTACACCTAATGGCTTAGTAAATATATCTGCTGTCATATTTTGTGTTGACAGGTATCTCACAGTTATAAGATGTTTTTGAATAAGGTCTTTCACAAAATGGTACCGTAAATCAATATGTTTTGTACGTTTGTGGGAATATTCCTTAGCAAGTAACAATTTTTGTGCACTTTGGTTGTCATTAAAAATAACAATATTATTATTTTTATCATTAATTTCATTCATGAAATTTCTAACAAAACATAACTCCTTTGCTACATCACTGATTGCTAAATACTCTGCCTCAGTGCTAGACAACGCAACACAACGCTGCTTCTTTGCTTCCCAGCTAACTACATTCTTGCCTAACTTAATTACATACCCAGTATATGACTTCCTATCAACACAATCATTACCCCAGTCAGCATCAGCATAAGCTGAAATATTCATGTTAACACTTTTATAAAAACATAGACCATAATGGATAGTACCTTTCAAATAACGTAATATTCTCTTGGCAGCTATCCAATGAGTCTTATCAAAGTTGGTGACAAACTGACTAAGCTGACTGCAAGCATATGTAATATCAGGCCTAGTACAAACAGACAAGTACATTAAACATCCAATCAGTTGTCTATATTGATAAATATTGTCATCTAAACTATCATTGTCAGACTTTATTAGCTTATTATTCTGCATCATTGGTGTTGACACTGTTTTACAATCTAACATGCCAAATCTACTTAACAATTTATTAATATAGTCAGATTGGTCCAAAGTTAAAACATCATTATTTCTAGTAACCTTAATGCCTAAGCAATTTGTCAACTCACCAAGATGTTTTACATTAAAATTCCTTTCTAATAAGACAAATAGTTCCTTTGTATTACAATTACTAAATATATAAAAGTCGTCGACATACAAAGCTATTATTGTGAGATTCCTTTGTTCTCTCCTTTTAATATAGACACAAGGCTCACATCTACTCTGTACATATCCATTTGCACTTAACAATTCATGTACTTTCATATTCCACATTCGACTGGCTTGCTTTAATCCATAAATACTTTTTGACAGCAAACAGACCTTACCATTATCTAAGCTAAACCCTAAGGGCTGTTCCATATAAATCCTCTCATTCAAGTCTCCATTCAGAAAAGCTGTGGCCACATCTATATGTTCTATAGTCATGTTATACTCATGAGCCAACGCGAATAATATTCGCATCGTCGAATGACGAACAACTGGCGAAAAAGTATCTGAGTAATCAATTCCTTCTTTTTGACTGTAACCACAAGCCACTAAACGAGCCTTAAACCGATTACAATTCCCTGAAGCATCATGTTTTATTTTGTACACCCATTTACATTTTACTACATTTACATTACAGGGTCTATCAACTAACTTCCAAACATTGTTTTCAAGTAGTGAGTCATATTCTAATTGCATGGCCTTTTCCCATTCTTTACAATTAGATGATGCAAGGGCTTCATTATAAGACTTAGGCTCATCATAGACATAACTAGCATAAAAGCCTAATTCATAATCACAATACCGTAAAGGTGGTTTTCCTCGCGTACTACGCACTGAACGGCCGCCGACAGTCACAGAACAATCTGGACTTATCGCGCCATCTCCAGCTGGCTCTCCAGGCGATCCTGGCTGCCTCTCTGGAAGTGCCGACCCGACAGAGGAACTCTCCTCCTCACTGTCGCCTGTGCAGTACTCACCAGAGGCTCCATCTAAATATACAAAACTTTCATTAGCATTCACATTTGAATTATTCACATTATTAGAATTAATACAATTATTATCATCATTATTCCTTATATTAGTCTCATTGTGACAGGAATTACATTCAATTATTTCATTCATTGGAGAAATTAAAATTTCATTATTATGATTATATTTAATTATGTCATTGCATAAAATATCTCTATAAAACTTATTCTCCAAAAACTCTACACTCCTAGATAAAATTACATTGTATGGGTTGGATGGCTTCATTAGTCTATATCCTTTTGTTGTCTCAGAATAACCAACAAATATAGACATATCAGCTCTAGGTCCTAATTTACTAGTACGAGTCTGTTCTGGCACTAAAGCATAGGCAATGCATCCAAAAACACGGAGATGATCCAATGACACTTTGTGTCCGGACCACACCTCCTCAGGCAGCTGTCCTGAAAGAGCCACAGTGGGGTTACGATTTTTTAAATAGAGAGCAGTCATGACTGCCTCTCCCCAAAAGCGGTCACAGAGACCTGCTTGCCTTAATAAGCACCTAGCCTTCTCAAAGATGGTGCGGTTAAGCCGTTCCGCCACACCATTCTGCGCAGAACAATACGGCACTGTAGTTTGGTGAATGATACCTTCCTTATCAAGGAACTCTTTAAAGTTTGCATTGCAAAACTCACCACCATTATCTGACCGGAGACACTTTATAAACAAGCCAGTCTGCTTCTCCACTAGAGCCTTAAATTTAATAAAATTGGAAAATACCTCAGACTTCCTCTTCAGCAAGTATCCAAATGACTTTCGGGAGAAATCATCAGTAAAGGTTAACAGGTAGTGTGCACCATTCCAGCTGCTTTCCCTCAACGGCCCACAGACATCAGTATGAACCAGCTCAAGCAGGCGGCGAGCACGCCTAGCTTCGTCCTTCGGGTACGCCTTGGCCACCGACTTCCCCTCAAGACAAGCAGTGCATTTGTGTAGGCAATCCTCATCAGAAACCTGAAACACAAAATTTAGTGCAGCCCTATCCCGCAGAGAACACATTCCTTTATAACTAAGATGTCCTAACCTTCTATGCCATAAATCAGCATTCACACTGGATGCAGCAAACTTTGCAGTCTGTGCTACCTGCACTTTATGTAGGCAAGCCATTGACTGCCCCTTTACACACATACCATTTAATTTGTATACACCTTTACATAAATCAGCAGACATAACAGGCTTACCAATGACATTGCATTTTTCATAAATAAAACAGCCATCCCTATTAAACAAGACAGACATGCCTCTCTCAGCCAATTTGCTCACTGATAATAGATTTGCAGAGAGTTGAGGGACATACATAACATCTACTAAAGTTCTACAAATATTATTATTTAATCTTACATCTATGTCTCCAATACCTTCACTTGTTAAAGTACTATTTTTATTGGCTACATTTATCAAGTTTTGAGAACTTCTTAAGTCTTTAAACAAATCTCTCTTCAGGCACATATGGGAAGAACAACCACTGTCCACTATGAAGTCCGCATCACTTATTGCTAAAAAACTTGACGCTAGCATAGTTTTATTGTCAGCGCTGTCAACATTTTGTGACTTCTTTTGTTGTTTAGCTTTCCAGCATTTAGATTTAATATGTCCTATCTTGCCACAATAGTGACATGACACATTTCTTAACTTTTTATTAGCAACAAAAGCATTGGCAGCATCACTTCCATTTTTGCGAAACTCTTCTTGAAGTAAACGAGTCCTTACAAGTTCACTCGACAGTTGATTTGTAATGGATGCCGTCTCCAGCCCAGAAACAAGATTGTCATATTCCTGCGGTAGTCCACTCAACAATATTTCTGCTATCTCAGCATCTTCTATAGTTTTCCCAATATCTTCAAGTTGGCGCACGACTGTCATAACTGTGTCTATATAAGACGTCATATTACTAAAGTTAGACAAGTCCACTCTGTACAATTGTCGTAAAAGTACCACGCGCCTATATAACCCTTTATCTTCAAAAATTTTTCCAAGCTTCTGCCACGCCTCCTTGGACGATTTACAACAGTGAATATGTTGAAATAATGCGGGTTTAATACTGAGAGCAATCCTGGCGAGGGCTTTCTGATCCTTGTCCCTGTCAGCGTCAGTGCCATCCACGCAATTCCAAAGCCCGTCTAAAATAAGCGCCATTTTGATTGCAAATTTCCAAGACGCATAATTGGCCACGCCATCAAGCTTTTCAATGCTGTATGCTGTGCCATTATTCTGTACGGCAAGCCTATCTGACGAAGCACGTGGAACTTGCGGGTCGGGCATGCTTCAAACGCAACAAGTTCAAAAACCCAACAATGAATTATCAAAAAAAAAGACAGTACCTTTAGGCATTCGGCACGCACGGTTTTATGGCGAGTCTGGGTCCAAAACCTGTTTTGATTTGTGTAGTGTGAGGTGAAATAAAATACCATGGATCTTTAACACGTGCGGCCATGCAGGATTTATTGGAGCAAGAGAAACGTCAAAATTTACACAGAGACAAAACAAAATATTTCACCATAGACATTGGGGTTGTCAGTGAAGAATATTAAATAAATACATTATTCTCAATTTCTTACATACTTAATATTTTAAAGATTCCTAAGAAGTCAGACATTTATAATATGAACTAGATACCTACTGGTTAATAGACAGGCACTAATTCCTAAAACTCAAGGGACAGATTACTGCGATTTTTTTTATTTTGATTATTCATTTACTGCGGTAGGTTTTCTAGAGGTCAACTCGCACTACATAAGAATAGGCCTCCAACTTCTCACGAGCATCCAATTTCATTAGGGAAACAACAGCGGGTTCGTTAGTTAACCCTTATGTCTCTTATGTTCTGCGGAATTTAAGTTTTCTGACGCTATAAAAGTATAAAGTAACATACAGATGAATATAGAAATAATTAAGATGAGCTCGTAGTGTAATTTATTTTTCTTGGAACGATTTTTCCCACACGAATAGCACAAAGTTGCTTTAATTAATTAAGAGAAAAGCTTTTACTACCCCTCTGATTTTCGTTCAAAGCGATATGTTTTTTAAGATAATTAAATCATTTTAATTATCTTTAAAAACATGTAGCTTTGAACGAAAATACTTATAGCATTTTAATATGACGTTGGAATTTGCTGTTATGCATTATCAGTAATATTTTGTAATCCTGTCTGTCCTATTACATCATCACTTTTAAGTATAGCATTTAGCACTCATAGATATCTCTAATTTTCCATTGATAGCAATATCTTACTTTAAATGGCCACTTAACCGACATTCATATACGTTAGATATCATAGTAGTTGACATTGAAATCTAACTAAGTAAGTTATTGGTACATGAATTAAAAGTAGCAACATAGTTTAAATCAAAGGGCAATTTCTCTCAGGATTCTACAGAAAATGACCCTTTAAAACTTTGGTACTCAATAGCCTGAATTTTTCAGTTATCAAATATAGTAAGACAAGCATAAAATCCGCCAATTTTATTATTATTCTGTACAGCAAAGTAGAAAAAATTTAAACCGACTTCAAAAAACTGAAAAGGATAAAATAATTAAATTTAAGTAGGTATTAATCCCCTAGAAACATATTTTTGGAGTCGGTGCTTCACTTTCTATTGTTTTTGGAAACTACTTAGCACCAACTCCAAAAATATGTTTCTAGGGGATGAATACCTACTTAAATTTAATTATTTTATCCTTTTCAGTTTTTTGAAGTCGGTTATCATTTTTTTTTCACAATTTTTAGTGGTTTAAGCAAAACTTTGCAATTTCGTATATGTAGACGACTTCATAATTTAAGTTTTTTAAAATTTAAAACCAAAACACCCAACTGTTTTTGAAAAAATTTTTATGGGACCAAATGGCAGCTATTCCAAATCGAACAAAAAAAGAATCACGTAAATCGGATCAGTAATCTCGGCGTAATCGGTGTACATACATAGAAAAAAAAAAAAAAAAAAAAAACATACCGGCCGAATTGAGAACCTCCTCGTTTTTGAAGTCGGTTAATAAAATGGTGTAATAGAATATATTTTTGTGGTCCAACTGTTACAAGTGTTATTGTCATAACGTGCATACAATAATAAAAATAAATCCTGTAAAATGAAGTCATTTTAGTTAAAAGAGGAGTTAATCTCGAAATAAAACAGAGCTAGCTTAAAATTTCTATAAACCTTTATATTGACATTCTAAATATTGTCTCAACAATCTCATAAGGTCATTGGAAAGATATTACTTCTTTTGCCTCAAATCGAATTTGCATCAGTTTGTCTTAAATATTTTTTTATGCGCTTATCCGTTTTTAACATAGAGCGCGAAGAGGCGATTGAGCGGATACACGCCATAATGCAAGGTCAATCGTGGATCGCACTTCACAGTACGGTATTTTTACTTAACTTTCAACATCATCATCACCAGCCTAAATACATCCCTCTGCTGGGTACAGGCCTTCCTGGACGGGAAAAGCACTTGAAGAGCTTGGACCATAACAACATCACTTGTGGGTAAACCTAAAGGGGCTAATACAAATTTTCAGCTAGTTTCGTTTCGAATTTCATCTTATGCCTCAGGATGACAACGCACCTTGTTATTGCTGGTGTCTGTAGGCAGCGGTAACCGCTTCGTCAGCTTGTTTATCATCTAGTTGTACAAAAAAACATTTCCAGATTCCACCAACAATAATTTGTAGTGATACCCGAAGGTGCAAACGAGAAGAAACTAATAATAATAGGTACTAAAAGACCAAAATTCCTTTACTATTTCTCTTCTTTAGAAAGTTTGCCAAATGTTAGGGCATCAGCTTTTCCGGATTGTTCTAATTTAGGACTAATAATTTTGTCAGAATTAAGATATGATTATAATTTTAATGTCAAGTAATAGTTAAATGGAACAAATTATTCTTGCAGGGTCTACGTGTGACGACAATCATCGGGTCGTTGGGGACCTGCGCGGGCGCATGGCTGAAGGTGCTCTCGGTGCCACAGGACATGTTCTGGCTGGGCTTTGTAGGCCAGACCGTGGTGGCTGTGTCCCAGGTGTTCATCCTCAACGTGCCGCCCAGGCTCGCTGCTGTTTGGTTCGGAGCGAACCAGGTGTCTTCCGCTTGCAGTATAGGAGTCTTTGGGAACCAGGTAATTTTCAATGTTCTATTAGAATAGAATTGAAGTTTCCTGTAACAAAAACAAATTATTAAGACTTTGAACAATGGGTATAGTTTTTGACATAGTCTACTTAAAACTTAAATAGAACACACACATGAACATGAATATTGCACGGTGTAAGGGTCGCGCTTTCGAAAATGAAGCCAGATGGCGCTGATGGTGACACAAAACAAGACTAAGTAGTTATAAAAAAAATCAAAACTGCTAAAAACGGCTTAATTCACTAAACTCTAAAAAACTTTCCACTCCAACTCCAAGATACTTTTAAGTGAATATTTTCATCTGCTGTTTCACACTAAATAGTATAATCAACACCATCTGTTTTTTTTATACAAAGCACGGTAAATGACTCAACACCACCCGGTGTGAAGCGGTAAGAAGAGTCCATACTTATGCGCAGACAGATAGGTGCAGTTTGACACTGCTCTAGCCGTTTCCACCTTGCCGGCTCAAAAAGTGCTTTTCCCGCCTCTTAGGAAAGAGGGAATATATAATACGAAAATTGAAATTCAAATCACAAAAAAATCTCAAGTTCCATAATTTTTTTTTTGTGATTTCAATTTCAATCTTCGACAAGACGTGTTGTATAAAGTGGGTGTCTTACACCCTGTATGATGTCAACTGCCAATAGTATCACATTTCCAAATAGGGTTAATTGGAAATGACTCTCAAGCAACAATTAAAAGATTGTAAGTTGTAAATAAAACCCGAAGAAACTGTTATCTACACTTTATAATCCCCAAGCAAAAAAAGACATAACATGACATTTTAAAAACATTTCACCAAAGAGGCCCATTTGTACCTACACATGCAATGAATCGTGAGTATCTATTGAGTATTAGTGTACTTTAACATAACTTGATTATTATGTACTAATATTAACTAGATATTTTGCATAATGACTAAACTGTATCGCGTGTGATAAATTAATTACATTATTTGGAAAACTATTATAATTCGAAATTTTCTTTTATTTCTATTATCACTCTTTATCAGTTAATTGTAAATCAAGAGGAAGCCTTATATCGGCAGCCTTAGATGACTAATATCACTCTTAAGCATGTAGGTATGTCTATAGTTTTCCCTCACTCATGCTCCGAGTGGTTCATACATGCATGACAATGTTTACCTATGTAACGATGATCTAATCTCCACCATTGTATGACCCGAGCAGACAGTGATAGGACTAGTAGCCGCGCGCGACTAATGTAATAATGGTAATGGCTCCAAATAGTATCCTTTTTCCTTCCTAGGGTCTCAAATATATCCGTGCCAAATTTCATCTAAATAGCTTCAGCGACATAATATTATGTCAAACGTTAAACTTACAGAGTTCTATGACAATTGAAAAATCAATCGTGTCAAAGATAACAGACAGACACAAAGTAACTTTCACATTCCTAATATTAGTTTTAGTAATTAGTATTAGTAATAAAAATACAGCATAATACAGGTAAGTACTTCTTCTCGAAATCTTACATAATTTTATTCTCAGAACACATCCTAATAAAATGCTTACAAATTATTGTACAGTTGTATGGTCAGACTTTGAGACCGCCCTTATGTCGTTCGTGATAGAGGCGGCTTTCGTAGTGTAATATAAATTTTACAATTATTTTTTAAATTTATCTAAAAAGACGATAAACACCTGAAAACTGATAAGAAAGTTTTTATAGCCATGTAGAGGGATTATCGTAATTTTTAAGATGAAAATCTTCGTATTAAAATTTATGTTGTAATTCACACAACATAAATTTTAATACTATACTTATGTTTACAAATTGTTTCATGCACTGTTTATCTTGAGATATTATTTGAGATGATATTTAATATGTAAATGTTCGGATAAGCGAGATGTTATAAAAGCAGCGCAATTCGCAATTACTATACCTACACTTATTAGTTACGATATTTTTACTTATACTATCTTACTCTGAAGATATATGTATACACGAGGCGCGCTAAAAAATTCCGGAAAGAATAAGGAAAAATACTATGACTGGTCAAAAATTAATTTATTGTTTCTCAAAATATTCCACCTTCAATTCGTTTTCTCATACGAATAAGCTAGTTTTGAAAACATTTCTTTAATTTATTGTACCTAAGCATGACTGAATCTCGTGGTAGGTCTTATGCCCGTCTTTTTTGATCATACGGCTTACATCATTGTTCGTCGTTCACAACCTCAGAACATTGAAATAATATAATCTGAGTTCACAACGGTAGACGGACGACCATCAAAAATTTAATCACTAAGATTGAAATTTCCGTTTTAATCCTACAAATTAGCTATAAACAGTCGGCATGCTTGCTGCTTCATCCCCAAAAGCAGTTTTACGGCGAGCGACGCTCTGGTACTGGTGTGATACTGCGAAAATTTACGCGCCAAAATGTAAAAATAGTACATTATGGTACAAGTGTGTAATGTTGGTGATTACCGCTGAGGCGCATTGAGGCCCGAGCCGTCAGGCGAGGGTCTTAAGGAGCCGAGGACGGTAATCATCAATACACACGTGTATCATACAACGTTTTTCAACACACTTCTGAATAAAATAATACTTAAATAAAAAACCATTTTACATAGTAGATAAAAAGTTTATTTAGAGAAACAATTAGTAAATGTGCAGTTAGTAAAATTATAATTAACTATTTTTGATGATATAGCGGTCTCATCAGATAGATTATTTACTGAAATACTTTCATGTTCTATTGTTATTTGTGATGGTTCATTATTCGTGTAGGTAGGTGAAATCCAATCATTGGATGTACTTGGTATTTCGCTAGTAGGATGCGTCTCAGAATCAAGTTTAATTCTTTTTGTGATTTTCGCACAAATTTCCTTCTTGTTTTCTATGGAATCTTCTACGTATGCAAAAGCATCTGGCCATGGTTTTCTATATCTTTTACAGTTATATTTGTTAATTCTTGTATCCTACAGGCACCAGTTACACCAAATATTACAGCAACCCGAAACAAAAGAAACAATAATTAAAGTCAACAAGCTGCTATTAAATATTTAATTAAAATTAATTTAACTAACCTTTGTAGCCAAATATTGGTTATCTGGAGCATCTTTAATAAATTTTTCAATATCGTCAGATGATAAAACCTTTGATTTTTTGCTTCTAAATCCATCAGATAGTCTCTTTAGATAAGCTGACAAATTCGAGTATGTTTTTAAGTCCACTCCATTCTTTGTTCGGACTGTACTTTTTAACATTGAGTAAATACACCACAAAGAGCTAGGTTTGTACTTAGAAGATAATTCTTTAAAGTACGCCATGAACACATTTTCTTCATAAATTGTATTTGCAGACATCTTAATTAATAACTAACTAAATAACTTCAAAGGAGAAAACGAGACGAGTTGTGAAAAATGTTTCGTAATGGCGGGAAAAATTAATCAGTTTTCCTATGCGCGCGCATCGGCCATAGACTAAAAAATGAGGTTTCTTTTTTTTGGGCTTTTCGCGGATAGCTTTTTAGCGCAAATGTAAGCGTAACTCAACCAATAATATTAAAGAAAGAAAGAAAAATATTTTTATTTGACATGCACATAACAAACAACAACAAGAAGCTTAAACAATAAAAAAATAAAAAAAATAGACAAATACAAACAGTTTATACTTAACAATAAGTGCAGTCAACAAGGCCCTATCTCAGCATAAAACTTTTGCGACATTATAAAAAACGTCGCAGAAGCGCTGTTATTATGATAGGGCCTTGGGCGTGACTTTGGATTTTAAACTACATATACTTACACATATACATAAATACAAAAAAATACATATACTTACACATATACATATAGATAAGTGACATAAACTCAATCACATCAGACATGGCTGTATGGGCATTAGTTCCTTTTGCCTTCCCATTACAGGGAGATTTAACAACAAAAAAAGAAAATATATATATATATATTGGCAATTTTAATTATTAAAAAAAAAACTATTACTCACTAGTGAATAATAGTAATGAAAAAGTCACAGTTTGATTATAGGTGTCATTATGTGCCTAATTGCCATGGGATTAGAGCCACTTTATGAGGAAGTGTGTTGAAAAAGAAGTAACTTAAACTACATTTTATAGTTAAAGTTCCATTTTCAAATCTCTAAAATAGTTTTTATAAATGTCAGTGGCTAGTACCGGAAACATTTAGTGCACCCTAGTCAATGAATATACTTATTATTATTATACACTAACGCGGATCTATGTATGGGTTTATTATAACTTTTAATGGATGTATCAAACTTGTTTGATCAAATACTTAAAAGAGAACAATAGGTACCATTTCTATTAGCATCTTAACTTGCTAATGAAAGCGCTCCTGAAGAGGCTAATCAGGCAATAATGGAACTTTTAATGAGCCATTGAGAATAAAGGGATTCAGGCACTCGCCTTCTTTGTGTCTTTGGTCGTTAAAAAAATGCTCTTTTATTTTATGAAATTCCATCGATAAAGACAAAAAACTATGCTAGGGGTTAGGATGATTATTATAACATTTGAAAATAAACAATGACTTTATAGTGTTTGTTTTTTTTACGACGAGAATCTCATAGTGCTCATAGTGCACATCCACTTTTTAATTTGTTAATTAACCCGTGAAGCGTCAGATTTCAGACACAATTGATTTTAAATTGCCATAGCCCTCCGGTGGGATAACGCCGCTTGAGGGTTCATAATGACTTTCATAACATATTATGAGTAAAGTAATAGACTTGGCAGCTGCGTAGATTATGTTTATGTCACTAATAATCATTAATAAACAACAAACATTAACAAACACATAGAGTGGTCCTGGTCTAGAAAAACTTGTAAACCAAAGGTAAGTATAATAGATGGTTACCGATTGAAACGCATAACGTTTTTCGCCATAAACTGACAATTCATAATATTACTGGCCATAATAGTCAATTGTTGTTGTTGTATTGTATTTGATATGTTTTTTTATAAGAACATGCAAGCATGCAAGCAGCATGTATGCATGCAAACAAGCGGCATGCATGCATGCAAGCAAGAAAGCAAGCATGGATGCATGCATGCAAGCTTAATACCTAAACTCTTCTGCATGCATACAAGCATGCAAGCATGCAAGCAGGCATACAAGCATGCAAGCAGGCATGCATGGATGCAAGCAAGCATGCATACATGCAAGCAGGCATGCAGCGTGCAATAGGTTCTGCACGTCTCCGGCGCTGCGGGAAGTGCAGCCCTTCCGCCCTTGCGTAACGAGTCTCATGCACCCAGGGTGCCTGAGATTCGCTACAGCGGGCGAGGGCTGCACTCCCTCCGCGCCTTCGGCTTTTAAATTACACTCTAGTATTGGGCAGACTAGTACCACGGCGAAGGACCACGGCCAGTCGGGTTTAATGTAATTAATTTCTTATTATTATCGATTTCTTTATTATTACTTCGAAATTTATACACAATTTTAGCATTAAAAAAATACTTCATTGTGTCGAACAAAAAAAATAGGTAGGTTTATGTAAATATACATATAAAAGTAAATTTATGGATATTTATAGATATGTTTTTCGACTTATGCTTTATAAAAGTATGTCAAACAAAATTATGAATATGGTAATTTATGCATAATTAAAATCTGCGTTTCAAAGTATGCTTTATAAAATTATGGCAAATGAAAATATAGATTTATATGATTATGGATTTTATTATTGTCTTTTAACAAATCTGCCTTAAATGTTTATGCGTAATTATAACTTTGCTAAAAACTATTATGCTTTTCAATTTGTATGCCATATGATGTATGTCAATTGGAATTATATCAATAAACATTATGCGTTTCAAAGTGTCACCATAATAGATACCTACATTAAATAAACATAGATAGGGTTTCTGTACAGGAATATTTTTTAGTCACGAACATTAAACATTTTGTAAGAAAAAAGCACCTTAACTATTGTAGTTTATTTTTGCATATGTGCTAACCTGCCTTACATTTAATTCAATCAATTTAAAGAAAACTAGGAACATATAACTAAACTTAGTTTTATTTATAATAATAAATTATTATGTTTGAACCCACACAGCACTTTTGAAACGGGACATAAAAGCTGATAAATAATAACCTGACCATTAATAAAACATTTCAAACAGGAGTTTGGAGGCCAGGAATTGTGATGATGGGAAGCAAGGAATTACTTGTTATTTAACGCCCACGCTACTGGCCCGCCGCGATAAGGGCCGAATCCGTTAAATTATGATTCCTAGGTCCCGGTAATAGGATCGCAAATTGACTGCTGGCTCATGACTACCCTGACAATTTTTGTGCTATTACATCGGCAAATGAAACGATTGCGTCGCACACTCGCTCAGAGTAGCTCCAAGTCCGCTATGTTCGTAGATCTTGTCGCAAATATAATGTTTAAATGCACAGTGCCTAATTAAATAAAGACGTTGCTAATAACAGTAAGATTTTTTTCTCTTATTAAATTTTCATAAAAAGGTCTCATATTTACCAACGTTCATAATGGATGCCAATGCCACAGACAGAACCGCAGAACCCAAATGAAAATAGCTTTATTTGTCAAATACACTTCGATTTCTGTTTTAAAGCAGGGTGAAAATTCTTAATCAAATTTGTCCATTAGTTTTCTTTTAGAGTCACTTCGAAACGATTGATTTGAAAAAAAAAACTAAATTTATTTTGATGTGGATAATAATAAAATTTTGTGATAAGGTGTTGGTATTTTTCAAATTGCTGCTTCTGGTTTAGGCCTATTAACCCGGCGGAATACAGGTTTGGTCATGATGACCCACCTAATATTATGATACCCCGGTTTTTTCAAGTTGCACTCCCGATTTTGTCGGTAGTTGATAGTAGTGACACATTATACTCGAATCCAAACAAAGTTCAGACAGCGCTCAATGGTGATGTCAGATATGTACATGTATACAACTACGCCTTTAAAAGAACATCCACGATAAAGAATACTTTCTATATTATGGATGGACAGTCCAAAAAATATGTGTGAAGCACACAATAATATTTTGTAAGCAGTGATGGAACACAGCGGCAAAGGGAACCTTTTCGACAGAGTCCAACTAGTAAAAATACATTAGCCGATTTAAACTTTTTAACTAGTGTCACATATTAATTAAATGCGTTATGAATAAAATAAGCTAAATAGTACTTTTTGTCAACTTTTTTAAGAAGCTTCAAAATAAGATTAAGTTTTTGTAATTTGAAAAACAACGGGTTAATGTTTTAAAAATACCTTATTTGCAAATTATCATTTAATAAACAAAATAAAAATCACCAATTTCATAAACGGATAATACGAGTAAGACCCAATCTGTCTTCCGGTGTCACATTTTACAACCTTTGTTCCGCTGGGAAAAACACCTTATGTAATTTTCATCTCGAGAAAAGAAGAGGAAGAAATATTGATGAGATTAGCCGAATCAGAAGGAATTTTTTAAACTTCCCTAAGCCTGGTAAATAAAATATCTCCGTGAGTCTGGTGTGATCCAGAATACCCCTGTCGCGAACGCGATTCCGTACGACTTGAAATGACGTGTAGTCTGTGCCTTTTGTGTTGGCAGTAGGTAAAAAAGTAAGTTAGAGGTTGGTATTATGGGTGATGTCTTGGAAAGGTAGTGCGCGAGTGCGCGCCAAAATTGTAAGTTGATTAATAATTCTTGATAACATGAAGGCTAGCATAAAAGATTTGGTGAGTCCTTTTATGATTTCGTCAAGAAGTAATAATTGACTGTAACCGGTGGACAGGGAATGGCTATAGGGGTGGTTTGGAGTAGGCCATTTAGGGACGGTCCCGCCATAATTATCATCGCTTACAGAGATGTAATATGAGCAAAATAGTAAAATGTATAGTGAATTGGGTAGGACGAAAGTAATTTGTCGTACCTACTCAGCTTCAATAGCAAGATTATTTTCAACTAGGTAAGTGTTTGCACAGATTAATGATATATGTATCTACGATAGTGTTTGATACCAGAAATTTATAAATGCGAAGCAGATTAAGTACCCGGCAATTCTCAATTCGCAAAGTCTAGATACCCCATTTGCGACAGCCCCAACTACGATACGATGCTACATTTTAAGGCCTTTTATTGAAACAAGGATATTTTATTTATTTTATTATTATTATTATTTCTTACAATTTTACGATACGGCGAGCTTGGTGGGGTCTGGAACGTTTGGCACTCGAGCAAACTTGTTCGCACAATAGCGAGCGAAGCACAAAAATGTAGGTAGTAAGGAAAATGAGACGCACATATCGACTACTAACATTTCTATAGGGCTGATGCTTCTTTCTATTACAGTAGATTTGAAATTAAGTTGGGCTTTTAAGACCCGACCAGCCTCGCGAAAGGTTAAGTAGACAAATAAACAAACATTGAAGTATCACAATAAAGTGACCTATCCAGTGACTATGATTGCGCCACAAGGAAGCGTTTATCCAATCAGAGGCTGGGGCCTGGTGTCTGACACCGCTATTGATTGGTGTGGAAAATACCTATGGTATGGGTCAAATATAGCTACGTGGAGCGTTACCTACAATATAAGATTATTTGCCTCATGACATTAAAGAGTGCCTACGATAGACCTTGAGGAGCTCGGTGGCGTACTTGTATGAGCGCTCTGGTTTCCAATACGAAAAAACAAACCAACTTTCGCCATGGACGGTTCTTGTATGGGTCAATCCTTGTTATCTTGAGCACTTCCATGCTTCGGAAGGCACGTTAATCCGTTGATTTGTGAGTGTAGAAGATGAACAAAATATTGACACAACAGCAGTAAGACCTGTACCTAGCTAAAACTTAGCGATTAAATTCCAAAAAAGTAGGAAATCGTTGCTATCTTTCACTTTTGCCTTTTGACCGTTTTGCGGACTATAATAATAAATCTACGTAATAAAAATAAAATCACCCGCCAACCATGTATAAATGAAAGATGAGCACTGAACTTAGTTTTGGTTTAGATAATATACAACAGTATCAACAGCCATTGGTACTTGACTTCTTACTTCCTTCTAGTTTTATCTAATCTGATTTAGTTAAATCTTAAATATATTTGTAAAATAATTTTCCGGTCTTATTGACGTAATTGTATAAACTAGCTTTAGGGTTGATTGTTTCTTGTTAAATGAACAAGGAAATAATAGAAGAAATCAAGCCGTACATACTGATTTAATGTGAGATACAGTTTAAGATCATGAGTCAAAAGGAAACCGGAATACGTGGACAAACTGTAAGCAAGGATCTTCCTACTGGCAAAAAATTACATTCAAAATTAACAACACGAACAGGTTACGTTTTACTTTTTTACGTCTTCAAAAAGTTGTCTACATAGGTCTTCTTATGTCTATCATTTTTCAGTTTACCGTGTCAGTAAAACCATTACCTCTTAAAGCAATATTTGAATAATAATCAGCAACACCAGCCTATATCTACCCGTCCCATTGCTGGGCACAGGCCTTCCTACATGGGAGAAACACATGAGTAGTTTTGCCATAACACCACCACACTGACCCAATGCGCGGAACACAGAGGAGCTCGAGATTATAAATTTTGATTGACCCAGTCTGGGATCGACCATGGCAAAAGTTGCTTTGTTTTTGTAATCGTAACCAGATCGCTCAAACCACTATGCCATCGAGCTCTACCTTTAGTGCATACCATGTCACAATTACATTTGAAATCTGCTTATTTGTTAAAAAATAACTAGAATATTTCACTAAAAATGACGAAGCCAAATCAACTGTACGAAATTGTAGGATTAATAAAATAACTATCCCAAAATGTAATTTAGCACTATTTAAATCAAATATTCACTTTATAGCTGTCAAACTATATAATAAACTACCCTCTATTATTATGAGCTTACCTTTGAATAACAATAAATTTAAAAACAGTTTGTTGCGATGGCTTCAAGGCAAAAATTTCTCTTAAGGAATATTTAGAATATAAGGAAACAAACACAAATTGTCTATAGTTAGTAACTATGTTGCAATATAAATGTCATTTTTTATAACTAATTACTATTAACAATTAATTTATCCAATATATCTTGACATTTATTTTTAATATTGAATTATCATGTACCTACGACAGTTAATATTTGCATGCCTACAAAAATTAAGGTATAATACTAATAAAACTATAAATAAAATGTGTCACTTACCATCTGAATTGTAACACAGTATAATGCAAATAAATTTCATTCAACCATTCATACATTCATTCATTAACACTGAAGTACCTTTTCACTATAACATACATACAAATAGTTACATACTCTTGACAATTTGTATGAACACTGTAAATGATGTAGTGTGACAATGGTTCAAAGTATTAATCGATTTCTGTTGCTGAACGTACAAAGTGCTAGGTTACTTCTGATCTCGACTGTACATACAATGTCTAGTACAGTCAGCAGCAAGTACAATATCTTATCTTACCTTATCATGGGGCCGTGACTACGTCACGATGCACTTCGCCCCTGCGGGATCTTTTTGTTTGTGTCTGAAGTTGATTAAGTTTTTGCACTACCAATGTCAACATGACTGTTTTTATGTAGAGTATTTTTATCTATCTAGGCGGCTAATTTAGGATTATAGGATTAAATTACCGAGTGTACAAAGGTGTTATCTTTACAACATAGTTACGAGGAATTTGAAAATTGAAAATATTCGAATGAGCGTAACAAATAACTACCGGAAAAATTAGATTTCTGTGTTACCTATTCTATAGAAAAATGATATTTCTTTGCTATTTCAAAATGATTTTGACATTTTATGTTCTACTAGCTATCGCCCGCGGCGCCGCCCTCGTGAATGTCCATTTTTGCTCCAAAAAGTATCCCATGTCCTTCGCAAGGTCTTAAAGTATATCGGTACCAAATTTCATATAAATCACTTTAGCGGTTTAAGCGTGAATAGGTAACAGACAGACACACTTTAGCATTTATAAAATTAGAATGATTTTTTTCTATTCCTCCTTTTCTTAGGATGTGAGTAACGCACGAAAGACAAGCACTTTTTTGGGAAACTATAAATATAGTTCCTTAACAGAGTACCTATACAGAATGTAAAAGGGACGCTCTCTCTAACGAATGCAGATGGCAGTGCTGGTCACCCTAAGCAAGTATTGATAAAAATAAATTTGAAATAGCGAAAAAAAAATCAGCTGTTTCATACAAATTGTAATATCTACACGACCTATTTTCCCTTCGCATCAACTACGCCCATATTTTGTAAGAGTACCTATTTGTTCTCCAAAGATAGCCCCGCTAAAACATGCTCCCCAACACGTGGGTTTCACAAGCCTTCGCTTGGAAAGATGCGGTAAGTATCTCAATCAATAGCTGAAACTTGTAGAGCTACTGACTTCTGCCCCCTTAACATGAATAAAACATTCCTTAATTCTCTGTTTTTTTAAATATATTTCATTTAAAAACCGCTATTAAAAAGAAAAAATAACAAGACACTTTATCTTTGACCCAAAGTGCCCAAACCTCAAAGTACGGTGTATCTCAAGTATTTATGAATGTACGAGTGTTATAATAAGCTGTTCAAAGCGGTGACAGACTATGGTACACAGTTACAGCACGACTTGTGCTTAGCTATGAAACAAAATAAGCAACACGGCAATCACTATCATTTATTGAAACTGAAAAGTATTGGACAAACTTTAAAAATTTAAAATCTTAAGTAACCCCGTCATCGGCCTCATTGTACATCTATCTAACACCATCTCATTGAGACTATACATATGAGCCCAAACACGCTATATCTGCTGTAAGTTTGCGCGAAACCTAAAGAGCATCCCGCAGACTTTTTGATGGTATAGAATCAGCACAAGGTTAGTATGTCATGAAACCAAATTTCAAATCAATCGGATCTCTGAAAGTTAATAAAACCCTTTTATCGTGTAGGTAGACAATGAGCCGATAGTCATCAAACGCCTGAACTGATCTTCATCAATTATAGCTAAAACCCATCCAAACTACGTCAGCTTTCAAACAAAAAAAAACAAATCAAAATCGGTCCATTCGTTTAGGAGCTACGATGCCACAGACAGACACGCAGCTACACAGATACACAAACAGATACGTCTAACATATAACATCCCTCTTTTTTCGCCGCAGGTTAAAAATAATAGCAACAACTGCATCCGTAGTCTGTCGCGTCGTTCCGTCCATTATTCGGGCACCATGTTCGCTTTATTGTGGTAGTACCTACAATTTTCAATTCACAATATGGCACGCTATTAGTTTCTAGTTTTATTACTTTTATTACGATCGCTAAGTAGAGGACCGAATTTTGCTCTTGCCAATATAAAACATTAACCTAGACATTTACAACAACAAATACTATAATTGTTGTTGTTATCACTTTATCACATATCAGTGCTGCAAATTTTTTAAAATATCAGCCTCTTAAACTAGGTAAAATCAGTATGAGTCAACTGGCGATAATTTTGTCAATATAAAAGAGATATTAGGGAATTACAAACTGATATCTAACCTAGTTTTACTTTATTAACTTAATTAGGTTACAATAACAACTTTGCAAGAAAAAACTGGCAATAAAAATGTTTATTTTTTTTAAAGAGGTGTATGTAGAGTTAGTAGAGTTGAGTTTGCATAAACTTCCTTAGAGAATAGAATACAATAGAATACGAACTATACATTTGGAATAAAACCTTTTTACCGGATTCAACTCGTGTTTAATTAAGTAACAAGTACATTATTATTTTGTACACGATGCTTTGATTGCTTTACTTTACTAAGGTGTCAATCAAGCATACGGCCCACCTGATGGTAAACGGTTGCCGTAGCCTCGCTTGCAACACCAAGAGTATTAGTTGCGCGTTGCCGACCCTGTAAAAACTAAAAGCTCGGCATATTATTATTTTACTCCTTAAACCGACAATCTAGTAAATTATGGGTCTTCAAAAGGCCTTCAAATATTTCCGCGATATGTATTTAATTATGTTTGTCTACGTAATGATCCACGTGGTCAAAGCCGCGGACAGAAGCTAGTCATGTCAAAAAATTTAAATCAATAAGGCATACCGTTCATGGTTAATTGTTAACTACTCAAAGAATCAATATTTTAGGAAATCTGTTCATTGTGGAAATTAATGAGCCAATATGTCTGCCTGCGATTTACCATAGAGGGTATTAAACGCAAGACTAATTTCACAATCAGTGTAAAATTTGAGAAGACAATGAAATGTCACGCGATATTATCACTTATTAAAACGTGATAAAGGCGGTTCAGACAACGGCTTCGGGACACAATAGATATGTGAATGTAGCGCGAATTTAAATTTCCATACTAATATAAACCTCCATAAATCTGACATAACGACCTTTTTCGCGGGCGAGGTATCAAACACTGAATGCAGAGATTAATGGCCGGAGGAGACAGACGCAGAACGTCCCCAATTTTCCACAAACTCATTTGTGAATGTTAGAACTTTGTCCAAAACCAAGTGAAAGATGTCAACTGAAACATTTTTGCTGCTGTTTTATACCTACAAAAAAAATGGCTTTGATGCGTAAGATTTATAAAAGCGCTTGTAAATTATTACCTACTGGTGCTTCGTAGACCCTGGGGGAATCAGTGTACTGTGGTAAAGGGGATAAGAAATTTATTTTCACCTCATAAGCTCGGAAAGATTCTGTTTACGTATCATTCGAAATCTAAGTGCGTAAGTGCATTTTACCCGCTAGCATAGAATGGGTTTTAAAAAAAGAGAACCTTTCTTTTCAATAAGTTTCTATACCGCCTATCCACTGAAAATGCATTAATACTTAATGTCAGTGCGCCAACCTCATTTTTAACCCCCGACGAAAAAAGAGGGGTGTTATAAGTTTGACGTGTCTGTCTGTGTATCTGTGTATCTGTCTGTGGCATCATAGCTCCTTACAGAATGGACCTATTTTGATTCGATTTTGTTTGTTTGAAAGCTGGCGTGATTAGAATGGTTCTTAGCAATAATTTATGAAGATCAGTTCAGGCGTTTGATGACTATCAGCTCATTTTCTACATGATAAGAGGATTTTACTAACTTTTACAGATCCGATTGATTTCAAATTTCGTGTACTGTCACTTCGATGACATTCCCATGACATACTAACTTTGAGCTGATCCTATACCATCAAGAAGTCTGCGAAATGCTTAATTCTTCAGAAACTTACAGCAGATATAGCGTGTTTTGGCTCTTATGAATAGTCTTAACGAGATGGTGTTAGATAGATGATTAATAACGCCAGGGGTTACTTAAAATTTTTAATTTTGCAATTATTAAAATGAGATATAAAATCGTACTGGCCAGTACAAAAACTGCATGAAAAAAAGCTTTAAAATTTTTCTTCTCTCAATATTATTCACTTTCCATGATTTCGTCACGGATTAGTGATATACAGGGCTATATCTCGGAGATAGCGCGCTTTTTTACTCCCCTTAATTAGTATCGTTATATATTTCAAGGACAAAATAACATGTAATTTTTTGATAGTTTTTTATTTTATCCACTACAAAATTCAAGTAACCTTGCCACTCTACGTTTGGTAGTGAAAGGGATAGGTTATAGTAAGCGCGGGGGTAACAACCGCGGCGCGTGTTTAGTGACATTGAATTGTTTAGTAGATTGATTAATTATGCTGAGATAGAGTTATTAGTCAACAGTTTGTGAATGAAGCGACATATGTTACCGTTTTTGCTAACTCTTCCCTCGTTAGCAAAAATTTTAACAGGAGATTTTCAATTTTATTGCTAATTGTTTTCGGTCAACTTTTTTTTATGAAAATCATTAAAGTAATTGTTTAAATTCAAGTATTGTTTATGAATAGGAATTTGGCACCCTGTGCGTCCGCGGGCACTGTGAGACCTCATAGTGTCGTTTGTGAATACGGGTGATATTAATCAACGCATAGTGTCGAGCTCACCAAAGAGAATGTAATCACTACAGAGTTTACGATAAAAAGCAAACAAACAATAAAATTTAAATGTCAGTCAGTGAAGTGAACTACGTAACACTAATTAACCAATCACAGAGCTTTATTCAACGCTATGCGTCCGCATAGAAAGATTCGTTTGAGTATTGTTTGTGAATTGAAAGATTATCATTGTAGGTAAGCTACCTTATGTATAAAATACAAGGAAGAGGCAATATACACAGTTCCCCAAAGAACGGCCTACACGATTCTTAAAAAGATATGTCACATAAATAAGGCTCTTACACATTTCTTTTGGCGGTATAGAAACTTATTAAAATATAAAATTTCGAATTTTAAAAACTCTTTGCTCGCTACCGGATTAAATGCAAAGTGCATTTAATCCGGTAGCACTTAGATTTCGAATGATAAACACATTATTTCCAAGCTCGTGACGCGAAAAAAGTATTGTATTAAGGTAAAAGTACCTATTAACGCGGTAAATTGCGGGGTTTAGAATAAGAGTAAGATATTACAGGCTTAAAATTATCCTCGACAGCTTCAGATATTTTTTTACGTTACACAGCACTTTTATTATTAGTTTCATTATTATTGTTTGCTTACTTATAAAGCCTGAATTTAATTAAAATATTTTTTTAACAGGAAGGCATAACTCCCTATTATCAAGGGGTTTAATCTATTACCGCGGTAGGTGGTATCTATTACCGAGTATTGGAAAACAACTAGTTATGTTATAATGATCGGTTCCGTACAAAATATATTAAAACTACACCCAACTTTTAAACCAACTTTATTTAGTATTAAAGGAATTAGGAACTACAACATAATGTTTATTTAAACAAACAACTATTATTATGTTAATAGGTATAGAGAAAAATATACAAAAATGTTTTAGTAAATGCAAATATAAAAAACTGAAGTACAGTGTTAGTGTCTATTTATTATGGTGGTATCTATTAAACATAGTATTATGCACGCTGAACTAGAACCGGTAATGTGTGGCAAGCCTTCCACGTTCTTGAACTGCGTTAAAGTTGGACTGCAGCAACTCCAAAATGTTGGCTGTGTACGACGTGTGTAGAAATATTATGCTCCGGAAAACTAAAAGTAATTAAAATAAGATCAATGGAACCGGCAAAGGTTGTCAATTAGTATTGTAATGGTATTCGAGTCTGATTATACTATACAAGGTTACTTAAAAAAACATACGTCTTAGATACTGATTGTAGTGCTCAAATGTAACAACTTTTTGTATAAGAGCAATATTGAAATCACAAAAAATATTTTTTTTTGCATTCCCATACAAACTCTGACAGCTGATTTATTAATTAGTATGGGCAATATTTTTTTTGAGATTTCAATATTGCCTCCATACAAAAATTTGCTACATTTGAACACTACCGTCAGTATCTAGGAGGTTGTTGATGTTTTCCGAATAATTCTGTATAGTTTACTCATTTTTTTATAATTTTTTGTAGTAGATAAAAAAAATAGCGTTCACTAACGGAACCCTAGAATCGAATACCCCTATGTCGAGCTGTCGAGGATTGTCCTATTACTCGGTAATAGATTTCATATGAGAACTCTATTTCCGAGTACTCAACACTCGTTAGTAGGTTTTCATATAATCTATTACCGAGGTATGGACCGGTAATAGGTTTTTTAAAACATGTGTCCAACCTACAATAACGAACAAATTATAAGTTTATTTTATATGATTTCGACAAAAGGCATTCCAGTCCTTTAAAAAATATTAATTGAATCACAAGATTATTACTCAGTGTTACAGTATTAACAAATGAATATAACAGATATTTTTTATAAATTTGTGATGCTCAGTACAAAATCAAGATTTTGTGTACTATAGATGTAATAAAACTACTGAGGTTTTACTAGATTTTACATACAGCAGAAATATATTTTTGGATTCCACATTAAACGAGGATTAATAAATATTTTACTTAATGTTGATAAGCCAGCCAATTTGAATTTAAAATGCAATAGCTTTTAACCTGTCAATTATCTATTACCGATGGGTACATCGGTATTAGGAGATGACATCAATTTCAAGCATCTAACACCGCGAATTATATTTTTTAATATTAATACGTGTTTGTACAATATTTCCACAGGAAAGGTGTGAGAAAATAAAAGTAGAAGACCATAAAAACAAATAAATAATACCTCTATCCAGATGTGATGTAAATACTTTAGTAATGACATAATATAAATACATGTGTAATTACGGGAACAGCTTCGTGTTTGTATGGAAACCACCTGCTCGTGCGCAGTCGTCGCACAAACTGAGTGATTTTAATGCGTTAACACTGAGGTATGTTCACTGACGTCCGTTGGTTTGATACAAAATAGTGAAAGTCAGAACTTGTCCAATATATTATTGCTCTAAATTTCTTTTTAGTGAATAGAAATACAAAAACAAGAGATACATCGGTAATTGGTGCCAATTTTGCATACAGCGGTAATGGGTGTTTTTACCTTACGTTTCATCGCAAAACATCAGAAATAGCAGCAGCTCCCATTTATACTCGTATATTCCTGTGCATAGCTGTTGAATATAATAGTACTAAACAAATTGTTCGCAGCTGGGAGTGGCCCTCGGCTTCCTTCTGCCTCCGATGCTAGTTCGTGCGCAAGGCACCATCGAAGAGATCGCCAGTGACTTTCGTCTCATGTTCTACTTAGTGGCTGGATTTACCAGCGTGTTGTCGGTGTTAATCGTGCTCTGTGAGTTGATTCACTTAATTTTTATTAATTTATCTACTGTACCTAAGTATGTTATATTTTTAAAATTTCTTTTCCGGCAGTTTTCAAAGCGGCTCCTCCTACTCCCCCGTCAGCTGCCGCCGATCTAGGCTCCTCCATAGACTCCAACTTCCTGCAGTCTATCAAGAAGCTGCTCACCAACCGCAACTACGTGCTTCTGCTCATCTCTTACGGCATCAACGTCGGTGTCTTCTACGCTATATCTACGTTGCTCAACCAACTTATTCTGACTTATTACCCTGTAAGTAAAACGTTTAAATTTTATCATAAGTTAGACATTTGACATAAGTTTTCTATTTTAGTGGTAAATCTCATACATGTTTCAAACTATTATGATGATTGTAATAATGGATATCTTTTAGCCAAAAAGTGAGGCTAAAAGGTCAACAAGAAACAAGGACATCCTGGGTGGGAATTATTAGCACAAAACGTAAAAATAAATAAGTGCTATAGAAATTCTCAGGGTCTCCGAAGTCCACGGCAGTTCGGGTTGGACTCGATTTGATTTGATCTTGACATTTTATTGTTGTTTCGTTAAAAAAGTTTTGTTATAATTATTTTAATGTAGTTATGGGAGGTATCTAAATACTACTTGAAAACAATAACTTAAAAATAATTTGATATAAGTTGTTCATTGTGTAAGTTCATGGGGTTCAATAAGAATCCATTATACTTTTTTCAAATCAAAAATGTTTTCCAGATTTAATATTTATTTATAGAATCTTTAAAATATTTGATGAGTCAACGTATTATCTATAAACTGGATTTCTCTTTTTTTTAGGGTGCAAACGAAGACGCAGGTCGAATTGGGCTAATGATTGTAGTGGCAGGCATGGCAGGTTCGGTGATGTGCGGCATGGTATTGGATAAGACGCACCGCTTTAAGGAAACCACACTTGCTGTGTATGCTGCCTCCGCCGTCGGCATGGTCATCTTCACCTTCACGCTCAACTGTGGCATCATCGGTGTTGTCTACCTGAGCAGTATACTTCTTGGGTAAGTTCTTAACATTCTTTAATAGACATTTAGAAAGCAGAGCACATTATCCTTCGTTCAGCACACTTCTTCCCCTCAACATTGCTTTTCTGTTGAGGAACATTGCTCTCCACAATCAGTTGATGAAAAGGGCTTCACGAGTACCAACACCAGAATGGACATCAAACTTACTATCCCCTAAAAGTTAGTCACATTTGGGTCTTATACGTTCTGGAAATAACAACAGTACTTAGAACAAAATGATTGTCTGTATTTGCTTAGTACCTAGCCCTCAAAACAAATAGAGCAGTTACGACCTCCGCAAATAAAGGAATAACCTCCCAATTTCCTTATGAAGGTACAAGGACCTAAGGAACCATTATTCATTTTGCCTAAGTGGTACACGCAGGACCATTTAATAACACAGCCATTCCATGTCATTTCTTACACACAAAAGAAGAAATTCTATTACAAGGGGACGACACATAAATTGGATTTATCCATCCCATCAAATTATAATCAACAAGGACAATATGGCAGCAGATTTGGTTCCAATAAACGGAGTGTATAGGAATGTTCAAATTCATGCGCTTGTGAGAGAATATGAATGTAGCTCTGAATCTGAGCAAACCATTTTTTTGGTTCTTTGACGAGACTTATCTCGTAAAAGAGCCAGAAAAATTATTTGCTATGATTTGATATGTAAAATTCTTAAAGATCCTAATCTGTAAGAATTTTACACATCAAACTTAAAATAAATTTTCAAATTGATTAGGTCAGTGCCTCTATCGAATTGAAGCGAAAACGTTCATCGTTGCGACTACGCCCGAATCATATGGAAACGGCTGCAGCGGCTTTGTTGTGAATTATTGGAAACCACTTTTTATATATGGATCTGAAGGTAAACACGATAATGATCGTTTTCGTTTCAATTCGCTTGTAACTTACATTGCAATAGTTTCAACACCGTTACCGCTGCCCGTAAACGGAACGAAAGCATCGGTGTGAGTTTACGTGTCGGTACCAACACGCTAAGCTGCTGCTCATCAAAAAAAAATGCATATCCCTTCAGATATTATCTTTAATATAATATTGAAATCGAAATGATCCGCAGATTCTTCATGACCGGCTACCTGCCCGTGGGCTTCGAGTTCGCTTCGGAAGTCACGTACCCTGAACCAGAGGGCACTACTTCTGGTATCCTGAATGCGGTTGTTCAGGTGAAACATAACTGCATTTTCGATTTTTTTTTTAAATAAGTTTATCCATCCATCAATCCTATACAGTCAGCATATAAAGATATAAACCATTTTGATTCCTATCGCAGCGATATGAGATACTTTATTTTGATGCTTTATAAAAAAAAATGTCTGACATCTATGTAACCTGTATTTGCAATAAAAGTGATTTTGATTTTGATTTTTGATTTTTATGTACATTGTGAATGCACTGTAATACATAATAATAACCTATGCATGACTACGCTATTAAAATATGAATTCCACAAAGGAAGGTGAACATAAAAATCATAGGGAAATTTTAAAATTATATTTGAATATTATTTTAAAAAAACTAAAATGTCCTGGGCCGTTCACGACCTTATACAAATCATCCGGGTGGCTGACCATTGAGCTAAAGTACCAAGGAATTGGGTCTTCGGATAATTCCTTTTTCTTTTTGTCGTAAAATGAAACTTAACAAACAAAACATAACAAAATAACGAGGTACCTATCAAGCATTACGTAAATCAACTCTTTCTTTTGGCGACGTAATGTCATTTATTTAAATCTGGTTGAGTTAGCCCCAATAAGATGAAAGTCATTAATTAATTAAAAACACTTTTTTCTCTTTGCAGATATTCGGCATAGCGCTAACACTGCTGTACGAGTGGATGCTGGGGTCCGTGGGAGACCGCTGGTCCAACCTCACTCTATGCGCTCTCCTGGCGCTAGGCACCGCTATCACGTCCGCTATCCGCTCCGACTTGCGTCGCCAGGCCGCGCAGAACAAGGGATAAATGGAGTCTTCATAGACCCCACACTTACTCTCCTCATCATGATGAAAAGGATTCTCGCAGAGAATGTATGGGGTTTCTAAGAACCCTATGTTTTGTAACACTTCTCTACTAAAGTTTTTTATTTTTTAGATGCTTTAAGGTTTAATATCTTGAACGAAGACAATAAAGTTCTACGTACACGTGTACGGTCGACTCGAAAACGTAGAAAAGTGATTACCTTTTGGACTTTGGCTGCATTTCTGATATGAGGCTGTGGGATTTTAAATCGAATCCTCAAGAGTCGAATTAGTGTCAAAGATTTTAAATCGATCGTTACAAGAACCTGTCATGAAACCAAAGAAAGTCAAAGGCACTTTTACCTACGTTAAGCTAGTAGATTGTTTTAGAGAAACTTTTCACAGAAAAAATAGACTTAGGTAGTCGTTTTAAGACCTCTTAGTGACTGAACGGATTTATTATTAAAAGTCATATTTTTTGTGGAGTATAAAAAATGGAAAGCCGCAAATAATAATATGATAGACAGAATGTTGTTGGTTTGGTGTAAAAAGATTTGACATAGCAGTGAAAGACACGGTCGCCTCTTTTTTAAACAATACCTTTCTTCATTTTGCACTCAAAGATACCCTCAGGCAGTCATCTAGGGTACAGCATACACGTATAGTAGGTGCATAGGTACCACAACAACTTAAAAAAATAAATGCCTACTTATTGCCTTTCCTTTGAACTTTCTACACATTGACGGATAGTCCGTCAAGAGGCGACACTATCAAGTGAACGATTTGGTGCATAGTATGCACCAACATTTTAGTATGCATTGCGTACTAAAATGTTTCGTTAGAGCTGCAAGCATGACCTCGAGTCATGATACCACGCGAATGGAGGGTTCCATTTGCTAAAAAATCAACAACTGAAAAGGTAATCCTCGCTAACAATACCGCGAATATCTGTTATTTTTTTAAATTGTGGCAGAGTTTTATTTTACTGGTATTTCGATTTTTTTTTCTCAGTTGCCTCAGTAGACAAATCATCTAGAAGACAATCTAATCACGCCTAAAAAAATTATTTATGATTATTATTTATATACTAAGTATTCATATTTGAAATCGAAGCTTACGATCGTTTGTCGTAGTAACAAAACAACTATATAATTATATTGAGTAATATATATTCATATTATACCTACATTTAATTAGCTAACATTTAAATAGTTGACATGGAATTAGAAGATTAGATTCTTTCGCGAAGATTATACTGAGCTAATACGAATTATATGTCAATGGACATAGAATTTAGTATGAAACTGCTATATGTTGGAATGAAAAATGCGGTTGTGATTATGAATTATGATTCTATGGAAAAGCTTATTGTCGGCCTCAATATCATAGGTAGGTATCCACATATTAACTTCTTAGCAATTTATATTATTTGATAATAAACTAGAAACGTTTTGACTTAAATAAAGAAGAGCCATCTATATCTTTGGATAAAGTACTGAAGGTACTGAACCCCGTCAGTCTCAGTAGGCATTAAATTACCTAGTATCCAAATCGGATAGGGAAGAAAACTCCAAGGTGAAGTGAAAAGTTATAAAACAAAAATTACGTAGCTATATTTACTTACTAATTTTAGTTTTAAGTTGTTGTTTATTTTTTGCATTTTCGTGCCAAATAAAATAAATATTTTAGATTTTTTCTATTTGATGCGTTTTTTATTTAGAATTAAAAATATTAAGAATATTTAAATATTTAATTTTGTGATAGTACCGAATACCATATATTAGTCTATGGTACTGAATATATGCCATCCAATGAAAATAAAGAATGATACAAATTGTGAGGTCACATTAGTTAGAACTTCATAAATTTTATTAAACGCGTTTTCCAAACGCGTTCACAGTAGATATATTTAAATAGATGGTAATGTTCTATCCCAATTTAAATATAATTAATTTTGTAATTTTAAGGCGACATAGATTTTAGGTACCATTTGTTGTTACCTAAATATAATTTTATTATAAGTTTTAGACGTAAAATGTGGTAGCTAAAATAATATATTACCAATATGCAATCACGACAATAAAAAATTCGACTGTATGCCTAGGCGTCTCTTGCCAAAGTTGTATGTAATATTCAAACCGAATACATTTTAATATTAAAAATAAAATATGATTACTAAAAAATGGTAAAATATAGTCAAAAGTATTTTGTAGATTGTATTATGATGAATTTGATATATAATAATATATAAATCTTAAATAGTAGGAAATCATAAATTCGAAATTAGATCATATATATTTAGATACATAATTAATTAAGTATATTTATACTTAATTCAAATATTTGATGATGATACGTTCTACCAACGTCCATCTACTGTAAGTAGGTGCCTATAGTTGTTTTTCTAAATGTAATTGTAAAGTATGCATATTCATTATTTATTTACTTGTATAAACAAAGGTACAAGCATAAGCTAAGCTTTGCGTAAGAGGTGAATTGAATTATAATATTTCGCTGTTAGAAGTGTGAAGAAATAAATTATAATAACTTCTTGTCTAACTTCCTATAGTTCTAAATAAACCATAAGGTAAGTGTGGGCTGTTCCAGCATCTTACGACTTTAAGATTTTGTTTTAATATTGCTAAACAAGATATTAGTTTGAAAGTTTTTATGTAATAAATATTGGTATTTTCATAGTAATTTAATGCATGAACTTAATGTAGATATATTTTTATTTGGTATCTTTATTCAAATTTATTTGCGGACCTCTTGTTTGAACCATATTTCGCAATAAAAGGCTCTGCTCCTGAGTTCGTCGCCCCTATTTCGGGATAATATTTTTTACAGTTAATTGTTATAATTAGTTTATAAAAAAGAAATTAACAAATTATTATCTTGTAAAACATGTAAAAGTGAGATCAGATTCAGCTTAATAATAATTAACAAACCTTTAATTACTGATAAACTAAAAATGAAAAGAAAACTCAATGCCTCTTACATATATTTTTATCACAAAAGTAATAAAAATATATGAAAATAAATATAATAAATCGAATAAAAAACAAAATTATGATAGTAGTAGGTACTCGCTTATGTTATTTACCCTAAAATAGTAAATTTCGGTCACCTTCAAACTTGTGTTTTAAGAATACCTACTAGTGTACAAAACATAACGAATTTTGCTCATATGACAATTATTTGTTTTTTAATTAACATTCAAATGATCTTAATTATTTTTTACATAAAGAGGCAACAAAAATGCACTTAGAATATCCCTGTTTCAGGAATGACACGAACTACACACGAAAAAAAACTAATATTACCGCTATTTCGTGATTCGATGTTTTGCAATTTTAAAGGAATTCTATGCTTGACTATAACTTTTCAAAATCAAATCAATAAAACTACTATTATAAGTTTTATACAAATAGACCTTACCTATGCCTTTGTCTATGCTACAGTGACAAGTAACATCTCATTATAGACAAAATGTTGGTATGTACATGATTTCTTAGACAGTTTACATTGTAAAGATTTTGTTCTAATGTACAATTTTCATATATATTTTTATAATTTGCTATTTCTTGCACCAGAAACCAAACAAACGAAACAACATACTAGCACGAACTAGGCGATACTTACCTTATTTATCCAAACTATCCCTTTTTAATAAACTTACCTTATAATTTTCTTTCTATTTGTACAGCGGCATTCTTGTTTCTTAGCTACAAATGGTAATTAGTTACCTATGTCTTATAAAGTGCCAAAACTATATCGCTAACTGTACCTTATTAACGCTTAAAATTGAATGAGCACGTACCTATCTACATCAGTATAATTTATTCTGCAGCTAATTGTAGGTACATAAGTGTGTTAAAAATCGCAGGGTAGGTACATTGTGTGGTAATAATTTTACATTCACCTCGACCTATTTAGCCATATTCAATAGCATGCAAATATTTAGAATAGGTATTTTATTACATTCTAAAATCAAATTAAAACATCATTCAGTAGCAACCGATAAAATAAACCAGTGCATCAACTACTTTAAACATCTAATATCTTACAAACACACTGCACCGCACACCGGTGCAGTGGTGATGGCCGCCTTGTTGTAAAAGGGTAACTTCCTAATGCGACACGACTTCTTCAATATTTTCTAGAAAGCTTCTGGGTCTCTCATAATATAATAAAAAGTGTCGCCTATCAGCTACCTACACTATTTAATTTATAGTTAACTTTAACCTTACTTCGAAATCGTCATGTTTCACAGTGGAAGTCATAGATACTTTCGAAGTGAGAAGCTAGTTTTATTTTCGGCACACATATTATCTTAGTTTGTTAGATTAATTTTTTTTTCAGTGTTATAAAATATCATTGAAAATTAAAAATTGAATGACTACTTTTAGATTTGTATATTTTACCTATTTTAATTTAGGCTACACTAAGTGATTGTAATTATTGAGTACTTTAATTTAATATTAGTTTAATTTGTTATTATTTTAACTATGACAATGAAATAAAATCTAATTATATTTCATTGTCATAGTTATGGCCTGTGCCCAACAGTGGGACGTATATAGGCTGGTAATGATGATGTCATAGTTATTGTTACTTTTGATGTGAATTGTGAGAAAAGCAGTATTACATTAATTTATTATCAAAATAAGACAAATTAGCATTTAGGTATGCTTGTATTTGTGATATTGTACCTACATTTTTTTAAATAAATTGCCGATGTTAAAAAATTATAAAAAATATATCTCAAATTCTGTTGACCTTGACATGTTATATTCAATCGGCGAATAATTCAGTAAGCAGGCTTCTATTTATTATAAGTAGATGTGTACGTAGATTATGATTGTATTTTTATGTGAATCTTGCATAGCTGCGATGGTTTTACGTTTTGTGTCTGCATTGTTTATTATTTTGTATAGCTCACTGTACATTTCTTCAGTTAACTACATGTGTGAATCTGTAAATAGCTTTCTATCACTATAAGTTCCTACCTATCTGTTTATATCATCTGATAATTTACCGACAAAAAACTTACCTACTAGCCGCACCCGGCATGCCTGTAAAGAGCAAACTGTAAGGTTCTCTAATAAATTATGTAAATAAAAAGTTTTTATAATCCAGGCGTCCCCCCAGAACACCTTACCAAAGCTTTATGACAGTTATAGGACAGTGGTTCATGAGCGCATAGGGGACAATAATACAAATATTGATTGTTATTGACTTATATAGAAGATAATTATCGTATTTCATTAAATTGCGATTGAATTTAAGATTTGCTGAATTTTTATTTATGCTAATCGGAATGCGTTTATCTATAAATGTGTCAATTTAGGTAGAATAGTTTTGAAATTGAAAGAAAAACTTTTACTTCAACAACTTTACAAAATAACAGCATGATACTCATGATCTCAGTGGGTTTGGGCCACAGGTTGGGCGCCAGTGTAGCATTTAGTGTGTTGTGGTCTTAAAATTAGTAGGCCCAGATTAATTTCAATTACTTATTTGCACGCAAAACTAAAGTTGTAAAAAATCCGCCGCTAGCAAGCACGTCTATAGCATGTTGAGCCCTCGTCTTGTAGCATCCCCCTCGCCCAAGTCCCCTTTGTAGCCAACGGACGGCGCGGGTTGCAAAGCCCCACGCTCATGGCATGCGTAAGGCCAGCGCACACGCACGCAGAACCCAGAATAAATGTGTTTTGTAGAACATACCCATGGGCCTCAAGTTAGGCGCCAGTGTAGCAGTTGGGGTGTGCTGTGGAATTAAAATGAGTAGGTAGAGATTAGTCTCAATTGTTTATTTGCACACAAAACTAAACGAATATTATTTTATCGGTCAAACGGTAATGGGTGTATTGTTAGAATTATCATAACTATAAGTTTAAATTATCATAGCAAGCCCTATTACGTTACTAGTAAAGTTAGGTTATTAGATAGAAGGACCGCAATCAATGTTTGTAATCAAATTTTTGCCATGCCTTTGGTTTTGTAATGTCTATGAAGGTTATGATGAAAAGTACCTATATATCTACATTTTAAATAATTTACCATCTATTACCAATCTTCTTACCTACATAAGGCAGAACTGTTAAAGAATGATGAAGAAATTTTTAAATATATTCCTTTAAATTTTAAGTATTATATCTTAAGTTTTAGTAAAGCTTTACCTAATAACGGGCCTACATGCATACCTCTACGTTCTACGAAATTAATGTAAGCTGACCATAAAGTAGCTTAAGGTACAGTCAACAGCAAAAGTGATTTACACTTTACCTCCCGTAAAACTTAGCGCGTTTGTAATAAGAGTGATTTAGGTACCTTTAGATACAGTGTGCAGTTATTTTTGCCCCTGACTGTCCCTACGTAGGTAAAGTAGTTAGTGTTACCTGTAGCTAAGTAGGTAGATACGTATGTATGTACAATATAGAGAAGTAAGTCTCGAACCTTATCTGTAGTAGGTAGTCAATCAATATGTCGGTATATTGATGTTATTAGCAAAACAGTCCTACCGATGATTCTATCTTCTAAATCGGAACATGGTGGTAAACACAGAACAATTACTTAAATATGTAGCAGCCATCAAGTTAAATCAGACACTTTGTTGGACGCCTAGGCTGTTGATTAAGCGCCGGTATCCAATGAAACGGCTGAAGAACAACTAGCCATAGTCATTGAGCGCAACGTTTAACCAGATGGCAGAACGTCATATCAGTCATCTAGTTAAATTAGCCATTCAATTGTATGCCTGGGCAGGTTTACCAAACCTTTTTAGTATTGACGAGACAATCCGTCTAGCTAAGCGTCTAATTTAGCTGACTTTTATTACGCAAAGTCGTTAAACGTTGAGTAAGTCGTTGAATTGTTGAACGGCCTCGGCATCCGATAAACTGGCTAATTTAACCAGATAGCTACATATACGTTTTTTCATGAAATGAAACTAAGAAGTAGGTACCTGGATAGATTCTTACTGCTTATGGAAAATTATCTAGGCATCAGGTATTATAAACACAAGTAGATACCTAATACCATCTGGTCATCGACAGAAACATGTCACTGTTATACTTAATGATGATACAATGACGAATAAGTACAAAGGCTTGCGCTCAGTGCGTGCGACTCGAAAAATTACCGAGTCATCTAATAATGTTCTGTAGTGGCCACAGTCTTTCTGTTGTTTATTTTACATTGCTGAACATCTTTCTTTAAAATATTCAAAAACTTGAACTAGATCTCGTCCTCTGGTATCACTTGTGAGCTTTCAAAAGTAATACCTAATAAATTAGCCTTGACTAATTAATTTAGCCCGTAGTAACCCTCGTAGGTATGAAAACAAAATCAATCAAATATTATTTATGTCGCAGCCGTCTGGTTAAATTAATCATTCAATTGGACGCCTAGGCAGGTCGTTTAAACAGAACAGTTTAGTGTGACTGTTTGAATGATTGGTAGGTTCAAGGCTATTTTTTATGACCACTTCTAACCAAAACGATGTCGGTTATAAGTGGTCATAAAAAATAACCTTGGTGGGCTACCAATCAAACGAGCACTCTTCGACAAGACGATCCTTTCAATGCACCAAGTCGATAAGTGATTCTAGTTCAATTAACTAACGGGCTAGGCATTGGTTAGATGCCGGCCTTTAATTAACGGACTAGGCATCCAATTGAGCGGCGATGTTAACCAGATGGAGGCGACATACTTATACCTACACTGGTATTTAAAATTAGATTGAATAATTTTCTTTTTAACCGACGTCAAAAGGGGATAAATACTAAATATTTATAGACTAAAATATTCCGAGTGCCCAAAATATTGAAATACAGATCTACGTTATTATTCTAAGACCTACGTTTGTTGAGCTCCATAACTAAGTATGTGTTGAGCTGTGATTCTTTGGTAGTTCTTTATTTTTTAAATTCTATGTAAGTTGCAAATTGATGTATTAGGAGTCGTTGACAGCACACCAAGTGTAACATTTGAACGATCAAATACCGCCGCTATTACGGAGCTTTAGACATAACTACTCTCTCTGATAAGTGGTACGATGTGGGTAAGGGCAGTCTCAAAATCAAACTGTTACGCTTTATGTGCTGTTGCCTATACTTCCACATCTAGAATCGTTCCTCGCGATATTATAGTGATTAAGTATGTAAAATTTTGACGTGTCAAGTACAACATGTAAAAATTGTTCAATAAAATTTGTTGGTGGAACAAGTATTTCATTTGATTATCTACTCCTTAGAGGTCGATTATTTCCTATTTAAATAAAAGCTCGCGTCTTTGCTTTAGCGACTACTAATTACATGAAATACACAGGTACATTAAAATCACTAGAAGTAAAACTTCAAAACACTGAAAAGGTAAAAATAATTAAATTTAAATTTTAGTTTATTTACCTACTACTAGGTTTATCTCATAAAGATGTAGGTAGTATTTTATGGAGTGGGTGTTTCAATTTCTATTGTTTCTGAAAACAGCTAAGCACCAACTCCAAAAAATACATTTTAAGAGATAAGTACCTAGGTAGGTACTTAAATTTAATTATTTTTAACCGACTTAAAAAAGATGGAAGTTATCCCTTGTTACATATTGTTCCACCGTATGTATTTTTTTTGTATGTATGTTCACCGATTTCTCTGTCAATTGTGGACCGATTTTTAAAATTCTTTTTTTATTTGATAGAGTATACTCCTGAGGTGGTCCCATTGTCATCAAGTCAGGATCTGATGATGGGATCCCAGGGAAATCGATTGCCAACCTCAAATTTTATAGTCACGTATGACATGTTTTACTTTTTTTAAAAGCTATTCAAATATTTGCTTCTATTAGTCATCATCTCATGTTGATGAGCTGGTGATGGAAGGTACAGTCGGCAGCACGTCAAGCGTAACAGTTTGTCCTTGAACCTAGAGCGCAACGCACAGAAAATTTGTGCGCAAAGGATAAACATATGTCTCTCAGCGCCTCTATCTAACGTCTCTCTCTCAAGTACTCTGTACCTACAATACTCGCAGATGGCCTTGAACGTGATCGCGACGACTATTAAAAGTATTTCTTCGTTATAGCCTCCGACTAAATATGTGTAGGTTTATAGGTAGCTATAGCTACAGCTAGCTATGTACGCGGCCTACTCTCTTCGCTTCGTTGTTTCAACTTGATTTAAAATTAAAGTACGGCTAAGACCATTGCATTAATTTAAAACAAAAAGTTTTCTACATATTATAATGGCTAGTTATGATATTTTATTTACGCTACCTATTTATCAATAATGCTCAGCGTACTTAATTATTTCAATCAACTATTATTATACCTATTAAAATACAGGCTTCCTTATTTATTCATTGTTATTAACTTAAAAATATATTTCTATTGTCAGGTCATTATTATGGTCCATTGTTATGGAGAGAAATTAAAATAAACCTAAGTAAACACTTAGGTTTGTTTTTCTACATTTATTTAATGTTAATAAAACAAATAAAAACATTTATAACCTTAATTTTTGATTTTGACATTATTATAAATGTTTGAAAAATTACTTAGTAAGTAATTAAAAACAGAATAGAAAATAAAAATAGAATATTTCGACATTGTAGGGTGGACGTTAGCTCATGAACGCAAATACAGATGGACTAGAAGAATTTCACAGGGATATCCCAAGTCCTGGGTGGCTCAGTGGTCAGCAGAGCAGTCGCCCGGATTGCGAAAGGTCGCCGGTTCGACTCCTGCCTCAGGACCTGAAATTTTTCTAATTTTATATTTTAATTACTTTTACTAAACATTTATAACGTTCACCTCCTATTATCATGACTGTAACAACTACTACTCATTCACAATATTTTAAAGACCTAACATTCTACTCTACAAATGTGAATAGAATACGAAATAACAATTTTGAAGAAAATAGACCTAACAAAAAATTCTTGTGAATTTTAGTTTTAAAATAAATTGACATAAAAATGTAATTTCTGAGATTTGAACCAGGTTCCCCAAGAGGGAAGACGAGTATGTAACGCTATCGACCACGGGTGTTGATAATTTCTTTTCGAATTTATTCATTGTATTTTACTAGACCCAGTGATGTGTGACGCAAGCAATTTTCAAGCTTATTACATCACTTTAAAGTTGAAATTATAATGATTGTAGCTTCATTTTATATTTCGGCTGTGAGCTATGATGGCTGTGTATACTAGTAAATGTATAAAATTGTAATGATTTGTTGGTGTAAATCACTAACTATCAAAAAACTAATACTTACTTAATTGGATAATTTTCAATTATGTGAAGTAGGTATCATAGGTATGGTAGATCAATGTGGTAGATAGGTCTTTGTGCTTTGTTTTTTACTAATATACTTACTTGGGTAGATTCTAAATACAGTAAAAAGACCAATTTTAATTTGAGCTACCCTTTTCTATCTAGGTAAATTACCATACGACATAATATTATATGATGCAATGCGGTTACGTTTTCAATGGAATTTCGACTTTATATCTGATACTTTAGGTCGATTATTAATTACCAAGGTATGGCTCATGATATTTTTATCAATAGGTAGGCATCAAATTCGCCATTACTTTTTGATTTGTGTTAGTAGAGTTTATGGATGGTCTCAGGTTAGGTTAGGATTTGTGAAAGGATTGTGTAAAGTCGGGGATTATAGTTTAAATACATTTCAAAATTTATAGTTATATACTAGTCTAAGTTATGGCCATCTAAGTAAACGCTTCTAAAAAACTCAAAAGATTATCACTTAGATTAATTGTGTATAAATCTAAGGAATATCTTTAATAACTTTATAGGATTCAGTTAAATCCTCTATAGCTCAGTGGTAAGGTCGCGGGTTCGGACCCACGAGCACTCGTAGAAGGTAGAACGGACCGTGGACAAAATCTCTCTCCACCACCACCTGTCCACATATTATGAGACAAATTAATGTGTTTTATTTATATAATTCTCTCTGACGAAGAGAGATCTTTTATTCATTCCTCCCGGGAGTTCGCCATGCTATGAGCGCTGAGAACATTTTTTTCTAGTTGAAACATTTTTCACACCATTATACCTAGGTACTTTTCTAACAAAAAATGTTCAGTCTTTTTCAAGATCATCATACTTACCTACTTAGGATCGATTTGTAATTTTAAGATTCAAAATTATTCTCATGTGTAGGCAGTGCAAGACCGATCGGTTTGGAGGTCCTTGCCCAATTGCTTAAGCTCAGCGGTGGGTATCTCTTATCTGACATGATGATTATGTGTAGGGATTTTAAAATTAATTGAAATAAAATAATAGTAGGGAATTAATAGAAGTTGGATTCAAATTTTAATACAAGTTTTTTAAGCTAAGAGTGCAAACAAGATATTAAGTCGACACACACAGACAGACAGGTAGACTGATCGGACTGATGCTACACCCCATGAGCACTGGAGAAAGTTTTTCAGTCCGTTAATTCATTTCATCTATTGACACCTAATAAATGTATATTTCCAGTCTGAAGTACCAGGCTACCATAAGTATATCTCCAAGAGCTCTGGCGACCTCACGAGGCGAGGCTCTGGCGAGGTTGTTAATATGACTAGTTTAAGAAGCTAACAGCTTTGTTGACAATTCCTAGACACTGGTCGCTACTAGTTCATCTGTGCCACTGGTGTCAAATTATTGTGTTAAGATAAATAACTAAAAGTAGTAATAACAAAACTGAAATTACAGGTGAAATGGGGAAGTGCTGTCTCTTGAATGTAAAAACATTTGGATTAGTAATTTTATAAGCCATAAGTGTATTATTGCAATTCAAATTGCATCATTATTCAGCCAAACACTCCATTAACATTCTGAAACTGCTACTTCGGTCTACTTCTCTGAGGTGAACACTTTTAACCTCAGTACAAGTGAGGGTTGAATCATGACAATAAAATTACTTAAAAATACATTTTTTTTTTGGAGAAAACTAAAAACCAATTGTTTTTGCAATCCATGATTAGACAGATAAAAGAAATTCTTTATTTGAGAGCAATCAGGTCTAATTGGGAATGTGTAAGAAATAAGAAAGAGTCAAAATTGATTTAACATGTTTATTTAAAAGTTAACAATATTAAATTATAATTTTAATTAACCCTCAGCCTTGTCTTTGAAATATCACTATAAGAGTACACCAAATTTCAAAATAACCGAATCTGTGAAAGATTATCATCAAACGCCTGAACAGATCTTCATAATTCAAAGTCAAGAACCATCTCAACCACATTACCTTTCTAACAAAAAAAATTGCATGGCTGACGATGGCACAGACAAACTTACAGATACAAAGACAGACACATAAAACACCCCTCTTTTAGGGTCGGGGGCTATAAAAAATAAAAAGTAATCTGTAGGCCTAGGGTAATTTTATGAATAACTTAGGTGCCTAATATTTAAATGGAATTAATTATAACAATATGCAGTTAAGTAGGTAGGTAGGTAGATATTAGTATTTTTAGCACCATTTTTCCTCCCTTATTCTTTTCTATAATTATTTAATGAAATCCAAAATAACTTTTAGAAATCTCTCTTTTACTAGTAGAGTTAAACATTTTTTTGTTTTATGCTAGTAATTTATTAATCTGTCAAACGGCATTATCCCTCTGGAAGGCTACAACAATTGAAAAATCAGTTGTGTCTGGAATCTGATACTTGACAGGTATAGAAAAACCATTCCTATGATGTAAGAAATATTACTACCTAACCTATAAAATTGCCTAAGATGTATTATTAAATTTTGAACACCATTCTAAATCAAATAACCATTGCAATGAGAAGTAAGGTTTTTCATCTTGAATTTAAATAATAATAAACAACAATAGTAATAGGAGAAAATATGTTAGAAGACTGTTAGGTTTAGAAACTATATTTTATTATAATTTGGGCTAAGAAAATAATGATTTGGGTGAATTACCACCATTGCTCTTTGAAATTATATCAATTTCTTATCATAAAAATCACATAGATAATTGGATGGCTATCCAATTATTACTATTACTATTACTGTTACTGGTAAGCTTTTGAATTTACAGGTCATGACAGTTACACTAATATCATGTAGGAACTTGGAAAACTGCTGTTGCTGAACAAGTATGCACGTGTGAATATTACAGTTGTCTAGGCAGAGCTAGGTAAAGGAACCTATAGGGACAACTCTTCCTAACCTACTTTGTAATGTGGTGGTGTTATTAGTATTTTTACCAGGCCCTGTTGATTTTATCACCCCAGGAAACAAAAACTAATGTAATTATGTCTCTGGTTGCTTATGTATTGATTTAAAATGCTCACTATTGCTAAGCCAAAATGTTGAACTAAGTATCTAAAAAAAAATATCTTCAATAACCTTACATTTTTTTCGAAGTCAGTCATAAAATTATAAACTGAAACTTACCCTAACCTCTATGTGGTGGTCATTTATATACTTTTTGTAAAAAAAATATTTATGTCTGTAGCTTTTAATATCTGTCAAGCGGAGATATACCACCGGGGGCGATGACAATGGAAGAATCAATTGTGTCTGGAATCTCATGCTTGACGGGTAAATATCTAATAAAATTCCATAAATATTGACACTGGCATCCACTCAACAATAGAATATCTCTTGTCTGGTTTGTGGTTACCTACTTAGTTATTTCACAGACATAGGTATAGAATTCACTAATAACAAGAATTATGTGAACAAATACACCACACATCAACACACTATCTTGTAGCCTCTTAAACAGCCTGGATCTTCATCTCATATTTAAAAACCAAAAATATATGGTCTGCCCGCCACCTGCAAAGTAATATTTGTTTTATTAACCTGTTCATAAATGAACTGGATTGAGTCTTTCAGCTACTTAATATAAAGATGTTTTTAATTACAAAACAATAGTAGCTGGAATCATTTTACAAATATGATTAGTTGGTTTATGTATACCAAATAATCAAACTAAGTAACAAGTAACCTTGCTAGGTTAATTTGTTTAGCAAGGAAGTCTCCTAACCTAACCAAATACTTTTCATTTTGTTAGATTAGAAGTTGAAGAAAATCAAATGACATTGACCAAAACCTGTTTCGTTTAAATATAGGTAAAAAATAAATGAAGCAAAATACTTTCATACACATAAATGGCGTTCATTTGAATGTTTACATTCAAAAACACGAAGAAAAGCGCAGTTTATTTAAAATATAGGTTGGTATGTCCCTGTTCTCTTAAAAACAGTAGAACAAAAGTAGGCGTTTTAACTTACCGATATTCGGTCGGATTTTCATATTATCTACCTATTTGTGTAGTGCCACTATTTTATTTTTATTCCATTCAAGTGCGTGGCCATTTCGTATATTACTTTACTTGGATATTTTTTTCAAAGAAACTAATATTTATCTACAAATAAAGTAAACAAGCAGTCAAAGTTGATTTTGTGATTTCGTATTCAATAGTTTGAACCCTTAATATTAGGTGGCCCCATACAATTTAGGTCTCAATACAAAATGGACGAGATTTTTCTATACTCAACTTTTAAATACCACAGATACAAAAAAAAAACTTCTAAACTTGAGCCCCAACTTCATACTTAAAAAATGCGATGTCATAGAAATTAGACTAAACTCTGCGTACAAATAGTGTTAGCTCAAACAATTCGACCAATTTTAACCAATAAACGCTCGAAGCATTCTGACAAGCTCTGCTATTGGTCAAATTCTAAAAGATGGTGGAAGTTGAACCAATAGCGAAGAGGGTGTGCTTTCTTTCTAATAGCTATACATAGCGTTTACTAGGGTTATATATACTGTTACGCTTGATGTGCTGCCGACTGTACAACTTTTTTTTTAATAACAAAAATAAAACCGACTTCAAAACACTAAAAAGGAAAGATTTTTATTTTAATGATTAAAAATTGTGTCGGAGCGAACTTTGCGTTATAAAAGTGGTGTTGATTAATATACAAAGTGTTTGTGTTGACGTATGTGTACAACTAATATTAAAGTTGGGCCGAATCCTAAACTCCCGTATGAGTATGACAGTTCAACAATAGATCGCCACAACTTTGTCACTGCGTCATCATTTAAAATCGAAATTCATTTATAGTTTATCTCCGTAATCAATAACAAACGAAACAAATAGCTAATCGTAAACATAGAACAAACAATTGTATTCCCAGTATTAAAATTGTTTTACATGCAAGAAATCATTTTATTACGATTTCTGTAATACGCTCTTGCAAGGTTATGGCGTTAAGATATATTTTGAGCCACCGCACATATACAATTTCAAATCGTACAACTAAATCACAGAATGTCTAATAGGCATAGAATCTTATGATAGCCCGCACGTTATATCAACTAAGTCGTTCAACTAAATAGTTGGTCAACTATCGGCCGATCAAAGAGTAATGTAAGTATAGGCGGCCGATAGCCCGCACACTATAACAACTTAGTTGGTCAGTCGCCCTTGGAGTAATATTATTCTAAGAGTCGCACGGTAAAATTCCGTTGTGACCAGACCCGTGCGCGTGATTTCCCCACGCTTGGATTTTTGCCGACGGGCACGCAGCCGCCGCAGCCAGTCGATCTCTGCATTCTCTTCTTGTAACAAATGAAAAAATAGAACTGCTGATCGACGAAGTCCAAAAAAGGCAAGCCCTTAAAAAACTTATCTGGGTAACATCTCAGTTAAGAATGTAAGGTATGATGTTTCACACGCTCTAATCTGTCACTTAATATCGGATGCACCCTAAATATTTTGTTCTGTTTTCGTCTTCTTTTTTTTAAGTTAAGAAGTGCGTTGTTTTTCCGCATTTTATCGCAGACTTCACCGCGCTAGCAACACTGTCCACCAACTAAGTCGACGAAGTGTGCGGCCTATGAAAGCACGCAATTTAGTTGTACGCACAGATTAGAAAGAGTATGTCTAGTTGTACGATTTGAAATTGTATATGTGCGGTGGCTCTTTATCTTTATTTTTAGTGATGTTACCTCAGATATCATATGGCCATGGCCAGAAAACATGGAAAATAACAGTAAGTCTATCTAATAATTTCGTTTGAGATTTTTTATTTAAACACTTAATGAACAACAAATAAAACTAAAAACTTAACTTACACTTTAAATAGAAAAAGTCATTCATGAGCTGGTTTGCAGCTGGTTTGGTTGAAATAATTTTGCAAATTTGCAAAAATATGTTGGCGGAGCCTTGTTACCAGAAAATCGAGTGCAATATCGAGTGCAATAGTTGCTGAAGCACTTGGGATTGCGCGATTAAATGTACACCAAATAAATTAAAAAAAAGTTCGTGCCATCGAGCAATGAAGAAATTAAATTACACTCGCCTCGAAAAAAGTGAAAAAAAAGTCAACAATGTTGGATGTCGACAATTTTGATACTGGTGCCAAAGAACCATGATTACGGTTACGGTACTATACTCGAAACGATTACCTACAAGAGCGAAATTACTTGTGTCTCTAAAAGTAGCTGACCTATTTAATGGTGCTAAAACCACCACCACCACCAAAAAATGAAGACTTCTAACCGAGGCATGCGAGAAAGTGACCAAAGAGGATTGGGAGAAGGTGGTAGAAAAACCAAAAATCTTATCTTGTCCGATTATGATCGTAACATCAAAGTAGATAATATAATCCACAGGGAAATAATTATCTATGTTAGTGATGATGACAGCGACACTGGTAGTTCAGAAGATGATGATTCTGATTTATAAAAATATTTATTTTATTTGAATTTGTTTTTTTTTTTACCTATAAACAACTATTTAAACATAAAGTAGGTACTGTTATTACGTACTTAGTATCAAATAATCGCAGCGATACGTGTATAGGTTGTGCATAGACACATCACTAATATTGTCAAACTGACATACGTCCTAAGGGAGTTAAGGATTCGGCCCGACTATAGACTAAAAGTGATTATGGTATGAAATACGATGAGAACTTTTTTGTGATTATCCACCTCATTAAGTACTTAGCACATAGAGTGACTGTCATCTTATATTTCGTATCAAATACTCCCAAGAAGCATTGAAATGTGTAACGCCAGCATTTTAATGCAATAAAAGAAGAAATAAAGAAATACTAAAGACATGGCTGCATGGGCATTAGTTTCCTTTGCCTTCCCTTTATAGGGAGAATTAACAAAAAAAAGAAGTGTTTGGCGGGTTTTAATGGCGTCGCTCAAGATTTTTATTTTATTAATTAAAAATTGTGTCGGAGCGAACTTTGTGTTATAAAAGTGGTGTTGTTTTATATACGAAGTGTTTATGTTGACGTATGTACAGTCGGCAGCACGTCAAGCGTAACAGTTTGTCCTTGAACCTAGAGCGCAACGCACAGAAAATTTGTGCGCAAAGGATAAACATATGTCTCTCAGCGCCTCTTTCTAACGTCTCTCTCTCAAGTACTCTGTACCTACAATACTCGCAGATGGCCTTGAACGTGATCGCGACGACTATTAAAATTTGTATTTCTTCGTTATAGCCTCCGACTAAATATGTGTAGGTTTATAGGTAGCTATAGCTACAGCTAGCTACGTACGCGGTCTACTCTCTTCGCTTCGTTGTTTCAACTTGATTTAAAATTAAAGTACGGCTAAGACCATTGCATTAATTTAAAACAAAAAGTTTTCTACATATTCTAATGGCTAGTTATGATATTTTATTTACGCTACCTATTTAACAATAATGCTCAGCGTACTTAATTATTTCAATCAACTATTATTATACCTATTAAAATACAGGCTTCATTATTTATTCATTGTTTATAACTTAAAAATATATTTCTATTGTCAGGTCATTATTATGGTCCATTGTTATGGAGAGAAATTAAAATAAACGTTTACTTAGGTTTGTTTTTCTACATTTATTTAATGTTAATAAAACAAATAAAAACATTTATAACCTTAATTTTTGATTTTTACATTATTATAAATGTTTGAAAAATTACTTAGTAAGTAATAAAGTACTTAGTAAATAAAAACAGAATAGAAAATAAAAATAGAATATTTCGACATTGTAGGGTGGACGTTAGCTCATAAACGCAAATACAGATGGACTAGAAGAATTTCACAGGGATATCCCAAGTCCTGGGTGGCTCAGTGGTCAGCAGAGCAGTCGCCCGGATTGCGAAAGGTCGCCGGTTCGACTCCTGGCCTCAGGACCTGAAATTTTTCTAATTTTATATTCTAATTACTAAACATTTATAACGTTCACCTCCTATTATCATACCTGTAACTACTACTCATTCACAATATTTTAAAGACCTAACATTCTACTCTACAAATGTGAATAGAATATGAAATAACAATTTTGAAGAAAATAGACCTAACACAAACACAACACAAAATCTTAGTGAATTTTAGTGTTAAAAATAAATTGACTTAAAAATATAATTTCTGAGATTTGAACCGGTTTCCCCAAGAATGAAGACGAGTATGTGACGTTATCGACCACGGGTGTTGATAATTTCTTTTCGAATTTATTCATTGTATTTTACTACACAGTGATGTGTGATGCAAGCAATTTTGAAGCTTAACTACATGACACTAAAGTTGAAATTATAATGATAATCTTCGCATATTATTGTAGCTTCATTTTATATTTCGGCTGTGAGCTGTGATGGCTGTGTATACTAGTAAATGTATAAAATTGTAATGATTTGTTGGTGTAAATCACTATCAAAAAACTAATACTTACTTATTTGGATAACTTTCAATTATGTGAAGTAGGTATCATAGGTATGGTAGATCAATGTGGTAGATAGGTCTTTGTGCTTTGTTTTTTTCTAATATACTTACTTAGGTAGGTTCTAAATACTTAGTAAAAAGACCATTTTTAATTTGAGCTACCTTTTCTATCTACTTTATTACCATACGACAATAATTTAAGGTGCAATGCGGTTACGTTTTCAATGGAATTAAGACCTTATATCTGATACTTTAGATCGATTATTAATTATCAAGGTATGGCTCATGATATTTTTATCCTTATGTAGGCATCAAATTCGCCTATATATGACATTACATTACTTTTTGATTTGTGTTAGTGGAGTTTAAGGATCATAGATTAGAGATAATATATATGGTATTAAGGATGGTCTCAGGTTAGAGCAGTCAGTTTGTGAAAGGATTGTGTAAAGTCGGGGGTTATACTTACTTTAAATACATTTCAAAATCTATAGTTATACTAGTCTTTAAGTTTTGGCCATCTAAGTCATCTTCAGCCCATATACGTCCCACTACTGGGCACAGGCCTTCCTACATGGGAGAAACACACGAGGAGCTTGGGCCATAACACCACCACGCTGGCCCAATGCGGGTTGGTGGGTTAAAGCGGTTGCAGTAACAACCGGGACCAACGGTTTAACGTGCCTTCCGAAGCACGGAGGAGCTCAAGATAAAAAATTTGGTTGACCCATCCCGGGACCGACCATGGCGAAAGTTGCTTTGTTTTCGTAATCGAAACCAGAGCGCCCATACCACTACGCCACTGAGCTCCTCAGCCATCTAAGTAAACGCTTCTAAAAAACTGAAAGATTATCACTTAGATTAATTGTGTATAAATCTAAGGAATATCTTTAATAACTTTATAGGATTCAGTTAAATCCTCTATAGCTCAGTGGTAAGGTCGCGGGTTCGGACCCACGAGCACTCGTAGAAGGTAGAACGGACCGTGGACAAAATCTCTCTCCACCACCACCTGTCCACATATTATGAGACAAATTAATGTGTTTTATTTCATTAATTCTCTCTGACGAAGAGAGATCTTTTATTCACTCCTCTACCTACTTAGGATCGATTTGTAATTTTAAGATTCAAAATTATTCTCATGTGAAGGCAGTGCAAGACCGATCGGTTTGGAGGTCCTTGCCCAATTGCTTAAGCTCAGCGTTGGGTATCTCTTATCTGACATGATGATTATGTGTAGGGATTTTAAAATTAATTGAAATAAAATAATAGTAGGGAATTAATAGAAGTTGGATTCAAATTTTATTAAAGTTTTTTAAGCTAAGGGTGCAAACAAGATATTAAGTTGACACACAGACAGACAGGTAGACTGATCAGACTGATGCTACACCCCATGAGCACTGGAGAAAGTAATTCAGTCCGTTAATTCATTTCATCTATTGACACCTAATAAATGTATATTTCCAGTCTGAAGTACCAGGCTACCATAAGTATATCTCCAAGAGCTCTGGCGACCTCACTTACATACACCAGAAACACTTAGTTTTAAAATATTCTGCTATGCTATGATATTCAAGGTGATAATAACAAATTCCAAAGCTGTATATTTTTATAGGTTGTTAATATGACTAGTTTAAGAAGCTAACAGCTTTGTTGACAATTCCTAGACACTGGTCGCTACTAGTTCATCTGTGCCACTGGTGTCAAATTATTGTGATAAGATAAATAACTAAAAGTAGTAATAACAAAACTGAAATTACAGGTGAAATGGTAAAGTGCTGTCTCTTGAATGTAAAAACATTTGGATTAGTAATTTTATAAGCCATAAGTGTATTATTGCAATTCAAATTGCATCATGATTCAGCCAAATACTCCATTAACATTCTGAAACTGCTACTTCGGTCTACTTCTCTGAGGTGAACTCTTTTATCCTCAGTACAAGTAAGGGTTGAATCATGACAATAAAATTACTTAAAAATACATTTTTTTTTGGACAAAACTAAAAACCAATTGTTTTTGCAATCCATGATTTGACAGATAAAAGAAATTCTTTATTTGAGAGCAATCAGGTCTAATTGGGAATGTGTAAGAAATAAGAGAGTCAAAATTGATTTAACATGTTTATTTAAAAGTTAACAATATTAAATTATAATTTTAATTAACCCTCAGCCTTGTCTTTGAAATATCACTAAAGTAAGAGTACACCAAATTTCAAAATAATCGAATCTGTGAAAGATTATCATCAAACGCCTGAACAGATCTTCATAATTCAAAGTCAAGAACCATCTCAACCACATTACCTTTCTAACAAAAAAAATTGCATGGCTGACGATGGCACAGACAAACTTACAGATACAAAGACAGACACATAAAACACCCCTCTTTAAGGGTCGGGGGCTATAAAAAATAAAAAGTAATCTGTAGGCCTAGGGTAATTTTATGAATAACTTAGGTGCCTAATATTTAAATGGAATTAATTATAACAATATGCAGTTAAGTAGATAGGTAGGTAGATATTAGTATTTTTAGCACCATTTTTTCTCCCTTATTCTTTTCTATAATTATTTAATGAAATCCAAAATAACTTTCAGAAATCTCTCTTTTACTAGTAGAGTTAAACATTTTTTTGTTTTATGCTAGTAATTTATTAATCTGTCAAATGGCATTATCCCTCTGGATGGCTACAACAATTGAAAAATCAGTTGTGTCTGGAATCTGATACTTGACAGGTATAGAAAAACCATTCCTATGATGTGAGAAATATTACTACCTAACCTATAAAATTGCCTAAGATGTATTATTAAATTTTGAACACCATTCTAAATCAAATAACCATTGCAATGAGAAGTAAGGTTTTTCATCTTGAATTTAAATAATAATAAACAACAATAGTAATAGGAGAAAATATGTTAGAAGACTGTTAGGTTTAGAAACTATATTTTATTATAATTTGGGCTAAGAAAATAATGATTTGGGTAAATTAACACCATTGCCCTTTGAAATTATATCAATTTCTAATCATAAAAATCACATAGATAATTGGATAGCCTTACTATTACTGGTAAGCATTTGAATTTACAGGTCATGACAGTTACACTAATATCATGTAGGAACTTGGAACACTGCTGTTGCTGAACGATTATGCACGTGTGAATATTACAGTTGTCCAGGCAGAGCTAGGTAAAGGAACCTATAGGGACAACTCTTCCTAACCTACTTTGTAATGTGGTGGTGTTATTAGTATTTTTACCAGGCCCTGTTGATCTTATCACCCCAGGAAACAAAAACTAATGTAATTATGTCTCTGGTTGCTTATGTATTGATTTAAAGTACACACTATTGCTAAGCCAAAATGTTGAACTATCTAAAAAAAAATATCTTCAATAACCTTACATTTTTTTCGAAGTCAGTCATAAAATTATAAACTGAAACTTACCCTAACCTCTATGTGGTGGTCATTTATATACTTTTTGTAAAAAAATATTTATGTCTGAAGCTTTTAATATCTGTCAAGCGGCGATATACCACCGGGGGCGATGACAATGGAAGAATCAATTGTGTCTGGAATCTCATGCTTGACAGGTTAATATCTAATAAAATAACATAAATTTTGACACTGGCATCCACTCAACAATAGAATATCTCTTGTCTGGTTTGTGGTTACCTACTTAGTTATTTCACAGACATAGGTATAGAATTCACTAATAACAAGAATTATGTGAACAAATACACCACACATCAACACACTATCTTGTAGCCTCTTAAACAGCCTGGATCTTCATCTCATATATAAAAACCAAAAATATATGGTCTGCCCGCCACCTGCAAAGTAATATTTGTTTTATTAACCTGTTCTTATATGAACTGGATTGAGTCTTTCAGCTACTTAATTTAAAGGTGTTTTTAATTACAAAACAATAGTAGCTGGAATCATTTTACAAATATGATTAGTTGGTATATGTATACCAAATAATCAAACTAATTAACATAAGTAACCTTGCTAGGTTAATTTGTTTAGCAAGGAAGTCTCCTAACCTAACCAAATACTTTTCATTTTGTTAGAAACTTATATGTTGAAGAAAATCAAATGACATTGACCAAAACCTGTTTCGTATAAAGGTAAAAAAATAAATGAAGCAAAATACTTTCATACACTTTTTACATTCAAAAACACGAAGAAAAGCGCAGTTTATTTAAAATATAGGTTGGTGTGTCCCTGTTCTCTTAAAAACAGTAGAACAAAAGTAGGCATTCTAACTTACCGATATTCGGTCGGATTTTCATATTATCTACATAATTGTGTAGTGCTACTATTTTATTTTTATTCCATTCAAGTGCGTGGCCATTTCGTATATTACTTTACTTGGATATTTTTTTCAAAGAAACTAATATTTATCTACAAATAAAGTAAACAAGCAGTCAAGGTTGATTTTGTGATTTCGTAATCGTATTCAATAGTTTGAACCCTTAATATTAGGTGGCCCCATACAATTCAGGTCTCAATACAAAATGGACGAGATTTTTCTATACCTACTCAACTTTTAAATACCACAGATACAAAAAAAAAACTTCTAAACTTGAGCCCCAACTTCATACTTATAAAATGCGATGTCATAGAAATTAGACTAAACTCCGCGTACAAATAGCGTTAGCTCAAACAATTCGACCAATTTTAACCAATAAACGCTAGAAGCATTCTGACAAGCTCTGCTATTGGTTAAATTCTAAAAGATGGTTGAAGTTGAACCAATAGCGAAGAGGGTGTGCTTTCTTTCTAATAGCTATACATAGCGTTTACTAGGGTTATATATACTGTTACGCTTGATGTGCTGCCGACTGTACTACATACCAACTAAAAGGTTATTACTTAGAATAAAAATGATTATGTTGTGAAATACGATGAGAACTTTTTTGTGGTTATCCACCTGATCAAGTAGCACATAAGAAAACTGTCATCGTATATTTCGCGTCAAATACTCCCAAGATGCATTGAAATGTGTAACACCAGCATTTCAATGCAATAAATGAAGAAATACTAAAGACGTGGCTGTATGGGCATTAGTTCCCTTTGCCGTCTCTTTATAGGAAAAAATAACCAAAAAAAAAACAGTTGCCATGGCGGTATTTTCACTTTTTTCTGCCTTTCTTTTCAAACAAAATTATGTGTTTCTACAATAGTTTTCCCTGTCTAAAATTATGCACTTAAAACTATATAGCGTAATTTTATTTAAGAGAACGAAGATGAAAACCGTTTGTCGTAGATGTGTCACGCTAGATATTATTACGATGCAGTAATAAAATTGATAAATACTTAGCGTAATATTTAGCACTGATCTAAACCAAATACAATAATTGAATAATGAATGGGTTTACTAAAGAAGCTATCGCCCCCGCCACATGCAAGAATCATAACTCTAGATCAGATCGAGGTAAAGCAAAGCGACCTATAATAATTGTGTTTAATAATCCAAAACACTGACCCTGCTGTTTTGAAATCCACAGAGTTCAGAATTTGTCCATCAAAGCTAAGCAAACGAGAGCTAGAAGATTTATATTTTACTCTTCTAGAAAATAACTTAGATTTAAAGAAAACTGTCAATATTCAACAAGAGAAAATTAAGGTCCTATCCACGAAAGTGCAAAGGATGACAGCAGTGCAGAAGAACTCTCTGGCCAAGGAGCCAAAAGACTGCTGTGCTCATACTAAGACTATTGTCAATGAACATAAGGAGTCGTAAGTTGTTGAGTCATGTGGAAGTGACATAGTTTTAAGCTGTAAATTTGATATTTTTGTAGATATTATTCAGTGAATTGGTTAGGTACTCACAAGACATAATAGATTTTTGATAATGTGGCAGCCCGCAGGAAAGCACTGCTAAAATGCAAAAGGGCAAACAGATGATAATTTAAAAAATATAGAATACTATAAATATGTCATATAATATTATATATGATATTAAATTTAAACCCATTTTAAAAATACACTTTGAGACAATTTCCTAGACCCTATAATCATTGGGATTAAATAACTAATTATTTTAAAAAAATAATTTTGTAACAAAACTACATTTCAATATAATTTTTGGTTTTTATTATTTTTACTTCTGATTTGGATAACCTCCACAGAATATCTACTTTGAAAAACGAAAATGAGCGCATGTTGGAAAGGATTCACATTCTAAACATGAGACTGTGCTCGGCTAAACAGTTTGCACGTCGCAGCTCAGCATATCAAAGGTGTTCTTCTGTTGCTGGCAAGTCAGTATTTAATTACATCTTGCGTCTACCTCTACATCATTAGAAGGCACAATCCTAACAAGCTTTAATTTGTTTTCAGGAACTCATTAATGAGTGTCATCAATACTAAAACAAGCAATAATAATTTAAGAAGTGCCACAGTATCCAGTCAGTGTTTTGATAAGTAAGTATTTTGTAGTTTGATTATCATTTGAATCATTCAGTGATTATATTCATCATCAGGCTCGGCAAGGTTAATCAATCAAGAACAGCTTACAGCTTAGCAGAACTGTTACATTAAATTACTAGATTCTATATTTTATAACTAGACAATTTATATTTTTACAGAGATTTTCCCACTTCAAGCAAATCTGTTGACATTGTAATAGAGGGGAATGTAGAGTAAGTTTGTGAATAAAAATTTGATTAATGTGACATGTGAATGTTCATAGCCACCATGTTCTTAATTATTAATTACAATTCTAGAGCAAAACATGAGAAATCATGTAGTGAAAATAAATGCAGAACTCTAATGGAAGAGTTGAAACAGAAAATTGCAGATTTACAAGTGGTAATGCATAGTTATGTATTATTTAATGTCAATTCTCAGTAAAGTAATGGTACCAGTACCACCAGCAGAAATTGACCTTGGTGTTGCCTTTCCTTCTCTATAGTTGTTACAAAGTATTTATAAAAATAAAAATGATCTTAATTTTTTCACAAATACAGCACATAATTTTATTTTGCACATTTGAAGGAGTAAATACCATTATTAGACCCGAAATGCTGCGGTTTTCTTAATCAAGCTTTTTTTGTTTAACTGCAGGATTATTGTGCTAATAAAATGTTCAGTATTTATGCTAAATAATGTTGTGTTTATGTTTGTTTCAGGAACTTTCCAAGACTCACCAGGACTATACAGGGCGTATAAGTCACTTGGAGTCGGAGGTGGCAGAGCTTCATAATGACAACCATCGCTTGCGAAGCGAGTGCGCCGCCAGCGAATACGGTCTGCAACAAGGAGAGCAGCGAGCTAACGAACTTACTCGCTGTCTGAGAACTACGGAGGCACAGTATGGTGAGAAATTAATAGAAATAGAAAAATATTTATTGTACCCAAAAAATTTTTCACAATTTGTTGGGGGAATCCTCTCTTTAAGTTTTCATAAACCTGTACTGAGAGGATTCCGCTCTTTAATATGTTACATGCCATAAAATTGGTGTGCATTAATAAACATAATACAGTGTTCTATCTCAGTGAGTCAAGTCGCTTCACGAGCAGTAATATACATCCACTTTTGACATTGCAGCATCCTTTTTACTTTTGCATTAAGAATCACAAACAGTCAATAGTAGTAATATATTTACTTATAAAAATATCTAAAGTAGACAAATTTCATGTCCTGAGGCGGGGATCGAACCCGCTACCTTTCACCACCATGGTGACTGCTCAAACCATCTGAGCTACCCAGAACTTGAGATAAGATAACCCTGTAAAATTCTTATAGTATTTGCGTTATAAGCTTACATCTACCCTATAATGTCAAAATATTTTATTACAACATCTGAAACAAGTATTTTTACAAATACCTTGTAAAAATACTTGGTTAAGTTGGGACATTGCCTTTAAATATTCTTTTATTATTTTTATTATAAGGAAATATTTTTGTCAAACATTTATAATAATTTTAAAATATAAATCTTTATAAATTTTATTTATTTAGGTAGCTTAACACTAAAGTTTTTTTTTGCCTTTATAGTTTTTAACCCCCGACGAAAAAAGAGGGGTGTTATAAGTTTGACGTGTCTGTCTGTGTATCTGTGTGTGTGTCTGTGGCATCGTAGCTCCTAAACAAATGGACCGATTTTAATTTAGTTTTTTTGTTTGAGAGCTGGCGTAATCTGGCTGAAACGATCCTATTCTTAGTTTTAATTTGAGAAGATCAGCCTGTACCTACTGAACTTCACATTTTTTTTGTGTTTGATGACTATCAGCTCATTTCCTACCTGACAAAAGGGTTTTACTAACTTTCACAGATCCTATTGATTTGAAATTTGGTTACTTCAGTGGTTTTTTCAAGATGTGCTAACCTTGAGCTGATCTGTGAGTCTGCGGGTTGCTCAATTCTTCAGAAACTTTTTATATTATTAGGAAAATTAAAGTAATAAGTAATAAATTATTCAATATTTATCATATCCTTAATTGTTGTATTTTTGTACAACAGGTGAACTGGCAGCCCAGCTCTCCATAGAGAAACGCAAGGTGGCCGAGCTGGAGACCCACGTGAAAGCTGCGGACATGTCGCGCTCTGTCGCCAGGACTATAGAAGACCATCTCTCCAACGTCACAGTAATCATCATTACCAGCCTATATACTATATGTCTCACTGTTGGGCACAGGCCATAACCCACACTGGCCTAGTGCGGGTTGGTGGGCTAAAGCGGTTGATATAACAAAGGGTACCAGTGGCTTAGCGTGCCTTCCGAAGCACGGAGGAGTGAGGGATTACAAATTTAGGTTGACCCATCCGGGATCGACCACGGCGAAAGTTGCCTTGTTTTCATAATCGAAACCAAAGCTCTCAAATCACTACACCACTCGTTACACTACATCACAGTAATTCGATAAAGAAGAAATTTAAGCATACCACTTGAACAAGTTCCGAGGTCTACGAGTGGGGTTTGCCGTAAATAAAAGCCAAATCGCTCTTATACGTGTATTCCAGGAAGCCAATTTACATAATAACACAAAGACTTAGTATTTACAGAACAAAACAATGATAGCGCATTTCAACAGATGATAACGCCATCTATTATCCAAATTATGTATCAATATTGTGTAAAACAGTTCAAATTTACTTCGTATATCTATGTAATTGACATTTATGTATTTTGTATTAATATATTAAAAACCAGTATTATTTATGTTAATTATTATCATTTAGATAATATAATTATATATTATCTAAAACTTGTACACCACTGTCATTTAAGTATGAGTAATGAACAAGAAAGGTAGTGAGTGAAAGAGACCAGCATATACAAAATGACATTTGATTTGTGTAAATTTATTGTTTATTGAGTTTGACTCAAGTAGAGTGTATGTTTTAGTAGAATGGAACCGTTTCAAAAGTGGTTGCGTTCAGCTGTCAAATTGATATAAAAACTATAGTTCCTAATACTTCACCACAGAAGCTCTGCTGTCGTTTCCATACGTTTTGACAGCTGGACGCAATCGAGATCATGATGTTTCAGTTCGATTGTAACTTAATACCGGTACAGATAGAGATAGATAGATAGAGAAATCCTGTGGGTTTAAAATATGTGCCCTAATTTTTTTCCTATGTTTTCATTTCAGGGAGTGAAAAGTGAAATAATTAGACAACCATCAGAGACTGTTAGTTCTATACCTAACTTTTCAGCGATGTGTGATAAATCGATGACAGAGGTGAGATAATTATTATGAAAATAAGTTCATCATCTTCATCATCAGCCTATATACGCCCCACATACATTGACGACCGGCTGGCTGAGTGGTCTGTATCCCAGGCTGCTCGGTCAAGAGGTCCCGGGTTCGAATCCCGGTAGGAACAAATGTTTGTATGATGAGTACGAGCATTTGTTTACGAGTCATGGATGTTTATATGTTTATTTAGTATATTTCATATATTTATATACATATTATTATCATTATTTATCCGTTATCTAGTATCCATAACACAAGCTCTTAATGATGCTTACTGTGGACTAGATAATAGGTGTGAGTGTATGAATATTATTATATTATTATTATTATTACTACATAACACCACCACGCTGGCCTTGTTGGGTTAAAGCGGTTGCAGTAACAACCGGGACCAACAGGACCGATTATAAATTTGATTGACCCATCCCGGGACCAACCATGGCGAAAGTTGCTTTGTTTTCGTAATCGAAACCAGAGCGCTCAAACCACTTCGCCACCGAGCTCCTCTGAAAAAGGGGTTATTATAAAAAAACTAGAGATGGGCCGAATGTGGTTTGAACCGAATACGAACTTCGGCTGAACATTCGGTAAAAAAACAAAATTCGGCCGAAGTTCGGTTCTTTTCACGGCGGTTTCTGTAGTTACGATACGACACGTTCTTACTAGTTTACGCGCGTTTATTTAGACGAATATTAGTTTAATTACGTTTTTGTTATTTTAAAACAACTACAGAATTTGATTTATATTAAAGCACGATAATGCTTTGAGGAATATATAATTATTTTTGGTTCTTTTGGTACAGTTATTATTTCATAAATTTAGTATTAGATTATTTTTCTTTAAAAAAAAAATCTGATACTTATTTGATTATTTATTTGATTTTTCTTATAACTACATTTTCTTATCAATAAGGTAATGTTTAGAGGAATATTAATTAATTTTATTTTTGTTATTTTGTTACATCTACATTGTTTTATTTAAAATAAGTTAATGCTTAGAGGAATATCAGCTATGTTTCTTTTCTTTAAAAAATATGTCAAATAAGTACCACCAATAAAAATACTATGATTATGAAGTGTTGGTTCAATTATCTTTGACAAAATAGTTGAGTTATTTCAATAGTTTCTTGTACCGAATGTTCGGCATTTGAAACGAAAGTCAGCCGAATGCCGAAGTTCGGTTTAAGCTGCCGAAATTCGGCTAATCCGAATGTGAAACGAATTTCGGCCCATCCCTAAAAAAACCATTACTACATTACAAGACATTAAATATTACCTGAACTTTATGTAATCTTAGTTTATCATCAATGCGGCGTTCCTTTCCATCAAATCTAAATAACACAAGAAAACCTTATAGGGGAGTTGTTCCTCGAGTACAGTCAACAGCAAATCAAGCTTAACAGATTGACATTGAGACCGCCCTTATCACATTTGTAATAGATGCGGTTTTCTTAGTGGAACTGTAACACATAATTTATTTTAGTAAGTATATATTTTTTTTCATTTTATTTGTTTTTTTCTAGCTGAAAGTGCCGTTTAGAAGCCGCAAGTCAGACGCGTCTACAGATATGAACGACCAGAAGGTTTCCGACGACTCTGGCTATGTCGATGCTAACAAGAGTCAAGATGAAGAACACGAAAAGGTAATCTCTTCTGTTTACAATTTTATCTACGCTCATGTTTTTAAATTGGAATTATGATCTCAAACCTACTTTTTAACATAGATAACTAAAATGTAAATTAGAAAGAGGACCTGTAACAATGACCATTATAGCATCGGTTCGACATAATTATTATATTACAACTATATTTCTTAAAAAATAACAAACCTATGGTAAAAGTGTTACAGACAACCAAATTGAGTTACTAGTTGACACTTGAAAAACCTTATCGTCTCTATAAAGAACCCCTCATCCTCACCTGTCTTTAAACGTCCCACTGCTGGGCACAGGCCTTCCTACATGGGAGAACACATGAGGAGATAACACGACCACGCTGGCCCAATGCGGGTTGGTGGGTTAAAGCGGTTGCAGGAACAACCGGGACCAACAGCTTAACGTGCCTTCCGAAGCACGGAGGAGCTCGAGATAACAAACTTTGATCGACCATGGCGAAAGTTGCTTTGTTTTTCGTATCGAAACCAGAGCGCTCAAACCAATACGCCACCGAGTTTCTCATAAAGAACCCCTACAACGTATTCGTGCAAACGAGATTATTGTGACGTTATGAAGCCGTGCTGACGCTGCTCACGAAAAAGAGGTAGTGCAGTGTGTGCGCTAATGTCAAATTTGAGCTTATAACCTAGACTTTGTGAAAAATGTTGTAAACATTTTATTTTTGAATTGATAAAAACTTGTTATCGTACTTTATTTGCTACAAATACTTCCAAAATTCACTCTTTGATTAAAACGTAAGATCTTAGAAAGTTTTTGGATGGGTCATTGACAGGAGTACACACGATTGAGCGAAAATGCTGTCCGAATTGATTGCACGCAAACAGCGCACATAGCACTGTATTCAATTCGGCCCAAGGCGTTTGCACTGTTCGTAACGTATGCAATGTTTGCGTATTATGGACCGTAACGAACCTTAACCTTAATGCGTACCGTGCAGCATGTAGCCATGTATTCGGCGGCGCGGCGCTAACACATAGAATTGAATACGGAATGTAGATTGACGGCCGCCATTTGGTCTATGTTTAAAACAATATTAATTTAAGAAAATGTCTGATGCCAGTCAATAGTAGTAGTAGTTTATGTAACGAGTCTAGGTGACAAAAAAAGGACAAAAATAAATTGACGAAAAAAGGAATTCCGAAATGCACACAAATACATTAAAAACGCGTACGCTCAGATTGTGGAATGACCTCCCTGCAGAGGTTTTCTCGAACGAGTACAGCATGGGGTTCTTCAAAAAGGGTTTGAAAAAGTTTTTACAGGGTCGGCAACGCGCAAGTGATACCCCTGGTGTTGCGAGCGTCCATAGGCTACGGTAACCGCTTACCATCAGGTGGGCCGTATGCTTGATTGCCACCTTAGTGGTATAATAAAAAAAAAAAAAAAATAGATTATAGAACTCTGTATTTATTAGCAAAACAGTCCTTTCAACAGATTACTTCCGAATCCAAGCCGGATAGCTGGTATTCTATCGCAAAGAAAGCAGGGAAAGCCCTGTTATTTTCATTGTTTTAAAATTAATTTATATATTCTATTTTTTAACATTATAATAGTTAAAATAATACAGAAATGTTTGAATACAGATAAGATAGACTAGGAGGTATTCTTAAGACTATCCCAACTCCTTGGACCAGGATCGTGAAAGGTCGCGGGTTCGCCGCCCCAGGACATGACTTTCGAGTTTCAATATTTTTCTTTTTTAATATTTTTGTCAGGCGATGGGCAAACTAAACAAGGAACTCATGGAGAGGATAAATGATTTGCAGGAGCAGTTGACTGTTCTGAAAATGTCAGCAGTGAGTATGAGCCTATTTTATAATGTATACGTCGGAAGCCGATGGTTGAGTCCGGCAGATAGTTATCGAAGTCAAGACGATCTGCCTAGGCAAAATACTGAAAAGTAGACGACCCTACTCACCGCAGGAGCACACTGCCACAAGACTAAAGTACCGTTATTTGGTTGCGGCTTGGTTCCGTAAGGTGGAGGTGCTTCCCCGTCTATTTCAAACCAAATCAAGTATTTTATTTTAGTACCTTAGCCTAATACAGTCATAAGTAGGAGATTCCATTTATACAAATGTACTCGTGATAGGAAACACCGCTCTTCTATAGCAGGGTTACAGTAGACTAGTTATTAGCGACATACAAATAAGGACTACTGTTGAAAACAACGTTACATGTAGTGTTATTTTTTTAAGTAGACGCTACGCTTCAAAAATCAATTTCGCCAATCGTTTCCTTCCTTTTTTTTCATACAACCAGATGACAAACAAGCTGACGGCCCACCTGATGGTAAGCGGTCGCCGCCTATAGACACCTGCAATTCAAGGAAAATTCACTTGATATTGCAGGTGCGTTGTTATCGTGAGGTCTAAGATGAAATGCCGTCCATGCCCAGTAATTACACTGGCTACCTTTCCCTTCAATATCCTAACCACAGCGAACTGTTTCACGGCTGAAATAAGAAATGTCGAATAAAGCTTTAAGTGTCTCTTACCAATATTTATCTTAATCAATCTGTCTCCGTTAATATTTTTTTTTATACCACTAAGGTGGCAATCAAGCATACGGCCCACCTGATGGTAAGCGGTTACCGTAGCCTATGGACGCTTGCTCGCGCCGTTAATAACAACGGAGACAGATTGACATAAACATGTATTGGGTCGCCTAGCGGACGGTTGGTGAAGCATGCGTCCCTTCTGATTGAAAGCAATTATAACAAATATTATAGGTAAACGAAGAGGTTGATAAGCCTCAAAGCGCGGGCCTTGTTAGCTGTGCTCCCCCTAACTCCCCCGCTGGTTCCCCGAGCTTCCCCCCTCCTGTGTCCTCCCCGTCTCCCGACAACTCCCCCGGCCCCGCGCTTCCCCCCAGCTCCACTCCAGTGCGAGTACCCACCATTAACTTTTCCTGCGGCAGTCCTGTCAGTTCCTACTTCGCCGTTGTAGTTAGTATAATCAAATTGTTAGAAATAATTTGTTTTATAATTTACTTTTAGTTAGTTTTATTATTTTTACTATATTGCATTACATATGATAGGTATTGACTTTAATAAAATTATGCGCCTTGTCATGGCAAGCTGCTGTTGCATGTTACTGCAGACATTTTTTATTTTATTTTATTTTTATTATTTTATTTTATTTTATTATTGAACAATAAGTCCACAGCACAAAGTTTGAAAATCATAGTACAAACATAAATATATTACAAACATTAAGCCAATTACGGACCCACATTTCATATTCAATTTACAATTCACAGTAAGTGGGTAGTTGAATATAAGTTACTAGCACCTAACGAAAAATAACATTACTCAAATTAAAAACAATCCAAGAAAACAACATAAAAATAGGATTACCATTGCACGTTTGATGTGTGTGTGTGTGTGTGTGTGTTTGTGTACTTGTGCGTGTGTGTGAATTAGTGTATGTAGTTGTGTGCACATGGGCAACTGAGTTGGCATTGTTCAATTTAAGTTTACGGTGGGCTTACATGAAGCGGGAAATAAACAGTCGACACTTGTAGTACGAGTTTAAATCGTATCATTCTTAACACACACAACGTCGTTATTTATTAAAAAATAGCTATTCAAAATTATTTTACAATTCAAAATTATTCAACAATGAAGGGCATTTAATCTAAACATGAGAATTTATATTTTGTGTATTCATTGACGATGTAATAGTTTTTATAACTCAATATTTTTTTAGTTTACCTACTCGTAAATTTATTGATTTATTACTTTCAATAGAATGTCGGAGTTGATAATACTAAGATTGTAATGACTCCGAAACGACAAGAGAAACTCGATTTGAACAAGTCTGCTGCATCGGCCAGTCGTGTCGCAAGGGCTCACTTGGATGAATCACCGCTGGACAGCTCTGACACAGACATGTATGTATAGTTATATTTAAAAATGAAAAGGCAAAGTTAATTCAACCTTTTGATTCTGAAGAATACACACCCATTTTGGTTCACAAGACTAGGGCTGGCAACGCAAAGGTATTGTAGATGGCGCTGCGTACGCTGGTTCCTAAATGGCGAACGTTTGAAAAAAGTATAATTTGTAAACAAAACAAAAATGGTTATTTTTTGTGATTATAACCTAGTTCACCCGAAATGGAAGAAAAAACTTACTGTTCATGTAATAGTGCGTCGACAACGGGCACCAAATTAGTTGAATAATTAATATTTCAGCACAATTCAATATTGACGTTTCTTATCAATTAATAATTTACTTCAAGGGGTATTTTTGTAAATTTACCTGAGTGATAGTGAAGTGATATTTTGACCCATTTATTTTCCAGACTTTACGATAAAAAAAAATTAGTTAACTCTTAAAAACTTTGATATTGGTCACTTTTTTGAAAACTGTGAGAGGTAGGTAGAGTAAGTGGCGAGAGGGGTGTCATCTAGTTAATAGATTGCTAATCATTTTCATCAAAGTCAAATCTTTTGAAAATTTGTGCACTTTCAAAAGATTACATTGCATTACGCAGCACTTGAACATTTTAGATTCATAAATTAATTAATATAAATAAACAGACATTTATGAACAAGCGTACAAATCTCCACGTTGACAATTGCCAACCCCGTTGCAATAAATTAATAAGAAATAAATTAATTGATCGCAGCATGCATAAAACAAAACACTTTCTGGGTGTTTAGATAATACCAATTAAGTATAATACAGTTACGTGCAATAATGTGTATACACTTATAGCATCACGTGTGCTCTTTTCTCTTTACCATAAGAGTCATTGACTGTCAAAACTGTACACATTTTAGTGCACTTGACAGTACCCATTTTCGTTAAGTTATTTGGCTGTTCTAGTTTTCGCAATTTTTTTTCCTGTACATGATGAGGGGAAAGAGATCAACCGTACTTAATATGATCAATGAATCAATGAGTCGTCAAAATTGGGCCCACTACATATTAATCTTTAAAATACCGACTTATTAGATGTAACGACATAATGTGTGATGTATAATTTACTTTCTGTAAATAAATAAAAGCTCTTCATAATGCGTAACGTTTTAGCCATGCCGCTGAAATGATCGATATAGAACAAAAACAAACTGACATCAAGAAGTTACAAGAAGCAAATGACGATTTAGAAATGGATATTTCTAAGAGGACTTTATCGCCACTGAAACGCGACTCCCACAACAGCTATCAGATTCCTGGTCCTCTGCCTGTAGATGTTGAGACTAGAAAAGCAATAAGACAAAGTGAGAAAATCGCTGCGTCTAAATTTAAACAACTTATCGATGCTAATAGTAATAAGAAAAAAAAGCAAAAGATTCGTAGAGAACTGCAAACAGAAATAAAGATAAATGATGATCAAATGATACCAAATAAAGATGTCAATAAAGTAAAAAATTTGAACGCCAGTTCTGATGATTTAGACAAAGTAAGCACAAATTTTTATAATAAATGTACAAATATCGATGAAATTGAAAATGACGATGCTAGAAGAAAAAGCGTAGAAGATAAATTGATTCTGCATAGTGAAAGGAGTATAAAGAATGTTAGAAGTCCTCTGTCGTCCGCACCAAACATTACCAAAGATGAAGCCACTCCGGTTGTTGAAGATGAATTGGTAAACAATGGTCCTCAATTCGGTGAGTAATAAATAAAACTTTGCAAGTTTTTTTTTATGTAAAGATCTAATGTTGATGTTTGTTTTGACCTGACCCTTTATTTTTTACCAGGACCCTTTATCAGGTTGCGATTCGACACATTGAGACACTATTAAGGTTCCTTTTTTCTACGGAAATTATACATCTTGCAACGCCACGCCAAATTCCCGCTTCCCGTCTCCGAGCAATCGAGGGCTTTTAAAATTTAAACGGGCTCGTTCTTGATTCTACTCTTGCTCGGAGAGAAGTGAATAGGGGGTCGACAATATAGCCAAAAGGCGCTTATTTAATACAGCTTTAAAGGAACTAGGGTTATGGTAGAGAACGCCTAAGCCGGCAGTGCGGATATCTATTGCGAATATTTGGTATATCAACCAGAACCTCTAATCCTGAAGTCTATGGTGAAATGCGCTAGCCGGTATGAGCTCATGACGTTTCACAAGCATGCGCAAATACTCCAGCGCAATGTTGGATGCAGTTGTGTTTGGCAAGCGCGCGGCTACAATCCTTTTTTTTTATATATACAAGCAAGCTGACGGCCCACCTGGTGGTAATTGTTTACCGTTGCCTATAAAAAGGTAAACATCACTTGGCATTGCAGTTGCGTATCATCCTGAGGCCTAAGGTGAAATGCCTTCCATGTCCAGTAATTACAATGGCTATTACCTTTCAATTCAATCCGAAACACAGCGAACTGCTTTACGCCTTACGGCAGATCAACGATGTCCTCTGCGATAACAAGCGCTATTTTGGATTTGAACCACTAAACCCCCATTTCACTGCCAGAGTTATGCTCACGGTATGCGCGTGTTTGCGGGTGCCCTGCGGCCCGTCGCCGCGCCGTCTCAGTGTTCCGTACGTGCAGCGGCACCCTTCGCTTCACTACCACCAACGTGCAAGGGACGATGCTTAAGCAATGCTCGTGTTCGGACAACGCCAATAACGAATATTTGACCAAGCATTATGGTATCAAAACTAGTGCCAGGATATTATTAGTTGCTGAGTAGTTACTGCTTTGTCAATTGTATATGACGTACTGACCAAGAATACTAATTCAGCAGCAAAAACATGTAGTAGTCGACATCATTTATAGACTTTAGAAAAGAAGATTCATTTTTGGATAACAGTATTTTATAAGTAATTTAGTTTCATTGAATTATGGTCATACTTAATAGTACAGTCACGCTTTAAAAAATTTACTTACTCAAAGCTTTAAAATATGTCCCAATGGACTGTATTGTGGTAGCAATAAGGTGTTGTATTCATATTTTTGACGTCTTAAACGGATACATCTTTTTAGACGTGACTACCTACGTACGCTTAAAGTAAATATATTTGAAGTAAATTATAAAGTATACAAGAACTGATGGATACTTGCAAATATCAGAAAACAAACCTGCTTTCTAGGTACTCAAACAGAAACTATCCAACCGACCGATCATTCCGTCAAGCCTGCCCCAGAAGCGTCGTTGGGTCGTCGCTCAGAGACATACAACAAGGGCGGCACGTACTCCGTGCCCCGTCAATGCGAGCGCGCCACCTCGCCCGATAACACCGACCACGAAATATCTTCGCTTACGGACTTGCCTTCAGAAAAAGATGGTACGTAAAGCAATAAGGGCCATATCACACCAAGATACTAAATATAAACTATTTAGCTCACTAAAATTTACACTTTTCATTGAGAGAATTCGAATGCTCCGCGGCGTAATGCAACCTCGCGCTGCGCCTCGACAAGCCTGAAGCCACTGTGGCGACTTACTTCGCCACGCGGTGTTTCTTTTCACAATTAACCTAGTTAAAGTCAAATTACCATTGTTCTATCGCAGTGCGAGCACCGATCTCTCGGCAAGCTAAATTTGTCATATAATTCTTAATTTTTGATTTTAACATTATTATAAATGTTTGAAAAATTACTTAGTAATGACTAAGTATGACGTTAGCTCATAAACGCAAATACAGATAGACTAGAAGAATTTCACAGGGATATCCCAAGTACTGGGTGGCTCAGTGGTCAGAGCAGTCGCCCGGATTGCGAAAGGTCGCGGGTTTGATTCTTGCCTCAGGACGTGAAAATTTTCTAGTTTTATTATATTTTAATTACTAAGTAATTTTTCAAACATTTATAATAATGTTAAAATCAAAAATTAAGAATATTTGAAAGCACTGCCCCAACTTAACCGAATCGTAGGTATTTGTAAAAGTACTCGTTTCGGAAGTTGAAATAGAATATTTCGACATTGTAGGGTGGACGTTAGCTCATAAACGCAAATACAGATAGACTAGAAGAATTTCACAGGGATATCCCAAGTCCTGGGTGGCTCAGTGGTCAGAGCAGTCGCCCGGATTGCGAAAGGTCGCGGGTTCGATTCCTGCCTCAGGACGTGAAATTTTTCTAGTTTTATTATATTTTAATTACTTGTCATATAATATCGACAAAAACCATTCTTTCCAGTTTTTTCGAAAAATATAAAGGAATCCGTCGATTGATAGATCCGTGCTCGTAGGGCTGTTAGTTAATAAAACCAATTTAGATGTTTTTGTTTTCGATTATGAAAACAAAGCCACTTTCGCCAAGGTCGATCCCGGTATGGGTTAATGAGAATTTACAATTTCAAGCTGGGCCTGTGCCCAGCAGTGGGACGTATACATACAGGTTGGTGATAAGTGAGGACGATGCTTTACCTCAAACATTATACCGTTCCAGATAAACCCCCGCGAACACTATCCCCTGGTGAAGAGAAAGGTACTACAACGTACACTGACTCGTACACTGCGCCCACTACGGACTACGGCTCGCTGAGCGAAGGCGAGCTGCCTGCTACGGGCAGAGGTAACTACGCCGTAGCACCCGTAGCACATTACATTGTGCATGCGATTGTCCAGTAACTATATAATTATTATAAAAACATGACAACGCTTTAGGAATAAAAAATACATACACGATTGAAGTAATTTTTTCTAGCTTAGATATTTTTCTGAATTTCTCTCCCGACGCTAAAAGAGCGATGTTATTTGTTTGAATTGTCTGTCTGACAGCTGCGATGCCAAAGACGTCTGTCTGTGGCTCCCAAGGAACGGACCGATTTAGATTTTGATTTTTTTGTTTGAAAGCTGACGCGAGTGGGATTTCCTTCCCAAAATTTATGAAAATGTGTTCAGGTGTTAGAGATCACCAGCTCATTTCAATACAATTTAATTCATCATTTATTGCATTCATGTGTATGTTTCCTACTTGACAAAAGGGTTTTAATAAATTTCACAGATTCGATTGATTTTAAATTTTATGTCCTGTTACTGCGGTAGTATTTCCATGACATGCTAACCTTTAGCTAATGCTAAAGCATCAAATACAAAAAAAAACCCTGTTTGTTAATTATGCTTCATTCTTCAGAAACTTACACCAGACGTAGTGTATTAAATAGATGATGATAAAGGCCTCCAGGCCTATAGGTTGAAAAAGCCTTTAAGTCTTCCGGCTTTGGATAGCCAAAAGACTATTCAGGTTCTAGCCAGTGCATCACACCTACACCAAAGGTTTTGCATCGATTCCTGGCTCTCACCACACGCTAAGTATTAAATAACATACAATAATAACATTATGGTTTCTTGTTTTGTTTATAGATCAACAGTCTTTAGGTGAGACTAAAGTGAACTTCGGAAATGTACCGTAAGTATATTTTATTGTTTAATTACCTTCCACAGAAAACATTAACAAATAAGGTCTCCTTCGCCGGTTGATAGGGTTACCAAATCACTGAGCTATTTTTGGTTAAAATAAGCTACTCTATTTCGGTTTATTTGTGACGCTCCCAGTTATCAGGCGTTGATAAAGGTGGGGGACCACCTATAGCGTTATCCACATCGTTGATTTACAATAGTCATTTTAAAGACTATAAATGTGGTTCTGTCTCTAGTAAAATATATTTTTTTCATTCAAGGGTCGCAAACAAGCGTACGACCCGCCTGATCGTAAGCGGTACCGTAGCCTATAGACGCACGTAGCACCTTGGGCACTACTCACGCGTTGTTTACGTATCCTATAGACACTCGTAGCACCTTGGGCACTACTCACGCATTGTCAGCGTAGCCTATAGACGCTCGTAGCACCTTGGCCACTACTCAGGCGTTGTCAGCGTAGCCTATAGACGCTCGTAGCACCTTGGCCACTACTCAGGCGTTGTCAGCGTAGCCTATAGACGCTCGTAGCACCTTGGCCACTACTCAGGCGTTGTCAGCGTAGCCTATAGACGCTCGTAGCATCTTTGGCACCACTCACGCGTCGTCACCATAGCTTGTAGACGCTCGTACCACCTCGGGCACAACTCACGCGTTGTTACCGTAGCCTATAGACGCTCGTAGCACCTTGGGCACTGCACACAAGCTGTTACTGTAGCCTATAAACGCTCGTAGCACCTTGGGCACTACTCACGCGCTGTTACCGTAGCCTATAGACGCTCGTAGCACCTTGGGCACTACACACAAGTTGTTACCGTAGCCTATAGACGCTCGTAGCACCAATGGCACTGCACACGCGCTGTTACTGTAGCCTATAAACGCTCGTAGCACCTTGGGCACTACTCACGCGTTGTTTACGTAGCATATGTGCTCGTAGCACCTTGTACCCGTAAAAATCAAGAGAAAGTTATATTGACAGAATGATGATGAGTCCTATTGACCTCAACATAACACTTTCTTAATCTGATGCTTGACGGGTTAATAAGTCTGTTGTTACTGAATAAAAAAAATGTCTATTTGTTCAGTTCTCTAACGAGCCAGCGCATGGAGGAAGCTTTGCAAGCCATCAGCGAGGAGTTGGCCCGCTGCCGCGAGCTGATGATGTCTCAACGCACCCCGGAGGTGAATCATCACTTAATTCGTAGATAATTGATGATTATGTATCGTAGTACTCCATATTGTAGATTGATTCATATTTGTAAAAAGTTAGATTTGCGATATTTTTAATAACAAAATTTTTTCACAATTTTGTTGGAACGTAATTTTTTAAGCCGCGTGGAATCTGTGGCTTGACAGGTTAATTGTAAATCTGTCAACTGACGGATTGGATTTTTTTTGTAATTACAATGTAATGTATTTATAATATTCAAAATCTAAAATATTTCTTTATATTTCTTATTGTATCCATACTTATTTACGTAAAAGTAGCATGTAGATGTACAGTCGACAGCACATCAAGCGTAACAGTTTGACCTTGAGACCACCCTTATTCCGTTCGTAATAAAGGCGGTTTTCGTAGTGCAACTGTTACACTTGATGTTCTGTTGTCTGTATGTGTAGAAGGTATAAAAATAAATATAGTAGATTAATAATTTGTATGGTTAGACTTTTTATGTGATTCCACGAGTTTCAAAACCATTTATGCCTTTAATAAATCCTTATGATGAAATAATTAATAATCTAATAATTATAGCGGCTCGGCTCTTATTTAGTATTTAACATTTCGAGGTTAGTTTATATTTTGAAAACAATAATAATATCAGTTTCATTTCAATAAGCTACATTTCAATGCGCTTATTTGTTTAGTGCTATGATTGAGAACACTATTAGCCCTATTACAAGTGTTGTGAGCCCATGTTGATGTCGCGTCAGTTACATACTCAATACTTATATTTTACTAAACTCGTATTTTTAACCCCCCGACGAAAAAAAAAGAAGTGTTATAAGTTTGACGTGTCTGTCTGTGGCATCGTAGCTCCTAAACGAATGGTCGATTGTGATTCGTTTGTTTTAGTTTGAAAGCTGACGTGATGCGGATGGTTCTTAGGTTTAATTTATGAAGATCAGTCCCGTCGTTTGATGACTATCAGCTCATTTCCTATTTGACATAAGGGTTTTACTAACTTTCACAGATCCGATTGATTTGAAATTCGTTTAACTGTTACTTCGGTGGGGTTTTCAAGACATGTTAACTTTGAGCTGATCCTGTACCATCAAATAGTCTGCGGGATGCTCAATTCTTCAGAAACTTGCAGCAGATATAGCGTGTTTGGGCTCATATGAATAGTCTCAATGAGATGTTGTTAGATAGATGATTAATGACGCCAGGGGCTACTTAAAATTTTCAATTGTATATTATATAGGTATTCTTTTAATCTGCCCATTCCCTTATTGATAAAAATTAGTAATAATGATAGTTTATAACTAAACCGTTTGAGATTGCTAAATCAAATATCTTGTCTAACAGTCCTAGCTCTCGCAAGTTTTCTGAAAGAACTCAATATATGTAACTTATTTTTTTTATTTGCTACATAATTAACGTTTTGTTATAGACGTTAAGTTTCAAAAGTGCGCGTGAAGAATCTTGCGAGTGCTACAACGGTGTCGCGGCTAACATGAAAAATGGAGATTTAAATAAATGAATAGCATAATAAACTGCTGTTATATATTATTATCTATTTTGTTTTTAACATTATAATGAATTATTAAATATACAGGATATTTTTCCAGTTCAGTTTAATAAAATTTTAGGACATCTGATTGGTTTTAGATTCATGAAGGACGGTCAATTGTATTCATAATATTTTTATTGGGTATCTATTTGGTTTTGGTATGGTAAATAGTAGCTTGATTTGGTGATATCTTTGCATACTTCATTATCAGTTATTATAATGTTAAGTTTATAACTGTATATATTTTAGTTTGGAAAATAAATAAACAATATTTTCATATTATTGTATTGCTTTTATTCTGCGGTGATAAATATCAGTTAGAATAAGGGGTTTTTTAATACTTAACGGGGTAAGTCTTGGCCTTCATCTCACCTGAAGGTAAGTAAAGATAAGGCCGACGATGGAAGCGAGCTACAGTGGCTATCTTATCTCCAACTGCCGGAACAACAATGGCCCTAATTCTGGAGAACACACGATAAGTCTTTTAAGTGCAGTGCACAGAGTCTTTCTCTCAATATGAATAACAAAAGGATGGCAGTCATAAAATTTGACATTTAGAAAAGTCGTCGTCTGCCGTCTAAAATTGTCTATGGTTTCTTTGAAATCTATCTAAATTTAGTTGATAGCTCTAAACAAATTCTTGCTATCTTTTTCCTATTACATATTGCGAGAAAGAGATATACTGTAATTAAATTTAGATTTAGAGTGTATCTTCATAATTAGGCGCAATTCTTAGAAAATTCAACCAAACCAAGCAGAAACTTGCTGCTACCACGGTACTTGAACCCCGGACCTCTAGATTTGAAGTAGGCAGTTTCCATAAACCTATTTATCAGTAACCAATCGGCTACTTTGGTAAAAGAAACTTAATTTATATAAGTTTCATTTGCCAGATAGCCTATTATCATAATAGGAACCACGAGTAATAAAATCTCACCAAACCAAATAGATTCATTTGTTACTCGTTCTGTTTCTGTGCTGCCCCCTTATTCTCAACTGTCGGAAAAAAATCGAATTTCGAAAACTTTATACCTGTCACTTTATCGCGCGGCGTCAAAGCGAGACGGCATGTGACTTTACGAATCGAATCCGTGATCCGACAGTTGAGAATAAGGGGGCTGGTTAGCTTGGGTTGATAAGAGGGATTTTTCGCTTGCTTATTTTGACAGCTAAAGGGATAGTCACTGAATTTATCCACAACTGCTGACGATGTTGTCTCCCTCATGGCTCGGGCGCCCTGGTGTGTAAGCGACAGCGGATTACCGCCCCGGGAGGTAATGCGGGGATTAGAAATCCTCCAGAGGCGATTAGTCCCTAAATGTGGTTTTCCACCAGAGGGGCGAGACGAGACGAGATTTAAAATTTGTATGGCAAATTTTCTATCCTTGCCTCGCGCATCTTTGGTGGAAATAGTCAGGATTTACGAGGATGTGCGAGGCGTGAATTGAAATATTCGTTTGTGTAATAATGAACCATATTGCTTTCGATATAGAGTATAAATTTAAATGTGAAATTTGATATGATTTCGAACCCTAGGCGATTTTCCACCAAAGGGGCGAGACGAGACGACGCGAGACGATAATTGAAATTTGTTGCAGAGTTAATTTATACTCTATATCGCAGGCAATACGGTTCATTTTTACACAAACAAATAAATATTTCAATCCTCGCCTCGCGCATCTTTGCTGGAAATAGTCAGGATTGACGAGGATGTGTGAGACGATAGAGTATAAATTAACTCTGCAACAGAAACACGCTTCTCGCGATAGGAATTTTTAGTGGCTTTTCCACTGGTCAGTGCGATTTCAATTCTCGTCTCGCCTCGCCTCGCCTCGTCTCGCCCCTCTGGTGGAAAACTACCTTAAGGCTTGGGATTCTCGCCTCCTTAAAACCCTGTTTACGCTGTAAACGCCATACGTGGCCAACAGCAATAAGTAGTCAAAAATACAATGATATCAATAGTAACGCAATAGTGGATTTGAAAATAACTCGTTGGTTATAACTTTAGATGTCAAAATTTTTTAGTGATAGAGCCCAGGCTACCCTGATGTTATAGTGTTGTTACTTCACTATCGGCAGCGAGACATGATTTTCACGCTTTCAGAGCTAACAGACGAACCGCTGTCATTGATGGATTAGAATATGTTGGTTATAGTGGGTGCAAACCTGAGACTCTCTCTCTCTCTCTTAGCCCTGGGAAGAGAGGTTAGCCCGTTGGCTTATGTGATTCCCCACAGCCTCAATAAAGTATGCTGATTAGCTATGAGCGTTATCGTTGCAAGTCTTTTCATGTAAACTCTCATGTTGATAATGTTTTAAACGAACAAATCGATTATTATAAGATAAGCCATACTTGCAAGTCAGGCTAGTCTAAAAATTACTCAGAGGATTTTTCGAAAAACAGTATTAGAGTTGAGTAAGAACAATTTTAACTGAAATGTTTTTTTTGCTTTTTTGGAGCTCTGGGGAAAGACAAATTAACGGGCTGACCTCTCTTCTTAAGGCTAAGAGAGAGCGAGAGTCTGAGGTTCGTACCCTCTGAAACAAACATAATAGGTATGAAAAAACTAATAAAAATCGCCGCTTTAGTATTAATTTTATTATTCTTTTCGAAAAACCCTCTGACGGCTTTTAGATTAGCCTGACTTAGCAATTCTTCTTATGCCCGTTTTCAGTAACATTTGCTTAGCTTCAAGAGTCTCTTAACGATTTTTATCTCAGTCTACCTAAAAGAGATAGAAAAAAACAAAGGGCGTTAAGAGTCACCTAAGCCTAGGGAATGGTTAGTAAAAACTGACATTAGAATTAGTTTATTCGTTTCCAATATATTTGACTGGTATGAAATTTCGTGCGACTTTAACATTCTCAAAGACACTATCTTAACTATGAACCTAAAGGATTTATTAGTACCTAACTATGTTTAAATGGTCCCTTGAGCAAAACAATGATGGTTCCCCTTAGAGGAAGCCGTCCGTTCGCGACGCGTCCGTGACGGCGGACGAGCGTCCGACGGGCATCCCGCTGAAGCGCGCGCCCGCCACGCCGCGCCTCGGCGACGGCTTCACGCCCAAGTGCATCTTCACGCTACATATAGGCACCGTTGTGCTGTCTGACGAGGTTTTTATTTTATTTTTGTTTGCTACAATAAAAGCTTTGAACGTGAGATCAATGAAGTCGAGCAAATAAAAAATGTTGTAATCAAAACCTAGGCCCTTTTCTGAATTTGGCGTATACAGAAGCTTACGCTAAATTTTCATTTTATCCCAATAATTCAAAAGATTTAACTCTTAACTAATTAAGATTTTATACCACTAAGCTGGCAATCAAGTATACCATCCACCGCACCGTAAGCGGCTACCGTAGCTTAGGGACGCTTAGCTTGCATTACCAGAGCATTTAAATTGTTTTTTTTTTAAATTTAACATTATTTAAATACTCCATTAAAAAACGCGAAAAGTAGTTGGAACTTAGCTAAGCCATAAAATTATGATTTTTTTAAAATTAATTGCCATGCGTTTAAAAAGTCTGAAAATGCTTTAGCTTTTACAAACTTCAAACGTCATCTGCCGAAGCCCGATAAACCAGACACAATTAAATTTTAATTATTATGTCATTCATTGATGACGCCTGGGCATTAAAGGATTAATGCAGTAGTGGCCCTAATTCTGAAGAACACAAGCTAAGTCTAAATTAAAGTTCAGTGCATCTCTTTCTTTCAAAATGAATACGAAAAGATTGGCTGGCAGATAATTAGACATTTAAAAACGTGCGTTTAATTTTCAACCTTATTGAACGTGATAAAATGCAGTGCTTAGGAACCACCTCCGTACATGCCGTCTAAAATGTCTGTGGCTTCTTTGAAATCTATATAAATTTAGTTCACAGCTCTAAACAAATTCTTGCTATCCTTTTCCTGATACATATTGCGAGACAGAGATAAACTGTAGGTACTAAAATTTAGATTTATAGTGTGTCTTCAGAATAAGGCCCAGTACTACCACAGGGTAGCATTGAAAATGAATTTATTATTTATAGTTCACAACAGAATCAGGGCCAGTGATTGTTGATGATAACTAAATACGTACATAAAAATATAGTTAGGCTAGTTTCAATTCAATTCTTTATTGCAATAAAATATGGTACAGAAGGTGTTATATAATTAGACTAGCTGTGCCCGCGACTTCGTCCGCGTGGAATATTGACTTTTTCCATACAAATTTTCATCCCCTATTTGAATCAAATTAATCGAAATATAGGATAGAATTAATCAAAATCCTTTCTTAGCGGATGCCTGCGTCATAACATCTACCTGCATGCCAAATTTCAGCCCGATCCGTCCAGTGGTTTGGGCTGTGCGATAGATCACTATGACAGTCAGTCACCTTTGAGTTATATATATTTAGATTGTATCACATATTGTTTCTGAAGAAGTTGTGATGGCAGGCGGTGATAAGGTCGCGCGACTCGTCGATGGTGCTGACGTGGCAGTTCTTCGACCAGAACGTGGCCATGACACGCATCCGCGCCGGCCGCGTCCTGCTCTTTGACTTCTCCACGGAGTACGACGTGAAAATCACTCCGCAGTTCCTGGACTACATGAGATATGTGAGTTTCATTTATATACAGGGTGGTGCCGTCAATACGACAATAAATTAAAACATGGGCTATATTAGTTCATATAAATGGTTTGCCACTTTCAAAAACATCTTATTCATTTGATAATTGCATGACATTTGTATGAAATAATATAACATTGGCGGCATTATTTCATAGAAATGTCATGAAATTATCAAACGAACAAGATGTATTTGCATGTGGCAAACCATTTCTATGAACTAATACAGCCAATGTTTTAATTTATTGTCGTATTGACGGCACCACCCTGTATATTTTTACGCACAAAATTGTTTTACAGTATTTAACAGTGTTAATTCTGTTATCACAATATATGTTTAAAAGATATTTAACCCGTCAAGCATCAGATACCAGACACAATAGATTTTTTAATTATCAGGTCGGATTACGCCGCTTGAAAGATTAAAAGACAGACAGATATGTCTGTTGATCCGTAATGTGTCGTTAAGAATGAAAGCTTACCCGAGTATACAGCAATCCATTCATTATTTACAAAACAATGGGTTTAAATGTAGAGATATTCCAAGTCCTCGGTAGCTCAGAAATCAGAGACTCGAAGCAGTCACCCGAACAGTAAAATCCCCTACCTAGGTCATGATTTTTTCTAGTTTATAATTTTTTACGTTTATAATTTGGAAACACGCCCAACTCGCTCTTTCTTTCGTAGTGGACATCAAGGTACGGTTATTTGATTAGTATCTATGTGCTATAAAAGAATATCGTACACAGGAAGAGATGCCTCTTGTAATCTGCGAGCTGGCGAAGCAGTCGGAGCCGTTCGCGAGCTGCTCGTTGCCGTTACGGGACGCTCTGTTGCACGCCAACCGACGGGCTGATATGTCGCTGGCTTTGGTAGGTTTTTGATAAAGCAAAATATTTATAGTAATAATATTCATACACTCACACCTATTATCTAGCCCAAAGTAAGCATCATTAAGAGCTTGTGTTATGGATACTAGTGTTAGTACGGTACATTTGAACTGTATAGTAAGTTCCTATCAAACCCCAGAGATGGCGTTGTGCTGTGAGTACTATGAGTGCGGAGAAATTATGTCCATAATAATTATATTAATATTGGAAATGTACTTAATAAACATATAAACATCCATGACTCGTAAAGAAATGCTCGTACTCATCATACAAACATTTTCTCCTACCGGGATTGGAACCAGGGACCTCTTGACCGAGTAGCCTGACTAGCCTGCATAGCAAGGAGTACAGACCACTCGACTAGCGGGTCGTCAATTAGCCGTCATAATATATATAAAAAAATGGTATACGTATATTATTTGTTTGTTTGTTGTGTGTTTATTTATTATTATTTATAATTTTTTTGGTCGTACAATTATTTGCCGGCTGATGAGTATTAGTAAGAACGTTCTGTCTACGAGTCTCTAAGTTTCTCTACTGTAATTCCTTCGCCATGCAGTACTACCACGTTTACCGTATAAACTCCATAATGAAATAATATTTCTAATACTTCGAAACGGGTGCAGACGCGTTTTCATACATTTGAAAACTCGCACCTGTTAGACGTACTCGGCGCCTTGATTATCCAAGTCCCCCGTACTGTGCAGACGGCGGGCCCTCAGCTACAGACAGGTCGGGCTGCGCGGGACCCGCTGGACGCCGGCCATGAAGTGGGCGTGCTCGACCTGTGGTGCATGCTGCGGGTCGAGCCCGCGGCCCTGCCAGCTGTCAACAGTGTTATTACACAGGTACACATATTTTATAATTAAATATTATAATTTAATAAGTATATTGTTGAATTCAGTGTAAGGCAATGTGTGTGTCAATAATGATATTAATATACTTCCGACACAATCAATATTGTTATGCAATAAATAAATAATAATATTGCAGCCGACTGTACACAAACTCATAAAACAAAATAGAAAAAAGACGTGTGGCACTCGGGGACTGCCGCGGTAAAGCTATTGCATAGCATTTTGTATCAACTTAGGCAATTATAATTTTATTTATTTATTTTATACATGCAGTATTTCTTTTTCTTTGATATTAATTCAAATTACACTTTTTGAGCGTGGTGACCGATAAGAAAACAAATTTTTCTATTATTAAATAAAAAAAAATGATTATCGAATTTCGCGCGATGTACATTTATATAGATATAATATCATATATACTTTCTCTGCGCGGCATTCATGTGCATTATCTATACACCAAAAACAAAGGTACTGAATAGTTCACGTGCTTGGTTTGATGGTTTCTGTTATATACATAATGAAGAATGTTTTATTTTTTAATTTATTTATTTATTTGAATTTTTTTATTTATTTATATTGAGAATCTAAATTTAGAATTTAAACTATACGCGTGTGTTTGTTTGTGTGTATAAAAGAGGGCTACTTTTAATATCGCTCATTTTAATATCAAAAGTTTAGGTTATCTTTATAGCAGTATTATATTTTCAATTCAAAATTAATACTGCATTTGTGATAATAATGTACAAATACCTATACACCTATATACTTTCTCATAAACAGCTGCTTATGTATTCGTCCGATTTCGGAGCAGCTCGGCTCGATTCGTGCGAGTTTCGTAGAGTCGTACAATACGTCTAATCGCACGCACACAACGCCGTGTCGAAGACTGCCGAACTGAAACGACGTTAGACGATGCACGGCCTTCAAGCCACACCTCCTTGCGCATCGGAGTGGGGAGCGTGAGGTTTTTTCGTTACGGAATTTCTGGATTCGGTCCTCGCGCTCAAGGCCCGCGATAGAAGCTATGCAATAGCTTAAAAATATATAAAGATAATAAGGAATTTGAAATTAAACCACTTTATCGGATTTAACTCGTATTTAAGTAGATGTTACATTATTATTTCAAATGTGTAGTGCTCGCGAAAATGTAAGGCTGGTTTTAGAGTCACGCTGACCGTCGGCGCTGACAGCCAATCTGTATGAACTTCTAGGAAGCGTTTTAGAATAACGCGTAGCTTTCAGCGCTGACGGGTCAGCGGCCGTACGCGTCGCGCGTCTCTGCTGTCAGTGAGCGTTTTAGGTCTTAGTGTCGAGCCCAGCGGACGCCGTCAGCGTGTACAGTCATGTCGAATCGTGAAGTTGATACAAGTCGAGTGATCGACGAAGTACGCCTAAGAAAGCAATTGTGGGATGCATCCGAGCCAATATAGAAAAATAAAGACGCAAGAAACAAATCCTGGGAGGATATTGTCCTCACGCTATATGAAAAATGTCAGTAACTCGTCGAAAGTTCTAGTCGACATTCAAAAGTAATTAAAGAATTTTGTTTCGTCATCTCTCAAATGTCGTATAATGTGACAAATTCTCCTGCAACGGCTCCCTGCTCAATCAATGGATGTACATGAAGTCTTCTTCGCAGTTTTTGTGTTCTTTTTTTTTAAGTAGTACAAAGCAGCAATAATTAACGCTCTCCGCATTATTGTGCGTCTGTACTCCCCGGCGATCAGCACGATACTGAAACGTCTCGAGCTGACAAACTACGCGCTGAACTGTCAGCGCCGACGGTCTGCGTGACTCTAAAACCAGCCTAAAAAGACTACGATAGTGGGGATGTTGACTTTTGGGAAAGTGTTTCATGTTCTGTATAATCTTTTTGATACGACCAATCATGTACGTATCTTATATTCCGTTTCGAATTTTGCTCCAAAACGCCAAACATGTCACGTGACCGCTGTGATGATTTAGATGGGTCTCCTTTTGACAGCGTCTGATGTGACAAGTGACGTCATACACTGCGATTGGTTTTCGCTATCACGTGATCTGAGAGTGATTTAATTGCGTTTTGTTTATTAATGTTATTGCGATTCCGTAATAAAACAATAAACTATTGTTTTTTTAGGATTTCCATTATAAAAACTAGGTACCACTGCTCGTCAAAATTTTATTTTAATTTGAACACAGTCAATATGCCTATTTATAATTATTTCAGGACAACTCACCTCCATGTACAGCCAGGAACATTGAGTGCCGCAGCAGCACCCTCCACGCACTGGAGCCGTCGGACGAAGACCCCTCGTCTGAATACTGGTTGACGCAGGACCTCGACAAGACACTCACCAAGCACAACAAGCGCATGTCGCTCTACAACCTTGACGTAAGTCTTTGTAATTATACTCTGAGGGGGGACCGACATACGGTCGGGCCGCTCCATCGACACTATGGCGAAATGACTCCGGGCCATCCCGTGCTGTCGATGGAAAGCGGCTAGGTTGGTGCGTCGCTGAGGAGTTTTGTGGGTGAGAGCCCCCCACACCCCCTTTCTCCCCCCGGGGATAGGGGGTCGGCTGGTAGAGCTTCTCCTCAGCGGATAAAAAAAAGGTCTTCATAATCATGATCATCGTTTATTTACATGAATACAAGACTCTTACATAGTCTTAAATACTTGGTCTATGCAAATGCAGACGACCTGTTTGCAATTTATTTTTGTATCTTCTTTAGTCTATTGTGTGATCACATGACGAAAGACTTCTAACGATCATAACTTCATAAAGGAAGAAGAGATTTTTATTTCGACTGCATGTTCTTTTTGTGTGTATGTTACGCGACATATCCCTCGAGTCTGATAGATATACGACTTGGAGATAAAGAACTGAACTCTTCCACTATTAGCAATTTAACACACAAAAAAATATTTATTTAATGCTTAACCGAATGCAAAAGAATAAGTATTTAACCAAATTTTTTTTAAAAAGAGCTGAGCACCAAATACATTTTATTTTATATTTGGTGCAAGGCTGTTTCCAGAACAATAAAAAATGAAGCACCAACTCAAAATCCTTCCCTCCAAAATCCTTCTAAGATCATTTGAATTGGGTGCTTAGATTTCATTATTTTAGTTTTAAAGTCAATCAGCATTTACCACAAGATCAAACTCGTTGTCCTACTGTATTTCCTTAAAACGTGCATTTATTAATGGTAGATACTGTTTGTTTGAAATAGTAAATAACAATTATTTGTCATTCCTAGTCTATGGGCGTGCCTTTGTACAAAAATAAACCCTCTACAACCAAACACCAGTACAGAGATTCCTCGACGCAAGCTGTTGAAGAAGCGGCCGATATAGAGGTACCTACATACTATATTTTGCAGCGCTGTCTAACACATATTTTACGGGACGATTGATAAAAAAGCCTCAGGCATGTAGCCCATACATTACTTATAATAATAGGATGATCAAAGTAACTTACCTGTAAGTGAACTTCGATCATTATTATACGATGTTAACGCCTCGTCTGATATGACTATGTAGTTTATGCACTAAACGTACCAGTGAACACGATCTTTAAAGTAAAAAATAAAATAAGTTTTTCGGTACAGCCACACTGAAGCTATGGCAATACCAAGTAGCTAATGTCATTACGTTCAAAGTAGGTAAGCGTTACCTACTACTACTTCACTGATATGATGCACAGGAAGAAGTATGTAGGTAAAGTAGGCAGGTACCTATTATGATAGGTAAGTATTGGGTATTATTTAATTTTCATTATTGATAAGGGTGGGAAACTCAGTAAGTAAGAGGAGGGTTACCCTCAGACGAGGCGTTAACATCGTATAATAATGATCGAAGTTCACTTACAGGTAAGTTACTTTGATCATCCTATTATACTCATTAACGCCTCGTCTGATATGACTATGTAGATGTTGAAAGTAATAGAGTACAATAATGAAAATAAACATTTATTGTTAAACATAACAATCAGACTTAATATTATGTAATGATAGTGTAATGCCTAGATAAAATTTTCCCTTAAAGGTTAGACATAATAATATTATGATTTAAGAATACAGTTGCTAAAGTTAGTTTCCTCTTGTAAGGGGAGATTGTAAAATTTAGCAAAATTGTTAGATTTTTTAGTCCACCCCGCAGTCATTTTTATTAGGTCAATACTAAGACCTTTCCTATTAGCACAAGAAGTAGCTGCATGACGGGTACTATGCGCACTAAACAAACTGGTATCAACCCCTGCTTCAAAGAGTACATCCTTTATCCATCTACTAAGTGTATGTGTAGAGGCTGGTGAATGAGGTTTCTTATATGATAGAAATAAATTCTTGTGGTTTCTACGTAACCTCTTTGTTACATTAAGGTAATCACATAATGTCTGTGCAGGGCAAATACTTTCATTTTCCTTAAAAAATGGCAACTTTAACAGAGGTTGTGCTCTGTTAATTTTTGAAGTTTTAATCAATTGTGGGACCCTAATTTTTATGCCAAAATCATTAATAAATATGTTATCAATTGTTATGAGAGAAAAGGTTTGTAACCTCTGGGCAGTGGTCAATGCTAATAAAATCAATAATTTTTTTGAGATAATTTGTAAATCAAGTTCAGTATTTGGGTACAAGTTAGATAAGTAATCTAATATCACACTTGGATCCCAAGTATCATTGTATTTAGGCTTATTTGGTCTTAACTTATAAATGCCTTTGAAAAATCTAGTTATATCTTTGTTTACCCCTAATTCACAATTTAATAAAAGTGAAAGAGCGGATCTTGCACTATTTAGTGTACCATAAGCTGCTCCACAATGAAATTTATTTGTTAAAAATTTTAGTATATTCGGAATGGAAATATTAACAGGGTCAAAATTATTAGATTTACAAAAAAAATACCACTGTTTATAACAGGAGTCATACTGTCGTAAAGTATTATTTGATAAAGAATTTAATATAATAGAAACACTGTCCTGAGTGTATCCTTTTTTCAAATACACTTTGCTGATAACATCCCTGCAATTAGTGTAAGGCTGTGATACAGAGGATGGTGAGACCTGAAAGGTGATAAGAGTAGATTTTTATTTGGTTTTAAATATACTACCTCGGATACCAACATTGACCTAAAAAGGGGATACCAAGCCTGAGAAGGCCAATCTGGCACTACCAGTATGCCTTCAGCAGAATCTTGTTTAATTTTACATAAACATCTCAAAATTAATGAGAAGGGAGGAAATGCATAAAATTTATGATCTGACCAAGAGATTGTAAATGCATCTACTGACCAGGAATCTGGTTCAACATGCCAGGAAACAAATTTTTCACATTTAGAATTAATCCGTGAGGCAAATAAATCTATTTCTGGAAGACCCAACTTCCTAGTAATCTTATTGAATGCATAAGGAGCTAGTTCCCATTCAGTTTCTGTATTAGTTATCCGAGAGTGAAAGTCTGCTTCTGTATTCTCCTTAGAGGGTATATAAGACGCGAAAATATATAGTTTCCTAGTTTCACAAAACTGCCATATTTTCCTTGTTAACTTGTTTAGGTGAGGAAATTGTATGCCACCCATTCTGTTAATGTAACAAATAACAGTAGTGTTATCTGTACGTATTAGAATTTCACAATTAGATTCGTGTTTTGCAAAGCACTTTATTGCAAAGTAAACAGCTAGGAGTTCAAGGTAATTTATGTGAAACTTTCTTTCTTCTAATGACCAGAAACCATGAAGTTTTTGTGGACCACATACAATCCCCCAACCAGTCCTAGAAGCATCAGAAAATATCTCAAGCTTATAGTTCCCATGTCTGATAGGAGCAGAACATGTTGGTATAGATTGTTTCCACCATTTTAATTCATGGACAATTTCTTGAGATATTTTCATCTTGGCTTCATAGTTATCATTGTTATTAATAAGCGAGATATATTTCAATCTTTCTAATAGCTTTGTGTACATCCAACCATATGGAACTGCTGGACAAATTGAGCTTAGAGTTCCTAATAAAGAAGCAAACTCTCGGATACAACATAATTTTTTCTGGCAGAATAATTTTAACATAATTATAATAGTATTTCTTTTGTCATCTGGGATATTTATAGTGAACATATGGGAATCTAATGTGAAACCTAAAAATTTACACTGTCTTGCAGGAATTAACTGACTTTTTTCACAATTTATTATAAATCCCAACGACTTTAGGAAGTTACATGAGAACTTTATATCAGACTGACATTTCTCCCTTGATGGTGCTATAATTAAAAAATCATCTAAATAGTTAACTAGAATTATATTATGTGATCTAAGATAGGTTGTAATTTGTCTCATTAATTTAGTAAACACATAAGGTGCTGTTGAAAGTCCAAATGGTAAAGCATTAAATTGATACAATTTCCTTTCAAATATAAAACGAATATATTTTTTCGACTGTTCATGAATTCTAACTAAAAAATAAGCATCTTTCAGGTCAATTGTACCCATGAAATTATCCTGATCTATTAACTTAACTGCTGTCCTAATATCTTCCATTTTAAAATGAGTCTTATAAACAAAATTATTAAATTTCTTTAAGTTCAAAATAAATCTAAAGGAACCATCTTTCTTTGGAATTATAAAAATCTTTGATAAAAATTGTTCAGTAGAAGGTGTACATTCAGATATTGTACCAGTATTTAATAATTCATTAATGCAAGTCTTAATCCTACATTTTTCAACAACAGAAAAGTTATCATTTAGTGGGATAAGTGACTGTTTCACCTTGCCTATGAGGGGAATTAAGTACCCTTCCCGGACCCATTGCAATATTTGAGAATTTTTGGTAAAATTCCAATTTTCACAAAAAACTGATATTCTACCAGCAATAGGTACCTCTACATCCGGCGACGTCGGTTGTCTACTGGAACTGGTCGTCTCTCCTTTTCTCCCAGTTTCACCATGTTCCTGAAATGTTGACGATGCTGACGTTGGCGGTTCAATTGAGACATTTTTGCTTGAGGTTGTCGATTTAAAGTTTTGTAATTTGTCTGCCCGCCTTGTTTTCTTCCACGAGACGGGCTCCAGCTGTTTAAATGTTTCTCTTTTACCAATTCTTTCTTTGATTTTTCTAAAGTTTTTGCTTCTCGAATAATTTCACTTAAATTTTGTCCAAATAAGTTACTATCTATGTTTGTTCCTTCCAGTGATTCTTTAATGTTTTTATTGAGGCCTGGAAGTATGACTGCACGCCTTGTCTGTGACTCCATGAAATGTACATCACACAGTAGGCGTATACAATTTGAGAGTTCCTCAATAGTGGAATCATTATTATAGCCATCCCCGTCTATATATTTTTGCAGAACCTTGCTTAGTCCAGATATTGCATTACCAATCTGATTTTGTTTTTCACATAGATGTTGGTCTCTTTTAACGGCTTGCGTAGATAATGTTGCTCTAATCTCCGGGTTCAATATAGGAGCAGAGGTGCAACAGTCTTTAATAGAATATATATTCTTAATTATATCTTCCTTTATGTCTTTATCGAGGCCCTTCTTCAGAGTTCCTTGCCATACACTTATAATCTCTGGCGCCAGAGTGAAGCTGTTTTTAACATCTTGGACCACACCAATCTTTTGCAGGATAGAGGATGATAATGATGTCACTGTTTTAGGGGGGATATTTTCCTCATCACTATCACTTTCGAATATCACTCGACGCCTCTTGATGGGAGGCGGAGGCGATTGAATATCATCTGAAAGATGAGTATGGTGAATTGAATGTAATAAGTTATCACATGTACTCGCTCGTAGTACCGTATGATCAGATGCAAAGAATTAAAATGTAAAAAGGTAGGTACAATTCGTAGGTGTCGGTCATGTCATGACTTGCTTAGTACCTTATATTGACCTAAGTATAGGCGCTCGTCCTATCGCGAAGGTCTTATTTCCTTGTATATTCGCCCGTAATATCGCAAGGAAAATTAAAAAAGGTAATCATGTTTCATATAGGCGCCCGTCCTATCGTAAAAACATGAAAACATAAATACCTGAATAAAAAACAAAAAAACAAAATGGTTGGTGCGCCGCGGAACCGGCACCTCGGCGGCAGCGGTGCTCATTTTTGATCGAACAACCTCACATAAACTATTGAATTTTGTAACTCGTACCTTCTGAAGACGACTCCAAAAGTTTTAATAGCTTTTCCTTTAATTTTCTAGACTTTTTATCCATGATTCTTTCGATGTTTAAACTTCTACGACTCGTTTCACTGACACGAAAAGTCATAATGACATTAGCTACTTGGTATTGCCATAGCTTCAGTGTGGCTGTACCGAAAAACTTATTTTATTTTTTACTTTAAAGATCGTGTTCACTGGTACGTTTAGTGCATAAACTACATAGTCATATCAGACGAGGCGTTAATGAGTATAATAATAATAATCATACACTCACACCTATTATCTAGCCCACAGTAAGCATCATTAAGTGCAAAATAAATGATAAAAAGCTACAAACACAACAACTTTTACTGGGTAGTAGGCCCGTGTGTCGGCTGGGTAGATACTACCGTCTTTCCTATTACACACGTGCAACAGTTCGCTGTGTTTCGGATTTTGAAGGGAAAGGTGTAATTACGGGGCATGGACGGGATTTCATCTTAGGACTCAGGATGACAACGCGCCAGCAATACCAAGTGATTTTTTCCTTGTTATTGCAGGTGTCCATAGGCGGCGTTTACTACTACTTACCACCAGGTGGCCTGTCAGCTTGTTTAACAACTAACAAACTACTAAAAAAACTACATTGGGCGTCATTTATTGCTCAATGGCAAAACCATATTATAAAATTAATGTCTCAAAGAAAACGATGTAATATTTTATTATTATTTTAAGGGTTTGGTATATCACCCGTCTGCCTACGCCCTAGGTGTTCCGCGCGCGTCGGGTAGCTCCCACGCACGCAATACAAAAGCCGCCACGTCTGAGATTGCCCACGGTAACTCTGGGCAATCTCCATCGGCAAGAAGCCGGGCCGTAAGACCGGGTTGCCTGGGGAATTTGCCTCGCAGAACCCAAACCACCTCCGCAAAAGGCACGGGAGTTATCTAGGAGTTTTAGTGGGTATTCCCAGGGTCTATTTAGACGCTTGGCGAGTCCCGCACGCGCTCGCTGCTTCGCATACTATGTAGTGTTGTTCCCCTGCGGTGAGTTAGGTCGCTAGAGCTCTGTCGCAGAGGGATCGCCTTCTGTGCTGCCAAGATTACGCTTCGGTAACTTAGTAAGCAACGTGTGTGGGTCCAAAGTGCTCCGACCATCTCTAGGCTGCAGTATACCTACCAACTGCAAACAACTTGGTTGCTGACCTGGTCGCATTAAAAACTTTAATACTGCTAAAGCTCGAAGTAAACATTACATGAATATATGTACCTAACTGATTATTTTTATACAACTAGATGACAAACAAATCTAACGTTTTTAAGTCTATATTTCGACTGTATACCGCTATAATAAAAATATTCGTTTTTTACAGTCTATACAGAGCACCGTGCGCTCAGAAGGCCGGAGTTGCCAGTATATAAGGAGCACCAGATCTGCCAATACAAAGGTATGTTAAATATTTAAATAATTTTTGATTTAACCCTTTGCAATCAGAAGAGCATGTGAATTTATTGAAATGTATTAAAAAAAGTATCTGATGTTTTAATTTTAATTGTAACCCAACCTAAATTAAATTAAACCACATAATAATGTTTTAATATTGAGTATAGAAATTTTATAAAGAAACTCGGATTTCCAAACTAGCTGTGTCGATTACAATTTAGGCTTATAGTTTGGCTTTCTGATTATAAACAAGTTTTACTATAATTAACTTCGAGAGAACTAGGTAGTTGTTCGTGTTCGAAATATCGATGAATCGTTTAAATATCGAGCCCGAGATATGGCATTAGATACTTAAAAATTATCATTAAAGTACTATTGAGTATTTATTCAGTACTGATGTGACTGTGTTTGATGCAGGCTGCGTGGGACCATTCCATTTGGAGGAACTGATAAAAGAAGGGGAGGCCCAAGTTCAGCAGTGGACATCATAGGCTGGTATGATGATGGTAATGATGAAGTACTTGATCGCTTACATATTTGACCTACATATTGTTGGAGTGACGTATCTATCGCGTCGAAAATCGCCAAAAATTACATAAGTTTATTTACATACACCTAAAAAGGTTTTGTTACGTCTTTACTAATGAAGTGTCTTTATTATTCGTAATTGGAAATTTTAATCGAGTTGAATATTTAAATTATTACTTTTCTCTCAGGAAATAATGGGACCTAATCCAGGCAACGATGATGATGGAAATGATCAGGTCAGCTTATCCGTTATCTTACTATTTCTTTGTTATGTTGTGTTATGTGTCGGGGGATAGGTTAAACTATTTTATTTTTGTATTTGACGCAGTAGTGGTCAGGTCAGTATCCTCCCTAGCTAGAATCCAGGTGGTTGTTGTATGATGAGTACGAACATTTGTTCATGAGGAGACATGGATGTTCCTTTAGTATGTCTGTATATTTCTATAGATATTATTATCTAGACACGTAGCAGCGTGTCCAGGTAAGTTAAAAAAACTGGCAACGCGCCGTGTGCAATATTAAACGAACCGTTTCAAGCTACTTTTGACCCACGAACCACTTACAATAATTGTGTAAGGGTCAGAAGTAGCTCGAAACGGAGAAATCGCAAATGAACATAGAACGCGGCCCCCGTATAAATCTCGATTCTGTTGTCGGTGAAGGCGAGAACGACGCATTATTCAATATTGAACTTAGCTCTTATTTCACATTTATGTTTTTGTTGCGATCTACATATATTTCTCTGATATTAAGTTTTATAATATTCCTTTTGTCTACTGGGTATCAAAATCAGTTATTGATCTGAAATAACATTAAATCACAGGTATCAGCTGTCATCGTAAACGAAGTGGTGAGAAAATAATTTGAATATTTATCAGAAAATAAATATTGTAAGTATAAAGTTGTAAATACACGAACCAAATGGAACTGTTCACCTTAGTCCATCCAACCGACGTGACACCGTGATGACGTGTCACCTCCAATATCAAGGTAAATACGTGATACTGCAAATGTGTTGACGTTGCGGAGACAAGAGATGCATGTCAAATCTTTGACAAGCGAAAGGTAATTCTAATGTAGGTAATACGGTTGCTTTTCTAAAAAATGACTGTTATTTCGGGCACTTTGAAAGCTTCTGATGTTGACTGTACAAAAATACAGGGCTTGGTTAAATTCAACAATTCCGACCCGAAAAAGCTTGTATATACCTTCTTATTCATCTAACATAGAATTTCTATTGTTTGTTAATTATAGCCACCTGCTTGTTTCAGCCAGCTAATATCAAAACCGCAAACGAAATGAAAATGGCATTGGATGTAAGTTTTGATTTTAATAACTTAAAAAATATTCTTAGTGAAATCACATCGAAAATATTAAAGATAGTTTTTATACGATATTGGTGGCAAATAAGCGTACGGCCCATCTGATACTACTACCTGCCCTAAAAATTAACTCTAAATTTCAAGAGAAAACATGCAACTGACGTAGAAAATAATTTATGTAAAGCATCCGATACTGTAAACCAGCGGGGGCGGTCATACGGTTTATTGTAACCGCTTACCTTGTTTGTGGTGTAAAAATAATCACTACGTGTGCCTATTTCAGCGGGGCAGCGATTTTGAAGACATGCCTTTATCGAGACTGCATAAAATGGATGATGTGAGTTAAAATTTCATTTTAAATATGTGACGGGCATTTAAATATAAAACTGGTAAAAACATTTTCATTTTAAAAGTTGTGTCTTTGTGGCTGCACTATAATATATCTGAAATGGAACCCTATTTTAATATCTTCTTCTGTAAAATGAAACACATCTTCGTGGTTGAAATATCTTTTGTGTATTCATAAACACTCCATAGACCTATTTTAGGTAAAACACTGCAATATTATCTTTTGCCTTTTCCTTTCTCGTGTGCGTGAGAGAGACAAAACAAAACACTTTGTAAGCCTCATATAACTTCACTTGTTTTTGAGTTAGTCTCCTGCCATCTCTCATACATATTTTGTACAGCAATAAACCGTGTCGCGATTCACACAGCTACACTAACACCATCTATTGAGAATGAAATGAAATATACACAGCTATTATTACGTAATTATAATTAATTCAATGCTTTTAGGATATTTCTCAGCGAAAAAAATCTACTAGTGGTACTTGGGTGAGTATTTAATAATTTCCTATGTTTCACTCGCTTGATATCAATAGTAAATACTAGTATTTTCTTTGATTTTGTTTCAAATAGTACACACTAACATAATTACTCCATTTTCTTTAGAAAGGACTGGTAACTCGTCGGTTAATATCGAAGAAAAGAATGAATAATATCCTATCGTTGGTATGTATTATGATTTTACTATGTATTTGTATAATTAGTTATATTAAGTAATGAACAAAATTTATTAAAAGTAAAAGAAATGAAATCGCTTCTATATTTGAGAAAAATAGCTAATTGGCGTTATTGGATTTATTAAATGGATTTATTTCCAGAGAAAAGAAAAATCTCGGACAATGGTTGGTGACCCAAAGCATGAAAACTTACATGGTTAGATGTAGTTTTATTATATCATCGAATGGTATTTTGTATTTAGTGCCCCTTGTATAACTTTCAATCGAATGGAAACGAAAATGTTTCGTCGTGCAACTACAATTCTATTAGTGTATGGAAACGGCAGCAGCGCCTCTGGTGTCAAATTATTAGGAAGTTAACCACATACATGGATCTGACTGAGAAGAGGTGAACATGAAAATGATTGTTTCCGTTTCGAATTTAAACTTACAACTAGGGTGGCACTGGTTCATTGTTCTGGAGCCTTACCACCATCTTTATAAGAGCGATTCATATTCCGCTCGGTTCAATATTGGTTCCTAAACTGTATCGCCGTCATAGTACGAATTAACGATTCTACTCAGTTTAAGTCCTAAACTGGATCGCGATAAAAGATGGTGGTACGGGTGACGTACTTTGATATGTTTTATGGGGGAGACAGCGCGTACGCAGTCTCCACTACCAAAAATTACGCGTCCGAGTTATCCACATTAGGGATAATCGCAGGGGTCAACCCCACCGCAGTGCAATGGAGGAGCCTCGCCCTGGGGGAACCGCCTTTTTGATCACGGTGTCCCCTACGCCAGGTAAGTATGCATTGCTGAGCTTTGGCTCGGCATATCTATGCTCGGTACGCAAACTTCGATAGCGCGTGTCAGCTGGGTTCAACGCCATCTAGTGGCATGCGGTGGAGTTCTGAATGTTCCTCTTTGGTTCGTGCGACGCGTTGGTCGCTACGGAGCTCTTATTGACAAGAATATTTGTAATGGTGTTTGTTTTTTGTGGTAACAGTTTGACTCATTTTAACTATATGAATCTAAAAATATCTCATATGATTAAAAGTGTATTGAACTATCGCTAACAGATATTATTACTATGGTATCTAGATAATTTTATCTTTTATTTTTGTGATGTTATGTTAGATTTACGTTTTATCTTTGTATAAAATCTTCCGGATGTAAAAATCTTTTGCACAACGTATCAATAGCTCAGTCGACAGCACATCAAGCGTAACAGTTTGATCTTGAGACTGTCCCTATGTCGTTAGTAATAGAGACGGCTTTCGTAGTGCAACTGTTACACTTGATGTGCTATCGACTGTACATATTTCAATTTCAATTTCAATTTCAACTTTATTGCTTTTCCACAATGGTCTTAAGGTCTAAATAAAATATTTTGTCTGTACATCATGGACCCTGTCGGGCACAGCAATTAGAAGGGAGGAGGATATTGTGTCATTGAATTTATTACTTTTCAAATTACTATCTTTTATTCTTCTAATATTGTTAACTAATTTATGTCATTATTTATTTTATTAATCGTTTATTATATTTTGTTATGTTTATTAATATGTTACTAATATTATTATAATTTACCTATATTATATTTAACACAATTTGGCTGTCCCAAAGAGAAAAAAAAAAAAAAAAAATGAATCAATTTATAGTCATTATAATATAAATATTGTGCAATTTTATAATTAAATTAAATGTTTGATTACCTAATTTCATGTCAATTATATAGATTTTTAAATGCGTTTAATTTGTTAGCTCTAAATTGTCATCAAAGTAATCTTGTAGTGTATAGTAGCTTTTTAATATAAGTACAGTCTTCAATTTTTTGTAAAATTTATTATCATTTGCTATTGCTTTAAGCGCACTTGGTAGTTTGTTAAATATTCTTACAGCCATTACTAACGGGCTACTAGAGTGCAACTTTAATTTCGAAGTGGGCAACATTAACCTTGTTTTAGTTTTTTGACGCAAGGCGTACTTTGTTGGCAAGTCCTGTCTACTAGCAAAAAAATATGGATACTTCTTTACAAATTTACAAATTTCCAATATATACATGCATGGGATAGTTAAGATCCCCCTACTTTGAAAAACGGGTTTGCAGCTGTCAGTTTGTTGTATGTTTGCTATGATACGTACCAACTTCTTTTGTTGTATAAAGAGAGCTGGTGCATCTTTGCTATTTCCCCATAAAGCAATGCCATAGCTTAGCCACGCGTGAGCATATGCGTAATAAGCAGCTAGTGCCGTTTTTTCATCGGTATATTTTTTTATTTCACGGAGGCCGTATGAAAATCTGGATAACTTTGAAAGTAACTTATTTATATGAGGTTTCCAGTTAATATTTTTGTCTATAGTTAGTCCAAGAAACGAATATTCATCAACGGGTTCTAAGTTCTCGTCACAGTAATTGAAGTTTATTTTTAATGTAACTTTTTGATAGGGGTGGAACGTCAATAGTTTTGTTTTTCTAAAGTTAATTTTAAGGTTATTGTAATTCATCCATGTGGTTAATTTGTCTAGAATTAATTTAATTTTGCCATTTATATCAGTGTTGTTTTGGCACGAAGTAAGTACCGAGACATCATCCGCAAACAACACGCAATGATCAGTCATGACTTTAGGTAGGTCGTTTATATATATTAAAAATAATAGACATCCGATCACACTTCCTTGTGGGATGGATGCGTTTGTAGTTTTACATTCTGACCGTACATTTAAGATTTGCGATGTTCCTTTCTCATAATAATCAATATCAACATATTGTTTCCTATCTTTTAGATAAGACGTTATCCATTTATGACTTTGGCCGCGTATTCCTATATTATATAATTTTTCTAATAAGATATTATGTTGCACCCTATCATATGCCTTCGACATATCAAGGAGTATTCCGACTGCGTATTTTTTGCTATTTAGTATATTATAAACTTCTTGCATGAATTTGAAAACTGCCAAGACAGTAGAACGCTTTTTCCTAAAACCATTCTGGCTGTCATCTAAAACAGCATATTTTTCGCAGAATTTATAAATACGGTCATACATACATTTTTCAAAAATTTTCGATGCAGTAGGTAAAAGTGCAATTGGTCGATAGTTATCTATGTTCGTCTTATCATCTTTTTTATGTATAGGTTTTATGATTGTTCTTTTTAATATATCTGGAAACCGGCCCTCCTCAAAGGACTGATTTATTAGCAGAGTAAACGGAAAAGTCAATTCTTCTGCACATTTCTTTATCAATGAGGGTGGCAACTCGTCGATTCCGTAACTATTCTTATTTTTAAGATTTTTTATGTGTTTATATATTTCACCACAGTCTACAGGGCTGAGAAACATAGAATTTACGGTCGAATGCCTTGTGGGGGGATCATATGCCTGACATATATTATTATATTCTGTAATCTGTCCTATAGATGTAAAATAATCATTAAACATATTAGAAATTTTTTTGGGGTCAGAGGTGATTTTATTATGTTCTTTTAAATTTATATTACACTTTTCGTATTTTTGAGTTTTATTTGTATTTTCATTTATAATTTTCCACATTGTTTTGATTGTATTAGTAGACTTTTCCATTCTGCGTTTATTACTTAACTTTTTAACATATACTATTAATCTTTTTAGTATTTTTTCATATGTTTTATAATATCTTTGAAGCGTTTTATCATTTAACTTGTGCGTAAGAATTTTTAGAAGTCTTTTATTTCGACATGAAGTTTTTATTCCTAATGTAAGCCAATTTTTTTTTATTTTTGTTTTTAATTTTATTTTGCACTTTGGAAAGCAAGTATCAAGAAGTTTAATCAATGTTTCATGAAAATTTTGATAGCTTTCATTAATATTTTTAGAGTGCAGGAAAAGTAGTTGCCAATTTATTGTACATAGTTTATGTTTAAAATTATTTATATTGTTAGCGTTAAATAATCTTTTATTTAGGCACCATGTTATTTTTTTCTGACTTTGTTCTACACGCACCTGGATTGTAGTGCCTGCATGGTCAGAGAAGCCCAGCTCTTCCACATAGGCTAAGAGATCAAAGCCGTCAAAGTTTGTGAAGATTAAGTCTAAACATGTTGATGTTGTTTTTGTGATACGTGTTGGTCTTGTTATGTGTTGTGTGAATCTACTTTCAGACATTATATTTAATAATTGTCGTTTTTTTAGAGAATTACCTAAAACGTCTATGTTTATATCTCCTCCGATAATTATGTTTCTTTTTGGATATTTTTTATTTATGTATGTAAGAATTTTTTGTAATTGGTCAAAGAATAAATCCTCCTCTCTTCCATTCCAATAAATGCTAATAAGTAAGATATTCAAAGTAGGTAGTTCCGACGCACATATTTCTAGTACATGCTCTATTGTCATATTTGTAATGTTTGTAATTTTTGTAAAAATTGTAAGAAAAAAAAATTTTAAGAATATTGTAAAAATTGTAAAAACCTTTTTTTATTTTTAAGGTAAACCAGACTATTTAAAAAGTTATCCGATGGCATCGGCGTCCGAGGTGGAGGAGCCCACCTTGCTCTGTAAAAGTTTGGATGGAAGTAAGATTATATTCCTTTGTTATTGACCATACAACTTATAGAATAATTTAAGTAGCTTAAAATTAATCGATCATTGTGGAAATGTTAAGGTCTGGCCTCTATCCTGAAACATACTTATTACAATCATGGTATTGTTATACTTATATAAATAACTACTGCCTAACAAGTATTATTTTGTAATAGCTATTTTACATAGGTGTGTGCGGAAAATCCACATTAATAGTATATAATTAAAAATTACAGAGCTATTCGAGTTTTATTACGACTCATATTATTTATGAAATTTCCGAAACTTTTTTTTGTATATACTTATTATAATAATTTAACTGAACACTATACATAAATACCTACATAAATAATCTACATATTATAATATGTAGGTATATTATCTATTTATGTAGGTATATGAATCTAAATCTCTATGTAGTGATCAGAAGCTATTAATTCCAGCCTACCGGACACTAGACACGTCTAAGAAATCAGTCACCATTGCCAAAGAACTTGAGAACGAGGAACAGCAGCAGGTAAATAATATTAAATTGGAATAAAATATCATTTTACTACTAATTATTAATTTATACCACCAGTAAACGTAGATTTATAAGATCTTCGTTGCGTTAGCTGACAAATCGCACGGAAACGATAGCAGCGCCTCTGTCGTGAAGTTTTGGAAACTATATATATAAATATGGATTTGACAACTGAAATAAACTACTTTAAGCAAATGAAATCTATAAAAACAAAAAAACAACATAATAGACGTTTTTTTCTACCTAAATCAATACTTTATAATATTCGGATACCATGTCCCAATAATTGCGAACGCTAGGCGGCGCTACTGGCGTGCACTAGTCAATAAAAAATATAATTATATTATTTAAATTAGTACTAAAATTAAATTGTCATGAACTTTTCTATGGGTTGCAGGATAAGAACGGAGAACACATCTTTTAACAAAGTAATAAATTTTCATTAATTAGTCGTCTCTTTTAAAAATTTTTTGAAAGTAGATTTTTATATTAGGATTATTTTCGTGTGGTTTATTTATTTACATATTTCTCCGTTATTTAATATCCAAAACTCATAATAATGCCATACCATGGCTGTATTAACGATCGTTAAATTGATCACAATTAAAACGGTAATGGGTTGTTTCGACCGGTCATGACCATCGTAAATACTTTGGTGTAGCGGACTTGTCTAGTTTTACTATAAATGAAGTAGGGTACAGATTTTTAGTTAACAGGTAATTTTAGTTAACAGTGCCATTTTAAGGATAAAACGGTAACTTTTGAACACTAAAACCAGAGAACGCATCAATGTATCACAGTCTACATGAGACTCTAAAGAAGCTGACTTTATTTAAAAATGGGCTTTATGTCCATGTCTATGAATAATCTTTTCGTTTTTTTCGTTCCTTCGTTTTTTAGTTTGTATAACATGACTAAGCCTTTTATAAACTGAGGCCTTATAAGCTTTTATAAAAAAGTATGTGTACTTGCCTACATTTTCTAGCATTTCGTAATTTAAAAAAAACATGTTCTGTCACATAAGTGTAACAGTCGCACCACGAAAGCCGCCTCTATCTGTGCCTCTATAACAAACGTAGTCTTGAGGTCTAACTGTTACGCTTGATGTGCTGTCGACTGTACTTAAACAAAGCAAATCAAGTATGTCAATATTGACTCCATTTGACGATGATCTTTGTTCTCTCGCACCCTGATGTATGGTTACCAGTGCGGACGCCGCGGAAGCGACGAGCGCCTCCGCCAGTCCATCCAGGTGACAGTCATGTGGCTGGCCCTGAACGAGGAGTGCGGCGCCATGGCCGACCCCACCGTGCAGCGGCTCTACGTCGCGTACAACTTTCTCGGTAAGAGCGGCGCCGAGCTAGAGACTCCGCTCAGCTTGCCCAAGCCCAAGAGCTACTCCGACAAGTGCACCTTCAACTTTACTAAAAGTGAGTGTAACAACAAAAATCTTTAATAATTTTTTTTTTATCTATTGAACTTAAGGCGACTTGAAATTGTAACAGACCCACAAACATAATAATCTAACGTAGATACTAACTAATCGTAGATATATGTACCATCGCTTCTGCAATAAGTATTTCTTTATTATTGACGTACTGCTAATACTGCTACAGGGGAGGTCGTTCGTTAGTGTAGTGGCTTGAGCGCTCTGCCCCCTTATTCTCAACTGTCGGATCACGGATTCGATTCGAAAAGTCGCATGCCGTCTCGCTTTGCCGCATAGCGATAAAAAGTGACAGATATAGAGTTTCCGAAATTAAAATATTTTCCGAAAGTTGAGAATAAGGGGGCTGGTTTCGATTACGGAAACAAAGCTACTTTCGCCACTGCCCATCCCGGTTTGGGTCAATCAAAAATTTGATCTCGAGCTCCACCGAGCTTCGCAAGGCACGTTAAGCCGTTGCTCCCGGTTGTTACTGCAACCGCTTTAACCCACCAACCTGCATTGGGCCAGCGTGGTGATGCTATAGACCAAGCTCCTCATGTGCTTCTCTCATGTAGAACGGCCTGCGCTCAGCAGTTGGACGTATATAGGCTAGTGATGATGATGACATACTTTTTTACATCGCACAGCTTTTTATCTGAACGAGTACGACCTGCTGCAAGTAGGACACATGGCCCGCTGCCGGTCGAGCGCCAAAACTGTTCACGATCCCAATGACTGCGTCGTGTTCTCCGTCATTAGCGAGCCGCCTGAAGACCCGCTCGGCCTGGACAGCTGTGAGGATGTCGGGTCAGTACTTTACTGATTGGGTTCAGTATATTAACAGGGTGGGCTAAGCTTACTACGCATCGGCATAATCATAAGGGCTTTTAGGCTGCAACCTAGGGCACCGTGTATATGATGGGCTTCCAAATCACATTTGCAGAGGATGGACAATATTGTGTATTTTAAAATAGCAACCCTACGCCCTGAGAGCAGTTAAACCGAATGCGTGTGTGTAAAACTTTTATTGTCCTCTTTTTTGTACATCACTTTCGAAAATAGTTTTTTGACAGAATAACTCAGAGTTTGTGAGGGGCCACAAACTCACGATTCGTCCTTGTCTCCTTGTACTCTCTGACATTTGTCATAGTATAATAATCTTATACTCGTTTTCACCGATCTTTCGTAAATTCAAGTGTCTTTTAGCCATATCTGTTCCTCTCTGTTTATCGAAAGGAAAAAAAGAAAGAGAGACAGAAATGTCAACAATTGTCATCAATGTCAATAGGACGCCGGCCGGCGCTTCCTCCACATTAGAAAATCTGTTATGTCTACTTTGTAGGTTCGTCATAAATTACAGGAAAAACATGTTTTCAAAACACACTTATGTGTAATTTTGTACAATGATTTTTGTGTATTTAAGATACGCGTACGTGTACTTGGGCGACCTGGTCGCGTACAGTGCGGGCAACAACAGCTACACCGAGGTGGTGCCGGTGTACGCGGCGCGCGCGCCCGCCGTGTGCGGCGTGCTGGCCGTCAACGTGCTCGGGCTGGATGTGCTGCGGCGCTGCGGGCGGCTGGCGGGCCGAGTGTGACGTCAGCGGACAGGCGGCTCTAACTGTGACGTCGGCGGAGCGGGCGGCTGGCGGGCCGCGCTCGGCCCAGTGTGACGTCAGCGGGGCCGGCCGCGCCAGGCCGAGTGTGACATCAGAGCGGGCGCCGCAACACGTGTTCTACAGCGCTGTCTGCGGCTACGCGCATTTGTGCTCCTGCGGTGAGTAAGTCGCCAGAACCCACTGAGGGGGACGTTGGGAGCTGGGGGAGTTTTGCTATGCTGTTAACATAAGGGTCAAACCTCACTGCTCGCGTGCGTGCGCATGTGCGTGTACGTGCAGATGTGCGTGCGCATGTGTGTGTGGGTGTTTTTTATTATATTTGAATACATTTTGAGTTTTGGTCAGTTCATTATATGGAAAAGCACATGGATCCTATTGTGGCACACGTTCTGCTGCCCCCACTTCGCGTCTCGGTGTGGTTTGTCCCTTACAGTTCCTTTTAAATTTCAATGCGTAGTCAGGGCGTGGGTAGTGCACAAGGTGCTACGAGGGCTACGAAGATTTATAGTCTACGGTAGCCACTTACCATCACGGTATAATGGAGTGACGTCGGCTTGCCGTACGCTTGCTTGCTACCATTGTCTTATAAAAAAACTTACAAATCATGTTAAATGATATATCATTACCCCAGGCGTCAGCGAAAATCAACGCTGCAGTTACCTGCAGTAAAAGTCGAGCTGTATCTTTTTGAGCACCACACCGGGAAATGGATTCTTTCTTTTCAAATAAAACCTATTGTTTGTGTGTGTATTAAATCAATGTTTATTTCTTTCTATGTCTTAGGTGTCAAGTATAGAGTTTGCTGACAAACTTCTAGAAGAAACAACAGTGTTGCTAAATCTGTACGAGAGTGCATTCTATTGGCCGTGTCAAGCTAAGATTTCGCTGATCGATGGAGGTATGCCCAGTAAGTTAAAATTATTACATACATATAGTTTGGTTAATCTAAACACAACTTGTCAATAAAGTGATATTGCGAAAGAAAATTCCCTGTTTCATACTTTTTAATTTTGAATGAAACAGCTGATTTTGTTTGCGATTTCAAACTTGTTTTAGGACGACCAGCACTGCGATTGCCTTCGTTTACGGAAGCGTTCACCTTAACCCGGTTTAATTAGCCAAACATGAAACGGACACGTTCTTAAGTGAAATAAGCAGTATTTTCGAATAATCAATGTGATCTGATCAGGAAAGAAAGAAAGACTGATGTTATCACTTTAATTTGTCAAAAGAATGACAGTGACAGCGTCAGTTTTAGACCAGTACTAACTTTAGTCCGCGTTTTGTAGGGGGGTAGAGTTAAGAAGGACATTAAAAAGTTTGAAGAAAGAAAGAAAATAGCCCTTTTATTACGAATACCAATCTGTTTTATCGACTTTATTCTGTTTAAAGCCGTGAAACAATTCGCTGTGTTTCGGATTGAAGGGAAAGGTAGTCAGTGTAATTACTGGGCATGGACGGCATTTCATATTAGGCCTCAGGATGACAACCTGCAATCAAGTGATTTTCCCTTGTTATTGCAGGTGTCTATAGGCGGCGGTAACCACTTACCATCAGGTGGGCCGTCAGCTTGTTTGTCATCTAGTTGTATATAAATAAAAATATATAAAATAAATTTAAGAAATTGTTCTTCCAATAAGTTAAGTCTAAATATTCAAATGAGTACAGTCAACATTTTCTCAGGGGCAACTGTCAGCTTTAAGCAGCTTCTAATGATAGCATATATTATCAAATCACCCCCACATCGGTACCGTACGTTCGTATCAACGATGTTTATTAATCGCGCCCGTCCATCATGCCGCATGCGCGAGGCCTCATTCACGCGGTTACTGTAACTCCATAAATCTAACACACAACATTAGCGCGACGGTCCATTGGCTAGATCAAAATAAAGCAGGGACATAGTACATGGGTCTAAAGTCAGTATAGTAAACTAAGATTCGCCGTGGTATTGAAAGTTGAAAGCCTCTAATCTGTCAAGCGGCGTTATACCTCTGGAGGTCTGTGACCATTAAAAAATCTATTGTGTCTGGAATCTGATGCTTGGCGGGTTAAAACAGCTTGGAGTCGAATTATTTGATAATGTAATCATCTTAATAATAATGTATTTCTAGCGAAGATAAGTCAATGTTTTGTCTCATTACTCTTTTTGTGTTGGATAGTAAGACAATTTCTTTTCAGTGATGCAGTTTAAATACATAGATTTCAAATCAGCACAATATATGATATTTTTTATACATAGCACGGCAAATAATTTTAGTTTAATGAATGAAAATGAATCTATAAATAATAAGCAAAAACAACTTGCGCAGCGTAGTTTGGCAGTAATGGGGACGGTTAGAAAGCTCTTGGAAATACTTTCAACAGTTGAAAGAATTACCTAAGCTACGCACTCGTCCTCTACTATAGAATACTAAAGTTTTGACATATTTATTCAATAACCTCTAGAAAATTAAAGAAAGATTTCAAGATACCCGTGACTGCTGTTTTTTTTTATACAACTAGATGACAAACAAGCTGACAGCCCACCTGATTGTAAGCGGTAACCGCCGCCTATAGACACCTGCAATAACAAGGCATAATCACTTGATATTGCAGGTGCGTTGTCATCCTGAGGCCTAAGATGAAATGCCGTCCATGTCCAGTAATTACACTGGCTACCTTTCCCTTCAATCCGAAACACAGCGAACTGTTTCACGGCTGAAATAAGAAAGGCGGTGGTAACTACCCAGACGACCCTACATACGGGTCTACCACCTGGTTGTTGCTGAAATGTATTCTGCTGTCTATGGTTAGCGAGTTCTTCACAACTCTTAGAAGTTCTGAAAGGGGTGAAATATTGTAAAATATTTAGACAGTTTTTATGCAAGATATAATTCTGAAAAACATAACTAATACCAAAATTTTTAAAGTAAACTTTTCCTTTGACATAGAATTTGAAATCGCATAGATAAAAGTATGCCTAAAAATTAATCTACTGGTCGATCCGTTGAAAGTGATCATCATCCAGTTTTGTTTTGCCATAATTCAAATTAATAACATTACTTATCTGACCGGAGCATCCACGGTGAGTAGTATAGTGGCCGCGTCAGTCACAGAGTCATAGCGGCTGCGGACGCACGGCTGCTCGCGCGCGTGCGACTATCTACGAACGTTTCGTAATACCCAACAGTACCCCTTTGACCCTACGTGTGAATAACATGCCCTAACCCGGCGCGAGCACGTGCACTCATCTGCACCCAGTACCTGCGTGTGACATCACAAAACTTTACAAATCGCAGAAAACTTTGATCAAACCGCACTCTTCAATAAAAACAATAGACAAATACTAATTGTTCAAACATCAGATGAACCGAAACCCGCTTTTGGACTTACAAATAACTTTTACAATTTTCATAAAGTTATTCAAGATCTTTGAGTACGTTCGATAATTATCATGGCCTGTGGGTCGCACTTAGTGTTTACTAAAATGATTGGCTTCTTTAAATTATATATTTTACCATAACGAATGTCTTAAGACTTCACATTTTAAATATTTGATTTTGTGCGTTTTTAAAACGCCTACTTTTTGTAACAATCACAAATAAAGAAAGAAAACGATGAAGAAATTATAAGGTACAGGGGGGAATCGAACTCGCGTTTTCCGGGGACAGACGTCATAGTTTGTTGTTATTTCAATATTTCAGTGAACTATATTGACATGATCAAAATAGTAATTCCTCATGTGAAAATATTCGATTTGATACAGCGATGCTAAAGCTTTCACGGGCCAGTCTTTATAAAAGATTAATCGGTCAATCAATCTGCCGACTGCATAGGCGCTAGGCGTCCTTGCCCCAGTACTGTGCCAGAGACGTTACGCATTTAGACCTGCCTATCCGGCTTGTGCTCCCACAAACTTTCTTCGACACTAATCACTCAATTACAGTCCCTACTGCACCTAAATTAAGATTCTAAATTGATGCACCAATAAATTTGTCGCCTGTAATCCCAGCAAAACTTTTCTCGACTTAATTTAACGTATTTTAAACTCTAATCCGTCGAGTTAAGAGTGGCAGTGAATGAGAAGATATACCAGTGGATTTGTAAACACAGAGGAACGCGGACCTGATTGGTAGGCTCTTGTGCACTGACATTTGGGTTGCTGAAGTCTTCGAATCAGTTTTATTTAGATCGATTGCATCCAACAAAAACTCTTTATCAACTGCAAGTATATATAACCGCCTCTGTGGTCTAGTGGTTAAGAACTACCTATTACAAATCGAGGGGTCGGGGGTTCAATTCTCGTGGGAGCAGAAATTTTCTGCTTGGCTTGTTTGGTAGTAGGGCTTTTCTAAGTCGGCCTGGCTAGCTATCACTGTTAACAGCATTGTTGTGCTCCGGCAGTTAGAGGTAAGATAGCCAGTCTGTGGCTGAGGGATCCAGGTGTAGCTCGCTTTCATCTTCCGGGCTTATCATCAGGTGAGATGAAGGCCAAGAGTTACCCTGTTATGAGTTGAAAAAATATTACTTATTGCTGCAGCTTTTGATACATAAAATGTCGCTGAAAATTTACAGAACCTTCCTTCCACAGCAATAAAGCATACCGTTAATTAAGTAGGCAGGAATTGAACATTGTCTTTTATTGTATAAATCAACTGTCGGTTTATAAAAAAAACTAGTTTGATTTAGACGACCCGGGATAGCAAAATTCAATCAAGTAAGATGTTTCTTAAATATGGAATTGCTGAAAGTAAATTAGTAATAACTGTTGCACCTTAAAATGCACCATCTAAAGGCTGAATTCTAATACAGTACAGATAATAATGGTAATAGTGAGACTGAATTCGTGTGATTAATTGGAAATATTGTGATAGTGTAACAAGATTTCTGTCCACATACGAAACGAATTAATTGATATATATATAATTAATCTGATATACGGAGCAGGAAATAGGATATATAATTTAGAGTATAGATAGAAAAAATCTTTAGAGTAAATACAGTACACATAATAATGGAAGTAGTAAGAAGTGATGAAGCTGAAAAGGTATCCACTCAGCACGTGTCGCATCTGTTGCCTAGCAGCTACGAAATTGATTTGAGGTTTTCAGCGGAGCCTTTATAGGACATGAATGTGAGAGAGGTAGCCACAGTTTAATTAAAATAAACCACAATATAAAATAATAGTCATTTAACTACGAAAGGACTATTATTTCGCACCTACTCATTGTTAGTGATTTTCTTTGTCATTATTATATTTTAAAACAAAACAAGTAGGTAGTTCGCAGTCTGTTTGGAGCCTCCACTTTGATCCATTTAATCCATCCCCAATGAATCAATATAAACTATAAGATACATTTTTGTCCGCCAACCCCTTAAGCAACTTAATAAACCTTTATCTTTAATTGTGCTAAAGAAGGAATCATTGTTGCAGTATAACCGTGGTACATTATAATTATTCAATGTGTGATAAATTACTACAAAATATTACGACTCTCCAGCAGACACGCGTACGGAACAATACTTGCAGAGAATCTATTTTGGAATTCCATTCAAATGCGCTCTCGAGATGGGCTTAATCTGTTGCGTCAAACAGCGATATATGTATATTTAAAGATGCTAACGATTTTGTAAATATTTTCAACTGCCATAATCTTTGCTGGATGTAATTACTAGATGTCTCTTTTTTAAATCTGTATTTGTGTTGATAATTATATTAGTAAAAAAATTTGGTTATTGAATCTTCTTTTTATCAGGAAAAAATAATTTCTTGGAAATTAAATTCGTTGTGACGGTATATTAGCTAATTACAAAATAACAATGTAGGTAATATCTAGAACAGTGGTTGCCTCCTTCACTGCTTTGACTGGACAAACATTTTGAAATTTACGTAACACATATCTTTTAGAGATTGTGACATTGAATGCTTCAATAAATTGTGTGGTAATATTATATTTAGATACTTAACTCCTAAAATAGGTTTTATCAACAGTAGGTCGCATAATATTTATACAGTAATTTGGCTTGAGAGGTGTTGTTGGTGAATCACAGTCTTTTGGCGTTCTTCCGCATGACACATAGTTTTTGATATACTACGGCGATTGCAAGCAGCAGTCTGCTATAATTGATAACTATTGCAGATCTATTTTTAACAGTGAAATTGTTATCGTTACCAATAAGTCAAATCGTACCCACTTGCGTGTGAAATGTGACCCACTGGGCACTTTAGATTTAACCTGTCAAGCGTCGAATTTCAGACAGATTGACTTTTCAATTCTCTAACGCGGCTTATCAAATTATAAAGCGCTTAAAATTAAGCGATTGACTGTATGTCTTAAAAACCCTTCAGGATTCTTGAGGAGAGCAATTGTATTCCACAGAAGTTCGTCGTTACGCTGTAAAATAATAAAATAAACCTTATTTAGGTAACTAGGTACTGTAAATGAACGGAAAACTTTTGTTTCAGTCTTTGAAAGTTATATAAAAGAACTCAATTACAACACATTTCATTGTTGTTTCACTGTTACATATTTATTACACGAACAAATTATTTTCTATTTAAAACATCTTTGATTTATCGTGTATCAAATCGAAACGCACGAAGTTGACCCATTTTTATATGGTAGTTACCCAATTTCATTCATTTTTTCTATTCTATTGATATATTATGTTAAAGCTATGTTGAGAAGTTGATTTTTAGTGTTTCCAGCTCTTTACTATAAATTGCTATGAAAGCAACCGAAACATTGATCGCCAAGTAGTTAAATTCAAGGACAGAATTTATCTTATTATTTTTGTATTTCCTGTGGGATCATTTTATTTAAGTCCAATGCAGCTCATGATTCACGGCTTCAATATGCTCCTCCGTCACCGTTTGACATTTGCGTCAAGAATAGGTACTATTCTCATGAACGTTTCCAATTTATAGCTTTCGTTACATCTTCGATGATAGCCATTCTTAGCGTCCTGTATTTTAATAAGAGGTCCCATTTATTGTGGTTTTATTTTATTATACAGCGTGCTTTTTAGGTTAGAATAGCTTCTGTCACAGTGGCCGCTATATCCCAGTTTGCAAATGTCGCTAGTGAAGTGAGTCAGTCGTAATACGCAGACTTGCGGACGTAGGTGGTGCTAATTTTGAAGTCCTAGTTATTTCAAGTTCAAGCATTTACTAATGCACTTTTATTGCCCGTATTGCATCTGCAATTTATATCTTTGAAATCTTTAGCAGCCCTATACAACTTTTTTTTGTTAATAGCTATGTCTAAATAGATATTGTTTGAGATTGATGCCTTTATCAAAGGCTTATGAATCTGCCTTATATTAGTATATTGCTTCTCCAACATATTTCTTGCAAATGTTCAGTAGTCCTATGCAACATGTCATATAACATGCTAAATGGATATTGTAAGAGACTGCATATTGTTTGAAACTTTCAAAACCAATCGACATTTGGATGGAATAAATATAGTTAGGAAATGAAAAAGCAAAATTGCTTGCAAATTACTCATAAACAGCGTGTTGGGATTATTTTTGTAGAAGGTCAGGAGCGTCACTCGACCCCATCATTCATCATCGCACGCAGTCCGACGTGCGTATTTATTCACCGTAACGTAGCAATCTGGCAATATTGGTATTCTGGTTTTTTTTTTGTAGACATTCCATTTCTCATGTTCTTAATATTCCTGTTACAACTTGGATTTTTCTCTTTAAACCTTTTTCTCGCTGTTATTCATCGTTTAAATTTGATTATTGATGATTTTTGTTAAATTATAACTTATTATTATATCAATATTTCACGAGCAAAAGGTTCTTGTATTACCTACAACTAGGTGCCTATCTAACATAAAGAGTAGCAAAATTAATCAAGATTAAATCTCTCTAAATGACAGCACGTGAAAACCCTAGAGTACATTTTGTGAAAACCTCGTAAAAGTCAAATTAAAGCTTCAGGTGTATAAATAAATCTACTGATTCTTATTTATGATTTTCGATCTTCAAATCGCTCTAGTAATCTCTGCTTGTTTATTTTATTTCCTCTCTGAATGTTGATACGTGAATGTTGGGAATGTTTTCAAGTGACATGGCTCATAACAGAGCCAAAATCCTATCGTGTGACCGCAACGAAGCCGTCATTGAAATATTCCAGACTAAAGTATCCATAAATCCGATCACAGTCACCTTGGCGGATTATTTTAGTTAAAATCCGTAGGATTTACTTTTGGTTCATTTGCTACAAGGCTAGTTGACATTGGTTCTTCCACAAAATATAGCTGTCTTATAAAATACACATATTGTCAACACAAATTCACTTGTACGAGTATAGGTACTGCATTTATGAACAGTTTTAGAAGTTTTATTGGTTTTCGTTCGTTGATCATCGCATTATTTACAAATCTATTGCTAATGCTTGCCAATAAGTATAAACTTTCTGGAAAATGTAGTAAAATTCGAACATAATGTCAAAACATTGGATTTTTAATATTAATGTTTTTTTTTTAAATAAAACAATTTCGAATCAGAAATGGTTTTGAGTTTCTTTATTTTACATGAACAACGCATATCCGTAGCCTAAAATTCGTTAGTAGGCAAAATTTTTATGAATTTTTTAAACAGTAAATCTTCAATAATATTCCATATCTTCTAAGTTTGAATTGTTTTTATGGATAACAGCATATATTTTTACGAATACGCTATTTTTCGAATTTTTGAAAAATAGCGTCGTATTCCAACTTAGGCAACATCCCTACTTCATGGCATATTATTTCACCAAATGAAGTCACTTAAATTATAAATTAGCTATCAAAAAGTAAGTGTAGTATGTAGAATTAAAAAATAACAAAAATTATACCAAATGCGTAAACCACTTAACGTATCACATTTTTTTTGTATTTTTAATGTTCTTTGTGTCTCATCGGCGCACTTTATTACGATACTAAACGATGAAATCGGCGACATTTTTGTATATTAGGTATAATGTTTTTTTGGAAGAAAGTTGTGTCAATGACCGCTATTGCTATGATAAACGGCACAGACTTTAACCCGTGAAGCATAGATTCCAGACACAATTGATTTTTTAATTGTCATAGACCTTCAGAGGTATAACGCCGCTTGACAGATTAATACGTAGAAGTACTCTGTGAATCAACCCACATTTCCCATTTCTAAATCGGATGTCATCTGAATTCGTTAATCATAGCAAGTTCAAGTATTGTTAGGTATTTGGCAAGTGACGTTGGCAACGTGCTGACAGGCGTCGCGTCGTTGCGCCACGGATCCTCGTTTGCAATCAACTCGCACTCGCCGGTATCATTCTTGCACACATTATTTTCATGCAGGTGTGTCATGACGATGACTCCTAAACGGTGGACTTATTCTCCGCGAATAGTGTTGATAAGGAACCCTGCAGAGTGTTTAGTGGCTGCGAGCCCCACACTGCCCAACTTCCTTCCCAGGATAATAGATAGGACGGTCAGTCTATTCTCTACTTTATCTGTAATGTTGCACACATTAAAAAGTTTACTTAATATTTTATTTTGTATTCTATTAAAATACCTATTACTTAAATAGCTAAGTGTGGCCCACAAGATTTTCGTATTAGCATCACGAAAAGTAACTAATAAAATACATTCAAACGATACACGTAAACTAAGACTGTTATAAACAATTAAACTAATTGATGGACCTAATAAATTATCTCCTTACAAACGATCTAACAAAGACATTACTACATACACTATTAAAATGTCAATGCCGCACCATAATTACAATCATAATTTTAATCAGGATTTAATGCTACGAACAAACGAGTTATTGTCATTTAAACCACGAATACTTACAATGCATTTATAAATATATCAATAAGACAATTGTAAATAAAATTAAATGTGATAGACATTTAAATTTTGTGAGCTAAATAGTGAGACATCCAGTGGACAGTGAATCACAGAACCTTAAAGTTAAAACACAAATCTCAAACCAAAACCATTAAAAATGGACACCGCACATTACACAGACTTCATGACCAAAGAAGCTATAGGTCAGTGTATAACATGTTGACATAAGACAAGCAACTAGCTACTGAGGTTATCAACCGATGTTTTCGGAAATAATCTGCATTTTGAAGCAAATGTCTCTAGAAATATTTATTTTTATTTATTTAATATCACGGGTAAATTGAAATAAGATAAGAAACTTTTATTTCCAAAAACATCGGCGGAGGACCCGAACTCCAGTTAAACTTTAAGAGAAGTCTTGATTTTGTAAACTCGCTTCTAACAAACGTACGAAGATTGTTTGTCTTGTGACTACCATATACGACAATTGGTGTCTCTTGTTTCGATTAATATAGTTTAAAAATTAACTATTTCAAACGCTGACCGTTCGTTAAGCACACTATTTTTCTTTCTTCAACACAACCCTCTATACTTACTTCTTCTGACGAAGCTACAGTACCTATAATTTAAACACTTACGTTTTTACAAAAGAACACTAACGACGCAACGCTTTCAATCTTTGAATACTGCCTTCTTTTTATCACTTGTAAATATGCATTATTTGTAGTCTCCACAGTTACAATATTTAAAGATGGATCATATTTTGTTGATATTTAGAAATGTGTGAAAAAGTAACTTTATTAGATGAAATTCAGTAACACTAAAATGCTGTAATTAAAGCTTTACATCCTACGGTTTTACTAACTTAAATTACTCAAAGCTTATTAACACTAACCGGTTAATTATATATTACCTCTCGTTACTGATGTAAGTTTCAATGAATCCAAACGTTCAGCTATCTAATTGTATGAAAACGACAGCAGCGCCTCTTTTGTAGAGTCGTGGCAACTACTCTTTATTAAAAAACATAGATTCGCAAACTGAATGCAATCTTTTTTCGAAGCGAATGTTTTTGCGTCCGTTAAAGTATGCAAGCTGATAACTAGTGTTATTTCAGGGTCTAGAGAATGTATACAGTGTATTTTCACTTTATAATCCTTCTTTCTCTCTAGATGTTGAAAACACCCGAAAAAAATTAAAGATAATAGAAAAAGTGGGTGTACCGCAACGTTTGTAAACAACGACACCATTCTGATCGCAGATTTTCTGATTAGAGATTACTACCTTTTTCTTATCTTCTCCTTCTTTCTGCTTATGGGCGCTGCCCTTATGGATTCCCTCAGTATCAAGTTTTCTGCTTACACGATTTTTCTATAGATTTTACAAATCACAAGGCTGTTATTTATTCAATTCTAATCCCCTACTTCTAATGTAGTGTAATTTTTACTAACAAATGACACTTATTGTATTTAAGTCTTTTAAGATGTATTCGATTCAATCACTTCTAGGCAAACAATATTTCATGTTCTAAGAAAATTTCTTTGTGTTTTGCAAAATTCTTGTTCCATTGTATATATGCGTCATGGTTTTCACTGTGCTATCTTTTGTCATGTACAACTTCTGGTAGGCCATAATAAGCAATATATATGGCATGCTACTAGCTGTACATAGATCAGAAGCTAGCACCAGTCCCCGTGCCTAAGTTCCTCCTGAGTGTTGTGTGACGCGCGCGGTGTGTGCAGAATTCGGGGAGTGGCTGAGCCGCGTGGCGGTGCCGCGGCTGCTGGCCGAGCGGGCCCGGGGGGCGCCACTACTAGACATGGAAGTAAGTCACTATACTATCATAAAATAAACAAAACATTTAAAAGCATTAGACGTGGTAGTAATCTTTGTTTTCCAGCAAGAATTGTATGGTACCAAAAAAATAACAAAATCCCTTTAAATATTAGGCAAATTAATTATTTTAATATTTTTCGACACTTTAAAGAATTATTATTGAATAAAGCTTATTACAGTGTTAGAGAAATTATTGACGATAAAATGTATCTAACCTAATGTGATTTGTGTACTTAATTTCAATAATTTAATCTTCATGTTTAAGTAATTCAATTTAATTCTTCTTGTATAAATTTAATAATAATAATGACTTGTATTAATAATTGAAGGGAAAGGTAGCCAGTGTAATTACTGGGCATGGACGGCATTTCATCTTAGGCCTCAGGGTGACAACGCACCTGCAATATCAAGTGCTTTTCCTTGCTATTGCAGGTGTCTATAGGCGGCGGTAACCGCTTACCACCAGGTGGGCCGTCAGCTTGTTTGTCATCTAGTTGTATAAAAAAAAAAATACAAAGATTTTGCATACGTTGTGGCCTTGTGGCAAAATACAGAAAAGCTCTATATAAAAATGTCTAACATCTATGTACTTTACACACCTGTATTTGAAATAAAAGTAATTTTGATTACGTTATTGGCTTAAATCGTCGAATGATTAATGATATTGACTAAATTCTAATTTCATAGACCGGAACAATCATCTCTTCGTATGTCGTTAGGTATTTACCAATACCTAACCTTGAAATGCGTGAGTGATCACAAATTTTCAGCAAATCACCAAACATCGACGTCCTAAACTAGTACCTATACCTGCTTTTTTGTTGCAACGTGCTAATAAATATTGGCAGAACGATATATCTAGCTTCCACCAAAACACTAATTATACACAACATATACATTTTAAGACGCACAAATAATATCACAAAATAAGTGTACATAGGTGAGACATAATGTTTACTGGAGATCACACATAGAATTAGTAGAATACCTACATTTCGCTTTACTTGGACGCCGTATATGAAGTTATTCCTTGTTTAAAAACCGACGTTGTCTTTTGATGTGCTTTCAATGCTGTAAAAATACCAACCAATTCAAGTTAAAATAGTAAATATGTATCACCAAATAAAGTCACTATAAGTAAAATTAGCCACAGCCTTCTTTCGCGACATGTGAAGGAAATCGCATATTTAGAAAAGAGATCAGTGTGACAGCGACATCACTATCAATCAACAAGCAACAGGCTGAAGAAAAATCATTCTTAACATAATCAGCCTCTCCTCTCATAAGACCTCTACAATAGATTTCCAAACAGAACGGATCTGCGAAGCCTGCATCCAACGGCTTCCCGCGGCCTTGCCCAGGGCGTCTAGTGTGGGCCTCACACAGACTTCGGTACGTGGGCGCCATGCTAGAATTTAATGGCAATTAAAAACTTGTTAGAGGACCAAGTTTCTAATCCTTTAAGCTAGTTTTAATGGCTTTGGTTCTGTTTTGGATGTCCTCATTTTTTATTTAATCTTGTAAAAAAAACTCTTATCGTAGCTTGTTGAGTGATACGAGTAAGTAATAAGTAGCTAATTTGTTCTGAAGGCCTTTAATAAGCGACCACATTTCACAACTGCTTGTCATTCTGGTCGAAGAATTTTCTCTTGAGGCACTGATAAATTTTGTATGAGAAGATCTTACACGATTTCACTCCGGCTACACTCTGGAATTCGATTCGTTGAATTATCTCCTAAAGCAGTTTATAAACGTCCGCCATCGCAGTGGTAAACGGTTACTTAGAAAATAAGTTTCCCTGTATTACCCCTCTGCAGTTGGATAGGTTTTGTATACTGATTATGTATACAGACTGACATGGTAGCGCTCTCGCTCTACAAACATCTCATCAGCTCGATATACCGATAGTCAATGTGGCACCTCTGAAGGGACTGAAACACGGATCACGTTTCGATCCAACCGAAGGCCTTGTAGTCAACAAACGCCAAACGAAGTGGTCGGTTATTCTCTTCGGTTTTCTGTATAAGCGAGACGATTCAGGGTAACCCTAAAAAACAGCTTGTAAGCGTGATGGCGTAATTATGCATCAACAAGTTAGTACCTTTACTTATATTTCTCCGTTTCTGAGAGATGTCAATCTTTGACCTTTAATCGAATCATTCTTTTCATTATCAGCAAGGTAGTAGTAATAATGTTCACATCACACTTCTTCTAGTTAGGTAAATGAATATATAAAATGTTAAAACAAATTCAGAAAGTAACTAGGTAGGTAACTTGGCGATTCAATTTCTTTTAATATTTTTATTTGCAGTATAATTATGCTAGAGGAGTTTTACTCGTAACATACTCGTAGTAGCAAATGTTGGAAAAATACGGATTTGTACTATGTTTAAAGAAACCCCAATTTTCTATTGATGTAAATTTCTTGAATACCATCATATTTATTAAAATGTAAAGCATAATGAAATTTAAGCTATTGTCAGGACTGCCGTATGCCAGATCGTGCAACAAAATAAAAGTATTAGTAGTTTGTCTTCATCTATTTCCAATATGTGAAAGTTTCGGAAAATCACAGCAGATGGCGATGTACTACAGTACAGTGGCATCTGCTGTGATTTTCACGAAACACGTTCCAACTTCCATTCATTAAAATCACGTCAGATTTAGATTCAAACAGTTTCAATGAAAGTTTTAGAGATCTAAACTAGATGGCGCCACGCGACTGGAAGAGAACGGCTTATAATATTGTGTGCGTTTATTGAGTTTATTTATAGGAATCATATTGATATTGAGAAGCTGATTGAAGAGCTCTGTGTTTTGAGTGCTTTGGTTTCGATTACAAAAACAAAGCAACTTTCGCTATGGTCAATCCCGGGATGGCTCAATGAAATTTGTAATCTCGAGCTTTTCCGTGTTTCGGAAGGCACGTTAAGCCGTTGGGCTTGGGTATTTCCGCAGCCCCTTTAAACCTACTAACCCACAATAGGCTAGCGTGGTGGTGTTATTGCCCAAACTCCTCAAGTGTTTCTCCCATGTAGGAAGGCTTGAGCCCAGCAGTGGAACATACACAGCATGTTACAAAAGTCAGAAATAAAATTTAAGGGGTTGGTTGTGTTCTTTGTTAAGAGTTAACGCTGAAAGTTTGACACCTTTCAGACCACTTTTGTTTTCCGATAAAATTAACAAAAACATTGTCACACATGCTCGTGAGAACCCTAAAACATGCGTACTATCGACTACTTCTTTGTAGTGCTCAAAATGCTACGAGCGAGCGTCTATAGGCTACGGACGGTAAAAATGACTTGAATGACTAAAAATGAATAGCTTATTCTTATTTATTTATTTTCTAATTTACTAAAAAAAAAAATATCAACCTATTCTCTGTACTATGAAACACGACATAGAAAATATAACATCAAGGAAGTGCTGGGATTAGGAGCTGTGGGACTCGCCGTTTTGTGGCCTTTAAAACCTTTGCTCACTTTTGCATTTTTTTTTCACTTTACCTACCTAACTGGTTTTGATTATTCCAAAGTAAATGAGATAGTTTTTTGTATTGTAAAGGCTTATTTATTTATGTGTACCTATTCCAAAAGTATTATTTGAAGTTCAAAATAATTCAATTATTCAAATCATACTTAGTTCGTTTGATCCCATCACATATTTATTACTTGTTGTTTATCATCATGTGTCTATTTTCTATATGACACAAAAATTCCAGGAATGTCACGTATTCGTTTCACGATCGCGATACGATCTCGAATTAATATCAAATCGTTTTATTTTCAGATCTTGATGTTCTTAGAATATTTCTTTATTTTTAAACTGCTTATTAACAACTGTTTTGTTACCTGTAATTGGTTTTTTACCTGTTTGAACTTGATTTTTCATATTTTTATTGTACCTAAGTAATTTAAAATTCTGTATCTAGTTCAGAACAGATCGGTTGTTTTTCTTGTTGAATGGTTGTCTCTTATGCTAAAGTATAAAAGTATAGAATTTTATAACACCCAAAATTTATTGTTGCAGTTTTTGCGTGACAAAGTAAAGTTTATGGACTATGTCTTATTAATTATTAATCCACCTGTACGGTTGTCATTTATCACGCGAAAAGGTAGCCTATAGCCTTTCTTAAGATGTAATTTATCTACGTACCAAATTTCACCTAAATCGGTTCAGCGCATTAGGAGTGAAAATGTAACAGGGAGACCGACAAAGATATCACACATAACAATGCTCACAAGAGAGAAAACCAAAGCGAAATCAATAGTTGGTTATTGGTATAATGTTCGTGAATGATGATAGACACCAACCCACCAACCAGACACAATAAATATATTCAATTGTTGAAGAGACATCCGGCGGGCTGGTAATAGTCAACCTTTGGCCTACCTTATTATTAGGTCAGTATTCATTGTTCTTTAGCGCTACAATTTTTTTTGATACTTAGTAAATTTTGAAAAACGTTGAATTGGCCCCGATGCTCCAGACAGACACACATAGACACGTGAAACAATTAAAAATAAATATTATCAAGAAGGAGCATTGCTGGCTGCATCGTAGACAGAACAGTCTACTGCCGAAAAACGCTCTTCCGATCTGCTTTTTTTCATACAAAACTCAGCAAATGACTCCACACCACCTGATGTAAAGCAGTTAGAAGAGTCCATATGCGGACACAGCTAGAGCAGCTTGAAACACCCTGTTCTAGCCGCCTCCACCTTGCCGGCCCATAAGGTGCCTATTCACGCCTCTTTTGAAGGAACTAATGTAATAGGAAGGAGGGAACACATGTGCTGGCAAAGAATTCCAGGTTTTGGAAGTCCGACAAAGAAACGAGTTACTAAACTTCTTTGTGCGTGATGTTGAGGTGGAGATAGCAAATTGATGACTCCGAAGGCCGGCACGCGTGCTCCTGAGTAGGAAGGGGGAAGGTGGGATAAGGTCGAAAAGCTCCTCAGAACACTCCGTGATAAAGCCGATAGAAGGCGCTTAGCGATGCAATGTCACGACGGAGTTGTAGAGGCTCTAGGCTGTCCGTGACCTCTACGTCGTCGATGATACGGACGGCACGACGCTGCAATCTGTCCAGTGCATCGAGGAGTTATTCGGCGGAGCCATCCCACAGGTGCGAGCTATATTCAACGCAAGACCGAACCTGAGTTGCTCTACTGTTTCACAGCGTCTCATCATTACGAAAATACCGGCTCAGAGTTTCAAGTCAAAAGCAGATAAGACGCAGTACGAGCTGTTTCCTATAATAGTCCGTTTCTTTATAGTTCTTTAAAAAAGACAAAGTGAAAACAACAATTAAACACCTCCCGTGTTTACTTATTTATTGTAAATAACGACCTACATTACCCGCTTTTAACACAACAGCTTTCAGCTCAACCAAGCGGATGTTGGACGTTTGTCGTCGAAGTCCAGAACAGACAGCAACAAGCCCATCGCGTAGTCGCTTTTCCCAGAAAATCGTTTATTCTCACCGTGCCCGTAGTTGAACCGGCCGGCCATGAACCAGTTAACTAATAATACGGCTTCAATACAGTTACGTCACAGAACTTTCCTATAAACATGTGTGAAGTTTATTTTGTTACGAAATTGATTTTTAAATCTGAACTTTTTGAAAGAGTTGTTCTCAGTATTCATAGTTTTTAACCGCCGACGAAAAAAGAGGGGTGTTATAAGTTTGTCGTCTCTGTCTGTGTATCTGTGTATCTGTCTGTGGTATTGTGAGCTCCTAAACGAATGGACCGATTTTGATATGGTTTTTTTTAGTTTGAAAGCTGATGTGATTAGGATGTTTCTTAGCTATAATTTATAAAGATCAGTTCAGGCGTTTCATGACTATCAGCTCATTATTTACATGTTAAAAGGGTTTTACTAACTTTCACAGATCCGATTGATTTGAAATTTGGTGTACTGACATTTCGGTGACATTCCCAGGACATACTAACCTTATGCTGATCCTATACCAGCAAAAAGTCTGCAGGACGCTTAATTCGTCAGAAACTTACAGCCGATATAGAGTGTTTGGGGTCATAAGAATAGTCTCAATGAGCTAGACAGATGATTAATGAGGCCGAGGGTTACTTAATTATTTTTTTTTAAATACCTTTGAATAGTAAATAATACGATGATTCCGGTAATATAAAAGTTTTTATCCCAAAAAGGCTGACAACCTCTGCCACATATCACTTCTAGGTATAATAAACCTACGACAGGGATGGCAATAATGGCAAACAAGCTTACCGCCTGCCTGCCGCCTTAAGGTAAGCGGTTACCTTAGCCTATAGACTCTCGTAGCACTTTGGGCACTCACTACTCACGCGTTTCCTAACCTGTAAAATTTAAGGAAAAGCACTAAGTTGACAGCATAAAAGACTGAAGCATAAGGCTTTATCAATGAGCTTTGGCACGCTTACTCACCGCAGAAACTATAAAGAATAAATAAAACTGTTATATACTCTGTGGTAGTGTTGTTCCATCTGTGATTCTGTAAAGTTAAGGTGCTGCAGTCGGGATCTCGAAATTGGAATGGAAAATACCATTGGAAAATACCCTTGTGAAGGTTTCTACGAACAAGAAGGGGAGCATAGGACTCTGCGACCACGCAGGCGCGAAAACTAAACTAAGACCACCTTTTACGTGTGCCAATTTATGAAAAAATATCTTTTTAGTATAATAATATTAATCTCAATTAATCTCTTAATTCGGTAATTACTCTTAAAAATACAAAATTAAAAATTTTAAGTAACCCCCGGCGTCATTAATAATCTATCTAACACCATCTCATTGAGACTATTCATAAGAGCCCAAACACACTATGTCTGTAAGTTTCTGAAGAATTAAGCATTTCGCAGACTTTTTGATGGTATAGGATCAGCTCAAGGATAGTATGTCATGGGAATGTCACCAGAGTGACAGTACACCAAATTTCAAATCAATCGGATATGTAAAAGTTAGTAAAACCCTATTATCATGTAGAAAATGAGCTGATAGTCATCAAACGCCTGAACTGATCTTCATAAATTATAGCTAAGAACCATCGTAGGCACATCAGCTTTCAAACATAAAAAAAACGAATCAAAATCGGTCCATTCGTTTAGGCGCTACGATGCCACAGACAGACACACAGATACACAGACAGACACGTCAAACTTATAACACCCCTCTTTTTTCGTCGGGGGTTAAAAACGTATAGCAATTTTAAAAATATGTTACCTTAATAAACCACCCTTATAAAAATAGAACTTAGTAATTCGATGAACCACAATATGGAGTTCGATAGTAATTTATAAGCGGAAAGGCTTTCCTACGTACAGACGAGAGCACATCAAGTGTAACAGTTGCACTACAAAAGCCGCCTCTATTACAACGGAGTAAGGGCGGTCGCAAGGTGAAACAGTTACGCTTGATGTGCTGTCGACTGTACCTAATGAAAAACAAAATCTTTCGTTAGCTAATTATTAATTTCTACAAGTGAGTTCCCAAACTACGACTTTCAGTTACTCACCGTGTCACCGACTGTCACGTAAAAATAAAAGCAACAGTTGCGCAAAGCTCGGCTTGACGGTCAACTGTGTTAATTTTCCGCGCGACGCGCGCTCACCTTGAGGGCGACGTTGCGGCCACGGTTCCAGTTAGCAAACGTCACGACGACTGCTGTCGTTATAAATTTATATTTATTTAACCATTTATCATAGAGCGGAAAGACTTTTAGAGGAATATTTTATTTTAAAACTGCTTTTAAAGGGCCTCAAACCTAGGCTGCTTTACGCAACTACCACAGCAGCACAGCCGGACTGGTATTGGGTGTATTCGTAGTCTGCTGGAGGAGTTCGGCGTATTGGTTTGAGCGCTCTGGTTTCGGAAAGAACGTTAAGCCGTTGGTTTCAGTTGTTCCTGCAACCGCTTTAACCCACCAAACCACATTGTGCCAGCGTGGTGGTTGCTATGGCCCAAACTCCCCATTGTTTCTCCCATGTAAGAAGGCCTGTGCCCAGTAGTAGGACGTATATAGATCTTCTATATCATCATATATTATCAGCCTATTATGTCCACGGCTTTCCTCACTGATTCCCAAAGAGAATGGTTTAGCGCAGTCTGCATCCAGTGAGTTCCCGCGACCCTGACCAGGGTCGTCTGTCCATCTAGTGGACGTAGTTGCAATGCTAGAAAAAGTTCTATGCTAGCATGGCGACAACAGCCCTCCGTTCTGTGCTATGTGCCCTGTTCACTGCCACTTTAACATGCTAATACAATGACTAATTACACGCGCTATATCAGTGACCTCAATCCTACTGTGGATTTTCTCATTTCAGATTCCATCTCGTAGGTGCAATATATTTATTAATATTAATTTATGAACATCTGAGAATCAATTTTGGTCTTCTACAATGAACTCAATTTCTAGTTTTAAACTTTTTAATACCTACAATGCGTCCTTGCCGCTGGATTACATTTCTGCATCCAGTATGTATAAGGTTTTTGTGTATAAAAACTAAAAGTTTCATAATATTTTCTTGATTTAATTTTAACATGTTGTAATGTTCTCCCACGTATAGCTCAGTGGTTAGACCACCCGGTCTTTGAAAGGTGGCGGGTTCGAATTCCGATCAAGCATATGTTTTTTCTAGTGTAGACATCTCTCTAAATAACTTATTCTTCTATGACTTCCATAGAATAGAATAAATCTTTTTTACAAGTAATATTGCACTCAGATCGCTCATTCGGTTTCTATTGAAGGTTTCGCTATAAAGAAATAACGTACAAACCAATGGTGATGAAATTTTACTGTTGATAACTTATTGTAATTGCATACATACTTAATTATTATTTCTTCCAGTATTTTCATTAATCAACAGACGACCGATGTTATTGAATTTGAAATGTCCACTTACCAACAGGTAGGTCATCGGCCTGCTCGCCTACTTTTTATATTCATGAAAAATAGATAACACGCTCGAAAATTATTTCTGCTTTGAAGTATTAATTATGTAGGTGCTAAAAAACACATTCAAAATAATGCGACCATCATAATAAAACATTTTGAAGCTAACCAGGGCAGGCCAAGCTTGAATTATGATTGAAGATAAATCAGATAATGTGAAATTATAATAAAGTCCTGAATGATTGAGATCCCTTGTATATTCTTTATAAAAATGTGTATTGAAATAGCCTTATTTTATTTTACTAAATTATCTAGGCCACAAATAAATAAAATTCGACTATACTATTTTAGGAAGATGCAGCGTCAGCAATCCTTCTCGTAAGTACGCACTTCCAAAACTTGGAATTCTTTGCTAGCACTAGCACTAGCACATGGTGTCCTGCTTCCTCCTATGAATTGGATCTAGTTATGCCAAAATGTTCCATGCCACCAGCAGGATACTTTTTAATGTTTCAAGTAGCTTTTTTTGCGCAACGTTTTTTTTAAATATCTTAGTTGTGGGTTGGTACACTTTTAGTATAACTCAACTTAGGAAATAGATACGAAAACGGGTCTTTGTTATATGAAAATAGGGTCCATTTTCTATAATTTGGCATTGATAGGGATCTGAAAATTGACGACATTGTGGGTTGGATCATTTTAGTATAACTAGGTCCAATTATGTTAAAGAATTGTCGCTCAGTAATCATATCTAATAATACTTTTCTTGGAATAGTTATTTTCATATTCATATTTGGAGAGTAGGATTAAGATAAATTAGAGTAGAAACATAGGGGGTCCCTTAAAAAAAGGCGTGAAGCAGCACCTTAGGCCGACAAGGTGGAGGCGCCTTGAAAATCTGCTGTCTTCGCCTTTTTGGACTTTTCTAATGCTTTACATCAGGTGATGTTGAGGCATTTGCCGTCATTTGTATAAAAAAACAAGGTAGACTGATGAGCTGGTAAAGGTTACAGGTAGCCACTGGATGCTTGCAGAGTAGGACCGACCGTCGTATAAATTTTTATGTTGATGTAGGCATAGGATCTGAAAAAATATTTCAGTCAAGCTTTTGATCGTTCCAAGACCCATGAGCCATGAGTGGTCAATTTTATTATAAATCAGTGCAAAATCTCTGCACAAGCCCGGCTCATTTACAACAATCAGTCGTATTTGTCAAACCCTTCCTTGTCCTGTCCGCAGATATTAATGGGTGCATTCGCGCAGTACCGTGTATCAGACGGCCAAGCAAATTTACTGCCATATAATTATTTTGGACGTAACCCAATTTGTGAAGTGCTTTACGTCGAATGTCTGCATTTATAATTCATTCGCGAAATTTATTAGTTACTTTTATATTTTAAATGCTTTGTGGTATTAGGGAACAGGCGTGAAGGTGCAGTTTTGTTATTTATTGTCTCAGTCCAAGGTACCATCCAAGGTACGTTTGGGAGAGCAAGGCTTTACCTCGCTGTCCAGGAAATGTTCTCAAAATTATTTTATTGTATCTATCCATTCATACTATTATAAATGAAATTCATATTGTGTCTGTCTGTCTGTTAAGTTTTCGCTTTTAGACCACTGAACTGATTTAGATGAAATTCTACATGGAGGATACAGGCTACCTTTTGTCGCGATAACCGACATCCACGCGAGGAGATGGCCTCTACTATTTTTAACCGACTTCAAAAACGAGGAGGTTCTCAATTCGGCCGGTATATGTTTTTTTTTTCTTTGTATATCGACTCCCACGTATAGCTCAGTGGTTAGACCACCCGGTCTTTGAAAGGTGGCGGGTTCGAATTCCGATCAAGCATATGTTTTTTCTAGTGTAGACATCTCTCTAAATAACTTATTCTTCTATGACTTCCATAGAATAGAATAAATCTTTTTTACAAGTAATATTGCACTCAGATCGCTCATTCGGTTTCTATTGAAGGTTTCGCTATAAAGAAATAACGTACAAACCAATGGTGATGAAATTTTACTGTTGATAACTTATTGTAATTGCATACATACTTAATTATTATTTCTTCCAGTATTTTCATTAATCAACAGACGACCGATGTTATTGAATTTGAAATGTCCACTTACCAACAGGTAGGTCATCGGCCTGCTCGCCTACTTTTTATATTCATGAAAAATAGATAACACGCTCGAAAATTATTTCTGCTTTGAAGTATTAATTATGTAGGTGCTAAAAAACACATTCAAAATAATGCGACCATCATAATAAAACATTTTGAAGCTAACCAGGGCAGGCCAAGCTTGAATTATGATTGAAGATAAATCAGATAATGTGAAATTATAATAAAGTCCTGAATGATTGAGATCCCTTGTATATTCTTTATAAAAATGTGTATTGAAATAGCCTTATTTTATTTTACTAAATTATCTAGGCCACAAATAAATAAAATTCGACTATACTATTTTAGGAAGATGCAGCGTCAGCAATCCTTCTCGTAAGTACGCACTTCCAAAACTTGGAATTCTTTGCTAGCACTAGCACTAGCACATGGTGTCCTGCTTCCTCCTATGAATTGGATCTAGTTATGCCAAAATGTTCCATGCCACCAGCAGGATACTTTTTAATGTTTCAAGTAGCTTTTTTTGCGCAACGTTTTTTTTAAATATCTTAGTTGTGGGTTGGTACACTTTTAGTATAACTCAACTTAGGAAATAGATACGAAAACGGGTCTTTGTTATATGAAAATAGGGTCCATTTTCTATAATTTGGCATTGATAGGGATCTGAAAATTGACGACATTGTGGGTTGGATCATTTTAGTATAACTAGGTCCAATTATGTTAAAGAATTGTCGCTCAGTAATCATATCTAATAATACTTTTCTTGGAATAGTTATTTTCATATTCATATTTGGAGAGTAGGATTAAGATAAATTAGAGTAGAAACATAGGGGGTCCCTTAAAAAAAGGCGTGAAGCAGCACCTTAGGCCGACAAGGTGGAGGCGCCTTGAAAATCTGCTGTCTTCGCCTTTTTGGACTTTTCTAATGCTTTACATCAGGTGATGTTGAGGCATTTGCCGTCATTTGTATAAAAAAACAAGGTAGACTGATGAGCTGGTAAAGGTTACAGGTAGCCACTGGATGCTTGCAGAGTAGGACCGACCGTCGTATAAATTTTTATGTTGATGTAGGCATAGGATCTGAAAAAATATTTCAGTCAAGCTTTTGATCGTTCCAAGACCCATGAGCCATGAGTGGTCAATTTTATTATAAATCAGTGCAAAATCTCTGCACAAGCCCGGCTCATTTACAACAATCAGTCGTATTTGTCAAACCCTTCCTTGTCCTGTCCGCAGATATTAATGGGTGCATTCGCGCAGTACCGTGTATCAGACGGCCAAGCAAATTTACTGCCATATAATTATTTTGGACGTAACCCAATTTGTGAAGTGCTTTACGTCGAATGTCTGCATTTATAATTCATTCGCGAAATTTATTAGTTACTTTTATATTTTAAATGCTTTGTGGTATTAGGGAACAGGCGTGAAGGTGCAGTTTTGTTATTTATTGTCTCAGTCCAAGGTACCATCCAAGGTACGTTTGGGAGAGCAAGGCTTTACCTCGCTGTCCAGGAAATGTTCTCAAAATTATTTTATTGTATCTATCCATTCATACTATTATAAATGAAATTCATATTGTGTCTGTCTGTCTGTTAAGTTTTCGCTTTTAGACCACTGAACTGATTTAGATGAAATTCTACATGGAGGATACAGGCTACCTTTTGTCGCGATAACCGACATCCACGCGAGGAGATGGCCTCTACTATTTTTAACCGACTTCAAAAACGAGGAGGTTCTCAATTCGGCCGGTATATGTTTTTTTTTTCTTTGTATGTACAACGATTACGCCGAGACTACTGAACCGGTTTACGTGATTCTTTTTTTGTTCGATGCGGAATAGCTGCCATTGGGTCCCATAAAAATTTTGTGAAATCATTTAATTAGTTTGGTATTTATATTAAAAAAAACTGAAATTATTAAGTCGTCTACGTATGCGAAATTGGCGGATTTTTGCTTTCTTATGACTTTTTAGTGAAACGATACGATAGTAGGAAACAATATAAGTTGACGGGCACCCATCTAGCTTCGACCTTAGAGAGTTATCACTAAAAAATTGTGAAAAAAAATTTTTTTACAAAAATATAACCGACTTCATAAAAAAACTGAAAAGGTTAAAATAATTTAATTTAAGTAGGTACTCATCCCCTAGAAACATATTTTTGGAGTTGGTGCTAAGTTGTTTCCAAAACCAATAGAAAGTGAAGCACCGACTCAAAAAAATGTTTCTAGGGGATGAATACCTACTTAAATTTAATTATTTTAACCTTGTCAGATTTTTTTTGAACTCGGTTTTAATTTTTTTATTAGTGCTTATTGGCTGCACTACCTACTGTAATCCTTACTTCCTTACTAATCCTTACGATCTTTTGTTTACTAATATTATAAATGCGAAAGTAACTCTGTCTGTCTGTGTGTTACGCAATCACGCCTAAACTACTGTACCGATTTAAATGAAATTTAGTACAGAGATAGCCTAGAGTCTAAGAAAGGACATAAGCAACTTTTTAATGCGGAAAAAAGGGCATGAAGGGTATGAAATAGGGGATAAAAGTTTGTATGGAAATTACGTTCCAGGCACACGAAATCGCGGGCACAGCTAGTATTCAATACGGGAAAGTGAAGTTATAAATATAAGCCTATGTACAACTGTACGAGTAATCCTATCCTGTAAGGTGACAACATTGAATATTTAAATTAAAACGTCATATTTACCATTTAATATTTATGGAACATATGGTTACCGGAAGGCGATGGATACGGGCAGCGCAGGACCGATCAGCTTTGAGATCCTTGGGGGAGCCTTGTGCCCAGCAGTGGGCGTCTCCCGGATGATATGATGATGGTAAATGATGATATAGGGAACACCTAAAGGTGTATAAGATATTGTAGATATTTAAAAGTAAAAAAATAATTATTCGACTGTTTAAGTATGTCAGTCAACCAGTCAAAAATAAAACGATGCTACAGCTCAGTTGTCTATTTATCTTTCTCAGTCAAAACAAATCTATAAAAATTCAGACCAGCTTTTTATCTTTCTTAGGGCCAATTGCCCCATTTCAACTAATCTCTATAACAATTCTCCATGATACATAAAAAAAGTATTAACTTAAGGTGGATTAGTAAACAATAGATCAATGTAATTTATTCGTGGGATTTGAATAAAGGAAATCGAAACTGTTACATAAAGTGGCAACATCTTGTTATATTTTGTTATGGTCACAACATAGATACTGTAATTAATTATCATTGTATTATTTATTTATTTAAAAACAATCAAAAACAAAAATGGAAAATAGACATAACTACAATAAACAAACTAGATGTAATAAAAATAAAAATTGTAATAACATAAATGAAATGATAAATACAAAATTTAAAATTTTAAGTAACCCCGGCCTCATTAATCATCTATCTAACGTCATCTCATTGAGACTATTCTTATAAGCCCAAACACGTTATATCTACTGTAAGTTTCTGAAGAATTAAGCATCCCGCAGACTTTTTTATGGTATAGGATCAGCTCAAGGTTAGTAGGATGTCATGGGAATGTCATCGAAGTGATAGTACACCAAATTTCAAATCAATCGGATATGTGTTAGTAAAATCATTTTATCATGTATAAAATGAACTGATAGTCATCAAACGCCTGAACTAATCTTCATAAATTATAGCTAAGAAGTGGTTCTTGCTCTCACGGACACGTGAAACTTATAACAGCCCTCTTTTTTCGTCGGGGGTTAATGATATAAAAGAATGTCATATAATGTCATCGTTCGTAAGTAACCTACGTAGCGAGCGATATTTTGAGTTCGTGTTTTCGCCTCTTTTTGTAAAACCACATGTCGCAAACTTGACTGACGTGATTGTCGGTTTGTTATGAATTCCTTGTCTCCGTCACCCGAGAACAATACCGATCGTCCTGTCCATCGTCGAGTTATTAATACATGCGCGTATATTGGGCAACTCGCATGCACATCATCGGTACCTACGTGAGACAATTGGCATTGTCAATAATGTTTACCTACTTTCACTTTCAACTAGCTGTATATATTATTTGACTCTCAATTTCAAATTATTGCTAAGTATAACTTCTCCAAATAAATATGTTACCTACGCTCCTAATTCTGCTCTAAAACTTTTCCGGTTGTGTGTGTTCAATGTAGGGTGGTAGTTACTTTGTTGCAAATTGAGAAACTTTAAACGTAGAGGGCTCTCTATCATACGTTCACGCAAAATTATCGCAAACAAGTTTTGTTGACTGAATTAAAGTTTTCTCTTAATCTTCCTCGTTTAAGTGAAACTTTCTCTTCCGAATCACATTAATCTACGTAATTATTACATCCCCAACTTACCCCTTAATTTAAAGTTTACACAAATCCTATCCATCCTAAGGTTGCCTGGAAGAGATCGCTCTCAGTGATAAGGCCGCTCTTTGTACGTTGTTAAAACTAAGTGCATTATATTTTGTTCATGTGGTTGATGTATGATAAAGTTATAAATAAATAATTTGATATCGAAAATCTGACATCCTATAAGCTGAACGTAAAGGTAAAGAGATCAAAACCTAGTTGAGAATCCACTGTAAAAAGTAAGCAACTGCTATATTTCGGCCTGGACCAAATTTTTGTTGTTGTTATTTTTCACATTGTTTGAAGGCCAAAAATATTGCGGCCATGACGACCGGCTGGCCGAGTGGTCTATACCCCTTGCTATACAGGCTACTCGGTCGGAGGTCCCGAGTTCGAATCCGGGTAGGAGCAAATGTTGATATAATGAGTACCTACGAATATTTGTTCACGAGTCATGGATGTTTACATGTTTATTTAGTATATTTCTAATATTTCGATACAATTCTCATCAATATTTCTCCGTTATCAATTATCCATAAGATGCTGACTTTGGTCTAGATAATAGGTCTGCGCGTATGATTATTATTAATATTATTATTGTTTTGTTTACCGCAATATCACCTATGAAAATTTGGAACATGAAGCTTCACTTCAGATAAATCTCCCACACGCCGAGACAAGTTTGCAAACTACATCCACAAATACCCAGCGATCTCCCGCACACGTTTGTTTTTCTTAGAAAAGTTAAAATAAGCTAGATCTTTGTCTGGTCTGAACGCTCCAGAACTAGGTCTGTGGCTTGAACCGCATCCAAGCTCACAGTGTGGCGCTGTTTTATAGCTATCTGAATTATCGCGATTTAAAACAAATGTACTCATTTTCATCCACTTTCATCTCGCATTTGACAATAATTGGCTCTGTTGTCCCGCTTTAGAATAACTAATTGTTTGACGTTAGTTCTGTAGTAGCTGACTTCACTTAAACTTACCAGCCCGCCGGCGTCTCGGCAACAATAAAAAGCTATTGTGTCTAGTACTTGATAAATTAATTCATTTTATTTTTGACCTAATCTGTGAAGTATCCACACATCAGATTTTCTCGAAAAGGTGAGCGCCCGTCGGCCGTGGACTATAGTTACCGGGTACTACAGAATTCCAAAATAAAATTTTTATTCCGGGTTTGGGGGAAAGGGAGGGGGGGGGGGGGGGGGGGGTTGATATCGTAGTATTGGTTGTGTGAGTGTGTGATGGCCTAACTAGCGTGTCGTACGATGACAATGTTTCTATTAATTTTTACCGGAAAATATTTTTTTTAGGGAAACTTAGGTTCAGACTTATTTCAGCCGTTAAACTGTTCGCTGTGTTTCGGATTGAAGGGAAAGGTAGCCAGTGTAATTTCTGGGCATGGACGGCATTTCATCTTAGGCCCCAGGATGACAACGCACCTGCAATATCAAGTGATTTTTCCTCGTTATTGCAGGTGTCTATAGGCGGCGGTAACCGCTTACCATCAGGTGGGCCGTCAGCTTGTTTGTCATCTAGTTGTATAAAAAAAAAAAAGACATAAATAGAACATTTCTCATAAAGACGAAATTCTCAACTAACTGTAGGTTGGTTAGAAATTTGTATCTTTGATAATTATTATTATTGTTTTTTACAATCAACAAAATATAACTCATTAATCATCTATTTAACTGTTAGATAGATGATTAATGAGACCATATAATTCTAACACCATCTCATTGAGACTATTTTTATGAGCCCAAACATGCTATATCTGCTGTAAGTTTCTGCAGAATCGATCTGAAAGTTAGTCAAACCCTTTTGTCAAGTAGGAAATAAGTTGGTAGCCATCAAAAACCTAAACTGACCTTCATAAATTATAGCTAAGAACATAAATTATATCTTGATCACGTCAGATTTGAAACAAAAAAATCGGTCCATTCGTTTAGGATGCGATGCCACAGGCAGACACACAGACAGACACGTCAAACTTATAACACCCCTATATTTGCGTCGGGGACTAAAAACCGATGCCAACAGAAGATTTTCTTATTGATTTGTTTACAAACACCCGACACTATTCGAATTTTTACGAGAAGGATAGGGATAAACGCGAATGCAACGTGAAATCAAGTATCAGTGGGTATTTTAGACAGCGTCAGTTTTTAAACAACGTTTTCACAAGAAATATACTCCTTAAAATGATGACAACATTTTCATAGTCGTCATACGTGAGAATAAAAAAACTGAGGTACATCAAACTGTAGCCAGAAGAGAGAATGATTGAATAAAATTCGAGGAACCCGGGAAAACTTTTACGAGTTTTCCGAAACTTTGTATCTGGCCGGCCGTCGAGGAAAGTCCGCTGTAGTCTCTTGCGTGATTTACAACATAATGATTTGGTGATCAAAGATAAAATTTAATTGCTCATTCGTTTTATTTACTGGCTGGCTTAAATTAGTGATTTAATTTATTATTTATATGCTTGTAAGACTAAATATTCGTACAGGGTTCTAATAGTTACCTAGGTATAATAAGATAGGGCCACAGAATACGCGGTGCGTTGCACTTACTAAACAGGCAACAAGAAGTCTTCCTAGCATATTTATATTTATTGAGGCTTTGTAGTATTCAAACTGTGATTGTGTTATCGGTGGCGGGCGTTATTTCACAGACGAACCACAATATGCTAAGTAGTACAAAATTTGCTTTGTATGCCTGTTGTTATACATGTCACTTACTAGTGATGTATTATATAGACTTGGCAGGTATATCAAAACCTTAATCTTACCCATGTGTGCACCAATCAATCTATTTAATACCAGTTTTTACTTTCACGTCCAGAATAACCTCTCAGTAATCTATTTTATCAGTAAAATTTAACTATTTGCTACAACAGTAGCATTATCTTATGCTTCGTATACTACAAGTACCTACTGTGATGTGAAACTTAGTATTTGGCCATAAGAGTGTGCAAATTATTTAATCTGTATTGAGTTTCCTAATAAATTAAATTGAAAAATATGTCGTGAGTCTTGTCTTGAATTTACTTTTAATTTATAAAATTTAATTAAATTTTTTCAATTTTGCAAAGTGACACTCTTAAAGCGGAGAGTTGTCTGTTCTTCTATCTAATTGATGAGAGACCCTAACGAACATGGACATTACACGGCCCATCTGCCCTGCAGTCGCGTGGAAAGTTCCGTGTATTCCAAACAACTTTTTGTAATTCTGATTTGATATGAATCTTAAGTTCTTGGGCGAGAGAAACTATATAATAATCTAAATTCTTGTACTTATAGTAAACATTTAGTAGGTACCTAGTGTATTAAAAACTTTTCTCGAAAAAATACCTACTCGTTCCGTTTCCTTTCGTCGATAAACCTTGCGTTTATCCTTAACAACCAAATAAGTTGAATCAATATTGGGATAAGAGAACCAATTATACATATGTATAACAGCAACCTGTAGCATTTTCTAAATTTACACAATTCAACATCCGCAGGAAAGGAAGTAGTCGCACGCGCAGGTGTCGACTACGAGTGTTGCTGACGTTTCCGGCGACCATGAAGCTTTTACTCTAGACCGAAATTTTGATTTGTTTGGTAGCTAGACTTCAATAGTAATTTTTGGAGAGTAGTTATTTATTATATAACTCGTTTCGGATGTTCCAATAGAATATTGCGACATTGTAGTTTAGACGTTAGCTTATAACACAAATACAGATAAATTAAGTCCTGGGTAGCTCAAGTCGTTAGAGCAGTCGCTCGGATTGTGGAAGGTCACGGATTCGATCCCCGCCTCAGGACGTGAAATTTTTGTAGTTTTTTTTTACAATTTTTAGTGATATCTTTCTAAGGTCAAAGCTAGATGGGTGACCCTCAGCATATATTGTTTCCTACTATCGTATCGTTTCACTAAAAACTCAAAGGAAAGCAAAAATCCGCAATTTACTCATTCGAGTTATTTTCATTTAAAAACCAAACTACCCAATCGATTTGAAATAATTTTTAATGGGACCGAATGGAAACTATTTCGCATCAAACAAAAAAAGAATCACGTAAATCGGATCTGAAATCTCGGCGTAATCGGTGTACATACATAGAAAAAAAAACATACAAACCGAATTGAGAACGTCCTCGTTTTTGAATTCGGTTAAAAATAAGAAACAAGTCTTCCTGCCTGCTCCCAACTAGGGCTTGCAGTTCGAATATTCGAATGTTGCAAATGTTCGCCCATGTTTATTCGATAGAAAGCGACTATTATTTGAATATACTCTAATTCACATATGTGTTCCTTACCTCCTTTCTATAACATGGGGTCCTTCAAGAGAGGCGTGAAAAAGCACCTTTTGGGCTGGCAAGGTGGAGGCGGCTAGAGCAGTGTCTATTCTGCTCTAGCTGTCTTCGCATATGGACTTTCCTTACTGCTTCACATCAGGTGGTGTTGGGTCAATTGCCGTGCTTTGTATAAAAAAAAAGTTTTAAGATTTACTAATTTAAAAATTTTTAAACAAAAATTAAAACCGACTTCAAAAAACTGAAAAGGATAAAATAATTAAATTTAAGTAGGTATTCATCCCCTAGAAACATATTTTTGGAGTCGGTGCTTCACTTTCTATTGTTTTTGGAAACCACTTAGCACCAACTCCAAAAATATGCTTCTAGGGGATGAATACCTACTTAAATTTAATTATTTTATCCTTTTCAGTTTTTTGCAGTCGGTTTTAATTTATGTTCTAAATTTTTTTTCACAATTTTTAGTGATAACTTTCTACGGTCAAAGCTAGATGGGTGACCGTCAAATTATATTGTTTCCTACTATCGTATCGTTTCACTAAAAAGTCATTGGAAAAGCAAAAATTCGCAATTACGCATATGTAGACGACTTCATAATTTCAGTTTTTTTATATTTAAAACCAAAGTACCCAACTGTTTTTGAAAAAATTTTTACGGGACCAAATGGCAGCTATTCCGCATCGAACAAAAAAAGAATCACGTAAATCGGATCAGTAATCTCGGCGTAATCGGTGTACATACATAGAAAAAAAAAACATACCGGCCGAATTGAGAACCTCCTCGTTTTTGAAGTCGGCTAAAAACGGTGTCACGTGTCAGTCCATTTTGTTGCCCACCCGCTTCCACTCGGGCGGTTATTTTGTTCAATTTGTTTGTTTATATAGTAATCAGTTCAGTGATCGGGAAGGGAGCCATAGAAACTGTAAGGAAACAAGGCAACCACGACTAGTTTCAAACTTTTGATTGGTTTTCATAATGTAAACGCCTGTTTTTTTAAAAGAAGTTCTTAAATTTCACTGGCTTCTTGATTTGATCTCATTATGATCTTATTATTCAACTGTCTTAGAGGATTTATGAACGTTTTGCTTAAGGCATGAAGGCCAATATCCGTTTTATTGTCCTAATTATTAAAAGGATATGGGCATATAAAAATGATTTATTGCAACAAATTGTTTTATTAAATATATATACCTTCTATTCGAATATATTCCAATATTGAGCCAAAAATTAATAAATATTCGAATACCTAAAACCACAGCTAAAACTTCTGAATATTTGCAAGCTCTCCTCCCAAGTCCCAACACAACGCGTCTTCGATGGTCTTAATGAAACACAACCTCAGATCATAGAAATAAGAACACAACTTACGCATTATTAGGTATCTGGGTTCCATTTTCTCGTTGTGATTTAAAAATAATGATGAAAATAATGTACTGAAATTGATTACAAATTATCTATTTATACATCGATTACATCAATAGAATATGTCGTTGTAATATAACTTTTGTAACATCTATTTGTAGATATTCTAGTTAATAAAGATTATAATTATGATTAATTCAAGTGGAAAACACCACTACTGCCTCTATGAAAATAACAAATATTTTAAGATTACAATATTTCGCCTTGTTTTCGAATTTAGACTTTCGTGATTATCTACGTGACGGCAAAAATAGCATTAAAAATGAATTTTATTTTAAATGGTATGTAATATAATTATTTTTCTTTCTCAATTAATTTGGAGAGAACGTGTCCTTTACACGTCAACTTGACTGGCGATTTTCATTTAAATGTTTATTCTGGGTAAAGCCTGTCAGGTCATGGTTAAGATAGACGCTTGTGGCAGGAGAGTCATTAAAAACTGTAAGGTCATTTGTTTATTTACTATTCTGTGCCGCAGAAAGTTTTCTTTTACATGTTTTCGTAAACATTGACATTGAATTTGTGCGACCACGAGCGGCACCTATGATCCGTGTTCCTGTCGCCAACAAGTCTACTAAAAGAACTAAAACACGGGTATGGGATATGAACCTTCATTCTAACTAATCGCAGGCGCGCTAACTACATACTACCAAAGCAAAATAAAAATATCACGGAAGTAACAATCCAAACGATGCAACTGGCTCTAGCAGCGCAGCGCATACAAACTCAATTTTCACGCGAAAATAAACTATTCCTTCACGTCTGACTGCATTAGAAGGTTCCCAGTTTAAAAGGAAAGTTATAAATACTTGACACCGTAAAGCGGGACACGCGCAAGGGAATAGTGGGAAATGTCCGTGTGAGATTATGATATTGTTGTTTTATCTAAGACAATAAAGACTGTAACCGAAAACCCTGGACACATGGCCTATTTAATTAAATTATATTAATTTTGAAGAAAAATAGGCAAATCCTCCATTCGAGCAATGAATTACTGGATGACGCTTATTTTGGGCTAGATAATTGGTGTTAATGTATGAAATTTTTTTTATACATTATTTATTTATTATCACGATTTATTATTCAGATCGAATAGGTCAAAGGCAAGTGCCAGGGCACTTTTCTTTTACAGAGACTTTCACATATCCCCCATTACGTGCAGTCTTAAGTAAATAATAGCGGAAATGTTGAAAATATAACAAACTCCATTGTAAACTTTTATTATAAAACTTAGTTAATAGTTAAATAAAATGTAAAATTTTAACTGTTTGTTTCTTTAAAAAAAAAGTTCTTTAAAAATTATAATTTTTAGGGAGAATCTTAAAATCAAAGATTATTAATAGACCTGATAAAGACAATTGATTTTCGGTATAACAAGGAAAACCATTATTCACTATAACTTCTTTTTCTGTATATTGTTTTGATTCTGAGAGCAACATAAGAATACTCAATACTCAATACTTTATTGCGTTCCATAAGTACATTTAGATGGTAAAAATTTGAATCGGAAACATATATGGACCCTGTCGGGCACAGCAAAGTTTAATAGGAGAGAGGAAGAGTGCTATGAAATTCTATAAGAGTATGATTAAACTTAATATATTTTTAAAATTTGTCATTACGATAATTAAATTGTTATATTTAGGCGGAATATGTGGAATTATTATTTGTTTCCTAAAGAAGAAAAAAAACAAGAGTATATTTTATTAATTACCATTATTTTATGTACTAATCTTTAAAATTGAAATAATAATATATTACCTATGTATGTTATGTACTTATCAATATTTTGCCAATATTGTCAGCACATCACGACAACGTCGTAGAGTTACGTTACTTTATACTATATTTCTATACTCTATATATTAAGAACTGTAGAAAAAACCTTTTTAAAATAACTCTCATGTCTATACTTCGGAGTTTACTGCGAACTTTTATAATTTTTCGTTTCGTTGTTTTAGTCATGAAACTGTGTCATATAATTTTGGCGTAAAAAATAAAATCATCTTTCTTTTGTTTATAAATAACCTGTAACCGGAACAAGCCACAGCGGGCCCACCGTCTGCCTCCGCGAAGGTGTAAATCGAAGCGTGCATGCTAAAGCTCGGGCAGGACGCTCACCAGTCGCTCCTCACGCTCCGGCAGAGGCGCCCGCGCATACTCCTACCCGTGGATCACACTATAACTCGCGCCCGCGAACCGCTCTACCTTTATCGATCGTGACAGTTACATACTTGACAGAAGTTTCTTGTTGACTTAAGTATACAAACAAATATTATTATGCCCGCCTGAAACAACGAAGATGTCGTTCTGCAGAATCACAGGCCGCAGCAGAGGGCTGCCTAAGCCCAACTACTTTCCGCTTCTTGCTCCAATCTCACCTGCGGACGCGAAGCGTTGTTGCAGAATTACCGGCAAGTCCTACGGCCTGCCTTCGCATCATTACATTCCAGTTTTACTAACGTCTCGTTCGGGGAAAACAAAATGCAAGATTACCAATGTTGCTGGTGAACTTGGACCGCATCATTATTCACCAGAAATTAATTATGGAAATAGAAAGCATGACATTCTTCCTGATTATCGCTATATTTTCCCTGTCTTGGATGGATCCACTGAAGCTCAAAAGGTGTTAATGGATATGCTTACGGCTAAAAATGTGACAGAAGACAAACGTTATGTATACACAGTGCAAGAGAGGCGTTGCAGCTTAGTCTTTACGGCACAAATGGAGGCAGCTGTGCGTGATGGCGATGTCAGAGATGTTATGCTAGCGAAAGATTCTGATACAGTGCTTATTAAAATGAAACAAGGCCGCAGTGTTTCAATGGATTTTAAGGACTTTACCGATGACGTAGAAATGTTCGAAGGCGAAGGACCGAATGCTGAAGTGTTAAAGGAAAGAGAACAAGAGGAGTTAGAAGAAAAAAAGAGAAAGAGGAAACGTGTAGCTTTATCTTCTATGAAAAAAATCTTTGAAAATAAAGAGAGATTGGCTGAAGTTGAAGAATTAGAAGAAGAGAAATTGCGTTTGGAAAGAAAATCTAAAAAAGCTAAATTTGAAGAATACAAACACGAAAAGCATGATTTGAAAACTTTTACTTGTAACAATTTTGATACTAATCATATGCGTTCAAAATCAAGCATTGTAATGTGCAGTGGCGACTGGAGAGATCAGTTACATCCCCTCATGGAAACGTGGGATTGGGATGTTTTCGAAAAAGAAGTTCACGATGAGAATATCGTTGCCAAAACGAACATACTACCTAGTCCGGTAAAATTAACACCCCATCACTGCGAAACAGAAATATACGAAACAAATCAATTTATAAATAATGCCAGCTTATCTTTAGAAAGTGTGCCTTGTGTTAATCCATTAAAAGTAGTGAAAAATAGACCCGATGAAGATGTTTTGCATGCTTTAAAGGAATTACCAGAAAAACGGTTGAGTAAAACTTCAAGTGTAGTGGAAAAGTTGAGTGCAGAAAATAAAATTGACATGCTTCCTGATGTAGAAAATTTGCAAGACGTAGTAAAAAATATTAAAAGAGGAAACGGAGAAAAGATTGCTAAAATTACAGGTCTTACATTGGACATAAACAAAGCAAAGAAATTTGTTCCCGGACAACATATAAATACTCCTCAAGGACCTGTATTTGTGCCGGGACAAACTGTAGAAACGCCTTCAGGGCCTGTTTTTGTACCAGGGCTTACCGTAAACACCCCAGGTGGACCTGCTATTATACCAGGTCACATCGTTACGAATGAACATACAAATGAACCATTTTTCCTAGCCGGTCAAGTTTTGCAAACTAACAATGGTGAAGAATTTGTTTGTGGACAAACAATAAAAAACAAAGATGACTCTTACCGTTTTGTCGAAGGTCAAACAGTGTTATCTGAAGAAGGCTTGAAATTTGTACCCGGTAAAGTTATAAACAACAGCTCAGAGGAAGTTTTTGTTCCTGGGCAAACAATTATGACACCAGAAGGCGCTCAGTTCATTCCTGGACAAACAATAACAGAAAATGGTGGAAATACTTTTACACCCGGACAAAATACAATAATTAATAATGAATGGCAATTTGTACCAGGACAGGTAGTTCACCAAGACGATGAGTTGCATTTTGTGCCTGGTGCTACTATTGCAACGCCTAATGGACTTAAGTTTGTTCCTGGTCAAACAGTGGCCATCAATAACGAGACGTGCTTTATTCCAGGTATAACAAAAACAACATCCAATGATAAATTACAGTTTGTTCCTGGTACAACAGTTGAAACTATCGACGGTCCTAAATTCATTGAAGGACAAATTGTACATACCGATTTCGGCGAAAAATTCATGCCAGGAAAAACCACTGTTCAAGCTAATGGGCATGTTGAATTTTCTATTGCTAAATCAATAAAAGACATCGCATTTTCTGAAGGGGCACCTGTAGGACTTCCGATTGATATCAAGACATGTTCGCTATCTGAAGATTCATTGTATGTATTTGGGCACATGATACAAACTGCAAAGGGCATCGAATTCTATCCTGGCTCTAGAATACCCAAAATAGAAGGAAAAGTTGTTCCGGGAAGACTCGTAAAAAATGAAGCAAATGAATCTCGTTTTGTTCCCGGAATGATGGTAGAAGGCATTTTTGTACCTGGACAAATAGTTTTTACTGAAAACGGTGAACAATTTGTTCCTGGTCAAGTTGTGGACACCGCAGATGGGCCAAAATTTGTTCCTGGTCAAGTAGTAAATACTAGAACTGGTCCGAAATTTGTTCCTGGTCAAACTATACACACAATAGATGGTCCTAGGTTTGTGCCTGGGCAGATTATCGAAACGAAAGCTGGTCCAACTTTTATCCCTGGACAGGTAATTTCAACAGAAGACGAAGGCTCTAGATTTGTTCCTGGTCAAGTTGTTGACACTGACGAAGGACCTAGATTTGTACCTGGAAGAGTTATTGAAACTGATGATCATGGAGTAACCTTTGTTCCTGGTCAAATTGTTCAAACGCATGAAGGATTAAAGTTTGTGGCGCCTGATCTTATTGAAGGAGAAGAAGGGCTGGAGTTTTCAGTACAGAGTTTTGTAGTGACTCCAGAAGAACTAAAGTTATTAAAAGTAAAAACAAATCCTAATGATACAACATCTACGAAAGGAGAATTAACAATAGACAGAAATATGCTACGACAGTTATCAGAAGCTGGTATGTCTATTGGTAGACAAGTTCCAGCAGAAATACCAGCAATAAATGTTGTTTTAAATCAAACAAAAAATGCAGAAGCATTGAAAGCTTTTGTTTCAGATTTTGGATTGAAAGATGATGTCGCAAATCAATTGATGGAAGTAATTACATCGATAATAGAAATGAGTGTACATCTAAAAACTGAAATTCATGACGATCATTCTAGTGATTCTAAGAACGAAAATAAAAGGCGCAGATCTGACCAAAAAAATATTAATTTTGACGACATCAACGGATACGAAAATTGTAATGGCCAATCAGCTCAACAAGAGCATGTCAAAAATTCTATTGCTGCTGCTGTTTTAGCAGCATTGGTTACAGCTGAGCAATTTGAAGAAGTCAATAATAACAATGGCAAAGAAAAATATCAACTAATTCTGAAATCTATTGATACTATTTTGGGCAGAGCAATCGATGAAGATTTCGTTGCTTCTATGTACAAAATTCTTCAAACCGAAGAGAATAAGGATATTTTGCGTGAAGAAATCCTTGAAAACTCAACTCAACCTAAAGTGGAATTAATAAAAATTGCCGTAAATAATATATCACATAGACATTCCTTCACTGAAGAAGACATTATAGAAAAGTTTGGTGACTTTTTGACTAGTGAAAACGAAGTATTGGGCCCTGCCTTTAAGAACATATCTCGAAGTGATTCAAGTCTTCTTCATCATGTACTAGAGAATATATCTGATTCAATTTCCTTTATTAAAACTGACCATGAAGCTACTGAAACTTTACATAAAGCTATTGTATCTGCAGTTCAAGAAGCTAGTACGAAAGATTTAGATGTCATGTTGCAGGATCCAAATAAAGAAAACCTTAAAGAACTGATCGTTCAATCAGTTGGTCTTGCGAAAATACTTGGTATGAGAGACGTCGCCTCGAAGTTACTTTGCATCATCAACGATGAAGACAATATGCATAAAATATCAAGTGATTCTAAGAGTCTTAATATTCTAAAAAGATTGACAATCATGCGAAAGTTAGCGGATAATACTCCAAGCTTACTAAGTGCTCTTAGTAAACTAGAAACTGATCCCGAATTAGCTCGTACAGATCCTAGACTTCGGGATCTGGTACGAGAAAGTGCAGCACTAATGATTGTACCCGAAGAGGCCCCATTACTAACTTCGGATGAGATTCCAATAAGTTTGCTTGACCCGGAGAACAGTCTAGCAATGGAGGACTTTTTGTATCAACGTAAACAACATTCTGGTGCGTTATTGATAATAAAGAAAGGTTTGCAAGCAGTTGTGCCACGTGAAGCTAGTCGCGCTGTATTAACCGGACAAGTTGCTTACAAAGTGCTTGATGAAAATGGAATCAGACACTTCGAACCATTACACGTTTTCTCCGCACTCAATCTCAGTCAACCGACAGCGCATCGATTCTCAATGTACAGTTGTCCAGTAGTAGACAATGACGAAGAAGACTTGCAATCGTTTACCGGATACAGCAATATAAGTAATAATCAAAGAATCACTAAGTTTGGTGGATGGTCACGAAGACATAGCGGCGTTTTATTAGACAGAGAAATTACAAGGAGTAGAATGAGTAGTTTGGAAAACACTCCTAGCTACAAAAGATATCCATCCCGATCTTTGTCTAGATCTCGTTCCAGCTGCAGTAGAAGTCCTCCTAAGGTAACACAGCCGGAACATCCCCACTCTGATGTTAGAAATGTACTAGGAATATTTCATTTATAATTTTAATTTTGTTTGTTACAGGTAGAGGACGTGGTTGTAGCATCAACTGACTATACAGCAACGGCTGATGATGAGGTTTCGCTGAAAGCCGGCGATATCGTAGAGATTCTCGATACCAAAGCCGCTCTCGGATCCAAGTACGTACAAACACTTATTATTTATTGGCATGCGCTTTCGCACAACTGTGCCCCGGTTGGTGTGTCCATAACGTATAAATAACATAACAGACACGTCTTGTGAAACTGGAATAATTACTGCGACATTAAACCCAGTTGACTATCGCGTACATGTAATTATAATAAAATAGAATGCACATCATGATTATTAATACACATGAATATAATCTCACAAATATAACTCTTAACATAATAACACACAATAATTTAGCAAATCAAGAAAGTATATTGCACTTTCAAATGTAGCAGATTAATTCAAAAAGTAGGTCGAACACGGGAAATGTCAAGAATGCGCTTATAGTTGTGGTTTTAGTTTATGATGCGTTGAGAATTCCACATAGGACTTCGATACTGGGTAAATATAGCCGGGGTCAATGCACCGCCGCTTGCGCAACGCGTGTCCGAGATTTGTCTATAAATTTTCTTCGGTTTAATCATTAATTTTCACCCATTTTGTATTTAAAACCCATCATTCATCGCCTAACCGGCTCATCAATAACGTTTGCCATAACCACCCGCCTGATGACGTAATAAGATCCAATTGTTGGTGCAGGTACAGGGGCCGCGTATATTGTTACGAGAATCATTTCTTCCAGTCGAGGGGTCAGTCTTTGGACTATGTCTTTAGCGTACCCACGTACAGAATGTACTATTATTGATTATGATTCAAGAGGAATGTCTTCGAGATGAATCGAAGGAACCATTACAATCATTGACCGACTTCATTGTATATATCTCGCTTGATAGCAGGAGATGTCATGGATTATATATGTTGTATGTTATCATTATTCTCCGTGTTGTGATCTACATTTAACTATTGTGATAATGTGTATTATACACGCCATTGTGTTGGCTTACCGTTTAGTATTCAATCATTGTGTTATAATATGAAATCATTATATTTGTGTATTCCTAAGACATTTTAGCAAGGTATGTAATAAAGGTAATAAATGTTATTGACTTTTCTTTTAAACATACGCTCAAAGAGATAAATCAGCATATTATCTATTTACAATTTAATTAATAGAGTTATACACACAATACTTTTACAGTAGAGTATTTTTGGAGATCTACGACATTTTCGTAGGAATAAAAAAACCACTATCGACCAATCTCAATTCAATTATTCAAATAAATAAATCAGAGTTTCAAAATAACTAATACATATATTTTCTAGCAGCATGAGATCAGAGTATTTCCACATAATGATTCAGACAGTTAAACTCGCAGCTAAAGCCCTATCTACCAAATCAACGTAGGTAGGTATTCATAGCATCTTATTATTATAATATCAACACATCAAACGTTCCAACTATTAGTTTATTTGTAAAAAGTAATGTTGGCATATAATTTGTTAGACAGCTGCTGTGAATATATTCTATAAACATTTTAGTCGTCCGAATGTTCTCAAAACGCCCTGGAATTATTTGACTGTCTATACAAAACAAAAGAATATCGCAATGGTAGAATTACTCTAAATACTTTAAGGTAGTTACAATTAATGGGAGAGGCAGACAATGCCAATGAGCTAGCACTAGTCGTGTGAATTACACATTGCCAGGTTCTCAATTGGCCCCGAGCCAAACTAGACGTACAGGTAACATGATTTACATGATAGTGGTATTTTTATATGACGATATTAAACGGGTAGAGAACTAGGGAAATGTGAATCCGCTGGAGACACCCGCGCAGGATAAGCAGCAAAAGGATTTTTTGACGTGAGTTCTGCCCACAGTGGAAGGCGATTCAGAAAACTGAATATAACAAGTAATTAAAATATAATAAAACTAGAAAAATTTCACGTCCTGAGGCAGGAATCGAACCCGCGACCTTTCGCAATCCGGGCGACTGCTCTGACCACTGAGCCACCCAGGACTTGGGATATCCCTGTGAAATTCTTCTAGTCTATCTGTATTTGCGTTTATGAGCTAACGTCCACCCTACAATGTCGAAATATTCTATTTCAACATCCGAAACGAGTATTTTTACAATTTTTTTTTTTATTTTTTTTTTTTTTATTTGTTTTGTGAATATAACAAAATCGGAGGATTCAGTTTGGTGTTGCAGCTATATATCTACCATCTACATCAAAACTTAACTATATCACTCGATAGCTAAAGGATCCAAGAACACACACAGTAATAATAATAATAATATTACACGATACATGTACGTGTTCACGTAAATCCTATGGCCGTGTGTCGAGACACATTACTGTAGATATTTTTCGATATTCTCTTTATTATTGCAAAAAAAGTATTATCATTCATAAAATTTTCAGAAAGACGAAACATACTGATGGGGTTCAAAGTAACATAATTGTAGCCAATTTTTTTAAAACGAATAGTCACTTTAGTATAGAGTTAACATTGGCTAAATGTCAAGTTAAATCAAGTGTTCATACGTTGTAAATCTTTTCAATCTGTGACTCGATCAGTGGTCGTTTTCCTGGTTGACACTTGATGGCAGACAACTTTTTTTTAAAGCTTATGAACTCATGTTAGACATTATTGCTACTAAAAGCTGTGCTTTTTTATCCACATTAGAGTATAGTGCTGCCACAGCAAAAAATAAAATGTATTTTAAGGGCTAAAATGCTTAAAGTAAATTAAAACTTGAATAAAGTTTTTAATATGCCTATGTACTAAGTTGCTTTTTAAAGAAGACAAAATATACAACGTGAACATTTTTGATATTTATTTTTCACTGTTGTAATTGGCAACTCCCAAAATATATTTAACATGAAATAGATTAGGTATGACAAATCTCAAGCCAACCATGCATACACACAAATAGAAGTAAGTTTAAAATACACTATACATTCTATTATCAGGACTATAACTGCAGGTGTGTAACATCTGCTAGCAAAAACCTATCCATAATTTATCCATATCAAAAATGTCAGTAATACTTTGCAGTTGTTTAAAGTTGAGGTAGATTTTATTTTAATCTAGGCAAGAGGGGTGGACAGTGAGGTGGTGGGGACGCCTGGAGCGGCTGGAGTCCGCGCATGAAACCGTGCCACCATTGACGTCACGCGGTTTCTGGGCCGGACTGAAATAGCGCCCCCGTATTGCTACGGGCACCTTTGTTTAGGTGGACTCATTGTCACATACTCGATAAACAAGACTGATCCAACAAACTTACTATAATTAATAAAATGTTTTTAGGCCAGAGTTAATTAAGGGTTTACAAAAGATAAGGGTGCATTTTTTTTAATCTCTGCTGTATAATCGCTTGGAAATATATAGATACCTATAATAAAAGCAGTCCCTCTGTAACTGTCAAAGTTATCCGAATATAATTTATATTTTTACTTTTTCACTCTCGACCGATATATGTATAAAAACTATGAAATATTTTCAGGCCAGAGTTACTTAACAGGAACTTTTCCTTGTTCTTGCTCTTTTACTCGATTGGAAAGATATGTATCTATAAAATAAACAAACGGGAGTAGAAGGATGCTTTGCAGTCCCTCTGTGGCTGTCAAAGTAATACAAATATAATTTATCTTTTAGCATTTCACTTTGAACCAATATAGAAATGTAAATATTTATAGCCGACATCCCAAACCATTTCAATTCCTTGGTCAACGTCCCGACTTGACCTCTTGTAAATTATGTTTATGATGCAATAAACTGTGAATAGTTTGCTAGCAAGATATATGATGCTTACAAAGTATGCACGGCCTCAACTGCAAGTCTGCAACCACTTGGCGCAGCCAGATATTGAAGGTGCCACACAATATTTGTGTTTAATTTATTACGAGTATGTATAGATGGCGTACACCCCAATTGGAAAATAGATATGATTATTGTCATCAATTAATCATAGAATGTGTATCTGTAATTATAATTAGTTTGGTTTAAGCGCGATTACAAAAAAACAACTTTCACAATGACTGTCCGGAAATTCTAAAGGGAGATGTTCGATATTGGTACTTGAGAACCCCCCACGATAAATTATATATTTTAAAAAAAACTTATGTTTAGAGGACTTTGAATATACCTTTTTTAAAATTTTGTATCTCCGCATTTTTGAGAGATTTTAAAGAGTGTATGCACGAAATTTAACTTTTATTGGCAAGTTTCTGTGATGAAATATAGTAAAATAATGTCAACATCTCTATTATTAGTAAGGACCAAAGCAGAAACCAACCTACTGAGTTCATTTAGCATTTTTATAAAAAATAATAGTCATAGGCTGAACCAAATTGAACCGATGCCTACTAAAAAAAATATTTGACAAGAAAATGCACGATATTGACGTTTTGTACTTTGTCTGACATTTGTCCCTGTTTTAAAATCGATTTTTACATTGCTGGGGGAGAATTAGGTGCAATTTTTTGTTTATTAGGTACCTCTATATTTACATTACTCTTTGGTTTAAATGCAGGGATTTAAAATTATAGTTTTTGATGCATAATATTCTTAAAAATGAACTTTTGTATTGAGGGGTAGCCGAGTACCAGCCTCCGTAGAAATTCAGAATTTCCATTGTGATCTTCAGCACCTCCGTGCTTCGTCGTAAGTCATTGGTCCTGGTTGGTACTGCATCCGCTTTGAACCACCAACCTGCACTAGCCAACGTAGTGTTGGTGGTGTCAGCCCAAATCTCCACATGTATTTCTCCATGTACATCGAGCTTGACGACGACCCGCCATTGATTTTGACGTTTGAACACAGCGCTGCGCGTAAGCGTATTCACTAATCTTTACGTCACTCTCTTGGCTGTGTATGTTTGTCGCTGTTTTAGAGATACGACATGAAGTACAATCGTTATTTTTCGCTTTAGCTTTTCTCGTGTTTGAATTTTTTTATATACAAATCACGATAATTGACTCAACACCACCTGATGTGAAGCTGTAAGAAGAGTCCAAATGCGAAGACAGCTAGTGCAGTTCAGACACTATTCTAGCCGCCTCCCACCTTGCCGGCCCAAAAGGTGCCTGCCTATTCACGCCTCTTTTGAAGGAACCCATGTTATAGTAATAGAATGATTTAATAAAGATTTCACAACGCTACGAGTAAGACACGTTTTGCCTTTGATGTTATTTAGTTTACGAACCGAAACCTCTACTTCCCAAATTTTCAATTGTTTCGCCTCCAATATTAGCACTTACATAAATCATAGTGCATATTTCGAGAAAATAATGTATGTGAGAAAAGATCAGTTTTATTAATGCAAGTAACTTTGTTAATAGAAAAAAACATAAAATTACGAAATTTGAAATTGCATTCATTATTTTCCCTCCCTTACGTTACGTCTCCCTCTTCCCACCCCGGTTCTCTACTAAGTTTTAGGCCGATGGTAACACACAATCAATATGTTTTTCTATAGAAATAACCAGCCATGTAGCGATGCTGTATCAAAAATTACTTAATCTGCAACTATAATTATTATACTGAAGCTCTACCTACAGACACCAATAGCTACAATTGAATTTATTTTCATGGAATATTTTACATGGTTACAGGATATGAAATAAATAAATTAGGAACTTTGATACACCTTCTTACATCATACTTATATCATAAAGTAGGTATCCTACTACACTACTCTTAGGTGACCTTTTTAAACAAATATGAAACAAAACAGGATGACCCACACAAGGTCTTACGTCTTACAGGACTTAGTCTTCCACTTGGCCTTACGGCTTACGACATATCATGTTTGCTCTAATAACATAAGAATAATTGAAAGTAGGAACTTAATAAGTCTTGAAAATGACAATGACTCTTAGAATAACAAGTCAGAAATAGCCAAGAATCACATGAGGTAACCAGAGAGGTGCCGGATGGACGGAGCCCTGACATTGAGGCGTCGGCCGGCTGCCACCTGCCCGTGTCTGGTGAACGCTGAGATTGATGGGAAGCATCACTCTCTGAGCGTAAAAATAGATACTTATAAAGAACGTCTAGATATACGTCAAAATGCGTTTTAGAAGAACCTCAGCAAGCTGAAGTCTAATTTCGGATGGCAATGATATTATTTTTATTTTATAAGGTTTACAGAACAGCTTACAATCACTGTTACATGAAATTTTATCATAACTTTTTTTTATATTCATCATCATATCAGCCGAGAGACTGCTAGGCTGCTGGGCACTGCTGGGCCTCCCCCAAGGATCTCCAAGCTGATCGGACCCGCGCTGCCCGCATCCATCAGTTTGTTCGCTTGTTTTACCTATATTATAGTTAGACAATTAGCCGCGGTATATGCACACACAGCACTAAGGGTTAGTTTCTAAATAAAGAATTGAAACTTTGCACATCTCAAGCTATACTTAGGTACCTAAGTATAAAAAGTATTATAGCATCTGTAAAGCCTCAATATCCTCGAAGAGCTTATTACAATTAAAAACCAATAGTGTCTGAAGTCTGCAGATTAAGACTTGCTCAACTACATATTCTCAGCTAAGACTTGCTCAACTACATATTCTCGGCTCAGAAACGGTCGTAATTAAAAATAAAATAAGTATTTTATAAAGGCAAATGGTTTTGTTGAATAGAAAGTTAATAACGATGCAGATAATATACTTACTAAAAGCTAAAAACAAGTTTGATTTCGTGCGTTTATAACGCCTACTTTATTGTGACAATTACAAATTGTTAGTTAGTTAATATTATTTTTATGTAGTAATTAAAATATAATAAAACTAGAAAAATTTCACGTCCTGAGGCAGGAATCGAACCCGCTTATTTTTATGTGATAGACATAAGGGTTTTTTTGAATAAAGATATTTTCATTTTTTTTTTCATTTTTCAAATAAAGAAAGAAAACGTTGAAAAAATTATATTCTCCACCGGCCAGACCCCAGGAGACGCGGGTTTGATTCTTGCCTGGAGCATATAATTTTTTTATCGTTTTCTTTCTTTATTTGTAATTGTATCAGGCAGAGGCACTGATTAAACTGAAAAATAAAATCGTAAGTAAATAAAAACAAACAGATCAAGTTAAATAAAACCATTTGAAAAGCGAAATACATCAATTGTTAAAGTTAAACAAAACTGCGCCAGTATCATAATAGGAAATAAATTATGTAGTGACATATTGACAAAATAATTAATAAAAATAAAGGATAATCAATAATTACGACGCTAGTCGGCTTGCTTTAATACGGATAAACTAGTAAATTTAAGAGCCTACTCCTAAAAGCGAAACACGCAAACGAGGCATCGGATTTTACCAGTTTTCAAAGAAACTTACGTCAAAAATTGACAAATTCCGTACTATCGTTATCAAAGTTTTTCGGAGAGCTCCTCAGATGTGCAGTTATCTAACGAAAATACCAATAACACCTAAATTGGTAAAAGATGGAAAAGCCAAAACAGTGGACAGCAAAAGTGGTGAACCAGAACGAACTGTGTTTGGAGGATTCGTACTTTTTTTATATTTTATGGGAAATAATTATTGCCAATTTTGATCGTGTGGCTAACTATTTAAAGTAAAGCTTAGCTTTGTTATTTCATTAATTGCCAAACAGCAGCAGGCCTCATGATTTCGAGCGAGTATCGTGACATTAAAGATTACCAGTATAAACCTCTAGTCCATGTTATAGCGGTATATTAGGAAACCTGATTTTTTATTTATCTCAATAATGTTCTTTATTAGTCTAAATTATAGTTTCAAAATCAAAACAAAGCTCACTTCGTTGGCTCCGCTTATTTTGTTAGAACTAAACAAAATCAATCATTAGTGTACATATTTTCTTTAGCCTGAGTAGGTACATATCCCGACTGTTCCCTCGCCCTTTCGATCATTCTAACCCAATCCCGTCTCCAGGGTGCCCCGGCTGGATCCCGCCCTGGACATAGGGGAGTCCCAGCTACTTGACACGTCGGCCGCCAAGCATAAGCGAGCCGTGCGCCCTAAGAAGAACCACCCGAAGACCAGGTCTAACGGCCTAAAGGAACAAGCTGCCAGGTCGGTATCATATTATAACGCTTCCTTGCTGCTCCTAACATGCCGTCCATGTCACCTTGTCAGTTTTGTAATTAATAACCATCATAAACTGAAGTACATACAATAGAATTTGTCGATATGAAACTTCTGAAGAAAGGTATGGAGTAGGTACATGAACAAGTTTTGATATTGTGAGGGAGGGTAATAGGTATACCTACATTAGCAATAACGCAAAAACAGATAGACTAGAAGTTCAATGTGCAGTCAGTGAAAGGTGGCGGGTGCAAAAGTGCATTTTGTAGCCTGAAAAGAGTTTATAAATTCTAACCTTTCAATTCAAAAAGTTTTTATACCACCTGTCCACTGAAAATGCATTAATACTTATTACATGTCAGTGCACCAACCTCATTTTTAAAATAATCGACCTTCCATCACAAAAACTGCATCATAAGAACTTTTAATAATTTTCATTATTCAATAAATTTTTCATTATCCATCATAAAATATAAGCAGTGAAGTTTTAATACCTGAGAGTTAGTGCAAGCGTTACATAACGCAGAATTGAGTTTTCCAGAAAAAATGCGTAAAAGCCTAAAAAATGGGTACCTAATTACACCTAGCATTTTTCTCGCTGTAGTAAAGTGAGAAAAATTGTATGTGTCGCTCCGCAGTAAAGTTATTCTGCTTGTCGTAACTTTGAAACCCTCACGTCGCTACGCTCAGGAGACTAATATTTAATTCCACACAGTTACAATCCTAGAATCCTTCGCTTGCTCAAGTTTCAATACAATTAGGTACCTACTCGCGCCAAAAACCCAGTTTGCAGCCTTGCGTGACAAATAACATTTTTTTAAATTCCCACACTAGCGAACAATTTATTAATATATATAATTATGTAATTCTTACATAATTTACACGAATGACCTTCAGATTGTTTATAACGAAACCCGACCGTGGTCCAATTACCCCATTCCATCAAAATTAACTAGAAATTATAATGTGCAAAAAATAAAATTAGAATAAATCAAAACAAGCGTGACCGAGTTATGGCTACGTGCTACATCTATCTCGCCTGCGAATTTCACAAGAACTATTATTCAGTGACGGTTATATAACCATTATAATACAAGCTAAACACTAGATGACCTAAATGTGTACTACAAACTTCACATAACATTTATAATTTGTGAAAGACTACAGAAAAGCATTAGCTGTTTGAATAAAAATTGCACCTATCTAATGTGTCGTTTGTAACATTATAAAAAATTACTTACCTCCTTATGTCAAAGGTAATTTCTGAAATTAATATGCTTTCCAAGTTTTTGGCAACCTACTTATCAACATTTTTCGATTTGGCAAATCTTATATCTCTTTAGATATTGGATCCGAATGATAATAATAGCTGGAGTAAAGAATTTGACTTTAAAAGATTATAACGATACAAAACATGAATTAGATTTCAACGTTACCTATAATTTGCAGATCCAACAAGCCGCTTTTAGTCAGACTCAGGATGGGTTTCCCTTCCCATCGCTATTATTAATCTGTGCCACCACCCTTTCACATCGCCTCTCTGGTCTAGTGTTTGAAACCACCTATCTCAGGGTTCGGTTGGTGGTTGGGATTTTTACAAGCATCAGATTCCAGACAATTTATTTTTCAATTGTCGTAGTTGTCTGGTGGGATAACGCCGCTTAAGGGTTAAGTTTGCCTGGCTAGCATCTTACCTCAGTCTGCCGATGCGGCCATAACAATAACGTTAACACCATTGTTGTATCTGGCAGCTCCAATATAGATAGATCCTCTGTGGTTGAAAAATCCAGATTTAGCTCTTTTCCATCTGCAGCCTTATCATCACCTACCATCAGGTTACATGAAGGCCAAGAGCTACCCCTTAAGAATAATAATAAAAACAGTGGTTTTTCTTACCATCTGCATGAAACTTTACGTTACGTGAGTCGAAGGGGGATATGCGCGTATATCTGTTTCCCAATAATTATAATTTGGACATTTTGGCCTAGGTGTTTTTATGTCTACAAATTGAAGAATAATAGAATCATTAACGTTTCTCACAATATTTTATTGCCTTACGCAACAATGACTGTGCCTACAGACAACACAATCACCTTCCTTGATACTGACCAAAATGATTGATTAGGTCAACGCCTCTTGTTCCGGGAAGAAAAATTACGACCACATTCATTACTCTTACTCTTTGACAACCAGTACCAGTCTAAATAGACCCCGCTGGGGATCTAGATACACTCTCACAACAACATATTTATTTGTTTAACGAGGGATACTGCAGCTCATCTTCAGCTGGTCCAAAAAGTTGGCCTGGCTAACAATTTCTAGACATAATCTACATACAATAGTAAATTTGCTTACCACCCACTCATAATTTGTGAACAAATAGTTTGTAATTAACAATTCCAATATTTATCTGCCTTTTGAGTGGCCCAGTTTTCCACTGACTGTATAAAGCACAGAATACTTTGACTCCAAAGAATATAAAGGTAAATAAAAAGTCCAGAGAAAGCAACCTATTTTTTTCTGTTGCTCATAAATCAGCTTTTTTCTCCAATTATTAAGTATTCAATACTTTCAAAGTTTAAACACTTTTCAAATATTGAAATGTATAAGGTATTCTTAATTGTAACTATAATAAGGAATAAAAATACAAAAATTACATCAAAGAATATAATTTAAGAAATAAACCTGTGAAAAAAGTCAATTAGAATAATATTTTAATGGAAATATATGGGCTGAGCATCATCATCATCAAGTTAATTAGGCTACTGCTCAACAGTTCTTTTGATTCTAGACATCGTAAAACTACAATGAATGTGGGCCAAATTAACATGCATAATCTATTAACAAAGACAACACGAAATGGATATTATTAGATAAAGTAATAAAAAATCGCTGCCATGTAAAAGTATCTTGATTTCATGATCCAGTTCGTACAGGTTTTTAATGATGTTTTTAATATGACAAATTTTATTACCTAACCAAAGCTTTCCTGGTTGTCATGAGGAATGGGTATTAGTGCCATAGTATAAATTATTTCATCATCATTACCGAAGCAGCCTATATACGTCTGCACTGCTAGGCATAGGCCTTCCTACGTGGGAGTAACGCATGAGGTGTTTGGGCCATAACACCACCACTCGGGCCCTATGCGGAGCGGTTGCAGTGGAGCAACGGATACAAATTTTGATTAACCATTCCGGGATTGACCAAGGTGAAAGTTGGTTTGTTTTGGTAATCGAAACCAGAGCTCCTAATTATAATTTACTTCATCATCAATTATCATATTAGCCATGAAACCCACTACTGTGTGTAACCCTCACCAGATCATCAGTCTACCTTGTGGGGCATCTCCCAGTACGCGGCCGCCACTCGAGGATGTAGCCTGCCCATTGCCACTCGAGGCTCGCAGCACGGTGGGCTATGTCGGTGACTTTAGTTCTGCGGATCTCATAATTTCTGATTCGATCACGCAGAGAAACACCAAGCATAGCCCTTTCCATTGCCCTCTGGGTGACTTTGAGACTTTCGTATGTGGTCCATTGTAAGGGGCTACTTCTCGGTTCCGTATGTCATCACTGGCAACACCGAAGAATTAAAGACTGTAATTTACTAAGTATAACTTGGATGTTGATAAATTAGGACGTTGTCCTTGTTGTATTAGCTTTAAAATTCATAGACAATTCTTTTGTTACAAAAAACAGCTGTCTGCTAAATTAACAGTCATCAAATGCGCTAAGTTATTATAGTCGTTTAGTTTTCTAAAATTATACAATTTCCTTAATTTTGCTGTCCTAAGAAGAAGAAAATAAAAAAAAATATGGATAAAATCAACAAAGTCGTTTTCAAGTTATGGCGTGCCCAGGAAAAAAGGGATTTATTTTTATATGTTTATACAATTTTTATCACATATTATTGGGATCCGCTCCACTTGTACATACAGCATTGTGCAGCATAAACCACTTGAGTTGGTGCGTAATATCCCGCCGCTTTGTCTGGAAAATCCTGCGACTTCTGTTTTGAGCTTACCAGTAGGTATATATGCTATTAACCATGCAGATATAGCTTTTAATGTCACGATCTTATCTTCTGATAAAATCCCTTCTGAGCAAAATGGCTTGAACTCTAATAGCTACGTGATAAAAGGCATTTGTGGCGAGGTGTAAATATGACCTCATTTTACTTGTTGATCATTGTTCTATTGGTTCCATAGAATGTTGTACTTTCATTCAGTAGCAAATCGCATTAGTCTGAATCATACTATAAGTTTAGGTTGGCTGGAATATTTTTAGATAGTTATAACAAAATTATCTTCTATAAATAAAGCCTACATTTAATCTGTTTATTTGCAACCTCGTTTTCGAGATTCTTCCATAATCCCCAGCACAAGATGCTCGACATGATTAAGTTTTGGAAGTGACCCGGAATCCTTTGCGATCGTGTTTTCATCGGTGCCCCGTATTTTAGTGTCGTGATGTGGGATTTACGAGCTTTGCTTTTTTTGAAGACGATACAGTGTTGATCATTTATTTTTGGCAATGTAACCCTGTTCCGTGACCCCTAATTAGAACCAGGACGATCGGTCATCTTTCCATGTTCAAAATAAGTATTTTGCATTTTAAACAAAGATTAGCTTGCGAGATGATCATTGTGGATAATTAAGATCACCGTCTTTACTTTAATTAGATGTTATTCCTTGAATACGCTTTTTTGTCTTCGACATAAACGCTTTGTGCCAAACATAAATAAAACTTTCTGTCATCACATTTCTGTTTAGCAGAGGATTTTTGCTTAAACTTTTATCCTCCTATCTTAATTAAGCATAACTGTCATATTAATACACTCCGAACGTTAAGTTTCTGGCCATTAGTAATGTTTAAACTAGAAATGCCACTATAACAATAATGTTAACAGCATTGTTATGTTCCGGCAGTTAGAGATAAGATAGCCAGTTCCAATCCGGGTGTAGCTCGCTTCCATCGTCGGCCTTGTCTTCACTAAACAACAGGTAAGATGAAGGCCAAGAGTTAACCTGTTGAGGTAAAAAAAAGTCACGATTTAACCGTTTATGATCTTCGGAGTAACATTGACACATTTAGCCAAGCCAAGCCAAGCTAATTAATCAGCCAAATAATGTTATTAATGCAAATTTGCATTAACATCTATTTTTTAACATTATTTTTATGGGATTTTTGATACGATAGGTTCATCTTGTCTTAATTCATCATTCCGTCATAAATACTCAAAGCAAAACACACTCCCTTTTCGAACCTCTCAACAGCTTAAATATTTAACTTACAGAAGTTCTATAGCAAGGTGGCCAAAGCTCCTTGTGCCAAGAACACTCACAGCAAATGAGGCCACCTGTCATACTCCAGAAATAAGAAATTGAACTTACACATGTAAAAAAACTAGTAAGTAAATAAAATCTAAATTAGCGGATTATTGTTAAAAAAGCACACGTGATTTTCAAACAGGTTGTATTAATTACAAAACGTCATAAAAATGAAGAGCTTGCCAAATTAAGTAGGTGAGTCGTCTGCGTGGACAGGCACTTCCTGATATTCTTATTAGTGTCTGTATCATAGTTTGAATGATAAACACGGGCTAATTACTATTTTGGCAAATGTGAATATCGGAAATTTAAGAATAAAATCATCATGCTAGATTTAATTCTCAGGTATAAAATAACAATGTACTAACATGTAACTACCTAATTTATAATTTTATAGATTTTTTATCAAATTATTGGGTATATCTAAATTTATTGATGCTTAACTCAATTCATCATACGGTATGCAATTATATACAGTTTTATTGTTCAGTTCTTAACTATGGGAAAAAATACCGCCAAAAGTCAAATACTTTTTAAACCGCCTCTGTGGTCTAGTGGTTGAGACCACCTGCCTCAGATCTAGAGGTCCGGGATTCAATTTCCGTAGGGGCAGAAATTTTCTGCTTGGTTTGGTTGGTGATAGGGCTTTTCTAAGTCCGCCTTGCTAGCTACCACCATCTGACCTAAGTCTGCCGCCATAACAAATAATTGTGTTCCGGCAGTTAGCGGTGAGATATCCAGTTCCTCTGTGGTTGAGGAATCCGGGTGTAGTTCGCTTCCATCGTCGGCCCTTATCTTCACTTACCATCAGGTGAGATGAAGGCCAAGAGTTACCCCGTTAAGGTTAAAACAAAGAACCAGGCATGCTTTGCAATATCCGTAAAGAGAAAACACATAGTAACAAATGTTTTTATACTCTAAAAACCTTCGCAGACGTCCCTAAAACACCTTTTAACAAACAACCTAACTAACAACCCTAAAACAAAGTTTCATCACAATCTGATGAATGGATGGTCCCCTATGCAGACAAACATAAAAACATTGATTTTTATTTATTTAAATGTGTAGTGCTTGCGCAATAATATCGGAAAAGGAGTTGTTTCATATCCAGCCAGGTAAATCTACAATATTTCAAAAAATCGTGAATAAACTCCGGAATCCGGGAAAAATAGAGAAATACTACTAATTCGTTCACTTGTGGATACAAAGTTTAAAAAATTCAAATTGATTTGTCAATTTCACCGTTATTAATCGTCACCAAAGTCTCATAGTTGTCATGATGAATATTTGACATTAAAACTAATTACTTTATTTATTTAACATTATACATAATGTAATGAATATTTGGCTTTGTTGGAGTTTTTCTATAAAAAATCTTGTTTTGTACCATCATGAAACACTGAAAATTAAACGGAAATGGAGAATTTAAAACTGTTCTGCATGTTTTTGCTTACTTTTTGAGTAGTTAGGTACCTATAGTGTAGAAATCTCCAATCGCGGTCTAAAAATGTTTATCAGTTTTCAAGTTATATTCTCTGTCACTCTGTGTGCAGTAGGCAAAGGCGAAAATGCTAAGTCGCGATACTTATTTCATTTTACATAATTATATCGAGCATCTATTCACTAAAGCGTGTTAATGACTTTTATGACACATTATAATGATAATTGTAGTACTAAAGGCGGCGCGGGAGCGACTGCGAGAATTTGATTATTTCATCCTCTGATCTGCAAATCTGCGTATGAATACTTTTACTGTTCATTTGTGTTGTTATTTGTTTTTATTTCATCTTGTGGTGGTACATCGTCTAGATTTCATTCATGTCTATAATTTGTGTATATCAAATACATAAGTTGACTTAGAGAGTACAGTAGCGAAGAGAGTATTGATTGTGCGAGTTAACAAGATTTAATATTCGTAGCAAGTTTCCTTTTTTTCTCGGTACATTACGTCGTATTGGATCAGCTTCAGACACCTACCCATTCCACCGAGCTTACTTGGCGAGTATCGTGATACTTCTTGTGTTACTGAGGCTATTTAGTCGTATATAATTGATAAGCAGCCTTTCATGTGAATAGGCAATGTGTGTGCCTAGTAAGTGATTCGGATGGCGTGAGTTAAGGTGTTTAGAAGGTGCGCGATTTCATATCGCCGGTAAGCCACCAATTCACTCTAGCGTTAGGGAAACCTACGCCGGTAACCGGCCCTGTCGTCAGGTTATAGGGCGGACAATGACCTTCTATAATAAGCTGAGAAGCTTCAATTTCATCACATCCGAAGACATGGAATCAATATAGGTGCTTTTAGCTACCTCGCCCAGTACCATGGATTTATTGTATTGTTTGTATTATTGATATAGGTTTAGTTTGGCCAAACTAAGGTCGAAGGTCAATTGTCAAGACGGGACGTGTATTGCAGACGCTCAGAATTGCCGCAGCCCCGCCACAAACTATGTACCGATTGACCTGATGAGGTCAGGGATCGGCTTACAGTCGATATCGGCCGAACGCTCCCCCCGGAAGGTTGCGAAACGACTTAGTCGAGGCTAGTAAGCCCGCGTCCCTTGGAGCAGTTCTCCTGACTCTAATACAAAAGAAATTAAACATTAAACTCACAGCACTGGATACTCTCAACACTACAAGACCTGACCTAATTCTCCTATCAATCAAGTATACTCGCTATACAAACCACTACCCTAATTGAAGAGTTGCTCTGCATGGGTGCTCGGCTCGCCTTTCTGCTATTACTGTCTCGCTGCTTCGTACACTATAATCTCCATCAGACCTAGCTCTCCTCCTAGCTAAATCCTAACCCTAAGTTATACGGTTTACCATCTGGTATTTCTAATATAGTACTATGAGTGTGGATCGTAGCCCATTGTCCTGCTGCGTGTGAATAAGTTAAGCTAGCCAATCAAAAATAATATCTAAGTTAGAAAATTCTATGTCCTGAGGCGGGGATCGAACCCGAGACCTTTCATAAACTGGACGACTGCTCTAACCATCTAAGCCAATCCTAGTTTAGACGCTCTTGCTTTTGCATCAATGAGGTTAGCGTATAGAATTCTGCAATTCCCTAATTATCGAGTACTGTTTGATATAAATAAGCGAGTGTCTGTCCATCGGTATAAAGTCTATTGATTCTGACTGTAACATCTTATAAATTGGCTGTGCTATCCGCGGGTGGTCTTATGACATTCGCTTATCTATGCCATCAAGCTAGGGGTTTTATAACTATAAGAAGGAAACTCAATATTATGTTAATAAATATTAATTTATTTATGCAATATACGAAACTTGGATTATTTAGATCATTCACGATAGTGGATGACCGAATGTTCCATTCCTAGCCATTATGATCAAGAGAAAATAGAACATTCAAACTAAAAACTCTTGTCGGCTTGAACTTATAATCTAGCACATAACAAACAAAGAAACATGCACACACTCTTAACTACAAATTATGTAAAATTCTATTTTAACTTATTTAATCAGATACACAAAACGGAGTTACAACAAAGCATGTAGGTATACTTAGAAGTATTTAAATTTCAGAGGTGAATTTACAATCGGGAGGTATTAATCACTGAATACATTCAATTGTGACTCTTTATCAACTTTATGCCTTATAATCTTCGATTTCGTAACAACAAGTTCAATGAATTGTCTTCACTGTATTATGATAAATCTATCTCGAAAACTATATATAATTTACATAGGAAAGGTTTAAGATTTTGCAAAACAATTCATTCGTTTACATAATTACAATGATAAAATGTTGAAGGTACGCTTGTAGATTGTAATTTGTTTATGTACCTTAATGGGTTAGATTGTAGAAAAAAATAGAAGTGGACTTCTTCATTCATATAACACTACTTTATAATGGAGGTAAAATCGTCTACAATTTATTTTACAGTTTATACCTTAAATTTAGTATGTACGCTAATGTTCCAGAATTTTACTTATTTACTTTCATAATTCTCCCATATTAATGAATTATACAACTAGAATCGTAAATCTCCATAATTATACAATCATCTATTAGGTGAAATGCACTTAGAAAACCAATAATAAATTAATACAAGTAGGTATCCAATCTAATGCTACTATGAATTATTGAATGTCATAACTAACATCATTGTCATCATCATCATGAACACATTACTATTTTACCTATCAACTACGGTACTTCTCTAGTCTTCACTAGGTTATATTATTGTAATGGACAACTGATTTATTGAGTTGAATTTTTATCATTGTCTGGATTAACTCCGGGCACGCAATTTCAATTATATTAGGATGAATTTAGTGGAATATGTATCGAAATTTGTACGTTACCAAATGCAGCCCTGGAACCTTCTGAATCACTGAATTTAGTCTTATTGTTGGTTAGTTACCAACTATGTAGATTATGTCAACACTGACTCTAGAAGACTTGTCTAGCTAACCCTATGGTCAACTCTAGACTGAATGCCTATCCTACCACCAAGTTTCTGACATGGCCTTTGGTACATCCCCTTTTCCCCACTTTTTGACCCACCCAATTTCTCTGATTGGTTCGTTAGACAACACCCACCCCGAAGTTCGCGGAACCAATTCTGCATAACATGTGGTCTTAAGATAATTTTTTACTCCTCATAACTGAGTTCTTAATTGCTCAATAGAACGAGGGTTCTTTTGTATCTAATTTGTAAAGATTGTAATTTTAACCTTTTTTTGCCGTCTGTTAAGATCAATTTTATGTCTCCTTGTCTTTATATTGGTTCCTCATATTACAATTTACGACTCACCCCGGGCCGCTTAAGACAAATGTATTTTGGCCATTTGTTTATTTTACGAGCTAAGCTCAGTAGGATATTTAATTTTTGTTCAATAGTGTTCCTTTATATTTATTTTTTTTTCCCAGCCTTCGCTTTCTAAATTCCTAGATTTAATGTTTGGCTCCATCTGGCGTGCAATTAGTTGCGCTTTTGGGTCGTATTTCCGAAAATTGTTTTTGGTTATTTTTATTTGTTATATTTATTAAGTTTAATATGAATAGCCTACCACCTCACACTCCCCCAAATAGATTTTGAAACATCCTTAGACTCTATTTTCACCCTACCCCACAATCAACCGTGTTTGAAAATATATTTCACTTCTCTATCTCATAAACCTCGACTAAATTTGGATGCTGCTCTACAAAAAAAATTTCTCACACTCATCTACTATATCTCACGAAACCCCAAACTTTCGCACAGCAGTCCTTGTTAGCTTGTTAGCTAGGACGCAATAAAATTCTGGCCCTTCCCATTGTTTGTGATCCATTCTTTGTTAAATCTTTTGTGTTTATCACCGTGTTTAACACCGGTGTTTATTGGTCAGTCAATATGTTGAAACATCTTTTATTTGTTTAGATAATAGCGGAAAAGGTGTATCGCGTTATAATTTCCTTTTATTTTATTGGTTTGCATATCGATCAATGTATAAACGTTGTCATAAGGAACTGCCCCGATCCGAAATGGCCCCTCGAATAACCGCATGAATTTTTTTTGTTAACCTTTTATCCGCGTCTGATCTTGCTAAAACCCTAAGCTTTACTAAGTCTCCTATTTCGAAGTGAATTAGTTTATGGTTTTTTATTATAATAGTTTTCCCTACTAGCAGCCGCTTTATCCATATTCACCCGAGCCTGTTGTCGCATATGTTGTAACGTTTCCACCAAACGTTCGTTTCTATTTTGTCCTTGCCTAGTAAAATCGGTAGATAATATGGTTTTAGTTCCCCATACTAATTCGATTGGAGTATAACCCGTCGTCCTATGTGTCACCTTATTATAGCAATCCTCAATATTCGGTAATAAATCTACCCAGGAACGATGGGATTTGTCGCAATAAGTCCGGAATAACCGCCCGAGCTCGTTGTTCACTCTTTCCGTTGAGTTTGGCCGCGGGTTTCTCACTGATGTATGTGTTAATTCTATACCTAATTGCCTAACTCGCACCTCTATCAGAACATAGAGACCTAATTTTTATCTTTTCGTGAAACTTCTTTACGCAAGTTAGTGTGGCTTTCCCAACAGCCCTACGCAAAGGATACAAATTTATTAACTTACTGAAAGCGTCCTGTATAACGAAAATATATTTATACCCGTACTTTCCTGCGGGTAAAGGACCGTAAATGTCGCAAAAAGCTTTTTCTCCAACGTCACGAGCCAATACTGTCTTGATGGGCCCCGTATGCGTCTCTAACGCATGTTTAGACTTTTGGCATGCATCGCAAGCTCGCACTATCCGCCCTATCTCGCGTAACATGTCCGCAAAATAATATTGTCGTTTCATCAACCAATTTTATAACGTGCTCATATTTGTCCGTAAGCCCTAGTTTATTCGTGAATACCTTACTATGCTTTTCCAATACATGTGACAACAGTCTCTTTTGTTCGTTACTCAAATTCATTTCATTTAAAAAAAACCTTCCTACTGTCATTACTGTTTGTTTTATCGTTTGATATTGGGCATTCTACTGCATGAGCGTTTTGTCTTAACATCAAGCCGATAACCGTGGCATTCGTCTCTCCCCCTAATCGTTCGACCTCGCAATCTGAATTTAATCTGATACTGGATTTTACCCCCAAGTGTTCGATCGTTAACGTCCGTTCTTTACCACAATTTACGACTCCCTTCACACGCTCTAACCAATCATAACCTAATATTAAAGATCTGGGTAACTTCCGCATAATTAACACAGGTGCCTCAACTAAAGTGCTACCTAATTTGAACTCTATTAACACTAACCGATGTGTACTCTCACTACGTGATCCAAACGCTCCTTGTACCTGTACAGTTGGGATAACGACCTCGGATAATTCTCCACACTCTCTCCGTATAGAATCATACAATTCTCTCGTGATCCCGCTGATCTGACTTCCGGTGTCAATAAGTGCGTTCATATACTTCCCATACAACCACACACATACTTCAGGTAATTTAGGTAACGAATAATCATCTCCCATCTCACCCGTCTCGTCTAACTCATGAAAAATAGTGTACACCTCTCTGCCTCTATTCTTACAAGACTCACATATAGCTACACTCTCGTCGCACTCTACGATATTACAAAATTGATCCTCTAATAAGATTCCTATACTGTTTGCTATTGTTTTAAAATCGTAATCGTCCTCACTTACGTTTCTCTTCAACGGCCGCCTAATACCTCTTCCGTTTATTCCTAAGCCTTGTCCTACCTTCCAACCGGATCTAATTAGAATCTTGTAAGCTACATTATTATCTACGCGTTCTAAAGTCCTTAGTTCCCCGTTTTCACACATCGATAAGTTTTTAGGACTCTCCTGTGCAGGGGACATTAGTTTTTTGTTTTGTCTTCCCCCACAGATTTCAATGGAACAGAAGCCTCACCGTCCTTTACAAAAGTGATAGCGTGCCTTGCGGGGTGAAATCCTCCCCCTCTCACTGAAGATGACGCGGCCCTATTATAATTTGACCTATAACCTAACCGCCCTTGCCGACTTCCCCTACCTCTCGATGATCCTCGTCTATCCTGCCATACGCCAGCTGACATCGTAGCAGTGACTGGCCGCCTAATGTATTTATTTTTGTGGATATTGCCGCTATAATTACTCGTAAGGAAAGGCCGCCGTTTCGTGACAACATTCTGCTCTAAACTTCTAAGGAATTTCGCTCCGTTCAATAAAGTAGGTTCCTCCGTTCTAGTAAACCATAACTGTTGGATATCTATCGAATAATGTCGCATTATAGAATTCACGAGATCCCGCTCGCTAAATTCAATTGTCAATGACTGCATCGACTCCGCTTGTTCGGCGAAATGTTCCGACAACGTGACTCCTGAGTCTTCTAAATATACTGCGTTAATCAATCTATATCTCACAGATTCCTGTATTTGTTCGGTCCAGTAGTTGCGTCTAAAGTCGGCCTCAAAATCGGCAATTGTAGACCATCCTTTTGCATACAATTCCATGACCTTCCGCGCATGTCCCGTGACACATTCTAAAGCAATATCTACCTCTCGATCATGAGCATTTAATGATCTAATGTATTTTTTTAATCGTTTTAAGAACGTAATGGGGTTAGTCAAAGGTTTTCCGTCAAAGATAGGTTTGTTCACGGTGGGCTGAATGACGAATATATTTCTCGTATCTTGCGAAGTCGCAGACGTGGGACTGATGGTTTCACGCGATTGACCTCCAATGTCACTACTACTCTCTCCCCCAGCCATCTCGCGTGGTAGTACGTTCTATGACCCATTTCGTTCGTCTTTATTAGTTGAACTAAGCTTTTGTAATTTGTCATGAAATTCATTCATCCGCTGCAATAACAATTCTAATGTCGCGTTCCCTACACCTTCGGTCCGCTCCTCTGATCTCGCGGCGTTACTACCTTTATCATTCGACCTACCTCGTCTCTCTACGCGTCTACCTCTACGTTCCGACATTTTATGAAATATACCGGTCATCAATTTCGTGGCTACTATTAGTACGGTCACTATTATACTATACTAATTCGTCAAAGTACGCGCGACTGAAAAAAAATTTAATTTAACTACCGAATTAGTGATCTCTAAAACGTCTGTTGTCGTATTTCCTCGCGTTCCACCCGGTAATCTGAAATCTCATATTTCATAAGTTACACAATCAAACATAAGCACATGAATTATGTGAAGTCATCTCCTTCTCGTGATATCTAGCTAAACACATAGGTATATAACCATGCACAATTTGTCCGTCCGTGGCATCTCTGAAAGCAAACTTTTAGTACTCGATAATGTGTTCCTACGTTGTGTATTTTTTTTTTAAATATATAAATATATATAGGTTCTAATCCATTCGCGTCGTTGCTCCGAACACGTAGCTGGATCCTCTGGTCACGGCACCATTTCTGTGGTGGTACATCGTCTAGATTTCATTCATGTCTATAATTTGTGTATATCAAATACATAAGTTGACTTAGAGAGTACAGTAGCGAAGAGAGTATTGATTGTGCGAGTTAACAAGATTTAATATTCGTAGCAAGTTTCCTTTTTTTCTCGGTACATTACGTCGTATTGGATCAGCTTCAGACACCTACCCATTCCACCGAGCTTACTTGGCGAGTATCGTGATACTTCTTGTGTTACTGAGGCTATTTAGTCGTATATAATTGATAAGCAGCCTTTCATGTGAATAGGCAATGTGTGTGCCTAGTAAGTGATTCGGATGGCGTGAGTTAAGGTGTTTAGAAGGTGCGCGATTTCATATCGCCGGTAAGCCACCAATTCACTCTAGCGTTAGGGAAACCTACGCCGGTAACCGGCCCTGTCGTCAGGTTATAGGGCGGACAATGACCTTCTATAATAAGCTGAGAAGCTTCAATTTCATCACATCCGAAGACATGGAATCAATATAGGTGCTTTTAGCTACCTCGCCCAGTACCATGGATTTATTGTATTGTTTGTATTATTGATATAGGTTTAGTTTGGCCAAACTAAGGTCGAAGGTCAATTGTCAAGACGGGACGTGTATTGCAGACGCTCAGAATTGCCGCAGCCCCGCCACAAACTATGTACCGATTGACCTGATGAGGTCAGGGATCGGCTTACAGTCGATATCGGCCGAACGCTCCCCCCGGAAGGTTGCGAAACGACTTAGTCGAGGCTAGTAAGCCCGCGTCCCTTGGAGCAGTTCTCCTGACTCTAATACAAAAGAAATTAAACATTAAACTCACAGCACTGGATACTCTCAACACTACAAGACCTGACCTAATTCTCCTATCAATCAAGTATACTCGCTATACAAACCACTACCCTAATTGAAGAGTTGCTCTGCATGGGTGCTCGGCTCGCCTTTCTGCTATTACTGTCTCGCTGCTTCGTACACTATAATCTCCATCAGACCTAGCTCTCCTCCTAGCTAAATCCTAACCCTAAGTTATACGGTTTACCATCTGGTATTTCTAATATAGTACTATGAGTGTGGATCGTAGCCCATTGTCCTGCTGCGTGTGAATAAGTTAAGCTAGCCAATCAAAAATAATATCTAAGTTAGAAAATTCTATGTCCTGAGGCGGGGATCGAACCCGAGACCTTTCATAAACTGGACGACTGCTCTAACCATCTAAGCCAATCCTAGTTTAGACGCTCTTGCTTTTGCATCAATGAGGTTAGCGTATAGAATTCTGCAATTCCCTAATTATCGAGTACTGTTTGATATAAATAAGCGAGTGTCTGTCCATCGGTATAAAGTCTATTGATTCTGACTGTAACATCTTATAAATTGGCTGTGCTATCCGCGGGTGGTCTTATGACATTCGCTTATCTATGCCATCAAGCTAGGGGTTTTATAACTATAAGAAGGAAACTCAATATTATGTTAATAAATATTAATTTATTTATGCAATATACGAAACTTGGATTATTTAGATCATTCACGATAGTGGATGACCGAATGTTCCATTCCTAGCCATTATGATCAAGAGAAAATAGAACATTCAAACTAAAAACTCTTGTCGGCTTGAACTTATAATCTAGCACATAACAAACAAAGAAACATGCACACACTCTTAACTACAAATTATGTAAAATTCTATTTTAACTTATTTAATCAGATACACAAAACGGAGTTACAACAAAGCATGTAGGTATACTTAGAAGTATTTAAATTTCAGAGGTGAATTTACAATCGGGAGGTATTAATCACTGAATACATTCAATTGTGACTCTTTATCAACTTTATGCCTTATAATCTTCGATTTCGTAACAACAAGTTCAATGAATTGTCTTCACTGTATTATGATAAATCTATCTCGAAAACTATATATAATTTACATAGGAAAGGTTTAAGATTTTGCAAAACAATTCATTCGTTTACATAATTACAATGATAAAATGTTGAAGGTACGCTTGTAGATTGTAATTTGTTTATGTACCTTAATGGGTTAGATTGTAGAAAAAAATAGAAGTGGACTTCTTCATTCATATAACACTACTTTATAATGGAGGTAAAATCGTCTACAATTTATTTTACAGTTTATACCTTAAATTTAGTATGTACGCTAATGTTCCAGAATTTTACTTATTTACTTTCATAATTCTCCCATATTAATGAATTATACAACTAGAATCGTAAATCTCCATAATTATACAATCATCTATTAGGTGAAATGCACTTAGAAAACCAATAATAAATTAATACAAGTAGGTATCCAATCTAATGCTACTATGAATTATTGAATGTCATAACTAACATCATTGTCATCATCATCATGAACACATTACTATTTTACCTATCAACTACGGTACTTCTCTAGTCTTCACTAGGTTATATTATTGTAATGGACAACTGATTTATTGAGTTGAATTTTTATCATTGTCTGGATTAACTCCGGGCACGCAATTTCAATTATATTAGGATGAATTTAGTGGAATATGTATCGAAATTTGTACGTTACCAAATGCAGCCCTGGAACCTTCTGAATCACTGAATTTAGTCTTATTGTTGGTTAGTTACCAACTATGTAGATTATGTCAACACTGACTCTAGAAGACTTGTCTAGCTAACCCTATGGTCAACTCTAGACTGAATGCCTATCCTACCACCAAGTTTCTGACATGGCCTTTGGTACATCCCCTTTTCCCCACTTTTTGACCCACCCAATTTCTCTGATTGGTTCGTTAGACAACACCCACCCCGAAGTTCGCGGAACCAATTCTGCATAACATGTGGTCTTAAGATAATTTTTTACTCCTCATAACTGAGTTCTTAATTGCTCAATAGAACGAGGGTTCTTTTGTATCTAATTTGTAAAGATTGTAATTTTAACCTTTTTTTGCCGTCTGTTAAGATCAATTTTATGTCTCCTTGTCTTTATATTGGTTCCTCATATTACAATTTACGACTCACCCCGGGCCGCTTAAGACAAATGTATTTTGGCCATTTGTTTATTTTACGAGCTAAGCTCAGTAGGATATTTAATTTTTGTTCAATAGTGTTCCTTTATATTTATTTTTTTTCCCAGCCTTCGCTTTCTAAATTCCTAGATTTAATGTTTGGCTCCATCTGGCGTGCAATTAGTTGCGCTTTTGGGTCGTATTTCCGAAAATTGTTTTTGGTTATTTTTATTTGTTATATTTATTAAGTTTAATATGAATAGCCTACCACCTCAATCTTTTTAACAATCTACGTAGGTAGGTACTTATTTGAGCATTTCTGCTAGATATTAGTATCTACAATATTACCCTGTTCTTAGTAAACGCTTATTTTAAAGCTGGTTATATGGAACAAGGCGATTAAACAGATCCGCACGGCTCATTTAATAACTGGACCTTGTTTTCAAATCTAATTCGTCCAATTTTTTATATGGGTAGACGCAAATCCATCTTCCGCGTTTCTTTGTATCTGGGTTCATGTCTTTCAGAATAATTGGGTTTTAAGATTGTTTTCATAAGCCTCCACTTGTTTATTTTGACGGATGTGAGAATGTGTTTTTGCATGTATGTGTAGGTATGTACCTACGCTATCATAAGTGATACTACCGGTAAGCGGTAGCAGGTCACAAAATATCTCGATAGTGAGAACAGAAAGTAAATTTAAATATGTCACTTTACTGTATAATGATTATTTTTTATTATGAAAATATTTTTTGTGCTTTAGTTTTAGACCAATATTAGTCATACATACTTAGGTAGGTATAAGAAAGTAGAAAGCAGTAGATCCACTTAATGTGGTGTTCACTGTACCTACATAGATCTAAAGCATTAAAACTGAAATAGAATTGAATATAAGTATAATATAATATATCTAGATATTCAATAATTTATATAAAGAACGATACATGAGAATTATCGGCCCAGTAGCACTGTTATTAATCTGTGCCAGTAGCTTTAAGCTTCAATAAACTTGCGCAAGAGTCCGTAAATCTAGCGCCGCACTGCTCCGTGCATCACACGCATGTTTTGTGTTTACAATACTGTGTTTTACGTGCTTACGCATGCTCTAATTTACATTCACGTTTTATTGATTGAAATGTAAAAGATTTCTGTTGATATACCTATAAAATTTCCATTAGAAAATTGACCCTTTACAGACTTACCTAGCCTTTCTGCGCAAAGGCTTACTTGTCAGACAACCAGAAAGTCGAGTCCAGAAAGATTAAATGGCGGAGTAGTGGTTTGAATGCTCTAGTTTCTTTTATGAAAACAAAACAAATGCCATATTGAGATCCTGCGTGCTTCGGAAGGCACGTTAAGCTGTGGGTCCCGGATGTTACTGCAACCGCTTGAACCTCCAACCCGCATTGAGCCAGCGTGGTGGTATTATGACCCAAACCCCCTGTGGGCCTGTGCCCAATAGGTCGTAACAGGGTGTTAGGGGACGTTCTCGGAAAATAAGGCAGGCAGACTTGTCACCTTAAACACGATTTGTTGGAAAATAAATTTGAAATCACGAAAACAAATCAGCTGTTCCATACAAACAGGCCGTGTAGATATTACAATTTGTATGAAACAGCTGATTTTTTTTCGCAATTTCAAAAATAATTTTAGGGTGACCAGCTATGCGATTCTCTAAGTCAGTAGCCATGGATTCGTAGCTGTCGGCAGCGCTGTCATACCTTTTGGCGTTTTTTTGACAACTGTTGGCGACACCAGCGTTCCGACGATGAGCACGGCATGAATCGGAACTAAAAAGTTGTTGATTTTTATGCGATTTTTGTTGCGATACAATTTTAACACAACAAAAACGAAATCGAAAAGTTTCGATTGTACTTCATGTCGTATAACCAAAACATAGACAATCATACACAGCCATGAGACCGACGTAGAGATTAGTGAATACGTTTTCGCGCAGCCGCAGTGCGCAAACGTCAAAACCAATGGCAACTCGTCGTCTTTGTCAGGCGTCAAGTTCGATGTCGAAAATATTTGTTTGTGAATCATACTGCAGCACTGCCACCTGTTTTCATATTCGAGAGCGTCCCCCTAACACCCTGTATACAACGCATACACTGATGTGATATGAAGTACAATTTAGAAAAACTATTATGAAGACGCAGTTAATATGGAAGTAAAAGTTTAATCACAATCCCAATGCCCATTATTTATATTGAGACGGAAAGAATAGTTTTATTTTAAACTTTATGTTCCTAAAAATATGCATGTTAATTAACACATTTACTTTGATGTTTAAATATTTAAAGCTTCCTCCACACTAATTTAATTTCGGGTGACACTACCTATTACCATATATTATCTCTAGTATAAGCCAGTGCAGTCATATATCGTGCTCGAGATATTACACTATTATCTGCACTAATTCACCATTTTGATGGGTACATCATTACAAAAGTAGGCGATATCCAGACTAGACTGATGAACCCGGGCCGAGGGTCATCGAACCGGCCATGATGCTATTTACCGTTTCAGCGAGAAATAATCTCGGTGCTTTGCCTCGGTGCCATCGACGTCAAATTCTTTCAGGCAGGAGACAGTGTTTAGATAGGTAATTGATAAATTCCGACAGCGTTATGTTAAAAACATTATAAGTACAATATATTAAACATTGTCAATAAATTGATTATTCACGATTAACTTGTCCGAGATGCTTTTCGAACGTTGAATTTTTATATCTCAATATGTTGGTTTTTGAAATGATACACTAAGTATCTACCTGTACTATACAAATTCAATTCTGATATTTTTGAAACGATTAACACGCTGAGTTGGTTCAGAAGGCTGAATATAAACCAACGGTTGGTTCAACTCATAAAATAAAAGTCAATTACTGCACAAAATATATCAATATAATATTGTAAACAACTATTTTTGCCGAACTGAAATGAGGAACGCTTACGTATGTATTAGAGAGTAACTGGTGGTAGAAACAGAAGAATTTTTTTTTCGTTTATCTGGAATAAGGACAACAAACACTGAGATCATCATAATAAAATTATAAGCATAGAATTTGAGGTGCTTTCATCGCGTAGACATGCGGCTATCTCCAAAGTGCCTTAATCTGACTAGCAGCGTTATACCTCTGGTGGTCTATTGAAAATTCAAGTGTGTGTGGTGAATTCACACACACTGCTTCACGGGTTAAATGATGATACCAACTCTATATAGACTGTCTTTGTCTATCATTTCTCAGCTCGTGTAACTGTTATCAGGGCAAGAAAGATTAATTTATTTTGATGTCATTCAATTGAATTGTCGTGGTCACCCATAAGCTGAAGCTGGGCTAAGCGTTCTGCGAAATGGACCTTTTGCGACCTCTAGACATTTTATGAAGTGGATATTTTGCTCGTAACTTATTGCTTACTTTTCTAGGTGGTAGGCCCGTATGTAGGGTCGTCTGGGTAGGTACCACCACTTCTTATTTCAGCTGTGAAAAAGTTCGCTGTGTTTCGGATTGAAGGGAAAGGTAGCCAGTGTAATTACTGGGCATGGACGGCATTTCATCTTAGGCCTCAGGATGACAACACACCTGCAATATCAAGTGATTTTTCCTTGTTATTGCAGGTATCTATAGGCGGCGGTGACCGCTTACCATCAGGTGGGCCGTCAGCTTGCTTGCCGACGATCAACGGTTTGTGTACTGTTTCCAGATGGCTGGTCCGCGTGGTGGAGGACGTGGCGGGCGGCGAGGTGCGCACGCGGCAGGGCTTGGTGCCCGCCGCCGCGCTGCAGGAGAAGCGCTCGCCGGAGCAGGACAGGACCTCGCTCGCCGCCAGGAGACAGTGAGTACCTACGGCTGATGCTGAGGACTACTAGTGACCGCCTAAAATATATCACTCCAATGCATAACCTATTGGTACACACGAGTAGTAACCCGCGTGTGATTGGGCTCAATTACGACGACCGTCTACCAGTATGTATATACCTAGTCTTGCCATAAATACTGAAACAAAGAAAAAAATATTTTTCTATTGCAAATAACATTTATTACTTTTACAGTGTGTTAGTTTAATACTTAAATATAAAACAATTAAAAATATAAAAAGCTAATTCGAAGTGGTCTTCATTGGCTGCAATATAGTCCTATAAACGCTGAGGCCAGTTATTAATAGAAGCACGCACTCTTTCCATGGAAAATTCTTCACTGACAATTGTACGGATTGTTTTAGGGAATTCAAATTATCATGGTGTTTAGAGCAAGCCGTACTCTCTAAAACCGACCATAAATCATAATACAGCGGATTAAGATCGGGACTAGACGACGGCCAGTCTTCAGCTCTAATGAAGTCTGAAACGTTCGTTTCCAACCAAGACTGCGTAGACCGAGCTTTATGACCTGGCGCTGTGTCTTGCTGGAAGGACCATTCTTGCTTATTGAATATGGTGTTGTTAATGGGATTCACTACCTTCTCAAGAATGGTATCTTGATACACTTGTGCCGATGTTTTCTTACCTTTTTTTACAAAAGTATGGCTCAGTCACTCCTTCATAGCTAATACCCCACCAAACCATCACTGAAGTCGGATAGATCCCACGTTGCACTCTGGCGACTTATTGGGAAGCTTCCTAAGAGCTTTGAATATAAATACGGTCACTTTATTAAAATGTTGCTTAATTGTAAAAAAAATCTCATCCATAAACCAAATTTTTCTGTGACCTCCCTTTGCGTACCGCTTCAGTAGTTGTTTCGATTTTATCACCCTATTCTTTTTTAAATTATCAGTTAAGGAATGACCAGTACGTCTCTTATAGGCTGCAAGTCCTAAGTCATCTTTTAAAATACGCGACATGGTTCTAGGTGCTATCTTCATCTCCCAAGATAAAATCTTATGCTTTCGGAAAGGATTTCTTCGAATTCTTGCCCTTACTGCTTTGACCACCTTTTTCGAAAGAACACTACGTGGACGGCCAGATATTTTTCTGTCACAAACAGAGGAAGTCTCATTGTACCTATTAATAGCCCGGTACACAAACATTTTACTAATACCTAGCGTATGGAGTTTTAAAAATTGCATTCGGCTCCATACCTACTTTGTGTAATGCAATCACAGCGATTCGGTTCTCTTTATCACCTCACTCCATTTTAATATCGCAAAATATTGTACAATGTATTGGCGCCAAAATGAGAAAACTCACTCAACAATCATATAAAAATGACAGATTCCAAATTCAAATGTAGTGTTTTGTTTATTTTTAATTGTAACCGTATTTATGGTCAGACTAAGTAGATTTACAAAAAATATAAAATTGATTTTAAGTAATCCCCGGCGTAATTGATCATCTATCTAGCGCCATCTTATTGAGACTATTCTAATAAGCCCAAACACGCTATATCTGCTGTAAGTTTCTAAATAATTATGCATCCCGCAGACTTTTGATGGTCAAGGTTAGTATGCCATGGGAATTTCACCGAAGTGACAGTACACCAAACAAATCAATCGGATATGTGAAAGTTAGTAAAACTGTTTTTTTTTTCATGTAGAAAATGAGCTGTAGTCATCAAACGCCTGAACTGATCTTCATAAATTATAGCTAAGAACCATATTAATCACGTCAGCTTTCAAACAAACAAAAAACAAATCAAAATCGGTCCATTCGTTTAGGACCACAGATACACAAACAGACACGTCAAACTTATAACACCCCTCTTTTTTTGTCGAAGGTTAATTATTGACTCTTACTATGAATTCATGACATCTGACATTTTATACAGATTTCCTCACTTGACATATAGGGCGTAAAATACATATAAGTATTTACGATAGGATATTGAAAATACGTTACGAATATTTACCTAAGAACTTTATTAGAAATGCTTACGTTTTCTGTTCATGAGGGAAGGTGTGTACAAATCAGTGTAACTTTTTTGGGCTTTTGTTACGAACAAGAACCCGTAACCAACTAAACTAAATGAAATAATCATTTGTAGCTAACCATTGAATAATAACTGCTGTGCTACATTTGCCGATCGTATCGGGTCGGCACGTCACCGCAGCCCGTTTGAAATATAGCGTCGTAAATCCATAAACTAATTACGCGCGGTAAAATCAGAAACGTGTCTTAAATTGTACACTTAATGATGTTTGCAAGCGCTGCCTTTACCAACAATATGATGGCAACAATCTGTATGAAGTAAACCGAGAGCGTCATGCGCAGACGCCTGCACAAAACTTTATTTAAGTTAGTCAACTGTCACTTGCGTCAGAACTCGAATTTAGCTACAAAGATTCAACTCGAGTGCGAGAAATAATATGAAAAATAACTAGGTGGTAGGCCCGTATGTAGGGCCGTCTGGGTAGTTACCACCGCCTTTCTTATTTCAGCCGTGAAACAGTTCGCTGTGTTTCGGATTGAAGGGAAAGGTAGCCAGTGTATTTACTGGGCATGGACGGCATTTCATCATAGGCCTCAGGATGACAACGCACCTGCAATATCAAGTGAATTTTCCTTGTTATTGTCTATAGGCGGCGATAACCGATTACCATCAGGTGGGCCGTCAGCTTGTTTGTCACCTAGTTGTATATAAAAAAAAACTGGAAAAGCTACCGTTTTATTTACATGATTGGAATCGCCTTTAAGAGCGTGGTCGCATTGGCTTTTCATACGAAATTTCAAGTCAAAAATAATGGAAACGTAAAAACCGATTCTAATTTTATTTTATTTTAAAATTTTCCACTACACTACACTTGCCTTAAGCCTTAGTGGCTTATCTAGCCCAGTGGAGTTGCAGCTTAACATTGATACGTCTTATAACTAGGTATACAACTAATAATTTATAGGTCTGTCTGTCACAAAGTTGCACATATGTAGGTATTTATAGTATATGTATAAAAAAAATGATTAATAAACTTCACATGCACATGCAAGTTTGGCTGATGATTGATGGTATAAACGGTGTCGTATTGATTATTGTCTAATTTAAATAATTAAATTACTAAACAATTATGCTTACATTCCGCATCTGATAGATATAATAGTACAGAAGCCTCTTGAAACTGGGATTGTACGAGACAGAGAACTGGGGGCTTGTGGTTACGAGCCACGCAAGTTACCAATTTTCGGAGACAAGGTATATGAACTTTTTCCCGTTGCCGCTGCCGTTATTTTATTTTAATAAAATAGCACAACTCCGTATGTTTTGGGGCTAAACAAAGACTATTATAAATGGCAATTAACTAAAATCTTCGCCAGTTGGACGGCTACATTTATAGTGAAAAAAAAATGAATGATAAGTTATAGACGTGTTTGATATTGTTTGATAATAACAAGTTAAATAACTATTGATAAAGAGTTAAAGCGGAGAATACTTGATTGTGCAAAAATAAACCTTGTATTTTTGCACAATCCCTAAGAAACTCTAAATACTGATTATCTCATTAAACTGGAGTCGGATAACCAGGTCGCTACAAGACGGCGCCTCTTGAGAGCACCATCAACTTGTCAGCGGCGACTTGCTCTCGTCCAATTTACTGTAACAACAGCCAACTTATTGAGGCTGAAGGCATCAAGTACTCGTCGGGTTAGTTATTTGCAATGCTTCGGTTTTCCGGCTGTCACAACAAACAGCGCTTGTGTTCCCACTTGCAAATCGTCTGTTCAATTGACAAGTTACATGAGCCGTCGAGAACCTTTGTTTGCTTTTGAGGGTAATGCCATTTTTAGGGTTCCATACCTTAAAAGTAAAAAACTGAATCCTTATAGGATCACTTTGTTGTCCGTCTGTCTGACAAGTCAAGATTCTTGATCTCGAGAATGCGTGGAGGTTTCGAGTTGAAATTAAAACAATATACCCAGGTTAACAGTCCCATGAAGTTGTGAAAAAATCAAACTTCTAGGTTAACTTAAAGAAGAGATTCGGCTGTTTCTACTTCAAAAAAATTTAATGTATAATTCGACACTCTCAAGGGAATCAAAGTTAATTTTACTAGGGTAATTTCATAGTATGAAATTTGGCAAGTAACATCGTCTTATACTACAAATACAGGGATTAATCTGAAAACTATACATTTTTAATCAAGCATCGAGGTTAAGCAACGGTATGCGCGGTAATAATTGTATATATATTTAATCTTTTTGTAGATTTTTCCAAACTTGTACACAAAAAACAATCTTAAAGCCGTACATTTTTAAATAAATCACAAAAAACAGGGTCTTTATACAAGGAACGGTGGTCCAAATTTTGAATTGAATTCTCATGAGGTATCGTATGAAAGATCTTCATTGTCACAAGATTAAACAGATTTTAAATATTTTTATGTCGTATAGTTTTCTATTTATTATGACGGAGGATGAAAAAATATTCCTTTTGCCTCTTTTTAACCCCCGACGAAAAAAGAGGGGTGTATAAGTTTGACGTGTCTGTCTGTAGCACCGTAGCGCCTAAACGAATGGACCGATTTTGATTCGGTTTTTTTTGTTTGAAAGCTGATGTGACTACGATGGTTCTTAGCTATAATTTATGAAGATCAGTTCAGGCGTTTCATGACTATCAGCTCATTTTCTATATGATATTAGGATTTTACTAACTTTTACAGATCCGATTGATTTCAAATTTCGTATACTGTCACTTCGATGACATTCCCATGACATAATAACTTTGAGCTGATCCTATACCATCAAAAAGTCTGCGAAATGCTTAATTCTTTAGAAACTTACAGCAGATATAGCATGTTTGGGCTCTTATGAATAGTCTTAATGAGATGGTGTTAGATAGATGATTAATGACGCCGGGGGTTACTTAAAATTTTTAATTTTGCAATTATATAAGTATAGGTACCTAACATAATAACTGGTGTATGTATTACCTAACAGTTTTCACTGTCATACATACCTACCTACTTAATCAAATTTGTACGGGACCCTCGGTGGGCAAGTCCGACTCGCACGTATCCTTTTTTTTGTTTATTTGTTTACTGTATTCAGGTATTAAAGCGGCTTATGTTTTCGGGTATTTTTGAGTTACTTTGTAAGTATAAGATATATAAAACATTTTGTATAGGTAGGTAGAGACGAGTATATACTTAGGGCATATTTTTACTGCATATTCAGTTCCTTCTACACAGTCCTTGCTTTTTCATTTCAAAAGCAAGACGTAACTAAAACTCCTTAGGACTTAAGTCATAGTTCATGCAAGTTACAAATGCAAAACAGTTTTGAAAACCTCTCAAATAATATCAGAACATATATCGGTAATGAATTAGTTGTTCCAATACTTACTAGCCAACTACTTGTGCCACCAACGTTTCATAACCACCGCCCAGTAGACTGCCAGTAACCAAATTAATTGTGTCTGAGATAACTAATCGAGTGACCATTTATACGCAAATATACATGGTGCGAGCGAAACGCTCTCATAAACGAAAGCAAATGGCAGTGCTGGCTCGTCATCCCACACTTGATTTAAAAAAAAAATCGTGAACAAAAAATCTGTTGTTTCATAAACACATTTCGTGTTTTACTTTCTTATGGTAGAACTCAATGCTGTATTTGTTTGGAAGAACCTCCGCGGGGAGCTCATTCTATAACCTGTGCGCGCGTTATAGAATTTTCTCTGAAACCGTAAACCTACATTTAGGGTCGGCAATGCGCAAGTGATACCCCTAGTGTTGCAAGCGTCCATGGGCTACGGTAACCGCTTACTATCAAGTGGCACGTAAGCTTGATTGCCACCTTAGTATAAAAAAACGTACAGTACCTACGCGACTACTTTGGTTCCAACGTGTCAGGAACCCATCGGTGGAGATAGCTTCAATGATACCACGAGGCCGTCGAAGACATCATGGCAAATACAAACAGTAGAGCAAATGACGTAGCAAAATCTCTGTTTATCCTAAATAATCCTTAATAACGTTGGTTTGTGAGTAAAGTTATAGAGCTCGTAAGAAATAGTAATTAATACACAAGTGAATGCGCTAACGACCGCTCTGTTCACGTGGATACAATAAATCACACCAGGGGTGCGATTCTGTAACGAATCTCGCACCTCACTTCGCAAGTCACTTCGAATTCAACTGTCAAATAGAACAAAAAATGTATGAAAATTTGCTCTATTTGACAGTTGAATTCGAAGTGACTTGCGAAGTGAGGTGCGAGTTTTGTTACAGAATCGACAGGCTGGGCCCAATTACGCGGAGTTCCAGTTAGCAAACACACCTGACTTTGCCAACTCAAATTTTATTGTCACTGAATTGGGAAGGACTCCAATGGATTTGTCAGGTTTCCTATTTGTTTTCGTTAACTACATACCTACCGATTTTATATACCTTATGATTCTAAAGAAGACACACTAAAATAATCTGATTTTAAATATATAGGATATTGATTGCAAAATCTGTAATTTTATTGTGGGGGATTTACGCCGCGCAGCTTTTCATACAATCTTTCAAGTCGAAAATATTGGAAACGAGCAAACCGAATATTATAAGACTTTTAAGACTTTACATGCATAAGGAAGTCAGGCCAGTCTAACTAAGTTATGAGAGGATTTTTCGAAAAATCTACCAGTAACAGCAAAAATCGCCTATACTTATTTCTTTATTAGAGTTTTGAAAAATCCTCTTTCAACTAATTTGACTAGCCTGATTTGCTTGGCAATACTAGAAGTGCTGAATTTTATTCGAATCGATTTGTACAAGCCGCACATAGTTTTAGAATGTGCTTCCTAAAACCTCAATTTATAACGTTAATTAAGGTCGAAATTAAAACACGCCTTTCTAAATGGTAAATTATTTGGCAGTATACGATTTGACAATTTATGAGAGGTAATAGTATTTTGCAATCGAATTGGAGCACCCCTCCTTACAGCAGATCGCAGCCAAACTCTACCGTAGTAGTACTACAGTGCTCTGAGTATGGTCGTCAGTGCTCGTCGAGGAAGCCTCCTCGACTTGTGACCTATGCTGACAACATAACGCTTTCTCTTGACAGGGTAGGCTGAGTGCGAGTGAAACCTTTGGTGTTACAAGCGCTATATGTTACGGTAACCCCTTACCATCAGGGGGAAACGTAAGCTTAGTTTGTCACATTTTGTAAAAATAAACTATTTTCTTTTTTGCAGTCATACTAAATAAATAAAATAAATAAATAATAAATATAAGTGGAACGAGACGTATTAATAGAACGAGACGTATTGACATGTGTACTTCAAGATTAGGCCTATTGTTATAGTTTTATCAAGTGGATTATTGGATTTTATATCATGTCTATACCGATTAAATATACCAGCACCATTATTCAAAACACTGCAGTTCAATCTGTAGTTTCGAGTACTTCCATTAGGGCGAGTGGTTTCAAGTGTTTTATTGGTGTTTCATTCATAATTCCATAATAACACCCACACTTCCCCACCTTTTGGCATCACACCAGCTAGCAGCATCCAGGTGACTCACCCGGTCACTACAGAATACACAAATTCATCACTATGTTTAATAATCCCAGTCCGCTCATTTGCTCGCTCCGTGTGCAGATTGTTTGGCTCGCCAACGCCCGTCGAGTGAAACGCCTTATTGATCAAAGTTGCTGTTAATCCCAATGTTGTTTGGTATTATTTCAATATACTTACTGTTTATTAAACAGTTAAAAAGTAATTGGTATGACATCCGGAGCTGTTTATCTGTCTGGGTCATAGAAATTATGGTTCCCTGAAATATTACAAGTTTCATCACTTCATAAAACTCATCAAAAGTGGGTATAAATTTAAGTAACCTTTTGATGATGAAATTTTCATTAATATTCGTATAATTTTAGAGTAAATGGCTCTATAAAGACCCACTTATGAGAGATCATACTTTTAAATTCGATGCGCACAATTCGTTTAGGCACTATTAAAATAAACCTTCTTGCAGCACATTTCTCAGCAATCAATTATAATTTTTTTGTTCTCGTGTCTGCAATCAACTCCCCACCTCAAATCAGAATTGACAGCCAATAGAGTAATAAAATCTTCGCGGAATTTAACGCATCTTTTCTATTGGTATCCTTTTCAGAGCGAAAAACATTATCATTGGCAGTTTAGCGGCTAGATTATTTTAATGAAGTTTATTATTTGTAAGTCGTTGGCCATAAACAATTTTCACAAGAATATTTAATTCCTAAATATTAATGAACTTCGGAATTTCTTATAAACCATAGTGCATATGATTTTCAGAACATTATTTTGGAAAAGTTTTAATATTAGAGGGTTTTGCAAGTCCCCACAGCTGTATGCCTAAGTACATTATGGGCTTTGTGATGGCTGCTTGAGCATAAGCCCGTTCATGGGCTTGAGTTAATATTTGTTTAGTCTTTTTTTATCGCTAAATGGTAGTTCTCAAAGTTAATTTTCCACCAAGATGTACTCCTAGATATTTCACTTCAGTTAACCGCGGCAAATCTACTAGGTACATCTATTTTGAAACGGGGACTGTCATCTTTTGTTAATGTGGACTAATTTAGAAGCACTAACTATCCAATTTCATGAACTAAGTTCCTGCAGCTTTTCATATGCTATCTTTAGATCTGTATTACAGGCTAAATTGCTGTGTGATCCGCATCTTACTGTTACCACATCTACTGACTCAGTATATAAACTTTCTATATATAACATATATCTATTCTTTTATGATATGTTAACAAATATCCAGTCGCTACTTGGAATATCCCGATGATAGTCCAGATACGACTGAGCTAGTATAATAGCCCTTTATGCCACGCACAATTATACAGAGTGGTGCCGTCAGTACGACAATAAATTGAAACATGGGCTATATTGGTTCAGTTAGTGTGAAATAATTAATGCAGTTAATGTTATATCATTTCATACAAATGTCATGAAATTATCAAATGAATAAGACGTAAGCATTTCTATGAACTAATATAGGTATACAGGATACCTATTGCCTATTGTGTATATCTAAAAAGACATCTGAACATGAAAATATTTATCTGTTCCGTCGTCCCGCAATGTGCTGGAAAGCCAAACTAGTGTTCTGGTATGATCAAAATATGTTTAAGTTTTATTTACTCAGTAAAACAGAACAACTCTGCAACTGTTGATTGTAAGTGGGCAGTAACTCGGTTTAATTAAATAAACTTATTAATGTATGAACACTAAAATAAATAAGATCTTTCGTCGGTGTGAACTCATTTTAACTTTAATGGCGTCAATAATTTTGTGGGAACATTTACGGATGACGACACCTCTGCAAATAACCCGGTGAAGTTTGTCGAACGTTACTCTCAATTTTTAATTTTCTTAACATTATTATTGAATATTTAGACTACTGCATTTAACGTAGATGTAAGTATATTTTTAGAGGGGGTAAAAGACCATCAAAAATGCGTCAAAAACCTACATACCTGAACATCTGCGTCCTGCTGAAAGTTGTAAATATCTTGTCTCCTGAAGTCTCCTCGCTCCCAACGTCGACGCTTTATCGACAAGCTTGACGGTTACTCGAAATTATACTGTTTTGAATATCATTACCATATATCCCAATTAATCTTAACCTATCTTTATATTAAGTACCTACTTCAAATTTAGATATTTTGTGAAAAATGGACTGTAAAGCAGATTACAGTACCAACATTTTCTTTGAGCACTAAAAGAACGATTTTGTATTGGCACGTCGTGCTAATGTTTCTATTGTACAGACGACAGTACATCATGTGCAACAGTTGCACTACGAAAGCCGCCTCTGTTACGAACGCAGTAAGGACGGTCTCCAGGTCAAACTGTTACGCTTGATGTGTTGTCGACTGTACACAGAAGTCTAATCCTTAATTAGCAAAATCAGACGAATTTTTTCGCGGAGAAATCCGATTACATACCTACCCGCCACTGGCTAAGCGACGGGCGTGCGTTGGGGTCGCCCAGCTCATATAACGCACTGGGAATATCCACAAAAACTCCCCGGTAACTCGACTGCCCTTCGCAGGGGTAGCCTGGGCTCTGCCGAAGCAATTTCACGAACCCACCAGTACAGCACCCCTAGTGAAGGTTTAAATCGAATCCAAACGTATAGGCTCGGTTGCGTTCAGCAGCGGTCAAATGGTATAAAAGCGACATCTGCGCCTGTGTTGTTAAATATAGGAAACCACTTTTCAAATATGGATTTGACAGTTTAACGCAACTAAGATCGAGACGTTTTCATTCGATCGTAGACTAGGGAGTGAAGACTTTTTGTGTGATTGTTAGGTTCACAATTACTTAGCCCGTCAAGCATCAGCTTTCAGACACAATTGATTTTTCAATTGTCATAGACCACCAGAAGTGTAACGCCGCTTGACAGATTAACCTTGAACCTACCAATTACACAAACATTCGTCAGTACTAGATTCGCCTAAGCAGATCACAGTCTGGAGAATTTAGCGATGGGACTTCGACAGATACATTGGAAAGTTCAAGGAATAAGATAAGATAAAATTTATTTCTCTATAAACTTAGCCAAAAATACACATACGACCTAAGGATCTATTTTATACAAAATAGTGTGGCGAGTACATAATGATATAAATTGGTATAGTAATATAAATTAGGGCTAGTTCACATTCACCTAAACTTAGAGTAATGGTAGAAAAGATGAGCTTATACGAGGCAATGTTCCCCAGGGCCGTGGTCCGCGAGCTGATCGAGACGGAGGAGGAGTTCGGGCGCGACATGCTTCAGGTGGTCTCGCGATACATGAAGCCCACGGACAAGGCGTCCACGCCCAAGCCAGTCTTCGACAACCGGGAATTGCTTTTCTCCAACTTCAGGCAAATCTGCGAATTCCACAACACGTAAGCTTAAGCAATTATTTTATTTGTGTTTAGATTAGATGGTGGGTGATAATGAAATTGTACTGCATATTTCTTATTTAGGGTTATTACTAAACGTAGTCTAAATTTATAACTGGTTTTTTAATAAAAAAATATATATTGCCACACTCACACTTATCACTTATTTAAGCATAATCACGAGTGGATGCTAAGGATAATAGATAATTGAGAAATATTCATAATAAATATTAGAAAAATGAACATACAACATCTATGACTCATAAAGAAATAGTCTTGCCTTCATGAAGAAATAGATTTATCTAATAAATAGGAATATTCGTATTCTTCTAATTATTATTTAAGCGGTTTTTGCTCTTCATCCTGTGTTCCTTTAAAAATCCTTTGAAACTATATAGCTAGATCAAATGTCAATGACCATATATATTTGTGGAACAGTACGCCATTCTAACTAGAACACCTAAAGCAATAACTACAACTGAACCGATGTAATGTTAGCTTGTACCGGGCGATCTTCTTACCGCCGGAACACTTCACTACAAAAGTATAAATAATTTGGTGTTAATCCTCTTTAAAGGTATCAACAACTTCAACTACTGAGCGACTTCAATGTTGTCCCTCACCTTATCTCTTTTTACTTCATCGACGACCGGCTGGCCGAGTGGTCTGTAGTCGGTACCCCTTGCTATACAGTGGTCCAAAAGTGGTCGCGTACTGTACGGTTTCAGAGAAACTTTCTCCCGCGTACGCTCTCAAAAAAGGCGTGAAAAGGTTTTGCACAGGGTCGGCAACGCGCAAGTGATACCCCTGATGTTGCAAGCGTACATAGGCTATTCGGTGACATGGTCCCGGGTTCGAATCCCGGTAGGAGCAAATGTTTGTAAGATGAGTACAGGCATTTTTTTACGAGTCATGGATGTTTATATGTTTATTTAGTATATTTCTAATATAATTTAGTATATTTATGTAGATATTATTATCAATATTTCTCCATTAGCCTAGTATCCATAACACAAGCTCTTAATGATGCTTACTTTGGGCTAGATAATAGGTGTGAGTGTATGAATATTATTATTATTCTAGGTGGTAAACCCGTAAGTAGGGTCGTCTGGGTAGGTACCACCGCCTTTCTTATTTCAGCCGTGAAACAGTTATCTGTGTTTCAGATTGAAGGGAAAGGTAGCCAGTGCAATTACTGGACATGGAAGGCCTCAGGATGACAAGGCACCTGCAATACTAAGCTATTTTCTCTTGTTATTGCAGGTTGCTTGTCAAAAAAATATTATTATTATTATTATGATTGCGGTTTCCTTGTCAGAATGCTCCTAGAAGGCATAAAGTACTACGCGTCGGAGCCTCGCATGCTGGGGCGCGCGCTGCTCCGCATGGAGCGGGAGTTCGACAAGCACGTGGCCTACTGCCGCGACCAGCCGCGAGCGCTACACCTGCTGGACAGCGACCCCGTAGTCAACAAGTACTTCCAGGTTAGTACCACACGTTTTAGGTCACCAACCGTTGCAAGATATAAAATAAAAGCAGCATAAAATACTTAATATACGGGATACAACTAAACTTAGTCCAATTCAACCCCACTAAGACACAAGTCTGCGCGTTCACCGCTAAAAAACCCATTCGCTGTGGCTCCACAATTCATTGACACTCCCCTTTCCATCTCTAAGAGTATCGGGATCCTTGGTGTTGATATCTCTAGTGACGTACAGTTCCGCAGTCATATGGAGGATAAAGTCAAGCTGGCATCCAGGAAGCTCGATGTGCTCAATAGAGCGCAGCGGTATTTCACTTCGGAGCAAAGACTTTTACTGTATAAGTCTCAAGTCAGGTCCCATATGGAGTAATGCTGCCACTTATGGGCGGAAGCCCTACTGCCCTTGCCAGGCCCTGGCATTTATGAGGGGCTTCCGAACAGAAAGCGCGCTCTGTACCTACTAAAACCAACTGACAAACCAGCCATATGGATGGCACGGGAACAAACAAGCCGTTAGCCATGGCTATTTTTAGTTAGGCTATGGCTAGTTTTAATTTTAACCATTTATGTAAAATGGTTAAAATTTAAAAATAGACTACTACCAGACTCAAAAGGTATCATAAGTTGGTAAATCAATGGAATACAACCGAACGATAATAAATACGAAGCGATTCGTAACTAGATTCAACTTTTTACTCTTTATCGGCCTCTAATCAAATCAAATCAAAAATATGTTTATTCAAGTAGGCTCTTAAGAAGCTCTTTCGAATCGTCAAAAATCACAAATTATGTATAATATCTATTTAAGAAATTGGAATGTAAACTTATTCGCGGTGAATTAAATAAGTACTATTATATTACCTTCAAATTTTATATGAAAATAAAACCAAAAGTTGACACTGCCACCTGTTGGATGTTTTCCTTATTACTAAATACTTCTCACAGAGCACGAGCAGTGAGACATCTGTGTATAATTCTAAGAACTATAGCGTTCTCAGAAGTGTATGTTTTCAATGGTTTGAATCTATGTTTAAAAAAGATTCGCAGTTTTCAACAGATGGCGCTGGTATTCAAACGATTTCTAAATGCTTAGTAATTATTGTCTAGTTAAAAAATAAAGGTAATAGTCATTTATTTTAATTTTATTAATTGTATCTTTTTGTATAAATTCTGGTTTATCGCGGTTTAAAAATTAATTTTTGATTCAATAACTTAACTTACTAATTTTATTTGATTTATCGTCGTAGATTTTGACAAACCTTTTTCCGTGGCAACTGTTACTGTCAGTAAGATACAATAATAGAATTAAATAAAATACAAAATTAATTTAATCATTTGAACACGTTACGCTACGGGTCGGGATTAACATTTGCTAGCTTCGAGACGGGTGCTAGGGCGCCAATGGTCTGTTAGGCACGCAGCCAAATACTAGAATAGTTCGAATGCCGCCGCGCGAGCTCTGTCAGATCACGTCATATCGGGGCCAATCTGCAATTTTCACGTAAACACGGCCATCTGATAAACCGACGATACAGATGTTATTAAGGATTGCATAAAAGAAGTTTAATATAGAGTTTGTCACAATTTTATTGACAACTTTATAGTTTCCATAACTGTAACTCTTGATAGTTTATGAAAACTAATTTATGTGATAGTTTTTGATATTTCAAAAATTTGGATAAAAACAAATCATCCACATAACAAAACTGTGTATTGTAATATCCAGGAAATTAGTGAACTTAATGCTGATTTTTTAGTTCTCAGATCATATTGATCTAGAGAATAACTTTGACAAGTTCACTTCACAGCCACAGAATTTATAAAAAATCTGTCAAAATGACAATCATTTTTAAGATAAATAATATCGTCAATGTAAACCACAAAGAAAAGCCGTGCTACTATTATACTAGCATAGTCTACAAGATAGGGACTGGCGATATTTCACTGACATTTTCATGCTACGTGTTAGTGCAGCTTACCCTTTTGTAATATCACCAGACAGAACTGTTGACTTTATTACAGCTCGCTTATTGCAAGCGTAGTACGGATGGAAAGTCGATTATGGCAAATCTGGACCGTTTTGTTTTTGCTACGAAACCCTTAGACGTGTTTCATTATAAATAGTTTTCTATATATAGCGATATTATTGTTTACAAAGTTTTAATGGAAGAAAGCCAAATGCAACTGGCCAAATAAATGTAAGTGACCTTTGAAGAATTTAAAATGTGATTATAAATTCAGATACCTAGATACTTTGCTTTTAATAGATATAATTATATATTAGTAGGGGGATCATACTGATTTCACCTGCTACGTTTCATCATCTTGGTTCCAGATGCCAACTTGCCAAGTAGCCTATCACCCTTACGTTGTGGATATTCTACACATCCGCACAAAACGCTTCGCTGATTACGAGAGGAATTTTCTGCATTTCCTTGTTTTCCCTAAACGATACAACTTGGAACTCTGCGAGGCTACAGTGACTTTCTACGTAAGCGTCCAACATCGTCGGCAATATCGAAACTTAACATTACGTGAAATTATGGTCTATACTATACTATGAAATAGTTCGGGTAACTGTCTGTATTAGTGGTTATTAAGGCACCAGCGAGAGTTTAGAAAACGAGCCTTGGCGAGTTTTTTAATATGTACCACCCGAGTGTTTTGATACCAAGGTTATGTGCAGTTACATGCACTACTTTATCTACACTCATAAATTCTAAGTCACTATTAACATCAGACATTTTTATAAATTGATGTTGTTTTATAATACATAGACAAAATGGCGCCAAATCTACATTCAATTCACTGTATTAGTACTGTGCGTGCATCAAGGTTTAGGTTCTCTATAGGGTCAGTTATGTTTTTCAAATGTCAACTAGTAACTCAATTTGGCTGTCTGAAACACTTTTGCCATAGGTTTGTTATTTTTTATGAAAACCAGTTGTAATATAATGAGTCGATCCGATGTTATAATGGTCGTTATGTTACAATTGTTTGTTTTTATTTTCATTTTTATTATCTGTTAAAAATAATATCGATATATGAGTGTTCCTTTGAGATCATAATTCGAATTTAAAAACATACGTGTAGATAAAATATAAAAGAAAGCAAAATATTGAATGAATTATACTGTATTAAGTATTAAAGTATAAGGCTTGAAATTATAAGCTAACTTGACTTTGATATTTTTAAATCGTTCATCGTTAAGCGTCAGCCAAAAAATGTGTTGAATGAAGTACGATTTCCAGACTTCTCGAAACATGAATGCTCGAGTCGAGGTTGCGTCAAAACATGATGATCCTACGCACTCACTCCCACTCCAGGGAAACGATGACAGTATAAGCATTCAAGTAGCTTCCTATGACTCTGGGTCCGGAAATAATACCATTATTTTAACGTTTCATCTATTCAAACTATTTTATAGATATTTACTAAGTGGTAGGCCCGTATACAGTTCGATGTGTTTAGGATTGAAGGAAAAGGTAGCCAGTATAATTACTGATCAATAAAGTCATCTTAGGCCTCAGGATGACAACGCACCTGCAATAAGTACCAACTGACTTTTTCGTTGTCATTGCAGGTGTCTTTAAGGGACGATAGCCACTTACTATCAGGTGGGCCGTCAGTTTGAGTGTAAGCTAGTTGTATAAAAACCTATTGTGATAATAATTACTGGAAAACAGTAATCGACGATTCTACCATGTTTTTAATCAGACCGCTATTCTGCCCATATAAGCCAGGGCGATCTCAAGAAAAGTCTATTATTTTAATGTTACTACTCCTGACACATAATCAGATAGGCTGTCAATATTATCGAATTCAATAAAAAACAAAACAAAATATTAATTTTGTGATGCCGCGTTTGGTTTAAATTAGTTTAATCTGTCAAGCGGCGTTATCCCTTCGGAGGGCTATGACAATTGAAAAATTAATTTTGTTTGGAATCTGATGCTTGATGGGTTAATAGTATTATATTCCTAATCAAGTAATAAATCTATCGATTATGGTTGAAATTGGGAATACCTAAGGAGGGAGGGATGGCTAAGGGTAAGTGAACAGCGGGACACCAATGAATCCAAAAAGAAAAAGAAGTTAAATAATACGAAAAAAGTTCTTATGACACAAAAATAGTCATAATTTTCAATATTTAAACTCCGCTTAACTTACATCTTCTATTTTTTCTTATGTCTCAAATTTTCGATATTAGGTAAATAAATCTTTATTCTTTTGGAAATTATTAGTACATACTAGACATTTGTTACGACCAAAGCTCAGTTTTCATGAAAGTAATCCGATATTAATCATTGCACCTATTGCTATCTGAACAATGAATTGTCAACAAGGACTATCCGGGTAAAACATGCAAGGTTTGTTTGGCGACCTTGCCAGGGAGTGACCGTGGATACAGCGGTAGCGCGACGTCACGGAGAAATGGTGTTATCCTCTGAGTCTCACGCGCTAAGATTAGCGGTGGACGGTGGAGCCCGCAGTCGCTCGGAAGCCGCGGCAGCGCTCACGCTCGCTCCAGCGCACGAACCTCGACCACTCGCCCGAGTGAAGTGTGTGTCTGTGATAGTGTTCTTGTTCCACAACACCAGTGACTGCCGCCGCTACTGCCAGGTACGTTACCCACGAAGTTGCCGTCCTCCCCAAATCCAATATTGCCAATAGCCGATCACACTATTTTCCCTCCGTTTCAATGTTACGTGCTGGTGTAGTGTTACCCGTCTGGTTTATTTCGAGCGGGCGTGGGTGTATGGGTTTCGGCAATATTATATTTTTCACGTTCAATCTGCGCGGACGCTGCGCGCAGGACGCCGGGATTTTTAATGGAACGACTGGTGACCTTGACCTACTTTCGACATGTGTTCCTAAGGATTAATGTGTCAAGATAAATTTGAATTGTCAGACTCATTGTCTTGTTATAAAAAAAGATCGTGATTATTACCTTGCATTTCAATTTTATTAAAGATTTCCCTTGGTTTGTAACTGTAGGCTAGGCTTTATGAAATTATTGTTATTGAAGTTCCTAATTAAAAGAATTGCTTTGGATTTTTATGACCATGACTGGCAACCATTAGCCGTTAAGACCTGTCGTAAAGATCTAGGTATATCTAAGTATATTGCGAATTGCCATCGGCTGCTCGCTGAAAAGCTCTCTAAGGTAATTGCTTAAGCTTTGAGGTTTCAATTACAAACATAAAGCAAGTCGTGCCTTGGTTGAGTCCGGATGGGTCAATCAAAAGCTTGTAATTTCTAGCTACTCCATATTTATAAAGGCACGATTAATAATTTGCAGTTGTTCTCGTTGCCCGTGAGCGTGGTGGTGATATTAAGCAGCACTAGGTCATTTCTTGGCTGATTCCTGCCGATTGGTCAACACAAGCCCATCAAATGTCAGCTCTTGTTGTTGCCGGTCGGCAATCTGTGATGCGATGTTCTGTTGGGCTATTTGATGTGGTTTTACTAATTCAAAGTAAAGCGATTAGGTACATAGTCAATCTATTTTAAATCTAGCTATACCTACAGAAATAAAGCTGTAGATTACCTATTAGAAACTAATAAAATGCATCATAACAATAAAAATAACTGTTAACCTCAAATGTTACAAATGTACTGATAACTATCTGTTTGTGTTGCAAATAAATAAATAAATTAATAAATGCAGCATGAGATGTATAGGTACACTTTCAACATCTTTTATGAAAATAGGGCTTCAATTTTCTTTAGAAGAACAGATACAATCTGACAATCACAAACGTAAAAAAATAGAATATAAATAGTAAGACTTAAAACTTATCTACATACTATAAACATCATAATTTAACTATTATTCAGTAATATTGCAGAGACAAGATAACATTTTGATTTCATTACTAAAATATTTTTGCTTGTTTGATTTAGATCTGTGGTTCATACTCGAACCTTTAAAACAATACTGAGAATTATTGGACTTGGAGTGAGTAACAACTCTTACTTCAGACACTGAACTTTACGGCGGCGCTCACGGCCGAAGACTTAAAAGCTACGTGTTTTTGAATTCCATTACTTATTGAGAAACGTCAGTTAAAGTTAAATCGTAACTTATATCTACTTTGTAGTAGTTTCAGAGTTTGGCCTTTAATAGCCAACTTCAAATATTAATTAGGTACCACCACACGATTAGCTCGCAGGTGTACTAGTTTGGTGGCACTCATGAATCAATAAATACATGTTATATTGGGGAGCGGCCTTTACCGAGGCACCCAGCAGTGGACTGTAATAGGCTGATATGTAGTAGCGTCTATAAAAAAAGTCTACACGGGTTTTATCAACAAACTATAAAGTTCGATAAATTTTAAGTAGGTATTATATTATTAGGTACACTCAACCCTCGAACACTGATGCTGTGTCTGTGTCTATAATAAAGCTATTCAAATTTGTCAGAGTATGATAACCTGACAAATTTTACACGAGTTTTTCGGTTATTGCTTTACATTTTTTAGTTCTCTGCAAATAAAGCAACTGCCTACAACAGCTAGGCGACCACCGAAATCGACTTAGGTAAATTTGAAGGCCCTGGAGGTGATGCAGTGAGAAGCGTCTGTAATTCACGTTCTAGTGCGTCTTGTATTCCTGATTTATGTGTAACATAGAATTTGTAGCCCTCTCGTCTCTATTAGCTCGACTTAATTGAAATCTTAGCTCTTTAAGAAACTTTATTCTCTTGTCAGTCAAGGGAATTATGAAACATTTGACCACAATCACACCTCATGTTAAGTAGTGATATGGCCTTCGATGATACATGTTTATCTACCCAGAAGGTGCCTATTCACGCTAGGCTTAAAGACGTCCAAATTGTAAATTTCGGGAAACAGCTTTAGTTTCTGTATAGGGTTCCAATGGCCATTAGCTACAATTTTTCCTCTGAGTTAATTCCTCTTTAACACTCCTAACTAATTTGGACTAGTCTGTATTACGTTGGACTCCAGCTTCGGGTTCAATATTTAATATTGCAGAGGTTTCATTTTTTGCTAGGGGTTTAATTAACAGAATAATATAAAATTGAAAATTTTAATTAACCCCCGGCCTCATTAATCATCTTATCTAACACCGAGCCCAAACACGCTGTATCTGCTGAAGTTTCTGGAGAATTAAGCATCCCACAGACTTTTTGATGGTATAGGATCAGCTCAAGGTTAATGTAAGTAGGTACACAACAACAATTCGTAACTACATAAGAATGTGTAGTTAACCCCCGACGAACAAAAAGGAGGGTGTTAGGTATAAGTTTGACGTGTAAATCTGTGTATCTGTGTTTATCTGTTGCATCGTAGCTCCTTAACGAATGGACCGATTTTGATGTGTTTGAAAGCTGACGTGATTAGGATGGGTCTTAGCTATAATTTATGAAGATCAGTTCAGGTGTTTGATGATTATCAGCTCATTTTCTACGTGCTAAAAGGGTTTTACTAACTTTCACAGATCCGATTGATTTGGTGTACTGGCACTTGGTGTACTGTCACTTGAGTGTGAGTGACATATTGTTTATATGTTACGAAGATATATAGATACTACTCGTAACATGTATATAAATATTAGAAAAATCCTTATCAAACATACAAGCATCCTTGACTCGTGAAGAAATGTTCGTACTCATCATTCGAACAAATTGCTCTTACCGGGATTCGAAAGTCGGACCTGTGGCGTAGTAGACAGGGGTACTGTCCACTCCCCACAGCCATCAACATTGACAAACTAACTACCTACCTATCTATCTTAATTTCAAATGTTTGCATTAAAGCACCAACAACATTACCGCATAGATCACACGCTTCCAAACGCATTAGCAAAAGCTCATCAATGCGCGGGCCTCGCTGTTTCCACAGTGCGTGTCAAGGTGGTCTATTTCGTAGTTTCGAGCTTACGGCAGTCGTATTCTGCGCAGAAGCAGAATCCAGCTTTTATTTGGTACTAAAAGAGAACACTTTGTTGGTACGATTTGGAACTGCTTGATTTCTACTAATTATGACAGATATATAACCTCTACTTATTATTTAAATCAAAAAGCATATCTAATGGTTAAAATTACAACAGGGATCGTAATTCAGGTGAGATGAAGGTCAAGAGTTACCCTGTTAAGATAAAAATAAAATAAAAGAATAAGTCATTTACGACATTCGCAAAAGGAAATATCTCAGCTCTTCCAAATCATTATTCACTACAGAAACAAAACAGCGCACAAAATCTAGAAGACTTGATGACAGCAACAACAATTCCATTCGCAACCGAAGTCTAAAAAATGTCGTCACCACAAACGGCATTCAAACTGTCATAATTTTAACTTTGGCCCATTAATCACATTTTAATCTTTTTGATGCGTTTAATTAAACGCCTACTTTATTGTGGGAATTACAAATAAAGAAAGAAAACTATAAAAAAAATATATGCTCCAGGCGGGACTCGAACCCGCGTCTCCTGATTTCCGGCCAGAAGCCCATTTTTTTGGCCCATTGTTAGAGTATTGGGCCAAGTTTAAGGGGGTGACTGTGTTCCTTGTCAAGAGGTACATCGGAAAGATTGACACCTTTAAGACCACTTTAATTTTCTGATTAAATTAACAAAAACATTCACACCTGCACACACACTCATAACCCGCGCACATACTACAGTATCGATTTCCCACAACCCCTGAAACCCAAATTATATTTTTGAATTCTGTAACACCCGGTCTAAAAAAGGAACAGCTCCTGACACCATTTAATGCAGAATCATCTGATAGCGATTAATGTGGAGTACCTAGAGGAAGACGTACTATAGGAACTTATGTGTGACGTGCCCGGAACAGATTTTATGTAAATAAATTCTAAAGTGCTTAGTGAATTTTTTTTTTCTCAACGCTTGTCACCTAAATTACTCACCCGTATGTTGAGTGCAATGTAATGGTTTTCCGAACATCCCGTCAATCAATCAAGTACCTACTAAATATAAGAACAATGCTTATTGAAATTGAAAGCTGGCACAAAAAATTCAATCGTGCAAGCCTGTTTAGATATCTATTGTGAAATCGTCACATCTAGAGCATCTACCTACTGACTCAATAGTGTCTAGCCAATTATCTAGTTAGTGGATTTGTGGAATTCCCGGTAGTGTGCTGTCTGCCCTAATCAATAAGGGTGCGCAGGCGCACGTTAATTATCCGCACGCACCGGATCATTCATTGGATGTCACTTTAATTGCTTGGCGAGCGACCAGCAATCGACTATTGACACATGTTGTAATAGTTTTTACTTTATTTCAGTGCTACTGTCTTGAGAACAATGTAAACATTAATTATTTTATCCCATAATTAACTGTAAAGACGATATAATAAAAATAAAAATATAATTATTTCTTTAGTTAGTGTTCATCTTACGCTTAAATGGCCGAAGTTTGTCAAAGAAGTGTTGTGTTTGACAGTAGATAAACTTGCCCCATAAAATATGTTTGCTATACTGTGCTAATACGCAGATTGCTCTTCTAATTTTAATGGGGACAGTGTAAACATGATACTCTTCTTAGTGTTAGCTTCTTTAGGTTATGCTGTTTTTTTTTTAATTAGGTTTACACTATTTGTAATTTTAATTATTAGTTAAGTGTTATTTTAATTTTATGCTATGTACGTATGTATGTGTCTCAAAGTATTTAGCTAATGACTAACACTTACTGTTTACCAAAATATAGCACGTAATAATTTTTATCACCCTCATGGCAGTGTGATGCCCGAAAATGGACCCTTATATACTAATATTACAATTGCGAAATTAACTCTATCTTTCTGTATGTTACCTTTTACTCCTTAACCGCTTACCGATATAGATGAAATTTCGCATGGAGTTAGATTATATCCCGAGAAAGGACAGAGACTACCTTTTGATGTGTCATAGCGCCGACTTCTACAACGGCGAAGTTGGGAGAAGCTATTGTGATAATATAAAAATACAATTTCAATATGAAGTTTTGAACGTAGCTATAGCGTAGGAAACACTCACACGCATCCGTTATCTTATAATACTCTCAGTAGGCCACTGATGATGCCTATTCATTTCAGTCAATTACACCATTTTATTAATTAAGCTTATTAATAAAATTGTCATCAAATGTATGGCGTCAAATGTTAGTTCCAACTATTTATAATTACACAACAGGTACCATGTCTGCCCTTGCTTCTTACTATTTGCCTGCAAGAAAACATTTTCATGAATATAATTTACACTGACCTCTGAAATATATGCTCTAATTTAAATTGTAGCTGTCCTGACATTGTTCTTTCTCAAGGCTATATCTAATTTTAATTTTAATGCTGGAAACAGCATCATCTGCTAAAATAGAGCTATTAAAAAGTTTTAACATCATTCGTTTCGTCACATGTTGAAAGCTTGTTGAAAATAATTTGGGTAGCAGGTAAATTTTAATCTGTAACTAGTTCAATATGAAATAAGTAGTTACGAATATATTTGACTGAAAGTTTAAAATCAATAAAATTTGTAGGTAGATACGTGTATAGAAAACTAGTCACCGCCCGTGGATTCGCCGGTGTGTCCTTTATTAGGGTATATATAATCTACATTCATGACAAACATCTAAATGGGTAGAGCGGCTTAGTCGTTAAAAATTTAGCAAAATTATACTTTCGCAAAGTTACCTACTATGGATTACATCATCAGCTAATATATTCATTGGATCTATAAATCCGCTGACTTTTCTCTTGTCAAGGTATACTTATATTTATGTTGTTCAATTATCACCTTTCCGATATATTGCCCTTTCTTATTGTGTATTAAATTATTCACAAGTCTAATGATAACTGTCTTTACAGGACCTTGCTGACAGCCTCGGCGACGACAAAGGTATCTCTGAGCATTTGAAACTACCAATACAAAGGATCAACGACTACCAACTACTTCTTAAGGTTCGTGGTACTTCGTAGTAATATTTATTTACGTGTGAACTCGACATACTTAAATTTCATTTTTTGTAATCTATAATTTTCTAGTTTTGTCTATCAGTGTTATATTGTGTCCTTTTTTGTCTAGCAGTCTCCGCTTCTATGCAATGGGTTCTCGGACTAAAATTTTCCTTTGATAAATATATTTTCCGTCATGCTGTCACAGTCCTATCTCTGTATTTTAAAATTTATGCAAATCTACAGCAATTGAAAGTAGGACTTTAGAGACTAAAATCTTGGTTCATTTTGCCATGTCATACTACATAACATTATCGTGAGTAATAACGATCTTGTATTAATGTCACGAGAGATGTCCCTAAAGATAGAACTAATCGGGTCATCGAACTTAATGCGTATAAATTCAGTGATATGCCATCGCGACACAATGCTCTATCAGATAAAAAGCTCGATGGGTTAGTGTTTGGCAAGCTCCAGATGATAGTTAAAGATAGACGCGTGTACGCAGCCCGGCCGGTGACGTCACACGGCGGAAACAACACCTCTGTGATTCATTAAACATTCACACCCAGCACATTGTTTTACGAGTAATTACGTGAAAATGAAAAACATCGCCTATGAATGTTTTTGTACGACTATAATTTAGCCAGAAATTGAGTGGCGTGTCATTTGGGCTTTTGGCATACACACGTTTTTTTATTACAGATTTTGTCATATTGATCTCGTTTAATGAAACTCACACAATATAAATAAGCGATAGCATAACGATTTTATAAAAAGAAGGATAATTATGCATCAAAAATATAATTAATTAGATATTAAGAATCCAAATTGAGCCGCTAGAGATGTAAATCATAGTGGTATTTAGGATCGCAGCGATATACCATTCCGACGCTGAGTAAGGTCGCCAGAGCTTAATGAAGAAGCGTTGTGATGGGAACCCGCAGCTCCCGGAACAATGCTCCCTTTCCCTTGTAAACAACGTGACTTGTGTCTCTTGAGTTGCTGTTGTTTACGAAGCCGTATACGGGCTTCTTAAATGCATTTCTTTGGTCGAAAGTTATAAATTACGCACCCTACTAAGACGGAACTTGCGGTAAAAAGGGTACTCTCGCATAGGTGCCTACATGTTTTACCGCATACTCTATCTACTATCTAGTATGGCGCCGTACGTATCCTTCATGGTTTTTTAATTTCATTGGAAATATCATCATAGAGTTTCACCTTACGAGGACAAATCGGCTGAATAATCAACCTTTCCAAAGCCCAGACGTCATAAATCCGTGACATAGACAATTCAAATTTAGTATATCAAGTATGGAAAGGTATAAAAGAGATGAGATGAAAGAAGTAGAAGTAGTAGTAGTGATAGTTAGTATCACCACGTGAATATGGTACCATTTGTATGTGCGCCATTTTCATATTAGAAACTTTCCGACTGATATTTAAAAATAAAATAATAAACTTACCGTACTGTTTTTCCCCAAATGTGTTTAAAACCGTTGACCGTATGACACACACGTGCGGAAATTGGTGTTTGCAATCTCCACTTCGTTACATTCGTGTAGGTACTCGTTTGTAACACCGCACTAGTAACATAATAGCTAACCGCCTCTCTGGTCTAGTGCTTGAGACCACCTGCCTCAGATCTAGAGGTCCGGGGTTCGATTCCCGTGGGGGCAAAAATTTTCTGCTTAGTTTGGTTGGTGGTAGGGCTTTTCTAAGTGCGCCTGACTAGCTACCACCATCTGACCTAAGTCTGCCGCCATAACAATAATGTTAACAGCGTTGTTGTATTCCGGCAGTTAGAGGTGAGATAGCCAGTACCTCTGTGGTTGAGGAATCCGGGTGTAACTCGCTTCCATCGTTGGCCTTATCTTCACTTACCATCAGATGAGATGAAGGCCAAGAGTTATCCCGTTAAGGTTAAAAAAAATTGTTATTGATGACACTAGTGTGGTAAGTTCGTTTTTACATAAGAGTAGACGAATTTAGGCCCTAGACGAAGTGGAGGGCTTACCATAATTGTTGTAAATACCATTTTCTGCACGTGTGTCATAAAACGTTTTTCAACAGATTTGCGAGAAAGCAGTACAATAGTAATATTTTTTTCTTTATAAATGTCAGTCGAAAAGTCGCAACAATATTTAATATTTAATATCTTATATGAAAATGGCGTATGCCACGTGTCCCTGTTAATAATTAGAACTAGGTACACCTTTCGTCTCATTTTGTGATTAGTGTTAAAATGAGACAATCGTATTAAGCTTAAGCGCTTCCAATGAGGCTCGATCATTCAGCCTATTTATTCTCACAATGTCAAACTCCTTGATGAAATTCATTAATATTTTTAGAAAATAAAATAAACTGTATAATTAAAATGAGGGCTCTTCGTCTAACAATAATTTGAAAATAAGTTGTCAGAGAGTCATACGGTTCGATCATCGGACTACTGGTACTTATACTAAGCAGTCGAATCACACTATCACTGAATAATCCTCACATTCAGATAGGTGATCGAACCAATTATAAAGAAAAGTTCACGTAGTATAATTGATTGGACCATATTATTCTAAAAGAACGATATACCTCGTAGTCCACTCCTCAATCGAAAGAAAAGTAAAAAAAAAGTTAACGTCGTCCGATCGATAGGTCTAGCAGTCGGACCAAGTGTTCACAAGGGTAAAGAATACGCAGATCGACATAGAACAGAGTGTGCGGTAAAACGGGTACTTAGGTGCGAGTACCTATTTTACCGCACATTCCGTTATATGGTGCGTAATATTTAACTTTCGAAAAATATATACAGGCTTCTTTAATGCTTTTTTTGAGAAAATTTGTTCAAAATAACTATTATGGGGCGACCGCTTACCATCAGGTGGGCCATAATGACATGTCTTGTCACTCTTATTTTATTCAAAAAAAAGTATTACAATTCAAAGTAAAAAAAAACGACAAAACGGCAATTGTAGATACTAAGCAAGCATAATTAAATTCATGTCCCCTTTTGTCTCCTATCAGGAATTAGTGAAATACTCCAAACGTCTCGGCGACGACTGTACCGACCTACAGAAGGCGTTGGACCTCTTCCTGTCAGTGCCCAACCGCTCCACCGACAATAAGTTCATCGCTAGCATCGAAGGCTACCGCGGGAATATCTACAAACTAGGCCGGCTGCTCACGCACGACTGGTTCACCGTCACTGACGCAGAGGGCAAGGCTAAAGAGAGATACCTCTTCCTCTTCAAGGCCAGGATCCTTATCTGCAAAGTCAAGAGGGTCTCTGACGATCGATCTGTATTTTTGCTGAAGGATATCATCAAGGTACGTGTCACTTTTAATTTGGGCTATGTATTTTTTTCATTTAAAACACTTCATTTACGGAACGCATGGCCGTTTGTTCAAAATCAAAATCAAAATCAAAAATATATTTATTCAAGTAGGCTCCTAAGAAGCTCTTTCGAATCGTCAAAAATCACAAATGATGTATATCTATTTAAGAAATGGTCTTACAATGTCTTATTGTAAATCTGTCTATCATGTCTAAATTTACACCGGTTCCAAAAGTTGAACTACCGAGAAGACTCCGGCAACAGTACCCGAGTCTGCTACACCAGAGGTCGCAGGTTCGAATCCCGGTAGAGGCAGATGTTTCTCTGATGAGAATGACCATTAGTTTGCATAACTGGCATTTCTGTAGGTAACTATGTTTATTTAGTATATTTCTCATATTTATATTATCATCTGTTTCTCAGTTATTTATTATCACACAACTTCTTAATAACTGTAATTTGAAAAGTACCCACATATATGACACACTAGGATTTCTGTTGCTAAGGAGACACCGGTAGACTGTCAAGGGATCAAAGATGTTTAATTTTTAATTATTAAAGCACTCCGATCAATTTTGTCTACTTATATGTTCTTAGTTCATTTATGTGTGTATATTTTTTTGTAAACGCTACATGAATATCTAATAATGAATGGAAATTACGTAGAATTGAGACATTGAATTCAACATTACACAATATAATATTAATCTTGACTTTCTCCGGCAAAAATAGCGCGAATTAAGATAACACGATCATTTGGAATGTGTCCAAAAGTCGGTCGTTTTACTTGAGTCGGTGTTTGTTCCCAGCTCCCGGAGGTCGAGGCCAAGGACCGGCCCGGTGACCCGCTCAGGTTCGATCTACTGCAGAAAACCCCTCCCTTGACTGTCACCCTCGCCGCTCACAAGGAGTACGTGAAGTCTAACTGGCTTGCGGAGATCAAACAAAACGCTAGTGACGTCGGTGAGCATTGAATTTTTATGTATATAACTAGATAATAATAAGTCAAATATTTTTCTAGCATTTATATTTCATCTTAATTTAATCTTTCCTACAGTCGCTTTAGCCGAACACGCAGCCGACGACCTTCAGGTAGTCTCCCCACAACGCGTGCCTTCACCAGAGCCACAAGAAGATAAAAAGAAAAAGAGAGAGCTCGACGAAGCGGAAGAAGTCAGAGAAAAACGGTCGCGTGTCGAGGAACGCGAAGTCGCTCAAACAACCAGCAAAGAGGAAACATTACAATCAACGACTAAGAGAAAAGCTTCCACTGAAACTGAGGTAGCGACTAAGATATTAAAGTCAGAAGCCACAGAAGTTTCCTCTGTCAGTGAAACAAAGGCTGCTGTAAGTAGTAGTGTCCAAAGCGAAGTCAAATCAAGCCAGCAGTCGTCAGTGACTGTTGAGAGCTCCAAAGTACAAGAGAGCTCACAGTCAGCTTCGCAATCAACTCAACAAACCGTTAAAGCGGCTTCTGAAAAGAAAGAAGCAGTAGAGTCATCTCAAGCAACTGCTTCGGAAATCAAACAAGGATCAGCAAAAACTTCAACTGAACAGAAAATCGAGAAATCTTCCGGGCAGACTTCAGTTGACCAAAAGTCATCGTCAACTGTAACAAGCCAGCAACAGGCATCGTCAGTTTCAGTTCTATCATCATCAGCTGTAACTTTATCAGTACAACAGACAGAAGTATCTCAAACAGCGTCAGTTGAAAAGAAAGTTGAAGACACATTTCAAAGTACAGCTGCAACTGAACAATCTTCAGTCACTCAAGCGTCTGACGTATCCGGTGAGAGAAAGTCTATCAGCGCTCAAGAAACATCAATCAGTCGAACAGTTCAACAGCAAAGTTCAGTGACTGCTTCAGAAACTGCTGTCCAGCCGACAGAGAAGGTCGGCAGCTCCACTGGAGCCGAGTGTACAGCAAGCGTCGTGACAACCGGTCAAACTGTGACCTCAGAGACAGCCGGGGACGACGAGATGTCGAGGTATAGTCGCAGTTCGCGACTCTCTGGAGGTAAGATACTATACTAGACTAAAAATATTAGTGATACAATACTTGGCTTATACATAACTAATATAAAATGAGTTTCTTTTTTTTCGATCTAATTAATCATAGCGTTACTGAGGATAGTCTGCATTTGTATATTTTTAACAATAATACCTACTCTCAAAATTAACTATTGAAGGAATGAAATTGAATTCATTCCTTGATAACTTAAAATAAAATGATTCCATTTTATTTCTAAAAGGAAAAAAATTGAATCATTTGCCTTCTTATAAATTGAAATTTCAACCTGATATCGCTAAGATTATATATTTTCTTTATAGTAAAAAAAGATTAGCATTTAGAATCTTTAAAATTTTTATCCGTACACAATTTAAAAAGTATTTAGTGGTGTGTTTTCTAAAAATTACATATACCAAAATTAATTTGGTCCAAAATAGAACACACTTTCTAAGACACATTATTTGTCAGCTTTTTTTTTATGCATTTATGTTGAGATCGAGATGCATTATGTTTGGTATTCAATGTAAAATCAACATTATTTCCTTTTCAGAATACTCCAGTAGTAGTCGAAAGTTATCAAGCTATGAGTCGTCGGATAGCACCGGCGCAACTTCCTACTCGCGCCGCGAAAGTGGCTCACGTATAGAAGGTGGTTCGAAGTACGAAGTCGGGGCTACCGATGGGAGCGCCATCTCTCGTATCGAGTCTAGGTACTCCAGCTCCAAGGTCGAAGGAGGCTCTAAATATGGCATAGAGTCCAGCAGTGAATCAAGCTACGAAACTGCAAGCAAAGGTGCCATCGACTCTAACTACGAGGGCTCTAGTAAACTGGACAGCATCGCCGCTAAGTATGGAAGAAAACCTAGTAGCAATGGCACGAAAATAGAGGGTGCATCTTCCAAATACAGCCTCGAAACCAACATAGAGACCAGCGTGGGCGGCAGAAACGTCGAAAACTTATCGTCCAAATCAGAATCTAAATACGAAAGCGTCAAGAATGGCGGATACTCTTCGGAGAGCCAATACTCTAAAACCGCTATCGCCAACGGATCCGTAAGCACCGGATACGAATCCGTCAAGTCCATTTCTAAATCTGAGTCGCACGATGGCAAGCCAATATTCACAAAAACCCTGGAGGGGCAGAACATCGAGCGTAAGTACTGTGCACAGGTAGACGTTAGACAAACACTTAGATAGCGGTAGACACACATTAGCGCTTGTACATACGCTTGTAGCACACTAACTTACACGACACATTTTTCTAACACGCTTACATCCTGTTACTTGTTATACTCGGAGAGTTCGTACTACATATAGACAATCTTACAAGTATATACTTTTGTATGAAACACTAAAGACATTAAATGTATTGAAATACGTACATATACTTGTATGAGGAGTGACACGACTCGTTCTACGTGCAAACTCTCCGCATTGTCCGTTTCTGAATCCCCAGCGGGTGAAAACGCCGTGTTCGAATGCGCTCTTCGCGAGTCCGTAGACTCGGCCAAGGTGACGTGGCTCAAGGACAACAAGCCGCTGACGGACCGACTCATGGACCGCGTGTCCATATCGGCCAGGGCCGACGCCCACAAACTGGAGCTCCAGCACTGCAGGGAAGACGACTCCGGGATCTACACCGCCCGCGCCGAGAACCCTAAAGGGAACACCCATTGCACTGCTCAGTTAGTCGTCCAGGAGTGTAAGTTCTTTTTCTTCTTTCTATGCGAATTGAACAGGCTGTGCACCGAATCCTGTGCAGTCTGCTCGATTCCACCATCACTCTTATGGTCTCTAAGTCTTGCATGTTACGCGAATTCACCGATTAAGACATCGTACAGCTGTAACACCTAGAACCTGTTCTGTTATCTTAATATTTCAGTATCTTGCACTTAAAAGTAAGCCACTATCACATAGAAGTAACGACGGTAAATGCATGTTTGTGTAGTCTACGATATTAAACAGTAAAGGTGTTGCCATGGTTTGCAGTTGTAATAATAATTCCCCAACAATTTTAGTGACTGCTGAAGAGAGAAAGGAAAGGAACGCGGTAAACGCGCCCTACTTCTTGGTAGCGTTGAAGGATACAGAGATTATGGAGAACACGTATTTACGTTTCATGGTTAGGGTGAAAGGCGACCCCAACCCTGAGGTCAAGTTGTAAGTACTATTTATTTTGATGTTTGTTAATTTTTTGCGGACAATTTATTTAATAATCTGTTTTTGTGAGATAAATTGTAAAGACATCAAAAAGCTTGTCTATCTCCGTCTCTTGTACCGATTAATCTCTCAAGCCAAGCGGCGTCTATGAAAGTAAAAAAATCAATTGTGTCTGGAATCTAAGCTTGACAGGTTAATATGTAGCCTTCATTTGGAAAGTTAAATACCACCATTCATTGAAATGTGTAATAAATTGCGATGATAAGACTCACTCCACTCGATTGGTTTACACTACAAACTACTATTTTCTCACGTAATGAACGTCCTGTATAGCTTCCGCGATGGGAGGGAGATCGTGACAAGTTCCGAGACCGATCGCGTGTCGATCGTTCGCACTCGCGCCGACAAGGGCTGCTACGAGCTGGTGATAGCCGACGTGAGCCAGGCCGACGCCGGCCTCTACAGCTGCCGCGCCATCAACATCTACGGCGAGCTCACCACCGAGGCCAAGGTCACTGTAGTAGGTGAGTATGGCAAAATACTGCACTATGTCAGCGTCAGTTGGCCCCATTAAGAATTTCAATGGCAGACTAAGTTAAAATTTTCGTATCGTAGTCTATCTTGCTCTAACATCAGAATACTAGAAACTTGTTTTTAATTTTATCTCTTTTTTCAACGTCCATTCTTTTTTACTAGAATAATGTCACGCACACAATTGAAGATTGTAACTTTATTTGCTTTTTCGCCGTGTCAACGCGTCTCATCGTAGGGGTGAAACTTACATACATTATTTAGGAGAAAATTTTCAAAGCACCTAGCGTCATCTCTACTCGACAGGGCTAAAAAACCAAGTCAAAAATTTTCCATAAAGTATTACTAGAGTGCAGTACTAACATAAACACACCAGTATATATCTCTATTCTATGCAGGGCCGTGTCAAGCGTTAACATCGCACGGTTTTACATACAAACTATTCTAACAAGACTGGTCATGCATCAAAAAGCAGTATTATAGTTGAGTAAGTAAAGTTTTTTAGCTTTTCGATCAGTAAAATCAATCGTATCGATCTCATAGTAGGTTTGACTATAAGTGGTCATAAAAACTAACCTTGATCTGGAATGAGAATTTGTATGAAAAACCGTGCGACGTTATAGCCCTTAAATGAATCTGCAATCGTACCGAAGCAGACATGACAGCCATATTTACTAAGCAATGGGAAACCAACTTGAAACGAATATGTATTTCATATACGCTCGTAATAAATGATGGACAGACGTAACGCGCTATATTTACTAGTGTGCCACATTTTTAACGGCATTTGGACGACCTCCAGTATTTACGTGTTTAAAATTAACATACTCAATTTAGACGGAACGAGATGATTTACATTTGTATTACAATTGTAAAAGCGCCGGTATTCTAAACTTAATTGGAGTATAACGGGAGAGTGCATAGAAGATCCTGTGGTGCACAATGATGGACCTAATGTCCGTTTGAGGCTTTTTAAGCCGTATACACTGCCTGAAACTCCCATATTAGTATAATTCTCGTGTGCGCTAAAGCTGAAACATTGGCTTCTTCTTTTTTTGGTATACAGATACAGGTTCGAGTTCAGCGGACCCAGAATTTACGAGTTCAATACACGTTTCTGGTTACAATTACGTCTTCAAGTTTATAGAAAAGTCGATAGCAATTGAAAACTGCTAATCAACTAAAAATATCGTAGCATTATGAATAACTGATAATAAAAAATAAATCGAAAAATATCAATATACGCATTTAGCAAGTAAACCCGGTTTTCTAATGACTATGACGCAGTATGCTTCTAATACTCTGAACATCAAAGAAACAAAACAATATATTTATAAGAAGACTTGAAAAATAAAAATTACTGAACTTTCGCGTAAGTTAAACCCATCAACAAAAACTTTAATATATATAATAAATGCCTCTATAGTTTTCTCTGTTCATTATACATATATCAACATTTTGAAAGCAATGCATTTTAAGGCAGTAGAGCGCTGGCTGGTCTCGTCGATAGTAAATTCTTTTTATATATAGAGTAGCAGTTTTATTAATTGATGATTAAGTACTGTATGTTCTGACTTTTCTTTCGTTCAGATGACAAGAACATCTTCTTTGAGCTGCCGCCCGGCGGCGAGGGCCTGCTGGCCAAGGGCGAGAAACCCTCCTTCAGCTGGAAGCGAGATGGGCAGCCGTTCGACCCCGAGGAGAGATTTAAGGTTAGTTTTGTAATTGTAGGCACAAATAGCATACATTCTATGGCCCTTGCAAGTGATCCATTTTTATTAAGTAAGTCAGTTATAATTGCTCTTCAGTCTAGGCCGCTCGTCGCAAGCCTTCTGATAAACCTTTGGGCTCTACTCATAGACTTATGTAGAATACATACATCAGTACAAAGGTATTGATCTCTATATCGCTCCTAAAACAAGATAATATTTACATGGTACTTTCATTTTTGTAGCGTAATGTGTGTTAATTAATTTCAAATGAATTGGTAATGTAGTAAAAGTCTTGTCAGTTGAATTACTTTTACCAATAATTAATACAGTAATATTTCATAAGAGGACTGTTTTATTTGTCTAATAGTACTTTCAACACTTGGAATTTTTCACCAATACCTCCCTCTTATAACACGGGTTCCTTCTAAAGAGGCGTAATAATGCACCTTATAGGCCGGCAAGATAGAGGTGGCTAGAAGAGTGTGCTCATCCCGCACTATTTGTCTTTGCTTATGGACTATTTTTATCGGTTCTCACCACTGACGTTAAAACTTTTGCCGTGATATGCAAAACATACGCATATAATAGACACTTTTGCGTTTACAAGTTCAGGTATTCTTATTCAAATTATTAAAAAAAAACTCGATACACTACCTAACAGCATTAAAATTGAGATATCTGCGGCCGGTAAAATGTTGAATTATTCGTCTAGAAGATTCCAATCCTGCAAATTCATGATTCACAAATGAGTGATTGTTAAATATGTTTGTATTAACTGAAATCGCCTTTTCTGGTAAAAGGATGCATTAAAGGACTAAGAAAAACTCGCTAAAATGCAACGTGTTGCATGCGAATGGTATGTGTATTAGAAATATAACAGTTCCTTTGTACTTGGGCAGGTGTTGCTGGGCGACGACGAGGACTCGCTGGCGCTGGTGTTCCAGCACGTGAAGCCCGAGGACGCGGGCCTGTACACGTGCGTGGCCAAGACCTCCACCGGGAACATCTCCTGCTCCGCCGAGCTCACCGTGCAGGGTAACGGATTCCACTCACTTGCCTACTTTTTTTTGCAATTAGATGATAAACAAGCTATTGGCCTACTTGGTGGTAAGTTGGTACTGTCGTCTAAAGACACCTGCAATATTAAAGAAAAAAAAACACTTGTTTCTGCGTATTATTGTTTCTTTCGTTTTATTTGGTTATTTAAATACACATGCAGGACAGAAATACACGGAAATATATTTCTAACACACTAGCAAGACATAAAATAATTACCTATTTCATAATGTTAAGATACATAACTAAAAATTTCAATTGACAAATCAACAGAACAAAAATTATTTTTTTTTATTACAATTCTAAAATATTCATTTTATAGGTGTAAATCATATTCTTATGAACGTTTAAATCTATTGCTGATGAAATCAGGAACATATTCGATACACATTGATTAAATGCTGTAATTCTATTAAAATTTATAAAGGATCGCCTCTAATAATTTTAATAGAATTTCTTATAAAGATATAATTAACCGGTAACCGCTTACCATCAGGTGGGTCGTCAGTTTGTTTGTCATCTAGTTGTAAAAAAAAAAAAAAAAAAAAGATTAAGGTTTTTTACAGTAACTTTCTACAACAATTTTCTTGAGCAATACCAATGTGTTTACATGTCTCAGTAACCTAAATTATTACACAGAGTTGATATAAAGAAGGAAGAAGAAATAGGAATATTTCTCCGTTAATCTGCACTAATCATAGACTAGACTAGTGTCTAGATTAGGGTAAACGAGGAAGTTTATATAATGATAGAAAATAATTAAGAGCCCTTGCGCAGTGCCTCGCGTTGAACATAATATTATTCGCATTGTTTGTATGACAATACTTATCAGATAGGCATTGCATACTTTGCAAGTTGCTAATACAGCCGGTTGTGACGTAGGAGCGGTGAACGAGCTGCACCGCGAGCCGCAGAAGCCGTCGCTGGTGGTGGAGCACCGGCAGGCCGTGGTGGCGGCGGGCGCGTCCGCCATGCTCGAGCTGCAGTGCAAGGGCTTCCCCAAGCCCAGCGTCGTGTTCCACCACGACGGGAAGCTCATCGAAGCCGACACTAGGCACAAGTCAGTACTGTGACAGACTTTGTAGGTAGTTCAACTCTCGGTAGTTCAACTTTTGGAACCGGTGTAAATTTAGACATCATAGACAGATTTACAATAAGACATTGTAAGACCATTTCTTAAATAGATATACATAATTTGTGATTTTTGACGATTCGAAAGAGCTTCTTAGGAGCCTACTTGAATAAATATATTTTTGATTATTGATTTTGATTTTGAAAAAATTGAAATTTTTACTAGTGAAAGTGTCATAGACAAATAGCCCGTCGTGATCAACAGGACACATAATTATTAAAATTTATTTTTATAACTAGTCAAATGGACGAAGAGCGGTTATAGGGGGCGAACTTCTCGTAGGTAAGAAACCTACAAATTACAAATCCTTTTTCATTCGTGGCAGCACCATTGCTTACATTTTTTCCGTGAGTGTTTGGCGGGATTTTGTGGTGTCAGTCAAGATTTTTATTACAATAATTAAAAATTGTGTGTGTTGACGTGCAACTAAAAGATTATTAGAATAAAAGTGATTATGGTGTGAAAGGCGATGAGAACTTTTTGTGGTGATACACCTCATCAAGTAGCATCATATGGAGTCTGTCATCATAAATTTCGCGTCAAATACTCCTAAGATGCATTAAAATGTATAACACCAGTATTTCAATGCAATAAATGAAGAAATAAAGAAATACTAAAGACATGACTGTATGGGCTTTAGTGCCCTTTGCCTTCCCTTTATAGGGAGAATGAACCATTTTTTCTTTGGGAATTCGTCACACTATAATTGACGATTGAATACTAAAACAATTATAAGTACACTATACTATAAATAGTTAAAGTTTATAAGCTTAATATAGGAGCTAGTCTACGAAACACTCATCTGATTTCAAAAGTGTTTTAACCGATATTTAAATTTGACCTTTCGCTAATAAAATTTGAAAATCAATTTTTAAACAAAACACCACGATTAAATTAGCTGCCCTTATTGTATATTCACGTGCACTAAGATGTATACACTTTTGACACCGAGTGACTCTTATTGCAAGGAGAATACGGCACACGAGAGCTCAGAGTAGAAAGTTCGGTATTGTATGTATAATACTGTGTCAGGTTCCTGTACGAGGACGAGGAGAACATGTCTCTGGTGATCAAGAACGTGACGTCAGCGGACGCGGGCGAGTACCTGGTGACGGCCAGCAACGAGCTGGGCCAGGACACCAGCACCCTCACCCTGGTGGTGAAGGCCGCGCCCAGGGTCACCGCCAAGCTGCGGGACCAGGCCTGCATGGTCAGTACTCACGGTCAGCGAGGCCTTACGATTCCAGTCACATGTTTGTGGTCCGGCTGGTAATCCCATAGAAAATTACCCGAAACTAGACCTAGGTTTACTATATAGGCGGTAGGCCCGTATGTAGGGTCGTCTGGGTAGGTACCACCGTCTTTCTTATTTCAGCCGTGAAATAGTTCGTTGTATTTCGGATTGAAGGTAAGGGTAGCCAGTGGGCATGGACGACATTTATCTTAAGCCTCAGGATGACGACGTACCTGCAATAATAAGTGATTTTTTCTTGTTATTACCGGTCTCTATAGGCGGCGGCAACCACTCACCATCAGGTGGGCCGTCAGCTTGTTTGTCATCTAGTTGTTTAAATAAAACTATACAAAATTATAATTCCTGCATGGCCTGGATTTTCAATTTTTACACGTGACAGGAAACAGCGACCGAATAACGTTTCGTCTGCTCGTTGAAAAATACAGTACGACCACTTAAATGTATCTGCATACGGAGTTCACTTCTCACGTATTATTAAATAAATTCAACACAATAGTTTATTGTATAATTACGGAACTTAAATAATATTTAATAAGTAAAATGCAATTAAATACTCTCAGGTCACGTGCCATCTCAGTGTATGATGTCACTTGTTGTTCACATCAGATACCATTTAAATCACTATAGCAAATAAGCAGTGTTTACTAACAGGTACCCGTTTGTAGGGTCGACTGGGTGGGTACCACCGCCTTTCTTATTTCAGCCGTGAAGCGGTTCGCTGTGTTTCGGATTGAAGGGAAAGGTAGCCAGTGTAATTACTGGGCATGGACGGCATTTAATCTTAGGCCCCAGGATGACAACGCACCCGCAATATCAAGTGATTTTTCCTTGTTATTGCAGGTGTTTATGGGCGGCGGTACCCGCTTACCATCAGGTGGGCCGTCAGCTTGTTTGTCATCTAGTTGTATAAAAAAAAAAAGGTGACATCGCAGCAGTCACGTGACATGTATTGGTGTTTTGTAGCGAAATTTGAAACGGAATTCAAGATACAAGATTTTTGAAACATTAGTCGTATCAAAATAATTCTAATCACTATTTATTGCTATACTAGATACTTATACATGATGTAAAACACCCAAAAGTCAACATTCCAATGGAAAAGTCAACATCCCTGTAGAAGATGGTGGTTGATTGGTTTTTAATTTATATGTATGGAAGTGATAATGTTATCCCCAGGCGGGCTCCAGCCACAGCGTGACGGTGGAACTGGAGGGTGCTCCGGCGCCCGAGGTGTCGTTCTACAAGGACGGCGCCGAGCTCAAGGCCTCGGAGCGCGTCCTCATCACCAAGGAGTCGGACCTGCGCTACAAGATCACCATCAGCGACGCCAAGCTCACCGATACCGGCTCTTACTCCGTTGTTGCTAAGTGAGTCACTTAAACTATTACGTTTTGTGAGCTTCTCGTTTTTATGGTTCCGTAACCTACAAGAAACCCTTATAAATTCTGACATGCCCGTCCGTTAAAAAGTTGATAGTAACAAGCCTTCTAAACTAAAAAATCCGATAAACGAAACTACAAAATCCGACTCCAGCTAGCTTTTAACCACGATTAAAGATTATATTTTATTGCTAACGAATAGCAGAAAAATAAGAAATAACACCATTATTTACTTGTATTGTGTGATTTGTGTGCTTTAATATCTGTAGTCAAAACTTCCTCACTTTTACTGTCTGTTGATTGATAAAACGTCTTCCAGAAACGAAGTTAACCAATGCTCTGACTTCTTCCAATGGCTCGTGACGTCACCGCCGAAGATCACGAAGAAGATGGGCGAAAGCAAGGTCTGCAGCGAGAAGGAAACTGTCGTCTTCAAGGTTGAGACTGAAGCGGAGCCGGCGCCCACTGTCAAGTGGTTAGTCCAAGTCTTTTATAAAATTATAAATGTTTAATTTTGATTTTAATGTGGAACACAAAAAGATTTTTATATTTTTGCGTCGCACGACTTTTCATACGCAGAACCTTTATTGACGTGACGGCAACGCCATCTACCGTCAACTATCAGTAGCCACTGTCGATTATGGAGCTATTTTTATTAGGTTATTAAGAATGAAACTGCCGTTTCGTATGAAATATTTTGTGCAAACTGAAATTGATATTGGCTCGACCTATTTTTTTTAATTTAGTGGATAATTTAATACATTCATTGTTATGTAAATGCAGTTGTAATAAATTTCAATATGACATTAAAGCCAACTTTTTAACAGCGTTATTGTGGTTATGGACTGTGCACTTTTGGGCACTTTTATGTCGTCTATCTTGCCATTTTTCACAATACTTTTTTAATTTTATTCCAATAAAATAAAACAGTTTTGTGTTATATGTTCTGCGCCAGGTTTAAGAACAAAACAGAGCTAACGGAGTCATCCACTGTTAAAATCTCTTCGACTGGTGGCGCTCACTCGCTAGTGGTGTCAGAAACCGCCCGCGCCGACGCCGGCGAATACTCTTGCGAGGTAATGTAATTAATATGTTGAAGTAAGATAGAGGGATATTAAATCTATTAAATAAAACATTAATTATCAACTTTTTAATCTATATTTCTGTGTATTTTGTGTCTGGAATGTGTTCTGTGGGGGTTAATCGCTAACATTCTATATATAATATTTTATTAGTTTTTTTTTATGGTTTTCTTCTATTAGCAAGCAAAATGGCACAACAAGGTCATAAATTAATCTTATAAATAAATAATAAAATAATTTAATGCAATATAAAAAATAAAAATTGTACCAAAATTGATTAAATAATTGCACAAGTATTATGTTACATAGAGGAGATAGTAACTCTTAATCATGTTATGTATTTGTGCAAACAGTAACCTCCTAATTATAACACACGGATCAGAGACATACCTGGCTTAAAACTGATGTTGTCACTACAATGCCAAGTCTAGATCATCATCATCATCACCAGCCTATATACGTCCCACTGCTGGGCACAGGCCTTCCTGCATGGGAGAAACATATGAGGAGTTTGGGCCATAACACCACCACGCTGGCCCAATGCGGGTTGGTCTAGATAGTCTAGATACTTATTACTTTTTAATATTTCTGAAGCAGTCTATTCACTAGTACTATACAAACAGTCTTTGATTAGCAAACTCATTTTTTATTTTAAAATGAAATTATATCTTCATTTCCATAACAATAATTTGTAATTTTTAACAAAAACGGTTTCTATATCCTAGTCATGATTGAAAAAATCTATGCCCTATGCCCAATCAATTTAAATCATCGACCCTGTGCACATATTTGTGCACGTAATTGTAAACCTTAAGGTTGTTAACTGTACGGACATGTGCGAGTCCATCAGTAAATGCGGCGCGTGCTGCGCGTGAGAGTCAGACAAATGTCACCTTAAAGGTTGTGATTTTAGTTGGTATTATTGTGTGCACAGATCCGCAACACGCACGGCGCGGCGAGCGACGCGTGCGGGCTGCGCGTGCGCGGCGCGCCCGTGTTCGCGCGGCGGCTGACTGACGTCACGGCCAGCGAGGGTGACGTCAACGTCGAGCTCAGCGTCGACGTGCTCGCCTACCCCGAGCCCAGCGTCAGATGGTCAGTGCCTGCTCTACTAGCTATATAGGCTGTAGTATATCTAGTAATATCTATAGACGTTTTTAAATAATATGAATCCGGTGACACTTCAAATTGTTACAATTAACGCACACTTTTTTCGAGAAACAAAGTAAATTGTCAAAAATTATTAATATTTTATTGTAATAACATTGCAAAAATACAACAATTACGCTTTATATCAATTACAATTATCTAAATAAAAACCTCTACTCACTAAATAAAATTTATAAAACTCTATATATTTAATAATATACCTACTAATTTAAAAATAAGCAATGTGTGTAAAGGGAATTATTTAAAAAAATACTTTTTAAAAGATTTTGAATTTGAGTTCGCGAACGCTAATACCGCCTACTCCCGCTCAGCCCATGCGAGGTGACGTATGCGCTTGAGTCAAATAAAGTACTTAAAATGTAGTATTTTTTTATTTTATACAACTAGATGACTAACAAGCTAACGGCCCACCTGATGGTAAGCGGTTACCGCCGTCTATAGACACCTGCAATAACAAGGAAAAATCACTTGATATAGCAGGTGCGTTGTCATCCGGAGGCCTAAGATGAAATGCCGTCCATACCCAGTAATTACACTGGCTACCTTTCCTTATTTATGAAGTCATAATATTGAACTAAATGTATCCTATCACTACCAGGTACCTGGGAGACATGGAGATCACGGAGAAGAAGTCTGTGTTCACGCGCGTGGACAGCGGCACCTCGCACAAGCTGATCCTGAAGGAGGTGGCCGCCGAGTACTCCGGCCGCTACACCTGCAAGGTCTCCAACGAGCTGGGCGAGGACCAGTGCCAAGCCACCTTCACTGTTAATAGTTAGTGCTTTATTCTTTATTTGTAGCTTATCCGGCTCGAAGGACCAACTATTTCGGTGTGACCTGAAAAAATCTATTATCCAAGTAAGATACTCCCTTAGAGATAATCGTATATTGTAACAGCATTGTTATCTTTTTGAATTGAAGATTTGTTTTTGTTACTAAATACTATATTTTATTTATTAATTTAAACTTTATAGCACTTAAAAGGGTACGAATGGCATACTTTATTTTGATTGAGCACTTACTGCCAATCTACTAAACAGATGAGATCCAGAATGGTGGTGCAAAAATAAGTGCTTTAACACTAAAAACATATAAAGATATCGTAAATATGTAGATATTATTGTAATTATACAGGGTTGCGACGACAATAAATTAAAACATGGGCTATATTAGCTCACATAAATGCTTAGCAACTTTCAAATACATCTTAATCTTTTGATGATTTAATGACATTCCTATGAAATAATGCAGCCAGTCACGATTTTATTGATAATATTAAATAAGAATTACTTTTATGGCATAAACCCTTAAAGAATCAAACATGGCGACTAATGTTCCGCAAGTACATGTTAATGATGGTGTGATCAGGGAAGCCCCGCTTCACCAAGAGCCTGGTGGACATGACGGTGGAGGCGGGCCACACGCTGACGCTGGACGTGGCCGTGGAGGGCTGCCCCGAGCCCAAGGTGCAGTGGTTCAAGGACGGCCGCGAGATCACCACCGACGCCAGGATTAGGATCGAGCGGGACACCCACAGGTAACGTAACGTTCTTGATACCTTAATATATACATACCTATCTTTTATACTCTGTGCGCCACTGCACTGCTAAATACTGTTACTATGTAACTATACATTGTAACTTAATAATTGAAAAGAGTGACTACACGAGTTTGTTGCCGGAATCTACTCGGTAGTTCACTTTTTAGAACCGGTGTAAATTCAGACAGACTGACAGACAGATCGACCGACAGAATAACAGACATACCGATGGACAGACTGACATTATAACATTGTTAGCTTACGTAGACCCAGACAAGACAGAGAGACCAACATTATGACATTGTTAATTAATATTATTTTATGTGATAGACATAAGGGTTTTATGACGATTCGAAAGTGCTTCTTGGGGGGCCTAATTGAATAAAGATATTTTCATTTTCATTTTCATTAACATCACATGTCAGAAAGCGAATGGGCTCGAAAAGGAAGAGAGAAGCAATACTGTTGATCCTAAATACAACATATTGAAAAAATTCCTACTAATATAATAAACACGAAAGTTTTTTTGGATGTCTTTTTGTATAGATGGATGTATGTTTGTTACTCTTTCACGCAAAAACTACTGAATGGATTTTAATGAAACTTTACAATAATATAGATCATACACCAGAATATTATATAGGCTATAATTTGCTATGAAAGACTACTCGAAGTACTAATCCTGCGCAGACGATTTCACGGGCAGAAGCTAGTTATTTATAAATTTATTTTAAAGATGTCATTTTGGGATCGCTATACTGCCATCTGCTATTAATTTGTTTTTAAAGCATGTCTTATTATGGCCAATTTTTTTAACTCTTCAAGCGTGCTCGTGAGTTTTTTTTTTCAAGTTTATCAACATCATCAAAACTGATGTTAACAACAGTATTATTAAACCAAACATTATTTTTCATAGATTGGAGAACTACCATCTCACAGTAACTTTGGTTAAGGAAGAGGACGGCGGCGAGTATGAAGTGAGAGCTGAGAATGAGATGGGAAGTGTCTCCTGCAAGAGCACAGTCACCATACACAGTGAGTATATACACGCACAAACCAAACAGCCCGTAATTCCAATCACTAGAGTTGAAAATAGAATGACAAGAATCTGGAAAATAATAATTTTCGAAATTATAAGTTAATGCATTAATTATTCTTTTTAAAAATTTGGTCAGTCTAAAATAGTTTCACAGAAACACAGACAAGGACACACTATACACACACACTCAACCAGATGGTAAGACACCCAACTCTACAATGTAGGATCAACCTCACTGAGATTGGCTCTCCGCTGGAACAGCCATCGGTAAAGTAGAGGCTTGTGGAAGGAAAATTATATAGATATGATGAGCTTGGACATTTCTACATTTTCATCCTACCCAAAATATATACTGTTCCATGTCTATATAATTTTTCAGTAAATAGTTCAAGTTTGTATTAACATTGTATGATGTATTAGAATCGTTGCATTCGCACGTATTGTTGTGGTGTCCCTAGATGCCATGAGAACCTGGTCATATCTTACCAATCCACTGAAGCATTCAATAGACTAGAATGCCGTAGTTTGCACTCAAGCATTGACGCATCCTGACTTGATTAATTCATTTGTGACGTCTTACCATTTTTAGTTTGCCATTTTTATCATTACCTTTTCATTTCATTCAATAGCGAGGGAGGTACATTCGACATTTACAAAGGAAAGCCTTGTGGAAAATGAACTCGAAGACGAAAGTAAATCGAAAAAACTGCTTTTAGAAGAGTCTGTAGATAAAGGTGAGAAGAAAAAAGCGGAGAAAGGGAAGACACAGCCAGAGGAAGCGGAGGAGAAGTCATTTTGGGATGATAACAACGATGAAGTGGTAAAAAAAGTGACTTTTGAAGATGTTGACGCACCATCTCCGGCAAAAGCGAACAAATCGGTGACGGAACCTGAAGTTGCCGAAGAGAAGTCTATTTGGGATGACATTGACAACGACGGGCTACCTAAGAAAGCTAAAGTAGATGAGGTTGATGCACCGAAACAAACCAAAGGCAGAAAGTCCATCACAGAACCCGAGGTCGCCGAGGAAAAATCTATTTGGGATGAAAACCACAATGAACAGAATAAGAAGCCGATCATTGAGGAGATCGATGATGAGAAAAAATCTGGCAAAAAGACCATCACGCAACCTGAGGTTGTAGAAGAAGTACCAGCTGACGAAACGCTGACGTCATCAAAACGTAAATCCGTTAAAAAAGATTCTGTTAAAGAAGAACCTTTAAGTGCAGAAACTGAAGGTATAAATATGATTAACGCTTTAAGCTTCATTCTTCAATTCGGCGAACAGCTTTTAGATTGCGAGAATTTCGCACATTCGCGTACACTGTTGCATGCCCTTAACCTGTGTTTTTAACCGTGCAAGTGTGATTTGTTGTTTAGGCCGAGTTTTCGAAACAGTTACCACGTTCAAGACAGGCGACGACGGCTCCATTATAATGTCTAAGGTCAGCAGCTCGCTGGCCCACGGCGCCATCATCACAGGTCAGTGGCGGCTTCCTCCTTCTCTCCTGCCCTAACCACATTACGATGACATTCACTAACCCCCACACCAGATTGCTAAATCATCCACGATGAAAACACAAACACATAATGCATTTTTCTCATCGCATGTCCAATAATACACTGAAGTTAATTGTAATTGTTGTTTAGAATGTCAACATAATAAAATTTTAACTGGTAGGTCCGGCCGAAACACGCACGTTACACAAAATGACTTCCACTGCCGTCTTTTACGACGACGATGACGAATTCGGCGGCAGAAAGATAATACAGCCTACTAAACCGCACAAAACATCTTTAGAGGTGGAGGAAATCGCCAGTCACAGTTATTTCTTGTCGGATTTGGGCATGTTTACTGTGCCCGAGCATGTGCGGCGCGGCACGTACGGCGTGATCGAGGAGCCGCTCACTGACTCCGAGGCCGAGACTGGCTCCCACTGCGGCCGCCACCGCTCCCGGGCCGTCTCCATCATGTCCGTCTCCGAAGACGAGACCAGCTGGCACAACGAGCCACTTTCTAGAGAAATATCCATTGAGGATCTGTCCAAATCCATTTTCGACATTGATGACACTAAAAAAGTGTTCAGCAAAGATTCTTATGTGCGCTCGTCCTCCTTCAAAGAGGACTACTTCACTGATCAAGGAGAAGAGGAGTCGTATATCCTTAGAGAGAAATCGCATAAAATTTACGAGAACGACATCACAGAACGCCTCATACACATTTCGAAAGAATTCGACGAAAACGAAATTAAATCAGTAGATAATAAGATTCACGACGTCAAAAATCGTATTTTAGAAGAGTTAGTTCTTGGCCCTATGAAGAGTTTTGACAATATAACGAAAAATGTCGTAGAAACTACGTCAGAGAGAAGGAGGAAGATCGATAGTAAACTTTTTAGTGTTGAAGAGGAGGAAGACGATGACGAATTAGAAGCGCTCTTGAAACGAAGCCAGAGACAGAGGAGCATACTCGATGATATCCTAAATCAGGAAGAGGAAAAAGGTAAATTTAAGCATAATAAAATATTACAAGGGGTCTGTTCAGAGAAGGGATGGCATTTATAAAGTAACGCTATGATATATATATATGAGAGAGTAATATGTTGCTTTAAAAAATACCTAACAGTGAACTGTAGTTTGTTTGCTGTTGAGTTTATGAAATAACAGATCATTATCATTTATATTCGTCCGAAACAGCATCACTGTACTAATGCTCTGTCGTATGTTTGTTTTAGCGCGCATGCGTAATAACATTCCCTTCTGGCATACTAATACTTGGAGCACCCTGCGAAAGAGATATTAGAGAGTACGGGAGAGACGCGCCATCACTATCACAACATTAAGGTAAAAATATGTTATTTACTGCGCATGAGTTGATGCATGTCTTTGTTTCTAAATTATCTGAATCTCGTCAGAAATGGTATGTATGACCACGACTCTCCAATTCACACATAGTTTATCTGTTACACACTAGTCGGCTTGCGGTGAGTATTACAACGTGAATAAATTTCTGGTTTAACCGCTGTACATATTGCGGACTTCTATCGATGTGTCTATTGTAAATAATTCTGTTTTCTTTTCTAGAGGCTTCAGTGATCGCTTTGAAAGAAAATATTAATATAAAATATTTTCTTACCTTTATGAATAATTCATTTTTTTCTGTTGGTGATTAAATATTTTTAACATTAAATTGCACTACAGTGTTGTTTTTTATTTAAGTTAGGATATGGCTATAAAAATGTAAAAACTCTTTATCGAACATGAGTAGCGCGACCGCAAAGCGAATCTTCATACACATATGCTTTCGTCTGGCTGACATCAGTTGGTTTCACTATTGTGGGCATTTCTTTTATTCATTTTACTAGTATATCGATATTTAAAATCTGCTGTATTAATATACAAAATATACATCCACAAAATTAGGTAGTTGTTATCAAATGAGTCGGATATCCAACCCAAATGTATTATTGCTGCTTAGTTAAGATGCGCCCACACCGCAGCATATCTTCAAACCGGTTCTTAGTTTTTCATCGAAATTATTTATCGGTCTAAGCTAAAACGAATAACTAGTCCCCCTACCTCGCAGCACCACCGACCCTCGGCGACAGCAACATGAAGGACGGCAACGCCTACGAGTCCTTACCTCTGGTGTACATGGTCCAAGCGCACGGCTCGCCCAAGCCTACCGTGCGATGGCTCCACGACGGGAAGGAGGTGAAGCCGTGCAGCAGGGTCCACATGTCTGAAGACGGTGGGCTCTGGAAGCTGGAGATTGACAAGGTGGCGCTGAAGGACGCCGGCCAGTGGCAGTGTGAGGTCACCAACGACCTCGGCAAGCAAGTGCAGCAGGCACAACTTACTGTGTCCCGTAAGTAATACAAAACAGTTTACAGTTTACAAAACAGTGACCACCGGCTGGCCGAGTGGTCTGTACCCCTTGCTATACTGGCTACTTGCTCAAGAGGTCCCGAGTTCGAATCCCAGAGCATTTGTTTACGAGTCATGGATGTTTATATGTTAATTTAGTATATTTCTAACATTTATATACATAGTATTATTATCATTTCTCCGTTATCTAGTATCCATAACACAAGCTCTTAATGATACTTTGGGCTAGATAATAGGTGTGAGTGTATGAATATCATTATTATTATTATAGTTTACGAATCTGAGTCTTAGCGATGTTTTTTATTGTGTCACACAAGTATTAAAAAGGGAATTGATAATGATTAGTCATTTAGTCGGTTAGATACTAGTTGATAGTATTAATACAAGTTTATTGATCAATATTTAATTTGCCTCTTTGAATACCTTGAAAATACCTCAAAATGCTACAAATAATTCATGTTCCTTTTTTTAACTTTATTGTATAATTTTCATACTACAATCGTCATTACGACCTAGTTCGGCCGAAGAATGAAAAATATAGGAATTAGAAAGAGTTGTACTGTATTTAAATTTAGATTTAGATGTCGTCTTTAGAATCAGGCCCACTGCAGTACTGATCATTATCATTACTGCTGAACAAAAGCCAAACGGAACCGCTCTGCGCAGCATGCCTGTGAATTGATGTGTGCATTACTCATACCCAGCTGCCAGCGACTACCGAAAGCCAATCTTCACCACCCCTCTGGAAGCCCAGCGCGTGATGCAGCGTGAGCCCGTAACGTTACGCGCGGTTTGCACGGCGGACCCCCTGCCGCACGTGTCGTGGCTCCTGGATGGCCAGGAGTTGACTCCTGGCCCAGCCCTGGACATCAGCACCCACTCCACGCCCCTGGAAAACGGCCTCAACGAGTGCGTCTTCACGCTGCACATACCTACCGGTTAGTGGTTTTTTTCATTGTTGAGTTTACCTTATAAAAGGGACGGCAGAGGGATTACAGCCATGTCTTAAGTATTTCCTATATTTCTGCAATCATTGCATTGAAATGCGGACGTAACACATTTCAATGCATCTTGGGAGAGTTTGTCGCCAAATATATGATGAGGTGGATAACCACTATCAAATTCCGAACGCCTTTCACACCAAATTAACTTTTGTTATAATGATATTTATTCCATATTGCACGTCATCACAAACACATATCCCCTTATTATAAAACGCGGACTAAAGTTATTCCTGGTCTAAAACACACAGTCACTTTTATTTGTTAAAGGACAGACAGTGGCAGGTTCAGTTTTAAACCAGGACTAACTTTAGTACGCGTTTTATAATAAGTGAGTTAATGTTTCACAAAACTACACCAATATTTAGCCCCCGACGCAAATGAGGGAGGTCATAATTTTGACGTGTCTGTCGATATATCTTGTGTCTGCTGTTGCATTGTAGCTCCTAAGCGATTTGACCGATTTTGCCTGGAGGCCTAGTGACCTGTGGCAAAGGCTTAACCTGTTTCAGGCACCGTCTTTCACAAATTAATATTCAACTCTTACATACTACTGGTTAAGTTCTTAAGTAATTTATGATGGACCAATAAATGATTTTATTAGTATTATGATTATTTTCACACCACCTGCTCGACAATGCCATATATCATGCAAACCTTAAGTAAAGCTAGTCATTAAAGCCCGTGGCTTTAGCCGGGGTGTAATGTTGGACTGAATCTCATTATAACCGGCTGGGTTGTAATATTTTCATTTTTCATAGTTCTTATTGCAATGGCCTTAACGTCTAGTTTCGTAATAATAGATCAACTAATACTCAAAGGTCGCGGCCGGCGCCGGCGCCGCGTCGAACTTATTTGAAAATCTAACTTTTTCTAAAATCGAGCTGGCCACGGCAAGCCCGCTACGCTCGGGAGTTAACTCTGGAGTCCTTCGTTACGTTCAGGATTAAATATCGCACCCGTGACATAAAACAGTGCTTTATCCCCTCGGTGTATAATCTACTATTGTATAGCTACCCTAAGTGATCCATTTGTTGGGTGCCAGGGCGGCATACGGACACCGGGGTGTACACGCTGCGAGCCAAGAACGAGTACGGCGTGGGCGAGTGCTCCGCGCGGCTCGACATCCTGCTGCGGCCCGAGCTGGAGGGGCTGCATGACGTCACCGCGCAGCCCTACGAGGAGACCAGCTTCTTCGTCAACGTCAAGGCCAACCCTGTCGCTGAAGTCAAATGGTCGGTATTTCTTACGCTCACTTTGTTTTGCCGGGGCGTCCCCCTTAGACCCTGTATGTGACCTCTCGAAAACGAAAGCAGAGGGCAGAGCTGGCGACTCTGAACACAGCTTGTTAAAAGAATAAATTTAAAATCGCAAAAAATATCGGTTGTTTCATACAAACACATTTGTAGGTAGAACAATTTAATATGAAACAGCTTGGAGATCTTTGGGAGGGCCTATGCCCAGCTGTGCTCTTTTAGCTTATTCTTATTCTATTTTTCCATAAGTTGTGCTTGGGATGACTAGGCTTCGTTGTTAAGAGCGTTCCCCGTTAATTTTACAGGTTTGGTCAAGGTTTACTGGCTAAAATAAATACCTAGCCAGGTCTTTAAGAGCTTGTAAATAATATTGAGCTACAAAGTCGACCGAGTCAGATCGGATTTGTTACTTTAATTTTAAGTAACTATTGCGGTAAATAGTAAAATAGGATAACTATTTTACCTATCTATACTACTTACACTATTACTATGTGTAGATAGTTTTTTTTAAATCGATAAAACTAAGTAAGGCAGAGCTATGTAATTTAAATCCTCATCAAATTTTAATAATTTCAATCGAATTAGCTTATTTTTTATGTAAGTAGTTCAAAAGTGTTTAACCGCTTTAGGAGCACAGCTACAACTGAAACACTACTAATTAAATGCGTTCCATTACATGTATGATAATCTGTTGAGCAGCATACCTCCTGAGGTCTATGACAATTGAAAAATGTATTGTGTCTGGAATCTAATGCTTGACGGGTTAAATGTCTCAGACATACAGTGTGGTGCCGTCAATACGACAATAAAGTAAAGCATGGGCTATATTAGTTCATAGAAATGGTTTGCCACTTTCAAAAACATCTTATTCGTTTGATAATTTCATGAAATTTGCATGAAATACTATAAAATTGGCTGAATTATTTCAAAAAAACGCCATAAAATTATCAAATGAATAAGATTTTTTTGAAAGTGGCAAATCATTTCTATGAACTAATGTACCCCATGTTTTAATTTATTGTCGTATTGACGGCACCACCCTGTACAACTGAACCTTATATCCCGGCATCAGTGAAACAATTACAAAGAAAACTTTATTCCTCATTGATTCACAGGAGTAAAGACGGCTACGTGATCCAGCCGTCAGAGAGACACGACATCATCGAGGACAAGGAAGCGGAGAAGTACACCCTGGTGGTGAAGAGTGTGAGCGTGGAGGACGGCGGCCTGTACACCGTGACCGCCGCCAACGAGTTGGGCGAGGCCTCCATGCAGGCCCGGCTCAGCGTGCACAGTGAGCTTATTTACCGTTTACTATGATTGCCTGCGCCGGCGCCGTCTATTTTGATTCTTTAGTAACGGACTTTTGTTGTTTTATGACGACATGTTTTGTGCCAATAATGTGCTAGACAGACCTCTGTCGAAAGTCTGGTAGAATTTATATTTGCAATTCAAAGTAATCTTTTTAACCCCCGACGAAAAACACCCCGGGGTGTTATAAGTTTGACGTGTCTGTCTGTGTATCTGTGTGTCTGTCTGTGGCATCGTATTGCCTAAACGAATTAACCGATTTTGATTCGTTTTTTTTTTGTTTGAAAGCTGATGTGACTACGGTGGTTCTTAGCTATAATTTATAAAGATTAGTTCAGGCGTTTGATGACTATCAGCTCATTTACTACATAATAATAGGATTTTACTAACTTTTACAGATCCGATTGATTTCAAATTTGGTGTACTGTCACTTCGGTGACATTCCCATGACACACTAACCTTGAGCTGATCCTATACCATCAAAAATTCTGCGAAATGCTTAATTCTTCAGAAACTTACAGCAGATATAGCGTGTTTGAGCTTTTATGAATAGTCTTAGTGAGATGGTGTTAGATAGATGATTAATGACGCCGTGGGTTACTTAAATTTTTTAATTTTGGTTGGCATGTCCATGTTAAAATTTCGTCATGAAATCCCGCAAAATTGCACACTTTTTCCGATCACTGCAATCGATGGCTGTGACGGTTAAATAACGTTTGCAGCGGGCGAGCCCATATTCACGAGGCCCCTGCAGAAGGAGACGGTGAAGGACTACGAGGACGTGACCTTGCGCGTCCGCTGCGACGGCGTGCCCAAGCCCCAGGTGCTGTGGTACCTGCGTGATGAGGAGGTAGTCAACGACGGGCGTCGCACCATCAGCACGGAGGTGGGCGGCCAGGTCGACAGCCAGCTGGAGATCAAGCACTTCAGCGCTGCCGACGCCGGCCTGGTTAGTTCCACTACTTCTGCTTAAATTGGGGAGAAACGTTCTCCGTTCTAATTATTATGACGGTAGTAATCCGCCACAAATGCCAATACACGGCCTCAGGTGTAGTGATAAAAACACAGATGTAAGAAACTACGCTCGCGTTTTACTAGATGTGACTTTCATATAGAAATAGAAAATGTAGACCCCTGTTGTATAAATTAAGTGTTGCAGAAATTTATTTATATATTTACTGAGTCTTATTAATTTCAGAATTAGTCTTATTATTTTTAGAGTCTAATTAATTTTAGAAACACACTTAATTTTAAGACAAAATTAAGAGTGTTTCTCCCACCTTCTAGATGGTATAGAAAACCCTGTTCTTGCGTTCCTTTCACAAATGGTCTTCATTAGTACACATGTGTACGAGCAAGTGCGTAAATTTCCGAAATGTCGTTTTAATTCATTTTCCAATCTCATATTTCATTCAGTTCATAATGTCTATTAATATATTAATTTAACCAGTTTCTCAGTGTTTATGTAACTTTATGTACGGCCCGTACAATAAGGCAGGTTAAATCAAAACAAACTTTGCCGTAGCTCCGTAATTTGTATTTCACTATTTCCCTCCTTTCCGAAGTTTCGGATAGATTTTTCCATGGTAGCTCCTCTGATTATAGTTTAGACTTCGTTTCAGAAGGTCATTGAAATTATAATTGAGCTTAGCAATGAGTATGATTGTGATAAAAATGAAACGAAATTTTATTCAGCGCCAAAAACAATACGTACAAAGTAATGGTAGGTGACATAGACATTGAGAAAATAACAACAGTTACACCTAGTTATACCTAGGATACCGTTGAACGCCGGCATCCAATCAAACTCATTCTCGTTCAGATCCGTTCACAATATGTGTTCCCCAGTACAAGGTCCGCGCGGTGAGCGTGGCGGGCGAGGCGGCGTGCCAGGCGGAGATATCTCTGGCGCGAGGCTCGCCGGGCTTCGTGCACCGGCTGGAGCGGCAGAAGGACGTGGACGAGGGCGAGCCGCTGCTGCTCAAGGCCAAGCTGGACGGCAGCCCGCTGCCCACCGCCGCCTGGTATGTCCACCGAGGCAGGGCTTTCGTTCTCGGCCGAGACCGAGACCGAGAATAAAGTCAAATCTCGGCCGAGACCGAGAACGGAAACCGAGAATAGAAAAACCGCGAACAAATTAATTTCCGCATAATATTGAGTCTGATACCAAAGACACACTCTAAGTCTAAATTTAAGTAATGTTTATTATAATATTTAATTTAATTAATAGGAAAAAGATAGCAAGAATTTGTTTAGAGCTGTCAACTAAATTTAGATAGATTTCAAAGAAACCATAGACAATTTTAGCGGCCTGTACGGAGGTGCTTCTTAAACATTGTTTTCTATCACTTTCAATAAGGTCGAAAATAGAATGCACTTTTCTAAATGTCGAATTATAAGACAGCCATCCTTTTCGATAATATATTGATCCTTTTAGATAATATATTGAGAGAAAGAAATACACTGAACTTAAATTTAAACTGTTTTCCAGAATTACGGCCATTGATATGGAAGATTGTGGCACAATGTCTCAATCGACGACTAACTACCGCACCGACGCCCTCCGACGAACGTCAATCCCATACCGTACAAATACCTCTGTTATGGCCGAGAATCGAGACCGCATTCTCGGTCGAGTCTTACCGCCTAGTCAGTTGCCAGAGCCTCGGCGCTCTGCCGGCAGTTACCGTATCGAGTCGATATCATAGTATGTGCGTGGGGTGTGTGCGTGTGTGTGTGTGTGTGGTATAACTGTCGTGTATCGTATGATACGTGGTAGTACTTACATTGTTAGAGTTATCACGAGCAGGTGTGACACTGGCCCTAATGCACACATGCTAAGTTTAAATTTAAGTTCAGTGAAAAGGATGGCTGTCATATAATTTGACATTTATAGAAACATGCATTTAATTTTCGACCTTATTGAACATGATAAAATGCAGTATTTAGGGGGCGCCGCCGTACATGCCGTCTAAACGAATTCTTGTCTTCAGAATTAGGCCCAATGTTTTTATTAACTTAATCGAAAAAAAATTGGTCTAATAAGTGTCATACTTTCAAAGGTAACTCATGAGAAGAAACACAACCACCTCCTTAAACTGTATTACTTTTGTACCACACCGTTTAAGTGACATTAATATTTTTATAACATGAATTTGTCCAGATTCCTAACCCGCACTACGTATTGTCAGGTACAAGGACGGCGTGGAGCTGCCCAAGGATGATGCCCGCGTGGTGCAGGCGGCTCTGCCGGACGGCACGGTCAAGCTGAGCATCGAACACGCGACCCCCGCCGACTGCGGCGCCTACAAGCTCGTCATATCCAACCCCCACGGGGAGTCCTCCGCCTTGTGCGCTGTTGCGGTCAATCGTAAGTATTCTATCTAATTCCAAACATACCTTTTTAGAATAATATTTTAGAAAATAGTTTGGATATTTTTTTAACTCTTTAATGCACCAAATACATAAATAAATGTATACAGTGGTAGGCAAAAGAAAACTTATCTCTGTGTGTGTGTTTTTTTATTATGATTATGAATGTATAGCGATGGAAAATAAGTAGATAAGTTTTTGATAGTTAATATTAGCAAGGCAGAGTAACAGAATGATTTCCTCAAAAACCAATAGAGTTAGAGAGACATAAAAACCTGTCAGGTTGTTCTTATTATAGAACAAAAAAGGTTCAACAGTTTTATTATTTTGAATAAAAGAAAATTAAATATCATTATTCTACAATTTGTATGACCTCGAATGCTAAGTAAGTGTCTTGGCATTTTTCATCTAAAAGCCGGCATTCACGGGCTAAAGGCTCGCCAACTCTAAAAAATCCGCAATAAAAACGATTGGAACTCCATCGTGTGGCGCTATTGGCGCGCGTTCCAAATGGCACGCTCTTGAATACCTACCCTAACTTGTTTTTTTAAGGAGTGTAAAACCTTGTTCCCTGAATTCTGTTTTTTATCTGTTTGAAATTTAGGTTAAATTATTGATTGTAATAATCCTCTGTAGTTGAGGATTCTGGGTGTAGCTCGCTTCCATCTCCGGCCTTATTATTACTTGCCCGTGAGGTGAGATGAAGAATAAAAGCTACTCTGATATAATTGAAAGAATGTTTATATACAGCAACTCCTCGCAAACCATCCCTTAGTCAGCCGCTAGAAGACGTTCAAGCCGTAGTGGGGCAGCCGCTGCTGCTGGAGGCCAGGGTCATGGCCTTCCCCGCGCCAGAGGTCAAGTGGTTCAAGGATGGTCAGTATGGGTTTCAAACATTCTGTCTTTTTTACATTATTTTAATCATGCAATTTATTAAAGTTTCGAAATGAATGGTAATTATTATTAGATAATAGGTCAGCGATGAGTAAGTGTATGTCTAAATTGGTAGATTGTATGTTTTTCTTACATTTTTTCTGTCATAAGGCAAAGAAAGCTACCATATTCTGAAGGCATATTGGGACGTGCTTCGTTAAACCTGTATTTATCAACTGTATAATTTTAATCAACTGCGCCAAAGGGAGAACTGAATTAGGAATAAGGTGATAGGTATGCACTGACTGACCTGATTGGTTTTGTTCAAGTCTCCACGTTTGACGCTGTTCTCTTGTAAATGTATGTACAAACTAACACACGAGCACACGACACATATAAAGTTATTATTATTATAACTTCGCGGTGGATTAACTCGATTATGGCACAGGCAAGGGGCCCCCTTTTGTTCTTAGTAACGCGGATTGTGAGTACATTTTTTCACCTCGATCGCGGACGTACTGCTATGCCGGCCGGTGCCGAGCGACTACTACTCTTGCACACGACACGTGTCTTCTTATGTGTTTCCTCATTAGTCGATAGCCAGTGCAAAGGATGTAGGAAGAGATTTGACGCGAATATTGTAGTAAGGAGTGTTATAATTTAAAAGTAATAATTCGACTCAATGAATGGCGTCACCACCTCTCTAAATTACTCTTCTATGTCAAATCATATATTATTTGTTGGCCTATTTGCATTTATATTGGGGGAACAAAATTCACTGCTGTCTAGTCACAGTTTAGACAAAAGTATGATAGACTGGATATACACAGGGTTACCGGTGCGGCCGTCGCAGGCGGTGAACTTCATCAACCAGCCGGGCGGCGTGGTGGGGCTCAGCCTGGACGCCTGCCGCCCCGAGGACGCCGGGCTCTACTCCCTCACCGCCACCAACCGCCTGGGCCAGGTACTGCTACATGTACAACTTCATCAACCAGCCGGGCGGCGTGGTGGGGCTCAGCCTGGACGCCTGCCGCCCCGAGGACGCCGGGCTCTACTCCCTCACCGCCACCAACCGCCTGGGCCAGGTACTGCTACATGTACAACTTCATCAACCAGCCGGGCGGCGTGGTGGGGCTCAGCCTGGACGCCTGCCGCCCCGAGGACGCCGGGCTCTACTCCCTCACCGCCACCAACCGCCTGGGCCAGGTACTGCTACATGTACAACTTCATCAACCAGCCGGGCGGCGTGGTGGGGCTCAGCCTGGACGCCTGCCGCCCCGAGGACGCCGGGCTCTACTCCCTCACCGCCACCAACCGCCTGGGCCAGGTACTGCTACATGTACAACTTCATCAACCAGCCGGGCGGCGTGGTGGGGCTCAGCCTGGACGCCTGCCGCCCCGAGGACGCCGGGCTCTACTCCCTCACCGCCACCAACCGCCTGGGCCAGGTACTGCTACATGTACAACTGGTATCATTGAGCCAACATGTTTGTCAGAAGACCTGTACGCAGATGTGCGGCATATACACCGTAACTTTTACCAAACATTACTAGAAACCTTTTCGGAAGTAATTTACACCATAAAAATGATACATTTTCTCTATGGGATCAACACTGAAATTACGAAAAACTGTTCGAGTAGATATTGCTTAGATATTGTCTTATATTTACGCGAGCAGTAGGTGCACTTTTGAAATAGAATTACTTTTTTGGATATAACTCTCGTTAAATTAGATGTTACATTGTCTCCTTTTTTCCTTGTTATTGCTGTTGTCTATAGGCGGCGGTTACCACTTACCACCAGGTGAGTGTAATCTAGTTTTATAAAAAAAACTACCGCCACTTTGTGATAAATTTTGAGTGTTTCGATAGATATTGGTGGTAGTATGGTTGGTAGTATGAAGCAGTTAATTTTCTTTTCGCGACTTATTGAATGTCATTTTAATGGTCATGTCACCTCCCAAAAGATGGTAGTATCTAGGTGGCTATAATATATGATCAAACGAACTTACCAAGTGAAGTTCGATCCATATTATATGAGTTGCTTCATTCGAAGATATAGACATAACCAGGTAGTCCTCCCATCCCACAAGGCAACGTCGCTTATTAAGAGTATTTAAACTGATTTCCGGTCCGTGCCGGAAATATGAGTATTTTAAAATTTCATATTTTTACACACAGGAAATAAGGAAATTTACAATTTTAAAAGTACATTTTTGACTAGCCGTTACTCGTTACCCGCGCTCCGATGTCACCTCATTTTTTCAGAGAGCCTAAGCAAAACTCTCTGGGTAATTTAGGGTGGGGCGGGTGTCTATATCTTCGAATGAAGCAACTCATATAATATGGATCGAACTTCACTTGGTAAGTTCGTTTGATCATATATTATATTTCGTTGCTTCATTCGAAGATATAGACATAACCAGGTAGATGTTCAGAGACGTCAATGAAAGAGTTTTGCTATATTCTTATTATCAAGATAAGGAATTTGTTAAATAAAGTTAATACGTATATTTAATTAAACTACATTTAATCAAATCAATGTTCTTTTACTCATATTGGCTACCGCGATACATTCACTGGGACGCCCGCCTTGGCGTTGACGGATGACGTCACTGGTAAAGGACCGCCTCGGCGGCGGAAGACTTCACTAAGACACCGGTCTCGTCGGTGGCCGTTGACGACACTGGTAAAGGCCCGCCTCGGCTGCGGCTGACGCCAGTAAGACGCCCGCCTCGGCGGTGGCAGTTGATTTCGCTGGTAAAGGCACGCCTCGGTGGCAGTGACGTCACTGAGACGTCCTGCCTCGGTGGCGGCAGACATGGCGGCTGCTATGAGCGCCGAACATTGCAGCGTCAACGCCGCACTCGCCAGGGCGTATTTGATCCAACGGCCAATGCAACGGCAAGTGGCAGCTTTGTGTGCTTGTCTGGAATAAACAAATTTTTTAATAACATTTGACCTCAACTTTGAGTTTATCTGTTCCTTGAAAGAATTCTTAAAGGGTCCTAATCCTTTAAAGTTTTAGCCGAGCATACCGGGCTTTTCTTTACAAATAAATTTAACCCCTATAGGTTTTGAAGAAGTTGACTTTCAATATAATATATGAAAAGTTTGTAATTTATGTGCTGTGCACAAAATTTTATATTTAAACCTGTGTTACTTTTTTTTTTTTTTTTTTTACAATATCCTTAATTATATTTTAGTGATAGTATATATGTATATAGATATTTTGTTAGAATAGTTTGTGATCTATTAAAGAAACAGTATGTGTCTCAGGTGTGGTACCTATCTTTCAGTTAGCAACAGCATGCGTACGGTCGGTTAAAAATATTGGAACCGCATGGTCGGAATGAGTATGGAGCAAAAGGGGCAATATGGATCCAGGACTGGTCTACAAAATTATCATTACAACTTAAAAGAGACATGATACTGTCTGTGTGTGCGGCCTGCCGGGACAACTGAGCAGGCCCGGTGCTTTCTCTACAGGCCTGAGTCAACAAACACTCATTATTTTCACAGTCAGAAGCATTTTGTTCTGCAATGTAATCCAAGAATGTGAGGGAATATTGAAATTCCCGATGATTTATCAGCTATGATTTTCTCTATACTTTGACCCGTGAAGGGGCAGGCCTCCTTCGGGTACTCGATTTTTTGTACTTTCGTTTGAAAATCCTCTCGAGACAATTCCAGTTCTGGATTATGTCTTCCACATTCAAAGACTGCCTCAGTGTTATCCTAAGTGATAAAGTAAGATGCGAACAACTAGATGTTATGCTCTTTACCATTGCCAAATAATTATTTATAAATATTGGTACCCTCACACCTATTATCTAGCCCAAAGTAAGCATCATTAAGAGCTTGTGTTAAGGATACTAGATAACGGAGAAATAATAATATGTAAATAAATATTAAATATTAGAAATATACTAAATGGGTTGGCTGGAAGAGATCTCTTTTAGAGATAAGTCCATCCATGTAAACTTCCTATTACATGTAACTTACTGTGTAAGTACATCTAAAGTGCAATAAATAGTATTTATTATATAAATAAACATAAAAATTGTTAAATAAACATTAACTATTTAAATTGCGTGAAATAGCTGTGGCGGTATCATCGATACGTAATAGTATAGCAGTGATTTTTATTTACATAGAAAGATATCAAAATTAGAAAAAATTCACGTCCTGGGGCGGGAACATAGATATCATTATCTGTTTTTCACACATTTATAATTATGTTAAAAAAAAATAAGAATAGTTATTTTACGTTTAAATTTAGTACCGAAAGACACTGCTAACAGCTCTAAATGATTTACGTGAAACGCTTACTTATTCAGTACCTATCTTTCCAAAGTCTATTCGCAATTAGCTTGTGACACCATTCCTCAGCCTGATGTGTCAGTAAAAAACATGTAATTCTTAATAAGTTTTTGTATCATAATTTGACTAATATTTATGACCTAGCTTTAAGACATTTAGAATATAATAATACAACATGAGGCGACAGAGAATATGAATATTTTTAAGAGCTGAATGTTTTAGTCTCTCGAAACTTTTTATATAAAACCATCCGTTATCGTATGGCAGAGCAGGCTGCGCCAAGTGCGCGAATATACGAATAGCACACACGGGCAATTTTTTATTGACCAACTGTGTTACATATAGTATTGAGTTTCTATCCGGATAGTGACAATGTCATGTCTACAAGAGTCAATGACAAAACCTTACAAATTACAAATGTGTTGCGGTTGTATGTCCCTTTTATCGTTAGTTATTATGAAACTAGACATTCTAGGACTTGGTAGTGTAGCGTACATTTTTTACGCATTCTTCGAAATCGAATCGAAATACACAAAATAACATCTAGATAGATGACAGAGGTAAATCCGCGTGAATGGAAAAGAATAATCGATTCTGTCCTTACTTTTCAAAATATTCTTGGACCTATCGATAATCCGTGATGTATTCCGTTAAAATCATACGTGAGAATTCGCGATATTCCTTTTCTTATGGCAAATATTAAATATTTTGCGATGGTGTTTTGCTATCAATACATAAAAGATATGATTTTTCTAGTCAATCACTGCTTGAAAACCGGTTTGGTTTTTGTTTCGGTCTGTGGTCCGCCATTTTTAAAATGTGACAACTTTACAAATTTGATAAAACTCTTTGTTTAGGACAAATTTATCAATTTTTTGTTCGGGGACGGTGCCAAGAATATGTTCGAAATGTACTGATTATCACGGGACTCGCATAGCGATATCGTCCCCAATGTTACAGTTCATAAGCTACCTGCATCAGCTCCGTTTCCAACGGACTACATTTTGGTGTCGAAAATTGTTCGACTCGTGTCGACAAAGGTATAGGGACTCGTCGCGAATTCACTCTAGTACTTGTGTATTGAGTGAATGTTGCCCAGCAGTAGTAAAATACATATTATCAATCTGGCGGCGTGTACCTGCGGTAGTGTCGCTGCTGGGCACGTGGCTGGCGGGCAGCGAGCCGGCGCGTGTGGCGGCGGGCGGCGGCCGCGGCGGCTGTGGCGGCGGCGCTCGGCCCTGGTCGTGCCCCCCCCCCCCCCCCTGGTCGCTTCTGACCGGTTAGGGCAGAAGTTTATTGAAACCTGGGGGCAGATATGGCAGTTATTGACGAGTTGTTTATTTTCAATTATTATGGCTTGGTTCCTTCGAGATATTGTTGGGTTTCGTTTTTCCTTATACCATAGGATATGCTATGGTATTAACCAAAAGCAGTGACTGGTTTAATAAGTATTGGGTCAATACTGCGAAATTTTGAGGAGCGCTTTGGTTTCGATTATGAAAACAAAGCAACTTTCGCCAAAGTCGATGCTAGGAGGGGCCAATCAAAAGTTTGTAATCTCGAGTACCTCCGTGCTTCGGAGGCACGTTATGTGGGAAGGCCCGTGTCCAGCAGGGGGGCGTATGTAGGCTGATGATGACTGTAGCATCACGGCCGCGGAGACCCTGCCAGGTTGGCCGGGCTTAGGTGAGGCACGTGGTCCTCCGCCCCGGCGGCTGTGACTCTGGCTCGGACGGCTGCGGCCGCGTGGCTGGCTCAGGCGACCGGCGGACGGCGTGGATGGCTCGGGCGACCGGCCGCGTGGCCGAGGTGAGGTCGGCGGTCTCGTCGGCCCCACGAGGCTCGGCATCCACGGCGGGTGGGCATCCACGGCGTGTGGGCATCCACGGCTGGTGGGCATCCACGGCAGGTGGGCATCCACGGCAGGTGGGCATCCACGGCGGGTGGGCATCCACGGCGGGTGGCATCCACGGTGGGTGGGCACGGATGGTCTGGGCCATCAAATGATCGACTCACGGTCGAGCCTCGAATTTGACTCACGGCCAACTTTCGAGGTCTTACTGTTTTGTTTAACACTTGGTTAAACCGCAGGAAAATGCCACATTAAGTTGATAAGATTCGACTCACGGTCGAGCCTCGAATTTGACTCACGGCCAACTTTCGAGGTATTATTGTTTCGAATAAACCGAAGTTTAGTCGTAGGAAAAAAGGCCACATTAAGTTGATATACTCACTCGTTTTTCCTAAGTCGGGGGTATCTGAATACACTATGACTCGGCGACGCTTTGGCGGCAGCTTATTCTTCAATCTTCCGATTGTTCCTCGTAGTATTACTATACTCTCTTCTTTTTTCTATTAGATATTATCACAACTTGGTACGTTTGAGTACAATGAATTAAAAATTAAAAAATAACTCACTAAAAAACTAATATTTGATACGCAAGAGAGAGGGTACGAACGTTGCCTCGCTTGACAAAAGAATGAGGTGACATCGGAGCGCGGGTAACGAGTAACGGCTAGTCAAAAATGTACTTTTAAAATTGTAAATTTCCTTATTTCCTGTGTGTAAAAATATGAAATTTTAAAATACTCATATTTCCGGCACGGACCGGAAATCAGTTTAAATACTCTTAATAAGCGACGTTGCCTTGTGGGATGGGAGGACTACCTGGTTATGTCTATATCTTCGAATGAAGCAACGAAATATAATGTTCTTCTTGTGGCAGGTGTCATCCAAAGCTGTGGTGTCCGTGGGCCAGAAGGAGCGCAAGCCGGCCTTCATCGCCGAGCTGATGCCCACCACGGTGGTCGAGGGCTTCCCCGTCAGGCTCGAGGTCAAGGTGCTGGGCCACCCGCAGCCTACCATCAAATGGTTACCTACTTTTTATTATATTATTAAATTAAATCCAACAAGAAAAGAGTACTTTTGCTGTTTAAAAACTCGCAAAAAAGTTGCATTTTGCTCTTATGGAAACAAAATTAATTTAAATTTCGAACACAGTATTTTTTTTGTTCATTCTCCCTGTAATGGGAAGGCAAAGGGAACTAGTGCCCATACGGCATATGATGACAGTCTCCATAATTATGATACTATTTGATGAGTTGGATAACCATGAAAAAGTTCTTAACTTCTTTCACACCATAATCACTTTTATTCTAACGTCAACGCAAGCACTTGGTTCATAGCACTGCACCAATTGTATAACAAAATTCGCTTAGACACAATTTCTAATTATTGTAACAAAAATCTTGACCACCAAATCCGCCAAACACACCTCGTTTTTCAATACGCCGTGTAGTTTTTTTTTTTGGTATTTTACTGGCCTGGATGCATGTCCTTTAGGCCTGTATAATAATCTGTTTTCGGAACTATATACGATTGCGACCACTAATACCATCTAGTGAAGACGATGAACATCAGAAGTCCTCTATGCCCAATTCGAATGCGTTTCATAACCTCGGTGTGACGTCGCGCAACGGTACAGGTCGACTATGCCCCCGTTCTTCCCAAAAATCTCTGTACAAAATTGTATGATTACACGCACTTGCTCTTTTATAACGTAATCGCCATTTTTATTTAACACATTTTCGCTAAATTTCCTAAGACAGTAAAGCAAAGTCATCATTTCACTACTAAAATAAAGTATTGCACACACAAGACAATGCAATCTGCTTGTCCAGTATATTCAGAGTCGTTTTGTACCACCGACTTTCCCCATAGCGTCTATTCCCACATATCAGTGCAGCCACAGTTCCGGCACAGTTCCGTATCAGTGCTTCAGTGTTGCGTCAGTGATTCAATTCACACATGTCAGTGCCCGCTCAGTTCACGGAGCTTCAGTGAAAACGTGTCCGTCGTCAATCGTGATTGTATTTCGTATCCATATACTTTGCATGAGATAAATCATAATAAAACTTTTTTTTCACGAACCAATTCTATTAATCGCTCGTCCTCTATTTTGTTTTTGTTGATGCCGGCGTCCGTGATCCGTCAGTGATCTGTCCGTGATCGGTCCGTCCGGCAAAAAATATCGTTGTCGACGATACCTTCCGTGCTTGCCGGTGCCGGCACGGACACTGAGAGCACTGAGCCGTCACTGACACGGACAAGTGGAGATACGTTCATAGATAATGTATGAAATAATATTTCGCACTGATACGGAACTGTGCCGGAACTGTGGCTTCACTGATATGTGTGAATAGACCTTTTCCCTTCGTTGACAGGAGCCTGAACGGCAAGGAGCTGGTCCCGGACGGCACGCACATCCGCGTGGTGTCGTCGGCGGACGGCTCGCACGCGTTGCTCGTGGCCGAGGCGCGCGCGGCGGACGCGGGCCGATACGCCGTCGTCGCCGCCAACGACAAGGGCGAGGCTAGCTGCGCCGCCGACCTCACCGTCGCTGGTAACGCTTTGATTCACACATATTATGTTACCGCGTGGACGTTGCTTCGCCTGAGACAGAGCAATAGCCATAATTATGATTCCTAAGCGCGAAACGAAAAGACGCGTGTAAAGTAAGTGGTAGATAAATTGGAAATAATTTATTTATAATAAAATCTGAATGATTTTAAATAATCTCTTTTGAGATTAATTGAAATAGTGTGTGGCCCTCGTAAGAAACTTATTTTGGGATCTAAATAATCGTCAGTTTGCTTTTAAAACGAAGAAAAGGAATGAGAAGAGTTAATTGTTTTTTTATATCGATAAAATGTTTTGACTTTTTTAAAAAACTTTATTGGTCAAGTCAACTCTAATTTATTTAAAAACCAGAACAGCACTAGTAATTATAAAATGTTGAATTTTTACATTTTGAGTCTTCTTTTTTCTTTTCGTCTCTGAAAATACTAATATTTTGAGAATAGGTATTGCTGATATTGCCAGGCGTTTCGATATGCGTTTTGAATTTTCTTTAGCAAATATTTTGATTTGAGAATTTCTTCCTGTTTTTGCATTGAGTACCAAAATTCAACTTTAGCTTGATTTCACATAATTTAGATGTTGTTTCTCAGTGTTCTGGTCCTCAAGTTAATATGATTATATTTAATATAACTGTACCCACAATTTGGTGGCTGATATTTTATTAAAAGTGCGCCTGCGCCACGAGTGTTCTTGGGTTAGTCCGCGACCATAGTTGAGCGACTCCTCCCGTCGCTCCAATAATAAAAGTATTATTTTGTGACATTTGTACACATGTATGTACATACATGAATAGCTAATAGAGTTCAAGTACACATTGAGCTTTGAGTATACTTTCAGGCGTAACTTATAGACCTATTACTACAGTCACGGGCAATAATATTGTGTACAGTGGCCAGCATTTCAAATGTAACACTGACCGTGAGACCGCCCTTAATTCGTTTGCAATAGAGGCTGCTTTCGTAGTGCAACTGTTACACTTGATGTTTGTACCCATTTTTGACAGTTCGTGGCTGTAATAGAGATTATGAATGAAAAAGAATATATTGGTCTCGTAAATATATAAAAAAATAGTGCAAACAGAGTTGATTTCGCCAAAAAACACGAGATATTTGAATTACAAATCGTAGTATTCCTGTCTGTTTCTAAAACAACTTTTTTATATGAAATATGAATGGCGGGTGAGTAATATGACGTCAAAGTTTATATTCGATATATTTTCTAACACGCAACTTAATGCGGTGTTAAGTCAGGTATTCATCAATAAAATTCTTTCAGTTTTGATAATTGTGACTGTGTAGAATTCCTAAGAATAAGCTTCACTTTCTATTGTTTTTGGAAACCACTTAGCACCAACTCCAAAAATATATTTCTAGGGGATAAATACCTACTTAAATTTAATTATTTTATCCTTTTCAGTTTTTTGAAGTCGGTTTTAATTTTTGTTTAAAATTGTTTTTTCACAATTTTTAGTGATAACTTTCTACGGTCAAAGCTAGATGGGTGACCGTCAACTTATATTGTTTCCTACTATCCTATCGTTTCACTAAAAAGTCATTGGAAAAGCAAAAATTCGCAATTACGCATATGTAGACGACTTCATAATTTCAGTTTTTTTCTATTAAAAACCAAAGTACCCAACTGTTTTTGAAAAAAATTTTATGGGACCAAATGGCTAACAAAAAAAGAATCACGTAAATTGGATCAGTAATCTCGGCGTAATCGGTGTACATACATAGAAAAAAAAAATACGGGCCGAATTGAGAACCTACTCGTTTTTGAAGTCGGTTAATAATACGGTAATAATTATTGATGTGGTCCAGGGCGCACGGACGACTCGTCGCCGCAGGAGCGGCCTCGACTGATCCACGGGCTCCGCGAGGTGACGGGCGAGGAGGGCCAGCCGATCACGCTGTCCGCGCCCTTCGTGGGCAACCCCGTGCCCAGCGTGATCTGGGCCAAGGACGGCCAGCCGCTAGTGCCCAGCGACAAGATACAGCTCTCCTGCGACGGGAAGAGGGTCAGTCAACACTATTTTAACTCCTACGCAATTGAGATGTTGCCTAAGTTTGAACTTGGCGCTATTTTCCACAAATTCGGAAAATATACGCTACTGTTACCTATATAAATAATTCAAACTTTAAAGATATGGAATATTGTTGAAGTTGTACTGTTTTAAAAATTAAAAATCTAATGTATGAAAAATCGTGCGTCGTAATAACGCTCCTAAGGACTTTTAAAACCACTTTAAAAAATGTTTGGAGTTTGGTTGAACTACTACTTGTAATGTTCTGTTTACAATGGGATGTTTCAAATGCTATCTAATGCAGTCATTTAAATTAACTCACTTTCCGTAATCCCTAATTTGTAGATAAAGGTCCTGTTCTATGGAGCATTTTTGAACGATGCGCCGCAACACATCAAACATATCACTATATCTGTGAGACTATTGATCTTAAACATACTATTTCTTTTGCAATATTTCTATAAGAGTTATAAACTTCTTATTTATGAAGTTAAAAAAAAAGTTGTCAACTATCAAGTTATAGATGGGTGTCATAAGTTTAACGTATCTGTCTTTGTATCTGTGTGTTTGTCTGTGGCATCGTAGGTCCTAAACAAATTTTGATCAAGATTTTTGTTTGAAAGCTGACGTGTGCGACGTTGGGCCGGATTCTGAAGACACACTCTAATTCTAAATTTAAGTACAGTATATCTCTCTCTCGCAATATGTAATAAGAAAATGATAGCAAGATTTTGTTTAGAGCTGTCAATTAAATTTAGATAGATTTCAAAGAAACCAAAGACCATTTTAGACGGCATTTACGGAGATGCCTCCTAAACACTGCATTTTATCACGTTCAATAAGGTCGTATATTGAACGCACGTTTCTAAATGTCAAATTATATGACAGCCATCCTTTTCGTATCCATTTTGAGAGAAAGAAATGTACTGAACTTAAATTTAGACTTAACATGTGTTCTCCAGAATTAGGGCCATTGTTTCTTGGCTATTATTTATGATGATCTCTTCAGGTGTTTAATGAATATCAGCTCATTTCCTACTTGACAAAGGGGTCTTACTAACTTTCACAGATCCGATTGATTTGAAGTGTTGTTTACTGTTACTTCGGCATCTAGTATTTCCAAGACATACTTATTTTGAGCTGATCCAGTACCATGAAATAGTCTGCGGGACGCTCAATTCTTCAGAAACTTTCAGGAGATACTGCGTGTTTGGGCTCGTAAGAATGGTCTCAATGAGAAGGTGTCAGATAGTTGATTAATAAGGCCGGGGGTGACTTAAAATTTTCAAATTTTAATCATATTATATTAATTTTCAATACTATATTTTGTTTTACAACTCTGGTTTAAAAACCTTTATAATGTGTGTGACTCTAAACAATTGATTGTCTCAGGTGGGCCTAGAGATCAACCCTCTGGAAATGCCAGACGCAGGTGTGTACTCGGTGAAGCTGGTCAACCCTCTGGGCGAGGACAGCTCCGAAGGCCGCGTCCATGTCAGGAAGATCTACTCCCCGCCCACCTTCTCACAGAAGTTCAGCGACTTGCAACAGGTTAGACATCAAAGTATTAACGAGTCAAAGGCTATAATAAAACTTTATTTAAATAGACTCATAATGGATTCTTTTAATCGTCATCATTTAACTCTAGCAGCGCAAGAAAGTTTTCTTGATATAACTTTTCAAACATTGTGAATTTATTTATCCATTAATTAAAATGGAAAAAAATGGCGCAAGAATTTTGTTTTGGAATTCGTTTGTAAGAAGCGGAATTTAAACATAAACATGTTTCAATCAGAAAATTTTGTTCTTGTTAGGAAATAATGCAAGCTTAAGAAGTTAATCTTTCAAGACACGCCAGACACAATGGGCTATTATCTATCATGCTCGCGGGAGCCTTACGTGGCTTAACAAGCTAATAATAAAATTTTAAAAAAATGTGTTGCCTACACATTTTTTTCTTTTTATTATATTGATGTATTGCTTATACATTTAGAAGGTAGGACCGCAGTTCAGTACTGGGATATCTTCGTCCGCAATAATTTCTCTCTTACTAGACTTTTTGAAAAATCCTCTGATAAGTTTTTAGCCTGACTTGTTTATGCATGTCAAGTTTAGTTAGAATCGATTTGGTTGTTTCCAAAATTTGTATGAAAAGCCGTGCGGTGCTGTTAAGCTTCGAAAATGAAAATAAAAATATCTTTATTCGAATAGGCCACCCAGAGGCAGGTTTGAATCGTCAAAAATCACATTTTTATGACTATAACAAAAAAAACTCTGTCTGTCTGTAATGTCTAGATTTACGTTAACTAACAATGTCATAGTATCTGTCATAAGTTGAACTGCCGAGAAGGTTCCGGCAACAAACTCGTGTAGACACTCCTTTCAAATATCAAGTGGCAATGTTTGCTGTTTGCCTCGGGGCAGCTGCCGACGTTCGACGCCAAGTTCCCGGCGCGCGTGCTGGGCGTGCCCGCGCCGGAGATCACGTGGCTCAAGGACGGCCTGTCCCTGACGCCGTCAGACAAGTACCACGTGAAGCGAGACGGCGACGCGTGCTGCCTGTACGTGCGCGACCTGACGCCCGCCGACGCCGGGGTGTACGCGTGCGTCGCCACCAACCGCGAGGGCACCGCGCAGTGCCAGGCCTTGTTGGAAGTCGTCGACAAGATGTGAGTCGCTATGCTGGCTTATTTTATTCATTTACATTACATCTTCCTAGGTGGTAAGCCCCTATATGTAGGGTCGCCTGGGTAGGTACCACCGCCTTTCTTATTTCAGCCGTGAAACGGTTCGCTGTGTTTCGGATTGAAGGGAAAGGTAGCCAGTGTAATTACTGGGCATGACGGCATTCCATCTTAGGCCTCAGGATGACAACGCACCAGCAATATCAAGTGATTTTTACTTGTTGTCTTGAAATTTTATCGAAACTTCGAACATGTATATATACAATACAAGTTCGCAGTTTCGATAAAATTTCAAGATGGCGGTTATATCCAATGATTTTTGACAGTTCAAAGCGATAAATGGCTTTATCATATCGCGTTTCGGTGGTCATGCTAAGCGGGCAGGTGTCTATAGGCGGCGGTAACCACTTGCTATCAGGTGGGCCGTCAGCTTGTTTGTCATCTAGTAGTATATAAAAAAAAATTACAAAAATCTACAGCGTTTGTAATGAATAATAGACGTGTATTCGTAACACCGTTTATTGCGAGACTGACTTACCCTACTTTACATGATATTTCTTATAGCTAACTTAATTACCGATACCTACCAAATACAATATTAATACTCCACCCTTATTACTAACTTACATACTGAACTTAACACTACGTACATAGATTATTTATTTATTGACTTAACTAATTTTATAATCTTTCATCTGCCCATATCTTGCTGGGCGGGTACGCAGTCTTTTAGGTCTCATACTAACTGTATTACTATCATTGTCCAAGTCATCTTTTGATCGGGGCACGGGCGCTGTGTCGTCGGGCCTTAGTGCACTAACCGTACCATCCTCCCCCTCCGCGCTCTCGGCAGATGAAGCCGTCACGCTTGGAGTTTCTGGATCATTCCCCAATACCAACTCCTCTGATGATAACGGCAACACTAATGAGCTCCTAGATTTCCTAGTCGTTGTTATTTCCGAAGTTATGCCCGAACTACCGGTAACACCCGACACCCTGCGCTTTAATTGATCAATATGTCGATGTACCTCAGTTCCAACACTCGACCTGATTCTATAGTCTACGTTGCCTACTCTCTCCCCTACTGTCCCCGGTAACCAACGATCCTGTCCTCTGTAGTCGCGATACCACACGTGTTCCCCCGCCTCCAGTAGTCGACTAGCCCCGCCTGCACTCGCTATACTTAGCGCTTGTCGCTGACCTACTCTGGTTGTTCGCTCTGGTCTCAATCTGTCTAAGCGCATTCGTAATTTACGACCTTGTAATATTTTTGATGGACTCTCACCTGTCGTGTAGTGTTCCACATTTCGATATGCTAATAGAAACCTACACAGAGCCGTGTCAACGTCTACCCTTTCTTTGAGCGCCTTTTTAATCGTGCGCTTACAAATTTTTACTGCGTTTTCTGCCGCCCCGTTTGAAGCTGGGTGGTACGGTGCCGTAAAAATTTGTTCTATTCCATTTTTTTCCAAAAATGCCTTAAAATCTGCGCTCGTGAAAGGGGGCCCGTTGTCACTAACAAGCTGCCTCGGTAGGCCGAACCGTGACCATAACTGTCTTAGTGTCGAGACCACCGCTTGTGTGGTAGTTCGTTGCATCCTAATGCACTCAATCCATTTGGAACACGCATCGACTACTACTAGAAAAGTGTTACCCGCGATAGGCCCTAAAAAGTCGACGTGTAGGCGACTCCAGGGGCGCTCCGGCCAGGGCCAGGCGCCCGGCGCGCTGGCGGGCGGCGCCGTGGCCACGCTCGCGCACACGGCGCACCCGCGGCACGTTGCCTCCACGGCCTCGTCGACCCCCGGCCACCACACATAGCTCCGAGCCAATGACTTCGTTTTCACGATCCCCATGTGAGAATCATGCAATTCTGCCAATACTCTGCTTCTACACGAGTGTGGTATCACTACCCGATGTCCCCACATAATACAACCTAATTCAGTATACAACTCATTTTTCCTGTTATAATACGGTTTTAACTGTTCCATTTCTATACTAGCCGGCCAACCATCATCGATATAACTTCTAACTCGACTTAGCACAGGATCCGACGACGTTTCTTTTTTTAGAAAATTATAATCTAAGAGTATAGCCTCCGTTGCAAAGTGTAAATATGTTTGTTCCGGCAAGTCTTGTTCGCTCGCCGCGGTCACCTCTTTATGTGTTTTGATTAAGCGTGAAAGGGCATCTGCCATGTTTTTATCTGTATTTACGTACTCTATGGCGAAGTCATAAGCCGATAGCTTAATCGCCCAACGCTGGAGTCGACTAGCCGCAGTAACCGGCACCCCACTATTAGCTCCAAATATGCTAACTAATGGTTTATGGTCGGTGCGAAGTGTAAACTTCCTACCATATATGTATTGATGAAATTTATCGACCGCGAAAATGATCGCTAGGGCCTCCTTATGAATTTGGCTGTAATGTGTCTCCGGCGGCGTGAGCGCCCGTGACGCGTACGCGACTACCCGCTCGGAGCCGTCGGGCGCGCGCTGTGCCAGGACGGCGCCGAGCCCGTGCGCGCTTGCATCACACGTCAATACTATAGGCAACGTTATATCATAATGTACTAGCACTTTTGCACTACATAATAATTGTTTAACTTCATGGAATGCTTTGATTTGCTTTCTTCCCCAATAAAAGTGTTTACCCTTTTTCAATAACTCATAAAGAGGGACCAAGTACGTGGATAGGTTTTTAATAAATTTAGCATAAAAGTTTACCATTCCGAGGAAAGATTTCAACTGTGTAGTGTTAGTGGGATGAGTCATATCTACTATTGGTTTAATCTTTTCGGGATTAACCCTAACTCCATCCTTATCTATGAGAAATCCTAAATATTCTACCTGCTTAAGGCGCTCTTTTCCCGTTTTGAACATTTTCGATTGATTGTACCACCACGAATATAAAACATTCAATTCTGAAATTCTTATATAATATAGTTGACCATATTATCTATTAGTTGTAAAGACAGAAACATGATTGGTAATACTTCACTCGATAGAAAAAAAATTCAAAGATTGCCCTGCTCAACATTTTAAAAGTCATTTATGTCAGATAATACATTACTAAATGACGTAAAAAATATACAAATTGATGTAACTTTTCATCGTCTATAAAATGATAATAACGGATTTTTTTACGTCATACATTTTTATTACAATGTAGGCAAAAAACCTATAAAATTCAAATTACGGGAAGTGATCATGACGCTCCGCTGTTACTTCAGTACCCGTCGAGAGCTTCCCGAGTAAGGTCACGTCGCTTTATGCTCCGCAGGATCCCGCGCGATAGTTTGTATTTGAATAGGTGTAGAATTTGATTGAAGGTTGAATAGGTGTAGTAAAATAGGTAAGGTTTTTTTAAGTTTGATTAGGTTTATTTTACTTTGTTTAGGTTTGTTTTAGTTAATTTAAAATAAGTTTTAGTTGGTAAATAATGAGGTTCTAATTAAAATGGAAAACAAAAATAATAAATCAAATTTTAATAAGCGGACCCATAGAAAAATATTGCAATATAAATAGTAAGTACTACCTTTCTAACATATTTGTTCTGTTCATAAACTACCCACTAAATGATTCTTAGGATGTACACGATGTATTGTTTGTTCCTAGTTATATAGTCTCACAATATAACAAGGGACAGTATGATTTCAAAGCCAGTTATATAATGAATTAGAATTTTATTGTTATCCAATGAACCAAATTTATAAATAATATATATTATAAATTTTATAAGTTTCATGTTATATATAAAATTCTCGACTCACAGTTTTAGTTACCATACTCCTCCGAAACGGCTTGACCGATGATCATGAAATTTTATATGTATATTCAAATAAGTAGGTCTGAGAATCGGCTATTATCAATTTTTTTTGACATTTTGTTTTTTAGGGCAAGACAACGTTTGCCTGGTCAGCTAGTGATTATCTAAATATTTCGTAGGACGCTTTTTGTACCACAGTGTAATTGCCCAGAACAGTATAACTTCAAAACCGGTTCTGAAATTATTCTGAAATTTTTATTGCTTTTTTTTCGTTTATATAAGTTTAGTTCTAGTTTAATCATATATGTTTTATAAACGCTGGCCTATTTTTTAGTGCTTTTATGCGCCAGAAAAGAAATTCGAGTGTTGTGGTCTCAGGGGTTGAAAATAACTCTGCACCAACCTATCAAAGTGAAAAGTAAGTATATGTATGTATAAAACACATTGGACCTAATTCTGGAGGAACACTCTTAAGTTTAAATTTAAGTACAATCTATCTCTTTCTTACAATATGTAATAAGAAAGAGATAGCAATATTTTGTTTAGAGCCGTCATCTAAATTCAGACAGATTTCATACGAACCATAGACAATTATTTTAGACGGCATGTATGGAGGTGCCTTCTAAATACTGCATTTTATCACGCTCAATAAGGTCGAAAATTGAATGCATGTTTCTAAATGTCAAATTTTAAGACGGCGATACTTTTCGTATTCAAATTGAGAGAAAGAGGTAGACTGAACTTAAATGACTTACTTATTTACTTACTGACTTGAAACAGCCCGTTCCCGTGGTCAGGCCATAAGGTGCAAGTACTACCCCTACCCATATAAAATACATATTTTTTTGTCAAGTTAAACGGTTTCATTATGTAGCTATTGTAGCGAACGCTAGGAAATATAATTAGGTCCTAGGTCATCACAATACACACCGCTGCCTTCATCAATCCAGGGCATTGATCAGACTCAAAAATAAAATCGTAAGACGTAGCGCGACTTGAGAAAATATATAAATAGCATTTATGATAATACTAGTATCTTACCGCGGCTCCAACTTGGTTATCGTTTCAAAAAAGTATCCTACATCCCTTTTGCGGTCTCAAACTATCTCCTTACCAAATTTCATCTGAATCGGTTACCTAAGTGGTTAAGGCGTGAATGCGTAACATAACATACAAACAAACTCATTTTCACTATTTCAATATTACAGTTAGGATGAGCGGTTGACTGTTGATACAAATTTTTACAGCTGACCATCTGGTGGACCGTATGATCATGAAAAAAGGTAGTACCTATTAGTGGAGTGCCGTAAGCATTATTTCTTATTTTTGTTTATTTACAATTAATGTTTATATTATTGTGCAGTGACTGTGATAAAAGTTTTTTTATACAAAGCACGACAAATGACGCAACACCACCTGATGTGAAGCGGTAAGAAGAATCCATATGCGAAGATAGCTAGTGCAGTTCAGACACTGCTCTAGCCGCCTCCACCTTGCCGGCCCGAAAGGTGCTTTTTCACGCCTCTTTTGAAGGAACCGATGTTATAGGAAGGAGGGAACACATGTGCTGGCAAAGAATTCCAAGTTCTGGAAGTACCACAAAGAAACAAGCTACTAAATATCTTTGTACGTGATGTTGAGGTGGAGACAGTGAATTGATGACTCCGAAGACCGGCTCGAGTGCGAAGGTGGAATAAGATCAAATAGCTCTTCAGAGCACTCTCCGTGATATAGCCGATAGAAGGCGATAAGTGACGCGATGTCTAGACGCAATTGCAGAGGCTTAAGGTTGTTCATGACCTTTACATCGCCAACGATACGTGCTGTCCGTATCGTTGGCGATGTAGAGGTCACGACGCTGCAATCTGTCCAGGGCATCGAGTAGGTACTTGGCGGAGCCATCCCACAAGTGCTAACAATATTCCACGCAAGACCGGACCTGAGTTTTATAGAGCAGGCATACTTGGTTAGGCGTGGAAAATCGATCCACCTTGTTCAGGACACCGAGCTTCCGAGAGGCTGTTTTGATCACAATTCCCGGAATTCAGATCGCAACATATCTCCATACCTAGCAAGTTTAGGGAGCCCTGTGCTGAAAGAGTGGTGCTCTGAAGAGACGGAAGGGGAAGGAACTGCGACATTTTAGCTATAAACACGCACACTTGTGTTTTCTTAGCATTGAACTCAACTCAACAAGATTGTTAGATCCCCATTCAGAAACGAGGTTCAACACCCTGTTGAGCTCAATGGTAAGATTCTCTCTCTCTCTCTCTCGGTATCAGCGCGCCCAGCCCCTGGGCGACCGTAATATCCCCCATGCACTGTACTGTCATCTGCATAGCAATGAATGTTTCCTAACGGAAGCATGTCATTGATATGAAGGAGAAAGAGTGTGGGGGATAGAACAGAGCCTTATGGTACACCAGCATTCACTGACATGAACTGCGAAGCGCATCGATCAGCGAGGACACGGATTCTTCGCTCATGCAGGAAGCCGGCACTCCAGTTACAGAGCTGAGCGGGCAGACCGTATGCCGGGAGCTTGAAGAGAAGAGCTCTGTGCCAGACCCGATCGAATGATTTGGTAATATCAAGGCTAACTGCCACTGACTCACCACGTTTGAACACTTTAAAAGAGTATTTTAGCAAATTCAAACATGGCTCGGAAGAGAAAAATCGCCAGAAGAATTGGGTTGGAAATATGAATGCGGAATATTAATACCGCAAACAATGACGCAGCGACCAGCTCCAGAATCTTTACAAAAATTATTTTTTTGCGCATGCAAAACAGGATGTGGAGCATCTTGTGGGTGCAGGAAAAGTGGATTAAACTGGTGACAGCTGTACTAATCCTTCACCTACAATCTACATCTACGAGATCGACGACGACGACAATAATGAACAATAATGTAATATAATGTATAATATAGTTAATGACGAATTTTTTTTGTAAATAATTATTTTTTGCGAAAATGTAATAAATTGACATTAAAGTTACTCTGCCACCATAATATATTACATATAAAATTGATTTTTTTAGTTTAAACATTTTTCCACCCTTCCGTCCCTCATTTTTCAGTAAATTATTGTTAAAAAAAAAATTAACATAAATAAAACTGACTTCAAAACCAATACATTTTAGGAGGTAAGTACCTAGGTACTGAAATTTAATTATGTTTTCCTTTTTAGTGTTTTGAAGATAGATTTAATTTTGATAAAAAAAATTTTTTTTACATTTTTAAGTGATTTTCTAAGGTTAAAGCAAAATGGGTGACCGTCAGCACTATCGACTTCTCAATCCGTCTTTGGTCTCCGTCTTTGGTTGAAATACATAGTGAAAGAATTATCCTCTTACTCCTAACCGTTAAGGAGTTGTACCTTCCATCATCAGCTCATCAATATGAGATGATGACTAACAGAAGCAAATACTTGAATAGCTTTATAAAGGAATAAAACATGTCATACGTGCCTATAAAATTTGAGATTTGCCCTCGATTTTCCTGAGATCCCATTATCAGATCCTGACTTGGTGACAATGGGACCACCTCAGGAATATACTTTATTGAATAAAAAAAGAATTTTGAAAATCGGTTCACAATTGACTGAGAAATCGGTGATAACCTCCTTCTTTTTTGAAGTCGGCTAAAAATTGTTCTAATCAAGATCGGCCAATTATTTTTTTTTAACTTTTTTATTTGAGGTTTTAATAATATACAGTCAAATACTTGCTATACAGATTCATTGATTGGCACTGGGTTCCGAGGTTTTATCATTTTTATGTCTTACGGCTCTCCACTATATCTAAATAATCTATAACGTAATACCATAATGTTACTGTATGCAATTTTACTATGGCACATCGAACCGCTTGGACCGGGCGGCCGCGGCCGGCGGGGTGTCATCTCGCGCGCGTCGGATTTGCTTACGTTACGCTACTTATTGGCGGGGGCTGAGGAAGCATTTTTACCTACGACTGCTCGGAATACCTCGCCTTAACCAAAAATTCACATTTGTTCTTTTTAATTTTGAGGCCGTTTCTTTCTAATATGTTTAATACTAGTTCTATAGTTTTTAAATGATCCTCCCTATCTTTATTACTAATTAAAATGTCATCATAAAATATTTTCACATTGGGTACATTTTTAAACAAATTAACCATAAATTTTTGGAAAATACCTGGACTGGAGGCTAAGCCGTACACCAATCGCTTGTATCTAAATAACCCTCGGTGCGTATTGATAACCGTATAAGATGTTGAATTTTCATCCAATTCTAATTGGTTATAGGCTTGCGACAGGTCTAACTTCGTAAAAAAAACGTTTCCACTCAAATCACTGAATAAGTCTTCTACTTTTGGAACTGGGTACTTATCGACTAATAAGACACGATTAAGTGTTACCTTATAATCCGCGCATAACCGTAAACTCCCATCCGCCTTTCGCGCTATCACCAGAGGAGTGGCCCAGTCGGAGCGGTCAACGGGCTCAATGACGCCCGCGCTAAGCATTGAGTCTAGCTCAGCGTCAACGCGCGCCCGCAGCGCATACGGCAGGGGCCTCGCGCGGCAGAACACGGGCTGCGCTCCCGTCCGCACGCACAGCTGCACCCGAGCGCCCGTGTACCGACCCAGCGACCCGTCAAATAACGCCTTATGCCTGGAAAGTATTTCATTCAATTGCTCAGCTTTATTGATTTTTCCTTTGTCACCACTAGAGATAGTGAGTAACTTAACTTTTGGGACTTCGATATTTAATTCTGACAACCACTGGCGACCTAGTAGTGAGGTAGTTCCGTTGTCTATGACATATAAGTCCAAAACCTTTTTAATGTTCTGGTATCGTACCTCAGCATCTAAGTAACCTAGTGGTCGTATTATTGAGCCATCATAAAAAGTTAATTTCAAATTACAAGAATTTAAGCGAAAATCTGAAAAATGTTTTTCATATGTGTTTTTACTAATACAAGACAATGCTGAGCCCGTATCTACTTCCATTTTCATTACCCTATTATTTACCCAGAGAGTCATACACACCGGTCTGTATTTTGTTAGGGACATTTGGTACATCGGCTCCTCGGCGCCGCTGTCACCAGAGTGGTCATCACTCGCTGTCCTGTCTATCTCACTGTTACCGGGCGCCGGCTCCGACACCCAATAAGCACTGGTGGATGCGCGTGCGCCGCGCGAGCGCTCGCCACGACCGCGCCCGCGCCCCTCGCGCTGCCTCTCTCTGTCGCCCGCTGACGCTGCCGCTGGCCGTCTCGCACCATCTGACCGTCTCGAATGTTCCACTGCACTCCCGAATTTATTCGGACACATTCTTTTTAAGTGACCTATCTTTTTACACCAGTCGCACACAAACTGTTTATACCGACAATCCACTGCACGATGCCTATTGTCGCCACACACTATGCATTTATACGATGCATTAATCCTGTGCATTAATGCTTAGCGTTCGTGGACTATGAGAAAGCCTTCGATTCTGTTGAGACCTGGGCCGTGCTTCAGTCACTCCAGAGGTGCCAAATTGACTATCGATACATCCAAGTGCTGCAGTCACTGTACGAAAACGCCACTATGTCAGTCCGCCTCCAGGATCAAAACTCGAAACCAATACGACTTCAGCGAGGTGTGAGACAGGGCGATGTTATTTCGCCGAAACTGTTCACAGCCGCGTTGGAGGATGTGTTTAAGCTTTTGGACTGGAGAGGACTTGGCATCAACATTAACGGTGAGTACATGACGCACCTTCGTTTTGCTGATGATATCGTGGTCATGGCTAAGACCCTGGAGGACTTAGGCACAATGCTCGACGACCTCTGTAGAGTCTCCCAACAAGTGGGTCTTAAAATGAACATGGATAAGACGAAAGTTATGTCGAATTCCCATGTTGTACCCGCTCCTGTGAAGGTTGGGAGCTCTACGCTGGAAGCTGTTGACGAATATGTTTACCTGGGACAAACAGTCCAACTTGGTAAGTCCAACTTCCAGAAAGAGGTTAATCGACGGATCCAACTCGGCTGGGCAGCGTTCGGGAAGCTTCGCAGCATATTCTCGGCCCAACTACCGCAGTGTCTCAAGACGAAAGTCTTTAATTCGTGTGTGTTGCCAGTGATGACTTACGGAACTGAGACGTGGCCGCTTACAATGGGCCTCATAAGAAGGCTCAATGTTACCCAAAGGGCAATGGAGAGGGCTATGCTCGGGGTTTCTCTGCGTGATCGAATTAGAAATGATGAGATCCGCAGGAGAACTAAGGTCACCGACATAGCCCGAAGAATTGCGAACCTCAAGTGGCAGTGGGCAGGCCACATTGCAAGGAGGACTGACGGCCGTTGGGGCGGAAAGGTCCTCGAGTGGCGGCCGCGTACCGGGAGACGCAGCGTTGGTAGGCCCCCCACAAGGTGGACCGACGATCTGGTGAGGGTCGCGGGAAGCCAATGGATGCGGGCAGCGCAGGACCGATCGGTTTGGAGATCCCTGGGGGAGGCTTATGCCCAGCAGTGGGCGTCTCTCGGCTGAAATGATGATTAATCCTGTGCACCTCCACTAGCTTGCCCATGGCTCCCGTCTCCACCGCTTCCGCGTCCTTCTCCGCCGCTTCTAGTGACATCGCTAATTTCACAGCTTTGTTGTAGTTCAAGGTCTCCTCCGCGAACAACCTTTGTCGTGTGGTATCGTTCCTAACACCACACACAAACTGGTCCCTTAAATTTTCTTCGAGTCCCGCGCCGAATTCGCAAAATCTGGACAGCTTCTTTAAGTCCGCCACATAGTCTGCAACTGATTCGCCATCAAGCTGCCGCCTCTGCCTAAACCGATATCTTTCTGCCAAAATCGACGGTTTTGGTTGTAGATGAGCCCGTAACATGTCCACTGCATCCCTGTAGCTCAATGACGATGGTTTTTTTGGACTCGCCAACGTCGACAGTAGCTCGTAAGATTCTTCGCCCATCACCGATATCAACGTGGCCAGCTTGATGTTGTCTTGTATATTGTTTGCGACAAAATACATGTCAAGTCGCTCACAATATGCTGCCCAGTTCCCGGTTTTCACGTCAAACTCCCTAATCTGTCCAACAGACATGTTTTTTCCCTTTCCGTTAATCCTCGTCGCCAGTAATGAATAATAGACGTGTATTCGTAACACCGTTTATTGCGAGACTGACTTACCCTACTTTACATGATATTTCTTATAGCTAACTTAATTACCGATACCTACCAAATACAATATTAATACATTTTCACTAACCATTACCTAAGCATAGGTGACTCTTAACGCCATTTGACTCTTTCTATCTCGTTTAGTTAGACCGAGATAAAAATCGCTAAGAGACTCTTAATGCTAAGCAAATGTTAGTGAAGACGAGCATTACAGTCCTAAAACTCTTGTTTAGTAAGATAAGTACAGAAAACATAGCCAATTGCGGATTCTCACTTTGTTACCAGAGAGTATAAAATTATAATCATAATACATTGAGATTTACATAGCATTTGGATAGTTAAAATATTAATAACTGGAGTATCAAATGTATCACTCTTCCGGCAGACATCCCTAAGTTGTAGATAAAGGTCCTGTTTTTTGTTAAAATTTGTAATAGGTAAATCAATGTATTTACTTATAGAAAAATCGCAAACTTATGGCGTTTTTGTGCTTGGGCCATTAGCTTATTATAAAATATTTCTTGCCCTGTAACTACCGCCAGTAACTAATAAAAAAACTCCGGCAAGCAATATTTTATTAATATTTTTTTCGATTCCAATAGAACCGATCATAAACTTGTCAGGTTTTCTATGGTGCTACGATTCGTAGTCAGTACTACGTATGTACTACGAATGTAGCGAGCCATATGCTGCGAGGTTTATATAAAAATGTATCTTTCGTCTACGACTCGTAGACGTTGCTACGTGTGTAGTGGGCCTGATGCTACGACCGCGGAGCGACCGCCTAACTTTATTGTTATGAAATGAACATTGGTTTGTTTTATGACGTCACATTTTTATATTTTATTCAATCATTCACTGACGTGTGATGAATTCAATATAACACTAAGCTGGCAATCAAGCCTACGGCCCACCTAATGGTATCACACCAGGGGTATCACTTGCACGTTACCGACCTTGTAAAAATAATTTCACGCCTTTTTTTGAAGAACCCCATGCTGTACTCATTCGAGAAAACGTCTGCAGGGAGCTCATTCCATAACCTGAGCGTACGTGGGGGAAAGTGACGAATAGTGAATATGACAGTGTGACGTCATAGACAATATTTATGTTCATGATAATAAAGTCAGGCGGCCGCCCCGCAGGTCAATAGAACGTTCGGTAAATTACTAATAATGTAATGCTTGGATTGACTGATTTTTCTGGTGATGGTGCAGCGGCAGGAAGCAGAAGATAGAGCCGCCGTCGTTCCTGAAGAAGATTGGCGACATCGAGGTGTTCCGCGGCATGAGCGCCAAGTTCACCGCCTGCGCCACCGGCACGCCCGACCCCGACGTCGAGTGGTTTGTTATTTATTCTTAATTTTATCTTTAACATGTAAGAAAACTTGCTGCACTTGGCATGCTTTGTAATGCCTGGAAAGAAAAAAAGTTTTTATAATCCAGGAACTTTCGCGGGCGTCCCCAGAATACCCTACCAAGGCTTCATAATCGGGTAAATCGTTTCGTAGTGCATTAGGGACAAACATACAATCATTGATTTTTAGGCATATAGATAGATATTTAGAAAAATATTTTAACGAGAAAAAAAATCGTGTCCACGAACTAAAAGATCATCTCTAGTCCTTGGTAGAGATTGAGAGAGATCGCGGGCTTTGTTCCTTGACTCGCACATTGTTTTTCTAATCTGATTGCACTAAAAGTACAATGGGTGGACTTAATGCCTCATTCTCAACTTGTAAATTTGTAGCAGAGGCATGTATCGCGATTGAAAGGCAGTATAATGTCGTGAGAAATTTTCAATTTGGACAATTTAGTTCATTCAACTTCCCTTACTCAATACGCAATAGAAGCTGCTTTTTCAGTGCACCTAGTCTGTACTCATACTTGTCGTTGTCAGGTTCCGAAACTCGGAGAAGCTGTTCCCGTGCGAGCGCATCCGCATGGACAAGGAGTCGACGGGCCTGCTGCGGCTGACGCTCGTTGGCGTGGACCCCAGCGACGTGGGCGCCTACCGCTGCCGCATCTACAACCCGCACGGCGAGGACTCCTGCACCGCACAACTCACCTACGACAGTATGCACACTATATTTACTCGTACCAATCCCTTTATCCCCAGGTCCGCGAGTACACGGAGCTTCTACAAATAAAATACCTAAAGCCCTGATAATGAAATATAAGATTAATAGATATAATAAATACCTTGGTGTAGATCACTGCTTGCACAATTCACCTTGGATCGCGCCTTTTCTTCTCATTAGGCGCACACTTTTTGGTTGTTGGTTTTATGTATATAATGATGCAATACATATATTTATATAGAATAACACTATATTTCCCGTAGATACTCAAAATCCGAAATTATTATAAATCCAACACCGAATCGAACCGAGAGCTAACATACACCGACTAGACAGTTTCACAATGACAACTCGACTCCCGAGAGCTAATCCTACCCTCAATAAATTAATAAAAATCAGATAAAGGGTTTTCTCGAACGAGTATAGCATGGGGTTCTTCAAAAAGGGTTTGAAAAAGTTTTTACAGGGTCGGCAACGCGCAAGTTATACCCCTGGTGTTGCAAGCGCCCATAGGCTACGGTACGTACGCTTACCATCAGGTGGGCCGTATGCTTGATTGCCAACTTAGTGGTATAAAAATATATATAAAAAAAGCATCTATTCCGAACACCTCTCATCATCACCAGCCTATTAGACGTCCTACTGCTGGGCACAGGTCTTCTTACATGGGAGAAACACATGTGATTATTTATATTTATTGTGTAATTGGTGCTGGATAATTTAATTTTGTTCACGGCTTAGCGGCTTCTAAAATTAGCATTTCAAAACTTAATACTTTCAAAATAGATCCCCGAATCGAAAAATTATGTTTACACACCCTTATATAATACTTTAATCAAATTTTAAACGACGTATCTAACGAACGCAGATAATAAAATAAATAAAATGTGACTAGTTAAAGAAAATTTATGAAGTTTGAAATTGGTCAAGTTAAAAAGTAGACGAGTCAAAAAGAAAATGCGCTAGTAATATCATCATCATCATCACCATCACCTGCCTATTTGAGTCCCACTGCTGGGCACAGGCCTTCTTACATGGGAGAAACACGTGACACACAACACCACCACACTGACCCAATGCAGGTCGGTGGGTTAAAGCGGTTGCAGGAACAACAGCTCGCAGAAGCTCGGAGGAGCTCGAAGATTAGAAATTTTTCGGTGACCCATCCCGGGACCGACCATGGCGACAGTTGTTTACCGCTACGCCACGGAGCTTCTCCCAACAATGCTCCTAACATTATTGCTATGGCGACAAACTTAGGTAAGATACTGATATCTAAATCCGCCTGGCTGGATCGACTTAGAATAGCCAACTGTGTCGAATGGAACAGGAAATTTTTGGCCACGGGGAATTATGTAAACCCCGGGCCTTTAGATCTGGGGTAGGTGGTCTCACTGGACCACAGAGACGGCTGAAAGCTGAAACTATACTGTGCTACATTTACGATTATGTTTTCTCAATTAATTAATGTAATTATATACTAGTCCACTTTTTCAATTCTTTCTTACTGTTTCTCTTTTCCAATAAATTGGAATACATAGCGTTTATATTACTAGCGGAGGAGCTCGGTGGCGTAGTGGTTTCATCGCTCTGCTATCGATTACGAAAACAAAGCAACTTTCGCCATGGTCGATCCCGGGATAGGTCAATCAAAATTTATAATCTCGAGCTCCTCTGTGCTTTAGAAGCCACGTTAAGACTTTGATCCCTTTAACCCACCAACCCGCATTGGGCCGTGGTGGTGTTAAGGCCCAAGCTCCTTATGTGTTTCTCCCATGTAGGAAGGCCTGATCCCAGCCGTGGCACAGAAATAGGCTGGTGATGATAAGCGCATTTTCTTTTTGACTCATCTACTTTTTAACTCGACCAATTTCAAACTTCATAAATTTTCTTTAACTAGTCACATTTTACTCGTCTATTATGTTGTCTGGGTTCGTTGGATACGTCGTTTAAAATTTGATTAAAGTATTGTGTAAAGATAATTTTTCGATTCGGGGATCTATTTTGAAAGTATTAAGTTTTGAAATGCTTATTTTAGAGGCCGCTAACTAAACCGTGAACAAAATTAAACTATCTAGCATATCGGTCGCCGTCTAGCATCGAATACAAAATAAATATAAATATTTACATTAATATGCAAGTGTAGACTTGTTTTCTCTATTAGAGATCTCTTCTAATTAATACCAACAAAAACCTTTTAGGCACCACATTATGAAGATTCTAATTACACTCATTTAGCCGGTTTTTCGTTGATTAACGTGTGCGCGTGTTGCAGCTCTGGAGCCTACGTCGCGGTCGCGGCCGCTGGGCGAGCAGTACTCGGACTTCGACAAGATGAAGCGAACCGGCGTGCCCATGCCGCTGGCCGAGCGCCCCATCATCTCACGCATGGCCGACCGACACCTCACGCTGTCGTGGCGCCCGTCCATCCCGCACGGGCCCAGGTTCCCGGTCACGTACCAGGTACACGTCCATGACCTCACGCTGTCGTGGCGCCCGTCCATCCCGCACGGGCCCAGGTTCCCGGTCACGTACCAGGTACACGTCCATGACCTCACGCTGTCGTGGCGCCCGTCCATCCCGCACGGGCCCAGGTTCCCGGTCACGTACCAGGTACACGTCCATGACCTCACGCTGTCGTGGCGCCCGTCCATCCCGCACGGGCCCAGGTTCCCGGTCACGTACCAGGTACACGTCCATGACCTCACGCTGTCGTGGCGCCCGTCCATCCCGCACGGGCCCAGGTTCCCGGTCACGTACCAGGTACACGTCCATGACCTCACGCTGTCGTGGCGCCCGTCCATCCCGCACCCGCCCAGGTTCCCGGTCACGTACCAGGTACACGTCCATGACCTCACGCTGTCGTGGCGCCCGTCCATCCCGCACGGGCCCAGGTTCCCGGTCACGTACCAGGTACACGCCCATGACCTCACGCTGTCCTGGCGAGACTCCATCCCGGTCACCTGACGCTATCGCGACTTATACATCATAAGTAGGTCAGGCCCATCATCTACAGGCAGAGACTTTGTAAGTCATATCGTCAAAAAGTCATTACCGATATTTTGATATACTACAATGTTTCTCAATTTTAGTCATAATGTATACGTTGATATTTTTTATAACTTAGAAACGGGGAGATCTAACTCAAGACTCAAGTAGGGTGCAAATATATCGGTGTGTTTTTGTATACACTCCACTATATTTGGTGTGTATTATACAAAATAAATGTTTTAACCGTGTGTAAACGACCAAATAATGACAAGAAATAACAAAAAGCATTCAAAGACTCTTGGGGTTAATTTTTTATTGTAAACCTAAATTACATCAATAGAAACTCGAATTGTAAAAACTTAAACTGCATCAATAGAGATGTCTTAATAATTCCGTATCCAAAGACAATTTTAAGACTTCCAACAAAAAAGCAAAAAATTAATGTACAGTTCTAGTTTTGCCTGGATTGTCTCCAGGACTCGTTCCAGCATATGTCACTGTGCGTTAACAGTTCCGTGTCTGGTGCAGGTGGAGATGTGCGAGGTGCCGGACGGCGACTGGTTCACTGCCCGCACGGGGCTCCGCTCGTGCGTGTGCGACGTCCGCAACCTGCAACCGTTCCGCGACTACCGCTTCCGCGTGCGCGTCGAAAACAAATACGGCGTTAGCGACCCCTCGCCCTACGCGCAGACGCAGCGGGCCAAGCTAGAACCGGACCCGCCCAAGTTCGTGCCCTACCTGGAGCCCGGCATCGACTTCCGCCCGGAGACGTCGCCCTACTTCCCCAAGGACTTCGACATAGAGCGGCCGCCCCACGACGGCTATGCGCAGGCGCCGAAGTTCCTCCGCCAGGAGCACGACTCCCAGTACGGCGTGAAGGGCCACAACGTGAGCCTGTTCTGGTTCGTGTACGGCTACCCCAAGCCCAAGATGACGTACTTCTTCAACGACGAGCCCATCGAGATAGGAGGGAGGTACGACTGGAGCTACACGAGGAATGGACAAGCCACGCTCTTCATCAACAAGTGAGTGTGATTCTTGTTTCGTTCTTGATTTGTCTTCAATATAACTCATATTGTTCTATGTCAGACACATTATCTCTTTATAATTTAAAAATACACAGTAGTTACATGAAATAGGATGTTTGCAAGGGTGGACCTATCTCTAACCGAGACCTATTCTATCCAACCTTTGAGTGAGTGAGATATTAGTAATTAAAATAGAATAAAACTAGAAAAATTTCACGTCCTGAGGCAGGAATCGAACCCGCTACCTTTCGCAATCCGGGCGACTGCTCTGACCACTGAGCCACCCAGGACTTGGGATATCCCTGTGAAATTCTTCTAGTCTATTTGTATTTGCGTTCAGGAGCTAACGTCCACCCTACAATGTCGAAATATTCTATTTCAACATCCGAAACGAGTATTTTTACAAATACCGACGATTCGGTTAAGTTGGGGCAGTGCTTTCAAATATTCTTAATTTTTGATTTTAACATTATTATAAATGTTTGAAAAATTACTTAGTAATTAAAATAGAATAAAACTAGAAAAATTTCACGTCCTGAGGCAGGAATCGAACCCGCGACCTTTCGCAACCCGGGTGACTGCTCTGACCACTGAGCCACCCAGGACTTGGGATATCCCTGTGAAATTTTTCTAGTTTTATTCTATTTTAATTACTAAGTAATTTTTCAAACATTTATAATAATGTTAAAATCAAAAATTAAGAATGAGTGAGATATTTTTAAAAAATAAGTAAAAAATATTAGGTCACCAAAATTGAAATATTATTCATATACATAACTAACAAAAATTGATCGTTTGTACGTAATAATAATAAAATAGGTTGGTAAGGTAAAAGGAAAGAGATAGCAAGAATTTTTTAGAGCTGTCATCTATATTTAATAGATTTTAAAGAAACCTTCGGCACGTACGGAGGTGCTGCCATCATGTTCATTAAGGTCGAAAATTGAACGCATGTTTCTTAATGTCAAATTATGACAGCCATCCTGTATTCACATTGAGAGGACGAGATGCACTGAACTGTAATTTATATTCAGAGTTTTCTACAGAATTAGGGCCACTGCCTTGTCCATTGTGATGGTTAATATAATAGCTAAATTAGCCTTTTCTTTAATAAGGCACCGTTTACACACGAAAGAATCCACTAAGCTAATGTAATATTGACATCGTCTAGATAGTACCGGCAAGCGCCAAGTAGGATGGCCTCCCACTAGATTGACAGACGACCTGCCTCCTTATTCATAACTGTCGGAAAGCATTTGAACATCGGAAACTCTATATCTGTCCGTTTTTATCGCGGTGAGTTAAAGCGTGACGAGGTGTGAGTTTTCCAATCGAATCTTTGATCCGACAGTTGAGAATAAGGGGGCTCAGGGTCGCGGGGAGCCGTTGGACGCTGGCTGCGCAGAACCGATCCTTTTTTGGAAATCTATGGGGGAGGCCTTTGTTCAACGGTGGACATACTATGATAAAGTAGAGATTATATTGGATGGCATAATCTAATGCGGTGGATTGTCTCTATGTAGACAATACTAATATCGTCGGGGATAGTGCAAATCCGCGTAACTAGAATTGGATAATTCCCCGTATCTGACAAATGTAGCCCATTTAAGTTGTCGCGGGCAATTCACGCAAAATCTTGATTGGCTGCTACTTTAAGGGATTTTTATTTTCCTAACAAAAGATAGAACACATCAATAATTACTCTCTGTGTAAGAATGAGCTTAAAATTCGTTGAAATAAAAAAGTTTTTAAGTTAACCTTACCCTGTAAAAGGATCTATTGTAGATACGCGGCCTTTATGTATGGTAGATTCGCGGATTTGCACTATCCCCGACGATATTTAGATTGGCTGAGTGGATTGTCTCGCGTTAATGGGCCGTAAACACAGTGAATACCATACAGAATGCTGGAACGCGACGCCGGATGGTACGAGGCGGTGGCGACCAACGAGCACGGTCAGGCCCGGCAGCGGGTGCGGCTGGAGCTGGCCGAGTACCCCGTGTTCCTGCAGCGGCCCGCCGAGGTGGTCGGGCTACAGCGGCGGACCGTGCGGCTCAGTGCCCGCGTCACTGGCGTGCCCTACCCTACCCTCAAGTGGTACAAGGACTGGCAGCCGCTGGCAGCCAGCGCCCGCACCAAGGTCAGTGTGCCCGCGGCCCTACCCCGCCCTCACGTGGACAAGGACTGGCAGCCGCTGGCAGCCAGCGCCCGGACCAAGGTCAGTGTGCCCGCGGCCCTACCCCGCCCTCACGTGTACAAGGACTGGCAGCCGCTGGCAGCCAGCGCCCGGACCAAGGTCAGTGTGCCCGCGGCCCTACCCCGCCCTCACGTGTACAAGGACTGGCAGCCGCTGGCAGCCAGCGCCCGGACCAAGGTCAGTGTGCCCGCGGCCCTACCCCGCCCTCACGTGTACAAGGACTGGCAGCCGCTGGCAGCCAGCGCCCGGACCAAGGTCAGTGTGCCCGCGGCCCTACCCCGCCCTCACGTGTACAAGGACTGGCAGCCGCTGGCAGCCAGCGCCCGGACCAAGGTCAGTGTGCCCGCGGCCCTACCCCGCCCTCACGTGTACAAGGACTGGCAGCCAGCGCCCGGACCAAACTTAAAATATCTTAATTCAAGTAGGTCCCATAAAATGCTTTTTCGAACCGTCATAAATCACATACGTTAGTCTATCACAAAAACGATTCAATATTACAATGTCATAATGTCGGTCTGTGTGTTATATCTCAATTTGCACCGGTTTCAAAAGTTTAACTACCTAAAAGACTCCGGCAACTTTTATTTCAAATATCAAGCTATAATCTTGGCTTGAGTAGCGCCTTCCTCGCCACTGTCTCTATTACAATTTGCAGCAGCGGCAGGTCTAGGAACACCTCCATCGCTGCTGTTGGGGTAGATCTAAACGCTCCGCTGAGCGCTAGACATGCTGTTCTCTGCAACTTGCGAAGTTCAATTATACAAGTTACCAGCCTTGTTCAAGGCTACCAGAGCCAGACAATGCTGCTATAAAATCGGAAAGACCTCATCACATTTGTATACATTCACTATCTGGTCTTCGATTTTACAAGGTTATTCCCATGTCCTACCATAAATGACACACACATCCCGAAGACTCTGAGATTTAGCAATTGTTCTTTCCGTGTGGAGTTTTGATGCCAAGGTATTTGACGTCACTGGACCATGACAGCTCCTTATTATAAAATAGAGGATTTTGAGCCTTATCAGGTCCTTCTGCCCTTCGTTAACTGACAAGTTATTGTATACGTTGCACTAGTCATGGTTAAGTTTCTGTACAAAAATTAATTTGATATTTTGATTTGAATAACATTGTTTTCGAGACGCGAATTAGAATGTAAAGTGTCAACTAAGAAGTGATCTCCCAACAGATCCAGTTCATCGAGCCAGACACGACGGTGCTGACGATCCACGACACCATCCTGAAGGACGAGGGTCTGTACTCGGTGTCGGCGCGGAACGTGGCCGGCGCCGTCAGCGCCTCCGCCATGCTGCACGTCGAGGAGGATGAACACATATACTCTGACAGGTAAACACACAACTGACTCATCCCTGGTCGCTCAAATGACTGATGTTAAGATTAACACGGTTTAAAACAAATTGGTAAAGATTTTTTTTTTCATATAGTGTTGCATACGCGGCCGGTAGTCTGGGGGGCGGAACACTCGTCACCCTTGCTCAAAACCAAAACACCGGGGTGTACGCTTACGTCCGTGATACACGGAGCTAACTTGCACGTTAGAAATGTCTAAACCTAATAAACACACAAACAAACTCACTCAGCAAGTGTCCCTGACAGCACCTGAACAGCAGCGAAGGGAGGAGCGCTCCCCGAGGTTTGAAACTGGTCAAAGCCCTTCAATGGACCCTGACTATCTTCTAGGAACACTTGCTCACGACACAGAGGATCACACAAATATCACACAGAACACAGGGGGCCCTAGTTAGGCTGCCAAGACACCTGATTAGATTGCAATATCTTCGCGAGCCGGGAGTAATTAATTTATGCGCACTGTCACCGACCTCTCAAAACGCGTGTTGCTATGCGACTAACTAATCAATCCGGGAGGGAATCCGGCGCGTGCCATTAGATTTCCGAACATCCCCCCGTCCCGAACCGTTACGAACGGTACGCTAATCCACGGGTAAACGAGAGAGGCTGGTAACCGCTCTCTTTAAAACTGAATCCCCAACCAAGACCTCGGCAAAGCGGGGAATGCCATCTGCACCGCAAATTAGTTTGACAATGCGACCTCGACGCCAGAACAAAGGCGGAAGGTTAGTATCCTTCACCAAAACGAGGTCCCCGTTCTTGGGTGGAGAGCTCTTATCGGTCCACTTAACACGCTGTTGCAAGATGTGCAAGTACTCAAGCGACCAGCGTGCCCAAAAACTCTGAGACAACTGTTGCAACAACTGGAATCGCGACAATCGGTTGCATCTCACATCTTTCAGCGGATATTCCGGCAGAGCATTAAGAGGTTGCCCTATCAAAAAATGGCCTGGAGTTAACGCTTCCAGATCATTCGGGTCGGAGGACAGTGGGCACAAGGGTCGCGAATTGAGGACGGCCTCAATTTTACAGAACACCGTGTCAAGCTCTTCAAAAGTAAGGACAGTTTCGCCAATAACGCGACGCAGGTGAGTCTTGGCCGCCTTCACACAAGCTTCAAATATTCCACCCCAGTGTGGACAAGCTGGAGGACTGAACTTCCAGGTTATCCCACGTTGTGAAAGGGTGGTTCCAATGTCTACCTTGTTTTCCGCTAGAAATTTACAAACATCTTTCAAATAATTATTTGCACCCTGATAATTAGTGCCACAATCGGAACGAATTAATGTCGGTAGTCCCCTGCGCGATACAAATCTGCTTAGCGTAGCTATGAAGGCTTCCGTTGACAATTCCGATACTACTTCTAAATGTACAGCCTTGGTGGATAGACAAACAAAGACACACAAATACGCTTTATAACACTTGGCATTTCGCAGTCGCGATGTCTTTACTTTGAAGGGACCAGCAAAATCAGTGCCAACTCCAGCAAAGGGTCTACTCTCCGTAACTCGATCCACAGGTAGATCACCCATTTGAGGTTGCATTGTAGTAGCTCTCAACCTATAGCACGGCATACAACGAAAGACAACGCTGCGACTAATTCTCCTAGCGGATAAAATCCAAAACTCACGCTGTAGGATCGCTAATAGAGCATTGATACCGGCATGAGAGTTCTTAATGTGGCGATCTGTAACTAACAATTGCACCAAATGCCCATCTTTTGGCAGCAATAGGGGATGGCGAGCTCCGAAAGATAAGCTAGCATTCCTAAGCCTCCCCCCTACTCTAATGAGACCATTTTCATCGAGGAATGGATTTAATCGTGAGATAGCGCCTTTTAGATTACAACCTACTTGACGCAAAGCGGCTATCTCTGACTTAAAGGTGTCACCCTGTACAACTCGAACCCAATACAACAACGCCTCCTGACGTTCCTCAGGCGTAAGATTCAATGATACTGATTTTTGTTGAGGTCGCTTGCAATTGTTATAGAAGCGTCGAATCCAAGTGGTAACTCCTAGCAGCTTATCAAGTGTGCTGTACCGATTCAACAAAAAACCAAAATCTATGGCTGGCTTCTCCAAAGTCAAACATTGTAATCCCGGAAGAGATAGAGCTGCCAAAGTTTGACCTGATGGCCAATTCGACTCTTGTCGTGTTAGCCACTTGGGACCCCACCACAGGGGGTGATACAAAAGCTGTGAAGCCCTACATCCTCGAGAGGCACAGTCAGCCGGATTCAACTCTCCGGGAACATGACGCCAAACCAAATCAACGGAGGAGTTGTGAATCTGTGCCACTCGGTTTGCAACAAAGACTTCCAGAGTATGAATTGGAGCCTTTAGCCAACACAGAACAATTTGACTGTCAGTCCAAGAATACACGCTACTTAATTCTACAGAACGCCCCAAGGTAGAACTAACGTGGTTCAATAGACGTGCCAGAAGAGCTGCTCCACACAATTCCATCTTCGGAATGGTAAGACGTGTCCGAAGGGGAGCGACTTTGCTCTTAGCTAATACCAGATGCACAGCAATCTTTCCGTCAACAGTCACGGTGCGGAGGAATACAACCGCAGCATATCCGCGTTCGGAAGCATCTGAAAATCCGTGGAGACTAGCTTTAAACTTCCCGGTCGGAAGAAATAGTCTCGGCAAAAATACCATATTGAGGTCAGGGAGAGATGATACAAAATCTACCCAATCAGCAAGCAACTCTCCCGGGAGAGGCTCATCCCACGACACTCCAAGAACCCAAAGACGCTGCAAAAAAAATTTAGCCAAGAAGGTAACTGGGCTTATCCATCCAGTCGGATCAAATGTTCGCGCTATAGTTGACAAAACTAGACGCTTGGTCCAGATCTTTGGAACCCTCAAATCAATACAATATGTGAATATATCCGGGACAGGCCTATATTGCACTCCAAGAACCGTCACCATATTAGGATTATCAGCATTCTCAAAAAGATGAGGATCTTGTTGGTGCTCCTCAGGCAGACCAACGAGGACTTCAGGCGAGTTGGACAACCACTTCCTTAACTCGTATCCTCCTGCCTTCATAATAGCCACCAATTCATTTCGCAAGACCAATGCTTCATCGATGCTAGACGCTCCGGTGCAGATATCATCGACATAAGCGTCGTTAGTCAATACCTCAGCGGCACGAGGATAGTTCAAACGCTCCCTCTCCGCTAACTCACACAACGAACGAATAGCTACAAACGGACTTGAAGCTAACCCATACGTATTCGTGTTGAGCTCGTAAACCAGGAGGGGATCGCTTGAACATTCTCGCCACAAAATCAGCTGGTAACGACGGTCTTCTGGGTGGATAACAGTCTGCCTGAACATCATTCGGATATCCGTCATAAATACAATCTGGTGTCTACGGAAATTAGTGAGAATGTCTGAGATCTCCTTTTGCATCTTTGGACCCACATGCAGACATTGATTAAGGGAGACACCAGAAGACGTGGGGGCGGAGCCATCAAAAACCACACGAATTTTACCTCCTTTCAAAACAGCATGATGCGGAAGGAAGTAATGCTCCACCGAGCGCCAATCCAAATCCGATACCGACATATGGCCCAACTCTTCATACTCCCGCATGAAGTCAACGTACTTCTTACGGAAGACCGGGTCTTTGCTCATGCGGCGTTCCATTGACACTAGCCTCTTTTCCGCTAGCATTCTGGATTCGCCCAGAGGAGGTCGACCGGCACGAAAGGGCAATCGAGTCAGGAGACGACCAGAATGAAGACGACCAGTGTTATTCTGATAGAATAATTCACATTCCTCTTGTTCTGGGTTAACTCGTGGTTCGGATGGGGGTTCTTCAATCTCCCAAAACCTTTGAAGGGTATCAGAGAGAGAGGACCCAACAAAAAGGGAGCCATCATTAATAGGCGGGGGAGAAGCGTGGTGTACGGGACCCAAAACAACAAATCCGAGGACCGTCTCTAGGGCAACCAAACCACCCGGCTGTAATACCCGCTTGTTTCTTAACAGCAACCGCCCTAGGACGTCTGCTCCCAGCAGTACATCAACCGGACCTGGGGCGTAGAACTTGGAATCTGCCAGTACTAATCCTGACGTCAAAGAAATAATAGAGGGGTCAATTTGAAACGACGGCTGTCTACCTACTACCGTATTTAAAACGATAGCTGATGTTGTGATGCTCGGGTATGGGCAAGAAACGGGGGTGAAAGTAAACTGAACTTCGCCAACTAATTTGGGCACTTTCACGTCACCAATACCCCTAATCCCTTCATAGTGAGGTTGTATCCTAAGGCCTAACTGGCCAACCAAAGAAGAAGACAAAACACATCCCTGAGCACCCGAATCTAACAAAGCTCGTGCCTTGACAACTTTACCCCTCAGCCCTCTAACAGACACAGAGGCCGTCGGCAGAACAACAGTCTCTGGAGAAAGCTGGGGCGACATTAATTGTTAACAATTAGCAACAGGGGTTTCATCTGATGGAAACGGTCGCTCATAGCGATCAAGCACGTTCCATCTTGGTTGATACCTACGACGTTCTAAACGCGGATGATTAGCAAATGGTGGCGAGACTCGGCCGGTTTCAGTAGTAACACCATAATGAGTAGAATTTCTCTGGTCTCTAGGAGGTGGGGGATCCTTAGGGACCCTATCCTGTTCAACCTGGGATCGTCTAGACCCTACCGATTCACCATCAGAGTTACGCGGATAATCATTTCGCACAACGCCCCCGCCCGTGCGGGGTGCCTCACTAACCCTCGAAACGGCAGCGTTACGCCTACGGTCTCGTTCACTATCTGCACCATTCATGTTCATACACAAAGACGCATGATGCTTACCACCACAATACTTGCAAGGATGTGCCTGGGAACATTCTCGCTGGTAGTGTAAGCCCAAACATGAGTAGCACAATCCTCGTTGGCGAGCTATAGCCCTACGACCCTGTACACGCTGACTCAAGAACTTCCTACAACTGGGCGTCTGATGCCCAGAGTCCTTGCAATAAGTACACCTCGAGGTTTCCTGAACCACGGAGTACCGTTTGGGCTGTCTGGGTTCCTGTCGTCCCGAACGAGGGAATCTGCTCGATGGCGGTGGTTGATCTGTAGTCCTCACCCAGGATGGGCCAGCTACATCGGAGTTGTCCGCTAGCCTACATTCATCCTCCATAAATTTCAAGAGGTCCTTAAAGGGTGGCAGGTATGTGGAGCTATCCCCACCAAATCTCTGCTCAAATCGCACCTTTAAATTGTCTGGCAACTTAGCCAACACAATGTGTAGTAAGAGAAAAGACCATTCCTCTACCGGCAAGTTCAAACTGCGTAAAGCATTAACGGCCACCAGGAGAGGGTTCAATATGTCAACTCGTAAACGCAACAGACTAGTAACTCGTGGGAGTCCTAAAATGCTAGCAACATGAGCGTCGGCTAGTCTCCTCACATTTTGGTACCGTCGGGTAATAATATCCATCGCCACCTTATAATTTTCATCCGTGGGGGCCAGATGCTGAACCTGCTCGCGGGCCTCCCCTTCCAAAACTGTGAGAAGGTAGGCGAGTTTCTGACCCGGCGTCAAATCATCCCTAGCGTCAACAAGGCTATTAAATAAATTTGAGAACCCTTCCCATTCCTCAAGTCTTCCTGAAAAGTGTCTCAAATCAAGAGGTGGTAGACGCGACCACAACGCGGGCATCGACCTCGACAGAGGTTTTGTCGCGTCCGAGTCTGATTCCCTACCCTGGAGAAGGGGTCGAGCCACCTCTGCTATACGGTCTGACAGATCGTAGCACTGGTCAACATCATTTTCGACCTCCTTGCGGACGACATCCTCAACATTGCCAGACTTTTCTAAAAACAGAGCATATTGCTCGTCGACAACTGCCATGCGTAAGGGAAGATCAACATACCTATTTAATAAGGCTTCCTGTCTATCTGGTCTATCCAGCAAGGCTGCGGCTGTTACTAGCCACCGCAACTCAGCCCGAATTTTCGCTTTACTAGAAAGTGCCGACATTATTTCGAATTACAATTATAATTACAATAAATTTTAAGTTAAGTAAGTGGAAGCGTAAATAATATATTTTTTTTCTAACAAAATAACAATCGCAAACAAATGCTAAACAATATTCAAATCAATTCACTTTTAAATTATTTTCTAGAACGAACGAAACCTTAAGTTATTAAAGTTAAACTAACTTAATACAAAAAAAACTTTATACGTTTCAAAATAACAGAAATACAAATCGAATTAAACCAACCGTATTATCTACGACGTACGGTCTAAAACCGCATAAACACAATTCGCCGGCCGGCTTGTCGTAAACAAGTCGCACCTGGCAACAGGAGACAAAAGAATGTGCCACGCAGCTATCATTCACCGAGCACGTGAATAGATACCTATTGACCCAATTATGATTTTAAATTCCTATGATTTTATTCAAATAATTTTTTTATCAATCATGGTAGACATTGGAAAAAATAACCTACACGACCTAATATTAGGCAAATCAAACGTGCAGTCCAGTAGTAAACAATTAATTAAAATTACAAATATATTTTTTTATATTTTATTTAACAACTAGCCCAATGGCTAAACTAACAATAAGTGGTGCTATCAAATGTAGCCAACTACGCTCTGCTACCAAAAGTATGTTGCATACGCGGCCGGTAGTCTGGGGGGCGGAACACTCGTCACCCTTGCTCAAAACCAAAACACCGGGGTGTACGCTTACGTCCGTGATACACGGAGCTAACTTGCACGTTAGAAATGTCTAAACCTAATAAACACACAAACAAACTCACTCAGCAAGTGTCCCTGACAGCACCTGAACAGCAGCGAAGGGAGGAGCGCTCCCCGAGGTTTGAAACTGGTCAAAGCCCTTCAATGGACCCTGACTATCTTCTAGGAACACTTGCTCACGACACAGAGGATCACACAAATATCACACAGAACACAGGGGGCCCTAGTTAGGCTGCCAAGACACCTGATTAGATTGCAATATCTTCGCGAGCCGGGAGTAATTAATTTATGCGCACTGTCACCGACCTCTCAAAACGCGTGTTGCTATGCGACTAACTAATCAATCCGGGAGGGAATCCGGCGCGTGCCATTAGATTTCCGAACATATAGTGTATGGTAGTATTGTGTCTCATAGTTTTTTGTAGAAAGAAAATAGTAAGAGGCGAAGAATAACTTTGAACAAATGATAAAACGTAAATCATTTTAGGTATTATCTTAAATAATATATACTTTTAAATAAAAATATTTTTGTCACATCTCGACATTTTGCCATGAGTGTTCAACGCTGCTATAAAATTTGTAATTTAAAAAATATAGATAAATATGTTAGTAAATGATAAAATGCAGAAGACCGAGGAGGCCGGTTTAGCGCTATTAACTTTTTCTATTTATTTTGTTTTTAAATGTCATTCTTTTATTCTTTTTCTATTGTTACTACTGCTGTTATGTATCAAAATGTTTGTTAACACAATATATTTTACCATTTGTTAAATACACTTTTGTTTTCGCCGTTTCATTACACAAATAACACTGCCTAGCTTGAGAACTCCTGGTAACTCTTACATGCTGCTGCATCATAGTAGACTTTAATTCAAAAGTACCTATTATGTTCATCATATTTTTTTTTACGGTATAATTAATTTATACAGTACAAATAGCCTACAATTTATTTAAATTCAACGTACGTAAGCGAATGACTGTATTCTGGAAGTATGTTCGCTTGTTTATGTCGACGATATGAAGCGTGTAATCGCTACTCTTTGTAACCTTGTTGTAGCTGTAAGAATGCTTTGTACCTAGCCTTTTCTGATAGCAGTGGTAATAATATGGTTGTCCTGTGTCAGGATCCGCGAGCACCCGCCGCGCGTGAAGGCTCGCACCAAGCCGTTCGGGGACTTCTACGACCTCGGCGACGAGCTCGGCCGCGGCGTGCAGGGCGTCGTCTACCACGCCGCCGAGAGGCTCACCGGTCAGTGCCGACTACATCACACATGACTCTATCCGCTTTACTATAAAACGCGGACTAAAGTAAGCCCTGGTCTAAAACTGATGCTGTCACTTATATTTGTTAAAGAAAGACAGTGACGGCATCAGTTTTAATACAGTACTAACTTTACTCCACGTTTTATAATAGGAGGGTATGAGTTTGACTCATTGCCTTCCGATACACATACAGAAAGAATATATACTGCAAAAAAAAACTTGTAATGTTTAGGATCATCAGCACTGCCATTTGCCTTCGTTAAGGAGAGCGTTGCCGTTACTTAGACCCTGTATGTATGTGTAATTGGATGCCTAGCCCGTTGATGAAACGCAAGCATCCAATTGAATGCCGAGATCGATAGTTAATTTAACTAGAGTTATATAACGTTTAACGACTTGGCGTATTGAATAGATCGTTTTGTACTGAAAAAATTGCGTATCATTGGTAAGTTCAAGGTTATTTTTATAACCACTTATACCCGACATCGTTTTGGTTATAAGTGGTCATAAAAAAATAAACTTAAACCTACCAATCACTCAAATAGGCACAAGCTCTTCTATTAAAACGACCTGCCTAGGCGTCCAATTAAATGGCTAATTTAAACCAGACGGCTGACATGACGTTCAGCCATCTAGTTAAACATTACGCTCAATGACTTGGCCAGTTGTAATTGAGGTCCGCGTTCAATTAACGGGCTAGGCGTCCAGTTAAGCAGCTGATTCAACCTACGGGTGCGAAATATGCATCTCAAAGCTAAAAATGACATCATCATATACGCACACAACAAGAAAAAAGGATACACATTAATTTATATGCTGTTACCTTCAACCTGTCAGGTTATGGAACCCGCTGCCATCGTACATTCGTGCCTTCACTAACATCACTAGTTTTAATACAAAAGACAAATAATTCTATCTCTCCTCTTGTTCTTAACTTTCTTCTTTAGATTTTGTCTTCTATGTATGTATCACCTTACATGGCGCACACACAATCTGCCTTTCTTGCATTTCTATTTCTCCTTTTGCGGGTCTGCTGGAAGAAATTTCCCAATGAAATAAGCAGGTCCTTTGTGCATACTATCCGTATTATGTCTTATTATAATTATCGTTTATGTACAATAATGAATTAAATAATTGAATCTTCCCACAGGTCGCAACTACGCCGCCAAGATAATGCACGGCCACTCCGCTCTCAAGCCGTTCATGAAGAACGAGCTAGAGATTATGAACTTGCTGAACGACCGGCACTTGGTCCGGCTCCACGACGCCTACGAGCACGACCACACCCTGGCCCTGGTGATGGAGCTGGCCGGCGGGGGAGAACTGGTCCGGGACAGGCTGCTCAGGGGACAAGGCTACACCGAGAGGGAGATAGCGGGCTACATCAGGCAGCTGCTCAGGGGACTCAAGTATATGCACGAGAATAGCGTCGCGCATCTTGGACTTACGGTCAGTACCTCAGTGGATAGTGTACTTTATAGGTAATAAGTTCTTCTGCATATAGCTTGGACTCCATTTTCGAATCAATGTGTAGTTTCGCGAAATTGTTTTTGAGATCCATAAACTGAGTAGTACTGTGTTTAAAAAACTGAGTTTAATAAACTGAGTAGTGTGCTATTTCGAATTTAATGCCAAATAATGCCTTACGATAGATCCTTGCACCAGTTTTGTTTTTATTTATTTTGAACAAAAGGCGAATCAAATTTTATGTTGTGCTTCTATTTTTTTTCTAGTTTAGCTAGAAAAGGCCGAACAACACAGTAGTTTTTTGATTCATTCTATCACCTTTACGGTAACTTTGCGGATATTGATATCTAGAATCAGAAAGTGTCGAATATGTTTTTATGTAAATAGGTCAAAAGGATGACGGGGCAATATAATAGAACACATATTCTTCATTATCATTAGCCTTTATACGTCCCGCTGCTTGGCACAGGCCTTCCTACATGGAAGAAACACATGAGGAGTATGAGCCACAACATGCGCGTTGTAGGATTGAAGCGGTTGCAGTATTACCTGGACCAACGGCCTAGCGTTCCATCTGAAGTACGGAGGAGCTCGAGATAACAAACTTTCATTGACCCATCCTGGGATCGGCCATGAAAATTGCTCTGTTTCCGTAATCGAAACGAGAACACCCTGTGACGTGGTACAATAACATTGCGATGTATAACATCGCAATGCGCCTCGTTTCTCCTTCCGAATTTCCTGGCAATTTCTAAATCAACATAAATTCAAATTCATACTTTGGCGTTTGATTTAGTTTCATCCTTCAAATTCATTATTTTGCTGACGGTGAGAGGAGACGTACTTCCCTAACTTACTAGTGTCTCGCTCTCGATTCGAGCTAATAGCTTGGGCGATATTATTTTTACACAAGGCACTTTTGTAAGTACCTTATTGCTATAAACATTTCAGCGTTTTCAATGTTTTCAAGTTTATTTATCTTGTTACAGTGTGCCGTTATGTTTAATCATCAATATACCATAAAGTGCCGTATTCCGGTGCTTCATTTCTCAACCCTAACCAGTAGCTCCTCCTTGGGCTTGTCTAACGTGACATACCATGTTCAGATCGGCGAGCTCCTGCTGTCTCACGCGGGCAGCGACGAGCTCAAGCTGTGCGACTTCGGGTTATCGCGCCGCATCCAGTACAACAAGCACGCGGCGCTCGACTACGGGATGCCGGAGTTCGTGGCGCCCGAGGTGGCTTCCGGCGAGGGCGTGGCCTACCCTGCAGACCTGTGGAGCGTCGGCATCATTACCTACATCCTGCTGAGTGGACACTCGCCCTTCAGGGGCCGCAACGACCGCGAGACCCTCACCAGGGTTAGGGAGGGCAAGGTCAGTGTGTTCCTCAGTGGCTTCAACTAGATGACAAACAAGCTGACGGCCCACCTGATGGTGAGCGGTTACCGCCGCCTATAACAATAACAAGGGAAAATCACTTGATTGCAGGTGCGTTGTCATTCTTAGGCCTAAGATGAAATGCCGTCATGCCCAGTAATTACACTGGCTACCTTTTCCTTCAAATTTTGTTAAGTTTAGCAACGTTGCATACAATTAGAGGTCTTTACCTGGCAGCGATAGTGTATCACCAGGTACAGTGTGTACAAAATGTTTATAATGAAATAACAAATCCTGTGGCTAAACTATTGAATATAATTGAATGATTTTGTTGGACGGTGATTAGTAGCATTAATATACATTAGATACATATACACATTAGCTACATATACACATTAGATACATAGATAGATTACTTTTTTTTAACGTTGTTTTTATCTTCAAAGAATCAGTTATAACGTAACTTCCTATACGTACTACGACATACTAAGGTGTAACCTATTTGCGTGGTGTAGTGGGAGTGGCACGACGAGGAGTGGTGGTCGCGGCTGTCGCGCGAGAGCCGCGACTTCATCTCCCGGCTGCTGACGTACAGCTTCCACGAGCGCATGGACGTGGACGCGGCGCTGGCACACCCCTGGCTGACGCTGGCCGACAAAATCTACCAGGAGGAATACCACATCTCCACCGACCGCCTCCGGAACTACTACAATCTCTACAGGTCAGAATTTTTTTTTAAAAAAAACTTTAAATGTCTATCTCAAAAAAAGTGTTTATGTCAATCTGTCCATGTGTCAATAATGTCAATGTCCGTCTGTCATGTCTGATTTCACGTTAACTATCAATGTCAAAATGTCTTTTTTTCTGTCCGATTAGTGTCTATCTGTCTGTCACATCAGAATTTAATTACAAAAACAAAAGTTAGACTACCGAGAAGATTCCGGCAACAAACTCGTTAGACAGCCATATAGGTTCACGAATCATATGAATATTGTTGTGTAGCTATGTATTCCTATTGATGTCGGTTATCGCTCCAGATAGTATTCTATGTCCTTCCCATAATGTCACACTATATCCATTCCAAATTTTAGCTAAATCGGTTCATCGGTTTAAACGTGAAAAGGTGACAGACAGACAAAGTTACTTGAGCATTTATAGTGTTAGTATGGATGTTTGAAAGATATTTAGAAAAAATATCTAAACTCTAGAAATTGTAGGAATTACCCTACGATACAATTACCCATTGTCAATTGTCATTGTCAAAAAAAAAACAAGTCGGGCTAGAATCCAAATTGTTTCCATTTTGAATGGACAATTGTATTTTAAAGTAATCCCTAAAAACTCGCCCAATGTCAAACTCGGCCACTTTTATACTTCAAGTGACAGTGTGCCTAATTCTGGGAACACACTTTAATTCTAAATTTAAGTACAGTATATCTCTTTCTCGCAATAAGTCATATGAAAAAAGATAGCAAGAATCTGTTTAGGGCTGTCAATCCAATTTAGATAGATTTCAAAGAAACCATAGACAATTTTAGACGGCATGTACGGAGGTGCCTCCTAAACACTTCATTTTATCACGTTCAATAAGGTCGAAAATTGAACGCATGTTTCTAAATGTCAAATTATATGACAGCCATCCTTTTCGTATTCCTTTTGATAGAAATGCACTGAACTTAAATTTAGACTTAGCATGTGTTTACCAGAATTAGGGCCAGTTTTATCAAATTGAATTTATTTTATAGTTTATTCTTAAAAACAGTTTAACCACCTCTGTGGTCTAGTGGTTGACACCACCTGCCTCAGATCTAGAGGTCCGGGGTTCGATTCCCAGAAATTTCTGCCCCCACGGCAGAAATTTTCTGCTCGGTTTGGTTGGTGGTAGGGCTTTCCTAAGTCCGCCTAGCTAGCTACCATCATCTTACCTAAGTCTGTCGGCATAGCAATAATGTTAACGGCATTATTGTGTTCCGGCAGTTATAGGTAAGATAGCCAGTTCCTCTGTGATTGAGGAATCCGGGTGGAGCTCGTTTCTATCGTCGCTCTTATCTTCACTTACCATCAGGTGAGATGAAGGTCAAGAGTTACCCCGTTAAGAAAAAAAAACAGTTGGGTTTCTTTAGGTTAGCATTGTGACCTGTTTATTAAACAAATATAAAAGTGGGTCGAGTTTTACACTGGGCGAATTTGCCTCTAAGCCTAGTCAAACCTTTTCCCCTTTTTCTATAGTTATATTATTGGCCGTATTAGTCATAGCACTCGTAGCAGAGGTCTACGAACGCTACGATTAATAAATTATACGTGGTCAAAGGGAAGAGGAAGGGAAGAGGAAAGAGGAGCTCGGTGGCGTAGTGGTTTGAGCGCTCTGGTTTCGATCACGAAAACAAAGCAACTTTCGCCATGGTTGGTCCCTGGATGGGTCAATAAAATTTATAATCTTGAGCTCCTCCGTGCTTCGGAAGGCACGTTAAGCCGTTGGTCCCGGTTGTTACTGCAACCGCTTTAACCCACCAACCCGCACTGGGCCAGCGTGGTGGTGTTATGGCCCAAACTCCTCATGTGTTTCTGCCATGTAGGAAGGCCTGTGCCCAGCAGTGGGACATATATAGGCTGGTGATGATGATGATGATGACGTGGTCAAAACACAAACAACGATTATCTCTTAACGAATAGGATAGGTATTTCATTTACATTGTGTATGTATTAATGAGTTGATCTACTTCCAACTTTGATAGTTGTAACCTAGTTATTTTTTGGACACTGCCCCTTTGTTTAAGAGATGACACGTCATCAATTATGCGAAGACAAGTTCATGAATGAGATAATGATTGTTTGTAAATTGACTTTTGGCACTGCGCCAGTCGTTTATTAATAACTACCTAATTAAGGCCGCTAACCACTGATAATAGAAGTTGAATTATAGCGTTTATAATTTAATTTCTTTTTGTTTAGTATTTCAATAAATGATTAAATTGAAATATATATATATTTGGAATTCACAGTCAAGAATTAATTACTTAAAAGTAAAATAAGTAGCTGTAACGTTTTATTAAAAATAAATTAAATCATTGTTCTCTGAATCGTTCAGTCGCCTTAATTATTACCTTCGATTACTCGAATGTCAAGTGACTCGACGAAATATTTCTATCGAAAATCATCTGCCGAACAGTTCACCTCCACGAGCAGTATTGACAGATCAGATCACTCCAAAGTTGGCTGTTGTCTACTTGTTAAAATTGTGTACCATCAAACGTATCTTAAAAGGAATTTTACGTGCCATCGGATATAGACTAATGATTTCTAAATTATGCTATCGATTTGAACTTCTCAGATTTAATATAAAAGTAATTTAACTGACGGTTTGCGAATACGATTGCTTTTATTAAAGTCAGTTTAAAAGTAGTTTCGTTCTATGATATTTTGGAGTCAATATCAGCCCTAATTCACTGGTAATAAGAGCTTAGTGGTAATGGATCGCATGAAAGACTGGGTGTACTCATGGGTGGTGGTGGCCAGGGACTGGACGGGCAACGCGCAGTGCCGCACGTGGTTCCGCCGCCGCCCGCTCAGCGGCGCCTTCGAGCACCCGTCCAAGATGGTCTACCCGCCCGGGGACACATACACGCCGGAAGGTAATACTCTAATCTATTCTTAAACACCCATTTTGTCCAGCCCAAAATGAGCATCATTTAGAACTTGTGTAATGGATGCTAGCTAACGAAAATCATGTTTAATTTTTTTAAATATAAGTGTATTATAGATATACATACAAGACCCCTGTGGGTCAATTCTGCTATTTATTTTCCTAAACGGATCGGCTGCGGTTCGGTATCGTTACCAATGCGGTTGTAATACAAAAAGGTATTCCACTAACATTGCTTATAAAGCCGGAACGCTAACGAAACGCTCTCGGTTGGTTCAACTTCGGCTCGATAATTGTTAGCAATATTGCAAGAAAGAAATATATTTTGGCTTAGTGACTAGACAGTTGTTAATTTTGGACAGTTCGAACAAAGAACTATCGATGCCTTTGGGCTGCCACAAATGTTAAATATTTAGCTGAATACGAAACAATGATTGAACCGAACGGTTCGTGTTATGTGTTTGTTAGTAGAATACCAAACTGATGCGTTTCGGTTACGTTTCGATTGCGTTGAGTTAGCAGGATACAAAAACGTTGTAACTTAAGCGTTTCCGTTTCGTTTCAGATCAAAATACAATAACAGAATTGGGGGGCCTGGTCGAGTAGCCTGTAGCTAGGGGGACTGACTATTATATTATTACACTTAAATAGTTTCATATCAGTGACAAGTTTGTTAGATATTGTATTACGTGGTAAATTTTTTATTTTTATTTTTTCAATATGAGAAAATTGTTTTGTCGTGTTCTCAATATACACGATGATTGCTCTTTATTATTCAAACAGAAAGAAATGCTTTCCAATCAAAATGGCTAAATAAAATTCTAAGATTTCAATCTAAATTGACAAAATACAGTACTAGGAAACCTTGTGTTACATGACTCCGCCTTCAATCAATTAAAATTCAAAGTCCGTAGTACAATTGGAATTACTAAGAGTCGTTTAGTAATAAATCTTTATCAAATGTAGTCTTTCCGTTGTATGTTTGTATCATTGAAGTATCTGTCTCTGGTCTGCCGTGGCATATAACGCTGTAAGTTGTTCCTTCAGGCACCCCCGAGCGCGAGCGGTCGACGGCGCCCGCGGACCTGTCGTTCAAGCAGTGGGAGCACCCCGACTGGGAGGTCTCCGCCAAGTCGGAGAGCCAGTCAGTATCACACTATCCTAACATCTTACTCACACTGTACTAACTATATACATCTTAAAATATAGATTGCTTGTAGTAAATGTACAGCCAGAAGAACAGTTAAACTATCTGAGCAAGCAAGAAAAGCAACTGTGTTATCGAAGCATCAGAAGCGTTTTTCACTTGTTTAAGAATTAATTGAGGCTACAAACAATATACGATCCTATTATTGTAGCATTGGAATTGCTTATCTGAAACAGTGTAGACATCTTTATTTTAAGATTTCAACATTATTATAAATGTTTGAAAAATTACATAGTAATTAAAATATATAAAATATAAAACTAGAAAAATTTCTCGTCATGAGGCGGGAATCGAACCCGCGACTTTTCACAATCCGGGTGACTACTTAAGACTTAAGACTTAGGTAAGATGGTGGCAGCTACCCAGGCGTACTTAGAAAAGCCCTACCACCAACCAAACCGAACAGCCCCCACGGGAATCGAACCCCGGACCTCTAAATCTCAGTTGGTTAGAGCAGTCGCCCGGATTGCGAAAGGTCGCGGGTTCGATTCCCGCCTCAGGGCGTGATTTTTTTTCTAGTTTTATATTTTAATTACTAAGTGTAGATATCTTTCATCACTTACAGAGTTTAGATGACATGCTGATTGTGCCCTAGTGCGTTCACTTAAGAGGATCACCTCACCATTCAAACGCTTCACTACTGTTAATGTTAAACATTCGAATGCATGTGAGATTTTTCATAGAATTTCATCAATGTTTTTACAGTTACCAGAACGGTCCGGACACGTATCTGCTGCAGCTTCGAGACGTCCAGTTCCCGGTGCGGCTCCGAGAGTACATGAAGGTGGCCTGTGGCCGCTCGCCCACCTACACGCTGGGGCTCCACGACTCCTACGACCCCCGGGTGAGTCCCCATAGTGACAGTACATCAGTACACCACTCAGGTGGTCCCCAAGTCAGTCCCTGTTCCCAGAATGGGGCTACGGTTCAGCTCACACTAACTTATAGAAAACCATCCGATAAATTCAATTTAATTTTGCAATTTATGAAGTATAACAGTTCGCTATACGTTTGCCGCTGCGAATGTGTTTTAAATTTTAAAAAATCTTTTCGATATACTGGATTCGAATTTTGAGTCAGTTTTTTCTTTTTCTTTTGTGTATTATGACATCTTTGAAACAATCATTATTGTGCAAAGGGATAAAAATGTTAATGGCTTGTTATATACAGGGTGTAAAAGGGACGCTCTCTATAACGGAGGCAGATGGCAGTGCTGCCCCTTTATTCAGAAACTGTCGGATCACGGATTCGATTTGAAAAGTCACATACCGTTTCGCTTTGACGCACCGTGATAAAAAGTGACAAGTATAGAGATTCCGAAATTTGATTCATTTCCGACGGTTGTGAATAAGGGGGCTGGTCATCCCAAGCAAAACTTGATAAAACATTAAATAGTTGATTTTTTTTTTGGATTTCGGTTTTTCATACAGATTTCAAATTTATTTTCTATCAAGTCTTGCTTAGGGTGACCAGCACTGCCATTTGCCTTCGTTATAGAGCGCGTCCCTTTTACGCTCTGTATTTGGTCGTCATTCTCGGAACATAGAGAAAAACTTGAGCTATGTAGTAGATTGATAGATGAAATGTGATATAAATGTGTTCCATATGCAGACGCCGATCATCCGCGAGCGGCGCCGCTTCACGGACGTGATGGACGAGGAGATCGGCGACGAGCAGCGCGAGCGCATCAACCAGTACGGCACCGAGTCGTACACCATCCGCCGCCTGCGCCACGAGCTCGGCACCCGCCTCGACTCCTACGCCGAGGCCCAGGCCCTCATGGAGGCCAAGCGCGACGGACAACTGCCCTTCTTCAGGGAGAAGCCCCAGCTGCTGCCCGTCCGCGAGGGAGAACCCGCCCAGCTCACCTGCTACGCCGTCGGAGACCCGAAGCCTTCAGTGCAGTGGTTCAGAAACGACATGGTGCTAGCTGAGGGCCAGCGCGTCCGCATCATCGAGGACGAGGACGGCCGCTCTACGCTGCGTCTGGACCCGGCCATGCATCACGACGTCGGCTTCTACAAAGTCGTCGCGCGGAACAAAGTCGGCCAGACTGTCGCCCGGACGAGGATCGTGGAGGCGACCACCCCGGACGCGCCGGACAGTCCCGCTGCCACAGAGGTGTCCGACACCGAAGTGTCGCTCCGCTGGAAGCAGCCCAAGTACGACGGCAACTCCCCGGTCGTCTGCTACGGTCTCCAATACAAGGAAGGCGACAGCATCGAATGGAAGGACGTCGCGAACAATATCGACCACGAGTTCTACGTGGTGCGAGACCTCCGCCCGGAGATCAGCTACCAGTTCCGTCTGTCATCTAGAAATAGAATCGGCTGGAGTGACAAGGGGATTCCCACGCAATTGGTCAAGACCAAAGCGTCCGGGGCGCCCAAAATCGAAGTCACGAAAGCGATGAAACATCTACAGCAGATGACCGAAACGGGCCAGGAGATAGTGCTGGACGAGGAGAAGCCTAAGCTGAACTACGCAACGGAGGAGAGTCCCATCGAGTGGGACTCGTCCGACGCCTTCACCCAGCGCTACAGCTTCATCTCGGAGCTGTGGCGGGGCAAGTTCTCGATCGTCATCAAGGGGGTCGACAAGCAGACGGATACGGTGGTCGTCGCGAAGATTTTGGAGAACCGGCCGGAGACTGAGGTGCAGATTCAACGGGAGTTCGAGTGTTTGAGGCGGCTAAGGCACGAGAAGATAGCCAATTTGATGGCGGCGTACCAAGCGCCCGGGTGTCCGGTGACGGCGTTGATCTTGGAGAAGCTGCAGGGCGCGGACGTGCTGACGTACCTGGGCAGCCGCCACGCGTACAGCGAGCAGACGGTGGCGGGCATCGTGGGGCAGGTCCTGGACGCGCTGCAGTACCTGCACTGGCGCGGCTGGGCGCACCTCGACCTGCAGCCCGACAACGTCGTCATGGCCAGCGTGCGCTCCCCGCAGGTCACACTTTTATTTTATTTTTTTATTTTTTCTTAATTCTCCCTATAAAGGGAAGGCAAAGGGAACTAATGCCCATGCAGCCATGTCTTCAGTCCTTGTTTTTTCTTCATTTGTAGTATTAAAATGCTGGCGTAACACGTTTCAATGCTTCCTGGGAGTGTTTGACGCGAAACATATGATGACAATCTCCATATGATGCTACTTGATGAGGTGGTTAACCACAAAAAAAATCTCATCGTCTTTCACACCTTAATCACTTTTATTCTAATAATCTTTTAGTTGTACGTCAACACAAACACTTGTTTTATAAAACTACACCACTTTTATAACACAAAGTTCACTCCGACACAATTTTTAATTCTTGTAAGAAAAATCTTGTCTGACACCACAAAATCCCGCCAAACACCCCGGTCACACTTTTAACAATTTTTTTACCGCTTTGCGTTCAGGGCCTTTTGGCTGAAACATTATACCAACGGCAAGTGTCAATACCTCATATCTTATTATTTTTTATGACATTGGATTTTGCTATATCTAGCTGTGACTGTAAGGTCTATTTCCGCGTGTTTTAATAAAGACAGTGAAATAATTTCTAACTATATGTACATATATTTCATATTTTTTTTCCATGTTAGTTAAACGGTATTAGCACTTCGCCTTAGCTAGCACACGACCGCAGTTCAAGTGTAACATTTTGACGTTTAAGGGCACTTTAATCAGTTGCAATGAGAGGCATATCCGGACAATTCTGTTACGTTTGATGTGCGATTTTTTAAATCTTAAATTAACTAATTGCGCCCAAAACACTAGCTAAATCTAAATCTAACCATAGATTAATCTCTCTATTTAAGTTTTATAGAAAAGCACAGAGAATATTAATTAATGAAAGTATAAAAGAGATGCATATTCCTCATGGTGAATCCGATGGTTCCAGGTGAAGCTGGTGGACTTCGGGTGCGCGCACCGCGTCACCAAGCTGGGCACCAGCGTGCCCCAGGTCGGAGACCTCGACTACAAAGGTGGGTGCTCCACAACCACACACCACAATAATAATACATATGTATACACACACTCACACCTAATATCTAGCCTTGAACAAATCAACGCTCTTGTACCTACGAGGTAGTAGGTAGTAGAGGTGAGCCGTAAATACTAGAACAGATCACTAGATATTTTGCTGGACTAGGCGGCACCTAGTAAAATTTTCGAAGTACTTGATCCACCTAATATTTGTGAACATTGTGGGTAAACTATACGAGTTTCGTCTCTACACCAAAACACTAGAAGTAAGTTTCGCATGTACACATGTGATACTCAATTATACAATTTCCGACTGTATCACCACGGAGTAAGATTCAGATAGGTAGGTACGAGCAAAATTAGATCCTGATGACTAAGCGCTACAAGTATTGCGTAAAATTGTACGAACGATTTTAGATTCTAAATGCATGAAAGTAAGGTTAAATAAGTTCTGAAAATTATTTTTTATTTTAGTTTTGTTTTTCCATCCTTCTCACTCCTTGTTTGCTAACTGGTAAAAACAAGTTTTTACGTGTGAATGAATACTTTACAAATACGCCGCAGTCCATCCAGGTACTTCATAGACGCGAAATACAGGAATACTTTACAAATACCGGTACAGTAGTTCATGGACTAGGTGGAACAGGTATCTGGATAAAGTATTTTAGAGACTAGGAACAGGTGTACAATTAGTACGAATTTTACCTAGTACGACTCATCTCTAGTGGGTAGGGTCAATGAACCTTAATAATACACCTCAAATTTTGCCCTTAGCTTCGTTTACTTATTACTCCTCCGGTGTTTATACCATCGGTATGCAAAACTTAACACCGTGCTTTACAATGGTGCAGCGCCATCTATTGGTAGTATTACAAACTAAACTTATATTTATCACCTATTTATTTATAAAGTCTAAATTGGCCTGAACAAGCCTAAAGTACGCATCATTAAGAGCTTGTGTTATGGATACTAGATAACGAGAAAAAATCATGATATGTATATAAATATTAGACCACTCGGCCAGCCAGTCGTCAAATATTCAGAATAGGTACGTAATATATTTACCTGAACATTTCCCGTAGTGATACACAACCATACATTTCAACGTACTTATGACGACAGATCTATATCTTAAATACCTCGATTTACGGGCGTTCTGTGCCATCTATCGGTGAATATGAGAACTAAACGGTAAAACAAACATATTACATTTGGAAAAAGTTTTATTTGCAAGTGTTGACTAGGTTGATCTCACCTGATGGCCAGTAGTGATAAGTACAAAGATAGAAGCAGTAAAAAAAAAGAAGCAGTGGCGAAGATAGAAACAAGCTACACCCTGATGCTCAACCACAGAGGGACTCTTACCTCCAACTGCCGGTACACAACAATGCTGTTAACATTATTGTTATGGCGGCAGACATAAGTCAGATGGTGGTAGCTAGCCAGGCGGACTTAGAAACGGGAATCGAACTCTTGACCTCTAGATCAGCAGTTAACTTGACGGAGTCTTAGTTCCTCCACTCCTCCACAACAACCTCCTTGTTGCCCTGGACAGATTGCAGCGTCGCCAACGATACGGTGGCGATGTAGAGGTCACGAAAAACCTTGAGCCTCTGCGATTGCGTCACTTAGCGCCTTCTATCGGCTATATCACGGAGAGTGCTCTGAAGAGCTATTTGACCTTATCCCACCTTCTCCCTTCCTACTCAGGAGCACGCAGGTCTCCACCTCAACATCACGTACAAAGAAATTTAGTGCCTCGTTTCTTTGTCGTACTTCCAGAACTTGGAATTCTTTGCCAGCACATGTGTTCCCTCCTTCCTATAAACATGGGGTCCGTGAAAAAACATATTTTGGGCCGGCAAGGTGGAGGCGACTAGGGCAGTGTCTGAACTGCACTAGATGTCTTCGCATACGGACTCTTCTGACCGCTTCACATCAGGTGGTGTTGAGTCATTTGTCGTGCTTTGTTAAAAAAACTAAAACACGCGAACTGTATTGCGGCCGAAATGGGAAAGGCGGTGGTCTACCCAGACGAGACGACCCAACATACTATATATCACCAAATTCATGTCCTCAGCGCCGGAGATCGTGAACGACGAGCCGGCGTACCCGCAGACGGACGTGTGGTCGCTGGGCGTGCTCGCGTACGTGATGCTGTCCGGTGTGTCGCCGTTCCGCGGCCGCGACGACCACGACACCAAGATGAACATCTCCTTCGTGCGGTACAGGTTCGAGCACCTCTACAAGGAGATCACGCAGGTATAACTATACGCAGGGCTATGTTAGTTCATATAAATGTTTTGCAGCTTTTAAATGCATCTTATTGATTTGATAATTCGCCCCCACTCTGTATTAGCTGTGTCCATAGTATTTTTTTCTATGATTTCGTGCTTTGAAACTTATTGCTATTTAGTTTAACTTTAATTTTCTTTCTGTCAACGTATCTATCCGGTGTGAAAAATGTATAGTAAATTAAACGAAGGTATTTTAGGAAGGGTGTCTTAATAAGCCATGTCCATCGTGACATGAAAAATAGGTAAATTTTAGTCTGACACCTTAAAAAGTATATCTTGTAGGCTTCCCGATAATGAAATCCTCGCATCGGTAGTGTCCACCTGTATATAGTAGCAAATAAAAGTAATCATTAAAATAAAAGAGAAAATACACCTTCCACATATCATTTATTCATAGTCAACAAAGATGGCCGACCTTAATAACGTGGATTCTAACACGATTTCAATAAAGTTACATTTCAGAAGTTTATGTTGTCGCTTCGGTATATGACTGCTGTACATGTATCTCTCAGGAAGCGACCCGTTTCCTGATGTTCCTGTTCAAGAAGGTCCCGCTGAAGAGGCCCACGGCCGAGGAGTGCCACGAGCACCGCTGGCTGGCGCACACGGACTTCATGAACAGGAAGCGCGAGAGGGCCGTCTTCCTCGGGAACAGGCTCAAGGTAAGCTGGGACCACCACCCCTGCGGGACCCACGCCTATCTCCATTGGTATATGAACATTGGTTTTGTGGTTTTGTATTAACGTCACGAAATCTTTTTGAAAGCGAGATGGCATTCAACATATCACCACATGTCAAATAAAGTCGCGAATAAGTGATTTGTAAAATATAGACTGATTTTTCTACTACTTATGCCAATATGTCTTTAAAAATCTCAATGTGACGTCATGAACATGGCCGATGATCATGTTTATGATGACGTAACACTACAAATTTGGCTAAATAACTGTATTCAAGTATAAATATTGAACAGACGCGTAGTGGCAATTTTCATATAATAGAAATAAAAAATAATAGTATACTTTATTTATAAGGAGTTTTAATAATATTTAATAAACAAAATGCAATGGCATAACATCTTATGTTAATTGCGTGTCTGCTGGTATGTCAGGGTCTTGAAGAAAATCACTCTCTGGTCACGGGACAGCGGACACCAGAGTGCATGACGTCACTTGTTGCTAAACATCGGACTATCAAACGACTAGATTAGACATGTGGTTTCTGGGGCACCGGGTCAACACTAATAAACTAAAGACTCGACTAAAGACTCGTCCTTTATCTAATCAATTACTAAAATTATATATATTTTATATACCTTAGCAGTTTACCAGCGTTTGGGAACAGGTGACAGGTCACAGTGGTCACGTACCATGTATTGGCGTTTTGCAGCGAAATTTAAAACGGAATTTAACGCATTATCTGTCCCATTGATCCTATAATTGTCATACATTAGCTTCTGCCCGCGACTTCGTCTACACAGGATTAGACTTCGAGTAGCTTATGTTATTCTGATGTATAAGCTATATTATTTTAAAGTTTCATTAAAGTCCGTTCCTTAGTCTTTGCGTGAAAGCGTTACAAACATACCTACATCTATCCGTACATCCAGGCATCTATAAAAACTTTCGCGTTTAAAATATGTATTAGTAGGATAATAAGTTATAACTGTATTAAGATACATAATTTTTAAAGCTTTAGTCGTATTAATTATTGACCATGCTATGTGTTACCTACATTTATAATTTATACACGACATGACTTTCATGTCTCTCAATAAACATAAACTGTGAAAGAAATGAAGCGTCATTCAATTTGTTTCGCTTTACCAGGAATTCTCCGACGAATACCACGAGAAGAAGAGTCGCGACGCCAGCCAGGCTGACACGGTGTCCGCCGCCTTCGGCCAGATGGCGCCGAGGCATCTCACCCGCTCCAACAGCATCCAGGAAGAACTGCTCACCAACTTCGCCAGCCACTGACTCTGGCCACGACCAACCCTCAATCGTCACGCTTACCCTCCGAAATGTCGCGTCAAATGAAAGGACTGTTTTGGCACTTTGAAATTTCAGTGTTTGCGGATCGAGTTTTACTCCAAAAATGACATTATTTATTAGAGGAAATCCAAGTTTTTTACTGATTTTCCCTATGGTAGGAAATTTATGGATTTTTAAATTAAAAAAAAAAGATTATTATCAGACAACGTAATCCATATGACTAATAATAATTGGCGGTTTCAAGCATATTTTTTTAGGCTTTTAACCTAGTTTAAACTAAATCTTCATTTAATCATATTTCTTTTATAATATGTTACAGCGCATTTCTAAGTTAAGCTTCAGATAGTTATTTTTTGGTTACCTTCACGAATGAAAAATTGGGATACATATTAAAAATATTCTGTAAACATTGAAATTGAAAGCCACAAAAATGTTTCCTTTCGTATTCACACAATAAAAAAGTTCTCTTGATTTTTAAAACCAAATAAAATCAAACGGTATCCTCATGTTGTTACTTTTGTTAGTAACGGCCGAGTGTCCACTGAGACAGAAACTCTGCTTGTCTCGCTCTCGCCTCATCATACACATACTCCATTGTACATTAACTATCGAAATTCTAGTCATAATGGAATTTTTGTTACGAAACTTTGTTATTGTTAAGCTATTTATTGTATACAAATTTTTACTATTTAATATTTATACTGATTGGTATAGTTGATGCTCCAGTATTAAGAATTTAATAAAGGGCGTTGATTTACATTTTCTTTTATTCTTATTCCTCCAGAATTTGTCAAAAAAATCAATTTAATGGTAGTTTCTTTACCTTTAAACAAAGGTAAAAGATAAAGATACCCCTAAAACATAATCTAATTCTCTTAATTTTTTTCTTGAAGAGTACTTTGAGTACTTTTGCTGTCTGAAAACATATTCTTCAATTATTGACGGATTTGAAATAGAGAAAGAACTCAACCGCGGTATCACACCATCGTATAATTATGACTTACGGAGCCGAGACGTGGACATGACAGTTAAACTGACTCAACTTTATGTTGATCAGAGCGCTATGGAGATGTCAATGCTAGGAGTATTGTTAGGGGATAAAATTAAAAGACTATTCGTCATCACACATCATCCAGAAGTGTCGCAAAACCGATGAGCGCTGGAGTAAAAAGGTTCTCGAATGGAGACAACGCCTCGGCAAACTCAGTGTGGGGCGTCCCTCTGCAAGGTGGACCGAGGGCATAAAAATAGTTCTCTTGATTTTTAAAACCAAATGAAATCAAACGGAATCCTCATGTTGTTACTTTTGTTAAGGCTAGTGGTGGCTGAATGAGAAGAGCGGGACTGTATTGTGGCGCAGTCTTGGGGAGGCTACTCCAGCAGTGGACTGCAGTAGGTTGATATACAGGGTGGTGCTGTCAATGCGACAATAAATTGAAACAGGGGCCTATATTAGTTCATAGAAATGGTTTGCCACTTTCTAAAACATCTTATTCACTTGATAATTTCATGTCCTTTGTATGGAATAATGTAACATTGGCTGCATTATTTCATAGAAATGTCCAGAAATTATAAATAAGAATGATTCTAGGTTAAATACAACCCGAAAATAATAGCACTAATTTTTAACCCCCGATGAAAGAAGAGGGGTGTTACAAGTTTGACGTGTCTCTACGACGAATACTTAACTTTTAAGTACCTAATTACCTATAATAATAATAATATTTAATATAATATTTATACACTCACACCTATTATCTAGCCCAAAGTAAGCATCATTAAGAGCTTGTGTTATGGATACTAGATAACGGAGAAATAATGATAATAATATGTATATAAATATTAGAAATATACTAAATAAACATATAAACATCCATGACTCGTAAACAAATGTTCGTACTCATCATACAAACATTTGTTCCTACCGGGATTCGAACCCGGGACCTTTTGACCGAGTAGCCTGGGGTACAGACCACTCGGCCAAGCGGTCGTCAAATGGTCGTCGGCGTGTCTCTGTATCTGTTTGTGGCATCGTATAGCTCCTAAACAAATGGACTGATTGAGATTCAGTTTTTTTTGTTTGAAAGCTGGAATTATTCCTCGTAGATACACTTTTGAAAAAAGTTCGCCGGTATTCCTTATTATAATGTACAGCAAAGCAGAAAAGCGATAGGCCTGGGAAGTTAAGTTTTGTCACTCGAATTTAAAAAGAAAATAAATAATTGTTTTTACTTAATGTAACATTAAAAAAAATGTATTCAAACAAAACAAAAAAAACTGTTTATTTAGAAAAAAGGGAAATAAAAATTATGTCCAATAGTAATTAAAATATATCTAAAATAGAAAATTTTCACGTCCTGAGGCGGGAATCGAACCCGCGACCTTTCGCAATCCGGGCGACTGCTCTAACCAACTGAGCCACTCAGGGCTTGGGATATCCTTGTGAAATTCTTCTAATTACTTAGTAATTTTTCAAACATTTATTAATGTTAAAATCAAAATTAAGAATATCTTCATAAATAATTAAAGTAAATATCTTATTGTTTTGAAACGAGAGACGTAAGGCACTGCTCAATGTCAATTTTGTCTTCAATATCATCTTGCACATAACACTTTTCTTTACCCAACTGTACCCAAAAGTGTTTCTATGAGGAAATGCTACATTGGTTTTTAATAAGTGGATCTATATGGAATAAAGGCGAACTTTTTTCAAATTTGTATCTAAGAGGAATAATTTGAAAGCTGACGTGACTACGATGGTTCTTAGCTATAGTTTATGAAGATCTTTAAGCGTTTGATGACTATCAGCTCATTTTCTACATGATAGAAGGGTTTTACTAACTTTCACAGATCCGATTGATATGAAATTTGGTGTACTGTCACTTCGGTGACATTCCCATGACATACTAACCTTTAGTTGATTCTATACCATCAAAAAGTCTTTGGGATCCTTAATTTTTCAGAAACTTACAGCAGATATAACGTGTTTGGGCTCTTATGAATAGTCTCAATAAATGAGATGGTGTTAGATAGATGATTAATGACGCCGGGGGTTACTTAAAATTTTTATATTTTGTTAGAGGAGACCTGCACACCATGTCGGATTTTTTGGGGTTGATTATAATAAAACTGATTATCTTTGTAATAAAAAATTCTCTATTATATTACAGTGATAAAGATACTTCTACAATTAAATTATTGCGATCACTTGCCTTGTATGTTTTATACTCATTGGTGAACTTACACTTTATCAAAATTTTGCAACCATCATATAAATATTACATATTATAAAATTCCCTATAAATTACTTCATTCATACCAAATTTCCTTAAAAAAATGTTGATGAATTTGATTGTACAGTCGACAGCACGTCAATCGTAACCCTTACTGCACATAGTACATGTAACCACAACGGCAAATCTAGCGTAGCACTGACATTTGTAGGTACTACCTTAATTGCTTGTAATAAGTGCTATTTTCCGACGTGTCACGCTTGATGTGCGGCCATCTGTACCTACATAGAAGTGCCACTGACATGACAGCACACTAATGATTGCGTAATAAAAGTACATAAGTATATCACCACTTTGGAGTATTCGTTACATTATTTTATCTATAATATATAACATATTAAACCATTTAGTTGCAAGTTCATCTCAATTATCAAAAAATTTGTTGTTGTTTCACCGACTTCTATGAAAGTATCGCGTCTTGTAAAGGAAGCAACTAATATTTACATTAGTTAGAGAGGACTATTACAAAATTGGTAATGTAAGCTATGACCCTTAATGCTAATAAATAAGGGGTCAGTTTTCAGCTACCATTTTTAAAAACAATCCTTGTTTTTAATCTAACCTCACAAATGAATGAACTATAAGATATAGATAATAGAACTATAACAGCATGACTATTGTTATATAAGAGGTAGAAATTGAATGTAGAAAAGTAGTAATGTTAAACAGTTTAAGAGGAAAAAGGATATTGGACGTTCAATTTGTCTTGCTGTATAGTATAGTACAGTTGTAAATCATAGTGTAGTTAGATAAATGATGCAATTAGGTGTACATCTGTAATAAAATTTTATAAATCTATAGACTAGAAAAAAGTCATGTTGTGCGGCGGTATGAGAACCCGCGACCATTCAGAGTTCAGGTGACTACTTTAAGAACTAAGCTGCCGAGGACCATGTATTCCCACTAGTCTCTGTAGAGTAGTTCCATGATAGGACTACTGTTATTTTTTCCCAGAGGTTCCATTAAATGGACTACTGGTAATTATAATCCCAGAGATTCCACAGACTGGAGTAGTGATGATGTAACAGAAACAGGAAAAATGTTGGTGGAAACCTTGTTTACTGATAAAATCAAACTAACTAAATTCGTAATTGCTTACTATAAGTTAGTTGTAACAAATGTAACAAATCAATTATTGTCAAATATTGATTTGTTACATTAAGCCTGTTAGTAGCAGGTACCTATGTGTTTCATTTCATAGTCTGTAAGTAGGTATAAATCTTTTTTTTAATATTTTAAAAAACAAACAAAGCCGGGTCGACAATGAAGGCCAAATTATTCCTGAACGTCTGGGGGGAAAAAATACCAGTAGTCCCATCATGGATCTATACCACTGGCACTACTGGGAATACACGCCCAGGACTTGGGAAAATCCTATGAATTTCTTATAGGGTTTCTGTTTTTGCGTAATAAGTTAACAGCTACCCTAGCAATGTCGAAATTAATACCAAACGAGTATTTTTACAAATACTAAAGATTCGGTCACGTTTGGCATTGCTTTTTATTTTCATGGAGTCGTCCTAGCTAGCTTAGAGATTAATTAGAAAGATTGCGAGTTCGCATCTCGCCCTAAGAGTTGTATTTTTCTGGTCGTTACATTTTTATATACAGTGCGTTTCGAAAGTCCGAAATAAAAAGTAAGAGCAAACAATGCGTCCTATCGCGTAGCGTACGATATATGAGCCCTATAAACTCTTGATTGGAGATTTTGGGGATTTTGTTTTGTAAGTTTTGAATGGTTGTCACATCTAAGTTTTTGACAGATGACCTACAAATTTTATTTCGGAATTCTGTAACACTTAGTACATATACCGGATATGTCAAACCTATCACAAAATGTTAAGATAAGGCCGTATGGGCTTTATTTTAACATAATTAGGGTTGTCTGGGTAGGTACCACTGCCACCAGCATACTTGTTAATGCAGGTGTCAATAGGTGGCGGTTAGCGTCAGCTTGTTTGTTGTATAGTAGCATAAAAAATAAAGTATATAGCATAAGTAATAATATTAATATTAATTTCACTCATCACTGGCACTAGTAAAATAGCAGCTAAAATAAGCACCTTTGTATAACAAAAAATAATTAAAACAAAAAAAAAATGCGCAAACTAGTACATTATGAAAAGGACTAGTAGGAAATCAAGATTTCTTACATCTCCAATCAATTCAATATAAATTCAACAGTTTTGTTAATTATGCAATATTTTAATCATTGTCTTTATTTAGAAGTGTACCTACTAAATGGTTTAACACAGTGTGATAAAGGCTGCAATATGTATTTTCTAATGAGATAAGTTTCAATTCATTTTGACTTAGGGGAGTTGAGCAGGTTTCATCTCTTGCCTTTGGAAACAGCAATATATTCTTGCACTTTTGTTTGAAATTCTGCTTTATTCATCTTGTACATTTCAGCTGCTTCTATATTTAATGGGTCTTCAAAGTTCAAGAGATCCTAGAAAGGAATTAATCAAATAGTTAAATAAAATTCCTAATAAGAAAATTTGTTAATACTATTTTTTTTACAAATTAATACTTATTTGTTATGCAAGCCTGAAAAGTGGTTTATTGGTCGAGAGTACTTGTACTGAAACTTGAGTATGCAAAGTATGTAAAGTATTAAAGGGACGAGACACAAGACCAATTTACTGCTGAGCATAACACACAATTTTTCACCTCACTACAAATGCTAGGTGCGAGAAGGCATGCTAGGTGCAAAAAAACATCTTAAATAATATATTAAATTAATGTTTATTTCTTTTAAATATTAAAATTAGTAATATTGACAGTAAGATAATTAACACCAATATGATTCTTTCAGATGACAACACAACTTCTGCATTATGTTCCGCTTGCACTACTTTTCACATATTAAAATCTTTTCGTGGCTGCTGGACTCGCCTATGTGCTATGATTTGTTACAATTTTATCAAAAACCAAAACCAAAATGATGGAAAGTGAATAATTGATTGAAAAGAATAAACTTGATATATATTTCCTATGAATTATGATTTTTACACTCAGAGTTCAAATGATAAGCCGTGTTATTTTGGGTTCTCTAGTATAAATAGTAAAACAGAATCATATATTTAGCCTCGATCTGTCTTTAGCCACTATAGACCTTCATATTTTGCACAAAGAAATTTGGTAAATCACCATTTGAAAGCTAGATATTGTTTTGTCTTTTTATGTTTTTTGTTTCAACCGTTATTATTTTTTTATTTTTGATTAAAAAACTAAGTAAATATAAAATTTGTGACCATCAGAATAAAAATTAAGTATTTAAAGATCAAAAAACTGTATTTGTGAACAAAAATATTTTCTTAATTTTTGATTTTAACATTATTATAAATGTTCGAAAAATTACTTAGTAATTAAAATATAATAAAACTAGAAAAATTTCACGTCCTGAGGCAGGAATCGAACCCGCGACCTTTCGCAATCCGGGCAACTGCTCTGACCACTGAGCCACCCAGGACTTGGGATATCCCTGTGAAATTCTCCTAGTCTATCTGCATTTGCGTTTATGAGCTAACGTCCACCCTACAATGTCGAAAATTTCTATTTCAACATCCGAAACGAGTATTTCACAGGAAACACGGGAAATTCACAGGGATATCCAAGTCCTGGGTGGCTCAGCGGTCAGAGCAGTAGCCCGGATTGCGAAAGGTTGCAGGTTCGATTCCTGACTCAGGACGTGAAATTTTTCTAGTTTTATTATATTTTAATTACAAAAATATTTTTTTCACCAAATTATTACACTATCTAAAACATAGTATTGTCTTACATTTTCGCGAGCACTACACATTTGAAATAAAACCAATTTACCGGATTTAACTCGCGTTTAATTAGATGTTACATTATTATTATTCACCCGACGTTTCGATTACTTTACAGCGATCGTGGTCACGGGAAGACTGAAGATGTCAGTTGTCTTTGATAAGTTTTAAGTTAACTACCGTCACTTTGTGTTATATTTTGAGCGGTCCGAATTACGCATACGGAGCTCACGGTGTCAGTTTTTTGGGCAGTGTGAGGACGGGCTTGGGACTCGGACTTGGTGACTCTCATCACCACCCCAGTCAGTTGTCTACCGTAGGGAAATCTTTGTTTCAGAGAGCGCGCGGCATCTGTGACAACCAACACCTGACAGCTGAGCTACAGCATGTCAAGCATGTATTGCGGGACAACAAACTGCAAATACCACGCCAAAGTCATAGAAGCCGAGCGAAACTTGTCACAGTCGAACGTCAACCTGCTGTACTACCATATATGAAAGGTGTCACTGACAAGATTGGCAACATCTTGAAGCGTGCTTCAATTAAAACTTATTTCAAGCCGCCGAAGAAGATTAACCAATTCCTACCACCTGTCCAGTGCAATATCCCCTTACAAGATGCAGGCATATACAAGTTAGATTGTGACTGCGGCCTCTCATACATAGGTCAAACAAAGAGAAGCATAGGCACCCGGGTAAAAGAACATATAGCTGACGTAAAACACAGGCGCGAAACGAAGTCGGCAGTGTGTGAACACGCTCTTGACGGACCCAATCACTATATCAGATTTGATAAGCCCCAGATCCTCGCCAAAGAACACCGTTTCATTCCTAGAATGTTACGTGAGGCTATTGAAATCAAAAAACATCCTAATTTCAATAGAGAAGATGGTTGGAGTGTACCACCAGCTTGGGATCCCATCATTCGAATAATAAAGTCCCAAGCCCGTCCTCACACTGCCCAAAAAACTGACACCGTGAGCTCCGTATGCGTAATTCGGACCGCTCAAAATATAACACAAAGTGACGGTAGTTAACTTAAAACTTATCAAAGACAACTGACATCTTCAGTCTTCCCGTGACCACGATCGCTGTAAAGTAATCGAAACGTCGGGTGAATAATAATAATGTAACATCTAATTAAACGCGAGTTAAATCCGGTAAATTGGTTTTATTTCAAACTATCTAAAACAGTTTTAATCAAGTTTACTTACAGTAAATAGAGAATTAAGCCCCCAAACCACATCTTTTAGTCTACGAGTAGGAGCCCAGCCGTGCTCATCTATAGATGTCTGTCGAAGGAGTGAAAGACAGATGTCTCCATCAACATTAATATTTGGATGCCATAACCTTGTTAAGCATTTCACTTTAGGTGGCTGAAAAATATCAAAAAGTATATTATATTATAGAATCAATTGATAACACTTTTATAGCAAAAAAAAATACTTAAATAATAAAATATAAAAATTACAAAATTAACTAATCAATAAAAACCAGCACCAAAATCTTGTGTACCAATATGGCTGGTCCACATTACCTCGCTGAATGGCAAGCCCTAATCTTTTTGTTAAATTATCTTTAGGTATTATATTTTGCAAAGAGTTAGAATACATACATTATAATGTTGGTGTCAACAGAAAACTGTTTTTTTTTCTTAATTGAAATCCTTTAGGACCCAGACTTCATAAAAATATGACAGACAGAAATATTTTTTAAGATATGAGCCAGCAGTAGGTTAAGAATGGATAGATCAATAGATAAATACAGTCCAATCTTAATAGAATGAAACAAAGTAATGACTTTTTACTCAAACAAAACTGATGAAAAATAAATCTGCACTTTCAATGACATCAAGTTCTATGTGACTTGAAAGCTCGAAAGATGGAGCCTCTTAAAATTACTGGACTAAGTCTGGACAGAAACTAGTTTAAAAATAATTTAAGATTACTAACAGCCTTCAATATACAACTGTGAGACAATGAAATTTCTCCATTACAAAGTATTACTTTACTTACCGCCATGTTATAGTCTTCAGTAACAAATACACTGAATTTAAATTTGCCTCCCTGCCAGTAGCCCTCATCAGGGCACACGGTCAGTATGAATTCACTGAGCACGTTAGGATCCTCAAAATGTGCAGAACATGTTATTGGCAAGTTCTCATCCATCTCCTGCACTTCTTTCACGAGAAGTTTGTCTCTGACTGATATTCTTTTCGCTGGCTCTGATTGTATTCCATTTGTTGTCTCTGAGACGTCCTTTTTAAATTTTCTATTAAGCGTGATCATCATTTATTACAAAACTAATTAAGCTCTATGAATAATCGTTGGCATACCAAGGACTTAAAATTTTTAGAATAATAGGTATATTACAAAAAATTGTTGTTTTTCAAAAATTCTTGAAAAATTTTAATACGATTTCCTAGGGGTGTTATGTCAAAGTCAATAAAATGTCAAATTGTAAAAAAAGGCATGGAGAGAAGCAAAGGGATGTATTCGGTAGAGCTCTCCTAAGTTACTGGTTTATGCATTTCTATTAGACGTTATTTCAAAATTATATTATAAATTTTTGAAAGATATTTATAAAAATGAAATAATAAAATTAACAATGACAAAATTAGGTACATATATATTACTAATAATAATTACAAGTATTCCTCCTCTCCATTATTGTTGTGCTTGACAGGGTCCATAGTGATTCCTACTGTGTAATCTAACATCTATTCTTAATTTTTGATTTTAACATTATTATAAATGTTTGAAAAATTACTTAGTAATTAAAATAGAATAAAAACTAGAAAAATTTCACGTCCTGAGGCAGGAATCGAACCTGCGACCTTTCGCTATCCGGGCGACTGCTCTGACCACTGAGCCACCCAGGACTTGGGATATCCCTGTGAAATTCTTCTAGTCTATCTTGTATTTGCGTTTATGAGCTAACGTCCACCCTACAATGTCGAAATATTCTATTTCAACATCCGAAACGAGTATTTTTACAAATACCGACGAATCGGTTAAGTTGGGGCAGTGCTTTCAAATATTCTTAATTTTTGATTTTAACATTATTATAAATGTTTGAAAAATTACTTAGTAATTAAAATAGAATAAAAATAGAAATAATAATGTTGAAATAGAATATTTCGACATTGTAGGGTGGACGTTAGCTCATAAACGCAAATACAAGATAGACTAGAAGAATTTCACAGGGATATCCCAAGTCCTGGGTGGCTCAGTGGTCAGAGCAGTCGCCCGGATAGCGAAAGGTCGCAGGTTCGATTCCTGCCTCAGGACGTGAAATTTTTCTAGTTTTTATTCTATTTTAATTACTAAGTAATTTTTCAAACATTTATAATAATGTTAAAATCAAAAATTAAGAATATTTGAAAGCACTGCCCCAACTTAACCGATTCGTCGGTATTTGTAAAAATACTCGTTTCGGATGTTGAAATAGAATATTTCGACATTGTAGGGTGGACGTTAGCTCATAAACGCAAATACAAGATAGACTAGAAGAATTTCACAGGGATATCCCAAGTCCTGGGTGGCTCAGTGGTCAGAGCAGTCGCCCGGATAGCGAAAGGTCGCAGGTTCGATTCCTGCCTCAGGACGTGAAATTTTTCTAGTTTTTATTCTATTTTAATTACTAACATCTATTGTAAATACCTATGGTATGCACTAAACGATTGAGTATTGACCGTTCGCCGGTATTGACAGATATCCACACTGAAAAAAACCCTGTCCTAGGGACTAGGGACCAGTAACTTAGCGTGGACCAATAAATGTCGGCGATTTGGTTCAGTTCGGATATGGCATTGTAATTTGATATTATTTTTCACAGTTTTTATTTTCACGTTACAATTGATAAAAACGTAAGATCTTAGAACGTTTTTGTTCTAGAAAGTGACAGGAGTACACAAATTGCGCGACAGCGTGGTCTGAATTCATTGCACGCAAACAGTGCCAAAAGCACCGTATTCAATTCGGCCCAAGGCGTTTGCACTATTCGTAACTTTGGTAATGTTTGTGTATATAATTAGGACCGTTAAGAATATGTTTATCACAGTCTGTGACAGATACAGGGATGTTTGGCGGTATTTTGTGGTATCAGTCACGATTTTTATTACAATAATTGAAAATTGTGTCGGAGCGAACTTTGTGTTATAATTATAAAATTGGTGTAGTTTTATAAAATAAAGTGTTTGTGTTGACGTATGTAATACAACTAAAAGATTATTAGTATAAAAGTGATTATGGTGTGAAAGACCATGAGAACTTTTTTGTGGTTATCCACCTCATCAAGTAGCATCATATGGGACAGTCATCATATATTTCGCGTCAAATACTCTTAAAATGCATTGAATTGTGTAACACCAGCATTTCAATGCAATCAATGAAGAAATATAGTAATACTGAACACGTGGTTGTATGGGCATTATTTCCCTTTGCCTTTTCTTTAAAGGGAGAATGAACCAAAAAAAAACAAAAAAAATATGACAGATCGCAGATTAGATTTGTGAAATACTCCTTGATTGCAGAAACTGTGGTTGATTGGACTGTGAAATGAAAGAAAAGTATTCTGTGGTGTGGTGAAATGTCATTCTTTCTGATGTCAAAAATTTTGTTACAGACAGTCTCCTCCATAGAGTAGATTGAATATGTGTTATAAGATGGTTTTGATTAAATGTTCAAGATTTTATAAAATAATTTAGGCCTGTGGGCTAGTTAAGCTTCTATAAGTTTCTCTATATTAAATAGAGTTAAAAGTTGGAGGCTTGAAAGACTTCAATTGTCTGTTGAAGGTGCGTTTGTGTTTTCAAGATTGAGCCAGTTTTCTTACTTTCGTGCAGACAATGGCTGAAATATCCTGGCCCTGGCAGTATAACTTTCCACCATTTTTTACGTAAGTATATCTCAATTTGATTGTAAACACATACCGAAACTTTTTGGACCAAAATCCTCGAAAATGAGTCTTCAAAGTAATACATTTAAATATATAGGCGAAGGAAATGCTCATATTGTCTTAGAAATAGTAAATACAGACAAAGTTCTTCGCCTTTTCAAAGAAGACAGAGAATTTCATCGCAGGGGTATTCAATTATCTATTAATTTTGTAAATACTGTGATGATGCCTTTGTTATCTAAAACTGTTGATAAGTATGACCTCATAGATATATCTGAAGAGAAACTCAACCTGTTACTTGGATATTTGGAATCTCTAAGACCTAAAGAAAGACTGAGTTCATTGAAAATCTCCAATTATGCTGTGGTCGCCACAAACTTACTAATTCTAGGCTCTAAATTTGATAGTTTTTGTATTGAAATCAAGCCAAAGGAAGGCTACATGTCTGGAAGATTTAAAGAGTTTTCAAAATGTTATTATTGTATGAAACAGCTGTTAAAACTCAGGATGAAACAAATCCAGGCTGTGAGCATGTATTGTCCATTAGATTTATTTTCCGGTGATAAAAAAAGAATGAAACATGCATTATTGAATCTAATAGAGAATCCTCAAAATAATTTCAAACTGTTTAAAAATGATGAAATTATTTATAGTGATAAACATAATGTACAAGATTTTAATGCACTTGTTTCTAATATTGCTCCATTCAAGAAGACTAAATCTCATTTATTAGATTTTATCATAGAGGTTCTACTCAGAGGCAGTATTGAAAACGAAATAAAACTATCAGCTACTGATGAACAAATACCACAAGTTAAAAGAAATCACTGCCTGGACTCAAACAATTTAACTAAAGATTGTTTTTTGTACAATTTGCTCTGTATTCAAAAACTATCAGAAAATGTGAACATTGACAGTGAAAACATCAATGTTAATGGAGATATTGATTATGTGTCATCAATTTTAGATCAAGTTGAGAACTTTGATTTGGATGTAAATTGCAAAGTCAATGAGGTTTTTACTTCAATAAACTTTAAGAGTTTGGGGTTGATAGCGGCAGTTGCTAAAGACTGCTCCATAATGCTAAGCTTTTCACTTAGTCCTGTTGAAGGATATCCTTTTATTTTAATTGAAGATAAGAAAATATCATACAGATTAGCTGTCACTGACATGGAACCAAAACCAGAAAGATCTCTGATTAAAAGAAAGAAAACAGAGGAAAAGTTGATTTCTTTATATAAGGAGTACCATAAAATGGAATGAATAAATAGGAAATTAAGACCATTGTAAGTATAATAATAATAATATGCATACACCTATTATCTAGCCTTAAATAAGCATCATTAAGAGCTTGTATTGTGGATACTAGATAATGGAGAAATAATGATAATAATATGTATTTAAATATTAGAAGTATACTTAATAAATATATAAATTTTAATATTGATGACTTGTGAATAAATGCTAATACTCATCATACAAATATTTACTGGGATTTGAACCTGGGACCACTGACAAAGTAGCCTGTATAGCAGGGAGCACAGAGCACTCGGCCAGCTGGTTGCCTGTATCTCAATTGGTTAGGGTAAAAATCACTGAATAAGTAATAAACGAAAATTGTGAAGTCATCGTAGGAATGCAAAATCATCAATTAAATTACCTCTGCAAATTTTGTACTTAAATTAAGTTTATTAATATCTGTTAACCATTCATTCTTTCTTTCATTCTTTTCAGGATACAACCACACTCAGAAACAAAAGCAAAGCAGTTAGAAGCTTGGCAACATTTAATTGTTGATTTTTTAAAAGCCACTAAACAATCTACCATAGACATAAGAGAGTCTCAGAACAGTCCACTTTTTAATAATGTTACAATAAATAGAAAACTGTCACAAGAAGCTGTTTTAACAATATTAGAGGATATGGCTAAAACAGGCAGAGCTGCACCTATTGATAAAAGTAAAAATGTATGGGAAGTCTACTGGCATTCATTAGATGAATGGGGCAATATGGTATATAATTGGGCATGCAATAATGGCCTCAACAATACAGTTTGCACACTGTTTGAATTACGGGAAGGTGATAATACTGTTGATGAAGGTATGCATTTTAGTTCTCAAAATTTACAGGTCCTACAAAGAAGAGTTTATTAGAATTTCGTTTAGAATTTGTAGTATATTAAATAATAATAATTTGTAAAATTTTCTGTTATTTGTTAATGACCACATCAACATTTATCTATTACTAGTCGAATCAAATTAACATTTATTCCACACAATCCAGACAAAATGGCCTTTTAATTGTCATATTATGCTCCTGGGCTCTCAAGGAGCTTAAGAAATTAATCATAATATTTTTGCTCGAAACTCATTGTTCTATAATTTTAAGAATCTAAAAACCAGGTTAGTAAGTATATTAAATAGTTTTATTTTGTTTTCAGAATTCCATGGCCTAGACATGAATGTGCTACTAAAGGCTCTCAAGGCTCTGGAAGTCAGAGGCAAGTGCGAGCTAATGGAGTTTGAAGACAGTCAGGGAGTAAAGTTCTTCTGAATGTGACCATTTTAGATAGTTTTCGTAACCAATTTATTATTGTAAGTACATTTATTTTCGATATGGATGTTAAATGCATTTTGTTAAGTTATAATAACTATTTTAATGTTGAAATATATATTGCTGAATATTTTTTACATTGGACTTTGTTTTTTATAAATTATAACAGTACCAGGGGTTAGAAAGTTTCCCATTATCTGGAAAATCCAAATACCAACCAATATTTGTGCTTCATTATGGAGTAGAGGGAGAAAAGAGTTGAGTTGCGGAGCTGATTCTTGCATGACACAAAATCTGAGCTTGGTAGGGCTGAAATCAAAAAAGCTACAATACTTTGATGTGGCTCCTCAGACTAAACTTCGACGCGTACATTTTTCCAATGAAGCTACTCATACAGAAATTGCATAATGATTGAACTCCTCAATCTACATACATAAGCACAAGAATTTTAAAATAATAATTGATAACACACCATTTTATTTTGATATTTTTATTTTAATCAATCTGTGTAAAATTGTACAATTATTACAAAATTGTTTATCCCAAATTACATAAATATTACATATTTAAATTTGATTAAATCATACACATAGAGAAATGAAAATAAGAAGAAAATAAATAAATTATTGATATACACTTTGATATTGGAATGTTACAGTACAAGGTACAGGTGAAGAGAAAAATTATAATTGGAAAAATCATAATTATTCAAAAGTGATTTTAAGATTTCAGTTTGACAACAAAGCCTTCTTAGATCTACAACCATTTAATACAATTATGATAATATAAATTACATATTACTAATAATATTTATTTACTAAAGTAGCCTCAAATATGTTGGTTTCCATGCCCTGTGGTTGGTTTAATTTGAGACTTTTAATACATATTAAAATCAGACTTCTTTCAGACAGTGATACAAAGCATAACAAATAATTATATGGAAGTGACTAATCATTATTCTTCTGCTATCTCTATACATAGTTAATTATTGGGACATAATGCTCAATATTACTGCCGCCTGCCGTGAATTAGTCATTTATGTTTCTATTCTTAAATCTATGTTATTAATTATAATAAACAATCAGTCTTCAACCAAAATACATCTTTAACGACTAATGAAATCGAGAAATTCAACAAATAATTTAAAAACTCTGTACATGTGTGTACCTTAACACTAATTATTATTATATGATGCAAATGTCAAAGGATGATTAAAAACCACTTAATAATTTATAAAATTGTGCCTTCCTTGATTGTACTCTATATGACAACTATTGATACATTTATGCAAACAAGTTACTGCAGAAATAATACCTGCTGACTATTAGTTAATTGGGTACCCAAAAGGAGGCAGGTATGACTACATCATCACCACTTGTCTGCTTAGTAATTTTGAGGTTGTTAAGGTAATCAAACATATTTTCTTGAAGGCTGTGACAAACATACAGCTTAATTAGAATTTAAGTTAGGTACCTACTGTAGGTAACTCGGTACTTGGTTGAAATACATAATTCAATTATCCCAAAGCCTAAATAGAAATCAAGTTTTGTGAACTTGTAGAAGACACTCGGAGCAAGAGTGGAATCAAGAGTGAACCCATTTATAATAATAATTTAAAAAGACACGGTAATTCTAATTGTGTGTTTATTTACGAACAATAATTAATCAGTGTTGTAGCCAAATTTATTAGCGTCACAGAAAACGCTAGGACGTTTATTTATGACACTACTTGACGTGAGCGCCTGTTTTTAAAGATTAAATGTTAACAAAGTATCCTCAATATCTATGCGAAAAAGAACCTAAATGATAGCCACACTTCTAACGTTACTAATTAACATTGAAGTATAATAATTGCTTTTGTAACATTTTATCAGTTAACGCCTATAGATATGGAATCATCTTGCAAACAATGATGTCGCCAAACACACTCGTGCGTACTGTCGCGAGCATAAATGTTAACTCGCTTTAAATTGAAACGTTTCGGACTGTCAAAAGTGGGAACCTATCAATGCTGGGGGTTTCATTGTAATACGAAAAATAAAAAGTATCAATTACATTTATTATAATATTTTAGAAATAAAATTCTCGTATAGGTATGCAATTTCAGGTCATATTGTGATGCCATGAAAACAGGTGTAACTTTTATGTCATGATAAATACAACAAAAGTACCTAATGGCTGCGACTCAGTGGCAGATTATTTTACAAGGACGATTGACAGTCAATGGCGGTGGCATGACATGAGCATGCGGCACTCATATACGGATAATACGGGAACACGGGGTTTTTTTATTATATTTTTTGTCACAGTTTACATCTGTGATAAACTGATTATTAAATAAACTTTACGAAAATGTATTGTTTTTGCAGTAACTTGCTTGCTTTATTTTACACGGGAACCTATTTTTGCTTAAATACATTAAAGACTACAATACATCACAGATAACATTACAACAGAAATTATTATTTGGAATGCTTTAAATATTACAAATTTAACTAAATTTCGTAGAAAAACATTTTTGCTTAGGTACTTAAATATACCAAACTTGGTACAATCGGCCACAAATTTCATTGGGAATTTGTATAAATTTGAGCAATATACCTACATAATTACTGAATGCGTTTAAACACTATCTTAGTGTTGAGTAAATTTCTCTTAACAGTTTTTATAGCCATAGAAATGCATATAAAAAGATAGGTAACTGATTGTATGACATATAAAAATCCGCTTTATTGTCATTGTGTCCAAAGTGATAGATTAGATTTAGAATGTTGCTACACTTTTAGTCAAAACTGATGACGGTTTTGAATATTGTCCAAAGTGGGAAAGTGGTTCAAAATTTCGCAACTAGTTGTATAAATTAGACCAACTTTTTATTTTAGTTGCTTTATCTTTATTTATTTTCGATCTGAACAGTATCTAAACACTTTTGTCAGCAGCTTTTGGATAGGATACAGGTTTTCTTTATGCATGAGTATGATGTTTATAATTTAGATAAAAAATACTAGAGTTTACTGTTTTACGAAGTACCTAATCTTTGCTCTTAATAATGAATGACAATAGAGGAAAAATCCTATCAAAATACCGACAACAAAACTTATGTACAGAACAGTATACTTTAAATAGTAATACATATATATTTTTATTAATAAAGATCAATATATTTTAATACTGAATATTACAACCAGACGTGAATTATAGGTACTTATTGAGATACAGTTTTTCCTTTACCATTTTCAACTCTATGGAAAAACGGAACTTTGTATCATGCCAAAAATTCCCAGAAATATGCATGTGGCTTTCAAATTTCCTAGGTCCCTAGTGATATTGTAGTAATATCTATCAATAAAACATCACCTAAAAATGATCGCTGCACTCCAAAGCAGCATTACAATACCCGTTCCCTAAGTGTTCCGTTCCATTAGGGATCGTGTTACCGTTGACTTTGCCGTTGGTCTTCTCGGCGCAGACCACCAGGTCCACTGATGGTACGACGGCGTTGCTCTTGGGGACGGGCGGCCGGTAGAACCACCACGCCAGGAAGAAGAATAACACGGAGCATAGCTTACCTACCAGGGCCAGCGCTAACATGTACCTGTGGTGGAATGAACTGATTAAAGCTATTGACTGAGACACGTCTCACGATATAGAAATAACTAAGAGAAGGGTTCGCCTTGGAGGAGCTCGGTGGCGTAGTGGTTTTAGCACTCTGATATCGAATTAGCCTTGGTCGATCCCGGATGGGACAATCAAGATTTATTATCTCTAGCTCCTTCGTGCGTCAAGGGACGTTACGCCGTTGGTTTTGGTTGCTATTGCAACTGCTATAACCCACCAACCCGCAATGGGCTAGAGCGTGATGGTGTTCTGGCCCAAACTCCTTGAGTGTTTGTCCCATAAAAGAAAGCATGTGCCCAGCGGTGGTACATAGATATATAGGCTGGTGGTAATGAGGCCTCTGACAGCATTTAAAGACACCTTTTCAACATAGGCCAGAGAAAAAGATGCATGGGATTGGGCTAACTACCAGAAAAGCTGGAAAAACCTGATGCCTCCTCCAATAGATCTTTGGTAGTTTTGAGGTGCTAGGAATGTGGAGGTGGTGGAATACTTCTTGGTTGAGTCGATCTGGCTGAAGTCACCTTCTGATCCAAAACCAGAGCATTTTGTCGATTGCAGAGACAAAGGAAGTCACAGACCTGCTCATATTGACGTTGTCGTAGAGCTGGCAGGCGCCGGAAGTACCGCAGGCGCGGTCCCAAAGCGAGCATGACAAGTCAATCAGGAACCCGAACAGCAGCGGCGCCGGGATCGTGCCTAGCAACCGCACCTTGATCCACTGGATGCCTAGCGCGAACGACCGCTGGTCCTCGCGCACGCACCTGGACGAACAAGGAGATAGCATAAAGATCTTAAAGATATTTTGGTTTAACTAGGCATCAAAATAAGATACAACACACAGATGGCGTGATATCCTGCTACAGATAGTTAACATTTAATTGTGTCTGGAATGACGGGTGTGAAAATGTTACAAATAAGTAATTTGATTATTTTTATGTATTTCTTTTTGTGAAATATTGGCGAAATTAGATGGATGATCTCTTTGAAACCGGTCTGCTTTTTTACAAAAATAGAGCTGCGTAGGTACTTATTTACTATTATATTTAAGCTTTTGTGAATCCCATCTGCCTTTTGTAAAAATTTCGATATACCTACTTCGTGAAAATCCCGAGTTACGGAGGTCGTCAGCCAATCCTTTGTGAATTACCATCGGACCTTATTCAACGAGATCAGTGAAGGAACTTGTGTTTTAAAATTATGGTAATTTAATCGCTTGCCTTGCATGGTAATATGTCGCTCAGGTAAAAAACAATGTTAAAGCAGAATCAATACAAAAAATATAAAAATGAAAATTTTAAGTAACCCCCGGCCTTATTACTTATCAATCTAACACCATCTCAGACTAGTCTTATAAGCCCAAACACGCTATATCTGCTGTAAGTTTCTAAGGAATTAAGCATCCCGCAGACTTTGTGATGCGTATAGGAGTGTGTATAGGATCAGCTCGAGGTTAGTATGTCATGTCGTCTTTTTATTTTTTATTTTACTAAATTTTGACATAATTATTATAATTTCCAGTATTAAACTAGCTACATTATTTTGTTTATGATTAAAATATTGTAATGTTGTTTGAGTTAGTGTAATTTGCTAACCTAAATAATAGTTTTGAATTGATAATAAACATTTGAAAATATTATAAAAATTATCCGGGCATAAACTTAATATTAATAATTTTAAGTTTTGTTATCTTCTAAGTTTTAACAAAATTTTGCATGCTGGAAACAGCTAAATGTGCGATCTAACTGTTTTTATATCAACATCTCTGTAAACCACATTTAAAGCGAAATAAATTAATTAATTCATTCATTCATTCATGGGAATATCACCGAAGTGACAGTACACCAAATTTCAAATCAATCGGATCTGAACTGATCTTTATTAATTAGAGCTAAGAACCAATATTAGTCACGTCAGCTTTTAAACAAAAAAAAACATATCAAAATCGGTCCATTTGTTTAGGGAGCTATGATGCCACAGATACACAGACAGACACGTCAAACTTATAACTCCCCTCTTTTTTCGTCGGGGGTTAATAAAAATATATCTAACGAAACATTTGAATAACACGAAATTTATTAAACTAAACACAGCATGTTACTCAAACAAATCAGTGTATCTATTTACTAAAAAAGTTGTATAATTTATTTGGAATAGAGAGGCCTGTCATGCCACTATTATTGTTAACAAAGTAAATTAAAGAAAAATTTGATACTTATATCTAGGCAGTGGACAGAAAATGTAATTATTAGTTCAACATGCTTCAAAGATTATTTGTTACCTTAACGTGGCAGACAGCGCCGGCATCGTAGCTAGGAACGTGAAGAGCATGACGCAGAAGGAGAGGAAGACGAACAGCCAGAGGTACGGGCAGTCCGTGCTGCAGATGCTGTTTATCGCTTCGTAGGGCACCGAGGTGTTTGTTGCTGTAGGACAAAGAAGTCCTTTGAAATCTATATCTCTGAGAGGCAGGTGACAGTGATATATTTCACTCGAATTTTATCATAATCTTTATTTACTAGAGTATGGTACAAATAGATTTTTCAAATATAAAACAGGGCAAATGACTCAACACCACCTGATGTGAAGCGGTAAGAAGAGTCAATATGCCTTAGCATATTATTAGCTGTCTTCAGAACTAGTGTAGCATAGGTAGTTGAGCATAGGTATATTGTTTTTGCCGGCTGCACCATACCGGCTCGAAAGGTGCTTTAGAGAGTTCGACTGCGGTAAAAAGCTAATCAAGCAAGGGCTGATGGTTGAATCCAGCAGATAATAATAATAAGGACGGGCAGATTATCTAGTCCTAAAGAGATTTTGTGTGATTTAGAAAATCTATTTGTAGGGTGGGCAGATATAAGTAAACACATTGAAATCGAAATGTTCCGTTCAAAAACCGAGTGGAGCCAAACCTAAGGTTGCCTTTAAAGGTTCGGATCTTAACCCAGGTGAGTCGTTACGTGGAGGAGTACAATACCTTACACCCTATATGTATAGAGCTGGTAACACTGATCTTGCTCGACGGTGTAGGTGGGCAATCGCTGGCCCGGCGACAGTGGGCACAGCCGGTGGCCTGTGCAGCAGGACTGACCTTGGCCGATGGTATAGGTGTGGGCAGCCGGTGGCCTGTGCAGCATGACTGACCTTGGTCGATGGTGTAGGTGGGCAGCCGGTGGCCTGTGCAGCAGGACTGACTTTGGTCGATGGTGTAGGAGGGCAGCCGGTGGCCTGTGCAGCAGGACTGACCTTGGTCGATGGTGTAGGTGGGCAGCCGGTGGCTTGTGCAGCAGGACTGACTTTGGTCGATGGTGTAGGAGGGCAGCCGGTGGCCTGTGCAGCAGGACTGACCTTGGTCGATGGTGTAGGCGGGCAGCCGGTGGCCTGTGCAGCAGGACTGACCTTGGTCGATGGTGTAGGTGGGCAGCCGGTGGTCGGGCGGCAGCGTGAGGCAGGCGCAGTCGTGGTAGAGCTGCGCGGCGCCGACGCGTGCGCGGCGCGTGCAGCCGGCGTGGCACGCGCTGTAGTACACCACGCCGTCCGCCGCGCACACCGGCGAGAACCGCGCATCCGCACACGCGCACCCAGCGTTACACGCCGCCGACAGCCGGTCCGCCCTGGACGCCAGGTTTTGTTTAGAGTGATTACGACCGCACGGCTTCTCATATAAACTTTATATAAAGTCTAGAATTTGGAAACAAACAAACCGGTCCGTACAAATCAAGTCAGATAGAAGCGGTTTGTTCGTTACCAATATTTTCGACTTGAAAGTATGCATGAAAAGCCGTGCGCAGTAACTGTACAGTCTACTGTGAATTTAATGTTCTGCTGACTTTGATGATAGAATCAATAACTTTATGCCCGTTTTCACTAGCCAACTTTAACCAAATCCAAGATCATTGAATATCTTTAATTAACTTTATACCGCCACAGTCGGCTATGAATAAGTAGCCGACAAGTAATACCGTGTCCTGTACCTATGCCAACGACGGCAATGGTCGACAATGTTTACGGTTTACTTAAACTTGCCGTCGTTGGCATATAGGAAACGGTATCACTTGGCAGCTACTTTTAGCCGACTGTGGCTGTCAAAAGTTTAAGTAACTAAGATATTCAACTCTGTCTATCTTGGAGGAAGGGAGAGAGATAAATTTCTTTAAGTGTCGCCTAAGCTAAGGGACGGTTGGTTAGTCATTAGATGCAATTAACGACGGTAGACTTTGTAACGTAGATAATTAAACGTAACTCTAAGTTTAACTGATCTTTAGATGTAGACTCAGCATATCTTCATATAAATGAACCTAGATTATTCATTTTTTAGTCCTTCGAGCCACAGCGTTTTATATCTTGCTATAGTAGCGAAGCGGGTCTAACCACTTGAACCACAAATAGCGAAAGTCGCTATCCACTAAACAAATATGAGTAATACGAAAAGTTTGTTTTAGACCAATCGAGTATTTATTCAAAGACGCTTTAAAACTAACCCTGGCACCGTCGGCGAGTTATACATGACAGTGACTCCAGCAAAGGGATAATCATCACATGTCAGCACGAAGCTGAAGGTGAAGGCCGCAGCGAGCACGGTGGCGGCCACGCACAGTTTGATGATGCCGCCGCACGCCAGCTGCCAGCGCTTCACGAGCCACCCCCCGATGAATGTGCCGCCGCCGCCCGCCGGCACCGTAATCACACCTAAAATGAAGTTTGGTCATTCATGGCTACTAGCCCAATAGCACATAAGTAGTTATTACCAACCAATAGAATTCCCACTTCAGGGTAAAGGCCTTAAGGCGATATATTGAAAAAAATCGCACTTTTATAAGTAATGTCATACGTTGCTGAAAGATCTTACGAATCTAAAAATCAAATATACGTTACTTTATATCCTTATCTAGATACGAGTAGAACGAAAACACGATTAAAGGAATTTGCCTCGACACTTTTTATTTCCGAAAAGACTTCTTATAAACAAGAAAACTTAAGATTATTGGTGAACGATCTTTTGTATTCAATAGGAAATTACTTTAAATAGTAGATATCATTAATATTCAGAATCGTGTAGAAGCGTTTTTTTTGTAGTCCATAAGGTTATTTTTTAATAAAATAATTCGTGTATTTCGTTTACTTTTCACGCGCGATCGCTGTTTTGTCTTTTTTCCTCCCGCTGAGTCAGCCATATCTCTATCCCTATCGGTCTTGGCCGAAACAACGTTTCGATAGATCGCCTTAATTCTTACACGGGAGAAACACGTGAGGAGTTTGCCGCGCTGGTCCAGTACGGGTTGATATGTTAAAATAGTTGCAGTAACCACCGCGGGACCAACGGTTTGTTTTTGTCATCCAAAACAGCGCTCAAACCACCCGAGCTCCTCACAGCACATAGCAAGGCAGAAATAATCAAACAAAATGATCATTTTCAAATGAGCAAACGACTGATCCTAGCGTAGCCTAGAGGCTAGCATGAATGCTTTTGTAATGTGAGGTAGGTAAATCTCACCATGCATAGCTTTTTCAAACTACCCACAGATTTATGATAGTCTACCACAGCACATGTCTTGCACAATCTTACTCCTTTTGAAACCATGAAAGCAATATTTATGCCGTTTGTCTATGGTGCGTAACTTTCAGGGTTTCACGTACATACGATGGAAGTTACTCAATGGAAAGTAATTCAATGATTGTTATCAATACTTTGTACAATTTTGCGATCAACACAGTAATAATTGGGGTTTCGTGTTTCGCTAATGTCAGAATTTTTAATAACCTAATACAACTCACCCAAAAGTAGCGCAGCCTCAGACGCGCTAACAGCGAACTGGTTCTCAATAAGCTTGGGCAGGAAGGCGGCAAATCCCGAGATGAGCATGCCCTCACTAGCCCCAGCCAGGTTCAGGAACATGAAGGTGGGGTTCCGCAGCAGCGCTGCAGCGGCTCGCGGCAGCTCATGTAAGGCGCTGAAAGCTGCAGACTTGGACGCTGCCTCGTGTGCTTCTGATACCTTGGATGCTCGGATTTCTTCAGCACCTGTCATATATTACTACATATGTAACCTCGATATAATTTCGTATCAGGCATGCTGAAGACATGCGCAAAATTTTATTTCACGTCAAAAAACTTTGTTTTGCTTCCTTTAGCTCTCTGGCAAACATTACTGCTAGACTGATAGAGAATGCCGTATGGCAAAAAGTTCGCCTTTTGTACTGTTTTGTGGAATAAAGATTATGAATAAATCAATACCCAGGTACTGATGTAGGTAAGTTAGGTACCCATCATAAAGGAAAAAAGATTTTACAGCGCAGCAGCGGGACCGCCTACGTGCATTGGTTTAAAAATTGGTATGGTTTATGACGCTATATTGTCATTATGTACCGCCTTTGGCAGCAAGATGACTTTCAAAGTAATACCATTAATATGGCTTTGAATTAGGCGGTCGTCCCGCTGATCTTTACCGCTGAGAGGATGAAGCCTACCTGGGACTAGTAGTATTAGACCTGGAACCTGACTGACGTCATACCTGGTAGCTCATAGGGGAACGCCAGCAGCGGCACCGCGACGATCAGGCAGAGCAGCGCGGACAGGATAAAGCCCACCCACCAGGCGCCAATCCACACGGAGCTCAGCGGCGTGATGCCTAACCTGGCCGGAACATTATAGTGCTGTTTAAATAACGCAGACAGTCTCAAATAGCACAATAATAATACGTCGTCGATTTTAAAGTTGATTTGTACATTCTTATGTATGTATATCTCTAGTCTAGTCTATGGTCGTTAAAACATTGAAGATAATAGATAGTGCATGTCGGCTATCGCGTCAAAAAATATACTGGGCCTAATTCTGGGAACACACTTTAATTCTAAATTTAAGTACAGTATATCTCTTTCTCGCAATAAGTAATAGGAAAAAGATAGCAAGAATCTGTTTAGAGCTGTCACTTAAATTTAGATAGATTTCTAAGAAACCATAGAGAATTTTAGACGGCATGTACGGAGGTGCCTCCTAAACACACATTTTATCACGTTCAATAAGGTCGAAAATTGAATGCATGTTTCTAAATGTCAAATTTTATGACAGCCATCCTTATCGTATTCCTTTTGATAGAAAGAAATGCACTGAAATTAAATTTAGACTTAGCATGTGTTTACCAGAATTAGGGCCACTATATGTCCTTCTCAAACTATCTCTAATTTATCTATATCGGTTCAGCGGTTATTGATTCCCCATCCCTTTTTTCATCCGTTTAAAGTATGATATCTGGGACAAAAACTATCCTACGTCTTTTCCGGGGACTCAAATCATCTCTATACCAAGTTTTATTTAAACCGGTTCAGCGGTTTAAGCGTTAAGAGGTAACAGACAGACACACTTTCGAATTTATAATATTAGGATATGGATAGAGAAGACACCCCCATCACTCTATGTACAGGCGACAGCACATCAATCGTAACAGTTTGACCTTGAGACAGATTTTACTCTGCTCATAATAGAGGCGGCTTTCGTAATGCAACTGTTACACTTGGTGTGCTGTCTTCTGTACATAGGTTCTGTTCAGTGTGGCGTTACGGCTACACTTCGCACGAATGTTGCTTTATAGAAACGGCTTTTGGTCGCGAAATAACTACATTATCCTCTCGTTTCAAGATTTTTAAACTGCACTAGCTATCTTCGCATATGGACTCTTCATACCGCTTTACATCAGGTGGTGTTGGGTCAGTTGCCGTGCTTCGTATAAAATTAAAAATAAATGGTCAATGATGCCTGATGATGATTTTAACGCCCGACGCAAAAAGAGTTGTGTTATTGGCAGCTCCTAAGCGAAAGGCGACGTGACCGAGATGGTTCTTAGCTATAATTTGTTAAGATCTGTTTAGGCGTTTGATGACTATCAGCTCATTTCCTGCTTGACAAAAGGGTCTTACTAACTGTCACAGATCAGATTGATTTGAAATTTGGTTTACTGTTACTTCTGTGGTATTTCCAAGACATGCTAACCTTAACCTTATTCTGTACCATAAAATAATTTGCGGGATGCACAATTTTTCAGAAACTTACGCCAGATATAGCGCGTTCGGGCTTCGGCATATACCTAATGATAGTCTAACATGATTATTGAGGCCGGGGATTACTAAAATTTTAAATTTTATATTATTATCTCAGCGGCGAACAAAAACTTTTTTATGAATTGTTCATATAGAAGGTATACTTAGTGCATTTTTAATAGTTAGTATGGGTTTTAAATATTCTTTCGTTTGCTTAAAAAATGGTAAATAAAGAATGAGTTGGGCTATTTTTAACCCCCGACGAAAAAAGAAGGGTAATATAAATGTGACGTGTCTGTCTATGTATCTGTGTGTCTGTCTGTGGCATCATAGCTCCTAAACGAATTTACCGATTTTGATTTGTTTTTTTTTTTTGAAAGCTGACGTGATTAGGATGGTTCTTAGCTATAATTTATAAAGATCGGTTCATTTTCTACATGATAAAAGGATTTTAATAACTTTTACAGATCCAATTGATTTTAAATTTGGTCTACTGTCATTTCGGTGACATTCCCATCACAAACTAACCTTGAGCTGATCCTGATCGTCAGGCGAGATGAAGGCCACACTCCGTTATGAATATAAAAAAAATTTCGCTATGGAAATAAAATACGAAGTTTAGTTAACTTTTCTGAGAAAGATCGTTTATCTTTCAGAAAAGTTTATTAATCGAGGCTTTATTAGCATGTTATGAAACCATCCGCGTTAGCCATCAGTTATTAGGGCGGGCGGGAAACAGACGGTGTTTTCTTATGTAAATCTGTCCGTCCGTTCGGCTTGTACGTCCCGGCCTCCATCCAGCTGACTGACTAACACAAGGGGCGTAGTCGGGAACCGATAGATAATATTTATAATTGGTACTGACAAGTTGAGTAACTATACGGTACATTTTAACCGACTTCAAAAACGAGGAGGTTCTTAATTCAGCCGGTATGTTTTTTTTTCTATGCTTGTACACCGATTACGCCGAGACTACTGTACGATTTACGTGATTCTTTTCTTGTTCGATGCGGAATAGTTGCCATTTGGTCCCATAAAAATATTTTTCAACACACTTCCTCATAAAGTGGCTCTAATCCCATGGCAATTAGGCACATAATGACACCTATAATCAAACTGTGACTTTTTCATTACTATTATTCACTAGTGAGTAATAGTTTTATTTTAATAATTAAAATTGCCAATATATATTTTTTTCTTTTTTTGTTGTTAAATCTCCCTGTAATGGGAAGGCAAAAGGAACTAATGCCCATACAGCCATGTCTGATGTGATTGAGTTTATGTCACTTATCTATATGTATATGTGTAAGTATATGTATTTTTTTGTAATTATGTATATGTGTAAGTATATGTAGTTTAAAATCCAAAGTCACGCCCAAGGCCCTATCATAATAACAGCGCTTCTGCGACGTTTTTTATAATGTCGCAAAAGTTTTATGCTGAGATAGGGCCTTGTTGACTGCACTTATTGTTAAGTATAAACTGTTTGTATTTGTCTATTTTTTTTTATTTTTTTTTATTGTTTTATCTTCTTGTTGTTGTTTGTTATGTGCATGTCAAATAAAAATATTTTTCTTTCTTTCTTTCTTTCTTTAATATTATTGGTTGAGTTACGCTTACATTTGCGCTAAAAAGCTATCCGCGAAAAGCCCAAAAAAAAGAAACCTCATTTTTTAGTCTATGGCCGATGCGCGCGCATAGGAAAACTGATTAATTTTTCCCGCCATTACGAAACATTTTTCACAACTCGTCTCGTTTTCTCTTTTGAAGTTATTTAGTTAGTTATTAATTAAGATGTCTGCAAATACAATTTATGAAGAAAATGATTTATGTTGTACACCGCCCGATATAAGATGTGAAGCCCAGAACGTTATGGAAAGTTTACTACCAGAAAACTCAAAGGAAAAATATCTATTAGCGTACCAAAATTTCATACAATGGCAGAACAACAAGAATACGCAGTCTTTTTCAGAAAATGTGTTCATGGCGTACTTTAAAGAATTATCTTCTAAGTACAAACCTAGCTCTTTGTGGTGTATTTACTCAATGTTAAAAAGTACAGTCCGAACAAAGAATGGAGTGGACTTAAAAACATACTCGAATTTGTCAGCTTATCTAAAGAGACTATCTGATGGATTTAGAAGCAAAAAATCAAAGGTTTTATCATCTGACGATATTGAAAAATTTATTAAAGATGCTCTAGATAACCAATATTTGGCTACAAAGGTTAGTTAAATTAATTTTAATTAAATATTTAATAGCAGCTTGTTGACTTTAATTATTGTTTCTTTTGTTTCAGGTTGCTTTAATATTTGGTGTAACTGGTGCCTGTAGGATACAAGAATTAACAAATATAACTGTAAAAGATATAGAAAACCATGGCCAGATGCTTTTGCATACGTAGAAGATTCCATACAAAACAAGAAGGAAATTTGTGCGAAAATCACAAAAAGAATTAAACTTGATTCTGAGACGCATCCTACTAGCGAAATACCAAGTACATCCAATGATTGGATTTCACCTACCTACACGAATAATGAACCATCACAAATAACAATAGAACATGAAAGTATTTCAGTAAATAATCTATCTGATGAGACCGCTATATCATCAAAAATAGTTAATTATAATTTTACTAACTGCACATTTACTAATTGTTTCTCTAAATAAACTTTTTATCTACTATGTAAAATGGTTTTTTATTTAAGTATTATTTTATTCAGAAGTGTGTTGAAAAACGTTGTATGATACACGTGTGTATTGATGATTACCGTCCTCGGCTCCTTAAGACCCTCGCCTGACGGCTCGGGCCTCAATGCGCCTCAGCGGTAATCACCAACATTACACACTTGTACCATAATGTACTATTCAAAAACAGTTGGGTAGTTTGCTTTAATACGTATGCGAAATTTGCGGATTTTTGCTTTCCTGTGACTTTTTAGTGAAACGATACGACAGTAGGAAACAATATCAGTTGGCGGTCAGCCATCTAGCTTCGACCTTAGGAAGTTATCACTAAAAATTGTGTAAAAAAAATTAAACACTGTGTGTAATTACTGGGCATGGACGGCATTTCATCTTAGGCCCCAGGATGACAACGTACCTGCAATATCAAGTGATTTTGCCTTGTTATTGCAGGTGTCTATAGGCGGCGGTAACTACTTACCATCAGGTGGGCCGTCAGCTTGTTTGTCATCTAGTTGTATAAAAAAAAAAAAAAAAAAAAAATTAAAACCGACTTCAAAAAACTTAAGTTACTTCTTTAAATTTAAGTAGGTACTCATATCCCCTAGAAACATATTTTTTGGAGTTGGTGCTAAGTTGTTTCCAAAAACAATAGAAAGTGAAGCACCGTCTCAAAAAAAATGTTTCTAGGGGATAAGTACTTACCTTTTTTTTATGGAGAGGAATCCTCTTACGGACGATATCCTAAACCACTGGGCTGTTCCAGCGGACCGCCGGCTTAGCGTGGGCCTGTGTGGGGCTCGCCCAGCACCTGATATTAGCGGCACTGGGAATACCCACTAAACCTCACCGATTTCCCACTATGCCCATGACGGAGGTGACCCGGGAACTGCCGAAGCAAGCTCACCAAGCCACCTCCGGGCAGCCCTCCCCAAAAACCAACCGAAGTCAGCCTCCAGGGAGAGCGCTAGGCCCCCCTCCAGAACCGGCCGCAGCCACAGACCGCAGCCGGTCCCGGAACGGGCCTCCGGCACCACCCCAGAACCCGCCGAAGCAGGATCCAGAGTGACCTTTAGCGCCCATGAAGGTTGCCCAGAGGAAACCTAGGGCAACCCCAGACGTGACGTGACAAGTGCAATGCATGCGTGAGGGGCAGTCTTCCCCCCGCACACGCAGCCACGTCTTGCCCCACCCACCCGTCAGCGCCGGGAGGGATGCCGGAGGTGGCTCCCCACTACAGAGAGCCCCCTCCCGCACAGGGGATGAGTACCTACTTAAATTTAATTATTTTAACCTTTTCAGTTTTTTGAAGTCAGTTTTAATTTTTGTTTAAAATATTTTTTTAATGTAAAGCACGGCAAATGGAGGCCAAACCACTTGATATGAAGCGATGAGAAAAGTCCATATGCGAAGACAGCTAGTGCAGTCTAAACACACTATCCTGGCCGCCTCCACCTATATATACCTCTTTTGATGAAACCCATGTTATACAGAATGGTGCATTCGATACGACAATAAATTGAAACCTGGGTTAGCCACTTTCAAAAACGTCTTATTTATTTGATAATTTCATCACATTTGTATGAAATAATATAACATTGGCTGCATTATTTCATAGAAATGTCATGAAATTATCAAACGAATAAGATGTTTTTGAAAGTGGCAAACCATTTTTATTAACTAATATAGCCCATGTTTTAATTTATTGTCGTATTGACGGCACCACCCTGTATAAAGAAGAGAACATACGGGATAGCCAACAAAGCCAACAGTTTTGGAAGTAGGTACGACAAATAAATGAGTCTTGGTGCGTGATGTTGATGTGGAGACAGTAAATTGATTGCCTTACCAGCGACCTTTGAAAGTCTGGCATAACGAAATAATGGCTACCCATAATCCAGACAATACACAGGTACTCTATTGTTGTGGAGATACCCCGGACTAAAATGAAAAAGCATGAAGTGAAGGAAAAAGCTTAGGTTAAAGGTTTTTACTTGGTGGTAAGCCCGTATGTAAGGTCGTCTGGGTAGCTAGGCCTTTCCTATTTCAGCCGTGAAACAGTTCGCTGTGTTTCAGATTGAAGGGAAAGGTAGCTAATGTAATTACTGGGCATGGAAGGCATTCCATCTTAGGTATCAGGATGACAACGCGCCTGCAATAAATATCGAGTGATTTATCCCTGTTATTGCAGGTGCCGCCAACCAGGTGGGCCGTCAGCTTATTTGTCATCTAGTATAAAAAAAAAACGTTTTTTTACTTTTTTATATATTTGTTTAAAAAGAAGTTTATCTCTACTTACGTTTATTGTCTAAATAAAAATGTTATAAGACTGGTTGTTTTACTAAAAAATATATAAATTATGTGTGTAATAATCCTTACTTCCTTACTATATATATTTATATTTATATTAATGTTTAATATTTTAATATAATCTTTCAAACATTTATAATGATGTTTAAAATAAAATTAAAGAAGCATGTGAGAGCAGCAAATGAATAATAGCATGTTGCTATTATTATGGACTAAAAAGAGTGACTTATTAAATGTAGTATTTAGGTACTTACCGAGAAATAATATTACATATCTTATTATTATATATTTTAATATTTAATATTTTAATTTTAATATATATAATATAATATTATAAATGCCAAATTAACTCTGTCTGTCTGTGTGTTACGCAATCACGCCTAAACTACTAAATAGATTTAAATGAAATTTGGTACAGAGATAGTCTAAAGTCTGAGAAAGGACATAGGTTACTTTTTAATGCGAAAAAAGCTGTAAGGGGTTCAAATAGGGGATGAAAGTTTGTATGGAAATTACGTCATTTTTAAAGCTAGAAGCTTGAAACTTATTTTTTAGGCTTTTGATTAGATATAAATAAATACGACATTCAAAGTTTGTAAAAATAATAGTTTTGTTACGATTTTGGAATGAACAGACCACAAAAAAATTAAGAAGTCAGTAGTGATTTAATGCGGGAACTAGATTACGACACTGTTTCTTTAATGCGACAGTTAACAGAAACCCTTCCACTTTTAAATTCAGAACAAACAATAATTTTTAAAGTTATAGAAAAAGTTGCATCGGCTTATGAGATAGTTAACCATATAAACGAACAAATCATGTCATACGTGGAGGGGGATGTTGTCGAAAACCTCTCAGTAGACAATGTTATGGACACAGGAACAAGTCACATCATACCCTATAGAGTTTCTCAAATCTTTAGAATTATCAGGAGTGCCTTCCCATAATTTGAAGCTGAAGGTCGGTGTTCCAGTCCTATTCATAAGAAATCTAGACTCGCCAAGGCTATGTAATGGTACACGGCTACAAATTACACATCTGGGACACAACATTATAAAAGCTATTAATTAAAGGAGAAAATGGTGCAGTTTCCCCTGAAAGCTGCATTTGCAATTACAATAAATAAAGCTCAATTACAGACGCTTAAAGTTGCAGGTGTTCATTTAAAAAAAAATGTTTTTCCAATGGGCAACTCTAGGTGGCATTCTCACGTGTATCAAAGCCGCAAAATCTTTGTTTTGGCAAAAGATGGAAAAAACTAAAAACGACGTGCATAAAAATAAGCTATTTTCAGTGAAATAGGGACTGTAAATTGCTTATTTTAACGTATGTCTGTTTTATTTGCAAAATAATTAGCCTAAAAAATTAATATGCTGCCGAAAGTCACTATTCCACGCGGACGAAGTCGCGGGATCAGCTAGTAAGTCTTAATTATGAATACTACTTACAGCCGTTATTTTTTGCTTAGATCAAAAGGCGAGTGGTGCCCGTATCGCGCGAGTCATGAATCAAAGTCCTCTACAACAATAAACTGGACGTCTATGGAATGCTCTGAATTAAAATAATACCATCTTGTACATCTGATTGAATTGCAAATGGTCCTTACTTCTTTGTTTTTATTTGTATAACGAGCTCCTTTAGCGGCCTTACAAATGTGAACGGTATAAAGTTTAGCTCCTATATTTTTAAGTAGGTAGATCTTTTCAAAGAATACATTAGATTTGGTATTATTTTTAACCACAGAATAACTCTAAGTACTTTTGAATATATCAGAAATATGGATAGGTTAATAATAATTAACATCCACTTAAACCCCCACCCCTGTTTGCGTAAGTGTGCCTTTAGTAAGGAATTAAAAAAAACAATTAAAATCCTAAGTAGGTACTTTTGAATCTATACAATCATATCAAAAATATGGATAGGTTAATTAACATCGCCCCTTGCACAGTATTTACCTACGTCGCATAGCTACTAAAAAATGATATGGAAACCAAATTTTCAAATTACAAACGCACCATAAATTAAAAGTGAAGCCATACCAAAAGGTCATTTAAAACCCGCAGCGCGGAAAATCATATTTCGTTGCAGAAGCCATGAAAGTATAAAACGGGGAATTAATTTGGCTGAAAAGTTGCCTGGAGTGCTCACAATGAGATGAAAGCGAGAGGGCAAGTTGCCTGAATGAAGCCCTGCCATCACCACAGATGAAATATTAAAAATGTGAACAAGACGCGAGCACTGAGCGCGGGAAAACGCAGTCTCCTTCAGTTTGAGGTTATTGTAAGTAGGCATGGTATCTAACTAAGAAAAGGTGGTTTCCTATGGTGTTAAATGTAATGCGAAATAATAAAATAAATGCAAATTTGATAGCATGGATGCCGTATATTTACATTCAGTTTTAATAAACTTTATATTTTAAATATATTTTTTTTATACAAAGCACGGCGATTAACCCAATACCAAGAAGTGAACAGAAGAGTCCATTTGCGAAGACATTTAGACACTGCTCTAGCCGCCTCCACCTTGCCGGATCAAATGGTGCTTTTTCACGCCTCTCTTGAAGGAACCCATGTTACAGGAAGGAGGGAACACAAATGTGCTGGCAAAGAATTCCAAGTTCTGGAAATACGACAAAGAAACGATGCACTCAATTTCTTTGTGCGAATCAAAGAATATTGGCATAAATTTGGCACACTTCGGAAAGAGATGGTTAGAAACTTACCATTATCAATCAGAAGATTCAGAAGCAACTCATTTATTTTTATAGATTACACTAAGATCTAAGATATTACTTATTTTAAAAAGTTTATATATTTTGTTTTTTATTTTTACGTTGCAAGCAAAACAGCTTTGGTTATTGGCAGGTAGAGCCAATTTTTTTTGGTATTTTTTTAAAAGTAAATTTTAATTTATGGTATTATACATAATTATAGGCTATTATTTTATAATTCGACACAGATGGCAAACAAGTGTACCTACGGCCCGCCCGACGGTAAAGGGTTACCGTAGCATATGGATACAACAAAATTGTGTGTGTGTGTAGTATAACGTGTGTATCTTAAGATATGCGATAGTAAGCATTTTATAGGGTTGCCACGAGCAGGTTTGACAATGTTTTTATTAATTTTATCAGAAAAAAGCGGTCAGAAAGGTGTCAAACTTTCAGAGGTAGCTCTTGACACGGAATACACCCACCCCTTTAAATTTTATTTCATAACCTGTTGTAACACACTGTATAATACTCGCTCGTAGCACCTTAGACAATACTCATAATTATGCGTTGCAAAAATCAAGCCTCATGTTGACTGTATCTCTATACAGTGCTGCGCCCAGATCCCAGCATAGCACTTACGCCTTCACATATGGCTCGGGGCTCTCTCTTCTATACATTATCAATATCAAAGGATTTGTGACTCTAATTATAAGATGTTTAGAATAATCGAACGTGACTCATACTCACGAATCTGAATCCACGGTCGCAAAGTCTGTGTAGATCTTGAGCATCTGCCCGCCCAGCACGTAGCCCAGCGCTGGGCCCACCACTGCCATTGTGTAGTACACGCCTGACAACAAAAGATATAAGTTTGTTAATCCGGTTTAAAGATCAATTTTGACATTAAAAGTAAGCACAGAACCTTTTGGCACTCAAAAATCTTCGCAGAATATCGCATTATAATAAAGTTGATGCACTTCAAGTTTTAACAGCAACTTTAGGGTAGTTGACTTGACAACTTTTTTTTATTACATAAATAAGAAGTTTAGAACTCATGAAGTCATATTGCAAAAGAAATATACCTATATATGTTTAAAATCAAGTCTCACAGATACAGTAGTATGTTTGATATGTTGCAGTTGCAGCCCACCGTCTAAAAACGCTTCCTACAAAATCTGCGGAACAATTGACGTCACATGTTGTTGTACTTATTACAAAAAATGTATGATTTAATTAAATGACAAAATTAATAATACCTATGTATGTTTTTATTCGTTGTTTTCAAAGTAAAGTAAACAATAACGCTAATTTTATTATAATACATTTTGATAAATTTTGGAAAATTTACTATTTTTATAAATTTTCTTAGCCGTAGGTAGAATGTCAACAATATCTCATAAATTTTAAGTATGTATTTTTTTTATGGGTAGCAAACAGAAGCGTATATTTTCTAAATTAGTGAAAAATAGTATTCTAATGTGTCAATCGAATGGAATCGTTTCGATCTGCTGTCAAATATATAAAAAGTAGTTTCCAATTACTGCACAACTGTGGAGTTGCTATCATTTTTGGTTTTAAGACTGCTGAACACAACCAAATTAGATTCGATTGAAACTTACACTCGAAGATACAGCTAATCAGCCTGCACAATTTTTATACTCGTGATCAAACGGCTGTTAAACTTCGTTTTATTTAGGAAAATTTAATTATTGGGTACGCCGCGACTAGAGATGACATCGTGCTCCGAAGAATTTTACCCACAAATCAAAAATATACACAGGATAATCAAAGATTTTTCTTGTTTATCCCGTTGAAGTAGACCACTGATAACCATATAAAGATGTTAAGCTAAAAACTCTATTGTAAATATACCATTCAGTTTTGCCGTACCTAAGTCTGCACAGAAGATCTGTTCTGTACGCTATTGAGCAAACAAAACTTAAAAGGTTCACATTGTTTCTGGATTTTCGCGCGGCAAACAAAGCGTCAATCGCGGCAAGTGTAAGCACACGATATCGCGTTTCTTACGGAGCCCTACTCGAAAGTCCCCCGTATTTTCACAGTTAAAAGCTGCAGCCCACGCTGTTTAAGCCTGTGATGCTGACAATGCGATGCGCTAGAGATGTTGAGAGATAAGAAAAATGCTAGATTGACCCCACCATTAAAATACCCATATTCACTAACATGCCCTAGGCCTATGAGACTCTTAGCGATATTTGTCTCTTTCTATCTCCTTTAGATAGACTGAGATAAAAATCGCTACGAGACTCTTAACGCTAATGATAGTGAAAACGAACAATAGTGTTGACTCCATAGATTTCCAGGAATCAATGGAACATATTTTATTAACATTTATAATAATGTTAAAATCAAAAATTAAGAACATATTTTATATTAATGCGATGCCCGCTGAGGATCAGATACCCGTAAGTCTGCTGTAAGTGGCATATCTAAAGCAAGATGACTAAACGCTCTTTCACCCCAAAGATATTAGTGAAGCTTATGGCAGCTACATTCGGGATACAGGAAGAGAAAAAGCAGGGAAGGCACGAAAGATCCCGAAGGGTGGAAGACGATGTGCATCGTGCGGTAGTCACGTCCCATGATAAGATAAGATAAGATTGATTGCTATTAGTCAAAGAAATTCCTGTATAGTGTTTTTTTAAGCTATTGCATAGCTTCTATCGCGGGCCTTGAGCGCGGGGACCGAATCCAGAAATTCCGTAACGAAAAAACCTCACGCTCCCCACTCCGATGCGCAAGGAGGTGTGGCTTGAAGGCCGTGCATCGTCTAACGTCGTTTCAGTTCCGCAGTCTTCGACACGGCGTTGTGTGCGTGCGATTAGACGTATTGTACGACTCTACGAAACTTTTTATTTATTTTTATTTATATAATAATAGAAAAATTTGTTTTTATTTATTTAATAATAGAAAAATTTGTTTTATTATCGGTCACCACGCTCAAAAAGTGTAACTTGAATTAATATCAAAGAAAAAGAAATACTGCATGAATAAAATAAATAAATAAAATTATAATTGCATAAGTTGATACAAAATGCTATGCAATAGCTTTACCGCGGCAGTCCCCGAGTGCCACACGTCTTTTTTTTATTTTTATTCTTTTCAAATACTTACAACTAGATGACAAACAATCTGACGGCACACCCGGTTAAGCATAGATTAGACATAATATATGTTAAGGGGTTACCGTCGCCTATAGACACCTGCAATAACAAGAAAAATATCACTTGGTATTGCAGGTGCGTTGTCATCCTTAGTCCGCAGATGAAATGTCTTCCATGGCCAGTAGGTAAATACACTGGCCACCTTTCCCTTCAATCAAAAACTATGTTACAGGCGAAAAAGGGAAGACTATTTCAGGTATTTTATATTTCTATGATTTTAGGGTTTCATCGCTTAGCATCGCATCGCAGTGTGCACGACCCCCATACGTCTCTCGATACTCGAGGGGCCACATCGCGCCCTCTGAGTCCTCTGACGGGCTGAATACGTTTCCTTGTCCTCGGGCACTCCAGCTTCAATAGGAAGCCAGCCAAGGAGCCTCCGTGAGTGCACCGCTAAATGTCTCACAAAATGATCTACGCTGCTCGGATATTGCGTGTTATAGTGTGGGTATTCGATTCGGAAACACTGATTTTCATCAGAAGATATAAACAATATCTATCCAAATATATTGTAACTAGTTTTCGCACGCACCAAGAGGTAGAGATGTTGTTTCCCAGGATGTAATTTATCTCCATGACAAATTTTATTCAGTTCGAATTTAAGTAATCATTACCTACAATTTAGAGGAAGATATCATTCTACTCTTACCGGTACCTATCCACACAAACTGAAGCAATCACAAAGTCAATTGGTTCTGTCGCCAGCGATCATTAGTGATGTGTTCAGTTAGAAACAGATTCGAGAAACGCACCTTACTTAAAACGCACTAGAAAATTATAAAACAAATAACAATTCGAGGATTTGTGATCTTCGGAACAGTTTATTTCGTACTTAACATGTACATTTACCCTTTCGACCCTTATCAGTAGTATTGTTTTGGGAGTTCACAAATTAATAAAAAAGAAATTTTGCTATGACATTTCTAAATATAACAATATAAGTACTGATAAAAGGCATATAATTATAGTCGAAAACCTAGACAATATTGCCAATTAGTTTACCAAAAATTATTAATCGCCTAGGCTATTTTCCAAAGCAGCAGGAAGGAATTTTAGTAGCTCACTTTAAAATGGGAATCATGACACTTCGTTATCGATAGCGACTATCAAAGCTCCACTCTTAGCCAGTGGGAGCAAGACGTCACTCACCCAGGCACAGGCATGCATCGGAAATGCATCCAAATGCATTTCCGCAATCGCAATTCGATTAATTGCATAGGTAAATTAACAACGGTATGCCGACACGGTAAAGTAGGTATAAGCTACTGAGATTTACAGTTATACACCAGTAACGGAGAAATTGAGAAGAAGCAAAGATCGGCAGTATTATAAAACAGAGCGTTGATTATTTGTAGGGAATGCAAATCTCGCGAGATTGGGGCTCAAGCGAGATCTCGCGAGTTTATGAATAACAATACTGCGAGATCTCGCCAATTTCGAGATCTCGCGAGATTAGCAGTTTTGTGTATTTTTTTGCAAATAATCACAATATTTGAATACATTAGAAAAAAAGTAAGTACCTATTATAAGATATACATTTATTTTCACAAATTTTTCAATAGACTTTTATGCATCAAACATTGTTTGACGTATTTGTCTATAATTTTTAATAAACTAGTAAGTAGTAAACTTTGACTTACGTAGATATATCTATCAAATAACAAATGAAAGAAACAACCAATTTTCATAATCATAATCATCGTTTATTTGCATGAATACATGGGAGTCTTACATGATCTTAAATAGTCCTAGAAATTGTACCCAGCCTGCAAGCAGACGTGCAAATTTTTATATTAAAATATATTAAATTTAATTATTCGCAAATCTTCATAAAAAACTATTAACAAATATATTCAATCATTAATTTGTCAAATACATTCAATTATAATATTAAAATTCATAAATTAATAAAATATACATTCAATGTTCGAAAAATGTCAAAAGAAAAGTCATACTATCTTAAATTATTAAATACATTAAATTAATTTATTGGAATCCTTAAATTAGTAAAATAATCAGTCATTTAAATATTCATTAACACTATAGAAACTTTTATCTCGCAACCAGTTGATGAGAACTCTTTTAAAAACGTTCCCTTCCAGTATTTTAATGCTCTCAGGTAATTTGTTGTACAGCATTATGCACATATTAAACACATTATGTTTGTATATATAAGTATGGCAAGGGGGTTGATGCAACATGTGTCTGTATTGAGCTCTAACGGGTCTAAAAGAGACTCCAGAAACCTTTTTAAAGTAGCTCGGATGAGTCTTTACAAAATAACAGACTTTTACTTTTTTTTGACTTTTTTTCTCTTCTAATATCAAACAAAAATCTTTAGTAATACAGTTCTTTTATAACAAACAAAACAACGAGAAGTCAAAAAAAATGAAACCTTTTATCTAAGTTGAGTTGACTATCAAAGCCCGATAAACCAGACACAATTAAATTTTAATTGTTATTTCATCTTTTTTAAGTTGACGTCTGGTCATTGAAGGATTAATCTGAGATATTATTATCAATTAAATAACTCCGTCCGTGTCGAGCCGCGCTTCGAATAAGACGTTTTTGTGCTCGAGTGCAATCTCGTTAAACTCCCGCGATCTCGCTCTTTTTTCGTCCGAGATCAATCTCGCTAAAAAAGGCCGAGATCTCGCAAAAACGAGATCTCGCAAAAATGAGATCTCGCGAGAACAAGATTGCATTCCCCAATTATATGTGAAGAGGATGGATATCAGTGAAAGGAACACTACTTCCACATACCCATGTGGATATCTGTGAAAGAGGGAGATCGAGTCCCATGTGGATATCTGTGAAAGAGGGAGATCGAAGAAATTGTATAGGGTAGGCAGCGCTTATGTATAGTATACCCAAGGTGTCTAATCTTATAAAAAAATATGGATTGGTTATAATAATAAAAGTAGGTAAATACAAAATTTAAGTCATCAAATTACCGAGGAAGACGGGAATCTCTTTTCGAAGACATTCGCAGACTTCAATCAAAATTGGGACTAAGTAGGACAATGATAATTACACAAACACAATGAAAAAAATAACAACTGTATGTACTTTCGACTAGTAGCTAAAAAACTGACTTCATAACCTAAGGTAACACTTAGCCAAAAATAAAGTTGCATAAAGATATGCACCGTTTTGATAAAGCAAATAAAATGTAATTAAACCACGCTAAATTTTAGTTATAACAAATGTAACCGAAGTAGTTTTTTAAATATTTTTTTCAGTGCAAGCTTATTTTGAAAGCTAGAAACAAGGATTATTTTATTGTTATCAGTTGTCAAGCCCTACTGCTTTCATAGATGACTGACTTCAATAGATGGTGGTCCGTGGATCTGTCGATTGATCCAGAGTAGGTCTCAGCGGTAGTATGATGATCTTGACAGGCCAGTAACCAGCACTTAATATTGACAGTCGTAGATTATGTTTGTAAAACACAAGTCGTACGAAAAGTGTTAGAGAGGTTGGCATGGCAATATTGGTATTTGTAGTTTGGTCACATTCGGTGATAGAAAGTGGAGACTGGAGAGTCCAAATTTATTGAGCTTTCAAGACGTCCAAGTAAATCAATAAGGCGAAGCAGAGTAAGTATCCAGCAATTTTAATTCCAGTGACACCGGTAACATTACAATTAATATTGGTCTGTGTTACCTTTGACGTACCGTTGACTGTACATTCAGTAAATTCTTTCTCTACAATAAAATCCCATTATTTCCCATTTCCTAGCCTACACAGGGGAAAATAAGTTATAATAGTGTAATATCACATAGCATACCGTAATGCCCGCAAAGCGGCGATAACTCTCATACCATGTTAGTGGGGCCATAGACAAGAGTGCTTTCCGGTGTTTATAGCGTTATGGCACCGCGGCCATTACCACGGGCACTGGACCCGTAATTCTGTGTTACGTTAAGATCTCACTTAGGCATTCCACTTAGTTCTTAAGGGACAATATTTTACTCTTAAACTTTAATTATTTTCACATTTTGCTCGGAGCTTTTAATATGTTATGGTGTTGAAATAGAAACATGATTAAGTAACTACGAGTAGGTAGGTACCTAACATACTAAAGTATTCCAATTGAATGTTCACTGTTCTCGGCATCTCCACCTTACCGGCCTATATACTGCTTTTCCGCGCCTCTTTTAAAGGAACCTATGATAAAGAAAGGAGGAAACATATGTGCTGGCAAATAATAGGGTAGTTAACAACTTTTTATTGATTTCCTAAATAGAAAAATATATCTCATAATATAACTCATTAATAACTATATGACTTAACCGAATCGTAGGTATTTGTAAAAATACTCGTTTCGGATGTTGAAATAGAATATTTCGACATTTTGGGGTGGACGTTAGCTCATAAACGCAAATACAGATAGACTAGAAGAATTTCACAGGGATATCCCAAGTCCTGGGTGGCTCAGTGGTCAGAGCAGTCGCCCGGATTGCGAAAGGTCGCGGGTTCGATTCCTGCCTCAGGACGTGAATTTTTTCTAGTTTTATTATATTTTAATTACTAAGTTATTTTTCAAACATTTATAATAATGTTAAATAAAATCAAAAACTAAGAATATTTGACTCATGTAGAAATATTGCAAAAAAATTGCATTTTATAAGACCAATAGTTTCGCAGATATAGTGGTATGTTTGAGCTGTTGCGGCGCATCGTCCATAAACGCTCATTAGAAAATCTACGGAACGGATGTGTGGGACATACTGAAAAAATTAATAATAACTATGTAATATGTATGTTTTGATTCATAGTTGTCAGTTTGTGTCTTTAGAGTCTGTTGGTTCCGAGCGCACCTACATAGGCTGCGGTAACCGCTTTCTATGAAGTATTCCGCTTGCTCATTTGCTTTTTAAAAGTGTCTTAGAGCTATTTTTTCGTTCTCACGTGAAGCTATTGTCACTGCGCTCTAAAACATATTGTGACTCACCACCAAATAGTTTAAAGAACATCCTCGGCTTAGAAACTTTTTAGAAATTTTAAGACCTACCTAGCTTCAAGTGTTTAAATTTTATTTGCATTTGAATGTTTCTAAACCGCAGCTCTGCTTTCCAAAGCCTTTTGACCATTTAGGTAAGCTTTATATATTATGCCAAGTTCAAAACTGATGCTTACCTAAATAAACCGACGACATCTTCTTGGAAACGTTCTCGTCGATGTAAGTGACGCCGAGGGTAAAGAGCGGAGTGGCTCCGGCGCCGTGCAGCAGCTGCGCACATACGAACACCACAACAGCCCAAGAACCGCCTTCTGATGATGACTCGCCCTGGCAGCGCTGGCTGGACTGCAAGGATAAAGGACCCTTAATTCCACCATACGTTTTGGAACATCTTCGAACTGAAAGGTTTACGTCACGCAGTTGACCATATTTGTATGTAGCGATCTGGCAATTATGAATAGTTCGCTGTGTTTTGGATTGAAGGGACAGGTAGCCAATGTAATTACTGGGCATTGACGGCATTTCACCTTAGGCCTCAGGATGACAACGTACTTGCAATATCAATTGATTTTTCCTTGTTATTGCAGGTGTCTATAGGCAGCGGTAACCACTTACCATCAGGTGGGCCGTCAGCTTGTTTGTCATCTGGTTGTATATAAAAAAACGTTCATCCTGGAAAATCAACATTATGCCTCGCGGTTCCAAGCCTCTTTTTTGGTATCATGGGTCTTAGCTCAACTGAAATTCTGTTAGGAATGTTTCGTTGTAGCGATAATATTAATATTTGAATGCCCAAAAATAGTTTTGGGAGCTACTGAGGCAAATAGTCAACTGCAAATTAATATATAGTACCTACCTATGCACCAAGTTACCGGCGCGCCTTACACCATCTTTAAGCAGTCGCGTGACTGGGGAGGCTTTAGCATTGGAATATTTTGTTAGGGTCGACTGTACTTTAAGTACATCAAGTATACTGCCCATCAAAGTAATGCTTAATGCCATCAAACAACAATATGTGCAATCATCGAGACCAGTCTGAAGGGCGTCCTTTGTGAACCACGGGCCGAGGCAGACGGAGCCGCTGCGCCATTCATCTCGTAGCAACCGGCGCATTGTCAACAAATTGAACGACGCAAAAACTCGCTCGTTTTAATACCGGAAATCACAAAACGCAATTCCCAGTTCATTCAGGTATGTCCACATGAGATATTCTGGGTGATTCTGTAAGCGTTGTGAATGTGAACGACGACGATGAATTTTGTTTTATGAAGGATTTAAATTTTCTCGTATCTGTCCGATTTTGGGTAAGTTAAGTAATCTATAATGAATTTCAATGATATGACAATACATAATAATATGTTGATCAGGAGGAATGCCTACTACGATGACCTACTGAAACAGAAATAAAGTACTACATAAACAATCATCATTACTTTCCACAAAAATTTGGAGTGTTTTATTTGTTTTTATGTTATATAGTCTTTGTTTTTATACAACTAGATGACAAACAGTTGACGGCCTACCTGATGGTGAGCGGTTACCGCCGCCTATAGACACCTGCAATAACAAGGAAAAATCACTTGATATTGCAGGTGCGTTGTCATCCTGAGACCTAAGATAAAATGCCGTCCATGCCCAGTAGAAAGAACTGTTTGGTTCCTGCCTGTGGAGTTAAGAGAGAAAAGAGACAGAGAGCGTTGCTACACGTGGGAATTCCCTTAAGTTTTTGAGCTTATTTATGCTACAGGCACAGTTTAACACCGATGACAAACCTATCCTTGTTCATCACCTTAACAACAGAAAAATACATTTTTCTTAGCGGACGAACAAAGACACTACTGATTATTATAATACAATTATTACCACAGTGTGATTGGTACTACACAGGTCGTCAGCCTCTTCACCGAGAGCTCGATACGGCGAGACGAGGAAGTGTGGCAGCGCGAACAGCAGCGAGCCCATCCCCATGAGGAGCACGCCCCAGCCGAGCCAGCGCGGCTTCGAAGCGCTGCCCCGCCCGCCCAGGTACGTCACTGGAGCTAGGCACGCGAACGAAGCCATGTCGTACCTTTAACAAATCATAATTTAAATCATTAAAACCGTAGTCCGTTAAACACCTGCTTTATTGTAACAATTAGAATTAGACAAAGAAAAAGATGAAAAATATATGCTCCAGGCGGGAATCGAACCCGCGTCTCCTGATTTCCGGCCAGACGCGATTACCACCATTTATTACCTTAGGCACTACTGCTTGGCACTACCAGTAGTACCACGGGTAAAAAAGAATTTCCTGTGACACTACAGTGGCCTTAGTAGGGTCACGGGAAAATTAATTTCACTACGCCACCGGAGCACTAGGTATAACCAACTAATTTCTTCAACGCTTTCTTTCCTTTTTTTACGTTTTTGTAGCAACTTTTATCTCACCACTCATTGAAGTTGACGCCTCCAATGATCCGAAGGAACACTTTTACAAGTATTTTTAAACTTCCAGTTAAGGTGAGAAAAGCTAATTTAATCACATTTTAATGTTTTTGATGCGTTTAAACGCCTACGTTATTGTAAAAATTACAAATAAAGAAAGAAAACGATGAAAAAACATATGCTCCAGGCGGGAATCGAACCCGCGTCTCCTGATTCCTGATCTCTATAACCGCAAAATATTATTAATTAGATAGTCAGTTAAAGAAGATATGAGGGGCTCGGTGGCGTAGTGATTTGAGCCTTCTTGTTTCGTTTACGAAACAAAGCAACTTTTGCCATGGTCGATCCCGGAGTGGGACAATCAAAATTTATATTCTCGAGCTCTTCTGTGCTTCGGAAGGCACATTAAGCTGTTGGTCGCGGTTGTTACTGCAACCACTTTAACCCACCAACCTGCATTGGGCCAGCGTGGTGGTGTTATGACCCCAGCTCCTCATGTGTTTCTCTTAGGTAAAAAGGCCTGTGCCCAACAGTGGGACGTACATGATGACGATGATGAACCTATCTACCATAAAAAAATATTAGAATATTCGGAGACAAAACCAAAAAAAAATGTTTGAATTCTGAACTCCCTAAAGCACATTTCATCATGACACAAAACACGTTTAAGTCGTGTAACCTATTACGTGAGCAAAACATTGTAAAATTAACGGTTTGTGGTAGGACTGCTCATTGAAAATTAAAAAAATAATACCCTCCAGCGATGACCCCGGTTTGCATGGAGCGTAACCCGAACCTCTTCTCTATGGTTGTGATCACCACGTTCACGAAGCCGTTCACCACCATTCCTGCAAAAAAATTACCCGAATTAGATTTATTTTGTCCAAGCGTTTAATAAAAAGTAGCTGCGTGAGGTCACAAAATGGAAGCAGGTTCTTTGAAAGAAAGATGAAAAAATCGCCTCGGGTCCAAACCACTTCGTCACCAGTCGTGGCAGGTGCCCTAGTTTATCATGTCTATGGTCCAATGCTGAAGGCACATATGACCTGGCTGGTGTGATTTCGAATTGAAATAGGTACAAGGGTTTTTAGAAGGTTTGTATAAAAAAAAAAGAATCATATTTATGTTAAACTCTTTATTGCACTTTAAAATTTACTATAACATATAATGTCAAATAAAGTTAGCACGGGTGGAGTTAACTTTATAAGAGATTTTTTCCAGCTAACCCATAAATATTTAACAAAATTTTTCGTTGAGAAGTATATTTTAGATTATTCTGAAAAGAAGTAACGGTGCGCTAGATGCTATGTCATTTTTATTTATCGTCGTCCATTTTATATCAGAATATAAATAAGTTTTTCGATAATCCGCGCAATTGAGGGTGTGGACCCAAATGAGAGCTATTTATCGCATAAAAATAAACGGCCGAGCCAACTGCCCGAATTAAAGTTTCAGGCAGACGGACAGCGGCTAGCTAGATACTCAAATAGATTGATACTAACATGTTTCCTGTTCGAGTGCCTATTTTGGATTGGAGCAAATATCTGAAATACCGGTTTGGACTGTCGATTATTTAAAACTATACGTTTTTTATTGTCTTTTAGCCTAGTGAGCTTAGCCCTTGGATGAGTGTTCTCCCAGCAGTCTTTAGTGTCGAGCGTAAGAATTAGTTTTCCTAGTCAAATGACTGACTTAACCACGGACATTAATCTAGATTAACCGTTAATTAAGACGACATAGTCATTACTAATATCTTGGGTAAGATTTAAAGTTCAATATTCACGTCTTTAAAAAAGTAGGTAGGTAATTAAAATTCTTCATTTTAATTTTAACATGATTAATAGCATGTTTCCGAGGTCACCAATGTTATTCGTAAGAAAAAGTGTATGGAAAATTGGAAACTAAGGGACAATATTCTGAGGAACAATCATTAATTTTTGACCATTCATAATATTTTTGTCTTGTTAATTTAGGAAATTTTGAGTACACCCCTCGTAATATTGGGTGGATTTGACCGATACTGTATTATTTTATTATAATTGACAGCTGTGCCTAGGCACTACTTCTACAGAATAAGCCGTAACAAGTAACAACGTCTACTCATCTTAATGGTCTCTTTGTGTCAAGTTAGCATCGGACACTTGTCGATGTTTGAGCGACGTCTGAATAAAGAGTTTCCTGTTTAATACTCTTAGCGAATTCCATTAGGCGTCGAGCCTCCAGTAAACAGTATTAGGTTTGGTGAAACAGTGATGAAAGCGAAACAGCCAGATATGCTGCGTCACGCACCCGCGAAAATATTTCGTTAGTCCGGAGATGTACCGGGTCGATTTTATTGAAAAATATAAAAACATGATGCATTTATCCATGAATCTTGATGATAATTATTATAATGTAACATTTAAGTATGAAAATGAAGAAAATATTATGATACTGAATAGAAATTCTTAAATTGGCGTAAAATACTTGGCGTAAAATAATCAGATTTTTTGGAAAAGTTTGTTTTCTTTTCATACATTTTAAAATTGTATTCTCAGTCCAAGTACTCTGTAGATAGTGGTGTAAGGTTAACAACTAGTAGTTAATATGCTGATCTGTATTAAGGAGTAAATGTGCAGTGTAATAATACTTTATATCGAAGGTCTTTTAATAGGCTGTTTAAACAAATAACACTTAACGTTGACAATTCTAAAACATTCTGTGCAGTGTTTATCTTTCGTTCTAAATGATTCATAGTCTTATCACAGGAGTAAAATGTTCGTACTTACACATCATACCTCTAGTTTGAGTTTCAATCGGAAAACGACAATCGTCATGTTCACCTCTCAAACCCATATCAAAAGAGGTTTCCAATAATTTACAATAGAGGCGCTGCTGTAGTTTTCATACGATTTGACAGTTGTCATGACGACGAACAGGGGCACAGAGTGTCAGCTTCTAAGGAGATGTCAAAACGTTTACCTAACTTTACGTATTCTTGTAGGTTGGCACATGAGTATAATATCAAATAAACAAAATATACATTAGGTTTTTATTAAATATTTTCTTCTTTACAAATTACTTTTTTCCTGTAGTTTTTATTCATCAATAATTTGTTGTGGCTTTATAGAAATGATAAATTTTAAATCTAATATAAATCTTTACAAATAATCTAATGGAAAGCACCCGCATAGCATATCAAATTTTAAATTTTTTATACGTTTTATACGAGTGCTGACTTTGAATCACGAACAAACGAAGTAGTTTAGAATTTTAAAACTGAATTACGCGAGTAACTATTGATTCTTAAATATACTACACTGTGAGTGATTTCGACAAACAAGCAATAAAAAAAAACTTGCTCTCGTGTAAAGAAAGAAAGACTTCACCTCCCCCAGCGACAAAAATACATTATGTTAGGAAAAGTCAAATCAGTTAACGTTATACTTAATATAATCAGGAAATAAAGCTTAATTGTACTAAAATACATCTATACTGTACATATATTATTAAAAATAATTTCTTTTAAAATTTTATAATTATTTCATAAAATAAAATAAAAACTATTACTATGTTTAATAATTAATTGGAAATAACTTGACTTTTCAATCAATCAAAACCAGATAAATATTGATAATAATAATATGAAAGAATACTCGAATTAAAATTAAAATTAAAAATTGCATGCCTGACATGGATGGGTAAACTTTAGATGTTTTTAATAATGTATTTTCATCAAAATATTAATTGTAATAATTATTCATAAGTAGCTTTTGTCAGATTTTCATCCTGGTGTACCCCATACTTTACAGCCTCCATTCACAGGATTTGTATATAAGCAAAATATTTAAGCTGCTATTAGCAGATCGCGGTATGATTAATTGGCACACAACATAAACTTGCCACATCATTGGAATATACAGCAAAAGAAAGGAACAAAACGCGAATTAATGAATGGCGAAGCTATTTTAAAGTTTCTTATGAGAGATAAAATTCAAAATCTCTTGATTAGCTTCTTTTTATTATACTCTTTATTTCACTTTAGATATACACAGTAAGTTACATGTAATAGGAAGTTTGCTAGGGTGGGCTTATCATTAAAAGAGATCTCTTCCAGCCAACCCATAAGTGAGATATTTCAGGTGTGACTAGCAAATTTTATGTATGAACATACACCGATTACGCCAAGATATTTGTATCCGATGTACGTGATTGTTTTTTTGTTAGTTTGGTCCCTTAAAAAAATATTTAAAATCGATTAGGTGGTTTGGTTTTTAAATCTGAATAACTGGAATAATTAAGTCGACTATGTATGCGGAATTGCGGATTTTTGCTTTCCTATGACTTTTTAGTGAAACGATACGATAGTAGAAAACCATATATGCTGTCGGTCATCCATGTAGCTTTACCCTAGAAAGTTATCGCTAAAATTGTGAAAAATAAAATTTTAACATAAATAATAACCGACTTTGAAACACTAAAAATGATAATAATTAAATATAACTATAGTATTATTATTATATTAGAAACATATTTTTTGGAGTTGGCGCTAAGTTGTTTCCAGAAACTTAGAAAGGGAAGCACCGACTCCAAAAATCATGTTTCTAGGGGATAACTACTTATAGTTAATTATTTTATCTTTTTTAGCCGAATGTTCGTAAATATTGGTATTTAATATATTCGGCATATTATTTAATGTTCGTATTCGGCCGAATATTTGGTTAATTTACCGAATGATTACAGAATATTTGAATTAAGTATTAACAATATTTAAAAAAATAACGTTTTCATTGAATAGTACGGTTTTATTCTGAGAACTGTACATACCTAGATTTTTGTAAATAAAAGAACCACGCACAAAACAATCAACACAACTACTTAATTACCTGTTTACTGCGCAAAATCTAACCCAATTTTAGACCGAAGATTCGGCCAAACATTCGTAATCGGTTGGACCCACATTCTACGCGTTCTTACTGTAGTGTTTTTATGTAGTTTTTTATTTCTGTATTGTCAAAATGCCTTTTAAGAAGAGCGATTTTTCGGGCTATCTTGACTGGATTGATTGATCAATTCGGATTTTAATTTTTAACATCGAATTTTTTGCACTGTATCGCTTTCGCTTCACTCCATAATATCATTGCATAAGCCGATTGAAGGATTACATCATTGATACGATGAATCCCCATTGAATTGTGACATGCAAACCAAACCATGTGGTACGAGGACCTACACGAAGCTTATATATTTGTTTACTCAGTTGAAATAACAAATGCGCTTAAATTTTTGGTGATTATGAATGGTTTGTTTGGTGAGCTTTAGCGCGAAAAGATAAATAGGAATTTATAAATAATACTAAGACATTTTGGTAATTTAAAAGTGAAAATACAAACTACACATAGCTTGATCCTTATTTTAAATAAGGACCAAATAAGTCACAATAATATGTTCGTCTGAGATCCAAACGAATGTGAGCATTAAGGAGTTTATGGCGGAGTCCCGGTAAATCCCGAAAAATTCCGAAAAACAATGAGAAAGTCCCGCGGTCGCGCATCGCCCCACTGGGACTAATGTTCGGTCATGTTTTCTCGTTATTTTTGCGGTGTTAAGGCTGTTATGAACTTTGCTACTTTATTGCGTGACGTAAGTAATATTTATTTCTTTTTTTGACTGACAGAAGTAAGAAAGTAACTTTAAAGCCATGAATGATGTGTGTGTCTTGCAGTTTACATAGGTTAGGCATGTGTCAAAACTTAAACGCATACTTACTTACATATTTTTTTATTTAAGCTTAACGGGCGGTAAGTAGCTCTTGGACTTCATTTTACCTGGGCAGCAATTCTCAATATTCTCATGCATTTGAAACAGTCTCGAATTCGAGATAAAATTCGAATTCTAACTTTAGTTCGTTCTGATCAAGTTGAGCTATTCTGAAAATCTCGAATTCGACTTTTCTCGAAGGAAAACCACTCGAATTGCTTCGAATAGTCAGCGGTCAAGACGTAGATTTCGAATACGAAACGTCAAAAAGCGGCAATACCTAATCAGTGTATATTGTAAGTTTATATAAAATTCAGAATAGCTCAACATTATTATAGAACTTGACTAAAGATCGAATTTAATCTCGAATTGAGATAAAGTCGAATATAAAAATACCATTAAATTCTTTCAATGGAATAATATTTATTAATTTATTGTTAAGTACTAAAATGTATGTTATTCGTGCCTTTAATCCGTGCCTACTCCAAAAATATTCTCCTGGTTTTGATAAAACTATTAGTCAATTACGTAGTTTGTTATTCGTTATCTAGCTATGCCTATTTTTTAAAAATTCTTAAGTGATGATAAGAACGAAGATGGAAAGCTAGCTACAGTCGGATTCCTCAACCACAAAGGAACTGCCTGTCCCACGTCCAACTGCCGGAACACAATGCTGTTAACATTATTGTTATGGCGACAGACTTAGGTAACATGGTGCTAGCTAGCCAGGCGGACTTAGCAAAGCCCTGCCAACCCGAGCAGACAATTTCTGCCCTCACGGGAATTGAGCCCCCGACCTCTAGATCTGAAGTAGATGGTCTCACTCAACCACTACACCATAGAGGCAGTAATTATTGTTGTTTTATTTAAGTTAAGTTGCTACTGGAAAATTTCCTATAATATAAATAAGAATTTTATTACAAAACCACTTAATACAAGGCTAGGGAATTAACAGATAATGAAGCCGTTAGATCAAATCGAGTTAGGCTAATCGAGCTATTCATTATCGAGTTCTCGGTGGAGAATCCGAGTGTTATAATTCGATTAGTGTTGCCTAGCGTTGTATTTACGAGAAATTAATATTGCTCCAATTAGGTATTGAGGATCTAGGTACAGTCAACATCACAATCATGTATACATGACTCTAATGTCTATGCAATAGGGATCGAAATCGTTTGTAATTTATTGTTTGAGGTCAGGAGTGATTATGACTGTAGCAAAGAACCTTTATAGTATTTTATTTTTGTCGTTTTGTTATAAACAAATTTAGGTTTTATTAATTTTATTTTTAACATCGTAAATGTTTGAAAGATACTCGTACTTAGAAAAATATCTAACAAGAAAAAAATCATGTACTGGGGACTAAACCCGCGACCTTTGACTATCCGGGAGACTGATCATCATTTATTTTTTATTATTTTTTTGTTTTATCATCATCTGTTTAATAACAAAAAAGCAAGATAATTTTTAAACAAAATTAAAGTGCCTATTCAATTAGATACGCAAAGACAAGTGCTTAGTATATGCTCTTGTCTTTTAAATTAATAAGTAGTGTGGCTCGGCACTTCACATGACATAACTAGTACCGATGTGTGGTTGTACAGGCACAAAACATTTTAGCATCGTTATTATCTTCGCAATAAAAGTTACTAACTGTTATAATAGAGGGTACTGGGTGGTAGGTACATGTTTCGTGAGTCTTGACTGTAGTTGATTTTTTAAGAGGAAAGAGAACGTAATACCTATGCAATGTCTGTATACCTACTACCTACATAGTTCATACCAGCTGTGCACGGTCGCGCTATGCATAGCATTCTCGGGCAACAAATTTTTATTTCCCGGTACAATATTAGCTGCCAGTGTCAGGTGGCTGAGCGCACTTTGTGTCGCGTTACGTTGGTTGCGAATCACGAAATATTAAGATGGGAGTACACTAATACTGCGTATCTTTCATTAATTTGTAATGTACCCATACACCAGACACCATAGATACTCCATTGTCGGGGAGAGGTCGCTGGAGGGCTGACAAGGATGCTTGACGACTCCAAAAAGTGCTTCCAGGTAATTCAGATCGCCATCGGGGTATTGGAGGTCTGATGTGGATCACACTCTACATATAGTGTACATTGTTTTGTAATGTTAATATAAAAAAATAACTAGATTTTTTTTTATATAAAAATAAATATAAATCAAAGATTTTAATTACTTAATACAACAAAAAATAATTAGAGTTCGTCATAAAAATTGTATCCTTAGCGACCGCCCATCGCGCGTACGAAACACGCAATGCACAGATTACACAAATTATGTATGTTAGATAAATAGGTAACATTTTAATGTTTCATATCTATCTTCGGTCGAGGCGTCCAAAAAGTAGTCTCCGTAAGATAGTCGAAAGCTGACCCAAGAGCGAAACGTCTCGGAAAATAAGAGGCAGTTGGCAAGATTACTGACAAAACGCTAAACTTTCGTGCTAAAAGCTATGAAGAAGCGTAGCGTCGTCCTACTCGTATTATTGGCGATATAGATCTTGTAGGCGTAGAGTTTAACTACGAGAAGCCTTGGACATTGCATCGCTTAACGGCCTTTATTAGCTGTATTTGTGTGTTCTCTGAAGAGCTTTTTGTCCTTTGACGCTTTGGCCCTTACTCAGGAGCAGGCATGCCGGTCTCAGGAGTCATCAATTTACTGACTCTAACAAATCACAAACAAAACTCGTTCATTTACCAACACAACAATAAGTGTTCTCTCCTCCCAATTTCAATTTTTCTTTGAGACGTCAAAGGGTGCTATAATCATGGCTGGACTATGTGATAGGAGCTAGTATTAGAAGCGGCGTGAATTCCACCGTTTTAATATTTTTGTATTTTTGCTCCCGGTGCACCCACCACAGCCGCCACGACCGGCTGCCGCCGTACGGAACCCGCCAACTCGTGCGTTTGATAACATACTTAAATTATACTAAGCAAGTATTTCCCTGTTCATTTTGCTTTTTAAGCCGAAGAGGGAGTATAAAAAAATAAAAACACGGCAAGAGTTGCAAAAGATACATAGAGTTGGGTACAATCCTTGGTATTTTTATTAACCGACTCCAAAAACGAGGAGATTCTCAATTCGGTGGGTATGTTTTTTTTCTATGTATGTCGCCGAGATTTCTGACCCGATTTACGTAATTCTTTTTTTGTTCGATGCCGAATAGTTGCCATTTGGAACCATAAAAATTTATTTGAAATCGATTGGGTAGGTTGGTTTTTTAAATAAAAATAAATGAATAAGTAAGTCACCTAAGTATGCGAAATTGCGGATTTTCTTTCCTATGACTTTTTAGTGAAACGATACGATAGTATGCAACAATAGGTATATGCTAACGGTCACCCATCTAGCTTTGACCTTAGATAGTTATCACAAAAAATTATAAAAAGTAATTAAAACCGACTTCAAAATACTAAAAAGGATAAATAATTAAATTTAAGTAGGTACTTATCCTTTTTTTTTTTTTTTTTTTAAAGTAGGTACTTATCCTCTAGTAACATATTTTTTGGAGTTGATGCTAAGTTGTTTCCAGAAACAATAGAAAGTGAAGCATCGAGACACACCCTCTATCGTCGCCTTTTATTAAAATAACAAACTTAAAACTATTTACAATCATTCTTAACTATCTATCTTAAATATCTAAGTATAATATAACAAACTTAACCTACCTATCTATTATTCTATAAACTATTTAACTTATTCTATGGGTAATGAAACGAAGAGAATTTAAATCATTTAATTAGAGCTGATTTTACAATTAATTAAATTAGTTAATTAATACGTTTTCTTGGGCCGTCCGGAACAATACCAGTTAACACACTCTTCTCGTCGTCATAGCATTGATCGTCTAAAATGAAATCGTGGGGATGATCGTCCCGCCCCACAATTTTAGTGCCTAAACCACTTCATATCCAATAATACAAGACAAAACTACTTACTTCTTAGTAAAGAAAGAAAGAGAAAATATTTTATTTAAATAGGCCACAAAGAAGCACTTTTAAATCGTCAAAAAACACATTTCAGTAATTCTTAAAACTTTGACGTCTTCGGACATTTGTTTATAAGCCATTCCTTTAAAAATGTTACACTGTTCAAATTGCCCAAGATTAATATCAAGCCAGTAAGACTCAGCCAGTAAGCAGCAAGTTAAGTTCACCAGCAAGTAATAATTCGCCCGTCGCATTTTACCCGCACCTGGTGCATAATTAATTGCCTTAACTGCAACTTGGAAATAGTTTCATGTAACCAACTTCCAGTATGCGATAATGTTAATCATGTCTGATAATTTTATCGAGTAATTAGAACGTGAGATGCGACAGTCTATCTAGAACGCAGCTTCGAGATTCGTTTTTTGAAAACTTTTTTTTATTTCCGATAACGTACAAAAAAGTGTTTACGTTTTTGAAGTTTCCCGAAAACAATGTGTGGAACCCATTTTTGTACCAAACTGTGGTTTATTCGACGTACGGTAGTTCCAAATAATAGTTAGTTGTTAAAGATGTTGGTTAGATATGATCTAAAAAATAAAAATAAAAGATGATTCGACAAACGTCCATTTTATTACCACTTTCAAACATCTTTTTTTTATTTTTCATTTTCATGACTGTTCGTCAATACAGACCGTTGCTTCCCAAAAAATCAATTTTACGTCGCAATATCCAACCCGAAACTGATATAAAAATATTAAACCGTTGCCATTTACTTACCAGAGTTTATTCGATAAGTAAGTTCTATAAACCTACTTTTTATCTCAATGTTAGCCATGATAATGTTTTCATCGTGTCGGCTAACTATGACAGAGCAAAGTCCTTTGCATTGACCTCAGAACAATACTTTAGTTATTGTTCTGAGGCAGAAGAAATGTCATTTTTCTCCAGCAAAAGTATGACAGTTAAACTATTAATAAAAAAATGACATTTCGATGTAGACCAAAACTTTCTCGAGCACCTCTTTACAGGTTACAGGTGCTGGTTGCAAATTAGGTATTTGAAATTTGGAAAATAGAACAGCGGGTATGATCTCTTCAAGGAGTTTCCTATCATCGGGATTAGTAACTAAGAACTTTTTAGACTGTTCGCGTTAGTGTAAAGTAAATATTCTTTGGTGATGGTACACAGTACTTCTGTTTCTTAGAAACAAAAAGAGGAAGCGTCATGTTGAGAGCATGTTCAGTTCATCGGAGTGGGTGACGCGAAAAACTCCTGCTTCTATTAACAAAACTTCTTAGTTAGCTAGTTACTTAGATACGACGAACGGATTAAAACGTGCCCATTTTCATGAATTATTATATTGTTTTTATCATATTTTGCGTATACCGACCCCAAATTAAACAATAGGTCTCGTTGCTCCCGTAATCCCTCGCGGGCTGTCAAGCATCTGACAGGGAAACTTTTTAATTAATTCAGCAGAGGTGGCGAACTCATTAACGTGTGTAAATTAATACGTTTAAAGTTTTGATTAATATCTTGGGAAGTAGACGTTAGTTGTGTTTTGTTTACGCGCGTTGCTTTAAGAAATGACGGACTGAGCTAAATTATATTTTAAATTACAAATAGGTACCAAGGATGTCTAAGCAAATACCCATGTTGTTTATTAAAGTAACTTTCGTTTAAATAGTTGAACTTAATCAAAATCTTTTATTTATGATTTATTGTAATGTTTTGCTCTTCTTTGGACGAAGGTAGATCTCAATAACTCTAGAAAAAGGAAAAAATAAGCAATTGATAATAATGTTATCTATCGTCGTTTAAGAGATTAGGTATAGCGGTATTATTATGTTTAATTGGAGCAGCCCGTTTAAATATATTGATTTGAGAAAATGTAATTTCATTTTCAAATATTTTTCAGAGTTAAATTCATATGGTGTTTAGTTTATTAAGATCTTCCTTATGCTTCGACGCAGTTATATCTTTACAAATTGTGTCTGTGTATGTCTGTTTATAATTAGACAGGAAATTTAACTCTTTTATTTTATTTTTGGGAGTTTTTTCATAATTACTAATTATATAATTATCAATTATATTATTATGTGTGAACGTCAAAATTCAATCTTTCGAGAATATTTAGAAGTGTAGAAGGTGTAAAAAAAGAAGAAATAACCTTGTTATCTAATAAAAGTAATTATAAACTTTTTAATCCAGCCAGCTGGCCAGCCCAAACATTGAAGTAGCTATATTAAAATAATAAATAAAAAAAAAAACATTTTCCATTATCAAGCCGCGCCTAAGTGCAAATGAAGGTGATAAAAGTGTCCAAAGTTAAATGAGCTCGCACCTGTTGTTTGCCGCGGGTCTCGGCGGGAACTTTTGGATGCACTTTGTGTACAATCGACGGCACATTGTGGGATGCATTAAAAAATTAAGCAGGGAAATCAGGAGAAAGCATTCTGTCGACAGTTTAGGGACGAGCTCCCAATATAACAGTTTCTCAAAGGCCTCTTACGACCTTACTCACCACAGCCGGATGGGGTAATAACAATACATAAGTATTCACACACTTACACCTATTATCTAGCCCAAAGTAAGCGTTATGGATACTATTACGGATAAAATATTGACAGTTGCGCCATGTAAGCCGGCATTAATACCACACTAATATAACTTTACCAGGTGACTGGACGAGTAACTTTGAATTGAAAATTTGCACATGGAGGCACACACATGCACGTTTACACGTCCATGCACACAAAACACACTACACAGTACACATATATACACAACATCAAGCGACTTATAAAACTTATAAAATTACTATTATTGATTTAAATTAAATAAATATTATGATTCAATTATTCCCATTGTAATAATCTATTTATGAAATTACCCACTTAATAATGTTATAATTATGTCTAGTAACATAATGAGTTTCTGTAATTGGCTTATGTACTGTTTAATCATAATTGTGTAACATAATATTTGTATGCTGTAGAAACTTTGTTGAATAAATAAAATAAAAAATAATAATAATAATAATATGTGCATAAATATTATAAATATACTAAATAAACATAATAACACCCCTGACTCGTGAACAAATGCTCGTACTCATCATACAAACATTTTATCCTATCGGGATTCAAACCTGGAACCCCTGAACAAGTATCCTGCATAGCAAGGGGTACAGACTCAGATTATTTCCATGATCTGAGGGTACAGACCACTCGGCCAGCCAGTCGCCAAAATTTTTATAGGGTAAATAGCGCGTACTGCCCAAGTTGCTACGGGGTCTGTAGTCTACGAACTGTGCTACGAGCGTCTGTAGTCTACGATTGTGCTACCAGTCTACGGTAACCGCTTACCATCAGGGGCCGTACGCTTGTTTGTCACCCTTGTCTATATATTACTATGGATTTATCCCCTTTGAAGCGAGGCAATCATAAAGTCAATATCCGTTAAAGCCTTATTAGTGCACCCCTAGTATCCGCATTCAGAACAATTGCAGAGATCAAACACCTCCGGTTTAGGCGTGTAGTTAATAAACGACATTTATTACGGCTGTCCCGGGGCGGAAGCAGCGCCATATTGATACTGGGGTGGCTTCCGGCTATCAATTGTTATAGTACGAGAGCCTCCTATCAATTGAATTGTCGTTCTCAAAAATAATATAATATGGTAAAGTAGAAACTATTGAAAACTTAAGATTAGAATGACGAAAAAACGTATAGTGTCTCAACGTTTTTTTTGTAAAGAACTTAAAATATTCTTATAAGTAAGTACAGACGACAGCACGTCAAGTGTAACAGTAGTACTGCGAAAGCCGCCTCTATTACGAACGCAGTAAGGGTGGTCTCAAGGTCGAACTGTTACGCTTGATGTGCTGCCAACTAAACATATGTTTCATATTGTAACAAAATATCTACTTTCGGAAACACCATAAAGCGGAAGCGTAGCTGTTCAAATCAAATTGCTCACTAGCAAATCTTATTTTCAGTCTTTTAGAGCCTAATTTTACAAACCATAATCAATCAGTCATCTCATTAACACACACTTCAGTCATGCACACAGAATTTAGTCCAAAATCGAAATTAATACGGTTCTACCTTAAGCTAAATATCCAAGTTCAAAACTCACGTAAAAATCAAGTATTCAAGAATATTTTATTGTTATTATCTTTTATAAAGATATGTAAAAAGTGGAAAAGTCAAGTTTTGAAAAGAACCTCCTCGTTTACTTCAATAATTTTTCAAAACTATACCTACAGTGTGGAAAAAATCTATGGGCCCTGGATTACTAACTAAAGGAAAGTAGTTCCCCAACTACTTTCCTTTATTTAGTAATCCTTTAGTTAGCTCATTTCACGAAAAGGAAACATTTCATTTATTTTTGAAAAGAAACAAAACTGCATTCAAATATCTTATAAAATTCGTTGGTCGCACCTGAATCGAACCAACTAAAAATTAAAAAAGTAAACACTCGCTATTTTTTATACGAATCGGTAGGATTATGGTTCAGGATAAAATTAGTTTGCCATATTTTTGAAATAGGCAAATCCACAAATGTATAAACATTTGGTATTTGAAATTAAAAAAAGTGAAAACTACGAACGAATACTTTCAACAACATGTTTATCGATTTTCAAAATGTTGTAAGTTGTCGTTCGAATTTCAAATTGTTGCCCCGTGTTGCAAATAAAAATGGATTCCATAACTTTTCGTCAGATTGCCTAGTGTAAGAACGAATTGTGTATAAATTTATTATTACAATTTAATAATTTTCTTATTGAAGTCTTCATTAAGGTACTTAGAGATAAATAACATTAGCATCGTTCGAATTTCAAATTGTTGCCCCGTGTTGCAAATAAAAATGGATTCCATAACTTTTCGTCAGATTGCCTAGTGTAAGAACGAATTGTGTATAAATTTATTATTACAATTTAATGATTTTCTTATTGAAGTCTTACAAATATATTTGGATGTTAGAGAGATAAGAAAATTAACGTATGACTCACTTGTTACAAATGAACATTACAGTACCTACTAGATATTGTTAATAAAAAAAACTTATAATAAATATTCAATTTCATAGATATCTCGTACAACAGATAAGTGTAACAGCAAATGTTTATAAGACAAATTTTATCCTGCACAATAATCCTTCCGATTCGTTTGATAAAATAGCGAGGGTCTTTTTTAAAATTTTTCGTTGGTTCAATTAGGGTGAGACAAGCGAATTTTAGAAGATCTTTGAATGTAGTTTTGTTTCTTTTTAAAAATAAATAAATGTTTTTTTTCATTAAAAAGAGCCAACCAAAGGATTTAAAGTAGTTCCCCTCCAGGGCCCATAGATTTTTTCCAACCTGTATACTTAGAAACTAGATAAAATTAATGACTTGGGGCGAGAAATGAACCCATAATTGAATAACTTACCGCACAATTACAGAAAACTAAAGAACTCTTTTAAAACAGAATTTTTCCTCATTTTCTGTAGACAGGTAAATATGAAAAACAAAATACGTTTACAGGTTTCGTGTCATTTTCCTGGGAGGAAGTTGTAAATTGGTCCGGAGATTCTTGTGAGAGATTGCCTGAAACTTTTTTATGAGGTACCTGGCGAATTATATTGGGTCATTGAGCCTGCGCGACGTAGGTAAAGTAATGACATTTTTTTATCTGTATATGTACAATCAGGGTCAAAAAATGTCACAGGGTCGATGATATAATTTGATTAGCCATAGAGCATAGATTTTTTCTTGCACAAAAATCGGTCGCATTATGATGGTTATATTACTCAGGTTAATTATGATATAGAAAACCTTAGTAATTAAAATATAAAACTAGAAAATTTTCACGTTCTGAGGCGGGCATCGTACCGCGGAACCTTTCGCAATCCGGGCGACTGCTCTAACCAACTGAGCAAACCAGGACTTGGGATATCCCTGTGAAATTCTTATTGTCTATCTGTATTTGCGTTTATGAGCTAACGTCCACCCTACAATGTCGAAATGTTCTATTTCAACATCCAAAACGAGTATTTAGATAACAGTACATATAACATGTACATTTATAACACACACAGTACAGTACAGTATGTACATTTATAATAATGTTAAAATCAAAAATTAAGAATATAGAAAACCTTTTTTGTAAAAAAAAAATCAATTTTTTTTTGCGATATAGGTAGAATCGTGTCCGAAATATACGGATAATCAACCATGAGTTAGCATTAAATTTTATTTTTAACAAAATATAATGTTATCATAAATATGAATTTGAGTTTAGTCGACTCAAAGCCGTTGTCTATGTCAGTAAGTCAAAAAGAAATACAGGCGGTAGGCCCACAGATGTCGCTTTGAATTGCGTATTAAAATAAAGTAAATATTTTTTTTAACTACAAACATTGTATTTGAATATTTATTTTGAAAAGAGTGACTACACGAGTTTGTTGCCGGAATCTTCTCGGTAGTTCAACTTTTTGAACCGGTGTAAATTCAGACATGACAGACAGACAGAGACTATGACGTTGTTAGTTAATATTTTTTTTGTGATAGTTGTAAAAATGTGTTTTTTTGACGATTTAAAAGTGCTTCTTTGTGGCCTATTTAAATAAAATATTTTTTCTTTCTTTCTTCTTTCTTTAAAGTAGATTTTTTTAATGTTTGAATTGTAAATTGCTTGAAAAAACTCGATAGAGCCAACTTTACATAAAGATAGATTTTTATAAATCACTTTACATTCAATTGAATACTTAGTTATCATTCAGTATTATGTAACACACAGTCTATAAGTATCATAAGTAACAATATCAATACAAAAGCAGAGCATCCCGGAATTTCGTGATGAAATCAATTGTTCGGACATAATCCTGCCGCGGGGTGCGCGCCCACGAACGTTGACTGATATATTAGTCTGGCTCCGCTCATACTCAAACTAATGGATCAAATGACTGATAAAATTAATTTTATAACATTACCTCATATTTCACAGAAGAAACTTCACTAAGATTTTTTTTTTAAATTGTGAAGAATGAAGAAATATAAGGTACCGAAACGATCAAATGCTATACGAGTCTTATAGGGCGTACTTACACTTGGTGATACTTTGGTAGCTCTACAAGCACCCACGAATTCAAATTCACTCTCACAACAACGGGCTAAGTTTATAGTTCCAAAAAAAGTAACAAAAAAATGTATCTAATTAAATAAGTAATTTATCAACAAACTGTAATCTAGTAAATCAGCGAGTAAACCCACTCCTGAAAAATAACGACTGTAGTTATGAACTTTATACAACATTCTGTGAGTCTATTTTAATAAAACCATGGCCAAAATTTGTCAAAAGCCAATATATTGGCCCAATCTTAATGTCAATACATAGAGACGTACTGTACTATGTTCTCTCTCGCACACACTGATAGGTTTTAGTAAATACACTAGGGTTGCTGAGGATTCCTCTTCCGCTTCCTCATAATGCGGAAGTTCCGCAATATTTTGAGTTCCTCAACCGTTTCCGCTTCCTAATAAATAAAAATAAAAAAATCCTCTTTCGCTATCGCTTCCTCAAAATTTAAGAGGAATTTTACTGCGCATGCGTATTCGTATTCATGACAACGCACACGCCGCGCAGCACGGGCCGGGCCGAACGGTCAGCGAGCGAGCCATCCCCAACCGCCACCCGCGCTCTTCCTTGCTTGTTTTGACAATTGACATAGCGTTGTTTTGTTTAAAATTAAAAGGACAATTTCCAGTGGATCATTTAAATAATACATTCAGGCAAAAAAGTATCGGGATTGGGTGATATGTTTATGTTTCCAAATCATTTTTTTTTGTTTTTTGTTGTTGTTGTTAGATTGGCACAACTGTTTAGCATTTTGGCGCGGAGTTTGAGTTGCATCTTAAATTTTGCATCGGCAATGGAATTTCCTGTGAAGGCTTACGGTGAATCGACTGTATCAAATACACATGCTTATGAGTGGTACAAAGCGTTCAAAAGCGTTCGAGATGTGATGGAAGATTTGCCTCGCTCTGGTAGGCCATTAACGTCTGCAACTGAAGTTAACATCGCGAAAGTGAGGGAAATAGTGACTGAAAATCATCATTCAACTTTGAGAGAGAACGGCCGGCGAACTTTCTGTATCTCACGAGTCGATACATACCATTTTAAATAATCACTTGGGTATGATACATGTTGCCGCTCGGCTAGTCCCAAAAGACCTGAATTTTCTCCAAAACCTCAATCGCATGAGAATCGCTGAGGACATGGTAGGAGCCTAGAACGAGTCGATTCCGACCCAACATTCATGAAACGCATTTTCACTAGTGACGAGACGTGGGTTTACGAGTTTGACATGCAAACTAGTCAACAAGCTTCGGAGTGTCGCCTTCCAACTGTAACGAAACCGAAAAAACCACGCCAAAGTCGATCAAAAGTCAAAGTCATGTTGACTGTTTTCTTTGACTCTCGCGGCGTTGTGCACTCTGAATTCTTACCGGAAGGTCAAACGGTAAATAAATAATATTATTTGAGCGTTATGCGGCGTTTAAGAGAACAAATTCGACGAAAAAGGCCAGATTTGTGGAAAGAAAATTCTTGGATTTTGCATTATAATAATGCGCCTTCGCACAAGGCCATCATTGTGAACGACTTTTTGACCAAACACTCAACAAATACCGTCGAGCAACCACCATATTCACCAGATATGGCTCCAGCCGACTTCTTTCTTTTTCCTAAACTCAAATTGCCACTTCGTGGCACCCGTTTTCATTCGGTAGAAGACATAAAGGAGAATTCGCGGCAAGAACTGAACTCAATTCCGGAAACAGCGTTTAAAAAATGTTGTGATGATTGGATTATTCGTTGGGGTAAGTGTATCGTTTCTGAAGGAGCATACTTTGAAGGTGAAATAAATTTGGATGTCTTATTGATCTTTTCCCGGTACTTTCCTGACAGAATAGTATATTTCATATCATCCTCTTCCTCATCCGCTTCCTCTTACGCTTCCTCATCCGCATCCTCTTCCTCAAAAAAATATCCTCATCCTCATCCGCATCCTCTAAATTTGTGCTTGACACTTCCTCTTCCTCCTCCTCTTCCTTATGATCACTTCCTCAACAACCCTAAAATACACTATATTATGATCATGCAGTATGCGCGTAGGGTGGCCGCCTTTATTAGTATCAACATTGGCATGGTTTATGAAGTCACATTGTCTTACTGAATTCAATCATGACATTCTGACGTGTGAATGTCATAATGAATCCAATATGACAATGTGACGTCATAAACAATACTTATGTGCATACCATTAAAGTAAGGCAGTCGCCCCACCGTTGAACATCCAATTTGTCACAGTGGGGAGATATGAACTTATTTGGCTAAAAGCAACTTTATTACTAAGGAAAACTACACCCATTTGTTGAGTGGGCAGAGCACCCTTCTGAACATGTACGAGTAAGTAGATTACTTTTATGAATGAATGTGAACATAAACATAATATTATAAACAAACTTTATTAGTCAGGATTTCAGAATTTAAAAAAATAAATTTAAAACCTTATCCCACCTTCCCCCTTCCTGCTCAGGAGCACGCGTGCCGGTCTTCGGAGTCATCAATTCACTGTCTCCACCTCAACATCACGCACAAAGAAATTTAGTGCCTCGTTTCTTTGTCGTTGTTCCATAACTTGGAATTCTTTGCACGCACATGTTTCCTCTTTCCTATAGCATGGGTTCCTTCAAGAGAAGCATGAAAAAGCCTTTTGGGCCGGTAAGGTGGCGGCGGCTAGAGCAGTGTCTAAACTGCACTAGCTGCCTTCGCATATGGACTCTTCTTACCGCTTCACATCAGGTGGTATTGGGTCAATTGCCGTGCTATGTAAAAAAAAAGTTTTTGTAGCGGTAGATAATAAGCAATTTAAATTGAAACACTTGTAAAATAGGTTGCTCTTCAATCTTCATTATAAACCTGTCGCCACGGCAATTTCATTGGGAAATAAGCAGCTAGTAATAAAAGTGAATGCCGGCAGCAATATCGCGATATTAGTATTAATGTACGGACATCGGAGGGTGCCACCACGGCAGAGCTCAGTATCGATGTAAATAGACAACGTAGTGTTTGAAACATAAAGACGAAATAAAAACTCACGAAACAGAAAAATCATATTTGGGATATGTGCTAAAGCATGATTAATAAACAAAAATTAAAACCGACTTCAAAAAACTGAAAAGGATAAAATAATTAAATTTAAGTAGGTAGGTACTCATCCCCTAGAAACATATTTTTTGGAGTCGGTGCTTCACTTTCTATTATTTTTGGAAACCACTTAGCACCAACTCCAAAAATATGTTTCTTGGGGATGAGTTACATTTACTTAAATTTAATTATTTTATCCTATATTTATTGTGTGTACTTGCCGGATAGATAATGTTTACTTCGTGACAAGAATAGGTAACTTTGTTAACAATAAAATTATAATTATAACTAAAATAATTGCAAGATAATAAATATTAATATTATTATGAATTCATAATAATTAACCTTTCTCGTTATAATTCTATGGAGGTTTTATTTATTGATTTCTTTTAATATTGGACTTAGGCAAATATTATCTTAACAGCAGTGTGATTCACAAACAAAGATATTCGACATCGAGTTTGACGTCTGACAAAGACGACGAGCTGCCATTGGTTTTGACGTTTGCGCACTGCGCTGCGTGAATCCGTATTCACTAATCTCTACGTCGGTCTCTTGGCTGTGTACGATTGTCTCTGTTTTGGTTATACGACATGAAGTATGTCGTATAACCAAAACAGAGTTAGACGACAAGAAAGAAATCAATTTTTTGATTTCTTTCTTGTTGTGGTAAAATTGTATCGCAATGACTTCATTCAATATTTGATAGATTTTTCGGCTCACGCCGTGCTCGACGTCGGAACGCTGGTGTCGCCAACAGTTGTCAAACAAACGCCAAAAGTATGACGGCGCTGCCGACAGCCACGAATTCATGGCTGCTGACTTTAGAGAATCGCATAGCTGTACACTATCTTAGATTTTCCTAAAAACCTCATGAGATCTTCGGTCTTAATTTAATACTAATCAAATAACGTAGGTTCCCATTGCAAGAAACTAAGAATCTTTACATCCGATTTAAAAGGGGAGGTAGGTGGGATCTTTATGAAATATTAGACATGTCTGCGAATTAATACGTCTATGACATTAAGCCCTTGATTTGTGAACTACCCCCGCAAATTTGGTACCAGAAATACCTATCTGGCATTTTAAGTTTATTAAAATTAAAATGTCATGAAATAGTATTCATTTTAATTTCGTACAAAAATTAAACTTACGTACGTACCTACTATCCTACCAAAATATTAGTATAATGTCAATAATGTATTTGAATCAGATATAAAATGGATACATTTATTTTATTTTACAGATTTTCAAGCTACAAGGATATTAATTTTAATAGGGAGATAGGTACTATTATGTCATCGATAATTTAATTATCATAACTTAATAAATTTAACTGCTACGTACTTACATGTATTACTAATAAGGGCTTGTCGCGAGCAATATTATGTTCCCGATTCGTTAGTCAATTTCATTGTGACTTAACTTACATAGATAATAAAAGTGGGTAATTTGGCCAAGAACAGTTTTCTTAAATCTAAGCTTCGTGCGTGACACAGCAACATGTTTAAAATATAACGGTTTTTCTAAAATAAAAACTTAATCCAATAACACATAACAGTTTATTCATTTTGCAGAACATGATTTGCAATACGAGAATTGTAAATAAAATTTGACTAAAGAACTTTTATAGCTATAAAATGAAATAGAGGTTGCTGACCTCCAATAATATTTCTTCTAAGAAATAAAAGGGAAGTGTATCCGTAAAACTAATTTATATGTAAATATTAATTATCTTTGTACAAACGACAGCACATCAAGTGTTGCACCACGAAAGCCGCCTTTATATGTATACGAACGGAATAACAGGTCAAACTGTTACTCTTTATGTGCTGTCGACTGTATACGTTTTCAAAGGTGGACTTATCCATCCTCGTCATTTTACTCACTTTTATTTACATACTAGTGGCCGTCTGCGGTGCCGCTCGCGTGGTGTAGAGTAGTGCGCCACAGGTAGGCTATTTATTTTCTTTCGGGTAATCCATCTCCATGTAATCTTTTTGTCTAAGGGTCTCTACACATATATCGACGCGGAATCGGCTTAAGCCGATCAGAAATACCTTTGTGTCTAAGACTGAAGAGTGTTACCAATGCCCATCGCATCGGCTCGGCTAGGACGACATCTCGCGACATTGGTCGACGGCGAAACGAGCAGTTTGCCATTAGCTGATCATCAGTACGGCGCTGAAAGTAGCCGAACGCCCACGTGTCGGTGTGTTTAAGTTTGCAGCAGACTAACGGCGCCCGAGACGGCCGAACGGCGCTGGACAGTAGTCGACTCTCGTCGAATGCAATGCGGCACGACCACCGATCGTAATGGCCTAGCCACGGGAACGGGCGACGGCGACGGCGATGCGATTGGCGATAGAGTGAAATTCGCGGCCGTCGCCGTCTTAGGTTTCTTATGTCTTAGAAACAATTTTAACATCTTGCGTATAGTTAATCAATCACTAATTATTTAATCCTATTGTAAATCACACATATTTGGACATTCAACCCAATATATGTAATGTGAATAATGTATGTATTTAAGAAGTATATGATAATAAAATATATTTATTATCATATACTTCTTAAATATTAAAAAATCATCATTTTTAGCCTATACATTCCACTGCTGTCCCAGTATGGTCAAAAACATGAGGGGTTTGGGCCATAACATGCCTTTCGAAGCACGGAGCTCGAGATTACAAATTTTTATTGACCCAACCGAAATCGATCGAGCGAAAGATGCTTTGTTTTTATAATAGAAACCAAAGCGCTGAAAACACTACGCCACTAGCTACAATTAGAAAAAACTTAAATTTATATATTAATGTTATTATCTATTTATTAATATATTTATATATATATATTTTCGTTTTTTTTATACAACTAGATGACAAACAAGCTGACGGCCACCTGATGGTAAGCAGTTACATAAAAAAGGTGAAAATAAGAAAGGCGGTGGTACCTACCCAGACGACCCTGCATACGGGCCTACCACCTAGTATGATATTATTTGGTCTATTCTATGCTAATATTCTAAGCCTTCATTCACGCTATTAATAGTTTTTCCTCGGTCACTGCTTAGCTTCCTCGCACGGCTCGGTGCCTCAAGTGTCAGTTTTATTTCAAACTTAATGACCGCGTTCCTAGATAGTATGGACTCCATAGTAAAAATATAATACCCGTCAACAAGGCTTCTGGTGAAAAGCGACGCACGACCCTAAAGCTACGGTTATAGGTACTAGAAGATAAATATCCTATAGACATAGACCAAATAATATATGTTATATATCGAGAAGGGCATCATGTAGCGAACGGGGAAAGATGCTAATTATCGCTTCACAAAGTCTACCTACCGACTGCTCAGTCGCTAAATCGAGGGCCGAGGTGGCGAAGAGTGTCGGATGTGGCAGTGTGACAAAATTGAAACGCGCGATCTTGCATATTCGCGATGATTTCACACGAAAGTTATATTAGTAGGTATTGTGGTAGAACACAAATCGGAAGATGTTAAAAATGGAGTAAATGTTCCATACGGCATTGACCATTGTGAAAGTGGCTTTGTTTCCTTAATAGAGCCTAAGCGCTCTAAACACTTTCTTTCATTTTGTCTTATAACGTTCAGCATAATTTATATAATATAGGTAATAGGAACCACATTATGACATGATAATATAACGGTGAATCAAAGGTCTTCAAACTGTAGTACATATAGACCTGTAGGAAGGATGTTTCAATCCGGTACATCTAGACAAAAATGTTGTAATTTGTTAATTAGTCTTTTAAAGTTTTGGCTTCAAAGATTCAACTCAATACCGCTACAACTCGGTCAATGACACTTTTGAATTAAACTAGAGAAGAAGAACAGAGTTGAAGACTAAGTTAAATCCGTAAGTTAATGTATATGGTGTGTAATATAAACAATGTAAGTGAGTACATAAATATTGCAATATAAAGTGTACACCTGTTGGTCCTGCGCCGCAGACCAACTTAATACAGATTTATGGCCCAGCTAACTTTTATACCGCTGACCTAACTTCTATGGAAGGAACACTCTTTACTTATGAAGCTAAGTTCTTTTTTCTCTTGTAATTTATTTGAAATCACAGAACAGGTGTGTTTGACAGAATAAGGAAAGTATACTTATATAATAAGTCAAAAAAGACGCTCTTTATTCGAATTACGACAGGTGACTCCACTATCACTACGAATGTTACGACTGTGTGGGGGCTGTCTATCCTGTGGGATAGACTAAATTAGCCGGCATCCAATAAAACGGCTGAAAGACAACTAGCCAAGTCATTGAGCGCAACGTTTAACCAGATGGCAGAATGCCATATCAGCCGTCTAGTTAAATAGGACGCCTAGGCAGGTCGCTTTTAAATCGAAGACTTTTTTTGTTAACATGTGTCATAGACAGACTATACACGTAGCCTTCTAACATGGGAGAAACACATGAAGAGTTTGGGCCACCACACCACCCCCACGGGTTGGTGGATTAGAGCGGTTGTAGCTACAACCGTACCTAATGACGCAACATGCCTTACGAAGCACTAAGGAGCTCGAGATATTAATTTTTTTAATGGCCCATCCGAAATACACCACGGTCAAAGTTGCTTTGTTTTCGTACCTATTCGAAAATTGCGCCAGCGATTTCATACTATACCCATGCCAAATTACAGCTTTATAAGAAATAAGAGTCTATGAGCTAAGCCACGGACAGACAGACGGGCGGACATGGTGAATCTGGGTTCCTTGTTAACAATGAAACCCTAAAAAACACACTTAAACCTTATGTTACTCGTTCCATTGTCTTTTTCCAGTAGGTAGTCCCTTCCAGAACTGGTTTGGATTCTTCAAAATATATTTTGTAATATACAGCCGCGCTCTGTTACGTACGTGCGGTAAGCTGAAATGGCTCCAAGTGCTCGGTGTGGGTTACATTTGTTTTGTAAAAAATAACCACCGCATCGGGGATAGTGTTGCCAGACGGCCAATATCGCTCACCTGCAGATTATTCATCTATTAATTGCAAAAGTTCAAGATATTTTACAATATAATTGCTATGTCAATGTATTGAGAAGTTCGGAGGTTAAGTGGTCAGGTTTCTATAACGAAAACAAAGCAACTTTCACCATGGCCGATCCCGGATGAGGCAATCAATTTTTTATCTAATATCGAGCTCCTCCGATGATATCCGATGGCCTCCGATGGCCGCATCGAAACATCGCCGATTGCGTTCGAATAATTTATATCAATCCCTAGTAAAAATAAATTCCATTCTACATACATATATATCACTAATCTGTGCGTTCTACAATGCACGTATTTTTAAAATACAATAATTGTCAATTGTTTTTTTTTTATAAATTTTAATTAATAAATAGAGGTTTTTATTTAGACTGTAGTAGGGACCTGTTGAATGTAAAAACTTTTTATTACTCAAACTAAGCGCATGTTAATCCAATGCAAAGGAAAATACTTAAACACTCGCATTTACTTTCAAATGTTAATTAAGTTTAATAATACTTACTACGTCCACAGACATTAATTGTTTAGGTACATGAATACCATTGAAATTGACGACAAGCAAACGACATGTCTAGGACCCGAATAACCCCAATAGTGATATTTTAAAAAAAAATACAAGGTTTCATTTTAGACTAAGTCCTTTCTATAATCCATATAAGGTTTAATATTATCAATAAACTGCAGGACAAATTGAAAAATATTTCAAAGAGTTCTTACCGAAATCCTATTCCCAAGCCCACACTAGCTGTCATCGGGTATACCGGTAGATATCCCGGGTCTCCGATTCCGGGAAATTCAGGCGCATTCCCGCGGGAAATTATAAACTAGTATCTACCTCTATTAATGGTGTGCCTTGCTTATGGATTAAGTTGAAGTAATGAACTTAAAATTGCGATGTTTAACAGTTCTTCATGAGGCTTGTTTTGTAAATGATATTTAAGCTGATATTAAATTCGAAAAATATTAAGATCGCTTGTGGTGGTTTAGAAGCAAGTTAAACCTAAGCGATACAATTACTTTTACCGTGAACTATTGAGCTACTTATAAACAATTTTCCGGCTCAATGACGTATTATTTTGTGCCAAACTTTCATTCAAAACGAAATAATGAAGTTCCAGTGTTAATTTCGTCAGTTTATTAACCTCTTGCTCCACAGAATAACAACGGAGAGCTCCCGCCATTCCGATGAGACTTAAGTCATAAGCTTTTTAGACGCAAGGAACTATATACTGCTCTTGTGTAAGTTTTAGCTGTCATATCTTAACAAAACTACACGACTGCTTCTGTTATGAGGTATGGTAATCTATTATTATTACTAGCTACACCCGGATGCATTGCAATGCCTGTAAAGAGAAAGCCGTCATCCGCCCTACATTACAGCAACATCTTTCAAGCCGGCGCGGCGGCGCACCATTTTGTAATTCGGCATGTTATATTATACGATAAGGCTGCGACACATACCTACATTTCAGCAAATCATTATTATTTACATAGATTAAAAAAAGTCCAATTCTTTTAGTTTTGCGCTACAGAACACGCGTCATCTGTAAAAAATACTATCAGCACTCAAGCTCTCAAGCTTAGGTGAAACGGGAACGTCCTATTTACATTTTTGTCTTAGCTACAGTTCGCTGTGTTTCAGATTGAAGTATAAGGTAGCCAGTGTAATTACTATCTATCTATCTATCTACTGGGAATGGAAGGCATTTCATCTTAGGCCTTAGGATGATAACGCACCTGCAATAAATCAAGTTATTTTTCTTTGTTATTGCAGGAGTCTATAGGCGGCGGTAACCGCTTACCACCAGGTGGGCCGTCAGCTTGTTTGTGATCTAGTTGTATAAAAAAAGCCTACATGCTATTCACCGCATTTCGCACCGTAATTTAGATAACACCAATCTAACCCGCCGCTCGCTGCTTTAACTTGGACCACTAAGTTAATTTCGTGAGCAAATCACCGTGTAAATCTAGTTAGGTCCCTGCGGAAACTCTAGCTGGCGTTTTTTTATATTAATTACTGTGTTTTATTATTTCATTAACCCCTTTCTGATGTTTGTTCTGACTTTAATGAAGATTTGGGACTTAGAGAAGGAGGAAAGGGAACAATAACAAGAATTTATGTTGGGCTAACTATTGTAACACAGCAAAATATGCTGATATTGTCAAAAAATATAAAAAAGATTGCTTCACTAGACTTGCGGATTAGAGGTTCATTTTTCAAATTAACTACATCATAATCAATCAAATCACAATGTAATTATGTCATTAGGAAGTACAATAGCATCTCTCTTGATGACATCTTTATCATGAAAATGCATTTTAAAATACTATGTTTCATCGTGGCCTCGCGACGTTTTCATATCCACCTTTAATTATTAAATTAGCATACTACAGCTGAATATCTACCAAATGACAAGTTGTCCATTATTAAAAGAATAATTAACTCTAGTATTTGCGTATCCGAGGAACGCGTGCGCAGCTATGCGCGAGTGAAACCGATCACGAACGTGTTAAACGGGGCATTATTGTCACGTTCGGACTGATGACACATATTTATGTGGTTAGCAGAGGATAGCCGTGAGTTCTCGTTGTCTGGTGTCTGTTAGCTTGAGAGTTCCGTATTCAAAACAAAACCAGAACCCTGTTTCTGTCATGTCTGACTGACTCGCGTCAGGATATTCTGTCATCGTTGTAATCTGTCATCGTTGTAACGAGGTTTCAATTTTGCATAAAGATACAAATGTAAACTTATGATGGCGTGTGCAAAAAAACGATGGAATGTTTTCCATCATTAGATTTTGGTCCAAATACCGAGAAGGCGAGGAAAAAAGCCCAAGAAATTTGATTCTTCTGGTCCGTGGAACAATCGCTTGATTGTCGAGCTCAGTTGGCGATTTTTCGAAGGGCAATGACTGTGAAGTCATTATAATAATTAAACTTTACTTAGCGTTACATTTATGAATACGAAATTAGAAACACTTTTTATACTTAATTGCATATGAAATGTAAATTCGCTAGAATATAATACCGCTACCGGTTTTAATTGGTAGGTAAAAATAGATATATCAGGTTATGCATGTACCTACAACATATAAACCGAATATCCAAAATAAGACAGCAAATACTCATTTGAATTTATAATGAAACAAACCGTCGCTTAAACCGTTTTAATAGCTTTTATCGTGTTATATTCTCATAAATTCAATCAGATATTTTTCTTTACATTCTTTGAGGTATTCGTATTGATCTATTACGAAATAATGGCTTAAATTTTTACTAAATCATTGAGAAACTTCATTACTTACGTGATGCTAATAAGCTAGTGGAGACTATTTTAGAGTAATCTTTGTTAATTTTGTAAATGTTATTATCACGCATGATCAGATTTTTCATTGAAAAAAATACTAAGATAATATATATATATTTATCTTTGTATTTTTATAATCAATTCTGTTTTACCGTAACCCCGCTTAGTATGAAAATAAAATACATAACTATATTCATTGCTATACACATGTGAAAGAGGTATTTATTTTCGTTCTCATTTATATTTCTATAATCATCGTCCACTACTGGACAAAGGCCTCACCTAATGTGCTTATACAGGGTGTTGCCGTCAATACGACAATAAATTAAAACATGGACTATATTAGTCCATAGAAATGGTTTGCCACCTTAAAAAACATCTTATTCATTTGATAATTTTATGACATTTCTATGAAATAATGCAGCCAATGTTATTTAATTTCATACAAATGTCATGAAATTATCTAATGAATACGATGTTTTTGAAAGTGGCAAACCATTTCTATGAACTAATATAGCCCATGTTTCAATTTATTGTCGTATTGACGGCACCACCCTGTATTATAATTTACAATACTAAAAAACAACATAATTTAAAGAAAAATAAATATTTTTGTTACTTTTTTAATGATTATTGTGATAATGTAAAATTTTTGATATATTTTTACATCAATAGTTTTTTTACTGGTTTTTACTTTTATTTATTTCTCACCGTTTTACAATCACAAGTATTTTGAGAAAATATTTATTGAGACGTTTATTTGAATTCACAATTTATTAGAGTTTTTCTCCTAGCAACAGGAACCTTATCAAACGTAAACGTTAAACGTAAATAAAACGAATCGACGTGAAGAGCGTGACCAAAGATATGACTTTCAAAGTAGACTCTTTGGTCTATTTTTCTCATGCGCTATGAAACATTAATTGAATCTTTATTCATTTATACACATAAACATTTTTCTTTCGTTCATTTGGTAATGAAATACCACGTATCACTTGAATGATATACGTGAAGAGATCGACATCAAAGATGAATACTTACTCAAACTAGTAAAATATTGTGGGTAAGTAAGCAAATAATTTATTTGCAACTTCGTCTCATTACATACTTATAATACCTACATACTATTAATTAAGACATACTGAAGAACAACAAAAAATAAACGGAGATACAAAAAATAGAAGAGACAATAGTAGCTAATGGAAGAAGGTCATAGCTCAATTAACCTACAGGTAATTTATCAAATGCTCAAAACGTGATTTTTTTCAAATGCTCAAAACGTGGTCCACCTGATAACAAAAACAAGTAAATTAGTTGATATTGCTTACGCTGGACATCCAAGAGGAGGTCGGTGGCGTTGTGGTTTGAGTGCTGTGGTTTCGATTATGAAATTGTGCGGCTTTAATAGAGACTGACAAAAGAGTGACCTATCAGCAGATTTGGACAAGCTTAGGCATCGGTATGAGTCAAGTGCACAAAATCCTCAATGAACAGTTAGCGGTCAGGAAGCTTTGAGTCCAATGGATACCTCATAATTTGACCGAGGCCCAAAAACTCCATCGTGTTGATTGGTGCCGTAAAATGGTTCAAAGACTCAACGGCGTAAAATGGTTCAAAGATTCAACGGAGGAGACTCAAATGCTGTGCTCGACATACCTACTTACGGGTGAATAACGGGCGAATAAAGTCCTACCTAGTCATCATTAGACTACTTATCGACGTCATTATAATATATAACTACGTTTTAGGACGAATAAGGATGAATACAAAAAGATCTTACATAGACTTTAGAATGACGTACTATTTTCAGTCTGTTATATGGAATTTTTTTGGCTAATGTTTTTTTGTTTTCAATGTTAGCTTTAGTTTTTTTAAATGTATTAAAAATATGAAATATTAGTGTTACAAAACACACTTTATTTTGGCTCGAAACTTCCGCTTAAGCTGAGGCTTGCTGGCCATACCCTACTGGGTGCTTACCTTGTATTGCCCCCGCCCAACACAGCCAGAACAGAGCCCACTTGGCCGTCCTGAACCTCTGCAGCCATTTAGGTCGGAACATGCCCCAGCCGCAATCTGGTGTCCGCTCCTTGTGGGCGACGACTCCATCCGGAGCGTCCAGGTCTGGCTCATGTATAGGCTGCGAAATAATAAGGGTTTATTTGATAGAAGGCAGTTTTTAAATATGTAATAAGTTTTGAAGGATTATTGTCAGAGAAGCATACGGTCCACGTCTCCTATCTGACTTAACACCAATCACCAATGAATAGCCATTTTTATTTACGAATGATGGAAAACTGTCACTTTTTAGTGCAATGCTCAAAAAGAGGCGGCAGATGAGTTTTTGTATCGACTCTGCGTATCACACACCTTTCTGCTATGAGGGCTTTATACCAAGATACCAAGTGTTTTGTAAGTATACAAAATAGTTAGGACCTTGGAGCCCAGGAGCTCACCAACTTTTTAGGGACATTGCAGGTCGTCTTTGTGAAACTTTAGGTGACAATAAGGCTGGTATATATTTCGCACAAAGATTAAGCCTCGCAATTCAGCGAGGTAATGCGACCAGCCTTATTGGTACACTTCCTGTTTCACAAGATTTAGGTACTGTTTATTATTTGTAAGTTTTTTTTTAATGTCACGCTTTGTAAATACTAGGCTAGTATTATTCTTTAGTTTTTTAACTGGCACTGTAATCTTCCTGTGTTGTGTCTTAATAAAGGGAAAAACATAAATAGTTATCTGCATCTTCTTCGTAAATAAAAATAATTGTTTGTTTGTATGTTTAATACTAACGACTGTGATTCTGAATGTTTGTTCTCTATGCGTTCCTATTAACCAATTATCCGATTGTGATAAAACTTTGAGAAGTTGTTCTAATAGCGTAGTTCACAACTTTTTTATTCTTAAAAAAATACCGCGTGTGCGTGTGTGTAGTGTCGTACGTACGATACACAATAATACGCATTTTTTAGGGTTGCCACGAGCAGGACAATGTTTTATCAATTTAATCGAAAAACAGTGGTCTGAAAGGCGTCAAACTTTCAGATGTACCTCTTGACAAGGAACACAACCACCCCCTTAAATTTTATTTCGGAATTTTGTAACATGCTGTATATTTGAAAAATACTTATAAAAGTTTGTAAACAAGAAAATTTTATGTCCTGGGGCGAGGACTGAACCGGCGACCAAGTACTTGGTATCAGGGACTGTAACGGTATCGACCATTTTCTGCACTTTTGAATACCGATATTTACGATACCCGAAAATTTTGATATCAAGCTGAAGGCCCCCAGTAAGCCGTAAGTGTTAAGCGGTTACCGCTGCCTATAAACACCTGCAATAACAAGGAAAAATCATTTTAAAACGGTTTTACATATAACGTTGCTTGTGAGATTGGTATCCGATTGAATACAGATACCATAATTTTAAAGTTACCTGTTAGGAGTTTTGATATATCGGTCGCGTGTAACCGCTACCGTAAATTTTAGATATCTTTATGAGGCACTGAATTTGGATACCATTAAATGATACCCGAATATTTTTTTAGTACCTGCTTGGGATAACCCTTGAAATTCTTCTAATGTATGTGTTTTTGTACTCCACCTCAGGAGATGTAATTTTTTTAGTTTATATATTTTTTTAGTGCTCTAATATTATTGAAATCATGATGTCCTTTGTATAAAGTAGTCCGCCGCTAATTCCTGGAGCACTCCACCTAACAATACCGGAACAGCCCTAATAAATATTTGACAGTGGATAGTTAAATCAAGATTTAATGCGTGCGCGCAGCCACAGTGAATCGTTGGGAGCAGTAACTCTTCAAGTTACTAGAACTACTACTACTAGATACTATTATACTTTTATGATTCAGAGATTAAGTCATTATTATAATAATAATAATAAAAAAAAAACGTAAAAGTATAATTCAGGTAAGTATTGGGAATTTATGTTTATTTTTTGCAAATATCTTAAGGAATTTTAATAAATTCGTCCATCATCCTAGTGATAATTTGTTGTACGAAATTAATTAGCCATATTTTGACAATGGGCCTAATTCTGGAGGCACACTCTAAGTTTAAATTTAAGTACAGTATATCTCTTTCTCACAATATGTAATAAGAATGAGATAGCAAGAATTTGTTTAGAGCTGTCATCTAAATTTAGACAGATTTCATACGAACCATAGACAATTTTAGACGGCATGTACGGAGGTGCCTCCTAAACACTGCATTTTATCACGTTCAATAAGGTCGAAAATTGAATGCATGTTTCTAAACGTCAAATTTTATGACAGCCACCCTTTTCGTATTCATATTGAGAGAAAGAGGTAGACTGAACTTAAATTTAATCTTAGCATGTGTTTGCCAGAATTAGGGCCAATATTATTAAAATTAACATTATGGCAGTTGTTATTCGAATAGATGTGTCTATGTTTCCTGGTGTTGTTTAGATTAGAGTGCCTTAGGTGCGCAGAACGTCTATTAATAGAATACGGTAAGCTTATTGTGAAACCGATTATAGTTAAACTCGTGCTATAGTCGAATCATATACCTACCTATTCCTATTGTATAGATTTTGAATATGTTTTCAATAATGTCATTGTTTCTGATAACAATTTTTCTGATTCTGTTGTGCTTTTGAATTTATATTGTTATTTAGATCAATTACCTTTTACGTTACTGCCTATTAGTCCACGCCTTATTTATCATTGACACCTATATCTTTTATGCTATCGTTAGATATTATAATTCACTTACTGTGGTTGTGTTTGTTACGTATCCATTATAATCTAAATAACAAGAAGCATTCGTGGGTGTATCCGATGGTCAATCCCGAGAAACGTTGAATCACGTATGTGGATAAGTCTGATTGGAATAACAAGATCGTTTAAGATTGTCCACCTACCAAGATGCTAGCATCCGCGAAAGAAATACAGGAAGGAATTTAAAGTAGGTACCGTCGGCAGCAAAAGAAAGTTAAATTTAGTATTTTTTTTTATTGATTTAATTGACGGCTTTAATTTTCTTAATGTATGACAATTATGTGTTCCTATTTTAACTTTATTCGATATAATTAACATAAGTTCAAGCGATATGTTACTAACTACTTACTTAATACACGGATTCAAAAAAACGTCCGAAATAAATGATGTTTGATGATGATTATTATATTATTGATACTACCGAATTATGAGTGATACTGATGTGATTGCGCTTTTAAGGAAAATTCGATGAAATATTTTCGTAAGCAAAACTTTAATCTGTTTCGGTAATCGACCATGCACTGACTGACATAAGAATACGTGCCTGTATTTTAAACAAGCACATACATTAAAGTTCGCAGTCAGAAGAGGTTGGAAAGATAAAATTGTTGCCAAAGGGAATATTTAAAAAAAATAAAGAAAGACATTTTTTGATTTTAAATAAAATTATTATTATGTCAATAGTCAATAAATATTGTTGAAGCATTAAAGCTATAGCGATTTGTTTGAGGAGCTATTGCAAGTTATCAAGAAACGCTTCATAGAAAATGATGTAGAATTGTGACGTCACACTTCAGTAGTGGCCACCAAATATGTATGTGGACGCATTTACAAAATCTATGATTATCGAATAGTTGAGTTATTAAAAAGTTGTTACATGATCGCAACAATAGAGTACCTATCACTTGACCCGTCAGGCATCAGAGTCCAGACACAACTGATTTTTTTCAAATGCCATAGATCTCCAGAGGTATAACGCCGCTTGACAGATTAAGAGTCTACAGTTCTTTTACTATAAACGAAACGTACTCAGACCACTTGTACTAAATCAACAAAATGTAGTTGAATTTAATACAATAAACCTACCTATTTGACTTGCAAAACATGTAGATAAACATAAGTTAATGTCACGTAACAAAATGTTATTCTTGAATACAAATGATATTTTAGCCATTTAATTGGACAGTTTGACAGTTTTCCGGAATTTCCAAAAACATTATAAGTACAAACACTCTAGCTATTTTTCTTTTGAGACAAACATTCGGATGGTTACTTGTTAACTTGAACTAGGCCGGAACGACGAAATACCTTCATGCTATTTAAGGGTGGCAAACAAGCAAACAGTTCGCCTGATAGCAAGCGATTACCGTAGCCTAGCATAGAAGAAAATACCTTACAAAAGTATTATATTACATTTCGTCTGGTACAATAATGATCTTATAAGTTATATTTAGAATATACACATTATATTTAAAACTCTTAGCTAAAATCAGAAACATATCATTAGATATTAAATTATACAAATACTCGTATCATTGTTGTCCGTAAGTTTACGTCGAATTCAGTAGGATAACATTTGTCAATTAAATAATCATTATGACATGTCATAAATTTATTATAGTCATCGATTTTCCTGAAAGGAAAATTTGGTCGCCATAGAGTAATATTATAATAATAATATATATAATAATATTTATACACTCACACCTATTACTTAGCCCAAAGTAAGCATCATTAAGAGCTTGTGTTATGGATACTAGATAACGGATAAATAATGATAATAATATAAAATATAAATAAATAAATATAAATATTAGAAATATACTAAATAAACATATAAACATCCATGACTCGTAAACAAATGCCCGTACTCATCATACAAACATTTGTTCCTACCGGGATTTGAACCCGGGACCTTTTGACCGAGCAGCCTGGGGTACAGACCACTCGGCCAGCCGGTCGTCAATAATAATAATAGTAATGTCCTAACACAACTGATGTCATACTACTTAGTTTTAGATAAATCAAATGTATTTCTTTTTCTTCATTTCATTGCTCCAGTATAATCATAATCATAATCATCATCACTTTTTATAAATATATTTATGTTATTTCCCACTATAATACATGTATCTGGTATGTACACTAACTATTCTCAAAAAAATGGCTTACAGTTTGTCATTGGTTCTATGTAATACATATTGGCCAGTATTCTTATGCATTTTTTGCAACTATAAAAATACAAAATTAAAAATTTTAAGTAGCCCCCGGCGTCATTAATCATTAACGACCGCTTGGCCGAGTGGTCTGTACCCCAGGCTACTCGGTCAAAAGGTCCCGGGTTCGAATCCCGGTAGGAACAAATGTTTGTATGATGAGTACGAACATTTGTTTACGAGTCATGGATGTTTATATGTTTATTTAGTATATTTATATACATATTATTATCATTATTTCTCCGTTATCTAGTATCCATAACACAAGCTCTTAATGATGCTTACTTTGGGCTAGATAATAGGTGTGAGTGTATAAAAATTAAAAAAAAAAAAAAAAAAAAATCATCTATCTAACACCATCTCATTGAGACTATTCATAAGAGCCCAAACACGCTATATCTGCTGTAAGTTTCTGAAGAATTAAGCATTTCACAGACTTTATGATGGCATAGGATCAGCTCAAGGATAGTATGTCATGGAAATGTCACCGAAGTGACAGTACACGAAATTTCAAATCAATCGGATGTGTAAAAGTAAGTAAAACCATGTACAAAATGAGCTGATAGTCATCAAACGCCTGAACTGATCTTCATAAATTATAGCTAAGAACCATCGTAGGCACATCAGCTTTCAAACAAAAAAAACGAATCAAAATCGGTCCATTCGTTTAGGCGCTACGATGCCACAGACAGACACACAGATACACAGACAAACACGTCAAACTTATAACACCCCTCTTTTTTCGTCGGGGGCTAAAAAGTACTCACGCAAAAGGCCTCCATGAAGCAGTTTTGAATCGTCAAAAATCACATAGTACAAAAATAATAGGTAACCTTAGTTAGACCATAACAACTTATGGTCTAAGAATAAGATGTAGATATTTGAAAGTGGCAAACCATTTCTATGAAGTAATATAGCCCATGTATACATTTATTGTCGCATTGACGGCACCACCATGTATAATTGTTTTGTTTGTAACAACTAAGTAATATCACTTAAATTTAAGTTATTTTTGACCACCTGAAACCACCTAGTTAGTCTAGTTACCAAGCATTGAAAGGCTGCTGTGGTGATTTAAATGGGGTTTCCTTTTGACAGTGTCTGATGCTAACAACAAATGACGTCACACACTGAGATTGGCGTTTGTTGTCACGTGACCTGAGAATGATTTAAATGCATTTTGTTTATTAAATATTGTTTAAATTCCGTAACATTGCAATAAACTATTGTTATTTGGGATTTCTAATGTAAAAACTGCCACTTCGCTTTAAATTAAATTAAATTTGAATACAGGCAACATCCCTGTTTTTAAGTTGTCCGTATCAGTGCTGGACATCATTAGGTACATCTATTGATCGTTTACAACACATACAAAAGCTTACAATCTGAGCCGTGTATGTAGATCCTTAAGCCTGTCCCCCATTACAAGGATCACGTACAATGTGTCCCGTGACGTCACCGCCGGACTCCCATATACAGCACAATGACACAATGGGCTGGTAGACAATGCTCCATCAGCTGATATCCTGGCCTTTGTGTGGCCAGCTTTACACTGTCGGGAATTATAGTGTGTTTCTTATTAAGTACATATAAGCTCATGAGTTTGTTTAATAAATGCTGACACATTGCCCATCCCCAATCACAAAAAAGGATAACTGGTTGTAATTATATCGTGTAGCCTCTAGCAATCATATTTGGGCATTATAATAAGCTTATTATCTTTGCAACAAAAGTCACGTACTTTCAAAAATGGGTACCTACGTATTGCACATTTCTTTCAGAATTTATACTGTGAGCATATTTTTTTGGACCGACTATTGCTCCTGGACCCAGATACTTAGCCTTTACAGCGTATCCTGAGGTTTAGATGAGTCCTCAATAATTAACAGAGGGAATCTCCTCTGAAGGATATTCTTATCGACTTGCATAACTTCCCGGGGAGGTTTCGGAGACCGTTCATACCTATACTTGGCGTCAAACTCTCCTAACATTTTCAATACAACAACTGCAAAAATAATGAAATAGGTATATCTAACTTGCTTTTTGCCTTCAATCAGGAGAATTTATTTGACAAACAAAACTTTATCTAGACTAAAATCTATTTAAAAAAGATAAGTAGGTACAGCTGATTGCACTAGAAATAATTGTTAAATCAATAAAACAATCATTACCGAGTGACAGACATGAAACATTGTAAATGCGTGTTAGGTACATCAACACAATATCACCGAATATACCTCGGACGGTGACCGGCCGCGGCCTGTCAGCCCGGGATGGTAATGACCTGTCCTGCACGCACGCCACCTAACAAACAACAATCCGGTTGCTATGTTCAGAAATGGTTCGGAATTTTTACTAATAGATGGTTTTTTCATAATGTATCCATTGCAGCCGTCTGGTTAAATCGGCCGCTTAACTAGACGGCTAGCCCGTTGATTGAATGCCGGCATCCAATCAAACGGCTGAAGTAACAACTAGCCAAGTCATTAAGTGCAACGTTTAGCCAGATGGCTGAACGTCATGTCAGCTGTCTGGTTTAAATTAGCCAATCAATTGGACGCCTAGGCAGGTCATTAATATTGAAGAGCATTCAATTGGATGCCGGCGTTTAATCAACGGGCTAGCCATCCAAATAAGCGGCGAATTTAACGGCGATATATTAACGAGGACCGGATCCTTCAGTTTCTTCTTTAACATGACAGATAAAAACCAATTGTGTCTGGAATATGTTGGCTTGACAGGTAAATTCAGGGCTCCTGTCTGCTAAACCAAAGGTCTCTGGGTCGGGCTTCGGTAAGGGAAAGATATTTGTATAATGAGTCAAGACATTTGTTCACTGGATTATGGATATTAGTACGAGTAGGTATGTTTATGCATACTGGATATTATATTGAAAGTAGTTCTGTCTGTTTGTTACGTTTTAAATTCTAAACCGCTTTCTAGAACTAAGAGTGGTTACTTTGAAAAGTGGTGGAAAGATTAGAGGAAATTAAGAGGGTTCATATTTTCCTCTAATCTTTCAACATTCGATGAGCAATCTTTGAGACGTTTAGTCTAGTAGAGCAGATCATCACCAGCCTAAATACGTCCCACTGCTGGGCACAGGCTTTCCTACATGGAAGAAACACATGAGGAGTTTGGGCCATGACACCACCACGATGGGCCAATGCGGGTTGATGGGTTATGCGGTTGCAGGAACAAGCGGGACCAACGGCTTAACGTACCTTCCGAAGCACGGAGGAGCTCGAGATAACAAACTGTGATTTACCCATCCCAGGGTCGACCATGGCGAAAGTTGCTTTGTTTTCGTATCGAAACCAGAGCGCTCAAACCAATACGCCACCGAGCTCCTCGTGTGAAGCAGTTACCCAGACCATATCTAATCTGTGCCCGTACTGTGAAAGGTTGCGGGTTCGGTGTCCGAACAGGACGTCATATTTTTCTGTATACAAAGTTGTCAGAGTTGTTTCACATTCATAATATTTTTATAGATTGTTACTGAAGTTAGAAAAACAATATCCGACAGCGACAAAGGCACATTTAAATTTACAAGTAGCATCGGCGATTACTTTTCGAAAGCCTTAGGTATTACAGGCTACCATTACTGCTCTGGATAGCGAAGGTGAAGATGCATAAGCCTGCTAACGAATGCACTTAATTGCCCAGTTGGATAAACTATACCATTCAGTAGATTTATTTCACCCAGGTGAGTTTCCCTGGGAAATTAAGTAAGTCTACAAAGGAAAAGCTTGGTAATGAGCCAGGACTGATCAATAAATAGTTAAAATGATATTTTAAAACAGAAAAAATTAAAATAAATATAAAAACACCAAAATGGGGAAAAAATTAAATTAATTATGTACCTATACTTTATCATATTTTAATGTTTTTGATGCATTTGTTTATTTAAACGCCTACTATATTGTAACTGTTCTGACTTGCCTATCCGATTTTATTCCCAATCCACGATCCTACCAACCTAGTACCTAGCGCCACCTATCCAACTTCATGAAGAACAATATTCCGGCACGACAACGCGCGATTGTTGCGCCCTCAACACAATGCATTCTGCTAGAGAACTTGCCATTGCGCACTAAGACACGAAGAAGTCTCGCCGTCACGGTCGGTACGAACGCCGCGAGAATAAAACTTTGAAATTTCGGAAGTTGTTTAATGTGTAAGCCGGCTCCATCTCACGATACACCAGATATCTAGTGCAGAAAATAAAAACAAGAAACACCATTGAAGAAAGCAGATCTGGAGCCGCCCGCAGCAACTAACCAAGTGAGTCCCTTCCTTCATTATTCTGTTTCCTGGTGGGTCAGACTAACTTCGCCACAGTAGGTCAAACAGTAGCAAGGTCAAGGAAAATTAAAATCGAAAACTTAATTTCTAATCATTTTAAGTGGTCCATTCGAGCACAGATCGCCTATGGTACTGGTTTTAACCTGCTTAAAACTCCAGTTTACAATTCTTTAGAATAATACCTAAATTAGCAATTATTATAATATAGCGTAACATTCATTTCCAATCATATTTTTTGTTATTTTGGGTATCTACAATACACCTATTCACTGTTGATTACCTACAATCAAATCACGTCACCGCGTAGGACCTCCCGGAGCGAGCCCATAACAGCCGCACCGGCATCTCAATTGTTTACATATGAGCTAACTTATGGTGTGAAACATAAACAAACCGGTAACGTGATAGCGAATAGAATAGGCACAGTATTACGAATAGGGAAATAGGCAAATAAGCATAGTTACACGTCACAGGCCGATTATTTTTATAAATTAGCTTTCCTAACTAGTGAATATTGATATTGTTAACAATGATGAGTGCCTAGGTAGCTAGACGAGACGTATAAATCGTATAATACTACATATTAAGAGTGTTCGTGCCTGCGAGACAACATGACAGACGAACACAATGAAACCGAAAGAAAACTTAAATTAGTTGAAACGCAACGAGAATATGCGTTTCGTGATATGCAAATTTTGTTGGATTTATCTTCAAATATTCACGCGGAAAAATCAGTGTTGTCTAAATTTAAAGCGAGGTTCAAAAGGATTGAGAACTTACGCAGTGAATTCATTGAGTACAATTCGCGGATAAATGAATTAAAGTTAATTATAAAACCGGGTGATAAGATTGACTTAAAGGCAGTACAGGCGTTCGATGACATGTACTATAGTGTTATCGGCGTCGCAGACGCAGTTCAAGCGGCCGAACACGACGAGGCCGTGGCGAGCGCCCCGCGCGTTGCGGACCGACTCGGCGCGGGCAGTAGCGGCGCCAGCTCCGAATTATATTATCATAGCGCGAAAACTTTCCACAGATTACCGAATCTGGAATTACCTAAGTTTGACGGTAATATTGAACATTGGCAAACGTTTTTTGAGACATTTTCATCACTTGTACATGACAATAGTAGTATAAGTTCAGTCGAAAAATTCCATTATTTGCTATCGTGCCTCTCGGGGCCGGCTTTATCTATTGCTAAAGGTATTCCTGTTACTTGTGACAATTATGAAATTGTTTTTAACGCTCTTATTGAACGGTTTGAAAATAAGCGCATTTTGGCAGTTAATTATTTAGATAAAATTTGTAATTTTTCAGTTTTAAAACCGAATAATTTCTCAGAGCTACGGAATTTTACAAATGTCTTAAATGAAACGATTAACGCCCTTAAAGCTATGAAAATAAAACAACTGGATGAATTTATTTTATTTTATTTAGCTTCTCGGATTCTTGACACTGACACGCGTAAACGTTTCGAGTCTCAAAACCAAGAACGGATACCTACGTTTTCTAATTTATTGTCATTCCTACAAGGCTATGTCAAAGTAGTAGAAGCTAGTCAATCTGGCGTCTTACTGGGTTCTAGTGCTCAAATACGGTTCAATAATAAGAGTAATTATATGGAACTAACACAACACAAAAATAAATATAATTATAAATCCACATCGTTGCCGTCGAGTGCTTCTTCCCATGCTCCGATTAGTGATCAGCCTTCAATTAATTGTAGATATTGTAGCCAGCCTCATGTTATTTTTAAATGCGCAAAATTTCAACAACTGAGCGTTCCAGAAAAATATAAGGTAGTTTCCCAGCATAATTTATGCGGCAACTGTTTACGCCCAAATCATAAAGTAAACCAATGTTATTCTAAATCGTCTTGCTTTGTGTGCGGCAAACGTCATCATAGTTTGTTGCATGATACTGGGTCCACTGTAGCGATTCCTAGTGTGTCTACTGAAATGACTGACGGTTCAGAGGAGTGCGACAAAATTGAGTCACCAACAGTACATGAGAGTTCAATTACAACTAGTACTTATTTAGGGCATAGTCGTGCATTGGTTTTACTTGGTACGTGTATAGTACGGGTATACGGACACTCTGGTGCCTCTCAACCGACATTTGCACGCGCGCTGATTGATAGCGGCGCGCAGGATTGTTTCATGACGACATCGCTAGCGCAACGTTTGTGCTTACCCATACGTCGTTGTAATATAACCGTGGCGGGTCTAGGTAAAAATGTTGTGCATCAAATAAAAGGTGAAACATCCTGTACAGTACAGCCTCGTGATTCAGATGATCCAAAATTGGTTATTAATGCAATTGTCATGGATAAGATTACTAGTAAAATGCCTACAGTTCAGATACCATCTACCGTGCGTGATAATTTTAAACATCTAGTACTTGCTGATACACACTTTGACAAACCATCAGATATTGACTTGTTGTTGGGTGCCGAGCAATTTCATGAGATTTATGATGGCCAGCGCTTAACTTTAGGTGAAGGACCAGTTGCATTACATAGTATCTTCGGGTGGGTTCTTACGGGCAAGGTTAATCCCGTCTGTCGCCCACCATCCACCGTCTCTTCCCTTGTAGCTTCTACTCGTATACTCGATGACGTAGTCAAGCGATTTTGGGAGGTCGAAGAGCCACCGAAAGCAGTTATATTGAACCCCGAAGATGTTAAATGTGAGGAGTTGTACACAAAATTAGTCTCACGTAAGCCCGATGGTCGGTACGTCGTTCCGTTACTATTAAAGGAGCCGTACGACATTCTAGGTGAATCTTTGACAAACGCAAAGTCGCGGTTAGGTAAATTGGAGAAAAAACTCGAACGAGATGTAGAGTTAAGTAAAGGCTATAGCAGTTTTATGACCGAGTATGAAAGCTTAGGTCACATGCAACCGGTTAGTCTCGGGTCCGGAAAATTCGTTATACCACATCATTGTGTTGTTCGCCCAGATAGTGCAACAACTAAACTTCGTGTTGTTTTCGATGCAAGTTCGAAAACAACGAACGGCAAGTCGTTAAATGATATAGTGTACACTGGTCCTAAGCTTCAAAATGACATTGTAGAAATATTGACTAAATTTCGTTTACAATCAATCGTATTTACAGCAGATATTACAAAAATGTACCGCAATATTGAGTTACGTCCCGAAGATAGAAAGTGGCAACATGTGCTCTGGAGAACTTTACCCGTGGATCCCGTCCTAGAGTACGAACTGAATACCGTTACTTATGGTGTCACCAGTTCACCATTTTTAGCGATACGTACACTACACCAACTTGCAGCTGATCATGGCTCTGATTATCCTCAGGCAGCTGAAGTCATACGTCAAGATACATTTATGGACGATATTACCGCTGGAGCACCTAATTTGGCTCAAGCGCTTAACTTAAAAGATGAGCTTGTTAATCTCCTTCAGTGTGCTCAATTCCAACTACGCAAGTGGAGTAGCAATTCTAAGGAATTTATTGCTGCCCTTCCTATTGAACATTGTCAAGTTCCTAAAACTTTTAGCGATAAAAATCATCAGAATATTATCAAAATATTAGGTGTTCAATGGGACCCTAATGAAGACTTTTTTACCTACGCCATCTCAGAATTAAATCCAAGTTTCACCAAACGTGCCATTTTATCATGTATAGCTCGTATTTATGATCCAGTTGGGTGGCTGGCACCCTTCGTGCTTGTTGCAAAATTATTATTACAAGACCTTTGGCGTCATAATCTAAATTGGGATGACCCTGTACCAACGGAGATTGCACACCAATGGAAAAAGTTTATTCATGACATACAATATGTTAAAACAATTAGAGTTCCTCGAAAAATGACAGTTGACGATGCCAACTACTATCAATTGATAGGTTTCTGTGATGGGTCTTCTAAAGCCTACGGATGCTGCGTGTACTTAAGAAGTGTCAGTGCTAATACATGTCAAGCAAAGCTGTTAATAGCTAAGTCAAAACTAGCACCTATTAGACCCGTAACTGTTAATCGCATTGAACTCTGTGGCGCCGTTCTGCTCTCTCGTATTCTTAAACATATGTTTAATTTACTTCAAACTAAACTTACTATTAAGAAAGTTATCGCATTCACTGATAGTAGCACCGTGCTTGCTTGGTTGCACACTGAACCTCACAAGTTGAAAACTTTTGTGGCTCATCGAGTGGTAAAAATAATCGATTATGTTCCTCTCGAAAACTGGCTGCACGTGTCAACCCATGATAATCCTGCTGATCATTGCAGTCGAGGTTTAACTTCTACAGAGCTATCAAAGTGTTCGTCCTGGTGGGCAGGACCAGAATGGTTTAAGACTGATGCTTCTTGTTGGCCAGTGAAATACTCGTGGGATTCTACCCAATCTGTGCCTGAATTACGCATAGATACTTCTCTAATGCAAACTACAACTTCTTCTATTGAGCCTGCAGTCATAACAGATTTACTACAATATTATTCTTCCTTTTCACGTTTACAACGGATCTTTGCTTGGTGTTTGCGTGCGGTAGCAGGTTTCAAACGTATTACTTCAAAAAATAGTACCGCGTTAACTACAAACGAACTGGAGCAGTCATTATTGCGTTTAATTTTAAATGAGCAACAACTGTACTTGACTGAGAAGGTTAAAGCGTCTAGGGCCATACAAAAGCTTCACCCTTTCGTCGATAAAGTAGGCCTTCTCCGAGTGGGGGGACGCCTCAAACAATCTAACTTGCCGGTTTCATCCAAACATCCATATTTGTTACCAAAATCATCACGTTTGTCTTTACTAATCGTAGATTCCTTTCATGTGACTTACTTGCACTGCGGACCTCGAACTTTACAATCTATCATTCAGCGTAAATTTTGGATTCTTGGAATTCGTAATTTAATCCGATCTCGTTTATCAAAATGTATCCCTTGTTTCAAGGCAAAACCTATACCTTGTCAACCCCTAATGGGAGATCTTCCTCCATCGAGAGTTCAAAAAACGCGTTGCTTCCAAAAGGTTGGTATAGATTTTGCGGGACCCTTTGTGATAAAAGAAAGTAAAAGAAAAGGTTCCAGAACCTATAAGGTCTATGCTTGCGTCTTTGTGTGCCTCGCTGTTAAAGCAATCCACATCGAAGTGGTGACTGAATTGTCTACTTGTGCATTTATTGCCGCGTTAGACCGTTTTATAGCGCGCCGGGGTCTTTGCACATTTGTTGTGACCGATAACGGTACTAATTTTGTTGGAGCAAAACGATATCTCAACGAATTGCATCAAGTAATTTGTGCGAATCATGACATGCTTATATCAAATTTGGCAAAACGAGAAATTGTCTGGCATTTAAACCCCCCAACTGGCAGCCATTTTGGTGGACTTTTCGAAAGTGGAGTTAAATCCATGAAGTATCACCTGAAACGTGTCATTGGGACACAGGTACTAACTCTTGAAGAATTGATGACAGTACTTACTAAAATTGAAGCGGTGCTAAATTCTCGACCTTTGTGTAACTTATCTTCTGCTCCCGATGAAATAGATATACTAACTCCGGGTCACTTTTTAGTCAACGGTCCTCTGGGATCTTTGCCCGAACCTGAACTGGCTGAACAATACGTTTCACCTCGAGAACGTTGGCAGATGCTACAGAAGCTAACCCAGTCCTTCTGGCGTATTTGGCAGCGTGATTACCTCCATACTTTGCAACAACGTGCAAAGTGGTTTCAGGGCCAATCTAACGTCCAATGTGGAGACCTGGTACTCATAGTTGATAACAATCTACCTCCATTAGAGTGGCGTTCAGGCAAAGTGATAACTTTGCACCCTGGTAATGATGGGATAGTAAGAGTAGTTACTCTGCGTACAGTGCGTGGTCTCGTCCGAAGGCCTGTAACTAAGCTTTGTCCATTACCTATAAATAATTGATGCTTATCGCTATCTGTAAATTCCTTCGTAATGTGTAAGTTATGAAGTAATTGTAGTTTTCACTATTTTAGAATAAGATTTTTTAATTTTTTTACTTTTTATAAACTAAGTTGTGTAAGGCAATTGTCGACTATCCTGACTTGCTACTTGTTTGTACTTTTGAAATCTTAAACGATTTCAAGTGGGGGAATTATGTTCTGACTTGCCTATCCGATTTTATTCCCAATCCACGATCCTACCAACCTAGTACCTAGCGCCACCTATCCAACTTCATGAAGAACAATATTCCGGCACGACAACGCGCGATTGTTGCGCCCTCAACACAATGCATTCTGCTAGAGAACTTGCCATTGCGCACTAAGACACGAAGAAGTCTCGCCGTCACGGTCGGTACGAACGCCGCGAGAATAAAACTTTGAAATTTCGGAAGTTGTTTAATGTGTAAGCCGGCTCCATCTCACGATACACCAGATATCTAGTGCAGAAAATAAAAACAAGAAACACCATTGAAGAAAGCAGATCTGGAGCCGCCCGCAGCAACTAACCAAGTGAGTCCCTTCCTTCATTATTCTGTTTCCTGGTGGGTCAGACTAACTTCGCCACAGTAGGTCAAACAGTAGCAAGGTCAAGGAAAATTAAAATCGAAAACTTAATTTCTAATCAGTAACAATTACGAATAAAGAAAGAAAACGATGAAAAGATATTTTCTTCAGGCGGGAATCGAACCCGTGTCTCCTGACTTTCGGCCAGACGCAATGACCACTACGCCACCGGAGCACTATAACTTGCTAATTTCTTCGCCGCTTTCTTTGCGCTTTTTAGGTATACTTATTTTACAAAAAAAAAATTTTTTATGTTGGTGCTCAGCTGTTTCTAGAAATAATAAAAAAGTGTAGCACCAACTCCGAAGCAATAAATACCTAATAAAATTAATTTATTTTTTCCTCTTTAATGTTTTGAAGTCGGTTTTTATTTTGGTTTAAAAATTGGTTTTTCCACAATGTATAATGATAAATTTAGAAGGTTAAAGCCCGATGAGTGATCGTAGACTAACCTGCTAGTATTCCAATTCCAACGTAAATAGAATTATCAGAAACACCACTGAAAGTATCAAGAAAGCAAAAATCCGCAATTTCGCTAACATTGATAATTTAATTATTCCAGTTATTTTGATTTTAAAACCAAACACTGTTATTAATCTGTGACCAAACTATCACTATATAATTTGTTACATTTAGATAGTAAGTATGTATACCTTTTCAATCAAAAAAATAATTGTCCAAATCGGTTTTTATATGTCTGAGTTTTGCGGTAACAAACATACAAAGAAACATACAGCTGCAAACCTATAAAAAAAATCATATCCTAAAGTAGGAACGTTTTTCATTTTTCTTTAACATCTTTAATTTTTAACATTAATTTATTAGATTTTTTTTGTATTTTTTTATCGCTTGCTACGCTTATTCTTGTTTCACGTTTATTGCAAGTAATTTCTGCTTAATAAGTAAATCTAAATTTGATTGGTTAGTTTTTCGAGCTCAACAGTTTTTATTTCACGTCCGTAATCGATAAGGAAATGTAGTGTAGATTAGGTGTATCTTTTTACACACCGCACTGTGTAATACTCGTATATTGACTAAGTATTATATAATTTGAACATAATAGATGAGAACCGAACGGTAAAATCAAGTCATAAAATACTTACAGTAGACTTTTACAAGTGCTTACTAAGGTGCTTAGTAACAAGACAAAATAATATTTGTACATAGTTTGCTACGGAAATTTAGTGCCGTAGCTGCGTAGAAATGAATTTCTACATAGCTACGGTAAAATTGAAAATAACTACTTTATGAATTCACTTCAATATCTGGTAGATTAGTATACTGTTCGTATTACAAAAAAAGTGTATCAGAATCCTAGTTAATATTACTGATCGAGAGAGCTGCAGGCCTCATTTTAGGAGTCTGAACATCCTTACCTTAATATCTATGTATATTCTGGAAATCTGTAATTTTGTACAAAGGCATAAAAATCTTTATACTCAAAGTAGGGGCTTTTCAACATCCAGATTAAATAATTTGCGAGATAAAGATATGTTGGCCCTACCATCTACAAAATTGGCTTTGGTGCGATCAGGGGTATATTGCATGTCAATAAGAATTTACAACAAACTGCCTAAAAATATAAATAATTTAGAAAATTATTGTAAATTTTATAAGATCTTAAAAGGAATCCTTATACAAAAATCTTTTTATACCTTGCAGGAATTCCTGGAATGTAATAATTGGTAGGTTAATAGTTTTATCTTAGATTTTGTATACATAATGATTTTTTTATATAATAAGTAAAATAATTTTGCTGTGCCCTTACAGGGTTTATGTGAGAACGTGAAATTTAATTTAAGACCTTTTTGTAACCACATAATTGCAATAAATGATTATGATTATGATTATACAAAATGGATAAATACTTATAATTAAAAAGGTCGATAATTGAACTGAAAAACTAAACTAAAGGCGATTCATTAGTTTCAACTATACCGTAGTAACGTAGAAATGAAATTCTACGTAGCTACGGTAAAAGTTTCCGTAGCAAGTTACGTACAATTATTTTTCATTGTTATCATTTTCAAACTTTCACTACCGTGGAAATTATTATATCTAAAATAGTTTAAACATAAATTAGTCCGTGGTAAAAATATAAAAAGGTCCCTTATTCCTAATAAACGTTTTTCTTACTGACTAGTAATATTTTCTAATTAATAGATATATAGAAATTCTTTATCTACACATGCAAAAGTATTCAATGTAATATCTTTAATTTTCACTATTTTTAAATATTCCTTGAATATTTACAATAAAGGAAAACTACCATAAAAGTTCGTACAGATTCGACAGAAAACGTAACAAAGATTGCATTACCATTTTAAAGCATCCACTTGCGCTATTTAAAAAAGACGAAAATTCAAAACATTCTCAATTCAAAAGGTGCGCGTGTATCGTAAAAAGTTTTGGGCGGTTCAGCTGCACGCGACCCGAACGAGCCGACCCCACGCGGGACACTGGGAACGTGCCGGTCCCGCCACTGTATATAAACAAAGGAGAACGTAGTATACCTGGGACTTGCAGAGACTAATCTCAGGAATGAAAATTGTATTTCTGCAAGAAAAAAATCTGATAATCGGGAGTTTTGGATTTCGTATCTGGAAATTCGGAAATAGTGGCAAGCCTAACTACGACACATTTTCCTCGTCGTCAATCCTGTAAGCCCACTGTGAAATGTATTTTCGAAAATTATGGAAAATATAAAACGACGACTCAAAGACGTAAAAACGTTTCTGAAAAATGTTTGAAACTATGAACGACTACATGAAAACCATGTCTTTTTACTACCCAATGCTTGTTCTTGTACTTGTAAATTCACAAAATAAAAATAGGAAATAAATGTAGTTTAACGTAAAAATACTACAATTAAATAATCATAAGGACTAATATTAGGATTAAGGATACATTTAATTTATACATTTATTCTAATACGCTCAAAATACGATCCAAACACAAAATTGACATTCTACATATTACACACGATAGGTAACGAAGGAAAAGTAATCGCAAAATTATTTAAAATCTCTAGTAAAAAAGAATTGATTCAATTTTCCATTTTCCAGAAACATTCTGTTTATTTCTCATATTCTATGCGCACCATTGCGCACGTGCGGGATCTTGACGTGACTTTAATTTGAATTTGGAACAAAATTAAATTCGCGCCATATTTATGGCTTTTGGGGGGAAATCGAGAGTGGGAAGTAAAAGGTTTTGCCGGGCCCCGGAATATTGCCTTTTAAGAAGCTTAAAAGAATTTACTGTTACTTTTGTATTGTTAGATCATGGTTTAAATTTAATTATGCGGCTTTTATCAAATTTTTTGTGGCCTAATAGTATTGAGAAACACTGATTACTAAACGAAAACGCCGGAAATATATATACATATATTCTTTTACATCATAAAATCGTCACATCTCACTGCACAAAAAAAAAAAGAAAGAAAAAAGTTCATGATATAAACCATGTGAAGATTTATTTACCATTGGGCATTAATTTTCCAATCTGAAGGCATCTCTAGATCTGCACCAATCCGTCCGTACCAATGTACATAATGTAAAACCGCGGTCTAAAATATTTAGGAACCATCATAACGTTTATAATTGCATACACAGATCTGTGTCACGGAGTCGATGATATAATTTGACTAGACATCATAAGGCATAGATTTTCTCCAGCTTACACAAAAGATCGCCATGTGCTTATTGAGGAAGCGTTATGTTGGGAGCTTGATGGGGACTCGTCTCCTACTCCTAACATAGCACTTACAACAAAAGGGCCGATTTTAATTCGGTCTATTTCGTTTGAAAACTGTGATCGAGATAATTTTTAGCTATGATTTACGAAGATTTGTTCCGGCGTTTATGACTATCACCTTATTTCCTACTTGACCAGAGGGTCTTATTAACTTTCACAGATCCGATTGATTTGACATTTAGTTTACCGTTATTTCGGTGGTATTTGCAAGAGCTGATCCTGTACCATCAAATAGTCAGCTGGATGCTCATCATCATCATCATCATCATCACCAGCCTATATACGTCCCACTGCTGGGCACAGGCCATCCTACATAGGAGAAACACATGAGGAGCTTGGGCCATAACACCACCACGCTGGCCCATAGCGAGTTGGTCGGTTAAAGCGGTTGCAGGAACCACCGGGACCAAAGGCTTAACGTGCCTTCCGAAGCACGGAGGAGCTCGAGATTATAAATTTTTGATTGACCCATCCCAGGATCGACCGCGGCGAAAGTTGCTTTGTTTTCGTAATCGAAATCAAAGCGCTCAAGCCACTACGCCAACGAGCTCCTCGATGCGTGATGCTCAAGTCTTCAGAAACTTACAGGAGATATAGTGGGCTCATAAGAATAGTCTCAGTAATATTGTGTTAGATAGATGATTAATGAGGCCGGCGGTTACTGAAATTTTAAATTTTATATGATTATAGGGTAGGCAACAAGGCAGCACGTGAGTAATGCCCAATTGCTACGAGCGTCTATTCTATACTGACGTGAAGGCAGTATTAATTATTATAATTTATGCGTTGCTTTTTATTAACATTTTCTAGAATGTAATATTGACATTACAATAAATACTTAAAAAATATTTAAAAAAATGTATATATTTGATAAAAAAACAAAAAAATTACAAGACACCCGGATTGTGAAATTTCTCGGGTTCGCATCCCGCTCCAGCGCCCTTAATCACAACTGTCGGAAAAGAATCGAATTTCGGAATCTTTAAACCCGTCACTTTTTATCGCGGTGCGTCAAAGCGAGACGGCATGTGACTTTTCAAATCGAATCCGTGATCCGACAGTTTGTGGATAAGGAGGCTGGTCGTGTATTTTCCTAGTTTCTAGACATTTTTCGTAGTTACCTCTTGCAAACGGTCGTGTCTTTCGTCATCGCGGCGCGTTCGCAGGTCGATTGTCTGGAAGCCGTCGTCTGTGCCCTCGAAGGCTTTGTTCACGCACCCGCCGTCAGCCATTGTGGTTGTCTGTAGGCAAAAATCATTACATAATTACTAAATGATTATTTGACATCAACGATAATACATTATGTGTCATTTTTGCTGATCAGCAACCCTGCCATGAACAGATTATTTTCAAACCAACAAAATAACTAAGAACAAAACACGAGGCTAACTTTAAGTTTATAGAGCAGCCAATGAAATTATCAAATGAATAAGATGTTTATTTGAAAGTTGCAAAACATTTCTATGAACTAATATAGCCCATGTTTTAATTTATTGTCGTCACCATCCTGTATATATATAATTTTTATCTAATCTAACAAAAAACATATGTCATAAACATATTCCCAAATTAAAGGCACGACAAATTTATCGACTAGAAATCTGAAATAAATATTATATAATAAGATTTTCAAATTAATCTAAAACACACATTAATAAGAATTACGTCGAGCATAATTTATTAGTAAACTACAAAAAAACTAAAATAATTAAATTTGTACTTCGCCAAAAATCATCCCTCAATGTGCAGGCTCAAAGCTAAAAACACCGTTCTCTATTGGGTATAGTGATAACAATCTGAATTGGCAAACGCACATAGAAAAGATTAAATAGAAACTGTCTAATTTTTGGTACGCACTTTATGAGCTCAAGACGAGTACTGACAAAAAAAACTGCTATCTCAGCGTATTATGCTTATGCCTTCTCGAGGCTAAGCTATGAACTTATTCTGTGGGGTAAGCGCAAGCATATTCATGATCATGATGTTTTCATTTTACAGAAAAAAATATATGTATAATAGTTGTTATTTAAACTTAACATTGGCGACTAAGGTTGATGAATGTCAAGTCCTTTTGAGCTTGTCATAAAAAATATTGTAGCTCTGTTTTGTCTGTTTGGTTTTGTGAATAAATTATTATTTATTACTACGCGCTTTTAGCACTTATATCTCAAAATCCTTCTAATGTTCCTTAGCTCTTAAGACTACATTACCAGATTTTATAAAATTGCATTCTGTATCAGTAAACAAAATGTTTAAACCTTTTTGAGTCATACTATTTACAGAAATCAAATGAACAGTAAGATCCGGTACAAACATTACATCATTCAAAGTTATATTTACAATTTTACCGTCGAAGTTCATCGAAAAATAAATGTCACCTATACCGCGTACATCTAATATATTGCCATTCGCAACACACACTTCTTTCGTCAAAGACGGCTTCAAGCAATCGAACCACTCACGACATCCTGTAATATGGTTTGTAGCTCCGCTGTCAATAAACCAAGAATGATTGTCGCTGTTATTGAGAACTGCCAAAGCCAGATTGGTAGATACTACACCTTGTGCAGTACAATTTTTCTTCAAGTGACCTTTCGATCGATATTTCCAACACCACAGCTTCTTATCCTTATGTGACGAATAAATATTCTTTGATGTACCAGCGCGAGAATTCTTGTTATCAGGCGTACTATACTTGTTCTCAACACGCTTGCGTGTGAACAAACAGTCATCGCCAACATGCGCACTACTGTTCCATCGCTTGTCTTTTAAACATTTTCTGTTTAACCATGTCTGTAGAGATCTCAACACCTGAATGTTCTAACGCCATAATCATAGGCTCATACTTCTCTGTCAAACCCTGAAGCATAATGGCAGCAAGGAATTCATCGTCAACAGGTTTCCCCATACTTCACAATTGGTCCGCAATACCTAGAATCTCATTGACATATAATTCCATAGTATCAAAATGAATCAACTTCATAGAACACAAGTTACGTAGTAGTATCAACCTTCTGTACAACCCTTTGTCGTCGTATGCTTTTTGCAGACAGTCCCCATACTTCTTTAGCGGTTTTCGCCTGTACGATATGAGCATAACATGATTTGTCAACCGTTAGACAGAGCCTAGAACGAGCTTTATCCTCCCTGCGGGATTTTTGCTCTGCGGTCTCTCCAGTGACGATCTCACCAGTCACACTACTCCACAAGTTCTCAAAAATTAATAGATTCTTTACCTGAAAGCTCCAATCTCTATAGTTACCGGCTCCTTTTAGGTTTTCAGTATGACTTATAGCACTGCCCGAATCCATATTTTAAAACTTGTAAATCACAATAAATTATACTTATTTTTGACCAGCCCGCCTAGCATGACCACCGAAACGCGATATGATACTATATGATAAAGCTATTTATCGCTTCGAACTGTCAAAAATCATTGGATATAACCGCTATCTTAAAATGTATACAATACAAGTTCGCAGTTTCGATAAAATTTCAAGATGGCGGTTATATCCAATGATTTTTGACAGTTCGAAGCGATAAATAGCTTTATCATATCGCGTTTCGGTGGTCATGGTAGGCGGGCTGGGCCCATAACCTAATGGAATTTTGAGATAAAAGTGGTGTTTCCAGCTAAGGCGGTCATGGCGCTTTGTGGCGTGTCCATGTTATGGGAGGGTGTTGTTGTAACTTAACATTGGCCACTAAGGTTGATGAATGTCAAGTCCTTTTGAGCTTGTCATAAAAAATATTGTAGCTCTGTTTTCTCTGTTTGGTTTTGTGAATAAATTATTATTTATTACTACGCGCTTTTAGCACTTATATCTCAAAATACCATTAATAGTAAACATAGACAATACGGAATCATGTAGACCGCACTTTGCACAGCTAAAAATACTTACTAACAATAACGAGTATGTATATCTTGGAATTATGCAAATTTATTAGAAACCACCCTAAAATCTTTGAAAGTGCAAAACAGATTAAGCGATATGCCCCTAGAACAAACTTGGAAAAAAATTTACTTTACCAAATATTCGAATTGACATGTACAACTCTAGTCTTTATGTGACCGCAATAAGAATTTATCATCACTTACCAAATGACAAAATAAATGAGCGGAACACTTCACAAACAAAATAATTTTTTTTATTAATTACCAAAAGTTATTACAATATCAATGAATATTTCATGATAAATTGACATGAAAAAAGATATGCTAGTAATGTTTACATAGGAAAAATTAATAATAATAATAAAAAATCTACTAATACACAGTCTGAGTTCCATTTTTTTAAAATAATGATGTAATTGAAATCTGAATTTTAGATATTTATGTTATTTGCTATGCCCAACGGGCATCATAATGTTTCAAAAATATTATATTTTACATCTGTACGTACTCATACATGAAAGCAATAAAGTACGTTGACTTTGAAAATAAAATTGAAAATTTTAAATTATTTCCAGCATTATTATTCATCTATCTAACTAAATCTCATTGAGACTATTCTTATGAGCCCAAACACGATCTGCTGTAAGTTTTTAAAAAATTAAGCATCCCGCAGATTTTTTGATGGCATAAGATTAGCTCAAGGTTAGTTAGTGTGTCATGGGAATGTCATCGAAATGACAGTACCTACACCAAATTTCAAATCAATCGGATGTGTGAAAGTTAGTAAAACCCTTTTATCGTGTAAAAATGATCTGATAGTCATCAAACGTCTTCATAAATTATTGCTGAGAACCATCCTAGTCACGTCAGCATTCAGACAAAAAAAAACAAACCAAAATCGGTCCATTCGTTTAGGAACTACGATGCCACAGACTGACAGACAGATACAAACAGACACGTCAACCTTATAACACCCCTCTTTTTTCGTCGGGGGTAAAAAAAGAGACAATATTCTTAATTTTTGATTTTAACATTATTATAAATGTTTGAAAAATTACTTAGTAATTAAAATGTAATAAAACTAGAAAAATTTCACGTCCTGAGGCAGGAATCGAACCCGCGACCTTTCGCAATCCGGGCGACTGCTCTGACCACTGAGCCACCCAGGACTTGGGATATCCCTGTGATGTGTGTGTGTCCCTTGGGATATCGCGGGTTCGATTCCTGCCTCAGGACGTGAAATTTTTCTAGTTTTATTACATTTTAATTACTAAGTAATTTTTCAAACATTTATAATAATGTTAAAATCAAAAATTAAGAATATTTGAAAGCACTGCCCCAACTTAACCGAATCGTCGGTATTTGTAAAATTACTCGTTTCGGATGTTGAAATAGAATATTTCGACATTGTAGGGTGGACGTTAGCTCATAAACGCAAATACAGGTAGACTAGAAGAATTTCACAGGGATATCCCAAGTCCTGGGTGGCTCAGTGGTCAGAGCAGTCGCCCGGATTGCGAAAGGTCGCGGGTTCGATTCCTGCCTCAGGACGTGAAAATTTTCTAGTTTTATTACATTTTAATTACTAAGAGACAATATATATGAGAACTATGTTAAGTGATAAGATAACACACACGCCAAATGTTCTATACAAAAATCCTAACTAACTTGCAAATTTCTAATGTTATTAACGACAACTTATGAATGAACAATGGGGAAAAGCAGGTCACGACCGCCGCGGTCCCACGGCGCTGGTTCCATACTCATTGTTTCAATGCATATGGGGAAAATATGGCTGACATCACATTAAAATATGACTTATCATTATTATACACCTACTCCTCAATCTGTGCCTTTTACTATTATGCAGTCGATTGATAGCCTAAAGTTGACGTAACGCGTTTTAACCCCCGACGAAAAAAGAGGGGTGTTATAAATGAAAATGAAAATATCTTTCTTCAATTAGGCCCCCCAAGAAGCACTTTCGAATCGTCAACAAAAAAACCCTTAAATATCTATCACATAAAAATAATATTAACTAACTAACAATTTCATAATGTTTGTCTCTCTGTCTTATCTGGATCTACGTAAGCTAAGAATGTTATAATGTCAGTCTGTCTATCGGTCTGTCTGTCGGTCCGTCTGTCCGTCAGACAGACTGACTGTCTGAATTTACACCGGTTCCAAAAGTTGAACTACCGAGAAGATTTCGGCAACAAACTCGTGTAGTCACTCTTTTCAATCATTAAGTTACAATGTTTAATTACACAGTAATAGTATTTAGCAGCGCAGTGTCGCACAGAGTATAAAAAAGGTATATTAACGTACCAATAAGTACCTAATGATAAGAATATTTACTGTATTTAAAGGCTGTCCGACAATGCACCATCACAATATAGGTATTACAATACACAAAGGTCAACAATTAATATACAAAGACCTAATAAAGCTAAACATCTTTCATTAATTTTAAACACTTGTCTGAGCACGTCATTACAATAATAATTGTATTGTTTTATATATAATATCCTATAATGCCATATACCTCAAAAATCCCTCAAAAATGATACTATTGATGAATATGTAGGTAAATTATTACAAAATCAAGGAAGCTTAGAGATGACCATTTCCACTAGTGGCACCTGTTCACAAGTATGACGCATGTGCCAGCCATCGCTCCGCTCAACCATCAATAAGTTTGACGTGTCTGTCTGTGTATCTGTGTGCCTGTCTGTGGTATCGTAGCTCCTAAGCGAATGGACCGATTTAAATTCGGTTTTTTGTTTGAATGCTGACGTGATCAGGATGGTTCTTAGTTATAATTCCGATTAATTGGAAGTTGGGTTTACTGTTGCTTCGGTGGTATTTCCTAAACATGCTAACCTTGAGCAGATCCTGTATCATCAAATAGTCTGCGGGATGCTCAATTCTTCAGAAACTTACAGCAGATATGGCGTGTTTGGGCTCGTAAGAATAGTTTTAATGAGACAGTGTTAGATAGATGATTAATGCGGCCGGGGCTACTTAAATTTTTATTTTTTGTTCCGGCTTCGTTAAGTTAAGGCGGCGGTTCCGTTAAGGCAGTTTCAGTTTTAAGCCAGCACTTCTACTATGCAACTTACTAGCCGACATTTTGTAGACGAATGAAATAGTGAAATACGACCCTTTGTAGGCTACCGCAAATTTCGTGTAGATTTTAAACTTTTCATATGAACTAACGGAGAACGTAATACGGGGTTAAGAAAGAATATTTGTTAACTGGTTTCCTAAAAAGATATTTCAGAACATTAGTTAAAAAAATGCATTTACGAAGAAAGTTAGATATAACGCACCATATAACGGAGCGTGCTTTAAAATATGTACCTACTTACACCTAAATAACTGTGTTACCGCACATTCTTTAGTTTTTTGTTATTTCTTTAAAAAATATAAGAATTCCACCAAGGAGTTAGCAAGGAGTTACTTAGTTGAGCAAGACATTGTATGAGTAAATAGGCTGAATGATCGAACCTTTTTGGAAGCGCTTTAGGTCAACACAAGTGTCTCATTTAAATACTAAAGAAAAAATGAAATGAAAGATGTTGTTCTAATTTCAACACATGCACGTGACGCTATTTTCATATTAGGAACGTCAAGGACTGTTGTGACTTTCCGACTGTTATTTAAAAACAAAATAATATTATTGTTGTACTGTTTTCTCGCAAATAAGCTGCAAAAAATTGTATGACACACGTTTTTATTGGTTTTTATTTTTACAAACTCGTGACTATGGCCTTACCTTTGTCTACTCGTATGTAAAAACCAACTTACTGCATTAGATCATAGAATAATGCCGAATTTTACCCCGAATCTTCGGAAAACTTTTCTTGATAGGCCTGTAAGTCTTTCCCTATATTCAACAAAACGGAAAATGAAAAGGCTGATATGACAGTTTTGTCATCAGTCTTTGAGATTTTTTCGCGAAATATGCATTTTAAGATTAGGTAGGTGTAGGTACCCTACGTACCTACGACATACAATATTAATCTGTGCAGTAACTACATATCAGACACATTCAGATTTATTGTTACAATTACATCAAAAAGAAAACGCATCAAAACCATTAAAATGTGACATACAGATTTTCAATTATAGTACATACCTATGTGAGCTTTGGAGGGCTAGTAAAGAGTCCATAACGGATACTAAAGGGATACAAAAGGGATACCAGACTGTTTTCGTATCATTTTCAAAATGGATGATCTACTGATACTTCATAAATGGAAAAAACAACCCTGTCCAGTGCTATCTTATGATAGCTACCTTTACTATTAAAGTTTCTGTAAAATATATAAGAAAGTCTATATCTACATATACACTAATATATTGGGTACGGAAATTACAAAATTCTGTAATTTCACTCAAAGCTAGGTATATCTAGAGAATGCAAATCTCGCGAGATTGGGCCTCAAGCGAGATCCCGCGAGTTTATGAATAACAATACTGCGAGATCTCGCCAATTTCGAGATCTCGCGAGATTGGCAGTTTTGTGTATTTTTTTGCAAATAATCACAATATTTGAATAAATTAGAAAAAAATATAATAAAAATTATAAGTTTTATAAGATAAACATTTATTTTCACGATTTTTTAATAGACTTTTATGCATCAAGCATTGTTTAACGTATTTGTCTATAATTTTTAATAATCTTATACCTAAGTAGTAAACTTTGACGTACGTAGGTATCTATCAAATAACAAATGAAAGAAACAACGAATCTTCCTTTCTAATATCAAACAAAAATCTTTTAGTAATAAAACAGTTATAACAAAAATAACAACGATACGTCAAAAAAAAACTTTTATCTAAGTTGAGTTGACTATCAAAGTCAAAATTAAATTTTTATTGTTATTTCATCTTAGGTAGACGTCTGGGCATTGAAGGAATAAACTGAGATATTATTATCAATTAAATAACTCCGCCCGTGTCAGGCCGCGCTTAGAATAAGACATTTTTATGCTCGAGTGCAATCTCGTTAAACTTGCGAGATCTCGCCCTTTTTCGTCCGAGATCAATCTCGCTAAATAAAAAAGGCTCGTTTTCGCTAGATCTCGTCGCGATAACGAGATCTCGCGAGAACGAGATTCCATTCTTTAGCTATATCAAGGTAAGTCGAGTTTCCAAGATGTTTTAGAAGGAAAGTTTAACTAGATTGCCAATAATTGCCGTGTATGTTCATCTTCAACTTTACTACGGAAGCGGTCTCTCTAAGGCTGACCGCACATTGTCGGCTGCCGCGTGATCGATCAGTATAAGTATCTTGTATCTTGTGTGTACTGTACCGAGCGGTTGTTCGCTGCTGTCATAGTAACAGTTTAACCTTGAGACCGCCCTTACTCCGTTTGTAATAGAGGCGGCTTTCGTATTGCAACTGTTACACTTGATGTGCTGTCGTATGGGTACATGAATTTCTAGATTTTATTTTATTTCTTTGTTTGATCGACTGAGCGAGCGTTAGCGTAATCAACGGTCTTGTAATACGTGTGATATATGTTAAAAGGGTTCATTTTAGTGTCTTCGTTACCGTGGATTCTGGTATAATAATGATAATAACTGTCACATAATTGGACCTACCTTCTTACAAGCTAGTTTTAAGACCTCAATAATGCAACATAATGCAATAATTATGAAACGCATATGATTTTTCGGGAATATTTTGCAACATAATGCAATAATTATGAAACGCATATGATTTTTCGGGAATATTTTTAGGCTTTAAAAAGACTGTATATTATTAAGCAGTGCCTTTGCACAAAGATTATTTAAAAATTGTTTCTTTTTTATATTGTGTGTGTACATAAAGCTATAAATAAATAATAATTAAATAAAAATTATTATGAAATAATTCAAATATGTGGGGGAAAGTAGATATGAACGTTTGAGAAAATACATTGGTATTTTCTCACTGTATTACACACGAATTTGCGTATTTCAACAGTCGAATAGAAGTCGTGCACCTGTTGAGTTGAGTTACGAGTTACGACCGTTAGTCGCGCTTATCACATAACGCTTCGTTCACATCCCGTTTTTCGCTGAGAGCAAAACCTAGTCATCATCGCAAAACAGTCAAATTTTGCACTTCTACAACGCTCACGTTTAATTTAATAACTGGGGTATAATAGTTACACACACAAATATAGTTTGATTTCAAGCCACGTAAGACTTATGGACATATCTAATCTTTGCCCCGGGAGTGCTAAGTATGGGAATTAAAAAGCAATGGTGTCTGGAATCTGTGTGTTGATAAATTAAACAGGAAACACATATTACCTACAATAACAAAATTATTCTATATGAAAACATATAATTATTTGATAATTGTTTCAAATAAGTGATATATGTTTAATGTTTTCCTTCCTGGGAGTCTTATGAGAATTAAAAAGCAATTGACATGTGGCTTGACAGGTTCCAGACACAATTATTGCTTTTTAATTCTCATAAGACTCCCGGGGCACAGATCAGATATGTCCAGGGGTCTTATGATTGACAAATTAAACTATTTTTGTGTGTGTGATAGTAGCCAGTGTGTGATCCACCTAAAGTCTCTAAGCAATGGGAAAATAGAGTTTTATTGTTGTTTGATGAACAGCGTTTTTCTAAACCTGATTGACAGAGTAGCACAAAAGCGTGCGCTATGGGTGGGAACTGGGAACTGGGCGCCTGCGCAACACATTGCGGTTACCATACTATCTGGATATTGAGGATAACTTATTTGAAAATAAGAAAGTAACACGACAACATTAGTGTAATGCAGCTTTAATGTAATGTATACTGGCAATAATATAATTCAAATCGAATAGATTTACACGACTTAGGTCAAAAAAGCTAAACATAAATTTCTTGCAACTTTTGCTGTGTCCACTCTTATGCCAAATGTTTCGGCATCGTATGTGTTGCTTTGTATGCACGTCTTTGGATGTCGGTTTTGTTCAATAGCTTTAGAAATGTTGTTTTGTGCTCATGTTGAATGTCATCTGTTGAGTTTGCCATTGAATAAATATCTAAATAAATATATGAATACTTACATAGGTGTATAATTGGGATGATGCCTAAGTTTCAATATGGTGCTATTTTTTTACAAATTCGGAAAATATACGCCCCCGTTACTTATGAAAACAATTCAAACTTAAAAGATATGGAATATTGTTGAAGTTATACTGTTTAGAAAATTTATAAAATTGGTCAAATTTTTTTTCCAAAATTTATCAAAAATGTTGATGGTATTAGATTGCTGACAACAATTAAAACAACTATTATTATGACTACTTTGAATAAAAACATACATATTACATAGTTTAAATTGATTTTGTCAATAATCCGTCGCCGGTTGCTCCGTTCCCTATAATATGGTTGAGCGGAGCGATGGCTGGCACATGCGTCATACCTGTGAACAGGTGCCACTAGTGGAAATGGTCATCCTTAAGCTTTCTTGATTTTGTAATAATTTACCTACATATTCATCAATAGTATCATTTTTGAGGGATTTTTGAGGTATATGGCATTATAGGATATTATATATAAAACAATACAATTATTATTGTAATGACGTGGTCAGACAAGTGTTTAAAATTAATGAAAGATGTTTAGCTTTATTAGGTCTTTGTATATTAATTGTTGACCTTTGTGTATTGTAATACCTATATTGTGATGGTGCATTGACGGACAGCCTTTAAATGCAGTAAATATTCTTATCATTAGGTACTTATTGGTACGTTAATATACCTTTTTTTATACTCTTTGCGACACTGCGCTGCTAAATACCTACTATTACTGTGTAATTAAACATTGTAACTTAATGATTGAAAAGAGTGACTACAAGAGTTTGTTGCCGGAATCTTCTCGGTAGTTCAACTTTTGGAACCGGTGTAAATTCAGACAGACTGACTGACGGACAGACAGACAGACTGACTGACGGACAGACGGACCGACAGACAGACCGATAGTCAGACTGACATAACATTCTTAGCTTACGTAGATCCAGATAAGACAGAGAGACAAACATTATGAAATTGTTAGTTAGTTAATATTATTTTTATGTGATAGACATAAGGGTTTTTTTGTTGACGATTCGAAAGTGCTTCTTGGGGGCCTAATTGAATAAAGATATTTTCATTTTCATTTTCATTTTCAATATACCCATACATTTTGTAGTAATAAAGGAACATGTGACGTCATCTGTTGCGTAGATTTTCTATGGAGCGTTTTTCGACGATGCGCCGCAACACATCAAACATACCACTGTCTCTGAAACTATTGATCTTAAAGATACTATTTCTTCTGCAATATTTCTTCATGAGTTATGAACTTCTTATTTATGAAATAAAAAAAAAGTTGTCAACTACCCTTTTGTCAAGAACATACGCAAAAAATGTATAGACATACCATTTTTCAAAATTTCGAATTAAATTAAACGTTTTTTTTCTGTTATAAATAAATGATATTACGAAACTATTTTACCCCACAAATGTTCTCTTCATGAAAGGTTCAAAATTGATATTAAAAAAATCTAAAAATATTAGGTATAACATACTTGTAGGTATCGAGCACCTGTTCTCAGCCATTGATCAAACACAATAAATGTAACACACCTGCGGCATTGAACCGCCATTGCCACCATGTTCGGAAGGTATTTGCTTTTAATGCAAATTTGTATCTTTTTAGGGTGGTTTTTAACCTCCGACGAAAAAAGAGGGATGTTATAAGTTTGACGTGTCTGTCTGTGTATCTGTGTGTCTGTCTGTGGCAGCGTAGCGCCTAAACGAATGGACCGATTTTGATTCGGTTTTTTTTGTTTGAAAGCTGATGTGACTACGATGGTTCTTAGCTATAATTTATGAAGATCAGTTCAGGCGTTTGATGACTATCAGCTCATTTACTACATGATTATAGGGTTTTACTTACTTTTACAGATCCGATTGATTTGAAATTTGGTGTACTGTCACTTCGGTAACATTCCCGTGACATACTATCCTTGAGCTGATCCTATACCATCAAAAAGTCTGCGATATGCTTAATTCTTCAGAAACTTACAGCAGATATGAATAGTCTCAATGAGATGGTGTTAGATAGATGATTACTGACGCCGGGGGTTACTTAAAATTTTTAGTTTTGTATTTTACATACACAAGGATATTTTCGCTATTCGCTCAGAGAATACAATTATTGTGCAGCCCATGTTTTCAAAAAAATTGATAGGGAACTTGATATTTACGGTAGAATTTATTATGAAATACCCGCTCCAAAGGAAATCTTGCTCTACCAGTCAGTAGACTGCAGCTTTTTAATTCCAGTACCAAGCTAATGTCTATTAAAATATATAACAGAATTCCAGTTTGCCTTAGGTCGGAAGTCAGGTATGAACCATTTGTAAGAAAACTAAAAGAGTATCTTATACAAAAATCATTCTATACTCTAGAGGAGTTTTTTTTAATAGTGACATCATGATTATATACCTAATGATTTTATTATTTCTATTATATGCTTGATATGACTTGTAAAGTAACCTATGAAAATTTGACTATTGTGTTTAATTATTGTATTCAGTTATATGTTATTAATTATTGAATTTTATATGACATTGTACAATTTAATTCAATTATAATTTAATTAGTTTAAGTCCACAAATTGTAGTGCCCTAACGGGGTTCCATGATTGTATACTTTTTTCATGATGACACCAAACAAACAATGGAAACAATAAACGATTATGATTATGATTATGATTATGAATGCAAGGAAATTGTTCCAAAATGTTTTCGTTGTAAATATTATGAAGAGACGGAGAAATTAATGGAAAAATTACCTCAATGTTTCATACGCACACACTTATATACTCACGCATCTAAGCATGCACATACACACACACAGCCATACATACACGTGCTACTTGAAATTAAAATTTAGATTTAAGTTTTTGTTTTATATAAAATTGACTTTTAAAGTATTATATTGTCTAAAGATATTCCACACGTTCGCTCGTTTATGTTGTGAGCAATTAGGTATCTACTTATACATAATAAGGTAAAGAAGAGCGGTGCTTCATGAATTATGATACGAGCAATACCATGCTTAGAAGAAGGCTCCAGCCACAGTTCAAATTATGTAACCTATACTGAGCTAGCGGACAGTAGCAATATGGTTGAGCTTATCGTTCTGTCTTACTTTGACGCAACTACCGAGGTAATAAGTTAAAAGTAAGAGCAATACAAATACTTGCTGACATTTGCCAAAAAAGGTGGGAATGTCGGGAAATAAAATGTGGAACCGCTTTTAGTACTAAGTATTTGTTCAATCGTAACAAACAACTATTCGTCCTTATGTCAGGAATTCCTGAAGAAACTGCAGCCTGCACCGACGCACGTCTTACTTAATCACACAACAGAACAAAATAAGCGACGTTTTTCCAAAGAGTTAATTAATTTGATAGAATTGTGGCTGTTAAAAAAACTAAAGCAACACCTTTTGTTATAAATAAATTGTTATTTAAACTCTTAATAAAAAATCTTTATACTTCACGGGATATTTAATATGAAACAGGGGGCAATCTTCAAATTGCTAGTCATAGTGCGACACTCGATACAGGCGCGGCATGTGATAGCCAATTTGATGGCGTGACGCCGCTCATTGCACCGGAAAATAGCCTACATGATACCCCGTTTGGCTTAGAAAATAATCGGCCTGCGTACGCCTATGTTGTTGATAATACACAATGCTAGCAGATTAAAGATGGTTTGGTAGGGTCTTGCGCTATTTGGACCCACTGGTGAAGAACCTTTATTGCTTAAGCCACTATTTTAAATTATGATTATGATGACAGGTAATACCGCTTTTTACGCTTTTACGTACATTTTTAGAATTAATTGAATTAACCTGAAAGAAATAGATAAATGTTAAAGAAAACTTATTAGATTTACGGAATTTACCGCTACAAAAAAAAAATTAACCAAAAAATTTTAATCAAAAATTAAAACCGACTTCAAAAAACTGAAAAGGATAAAATAATTAAATTTAAGCAGGTACTCATCCCCTAGAAACATATTTTTGGAGTTGGTGCTAAGTGGTTTCCAAAAACAATAGAAAGTGAAGCAACAATATAAATTGACGGTCACCCATCTAGCTTCGACCTTAGAAAGTTACCACTAAAAATTGTAAAAAAAAATTAAAACCGACTTCATAACTGAAAAGGATAAAATAATTAAATTTGAGTAGGTACTCATCACCTAGAAACATATTTTTTGGAGTCGGTGGAATTTCTATTGTTTTTGGAAACAACTTAGCCCCAACTCCAATAAATATGTTTCTAGGGGACTACTCAAATTTAATTATTTTATCCTTTTCAGTTTTCTTAAGAAGGTTTTAATGTTTGTTTTAAAAAAAAATCACTCTTTTTAGTGTTAACTTTCTAAGGTCAAAGCTAGATGGGTGACCGTTAACTTATATTGTTTCCCACTATCGTATCGTTTCACTAAACAGTCATAGGAAAGCAAAAATCCGCAATTTCGCATACGTAGACGACTTACTGATTTCAGTTTTTTTTTATTTAAAAACCAAACTACCCAATTGATTTTGAACAAATTTTTATGTGATCAAATGGCAGCTATTCCGCATCGAACAAAAAAAGAATCACGTAAATCGGATCAGTAATCTCGGCGTAATCGGTGTACATACAAAGAAAGAAAAAAAAACACCGGCATAATTGAGACCTCCTCGTTTTTGAAGTCGGTTAAAAATAAAATATCTATTTATAATAAATAATTCCGGAAATAAATTGTATACTTTAACCAGCCAATTTTTTCAGGTCCGGGGTCTTATAAAAAAACAGTTTATTTCTCTAACATTTGGTACAAAGTCAGAACCAACCCAACAAGCATGCGATAAAGCTTGCAGTAGAAGGTTCTGCGCTTCCCGAAATTAACATCTTAATGTAGTAATCAAATTGTAATAAACTATTTTTAGTTTTACTACTAAATGTATACAATTCTACATTTTAAGTGTTTACAGAATTAAAAAACTTCTGATAGCCATATACTATGAGTTTATTAAGTGTGTGAGTGTTGTGTGTGCGTGTGTGTGTTTGTGTTTGTGTATACATATATGGTTGTGTGTGTTTGCGCCTTCATAATAATCATTACCCACAATTCGTCAAACTCTCGGTCCCGTAAGTTTTTAATACGTTTAACATGTGTAACAGTTAAGCCCTACGACATTTAATCTTGGGATCAGGAAGTATATCTGCCTTACTTCATTCATTGATTTATCGACAGACCCATACTCTATCATACTTTATTCATCGACTTCTATACACTAAGGAGCTTTGCCTTTTTGTATGGACTGTGTCATTTTAAGTATGGACGTACTCCAGCATCAGTTTGCGGTTCCGTGGAGTATTTTCAAAATGGTTACTGTGACCCAACCACCGCAGATAGACACATGTTATTGTGGATTTTTTCTGTAGAACTAAAATTTTTTGTTTTGATGAAATGACGACATGCTACACTAAAACTGTTATTGCACAATTCGCTCCAGCCATAACGTGATGGTATAAATAGTATATTTCTATTTCAAAAAACAAACAGTTTTATGTTTTTTTTTATATGTTTAAAGCAGAAGAGAAGATAAATAGTTAGTAGTCCTTTTGTGCGTCATTCATCTCATATCATAGGTTCACGAAGCGAAAATAGTACAGATTAACGTATGTTAATCTGTACTATTTTCTCATCTTTCCGTCCGTTAAGTCATCATGCAGTATTTCCTATTCAAGGTTTAGGTCACCTGTCATTATGTACACGCAAGTTTACTTAATGCAATATTGAATACTTACGACAATTTCTTCAATTGTTTTAGGTACTGTTTGTTGGGTCATAGGTTCCGATCCACACTTGGCCGGGTAATTTACGGCGAATTTTAGCGAATATTTTCGGCTTGCTTACTTGAGAGTATAATGTAGGTATGACGTTTTATTTTATATCATTTTCCATTGTTAAGTATATACATAGCACTGGTTACTATTTAGTTATTTCTACAAGATAATAATTTAAGTATTTTAATATAATGTGTATGTGTAGATAATTATCCCTACTAATTACTTGATATTGTGCAGGTGCGTTGTCATCCCGAGACCTAAGATGAGACACCTTTTTTGCCCAGTAATTACGCTGGCTAGTATTTTATAAATGAAATGACTTAGTTGCGACCTTACGTGATTACTTGCTTTGCGATTGACCTTTACGACTCAATAAAACCATTTATTCCAAGTTCCACAAGCTTAAAGACATAGACTAGTCGTGTACTTTAGATAATTAAATCTGTTTGCATACGAATGTGAATTCTCTTTATGGCGGATTACATTATTTAGTTTCTTATCACACCGTACGTACTTAAGTGTATATACAAAATGGAAAAGGGTTTAGCGTTTCATTAAATTTTTTTCACACTCACGGCTATTATTAGCCCAAAGTAAGCATAATTAAGAGCTTATGGGTTATGGATACTTCAGAGAAATATTGATAATAATATGTAGATAAAAATATTAGAAATATACTAAATAAACATATAAACATCCATGACTCGTGAACAAATGCTCATCCTCATTAAACAAACATTTGCACCTACCGGGATACGACAGACCACTCGGCCAACAAGTCGTCAGTGTAAAAAAGAAGTGGAAAATCACGAGGTTTACTTCGTTCAGGGATATGAAAAGAGATGCTAACTAAAGTACTTTGTCCTAGAAGAAAAAGAAGCTTTCAAAACCAAAGTTGTATCTAACAATGTAAAACTTCTAAACAACATTGGTAAAGACACAAATAGTATTGTCTAGGTATTTGGCGTTACTAATTTACATAAAGAAATCCTATCTAAAGGAAACCATTATTTGCGTAGACTATAGAATAGACTGTTTGCTTAACACAGACAATAAGATAACAGTATCTTCAAGATAGTCAGTATTTGATTTTCACATTAATTATTATTGTGATTTCACATACCTACTTATTTTACAAACATAAAAAAATCAACTTAATGATTAAGCCTCTTTCCTATTGGAAACATCCTTTGATTTTGATGTCCAATTCTATTAGTATTATGTATTCTGTGGCAGTACATAGAATACTTAAAGGGCCTGCCAAAGCCAAAGAACACTCTTACAAGCAAACTGTGTACTTTTACATTTTTACAGGGTGACCACCATATTCCACATTATTTTAGACAACTTGACATTTATACATCACAGTTTCCATGAGGAATCAAATCATTCTGTCCCTATCAAAGATTATCGTACAATCATTTGTAGAATGTACCCGTTACATTTGGAGTGCCTCAAGGCTCTCATTTTGGTCCACTTGTATTTATTTTATGTAGTAGTCAATTATGTAAAGAGGCTTTGCTTCTTAAAGTACTCATGAAGTATTTATAGGAGAAAATCTGAACTTTATGGATACTTATAGTCAGTATCTAGGTATAAAGAACAATTTAAATCATAATCGAATAATAATGAATTATTTCAACTTAGGCAACTCTTATTTTAAAATATTTTTAAACAATGCAATGGTGGTGGTGTGCAAATATAACTATTTCCTTCTAACTAGATTTTCAATTCAATGTGACCACGTGGTAATTGTATGTAGTGTACCAAAAAAAATAATGTTGTCGTAATTAGGTACATGCGAGTATGTAAGCATCACGTGTATACCTACTATAATTAACGATGACATAAACTTACATTGTAATCGCTCCTTAATTAATCCGTGAAGGTAGACACACAATTCTAGACGTCACTACTTACACTCGCAACTTTGCTAATTATGACAAAAGCCTTTTGTGCACATTAACAAAACACATTCACTACACGTATCAAAAAATATTTCATTCACAAAACCAGCACAAGACACTATCATATACCGTCATTTGTGACGCAACTACAAAAGTAAAAGTTCGGCGCGGACGCGTTCGGAATTTTAAAATATAAAACACGCACAGCACACGCGCTCGCTCACCTGCCGCGCGGCAGACTGCCCGTGCGCATGTTTCTGTATTCTGTACTTTGAGTTTGGTCAAGGACCGCAACCTGTTCGACCGGACATTAGCGTTACCAACACCCCGGGAAACCGTGGATAATTTGTCACGGTTCGATTGTCTACAACGTTGATTAGGAAGCAGTGATGCCTGAAGATATAACCTTTGATAATGTTGAAATGTTATAAGTTCGATTGTTGCGGATAATATATTTTATTTGTGACATTTTAGACTTCACAATGTATCCAATATCTGTAGAACCGCCGTGAAAGGTTTTTTGAAATTTACCAAATAAAGCATATTAAAATACTAGAGCCGCTCCAAAAGTTTCCTATGTTAACCTAACTATCTCTATACCAAACTTCATTTAAATCGGTTCAGCGGTTCAAACGTGAAAAGGTAACAAACAGACAGATAGTGAGACCTCCAGAGGTCTTATGGCAATTAATAATATAAAATTTTAAATTTAAAGTAACCCCGGCCTCATGAATCATCTATCTAACACCATCTCATTGAGACCATTCTTATGAGCCCAAACACGCTACACCTGCTGCACATAAGTTTTTGAAGAATTTAGCATCCCGCAGACTATTTGATGGTACGCTCAAGGTTAGTATATCTTGGAAATACCACCGAGGTTTTTACCTCCAAAATAAACCAAAAAACCAAATTTCAAGTCAATCGGATCTGTGAAAGGTAGTAAGACCCTTTGTCTATTATATTTTGTTCCACGAGCGTCTACGAGTTTATTATGATCTAATGCTCGTTTTCACTAACAATTGCTTAGCGCTAAGTGTCTCTTAGCGATTTTTATCTCAGTCTATCTAAAGGAGGTAGAAAGAGACAAATGTCGTTAAGAGTCACCTAAGCCTAGGGAATGGTGAGTGAAAACGGCCATAAGGCTTTTTTTATAGAAAGCAGGGCAAATGACTCAATTAACACCACCTGATGTGAAGCGGTAAGAAGAGTCCATATGCGAAGACAGCTTGACACCAGACGGGTCGTAATGCTTGTTTGCCAACTTTGTCGCATAATGTTAAGTGATTTGACTGACCCAGCTTTCCAACGTCAATTGGTCACCCTACCGGATAAGATTACATTACTGAGAAACAGCGTAAGCTCGCTGCAAAAACTTTGCGTTCGCCATGTTGTCTGCTACAGAGTCACGCAAGCTCGACATATATGAAGCTGTAACTGTCTAACATTTTTATAAGCTTTTAATACCGGGTGTACAAAAGAACGGGACAGCTGACTTAGAGGGTTATTCCGACAGTACACACTAACAACTTTTGCTATGGGGCCAACATCGAAATCGCGAAAACAATAATCAGCTGTTTCATACAAAAGTGCAATACCACTTTTTCACATATAGCAAAAGTTGTTAGTGTGTAACTGTCGGAATAACTCTGTAAATCAACTGTCCCGTTCTTTTTTAGTATCAATAAATATTAACAATTAAAAGGAAAAAATGCAATATCATGTATCTAGTTCTTTATTTTGATTGTAAAAACAAAACAGAAACATATTATGCATATGCAATATTAACATAATATAATTTCATAATTTACAGTAATTTTCAGTACTTTGCCTTATTGAAATGAGTAGGCGTTTAATACTTTGTGATTTTTAATTTTGGGCAAATTAATATTTAGTAATTGCAAACTTTAGGGATTACGAATTGTTCCGCCAAATGTCGCATTTGGTAAATAACAATATGGCGATAAAAAGTTAGGCGAAGTGAAATTAGACCAAACACGATTATGAAGAGTGAAATTATGCGAAATAAATTAGGCTAAAAGTTTGTGTGCCATTGCCAATTAGAAGTACAAAAAATTAGGCGACCCGATATAGACCCTCATCACAGGCCTTCTTGCATGGAAGAAACACATGAGGAGCTTGGACCATCACACCACCACGCTGGCCCAATGCGGGTTGGAGTTTACACCTTTGTAAAGCGTTGCCAAATACAATCAATTAAAACATGGGCTATATTCGTTCATAGAAATGGTTTGCCACTTTCCATTTTCAATTTGTATGAAATAATATAACATTGACTGCATTATTTCTGCAAATGTCATGAATTTATGAAATGAATAACATGTTTTTTTATTTCGCTACATGTAGGAATTACGTGCTATCCGTGACGTCACCCGGCACGTTGTCTTGAGAGATGAATGGGACAAAACTCTGGCTAATACACGACCCGCTGAAAGGGCTGAAGACTAGAAACTTTCGTCTGTGGAGTCATTCTGGTACAGGCAGACCACACACGCCGGCAACTACGAATTCATACAAAAAAATATACTTTCTAAAATAGTAAGATTTTATTAGTAACCGATTCAGTAAGCTTATGTTACATATAATCAATTTTTTGACTACCGCCCCTTAATCTGTGAAGCGGCGTCATACCTCTGGAGGTCTATGACAGTTGAAAAATCAATTGTGTCTGAAATCCGATGCATGCTAGGTCAAATCCAGAAATCAATAGGGTAGTTTCCTTCAAATGAAAATGTATTTCAAATATATTTCGATATTATGATATAGATAACGTATGTCAAAATATGCTTTGCATTTTTTATGGTATGTACTCGTATGAAACTTATGTGACAAAATGTAAAAAAATGGCGAAATATAATATTATAAAATTCAATAAAAACAATTGTAAGTACCTACTATTATTCCACAAATTAAATGTATTTTTTATATGCAAATTAGTCATTTAAACGCAAAAATTAGATAGTTACCTATAATTAATTTATCCATGCACCCAGATGCGCTCATACATATTCTGTGGCTCTACTTAGGTGTGACGTCACTATTCTAGAACCTTTGAATTCACTTCTCCTATTTGCTCGGGTTGTTGGGGTTTGATTACTGATTCTAGGTACCTATAGTACATCATTTTAATAATAACCCACAAAAATAACACCTGCGCCTACATCTAAAAAAATCGTTATGGTAGACCAAAACGCCTAATTGTAATGAATTCTTGAATCTGTAATTTGACTATTTCCCATTAATAACTAAGTTTTCGAGATGCCTTAGTCAGCCAGTTGGCACGGGAAACTAGGGCACCTGCACACGCAGTCTTTTGTTCGCAGACGGCTAATACAGAATACCTGCACAAAGGATTCTAATAAGGCACCAGCCTTGAGCTTATTGTTTCCTTATTTTCGTTTCATTAATCTAATACACGGAGCTTTATGGGTCCAAATTCCTTTTTGTAACCTTTAAATCGTGTAATAGGGTATTTTACAACATATTTTTTTTATTTCACATATAGGTGAATAGTATGTCAATAGAAAATAAATATTGCAGAAGCATTAGTATATCTGCAATAAATGGTTTCTTAAATATTGCTATTTGTTTGTTGCAAAGAAACTCCATAGAAAATGATGCCGAATTGTGACGTCATTTTATAAAAATAAAAAAAATTCGTCAGCATATCAGATATGGTTACATTTATAATGATTAAGCGAATGTAGGTATAAATGGTTTCAATGAATTTTGTAATATTAATTCGCCATTTTTTTAATTTCTTTGATTCAATTCTTTACACAAAAGCAACTTAAAACAAAATTTACAAAATAAAACATGATGTACACAGGCAAGCTTACACAAACTTGTGTTTTTTACAAGTAAAGTTTTGAGTTCAGAGACCGATTTTGATAGGTAGTTTTCTTTGCCACAAAATATCTATATCATACAAAAAAAAACTTTTAAAAGCCTTTTATTTAGAAAATAACTCATATTTTCGAAATATGTATGTGAGAACCTTCTTTTTTTCTTGTTGTCAACATCCCAATTAAAGTCTTGAATGTATGTCGTTGAAATCTTTTGTATTACCTGTACTAAGACACTATAGAACAAAAATATTCAATAAAGATATAAAATAATGCAAAAAGACCCGTCATCGGACTTGGTCCTTTTATTGAAATTATAAATATCGGGAACGTACACAAAAAATAAATAAAATGGTAATATCCCATAACTTTAAATTTTTAATAGAATTCAATAAAAAAATATAAAGTAAAGAAAAAATATTATATGTTAAAGGCTTTAAAAAATTTTAAATACATATCTATAATAACTCTCCGTTACTTTCATTATGGAAAACTATTGCTTTTCCTTAGATTTTTTTCCAGTTTGACAGTATCGTAACTCAGAAAATAATCGATTTTACTAAGGCTGGATTCATTTCGTAATCACTGCACCTGTGACACTTTCTTACAATAAAAGTGACTATAGTTTGTTAGATTGAGGACCTACCTACCTATCTATTTATTATTAGGAAAAAATAACGAAGTGACTAAGTGTATTTTTTTATAACTATTCTAAAAACTTTTAAACTTATTTTACTTGAACTCGTTGAATATATGAAATGAATGAAAAATGATTATTTGGAGCATATAAATACAATTCATCAATACTTAGAAAATGTAAATTCGGCACAATGGTAGCAAGCCGTGACGGGTGGGTTTTCAGTGAAACTGAAGTTCATTGTTGTGTGTTGCTGTTGTTGTTTGTTGTTGTTGTTCATTCATTGTTTCATTAATCACAACAGCAGCTGATAAAATTAAATAAGTATTGCTTAGTACAACTGAATCCTTAATTATTATACATACTTAAATTAATTTGCATCAACAAAAAAATTTTTAAACAAAAATTAAAACTCACTTCAAAAAAAATACAAAATTAAAAAAATTATGTAACCCCCGGCGTCATTAATCATCTATCTAACACCATCTCATTGAGACTATTCATAAGAGCCCAAACACGCTATATTTGCTCAAAGTTTCTGAAGAATTAAGCAATTTGCGGACTTTTTGATGGTACAGGATCAGCTCAAGGATAGTATGTCATGGGAATGTCACCGAAGTGACAGTACACGAAATTTCAAATCAATCGGATGTGTAAAAGTTAGTAAAACCCTATTATCGTGTACAAAATAAGCTGATAGTCATCAAACGCCTAAACTGATCTTCATGAATGATAGCTAAGAACCATCATAGGCACATCAGCTTTCAAACAAAAAAAACCGAATCAAAATCGGTCCATTCGTTTAGGCGCTACGATGCCACAGACAGACACCAGATACCTACACAGATACACAGACATACACGTCAAACTTAAACCACCCCTCTTTTTTCGTCGGGGGTTAAAAACTGAAAAGGATGAAGTAAATATGATGTGTATGTGTTCGTCCGTGCTTGCGTTAGTGTGTGCGTAGATATATGTGTGCGTGTGTTTGTGTGTGTACGTATGTGTGGGCGTGCATAGGTGTTTGTGCGCGTATGTGAGAACGCGAATCATAGTATGTGCACATAGAACGGGTGTTTATGGAGTTGCAGTCTGCAATTCCAAAAGGATCCTCTTGAGATGTTTTTTAAATATAGCCATAGATTTAGAATTGCGAACTGGTGGCGGCAAAATTGTTGGCTTGGCGGCTTGTTTGTCATCTAGTTGTATAAAAAAAAAAAATGTTCTGAGGTTCCGACAATTCTTGGTAGCGTCGTGATGACAACGACGCTGTTTCTATGGCAACGATTTTATTGACAAAATCTTCCGGGCACTCAAGACATTTATAAAAAGTATTTATTGGAAATCGGAAAAAATAGACAACAACCCTAATGGAGAAATAATTATCTGTTTTAAAATTCAATATGAAGTTGTTGAAGTTCCACCTTAGATACCATCCTCCCGGTATTATATTGGAGTACGTCCAAAAGGGGGTGGTAAAGAACAAAGAAATTGACCTTTTGGAACTTAACTGCAAGTATGTATTTAGCTTAAAAACTTCCACATCTCCTCAACCGGTTCTTAAACTGATTAATATAATAATAATTAACTAGACATGTAGACTAGTTCGCAAGTAAAAGAACCGACAAAGTGAAATTCCCCCTTTTTGAACTACTCACTCGAGTTGAACCATTGGTAAAGATATTTCCCCATAGAACAACCAGTTGAACTATGGGTAACTTTACTTCTCCGTAGCACAACCAGTTGGACATCGCAGTTGTACCACGGGTCGGGAGTACTCTTTATGCTTACCAAGCCGCATTATTAGGCAATGTTCTCAAATATTTGAGAGAGAAAAACAAAATAACAATAATACTCGTAATATTCATTCACTCACACCTATTATCTAGCCCAAAGTAAGCAGTTATGAGCTTGTGTTATGGATACGAGATAACTGAAAAATATTGATAATAATATGAACATATATAAATATTACAAATATACTAACATCTATGGCTTGTAAACAAATTAATGCTCTTACTCATCATAAAAATATCTGCCCCTACCCGGGACCCCTGAACGAGTAGTCTGTGTTTGTAGAGGCGTACAGACCACTCGGCCATCATCAACAGCCTATATACGTCCCACTGGGCACAGACCTTCCTACACGGGAGAAACACAAGAGAAGCTTGGGCCATTACACCACCACGCTGGCCCAATGCGGATTGATGGCGAAAGATGCTTTGTTTTTCGTAGCGAAACCAGAGCGCTCAAACCAAAACGCCATCGAGCTCCTCTACACCTACTCCTTACTCGACCGACCAGCCCTTTTGCTTAATTACTTTCTAATCAAAATTCAATAGCCAACGCAACAATAGTATATAATATTTGCACTAACAATTGCTCTATTTTGTGTCTAGTTCAAACATTAAAGAAATTGCCAAGCGCCTATACCAAAGAGAAGTACTGCTGACGGAAGAGGTCTACGACCAGCTCATACAATGCCTGGACATCCTCAAGAAAAGGATAGAGCACGAAGGACCCACTGGGAAGAGGTTCTACATCTACAAGACCCTGCAGACGCACTTGCTGCCTCTCACCAATGTGGCTTTTGACAAAACTGGTAAAAGGTGAATTGTGTGATTGACTTAGACAACATAGATAGGCCAAAATTACATTAGGGTACAAACGATTTTAGCTTTAGCAATATAGCAAATACATAGTGTCTTTCCAATTGACATCCATATAAGCATGTGCAGCTTCAGTAGTTTCAAGTGTAGTTCGCAGCCCCGGACGATGAGAACCTACGAGTTATACCATGCAGTCATCGATCGACTTTTCTCAAATATGAAATACCATATACTGCATTTAGCGATTAAGATAGAGATTACAAAAAGGCATCGAGGGAAGCACCTCTAAGGGGGCTAAAATGAAATACAGTACATACAAATATTTATCACGTATTCCCATATCGAGCAGAGCATTCAGTTCGTAACACCCATACATAAGCTTTTCTGAAATTTAGCAAATAGGCAACCAACGGGTTATGTCGTCACAAGGTCGGTTGAGGTAGAGGTGGAATGAAAGATAATTGCTTCGTTCATGGGATTCACCATAGATATCATCGTAAACAAAGTGGGGCAAAGGAAACTTTTCACCGGTGAAACATGAATATGTAATCTTTTATCAATTGGGATGTTGCCTAAGTTTGAATCTGGCGCTATTTTTCACAAATTCGTAAAATATACGCTACTGTTACCTATAAAAACCATTCAAACTTAAAATATATGGAATATTGTTGAAATTGTACTGATTTGAAAATTAAAAAATTGGTTATATTTATTTTTTCAAAATTTATCACAAATGTTAATGATATTAGATAGCTGACATCAATTAAAACAACTATTATTATGACAACTATTAATAAAAACATACTAAATACATAGTTATTATTAATTTTGTCAGTATGCCCATACATTTCTTTGTAATATGGGAACATGTGACGTCACCTGTTCCGTAGATTTTCTATGGAGCGTTTTTAGACGTTGCGCCGCAACATATTAAACATACCACTATATCTGTGAAACTATTGATCTTAGACATACTATTTCTTTTGCAATATTCCTTTAGGAGTTATAAACTTATTATTTATGAAATAAAAAAAAAGTTGTCAACTACCCTATTGGAAAGCGTCTTAGTCAAACGGTGACCTGCAGACCAATCAAATTCAAATTATCTGCTGTAAAACACGGTAAACAAACAATAAACATGTTCAAATAGTTACAATACAAATACAAATCAAGCGTGTTTTGTATCGACATGCAAATTGTAGTTCACCTAATCAATTAGCGTCTAGTCTAGATAGAACATTCTCTCAATCTTATATCAAAATCAATGTTAGTGTGTTTGTCCCCTATGCGCTCCGAAACCATTTATCAGATTGTGATGAAACTTTGTAAATGTGTTCTGGGGAAGCCCGCTAAGGTTCCTGGATTATAGTAATTTGTTATGTTTTATTATAAAATCTAATAGTTATCTCTTCACGGTCATTTCATATTCATTTAATCACTTCGAATTTGTAACATATTAGTACACGTTAAATGTTTATAGCAAGATGTTAGTGATAGTTACAAATTGACCTTTTCAAGGCATTCGTGATAGTATAACTTATATATAGTTTAACTTATAATAGCTATTTATCTGTAAGTAAGCGTATAAAAACAATAATCTATGTTCATGTCACTAAAATAAACGTCAAATATAAAAGAAAATAATAATAATCAGATTAAATAATAATAATAAAGTAAAATGTCAATGATAGTAAAATTGAATTAAAATTAATAACAATAAAACATTGCAAAGCTAGTATTTGTATAAAATGCTAAACTACTGAACAGCCTCAATTATTTGGTAATCCGCTGTCCTACCCTACTTGTGTCGCTATTCTATTATAGGAGTTGTCCTAAAACTGTATGGAGACCGGCCAGGTCTATGTACACTAAGTATACTAAAAAATTGGCAATAATATGCAGAACAGTATTCAATCGTCCATTTTCTTTTTTTTTGCTTTGTTTCGTGGTACAATATTTTTTATAGAAAAAGGTGCAATGCAACACAGCCAAATATCAGGTGACGTCCATATTGCTCTATTGAATAATGGTGAAATGGATGTATCATTTTGAATTTTGTACAATGGAAATATAAGTAAAAACTAATTATTAGTATTTTCCCGGATTCAGGAGGTTTTACCCGATTTTTTGAGATAGTGTGCATACACCTGGCCGTAAATTAAACATTTCGTTTTTTCTCTAAATAGATCTTTCAATTCATGTTGCTTGTAACCAGATGCATCACCGGCAGCTACGACCGAACCTGCAAGGTGTGGGACGTGGACTCCGGAAAGGAGTTGAAGACCCTCAGTGGCCATCAAAATGTCGTCTACTCTGTTGCTTTCAACTTTCCCACTTGGTGCGTTTACGCTCAGTTTTTTTAATCCTTCAAAAGAAGTTAATCCACTTCCAAAAAATGTTGTAGTGATTTCCCATCTTTGAAAAAAAATATCAGACTCGGATGTTGGGATCGATTTTTCAATTCTCATCTTACACTTATGGGTAAATGAATGATTACCTATGTGTGTAATCTATGTTAACTGGAAGTTAACGCAAGTACCGAAATATTTAATTACTATAAATTTTGTAATATCTAGTCTTAAGTTGGAATAGTCAGTAAGATTATAGTAAAACGGACCTGATATGATCGCACACAGCGCTCAAAGCTCCTGAAGAAAAAAAAAATATTTAAAAAATATCTTTACTAGAACATGACATGCCCTGGGGCAGGATACCAACCCTCGACCTTTCACTATCCAGATAGCTGCACTAACCACTGAGCTACCGAGGACTTGAGAGAACCCTACCAGTAATTTAGCCTTTTATTGCGTCTTTTACTTACAGAGGTAATTAAGTCATTACTTGACCATATTGTTAGTAGGCATACTCTCATTGTCATTAACAGCGATCGCGTGATAACCGGCTCATTTGACAAATCGGCTCGTGTGTGGGACCCTGCTAGCGGGGCATGTCTGGCCACGCTGTGGGGACACCGCGGGGAGGTGGTGGCCGCCCAGTTCAATGCCAAAGGAGACCTCGCCGCTACTGGATCTATGGACCACACCGCCAAGCTGCATGACGTGAAGACAGGTGAGGATGTTGACTAGGTTCGTGGACAGTGGATGCATCAATAGACCAAGTAGGGTACTGTACTGAGATAATACGAACTTGTGTATACGTACAATGGGGCCCTAGCTGCTGATTGTATGCATTATATGGTCCAGCCCCGACTTAGTCTAAAAATTACAATAAAATATGTTGGCAGATTGACTTCCTCCCTGGTGATACAAGTAGGTATCTACAAACCGTTGTGTTTGTAGATACAAGTAGGTATCTACAAACCACGATGGCGTTCATCATCTGATAGCCCTTTGCCTCAAAAAACTTTTTAGCTTAAGATACGAAGAGGTCAGATGATAGGCAGTGTACCTACTCATGTTCCATTACATATTGCCATAGCCACAGATTAATTTAGATCATTAGGGTTTCGTACCCAAAGGGTACAACGGGACCCTATTACTAAGACTCCGCTGTCCGTCCGTCCGTCCGTCCGTCCGTCTATCACCAGGCTGTATCTCATGAACCGTGGTAGTTACAAAGTTGAAATTTTCAAAGATGATGTATTTCTGTTGCAGCTATAACAACAAATACTAATAAACAGAATAAAATTTAAGGGGGCTCCCATATAACAAACGTGATTTTTTTGCTTGTTTTTGCTTGATATTGATAACGGCAACAGGTAGACGCTTTTTATAGATAATACTGTGACTATGATATTTATTAACCTTAAACTAACTATATTTTTTGCTTTTTACAGGCACTGAAATCCTGAACTACGAGGGTCACACGGCGGAGGTGATCACCCTGCAGTTCGACCCTAACGAAGGTCAACGACTTATCACCGGCTCGTTCGACGGCACTATCTCCGTTTGGGACACCAGGGTGAAGGAGTAAGTATGCTGTACCATCACCGTAAAGTGGTCCCTCCACCAAATGTTGCGACGCGTGCTTGCGCCACAATCAAACACTGTCTTTGTTAGTAATCGCTTATATTTATAGATTGTTTCAAAAGTTTTAATTATTATCAAAACCAAATACAATTTTACAGATAACAGCTATAAAGTTCAAACTTACTTATATTCATTACCTTAAAATTATCGCTTCCCCCGGCCCCCGGCCCGATATCTCTCTTCAGTATTTAGATATTGATGAGTGGACTGTATGGTCTTGTTGGCGTTCGTGGAGTAATGGCGCTTCCTCGTATATACCTACTAAGATCATAATACCTAAGAAGAAACTCACAGCATAAAAAAACTTTTAAACAGAAATAAAACCCGACTTTAAAATTCTTTTTGTTTTCAAATTTTTTTAATTCTCAACTTTTATTGATAGGTCAAAGCTAGTGTAGGTGACCGTTAGCATTATCGACTTGTCTGTCTCTCAGTCTCTGGTTGAAATACATATATACTTATATCATCCTTGATTGTGTGGTTTTTATAACTTGATTGTTGTTCATTGAGAAATTCCGTTCTGTGTCTTCGAAGATTTTCATCAGATCCATATGAAATTTATATAGGATCAACCTAGAAGTGTGCTCATTAGAAATTATTAAGAAAGAATTATCAAAATTGATTTATGCATTTGACGTAGATATGAGCCAGCTTAAAAAAACCGTCGAATTGATAATTTCCCCCATTTTTGAAGTCGATTAAAAATAAGCCAAACTTATCCGTACTCGGGCACAAGAGAAAAAGGCCGAAAAAGTTGCCATAAAAATATAAAAAATATTGTTGCTGCTGCCAACACAGTGCTTAAAAATAACTGTGACGTTTAGACAAGCAACTGTATTACTACAGCAATATCGAAGTATGTAATTAATGTATTTCTTTCTTTCTATTAGAACCGCTTAATACTTGGTAAAGATTAAAGTGGTAGAAATTTTTTTTTACACAACTGGATGTTAAACAAGCTGAAGGCCCACCTGGTATTAAGTGGTTGCCACCGTCTACAGACACCTGCAATAACTAGGAAAAATTCACTTGGTATTGCAGGTGAAGGTGAAATGCCTTCCATGCGCAGTAATTTCACTGGCTACGTTTCACTTCAATCAGAAACGGAGAACTATGCTTCACGTTTGAGATAAGAAAGTCGGTGGTACTACCCAGACGACCCTATGATATTCTGCAGCACACACGCAGCCGCCGCGCGTCGCCTGGCTGCTCACCAAATCACCCGGGGAAGCTGACCGCGCGGGGGTGTCGCCGTACCTGCGGCCCAAACAGGCACCCAAGGGGGGAAGAGGGGTCCGTCGCGCTTGTGACGCCCCGACCACCGGAGAGCCGAAAGCTCTCCGAGAAGCTGCTCGGGTAATGAGCCATCGCTCGAGGCCCGTACCCGCCGAAGAAGGCGAAGAAACCCACAGACAGACAGAGCCTGGCTGCTCGTGCAGTAGCAGTGGCAAGTGCAGCTTGCTTCAGAATAGCACCTATAGGCGGTAAACCGGTGATCCCTGTAACTTGCCATAAGCGAGGATCTGTTGTGCGTCTGGTGTGAAGTACATCGTGGTTGCGTTCATCTGTCTTCAGGAGTACTGTTTCTCAGAGCTAACTACCGGCTTATACATATCTGTGGCTAGAGCACCAAAGCTCAAGGAATAAGTGTATTCCATTTCCATCACAATATTTTTACCAAGCGCCGCAAACAAAAATTTTGCAGCAAAAGTTCTTGACTGCAACATTGCGTTTACAATTGTGTTGGCGTTTAGTATTTTTTAAGTAGCTTAAACTAACTAAATATTTCGTTCAACAGATCCAGTTCGTTTAATTCAAGTATTTTTACATTCATTAAAAATAGTTTCAATGAATGTAAAAATACTTGAATAGATCATGCTAAATAGACTAAGACGTGTTTCGTTCAATCCTCCTTTTGTGCAAGGAATAATTACCTATAGCTACATGACAAGTTGACACACACCTCAACCACAGAAGATGATGATGATTTATGTTGGTTGATCTACGAAAAATTAGCCGAAACCTCAAAATTATTCACTGGATAAATGCAATCTGACAATCAAAAATTGGGCCATATAAAGGCTTTTGAATTAGCAATTTGACACCTTAGAACCTTGGCGTATTAAAGTAGTACCTACCTACCAATCATCGGCAAAAGTAAATGATCGCTTTAACTATTAATGACACTTACTACAAAAGGAAAAAGGGCTGTAGTAAGCTGTTGGAAGTGATCACTAATCTAATCACAGACGCTGTTGGAAATATTCAACAACAACCATTTAGCTGGGATAGAGGGAGGCCACTCGACCTTTTTAACCATTTTAAAAACACACATTACACACACTTCCAGTATTTTGGAACTATCTATCCAACGATATCCCACACCATGGGATCATCATCACCAGCCTATATACGTCCCACTGTTGGGCACAGGCCATGGGAAAAACACAGGAGGAGTTTGGGCCATAACACCTCCACGCTGACCGAATGCAGGTTGGCGGGCTAAAGCAGTTGCAGGAACAATCTTGACCAACGGCTTAACGTGCCTTCCGAAGCACGGAGAAGCTCGAGATAACAAAGTTTGATTGACCAATCCCAGGATCAACCATGGCGAAAGTTGTTTTGTTTTTCGTATCGAACGAAACCAGAGCGCTCAAACCAAACCGCCACCGAGCTCCTCTTCACCATGGGATAGATGAAAGAATAAAATTCATCCTCACCTAACCTACCCAAAAAATGTTCTTTGTCGGCGTGATTATAAGTTACCCATGATGGCCATTACATACAGCTTTCAAATAAGTACTAACAGACTCTGAGCTGAGCCAATGAGCAGACGGACAAATGGTCTGACATAACAAAACATGGTACCTTGTGGCTAGGTACGAAGCGTTACAAAATTAAAGGCGAAAAAATCAATCAGCTTATTTTCTATCATCTATGGATGGATAGATTATTGAAACCGTCGCGTTGATTACTTTTAACCACTTTTGCTGTTACACGGAATGCATAATAGGAGCTGTTGCTAACTCAGGGAAGTTAATAGCTATCAGTCTGTCACATCTAAATAATAATTTTCCATAACCATTAGTTTTGTGGATTCACGTCATTTCACTGATTAAAATTCTCCGAATCACAAGGGTAGTAAACAAACGATAAAACCCACGCTTCGAATTTAGAGATAATGTTTTATTTTCAACCGGCGTCAATACTTTTTTTGATTTACTTAACAATGGAGCTTATATTATCATAGTTTAATTTTATTACACTAGAATTGTGACAGACATAATTGTGATCGCAGGAGGAAATCGTTTTTCTCGTTGACTTAATAGCTCCTATACAAAGAGTTAATTTCACGTTTACAAAAATAGTTTGCATCGTAGTATACCTACTTACATTATAACTTTATTTATATGTATGTAATAGTCTTTGTGCCTAAAAGTTAAGTAGGTAGTTACCGCGTTCATATAAATAAAGTGTATCTTTGTGGCAGGAAGTGAAGTAGTTACATACGTTTACAGAACACTAATGAATAAGCTGTTTGTCTGCTACATAAGCCGCTTAATTGAGGACATAATTATAGCTTCTAATTTGCGTAATAGAATAGTTTTCTGTATATATATGGTTTTACAGCTAAATAGCTTCGTGCGTCAGGTATTGTTCTATATCAATCGAAGGCTTACCATGGACTTAAGAAGGTAGGGCGCTCTTTAAACCAAGAGACTTAGGATTAAACATTCTTATCTAGTAGATAGCCTTCCTATAACATGGTTTCTTTAAACGAGGCTTAAGTTAAAACTTATAAAAGGCAACTTTATGGGTCGTCAAGGTGGAGAGTAAAAGAAAATCAGTGCAATAGGTTCCATGATGCACGAACTGTCTTCGTGCATCATGGAACCTATATTACTAAGGATCTTTTTAATAAAAGCCTAATATAAAGCTTTCTTAACAGCCGGGTGTCAGTCCTGCAAGGGCACGATGGAGAGATTTCAAGCGTACAATTCAATTGGGACAGTTCTCTCGTGGGTTCAGCGTCCCTGGACGGTAGCGCCAAGCTCTGGGACGCACGATCTACAGCTTGCCTCGCCACAGTTGCCTCTCACACTGATGAGGTACCTGTAACAATGCCTTATTCTTATTGTATCCTGTTTTAGCTATTCAGATAAACTAGCCGTTCCAGTTATTACAGATTTATAATAAGATCTAGTCGCAGAGATTTTGACAAATACACAGCATCTATGTATTGGAGAAACAGCTGTGAATATGCCAAAACCCATAGACACAAAGTAACTCGATCTTTAGACAATCGACAATCTTTACACATTTGCGCAAGAAAAATGGCAAATTCGTATTATTTTCCAAAACCTACAAGTTCTATCAGGGCACCAAGCGCTGCATAGACGGCAGGCAATATCAGTGAGATTTATGATCGTTATTATTCTAAGGGTGAATGGTTACGTTCTTGTTTGATTGCTTTCGTTCTGAAATTGATCTTAGCTACACCTACAAGCCCCGTGGACGACCAAAGACGAAAGACAATGATGAATTAGATGGAACCCTTGTTGAGGCAGATTCGTCTCAAACCATGTCATATTATACACCTGTCTATGTAGATTTGAAAGTTGCTAAAGATCGGAAAGTTGGCTATAATTTTCACATTTTCGATCAGGTGCTGGACATCTGCTTTGACTGGGCTGGCCAGCGGATGGCTACGTCATCCAGCGATTGCTCAGCGCGAATATACGACGTGCACGCTGACTTTAGGGAGCTGGCTGTCATGAAAGGTCACCGAGAAGAAGTGTCCAAGGTATTATCATGGACATAATTCTGTCCTCTTTGGTATTACTTTAATCATCCTTTCTCTTTTAAACAAACTTAAAAAAGAAGGAAGTTTTTTGTGTAATATCTCTGTCATAGATCTATTCTTATTTTGTTTTTTGTTTTACTGAATGTTATAATGGCTACTTTCTTTAATGTAGGTATCATCAAAACTAGGTATGCAATGGATTACAGGGTAAGTTTGAAGTATGCCCGGCTCAGAGATATTTGTAAAATTCCGCTTTATTTTTTTCGGATGATAACCGTTCTTCTTCACTCTGAAGGCGGATACCATGATGGGTGTACGACTTTAATCTGTCAAGCGGCGTCATACCTCTGGAGGTCTATGACAATTGAAAAATCCATTGTTTCTGTAGGTAATCTGATGCTTGACGGGTTAATGCACGATGAAGATTCATCATCCGAAAATGTATCCCAAGTTTCGGTATTTAAGTTAGGTAGTTCGTTAGATTAACATTTGTTCAAACTCAAAAGAAAACCCCTGTCATACTTAACATAATGTAAAAATCAGCAAAATCATGTGATGATTTGACTCTTATTGAAAAGCAATAAGGGATATTATGAGGTGTACCTACCTACATTTCCCTTCACTGATGAGTTTGTACTATATCTGTGTGTTTGTCAATTTCTGTATAATCCAGAAACCGTGACCCTGTAGGTTATCGGTGAATGTCAAACGACTCGTATAATTTATACTTAGGCTATCGCTATTTAAATGCTACTACAAAGATGGAATCTGCAGTCCTCCTTTTTATTTTTTCAGATTTCGCTGATATTTTAACTTTTGCATTCTTATGATGATGATAAGGAAGCCAAAATTGTAAAAATATAAGAGTATAATAATCGATTGAGTATCATAATGTTTATAACACTTGTATATTATATGACCCGTCTTTTATCCTCCTAGGTATGCTTCAGCCCGGCTGGTGGGTGCCTCCTGACGGCGTCAGCTGACCGCAGTGCTCGCATTTGGAATACCAATACTGGGAACTGCATTCAGGTAACCTTACACAGCCAACCATACCTTAAACACACCATTGACAGGTTGGCTGGAAGAGATCTCTAATAGAGATAAGCCCTCCCTTGCATACTACTGTATATACATGTATTTCTTTTTGTTTTGTAATAGATCTTAATATAAGAAATTGGTCTTCAAAAATGTAAAAGGTCTTTGAATATGAAATTGCCGTTATTTTTCAAATACATTAATGAATTTCAACCTAAAATAATAACAGTTTAAATTCAAATTGCAGTATACACGTAAGATTTTACGAATGGAATCATTAATTTTTGTTAAAATTTATTAGTTAAATTAAATGAGGGTCAATTAGAGCTTGTACCATAAATGACAACCGATTTCAATGTTTAGATTTGTTGTAATTATTTTCTTTTATTAAAAAGGTTTTTATTTTCACTGCATTTACTTAACAATGAAAGTCGTAAATTATCCACAATATTTAAAAAAAAATCGGTCAAACCAATTTATCAAACACAAAAAAACACAGTATGGTAACCAGTCTAGTTTGTACAAAATTTTTCATACAAAACGGCAATTTCATACATAAAGACATAATATTTAGTGCAACAAAGAGTATTTTAATTAATAAATTTTTGAAAGATACTTAGAAAAATATCTAAGTGAGAAAATAATAATGTCCTAGGGCTGGGAACAGAACACGCGACCTTCCATAATCTGGATGACAGGTCTGATCACTGAGTTAGCAAGGACTTGGGATAACCCTGTCAATTTCATCTGTTTTGCATTATAGTCATAAATGGTGTTTTTGTTTCGGGTATTTTTTACGTCACAATGTCGAAACTATTTTATGTTAACATTCGAGCGAGCATATCAATAAAAAATATTTTTCTATGTAACTTTAGTGATACACTACTGTCAATATTATATTAACCTACAATGGCGTTCAACATTAATACAAGTGTTAGACGAACTACAAGATATTATACAAAGGTAACTTGTATGAATCATTCAGATCACCTGTATTTGTAACATACTAACAGGCACTAACAGCGATGATAAACTATTCGGTTAAATTCTAGTTTAATGCTGTAGCCTGCAAGTTATAAATGCAGCCACATTCGTGCAATGAACAGCACCCTGACATTAGCAAAATGTCAAATGCAATCAGAATTTGCCAGATTTATTTTTATTTGGATTTCCAAAAGCTACATAATGTCGGGGATAGTGCAAATCCGAAGGACGCGTATCTGCAATAGATCCAGTTTTACAGGGGAAGGTTAAAAAACTTAAAAACTTTTTTATTTCAACGAATTTTAAGCTCATTTTTACACAGAGTGTAATTATTGATGTGTTCTATCTATTGTTAGGAAAATATAAATACCTTAAGGGAGCTAATCAAGATTTTGCGTGAATTTCCCGCGACAACTTTGTCAGATACGCGGAATTATCCAATGCTAGTTATTCATACTCTTAATTATATTTTAGAGGTGTAGTCTATAGTCTGTGGTGTCGTCTGCAAGCTAATCTGCAAGCCACATTTGTGCACTGCACAGCTGACTATTTTTAGCTGACTATTTTTAACTCCTAGATTGATTTTTATTTGGATTTCCAAAAGCTACATATATTGATACCTACTTATTCATATCTTAATTATATTTTCAAAAATACTAATATTAATAAGTGTGTTAATAAATATCTAAACTTTAAATTAAACAATAAAATAACAATGTTTCGGCATTGATTGAACGTATCCCACGTTAGAGCAGTCATCGGCATTGTCAAAGGACTTTTGTAGTTTAGATATTATGTTTTTATTTTGAAACTTATGTATTTGGTATTGCATTTTTTTAGTAGTTTTTAGTAGGCCGGCCTTTATGAACGCTCATTAAATCTATCAAATCAAAATCAAATACGCTTTATTGCACAAAAGGACACAAAATGGCAACAATCCGATACGATTGCCTTTCTAATAAATTTAGTTAGGAAAAATAGTAAGGTTGTTTCGGCTGGACGGATAGGGATAGAAATAGAAATATGACAAAGACAAAAAGCGTTAGAGCGTGTAATCTATTAATTACAGTAATTTCCTGTTGAATAGAAATTATCGTTTACCAATAATCATAAGTTTGCTTTTTTTTTTGAAGACTTTTCGGAAATAAAAAGAACTGTGACAAAATCCTTCAATCGTGTTTTGGTTGTAGATAAAGAAATGGATATCTGATTTTTAATGTATCGCTTTAGGTCGTCATTATAAACTTTAATGACTTTAAACTTTTAAATTGCTCTTTGTGCCTCGTTAAAACCTCGTTAAAAAAAGTTAATGTTGTGGAATTGGTCATTCCTTTAGTATTACAGGAATGACCAATTCCACAACATTAACTTTTTTTATACTACTAGATGACAAAGAAACTGATGGCCATCAGTCATGCCTGATGGTAAGCGATTACCGCCGCCTATACCTGCCTATACCTGCAATAACAAGGGAAAATCAATTGATATTGCAGGTGCGTCGTCACCCTGGGGCCTAAGATGAAATGCCGTCCATGCCCAGTAATTACACTGGCTACCTTTCCCTTCAATAATGCTGAAATAAGAAAGGCGGTGGTGCCTACCCAGACGACCCTACATAGGGGCTACCACCTAGTAACTAGTAACTTCATGCTGTCTTTGTCTTCATGAAGGTGCTCTCCGGTCACCAAGGTGAGATCTTCTCTTGCGCATACTCGTACGCGGGAGATGCCATCGTGACCGCCTCCAAGGACAACACCTGCCGCGTCTGGAGATGATGGGACTGGTGGCTGCAGTAGCCACTGAAAGCAATTAAGGGTCTTAATAATTACCATTTCATAAGCCTTGTTACACAGTTGTTTTGTCTCGTTCTTTCGAATTACATTTTGAACACTAACAAAAGAGATAATTATAAAACTGTAAACATTAATTTTAACTGCTGCAACAGTATGTTCAGGAAGTGATGGCCATTTTATATAGGGCTTATGTGATGGTTGTAGGTATAAGGCCCATACAAAAACACGACAAAAAAAACACAAGAGGTAGTAACTGGATTATTTTCTGTAGGAAATCTGATAGGTAATTATGTAGCTAAATTAAATGTCACTTCGCAAAATGTAAAACATGAACCATGAAAGATTTTTGTGAAAAATACATACATTTCAACAGTAGGTTACGATCTGCGAATTTGCAAGTGAGTTACAGATGTGTGAAGAGACAGTATCTACAATTTGTTAATAGCCAAAAATGGTTGTCTAATCTAAATTGAAATACCTCTATAATTATTTTCTTTTATACTGACCATACTTTAACTCATATCATGCACTTACTTTATTATATTATTGATAATATCATATTCATAATATTAAATATTCATAAATAATTCAATAATAAATTACTTGCTGAATCTCATTATTAGTACCTAAGTATCTCTTCAAGTGTCTTGCTACTTTTTCATGATAACCGGTCCCAAAAGTAATACAGAAGTCTTCAAACAATGAGGTCAAAAAGGTCGAAAACACTAATTTGAAGACTAGTTTTGAGGAATGAAAGTTGATTTACTCATTCAGTTAATTATACAAACTACCCACAATTCATATACTTATTATTATTTTTACCATAGTTGTAACCCATAATCAAAGTTTTGTTTTTGTAATAAATTAATTAGACATTATTATGTTATTTATTTATATTTATAAAATACTTAGTATTATATAGGTTTTTATTAGTAGCCTTAGTATTTTCAATTTGTTTGTACCCACATAATACAAGATGAATTTGTTATTTTTTTGGCATTTGTTAAAGCTCTGAATAAATCAATTTATTTTTGAATAACATTTACTTTCATTTTTAATTCCTTATTGGTTACATTGCTAGCTAAATTATAAAGGATAATTTGATGACTTTTACTTATAACGCTCACGTTTTGCCGACCATCAAGCAAATATCAAATGATTGATAGAACTCTTAAAAATAAAATAATGTTACAATATAACACATTTAGCACCGATACCTTAGAACATTTTATGTTGTTTACTGTGTCGATGTGTTCTTTTCATTACCTTAATAAGTAACTAAACAAAGAGTCATCATCGGCGATCCAAATGAGAGCATCCTGCCTTGGAGACGTGGGTCAAATGAACTCTGATAACAAGATGCGCGAGCGCACAAGTATTAAAAATAATATTGTGTAACTGCTTACTGGTTACTGCCCCCCTCGTTCCTACTTTCAGCCCCCTTATTCTCAACTGTCGGAAAGAATTCGAATTTCGGAAACTCTATACCTGTCACTTATCTTAATTATCGCGTTGCGTCAAAGCGAGACGGCATGTGACTTTTCGAATCGAATCCGTGATCCGACAGTTGAGAATAAGGGGGCAGAAAGGATTCGAATATCGAAAACTCTAAACCTGACACTATTTATCGCAGTGCGTCGAAGCGAGGTGGGATGTGACTTTTCAAATCGAATCTTTAAATCGACAGTCGAAAATATTAAACGATTTACTATACCCACATTGTATTAAACTAACCATACTTATTTTCAACTATCTAAACTGCTTTTTTATTTACTGCGGAAAATACCTATGTAACAACAAAGTTAAAACTGTGTAGGTGAAAAGTACCGACTACCGAGGTACCTACATCACGTTAGTTTTTTTTTGTAAAATTTCTGTTATGATAATTTGATAAATAAATAACAAAATATAAAATAAAAATTAGTATTTATATAGGATTATGTCTAAATTGTTAAAGAAATGATAGAAAAATTTCTAAGCCAAAAAAAACTTCATGTTAAGTATGTACTTATTTCTATATAACTTTAGAATTAACTTACTAAAACCACATGTCACTGTGTACCTAAGACTTATTTCTCGTTGTACTTGCCCCAATGAGTGTACTACACAAACATAACACCACAAAGCCGCAGAAGTATTATTGATACTTCGGATTCTCGACAGTGCGGTCGTGAGGAAAACTGTGATAATAAATTATGATATCATACAATATTTATTACAATAATTTATAGATAGTAAACGCAATAACGATAATGTGGTCACAACTGTACATTTTGTTTCTATTGACGGTGGTGGTGAAGTCCCAGTATAAGTTCGACACGAAATATTTTAAAGTGCCGTTAGATCACTTCGGCTTTCAGAGAAGTGAGACCTTTCAAATTAAATATTTAGTGAACGACGACTTTTGGGACCGGGATTCTGGGCCGATATTCTTCTATACTGGCAATGAGGTAAGTTTCAAAAGTTATATTATAATTTATAATAACGCATTGATAACAATAAGAATCATTACCTATATTGTCAATATCTACACAGTGTAGTTTATGTAGGTATCGGCAAAAATTCGGGTTACGGGAAACTTTAATTTATAAGTTTAGGTTTATTGGTTCTTGTAAGATAGATTACATCCTTATGATTGGCCCTATCGATCAATGAGATAAAAGTACAGGAACCTATTTTAGGATTTATCGAACCGGCTTGGTTCGATTCCAGGCTGTCTGTATACCAAGCGGACTTTCAAAGATATTCAAATGCATTTTTTTTTTCTTTTTAAAAATAATTTTGAGGAGAAAATTTTTTGTGTCTACTCTTGTATAGCTTTATGGCAAAATATTGGTATTTTTAAAGCTGAAAAAGCAAGCTTAATGACATTTTAATGTTTTTGATGCGCTTAAACGCCTACTTTATTGTAAAAATTATAAATAAAGAAAGAAAACGATCACAAATCTCCAGGCGGGAATCGAACCCGCGTCTCCTAATGTCCGACCAGACGCGATTACCACTACGCCACCGGAGCACTAAGTATAACCTACTATATTTTTTACAAAACTATAAAAAAGGGTAGAAAGCGGGAAGAATTTAGTAGGTTATACCTACTAGGTATAACCATGGACCGTATAACCATGGATCAATATAACCTACTAATTTCTACACCGCTTTCTACAGCGGTGGTTTTTCTTTCTTTATTTGTAATTATTATAAGTTTTAAACCAAATAAACAAGAAATCATCAAGGACGGAGAACGAAGGAGCTAGAGATTATAACCTATATAAATTTTGATTGACCCATCCGGCAATGGATATAAATTCCGGGGATAAATGGGAAATTTTCTCGTGTAAATGAAAGTGCAATCTTAATCTAAATGTCGTTTAACATCCTCAACAAATATTATATAATATAGTCTCAGATTTGATCCGAATTCAATTTCTGGTCAAAATAAACCTAAAATGAAATAGGTTTCGTTATGCTACTAACATGCGGACGTTTTAAGAAGTTCCAGGATTTGATCAGCTTTTAAGATATTGGTCTTTTGGTTGAGAAGTCTGTACATTCCTGTGCAGAACTTGCAGCTGCCAGAGTCACTTCGTTTAATATTAATAAACAAGTGTCTTACGGTCCCTACTTTCCCTCCGGAACAGTTTATCAGATTCTAGAGATACTTACTATATAATTGCGTCACAGTTCATTAGGCTGTTGCGCTAAAGGAGCATTTTTTGTTCAACTTAGTATCATATTCTTCCTTCTGGAAGATGTTAGCGTTTTCAGTACATTTCTGTAATCTTGGTATAACTCTGAACAGTCCACATCTTCTACTCTATTCTGAAGTTCACCGCCACCTGAATCGGAGGTATCTGTTCTATGAGAATTGTCTACCCAGACTTTCCTACTTGGTGATGCTACTTTTCTAATTGGCATTTCATCATTCATCCGAGGTTGTAATTATTTCTATTTTTTTGCTATAATTCAACTATTATTACTTACAAGCATTACTCTTTGTCTACATATTTTTAGTTCTACGTCGCCACGCAGATATTTTGTCATTTTTTCATTATCTTTGACAGACGTAATAACAACTGTTATGAGGCAATTACCATTGGCATGTGAATTTAACATTGTCGTTAGACTTTATTGTAATATCAGTACTGGGGCATTTAGTTACGAGTCGAAAGCGAAACATACAAGTATTTTTGGGATGTAGGTATTAGGTGATGTAACTTGATATAAGAAGGTATGGAATAAAAGTAATTATGGTAGCTAGTTGATTTATTCTAGGAACTTACAACCTTCGCCGATTTCGGCTTCATAGTATTTAATCCAATCCACCAGAAGGACTAGATACGTATTCTTAGTATTCTTACTCGGAAAACTAAAAGTACGTAGAGGTCAATCTAATACGAAGAAATATAATGATAATGATAATAATGCGCAGCGTAGGTGCTAGGTCATCTCAATTGTATCTGCTGCTCCTCAATTTCTTTTTATACAAGTTGATGAATAACAAGCTGTCAGTGGTTACCGCCGCCTATAGACACCTGCAATAACAAGGAAAAAATCACTTGATGTTGCAGGTGCGTTGTCATCCTGAGGCCTAATTTACACTGGCTAGGTACCTTTCCTGAGGTTATTACACTGGCTAGGTACCTTTCCCTTCAATCCGAAACAAGTAAGTACTTACTGTCATGGTTTTCCAGGGCCAAATTGAATTGTTCGCGCAACACACCGGCTTCATGTGGGAAGCGGCTGAAGAATTTCATGCCAAAATTGTTTTTGCGGAGCACAGGTAATGAGTCCACCTAATTTGCACTTTATTTTTTAAGCAGTGCGTGCCTACGCAGAGTATCATAATACTCATAATAGTATCATAATACCCTTTGACACTCAGCCAGGGCTTGAAAAAATTAAGACTTATTTTAGATTTATTATAATATTAAAGTTAAGTAGCTTAACACTTTGGTACCATGCCGCACCGACTATTGCGCTCGTACTTCATATTTTTCCCGTACCATATTGACGCCATAATGTTACATGGTACTTTCTGTAGTCGACCGCACATTTACAATCATAAACAACAGAGATTTAAAATAAATATGATGTAGATATGCACCAAAAACAGGCGGTCTCATAGACTAGAGATCTTTTCTCTATCTCTACCTCTACCAAGTTAGAGATCGCTTCCAGATACAATTGGTTGTTTGCAGACAACCATAAAGGTAGCTATAGTAGTAAAGTTAGGCCTAAAGCCTCAGATCATAGAAACAAGCCTGAAACGAAGCTGTCTCAAAAGCAGCCAGGTTTATAATAACGCCTTACGTTACGGCCTCAGTAATTATTTAACGCTGGATAAACCTACTTTAGTTTTTTTTTTATACAACTAGATGACAAACAAGCTGACGGCCCATCTGATGGTAAGCGGTTACCGCCGCCTATAGACACCTGCAATAACGTTTTTCTCGTGTTTTTACGATCTGAGCATACGATGGAGAGAAAAAAACTTTCAGAATTACATAAGTTACTTCCAAAATTTGGTTCATAAAACCAGTGGTATAGGCTTCAGCAAAAGTAACCTTATTCTGTTTCCTGCTATACGTTGATTAATTACTGTTGAAATAGAATAGTGTCGCGAGAATTGACGTTATAATAAACCTATTATAACTCAAAAACAGATACCTAGGCAAGTAGAAATTCACAGGATTATACCCAGTCCTCGGTAGCTCAGAAGTCACCCGGATTGTGAAAGGAGTCGTGTCCCGCTCTTGCACATGTTTTGTTTCAGCTTAGGTGTTTTTGTTAATATTTTAAAATTTTTATTGTAATATTAAGAATAAAATTAATCATGTTGAATATGTAACTTTTGCTCATGACTGTACTCAAATTTAAAAATTAATTTCTCTACACACAACAGAAATTGAACAGGAATTGAAATATTTTCTTTATAAACTTCATAATTTGTGTCATGACATGTGATTAGCTGAGAGTAACTGTCGACTGTGATGAAAGAATAGAAAATATGTAATAAAAACTGTTTTTCAGTCGATAGATTGAGAATGATGAAATAAAAAAAAATGAAGTAAGTGGTTCTCAAGGTGCTACGAACGTCTACCCGATGCTAAACGGTTACCGTAACCCATTCATAGAGTGCCGTAGCATGTATGCTTGTTTCCCACCATGTCGTATACAACTAGGGGTGCCATCTCTAAAATTTGGCAACCAAGACAAGACGCGCGAAAACCCCGGATTTTAGAGCCCAAAACCCGGACACGTCAACAGGTTTTTTTAAACATAGTCGATTAGCGAGTCGGTTCGTCGGTTGATCGCGGCGTGCGGGCACAGTTCGTGTGTCGCGGGCGGCCCAAGACTTGAAACATTTAAACCCGGACTCCAAAGAAGCCCCGCCCGCACGCTCCTCGGACGCCCTCTAAACTAGGACAAATCCGGGGAAACCCGGACGGATGGCAACCCTAATACAACTGATCCATCCTTCTAGGTCTTCTACAATTCTTCTTCATCCTTCTTCCAGGTACTACGGCACCTCAATGCCGTTTGGTAATAAGTCCCTTGACAACGAGCACATTGGCTACCTGACGTCCTCGCAGGCGTTGGCTGACTACGCCGACCTAGTGGACTACCTCCAAGGACACGCCGTCACACCCAAATATCCTGTCATTGCGTTTGGAGGTAGATATCGTCATCATCACCAGCCTATTACGTCCCACTGCTGGGCAAAGGCCTTTCTACATGGAAGAAACATATGAGGAGCTCCCAATACGGATTGGTGGGTTAAAGCGGCTGTAGTAACAACCGGGACCAACGGCTTAACGTGCCTTTCGAAGCACGGAGGAGCTCGAGATTATAAATTTTGATTGACCCATCCCGGGATGGACGATGGCAAAAGTTGCTTGGTTTTCGTAATCGAAACTAGAGCGCTCAAACCAATACGCCACCGAGCTCCTCAGGTAGATATACATAACATAACATAAAATCATCAAATCAACGTAATTTCGCGCTCCTGCCGTTGGTGCCTGTTATTACTGCAACCGCTTAAAACTAACCCGCATCAGGCCAGCGAGCGTAGTGGTTGAAATTTTGTTGATAGTTCAAGACATACAATGTTAAGTAAATGTAGTGAAAAATGTTTTTTTCTGAACAATAGAAAATAATTACAACAAATCTAAACATTGAAACCGGCAATATATTCTACATGCTTCACTTTACTGTCTCCACCTCAACATCATGGTCAATGAATTTGGAATTCTTTGCCAGCACATGTGTGTTCCCTTCTTCCCATAACATGGGTTCCTTTAAAAGAGGCGTGAAAAGGCACCTTATGGGCCGGCAAGGTGGAGGCGGCTAGAGCAGTGTCTGAACTGCACTAGCTGGACTCTTCTTACCGCTTCACATCTGGTGGTGTAGAGTCATTTGCCGTGCTTTGTATAAAAAAAAGCTCTAATTGACCCTCATTTTAATTAGGTAATAAATTTTATCAAAAATGTATAATTCCATTCGTAAACTCCTGCTTGTATACGACACTTTGAATATGAACTGTTATATTTTAGGTAGACATTCATTTAAAATGATTTGACGCCGGCTGGCCGAGTGGTCTGTGCCCCTTGCTATACAGGCTACTGAGTCAAGAGGTCCCGGGTTCGAATCCCGGTAAGAGCAAATGTTTGTATGATAAGAACGAGCATTTCATTTGTTTACGAGTCATGGATGTTTATATGTTTATTTAGTTTATTTCTTATATTTGTAATTATATACCTACATATTATTGTCATCATTTCTCCGTTATCTAGTATCCATAACACAATCTCTTAATGATGTTTACTTTGGGATAGATAATATGTATGAATGTATGAATATTATTATATTATTTGGAAAAAAAAACGCCATCAGTTGTCTGTCTCTCTAAGAAGAATTCCGCTTCACCAGCGTCATGTTACCTACGGGTGACCTGACAATATGCTGAGTGGACGCCTATTTAGTGCCACTAATTTTAATGTATTTTAAGGTCAGAAATATGTATTAATTCTAGTTGTGACACTGAATAAACTATTTCTATTCTATTCTATTCTATTCTTCCAGGCTCCTATGGCGGTATGCTGTCAGCATACTTCCGCATGAAGTACCCGCACCTGGTGACCGGCGCCATTGCAGCCTCAGCACCCATCCACATGTTCCCCGGCATGACACCATGCGACGCGTACTACAGGATCGTCACCTCATCCTTCAACATCGACGGAACTTCCACCTGTGTGGATAATATTCGCGCTTCTTGGAGTGCCATTAGGTGATCTAAACCTATTCATTAATTTTTCAGAGACCCTCCCCTTTTCAACTAAATATCTGTTATCTCTGTTTGTGAGAGTACCTTGTTCTTTGTCAAAATTTTACGCCTGCCTATTAGTACTAGCCTTTATTTTTCTTGAAATCAGAGAATTCGCGAAAAATGCAACGAACGCGGAATGGCTTCACAAGAACTGGAACCTTTGCGATCCAGTGAAAAATGCGACCGACGTGCAGAAACTGCTGGAGTTCATGCAGTCCATGTACGAGACCCTGGCGATGGTCAACTATCCATTCTCTTCTGACTTTCTCGTACCACTTCCTGCTTACCCAGTAAGAGTGGTCTGTCAGTATTTAAAAGAAAAAATGAACGGTACCAAACTTATGGAGGTAAGAATTTCCGTTTCCTGTTTATTAATAGAAATTAATATTTCATACTAGTATTTCCAATTTAATATCACTCAATGAGGAGACACAATTTATTGACGACAGTAATAAAAATTGAATTTCAATAAAAGCGAAGCGGTGTAATAAGCTTACTTACCTACTTTAAAATGTTTATAACATAATGATGCAAGCAAATCGTGGAAGTAAATTTAATTAATAATTGTAATATAATAATATGTAAGTATATTAGTATAATAACTTAATAATTTATTTAATACTTTTATAGGGCCTTGGAAAAGTATTGGACACTTTCACGAATTATAACAAAAAGAGTAAATGCGTGGACTACAAGAAAGGAAGCGATTATGGCAATTTAGACGCAAGTGGTTGGGACTATCAGGTAATTTATATTTCTTAGTTATATTAAGACACAAATGGGAAGGACCATCAGGTAATTTACATTTCCTAGTTATATTTAGACGCAAATTGTTAGGACTATGAGGTAATTTATATTTATTTGCATATTTAGATGCAAATGGTTGGGACTATCAGGTAATTTACATTTCCTAATTTTATTTAGACGCAAGTGGTTGGCCTATCAGATAATTTACATTTCCTAGTTATATTTAGTAAATTGAGTTCTCACTATATTTAGTAATTATAAATTTTTCGAACGAATAATATCTACTTAATCAGAGCATTTATTAAATGATTACAGTTGAAAATTGTTACGCAAGATCGTGCGTCGCACAATGAGTGTCCTGTAAAACTAAACATCATGAGATAGGTACCTTATGACATGTCAATAGGCGGCTGCGTACCTACACGCCGTTATTAGTAAAAACAAAAAGTAGGTATACTAAGTTTAGTTACTCTTTTCTTTGTCGTATATAGGTATTTCCAAAATTTGGAATTGATTGCCAGCAATGAACTGGAAAATAATTCCAAATTTTTCCTCCATTCTATAACTTGGGCACAGAATACATAGGATCCTACAAAGAAACTTCCGGCCAGGTGGAGGCGGCTAAGAACAGTGTGTTCATTGCACTAGCTGCCTTCGCCAATCTTTTGACCACTCTTCATCAGGTGGTGTTGTGTCATATCGGGCTTTGTATTAAATGAAACTTTCAACTTAATTCGACTTTTCCACGTGACCAGGCGTGCACAGAGATGATTATGCCGATGTGCACGGGCGGCGAACACGACATGTTCGAGCCGCGCCCCTGGAACCTCACGCAGTACTCCGCGGCGTGTTACCAGCGCTACAAGGTGTACCCTCAGCCCGACGCTGCTCGGACCACCTACGGCGGCGACCAGCTGCAAGCGGCCTCTAACATCGTGTTCAGTAATGGACTCAAGGATCCTTGGGCTGGAGGTAGGAACCCAGACTTTAGAGCCGAACACCGCGTTTAATAAGCGCGCCATTATCGACGCGTGATGGCGCGCTTGTTATTGTTGATTAAACGCCGCCATCCAACGAAACGGCTGAAGGACAACTAGCCAAGTCATTGACCGCAAAGTTTAACCAGATGGCTGAATGTCATGTCAGCCGTCTGATTAAATTAGCCATTCAATTGGACGCCTAGGCAGATCGTTAAAAACGAAGAGCTTTTGTTTGAGTGATTGGTAGGTTCAAGGTTATTTTTTTATGACTACATATAAGCAAAACGTTGTCGGTAAAAGTGGTCATAAAAAACAACCTTGAACCTACCTACCAATCAAACCAAAACTCTTCAGTACAATACAATCCTTTCAATACGCCAAGTCGTTAAACGTTAAGTAAATCTAGTTCAATTAACTATCGGCCTAGGCATCAATTGTATGCCGGCGTTTAAGCAACGGGCTAGGCATCCAATAAAGCGGTGAATTGAACCAGATGGCGATGGCGGCGACATCGATACAATGCGATACGAACGCAAGTTAGGCACAGCTTGTAGGCCTTTACACACCTGAATTGTTTTTCCGGTCTCGCGCTGGTGACGCGTTTTTTAATTCTGACCCCTTGGCCTTCTTCTCCTAATGGCCGAAGATGGAAGCGAACAGCGTCCGAATTCCTCAACCACAGAGGAACTGGCTGTCTTACCTCCTAACTGCCGGAACACAACAATTCTGTTAGCATTATTGTTATGGCGGCAGACTCAGGTAACATGGTAGTAGGTAGCTAGCCAGGCGGACATAGAGAAAGTTCTACCACCAAACAAACTCGGCTATATTTTTTTTATTATGCCACTAAGGTGGCAATCAAGCATACAGCCCACCTGATGGTCAGCGGTTACCGTAGCCTATGAACGCTTGCAAGACCAGGGTTATCACTTGCGCGTTGCCGATCCTTTTCACGCCCATTTTGAAAATCCCCATGCTGTACCTAACTCATTTGAGAAAACCTCTGCAGGGAGCTCATTCCACAACCTGAGCGTACGCGGGAGAAAGTTTCTCTGAAACCGTACAGTACGCGACCACTTTGGTTCCAATTTGTGAGGCTGAACTCCCTGCCGGTGGCGAGCGGTGCGATAATAGAAAGAGGCCGTGTAAACGGTTGAGCACACACAAATTTCTGACCCTATTGGAATTACACCTCGATCCTGTAGATCCGAGGTAGAGGTCACGACCGCTAGAACATAGAGGCAGTAGGTCTAATAGTATTTACCGTTGAAAGCCCAACTGTGGCAGCAACTTCCCCTTATTTCTTTGTAGTTTTTATGTTCCTGTGGTGAGTGAAAGCGTTATGTTAGGAAATTGGGAGCAGGGGGACCTACTCGTTTCATAGGCTATTGAAATACTTTCTCTAGATTTTTAAAAGGTAGGCAGCGAGTGACGTGTGTCCAAGGTGTTACCTACGAGCGCCATTATACTTCTGCCGACTTACATAAATAATTAGGCAAACCACTATACAAAATGACATTTGGTCTGTTTACAACTTTACATTGATTCTTTATCTAAATATTTTATCTAGGTTCTTGTCGACTTAGAATCATAACGATTATTCTAAGATTATTGACTTTAAAGTTTGTATGAGAAGCCGTGCGGAGTAAGCGCTCTTAAACATAATAATAAACAATACGTACCTAATCCTTAAAATGTGCCCAGGTGGCGTGTTCAACACCGTGAACGAGTCCGTGGAGGTGGTCCTCATCATCAACGGCGCGCACCACCTAGACTTGATGCCCAGCAACCCCGCTGACCCCGCCACCGTCAAGATCGCTAGGGACTTCCACAAGCAACGCATACGCCGTTGGATACGGCAGTTTAGGAAATAACTGACGATAATTGACGTGTTATAGAGTACTTATAACGATTTCTTGTGATAAATAAAGTTAAGAAATATTAGCGTGTGTTTTCATGTGTGTTCATGGCCCAAGCTCTATGGTCCACGTCCTTAACGAGTTCAACTGAACAGGTTGTAAAAATATTGAAACAAGAAAACATTTGAGTTCTAGGGCGGGGACCGAACCCGCGACCGTTCTCCGACAATCCGGTTGACCCTCAAACCATCTGAACTATCGAGGACTCAAGACCAAAGAGTGCATTTCTTATACGGGTACCTACTCAAGAATATCCTCTAGCTAGTCTATCTCTCACAACGTCGAAACCTATTTCAGCCGTGAAACAATTCGCTGTGTTTCGGATTGAATGGAAAGGTAGCCAGTGTAATTACTGGGCATGGACGGCATTTCATCTTAGGCCTCAGGATGACAACGCACCTGCAATATCAAGTGATTTTCCCTTGTTATTGCAGGTGTCTATAGGCGGTGGTAACCGCTTACCATCAGGTGGGCCGTCAGCTTGTTTGACATCTAGTTGTATATATAAAAAAAAAACTATTTCAACATCAAGTATTTTTTACTGATATAAAATAATAATTATTATATTTTATTTTTAACTTGTTTGCAGTACCGACAAATTCAGGTGTCTATTAGACGCCGGAAGGCAATTCTCCAAAATAGTTTAGGTAGGAACATAATTAATTCAAAATATACAATTATTCAATTTTTTTTATCAATTTCTTCCGTAGAGTCGTGATGCAGATTCTTTTAGCGGAATTTCAAAGTTTCATAAGGTGACAGCGGGGATGTACCTGCGTCTATGGGGCAAGTCTGTTTAGGTAGCCAAAATGTAACTTCCGCTTTAGTAGCCAAAATGTAAATAGAAATCATCAAATAAAATGATTTCAAGTTGCAGTTTGGCTGCCTATACTTACGGATTTGCCGCATGGGCGGACTTCTTTTTAAAATAAAGCACGACAATGGACCCAAACACACAACACCACCTGATGTGAAGCGGTAAGAAGAGGCTATAAGCGGTTGTTTGGCGGGATTTGGTGGTGTCAGTCAAGATTTTGATTACAATCTTCTTATCTTATCTTACTATATGGGGCTATAACTAAGTGCACTTCTACCTATTGGGATCTTTATTACAATAATTTAAAAGTTGTGTCTGAGCGAACTTTGTGTTATAAAATTGGTGTAGCTTTATAAACCAAGTGTTTGTGTTTTGACGTGCAACTAAAAGATTATTATTATAGAATATAAGTAATTATTGTGTGAAAGACGATGACGTTCGTGGTTATCCAGTCCACCTCATCAAATAGCATCACATGAGAACTGTCATCATATATTTCGTGCCAGATTCACCCAAAATGCATTGAAATGTGCTACACCAGCGTTTCAATGCAACAAATGAAGAAATAGACAAGACATGGCTGTATGTGCATTAGTTCACTTTGCCTACCCATTACAGGGAGAATTAACCAAAAAAAAACAAATCAATGGACTAGGGATGCGACATCCATCACATAATCGCCAAAACAAGCTCGTAAACTGTTAAAAATATGTCTTTAAATAATTATTTTAATAATAAATCGTTGAAAAATAATAGTTTTCTCAAACGAATACTGATTTTCAAAGAGTGTGAAAATTCGTATATAGTGGCCGCAACCCAAAACGCACCTGATGTTAAAAGCGTCAGTAACCAGTTCATGCTTATAGTTTTATGTTATCAAAAAGTAATCACTCGCGTTTGCAAGTATTTTATAATTGCTAATTTATTCAACACTTGTGGTTGCCCGCGGCTTCGCCCACGTGGATGTCCGTTATTGCACTAAAACGTCCTTTTCCCATTTTCCATCCTTTTAAAGGATGATATATAGGATAAAAACCATCCAATGTCCTTTTCCGAGACTTAAACTATTTCTGTACCAAATCTCATCTAAATCGGTTCAACGATTTAACGTAATAGAGACAGACAAACACACTATTGCACTTATAATATCAAAAAATCAAAATCAAAAATATGTTTATTGAAGTAGAGGAGCCTACTTCGAAGAAGCTCTTTCGAAGAGGAAGTGTAGGTACTATAGTATATAGTATAAACACGGTGGTGCCGTCAATACGACAATAAATTTAAACATGGGCTATATTAGTTCATATAAATGGTTTGCGACTTTCAAAAACATCTTATTCATTCGATTACTTTATGACATTTTTATGAAATAATATAACATTGACTGCATTATTTCTTAGAAATGTCATGAAATTATCAAATGAATACGATGTTTTTGAAAGGTGCAAACCATTTACAGGAACTAATATAGCCCATGTTTTAATTTATTGTCGTATTGACGGCACCACCCTGTATGAGTGTATGGATTGAGTACTAAGGCATTCTTAATAACTAGTAGCTGGCCGCGACTCCACCCGCGTTAATGTTGGTTATTGCTTCAAAATATCCTTGGTCAGACTCGTCCCTTTGCCCTTCCCAGGGCCTCAATCAATCTCCATACGTTTCAGAAGGGTTAAAAGATAACAGACAGATAAATAGACATAGTTACTTTCGCGTTTATCATTATATGTATGGGTTTTATAAATCAGCATGTTACTACTGCAGCGTGAAACACGGTAAATAGTAGGATCTACCGCTTACTTCTATCACTTATCTATTTAGTCGGTCTATTACTAGATTACTTAGATTAGTGTTGTGATTTAGCTTTAAACCATGGGCTATATTAGCAGTAAACATACTTAACTTACTCGTACCATTTCTAGCAATAAGCATATTACATATTAGAGTATAATTTATTTATTTTTTATATAGGTGTTGATTATTTTAATAATAAAACAGAAATGCTTAAAGAAATTACAGGGTTCTCCCAAGTACTCACTAGCTCAGTGGTTAGTAGGACTGTCACCCAGGATTATAAAAGGTCCCGGGTTCGTATCCTGAACTGTTTTTGCAATTTATAAACTTATTGTTCAATACAAAAATTATAAGTAGAAGTAAAGAATTTTATATGTAGGTAGAAATGTAGTTTTTTTTCACATCCTTACATTTGTCATTATTTTGACTTTGACACTTTGACAGTTTTTACTCAGTTTGAGAACAGAGTTTTTAGGTTAGATTCAATCAAAATAAATAATTTTGTATAACAAAAATGGATACAACATGCAAATATTGCAACCAACCTGAAGATAAGCAAGAAAAACCTGGATTAATATGTGAAACTTGCATATGTTTTGTGCATTTAGCTTGTTTAAAGAGACCGGGAACCCCTGGGGACTTCGCTTGTGATGTATTCTTTGATTTCACTTGCGAGGACTGCTCGGAAACCAAGAAAGAAATTTTTTCTCGTAATAAGTTTCCTTGGTAAAGATTATTTTTGATTTGATTTTTTTAACATGATATTTTTTACATAGGCATAATATTACACTCTGACCAGAGTATTAAAATGTAGGATGTGGATTTTAACTGCTGCTTTTTTAATAATTAAATGCAAAATATAAAATTAATAAAGGTTGACTCTGAACTTATCAAGAAACGGTAAAAATGCATGTACCTATGAAAAATTTAAATATTATATTGACTTTCTTTAGGGTAAATGTGATTCTTCTAACATTACATCATTTGAGCACACAATCATATGGAATAAGTTACCATGGCTACTTCCACTATAAAACACACATCTGCTCCTTCATTGATAGATCTTGGAACCAGCTTTTTGGACATCAAACGTAAGTAAAAAATCAGTGGGGCATGAATAAACTAATAACCCACAGTTGCTTCCATTGCTTGCAACCTTATTATACTACATTATATCCTCATAAGTCTGAGATCTATGATGAGATTCTCAAAGTAAAATAATTTTTAATGCCTTTTACAGGAAACAGAAAAAGAATTGGGTGGGAACAATAGCAGGTGTCCTGTCGGTGTATAACAACCTGGTGTTCCGTTCTGGCTCCCTGGTCCTTGGAGAGACAGGCTGGTGGAGACTGATGCATGGTTTTTCTCCAGCCGTAGCTGCACATATAGGTATTAATAAATTAATTATAATAATAATGTTTTATTCAAGCTGTTTTAGTATGTATTTGTGAAAGGGAATTTATTTATTAACATTTAGTTCAAAATTAGTTTAGGACTAGAACCTGGCCTAACTAGAAACTTGGTATTTCATGAACAACATTATGACATTTTAAGCATTTAGTAAATAATAAAAATTTCACAAAATAAACTTATAGCATCAGGCTACTTAATATAGGTGCTCTAACACAATGCTGTCAGTGTAGCTTTAATTTCTAACACTAAATAGAATGTATACTATAATTAAACTGTATGAAAGCTGTGTCTGTTTCATATAAAAGAACAGTTGGGACTAAGACGTCAAAATGCCCAAAAATATATTTTTAAAATATATTGTCTATATTTCTAAATTTTATGAATAAATGTTCAGAATTTTTCAGTAATAAATGTTCATAAATAACTGCTGAACATTGTTTGATTTGGTTTTTAAAATGGTCTCCATGAACAGGCTAAACTGTCATAAAACTATTTTCATGCAAATGATGCAAGGGAGTGATGGAGGATGGAGTAATATAATTTATTAAACTTTTGCCCAGCTTAATGTATTATATTATAATAGAACTCTTTTATAAAATAAAGTGGTTTTTGGCTGTGATCTGTTGTAAGGTGCTGTACTTCCAGTCAGACAAGCTGCTTCTTTCCATCAAGCTGCTCTAAGTTTGATCAGAAGAGACTACTTAGCATAATTTATTTGTTATAATGAAAGAAAGAAGGAAAACTTTTTACTGTCTTGCACAAGACATCACACAGGTAAAATACTAACCGCACAGGTAATCTTTTGTTTACAGTGCAAGAATTAGCCCGATGCAAGCGGAAAGTGCGGGAGCGGAATCAGGTTGCAGTAGATAAAGTGCTGTTTATTGGAAAAGTTACAGAAATGGGTAGGTGTTATATAAAAGGTTGTACTTTGAATACCACAGATAGCCTATTACTGAGACTATGTGATTGGTAGGCACATGGTTATTTTTTATGATCACTTATAACCATAAAACATTTCCCGTGGGGGCAGAAATTTTCTGCTCGGTTTGGTTGGTGGTAGGGCTTTTCTAAGTCCACCTGGCTAGCTACCACCATCTTACCTAAGTCTGCCGCCATAACAATTATGTTAATAACATTGTTGTATTCCGGCAGCTAGAGGTAAGATAGCTAGTTCCTCTGTGGTTGAGGAATCCGGGTGTAGCTCGCTTCCATCGTCGGCCTTATCTTACTAACCATCAGGTGAGATGAAGGCCAAGAGTTTTCCGTTAAGATAAAAAAATGAGTGATTCTAGTTTGAATTAAATATCGGCCTAGGCATTTAATAGGATGCCGGCGTTTTATAAACGCCCTAGGCATCCCATCAACTGGCTAATTTAACCAGATGGCTGCATCATAATGTACACTCTGACAGAACATCAATTTTTGAGCTATCAGTTTGTAAATCTACTGGGGAGAAAGGTGGTTGTTTTGAGAACACAAGAAATTATAAATGTAATTAAAATGGCTTTCTCATCTTTACTGGAAGTTTAAAAATGCTTAGAAAAGTATTCTTTTGGACCATTAGACCTTGTAAAACTTCAATGAGTGGTGAGATAAACGTTGCTATAAAAAAAAAACATACAGACGAATTGATAACCTCCTCCTTTTTTTGAAGTCGGTTAAAAATGTTAAAAAGTAGAAAATGGTAAAGAAGTTGGTAGGTTACACCCTACTGCTCCAGTGGCACAGCGGTTATCGTGTCTGGCTGAACACCAGGAGACGCGGGTTCGATTGCCGCCTGGAGCATAAAATTTTTTTTCATCGATTTGTTTCTTTGTTTATATTTATTACAATAAAGTAGGTGTTATAAAGGCACAAAATCAAACATGTTAATAAGATTCGTTTTTCTATAACTTTACTTAATAAAGACCCATTTACATGACGCGAGTTTGTTGCTTGTAGCATACAATTGCGTTGAAGCAAGAAATAAGTGGCATTGTTATACAACACATTAAAAAAAAAATGAAAATATCTTTATTCAATTAGGCCCCCAAGAAGCACTTTCGAATCGTCAACAAAAAACCCTTAAGTCTATCACATAAAAATAATATTAACTAACTAACAATTTCATAATGTTTGTCTCTCTGTCTTATCTGGATCTACGTAAGCTAAGAATGTCAGTCTGTCTATCGGTCTGTCTGTCATTCCGTCTGTCCGTCAGTCAGTCTGTCTGTCAGTCTGTCTGAATTTACACCGGTTCCAAAAGTTGAACTACCGAGAAGATTCCGGCAACAAACTCGTGTAGTCACTCTTTTCAATCATTAAGTTACAATGTTTAATTACACAGTAATAGTATTTAGCAGCGCAGTGTCGCACAGAGTATAAAAAAAAGGTATATTAAAGTACCAATAAGTACCTAATGATAAGAATATTTACTGTATTTAAAGGCTGCCCGACAATGCACCATCACAATATAGGTATTACAATACACAAAGGTCAACAATTAATATACAAAGACCTAATAAAGCTAAACATTAGACTATGAAAGTAATTTTTTGTGTGGTACAGGCAAGATTAGAATGAACATTTTATTGTATGAGGAGCTCGGTGACGTAGTGGTTTGAGCGCTCTCGTTTTAAACACGCAAACAAAGCAACTTTCGCCATGGTCCACCCCGGGATGGGTCAACCAAAAATTTCGAACTCCGTCCTTCGGAAGGCACGTTAAGCCCTTGGTCCCGGTTGTTACTGCAACCGATTTAAGCCACCATCCTGCATTGGGTCAGTCTGGTAGTGTCATGGCCCAAACTCCTTATTTAGTAAAGCCTGTGCCCAGCAGTGGGACGTAGTTAGGCTAGTAAAGATGATGATGACAGACAAAAAACTAACATTGTGTAATTGGGCCTTAATTCCTTTAATCAAATTGTAAGTATTTTAAACAATATGTAATGGAACTACTGTTCCATTACATATAAAAGTTCGAATGTATTTGAAGCAGCACCTTAATTATTTACCTAATTATACTGTCTACCTTCAGGTTTTCAGCACCTAATAAACAATGAGGAGGAGAACATACTGGTGGTAGAACCTTCGGCAAAAAAGAAAAGACTTGACGACTCAAATAGCAAAGTATCGATCTTTGACCAAATGGATTCTGATAGCAGGTATATCATTAATTAACAGGACACTAGGATAGACGACACTATGTAAAATACCTTAAATATTTTGGTTTAGTTTAGTTAGACAAGCTCAAATTGACTAGAATAACAATTTATTTCTCTGAGATCTTCTCTGACTGAGGAGCCGATTTTCAACACTTAGATAACTTTTATCCAGAGAATAACTTTGATAGGTTGACAGTTACTTTATAAAAAAACGTTTTAGTTAAACATTGGAGAAATATTATATTGTAATTGTTAGTTTCATTATTTTGATTAGTATTTTATTTTTAAAATCTATATTTTATTATTATTATTATTATTAATGCTTACTTTATCTCGGTATGTAGCCGGTTTATAAGAGTAACACGGGCCTGAGCCAAGTGTTAGCCATTGTTATTATTATTATATTTAATTTTATTATTAATTAGATATTTTAATTAGTATTTTATGATTTTAAAATATTTATAAAGTACGTAAATAGGCTGGTGATGATCATAATAAATAAAATTATTAGTACTTAATACTATCCTATTTAATGTGCTTTTATCGACAGGAATGACACAGTAGAATATAACAATGAAATCATTGAGACATCTGAAGCGGAGAGTACTTTCAAGGGTTTCGAAGGTCCATCTTCCTCCAACCTCCAGCCGTACCAAGTGAGTATCAGACAGCAATTGTCAATCTTAGTGACATAGTCTTAAGTGGTATTTTTAAACCCCGACGCTAAGAGGGGTGTTTGTAAGTTTGATAATGTATTGTTTTAGAGTGACTCATCAAGTATCCACTCGCTCCAACAAGCCGTGTACTACGATTCTGATACCCGCAGCGTCTGCTCCAACCATCAGACTGAAGTCCAACCGGAAACCAAACAAAAAAAGCCCACAGAAGAAAAAATCGTTAAAAGAGAGTCACTTTTCTCCACCGAGCTGAACTCTATCGATATGCCTTGGAGGGAGGAGTTGCCGAAGAGGAACCCAGACTTGGTGGAAATGACTCAGTATGAAGAGATACATCTTTTGAAGGAAATTGAGAACATAATACCTAAAGTTAAGGACTCGAATAAGAAGGCGGACTTGTACAGACTGAGGGCTAAGCTGTCTTTGAGGAGGCTGAAGAGACATAAGCACTTGCCTATATTCGATTTGGACAAGTAAGTTCTGAGAATGTAGGAACAATCTAGTCGATTGTAGTTTGTGCGATATTTCAATTAAATCAATTTTTTAATCAGTATCATTTGTGCAACAAACTATTTTCAATTATTTTCAGATACTTTAAATATGCACAACAATCAAACCATTTACAATTTAACTCAGACCGAAAACGACCGGCTGGTCGAGTGGTCTGTACCCCTTATTATACAGACTACTCGGTCAGGGGTCTCGGGTTCAAATCCCGGTAGGGGTAGTTGTTTGTATGATGAGTACGAGCATTTGTTCACGGCTCATGAATGTTTGTATGGAGTCATGAATGTTTTTATGTTTATTTAGTTTGTTTCTAATATTTATATACAAGGTGGTAACTTCAATAGGACAATAAATTGAAACATTATAGAAATAGTTTGCCACTTTAAAAACATTTTCATTTCATTCAATTAAACGGCAATGTTAAAGATAGATCATTAAAATTGTAAGATCTACATATTTCGCGAGATTATAAATAAACTGTTGAAAAGTTAAACGATGTTCATAATAACATGGTGACATGCTACAGCCGGAGAATTTAAATGTTTAGCAGGTTGATTAATATTCGCATTTAGTAATATAATAGCGATACACGTACTATTTACTACGATGAAAATTCATGATTGACAATAGCTATTTCATTTGCCGTTATAATACGACAAAATCAAAAATCTTTAACTTGCTAAACAATTAAATTTCCTGACTGTACACACAGAAACAGATACAGACAAAAGAACAGAACAATCTTTATAGTTTATTAATAATAGAGTAAAATTTCATTTTAGGGCCGTCAAAATTCTGGGTGGTTACATTACAGAAGATACAAGAGTCGTAATGAACGTCGACAGAGTACTGGACAGGTTCCAGAGATCTGTAAGTTACCTATTGTTAAGGCTGTGGGAATTTTGCTACCGTCGACACAGAGAGATAGAGATAGTTACGACTCAGCGCGAGGAAAAAAAACAGAAATATTAACCTTTTGACCATCACCGATACCGTGTCAAGCAGTGCGATACACTAACATAAATATTCGACATCGAGCTTGACGACTGACACAGCGCTGCGCGTAAGCGTATTCGCTAATCTCTACCTAGTGTCACCAATTTGTCAAATGTTTGTCAAGCAAACGTCAAATGTATGACAGGTCGGCCACAATCACTAATTCAAGGTTTTTTTTATACAACTAGATGACAAACAAGCTGACGGACCACCTGATGGTAAGCGGTTACCGCCGCCTATAGACACCTGCAATAACAAGGAAAAATTATTTGATATTGCAGGTGCGTTGTCATCCTGGGGCCTAAGATGAAATGCCGTCAATGACCAGTAATTACTTAGGTTGCTGACTTATGATGATGATGATGTACAGGTTAGCGCGTGCGACGTGTGGTCAAAGAATATATATGTCGTAGCCGTCTGGTTAAGTTAGCCGCTTAACTGGACGCCTAGCCCTTTGATTGAACGCCGGCATCCAATGAAACGGCTCAAGCCAAGTCATTGAACGCAACTTTTAACCAGATGACTGAACGTCATGTCAGTCGTCTGGTTAAATTAACTATTTAATTGGACGCCTAGGCCGGTCGTTTAAATCGAATAGCTTTTTGCGTTACTGTTTGAGTGATTGGTTATTTTTTAATGACCACATATAACCAAAACGATGTCGGTTATTAGTGGTGATAAAAAAATAACCTTGAACCCACCAATCAAACCAAAACTCTTCGGTACAAGATGATCCTTTTAATACGCCAAGTCGTTAAACTTTTCAGTGTGTCTAGTGCGTCTTATTATTAACTAGCGACCCGCCCCGGCTTTGCACGGGTGCAATGCTTATGTAAATATTATGCATGTATTATACATATAAACCTTCCTTAAGAATTACTCTATCTATTAAAAAAACCGCATCAAAATCCGTTGCGTAGTTTTAAAGATCTAAGCATATATAGGGGCAGACAGACGGCGGATAGCGACTTTGTTTTATACTATGTAGTGATAATACCTCCCCCTCCAGTTCTTAATAGATAACCTGTGCGGCACGATAGCCAGCAGCAAGCACAGCATAATGCTAGTGCCGCGCATGGAGGCGGCGGCCTTCCGCTCCGCGTACTCGGGCGCGCTGCTCAAGCCGTACGTACGCCGCGACCGCAGCGCCGCGCCGCCGCGGCTGCGACTGCACGACGAGCTGCTTAGGAGGACGCACAGGTAATTGCACGATAGAGCGACTGCACGATAGAGCGACTGCACGACAGAGCGACTGCACGACAGAGCGACTGCACGACAGAGCGACTGCACGTGGAGCGACTGCACGACAGAGCGACTGCACGATAGAGCGACTGCACGATAGAGCGACTGCACGATAGAGCGACTGCACGATAGAGCGACTGCACGATAGAGTGACTGCACCATAGAGTGGCTATACGATATGGTGACTACACGATAGTCAACAGCAAGCATAGCATCACGCTAGTCCCGCGCATGAATGCGGCGGAATTCTGCTCTGCGTACTCGGACGCGCTGCTCAGATTTAAAAAAATCACTTGGTATTAAAAGTGCGTTGCCATCCTGAGTTCTAAGATGAAATGCCTCCATGCCCAGTAATTACACTGGTTAACTTTCTCTTCAATCTGAAACACAGCCAACTGCTTTACGGCCAAAATAGAAAAGGCGGTGGTACCTACCCAGACGACCCTACCACCTAGTAAAAAATTCAGTAAATTCTAAAACCTATAGAGAGCTGCCAACCGTACTTTAAGACATACGCATTATTGACCCTCCCTTCACTATATATTGTTGAGGTAGCTGTATTCTTTAAATCTAACTCAGATTTATTTCAAAATGTTTCATCAGTCAATAACCGTAACAGACGAGATAATACAAAAGTAGTCGTACCGAAAGTTAACACTACTTTATTGCGAAAGAGTGTACTGCACGATAGAGCGACTGCACGATAGAGCGATGGCACGATAGAGCGACTGCACCATAGAGTGGCTACACGATAAGGTGACTGCACGATAGCTTCCAGCAAGCATAGCATCACGCTAGTCCCGCGCATGAATACGGCGGCATTGCGCTCTGCGTACTCTGACGCGCTGCTCAGATTTAAAAAATCACTTGGTATTAAAAGTGCGTTGCCATCCTGAGTCCTAAAATGAAATGCCTCCATGCCCAGTAATTACACTGGTTAACTTTCTCTTCAATCTGAAACACAGCCAACTGCTTTACGGCCAAAATAGAAAAGGCGGTGGTACATACCCAGACGACCCTTCCACCTTCACTATAAATATATTGTAGAGGTAGCTGTATTCTTTAAATCTAACCCAGATTTATTTCAAAATGTTTCATCAGTCAATAACCGTAACAGACGAGATAATATAAAAGTAGTCGTACCGAAAGTTAACACTACTTAATTGCGAAAGAGTGTATTTGTGATGGGCCCAGTAATATACAATCGGATACCAAAGGCTATAAAAGAACTCAAACTCACTGTTCTTAAAAAGAGACTAAAAGATTTTTTGCCTTAAAAGTGTTTTTTTTTTCTGTATTTATTTAGGTTACAAAACATGTCAGCCCCATCGTACCCTATTCTATAAATAATTGTACATACTTTTATGATGTTGCGCGAGCGGAAGGGATTCCAGTATCCAGAAAAAAGACTTCTGATAACAATTTTGCAGATACTGATGTAGGATCAGCTCCAAGAAAAAAAAAGTGTTATTATCATGTGAATGACTTTTTAAATGATGGACAATTTTTTGATTATAGCGAGACATGGTAGAATTCAATTTTACTCTTTTTTTATTGACATTTTATTTTCCTCTGACTCTCTCTGTCTCTTCCGTCTGACTCTGACTGAGAGTGACCTCTGCATTGTAATGTATACTCATGTTTTGACAAATAAATGCATTATGATTTTTTTTTATATACAAAGCACGGCAATTGACCCAACACCACCTGATGTGAAGCGGTAAGGAGAGTCCATATGCGAAGACAGCTAGAGCAGAATGGACACTGCACTAGCTGCCGGCCCAATAGGTGCTTCTTCACGCCTCTCTCGAAGGACCTCATGTTATAGGAAGGAGGAAACACATGTGCTGGCAAAGAATTTCAAGTTCTGGAAGTACGACAAAGAAACGAGGAACTAAATTTCTTTGCGCGCGATGTTGAGGTGGAGACAGATTATGATGGATGATTATGATTCATTTTCTGTCAGACATGTAGCGGGCTACGAACCGCCGCCCCACGCGACCATCGACTACTCGTACGTGCGCCCGCAGCACATAGCAGCCGTCAACAGTCTGTGCGCGCAGTTCTTCTGGCCCGGCATTGACTGTGAGTAAGCCGTCACGTCACTCACCCACAATACTCTACTGTCGCGTGACTCACCACTCAAACCGTCCTCATGCAGCACATAGCAGCCGTCAACAGTCTGTGCGCGCAGTTCTTCTGGCCCGGCATTGACTGTGAGTAAGCCGTCACGTCACTCACCCACAATACTCTACTGTCGCGTGACTCACCACTCAAACCGTCCTCATGCAGCACATAGCAGCCGTCAACAGTCTGTGCGCGCAGTTCTTCTGGCCCGGCATTGACTGTGAGTAAGCCGTCACGTCACTCACCCACAATACTCTACTGTCGCGTGACTCACCACTCAAACCGTCCTCATGCAGCACATAGCAGCCGTCAACAGTCTGTGCGCGCAGTTCTTCTGGCCCGGCATTGACTGTGAGTAAGCCGTTACGTCACTCACCCACAATACTCTACTGTCGCGTGACTCACCACTCAAACCGTCCTCATGCAGCACATAGCAGCCGTCAACAGTCTGTGCGCGCAGTTCTTCTGGCCAGGCATTGACTGTGAGTAAGCCGTCACGTCACTCACTCACAATCACAATACTCTACTGTCGCGTGACTCACCACTCAAACCGTCCTCATGCAGCACATAGAGTTCTCAATTATCCATTTTATTTGTTATTTGCTGTGTTTCGTGGTACAAGACAAGTTTTATAGAAAAAATGGTAACACAGCCAAATTGTCATCATTTATTTGTTTATTAAAGATTCACCAACGTTTATATACCTACATTACCACTTACAATAATTTTCTTACACTATAGTTTTAGGTCTAAATGTAACAAACATTTACAGGTAATATCATAAACTAACATAAAGTTGAAAGAGGTGACCAGATTACCTAAAGGTTTTTTTAATTTCAATAAAGTTTCCTACTTATGCCACTTTGGTGACGTTTAGTTGACTTCTATTTTTATTGTTTTTAATTTATTTGCATTTTGACCTATTTTGTCCGCCATATTGCCATATTGAATAATGGTGAAATGGAGGAATCATTTTAAATTTTGTACAGGTAAACTATTCATGAAAACGAATTAGTAGTATTTTTGCCGGATTCAGGAGATTTTTCCTGATTTTTTAAGTTACTGTACATACACCTGGCCGGGTGTGAAACATTTCCTTTAAGTTCAATTTATCTCGTTCTCTCAATAGGAATACAAAAGAACAGTTGTAATTTGACATTTTGAAACGTGTGTCCAATTTTTGACCTCAACAAATGTCATAAAATGCAGGCTTTAGGAAGCACTTTAGAAGGCGTGTAGGAATACACGCCTTCTAAAGTTCAATTTATTCGACATGCAGGTCTAATTCTTGCTATCTTTTTCCTGCGCATATTGAGAGAAAGAGATAAACTGTAATAAAATTTTAGTGTCAGTCACGCAACACGTTGTCGTCAAATGAACGTGTATTTATAACCCCCGACGTAAAAAGAGGGGTGTTATAAGTTTGACGTGTCTGTCTGTGGCATCGTAGCCGTTTATCGAATGGACCGATTTTGATTCGTTTTTTTTGTTTGAAAGCTGACGTGACTAGAAAGGTTCTTAGCTATAATTTATAAAGATCAGTTCAAGCGTTTGATGACTATTTGAAGCTCATTTTCTACATGATAAAAGGGTTTTACTAACTTATTCAGATCCAATTGATTTGAAATTTGGTGTAGGTACTGTCACTTCGGTGACATTCCCATGACATACTGACCTTGAGCTGATCCTATACCATTAAAGAGTTTGCGGGGTCCTTAATTCTTCAGAAACTTACAGCAGATATAGCGTGTTTGAGCTCTTATGAATAGTGTCAATGAGGCCTGGGGTTACTTAAATTTTTTAATTTTGTATTTTTTTTTATTTAGTCTTGTGTCACTACGTCACACGTCACTCTTACATCTCGTAATATTACGGGTTTCAAAATAATACGCTGTCACGTGACTCGTCTTCTGCGTATGGTTAACGTGCACTCAAGTTACAGACTTAATAAACCGAATCCAACTGTTTCCAATTTTATCTAACTATTTAACGAAAGAAGTTCACGAAATAATACAAGAAAGGGAAAAAAATACTTTGTTGAACCTACTGGCCCTATACCTATTAAAATGATACCATCCTGCAGTGACAGAAGCACTCCAGTACCCTGAGTTCAGCTGCGTGGTGACATACAGGAAACTGGTGGTGGGATGCGCGTTCCTCGTGCCTGACGCGAGGCCGAACGAGGCCTACATATCTTTTGTGCTGACCAGGCCGGAGTGGCGCAACGCGAAGATCGCTTCCTTCATGCTTTACCATCTACTTCAGGTAATACTCAACATCAACAACAGCCAACATGCGTCCCATTGCTGGGCACAGGCCTTCCTACATGGGAGAAATACTTTTTTAAAATACAAAGCACGGCTAATTTCGGAGGAGCTCGGTGGCGTAGTGGTTTGAGCGCTCTGGTTTCGATTACGAAAACAAAGCAACTTTCGCCATGGTCGGTCCCGGGATGGGTCAATCAAATTTATAATCTCGAGCTCCTCCGTACGTCGGAAGGCACGTTAAGCCGTTGGTCCCGGTGGTTACCGCAACCCACCAACTCCCATTGGGCTAGTGTGGTGGTGTTATGGACCAAGCTCCTTATGTGTTTCTCCCATGTAGGAAGGCCTGTGCCCAGCTGTGGGACGTATATAGGCTGGTGATGATGATGATGACGGCTAATTTCTCAACACCACCAGATGCGAAGCGGTAAAGAGAGTCCATATGCGAAGGCAGCTAGTGCAGATTGAAACACTGTTCTAGCCGCCTCCACCTTGCCGGCCCATAAGGTGCCTTTTCACGCCTTTTAAAGGAACCCATGTTAGGAAGGGGGAACACATGTGCTGGCACAGAATTCAAAGTTTTGGAAATATGACAAAGAAACGAGTTACTAAACTTCCTTGTGCGAGATGTTGAGGTGGAGACAGTGAATTGATGACTTCCAATACCGACACGCGTGCATGTGCGCGTTCACACGAGGAGTTTGGGCCATAAGACCAACATGCTCGCCCAATGCGGGTTGGTGGGTTGAAGCAGTGGCAGTAACAACCAGGATCAACAGCTTAAAGTGCACAACGAAGCACGGAGACGAGATTAGAAATTTTTGAACACATCTTGAATATTGTTCAAGATGAAAAACACACAAACACATTTTTTTTATGTTAGCTAGTAACCAAATAAGATTGACAAGATTATACATTGTAGGAATAGGCAAAGAAAAATTAAAGGAAATATTAAGACATGGCTGTGTCGGCATTAGTTCCCCTGGAAACTTCACAAATATTGAAAAGTAATAAGTGTCTAGACTTACCATTTTAGTCTCTCCTGCACACAGTGTTAGAGACTAATTTGAAAATTGGTAAAAATATTTAGACCATGTTTGTATGTACACAATAAATTGTTAAATAAATAAAATAATAATAAATGGTTATGAAGCTTTAAATAATACAATTGTTACAGACATGTTCTGGCAAAGATGTTACTCTACATGTCTCACCAACAAATCCCGCTATATTTCTTTATCAGAAGTTTGGTTTCAAAGTAAGTATGAATAAAACAATACTATTCCTTAACAATATATTAGTTTAGAATGGTTTACAAATAAATCCTTCAATTATTAAGTGATCATAGATCTTTCTAGTTTTGTTAACATCTATTTTAACTATTCTCCGAGCATCTAGTAGTCTTAAAAATCCCATCTTGTTGTTCTCTAAGATAAGTTGGTTTTTAATTTCTATATAATTCTTTGGAATGAGACGTAGGTTTGAACACAATTCCTTTTCAGAGTCTGATAACAGGTTGAAACCTGGCAAATCAACTATCTCCAATGGTAAACAGTTCCTTTTGTATTTCCTCATCTGATTATCTTTACCAAACAATATCCTGTTTTTCAATGGTGATTGAGTAGCAAATTTCTTCATCATAATATTTGTTGCATATTGTTGTTCTTTTAACATTAAGTCATTGTCTTTTTTCAGTAGTTTATACAATCTAGCTCCGTAAAGAGTTTGTATACCATATTTTCTGTACTCCCCGAGACGTGCCAACTGTTGTAAAAGCTCAGTTTCCAAACTCAGTCGTTCCATAAAAGCATCAAATTGCATACCTGTCATAAACTGCATAAAGGAAATTAATCTCTCACACTTCTGTCTTGTAATAGTGACAACAAATTTCTGGAACCATGAAACTACTTTACTAGGCATTATAAGACCATGGTGTTGTATTATTTTGTATCGTCTCTTTCGCTCCTTCAACCTTGTGTTTAATGAATTTAAAAGAGCTAATTTCAAAGAATCCATACATTCATCTTCATCATCAGAATAATTATCCTCAATACTAAATATATTCTCAGCATTATTGTCATAGCTTAGTTCGAATTCAGATCTATGGGCATTATAACCTGCCAAATGTTGATCACTTTGGTTATTCCGTGGAGGATTGTTGCTAATATCCAAACTGTACAAGTATGGTGTTACAGGTTTAGGGAACATCGATTGTTCAGTTTCTGGTAGAAGATTCAACTCTTTGAACTGTACATTTTCAATGTAGTATTTTTTGTAGTGTTCTTGACACTCCAGTTTAGAACGTGTATGTACACTTTTTGATATATCCTCCCAATTGCCATAACCATAAGTAGAAAGCGCCGAAAGTAACTTGCACTCCTCTTTTGCTGACCAGTTACAATTTTCGAATAATGGGAAATCGTTTCGTTTTATGGCATATTTGTGGTAATTCTTGTGAGTGTCTACTTCCGACCCTGACGCGAAACATGAGCTACATAAGTTAATTTCACACTCGCAGCATTCAATAAATGGCTCGTGAGCTATTTCAGAACACGCAGCACACTTTGTTTGAAATATATCACTCGTCATTTTTTCTTTTCAGGTTGAAGAACTCGTTCAAGATTTCTACGAGAAGTACTATGACATCGATTTTAAAGGCTGTCGGCACGCCTTATTGCTGAGACTGATAAGATAAATAAATAATTATTAAACGAAAATCTTCTTTACTTTTTCCATAAAATCTGTTGAAACAATTGTTGGAATTGGTTTGGTTGGTTTTGGAAACACACAGACAATTTCCTATATTACAAAGTACTCTGTGCACACAGATCAGACACCGATAGTGTTGTTGCGATAGCGATAGTCTATCGACAGTATCGTGATACTATCGTTACCTCGAAAATCAGTTATACTATCGATAGTCCTATCGTAAAATATCGACCCTTGAAAATATTATCGATAGTATCGATTGATAAAAATAAGTGATACTATTGCTAAATATCAATAATATCGATAGTATCAGTGCAAACACTATCGATAGGATTCGGGTCGATGGTATCGATACTATCGATAGTTTTGCTCTATCGATAGTCAAACATTTTACGATACTATTGCAAGCTCATAAAACGTAATATTATAGTTACTAAAACAAAACTATCGATACGATGTTCGTCTGGCCCGCCCAACCCCGCGGCTTTGGAAAACGAGATTTACATCAATCCTATGTACTCTTTTACCCAACCATATGTACAACTTTCATTTTCAATGTAACGCTAATATAAATAAGTTAGAAGCATCACTGGTGGCCGGGCCAGCCTGACGTTTTCAGCCCGGCCACTTCTACATCACCACTACTACAACAACTAGTGACAATTAATTGTTAGAGAACTAATGTACTACATAAAATACATACATTCAAGCCTTTATTTCATACTAAAATGCAATATCTTAGGAGATATCAAAGTAAGGTGGGGCCGGGCTGAAATTATTGAAATAGCTAATAACAATAAAAATACAAAACCTAAGAACCCATATTCTATGTGTGTGTAATCTCCCAGAGGTGCAGTATATATGTACAACTTTATTTTTAAGTTACATTATTTAAATATAAAAATATGAACACTAGAAATTATTTCAGCCCGGCCCCCTACAATCGTTTATATCTTTTTAGCTATTGCATCAATCTGCACAAAACGACAATGTGTGGACTCGTATACAGTAGTACTTTGATATATTTTGGCTCATGAATTTACTAAGATTATATTCGACGAGATAATTAAAATCTAAGATAGTACTAGTGGAGTGACCATCAGTCACGTGTCAATTTCAGGACATGTGTTTTATCGAATGAAACAAGTAATAATTAGAGTTTTTTTTTTATTAATACAACATTTTTAGATTTATAAAAATCAACAACCTTCGTATTTAAAATTATTAATATCTAATATTTTACTAGGTGGTAGGCCCGTATGCAGGGTCGTCTGGGTAGGTACCACCGCCTTTCTTATTTCAGCCGTGAAACAGTTCGCTGTGTTTCGGATTGAAGGGAAAGGTAGCCAGTGTAATTACTGGGCATGGACGGCATTTCATCTTAGGCCCCAGGATGACAACGCACCTGCAATATCAAGTGATTTTTCCTTGTTATTGCAGGTGTCTATAGGCGGCGGTTACCGCTTTCCATCAGGTGGGCCGTCAGCTTGTTTGTCATACAGTTGTATAAAATAAAATAATAGGGATAGTGACAACAAGTAAAAAAGTAGGATTTTCACTTAAATTCAAAAATATAAGCTATTTTATTTACAAAAATACTTGAAGAGCACATATTTTTATGTCATATTGGTCTTATTATTTGCATTTTTTAAAAATGACGATTTAAATAAAACAAAACTGATTATGGTAACATGGTCATATATAAAGTACTAAGATGCTATTAAACATTCAATAAAATGTTGTCAAATACCCTATTAATTAACTTCCATATAATCTATTAAATCACAGTCTTTCATTAGGTACTTCAAAAATTAACACTTATAAAAGTATTGGTTAATATTTGGTATACATATAAGTAGTAGGTAGCAATTACTTTTATAATCTAGTCTTTATAATTAAAAAAACATACCCACCGAATTGGCAACCTCTTCGTTTTTGAAGTCGGTTACAAATCCTCTAATTATAAATTGTATCATTCAATAAAAACATGTTTCCTAGATGGTAGGCCCATATGTAGGGTTGTCTGGGTAGGCCTTTCTTATTTCAGACTTAAGACAGTTCGCTGTGTTTTGGATTGAAGGGAAAGATAGCCAATAAAGTAATTAGAGGGCATGTACGGCATTTCAACTTAGGCCTCAGGATAACAACCGAACTGCAATATCAAGTGATTTTTCCTTATTAAAGCAGCTGTTTATAGGTGGCGGAAACTGTTTACCACCAGCTGGGCCATTAACTTGTATATCATCTACTTAGATCATTAAAAAAAAATGTCCTGAAATTAGCACGTGCCTGATGGTCACTCCACTAGTACTATCTTAGATTTTAATTAACTCGTCGAATATAATCTTAGTAAATTCATGAGCCAAAATTTATCAAAGTACTACCGTATACGAGTCCACACATTGTCGTTTTGTGCAGATTGATGCAATAGCTAAAAAGATATAAACGATTGTAGGGGGCCGGGCTGAAATAATTTCTAGTGCTCATATTTTTATATTTAAATAATGTAACTTAAAAATAAAGTTGTACATATATACTGCACCTCTGGGAGATCACACACACATAGAATATGGGTTCTTAGGTTTTGTATTTTTATTGTTATTAGCTATTTCAATAATTTCAGCCCGGCCCCACCTTACTTTGATATCTCCTAAGATATTGCATTTTAGTATGAAATAAAGGCTTGAATGTATGTATTTTATGTAGTACATTAGTTCTCTAACAATTAATTGTCACTAGTTGTTGTAGTAGTGGTGATGTAGAAGGGGCCGGGCTGAAAACGTCAGGCTGGCCCGGCCACCAGTGATGCTTCTAACTTATTTATATTAGCGTTACATTGAAAATGAAAGTTGTACATATGGTTGGGTAAAAGAGTACATAGGATTGATGTAAATCTCGTTTTCCAAAGCCGCGGGGTTGGGCGGGCCAGACGAACATTCGATACGCGTCGATAGATCATAGATAGTATCATAGTATCGACTTTATTGGCGCGATAATATCGATAGAATCGATAGTATTGAGATAGTTCAATAGTATTGCCTAACTTTTACTATCGATAGTATTGCAGCATCTCGATATTTTCGATACAAATCCGTACCGTAGGTGCTCTCTATTTTTTCAAGTTTAAATGTTGGTACAAAATCCATACATAAATCATTTATTATTATTCAGTGATGTGTATCTGATCTGTGATTGTGTGATGTGATTTATTTATTGTATGATCTGTCTGTCTAGTGTTGTTGCGATAGCGATAGTTGCCCTCGAAAATCAGTCATACTATCGATATAGTATGACTGATTTTCACCAAAAGTTAAACTTGAAAAAATAGAGAGCACCGACGGTACGGATTTGTATGAAAGTTCGTGTCTTTTAATCGGATGTAATGTACTATTATATTTCTAATGTTCGCTAACCTGTCAATTCTACTAGCCCGCCATATTTAATTTACCTAAAAGGCACTATTCAGTTAATATCCGGCCGAAGGGCCAAATGTTATGGTTCGAGAAAGAAAGTGGACTGTATTTTAGACGAAGTTACGATAATTAAAATTCGATAAAACGCGACAAAGTAGCACAAAAATGTAAATCTGTACACGAATGAAGTGGACACTAACCTTGGGTTGTGCTGCGATGTTGATCAGCTTCAGACAGACGCAAGGATGGTTCAGGAACCCTGTGCAGGCCAGACTTACCAAAGGACACCTTATACCTGGCTATCTGATACGTCAAACCTTCAGAATGCGCCCTCCTTCAACGCTAGATATACGCTTTTGCTGTGTAAAGTAATGCACGACGATATTTATAAAAGTTAAATCCGGATATTCACTGAATTACGATAATGTACGATAAGACGTTGCCGCGACAGCGCTAAACGTCAGAGCGACTAGACGACAAAACGACGAGAGCAGTAGTACGTTATATTTTGAAGAGCGGAGAACTACATATAAATGTTGCCACACTCTACAATAAAACCATAGACTGAACATTCCGCCCACCAAAATACACTGTATTTTAACTACGATAAACATATACATAAAAATAATTACACATGACAATATACACATACATAACAATTAAAACGAAAGAGTAACGAAGACGATACTATTAATTATGGTCGACAGGCAGTGGACACAGCTTGACAACTGGTCTCCGGTATTCAGTAGCAGTCCTAACAGTCACTACCCTACAGACCCCATCAGTTCCTGGATGTAGAGTCAGTATACGACCCATATTCCACTGCAACGGACTAGTTTGTTCGTTCTTTATCAAAACCAATGTCCCTACGGTGATGTTACAATTGGATTCGGTCCATTTTGCCCTCTGTTGCAGTGTGTGAATGTATTTCTGCTGCCACCTACGCCAAAAATCCTGGTGAAGCTGTTGAATCAACTTCCACCTATGTAGAACACTAACCTTCTGATCGACGAAATTAGTCTCTGGAAGGAACGACAAAGGTTCCAGAGTCAGAAAGTGACCAGGTGTTAATGCCGAAAGATCGTTAGCATCAGAGCTAAGTGGAGTAAGGGGACGCGAATTCAACATGGCCTCTATTTGAGTAAGCACGGTATAAAACTCCTCGAACGTCAATCTCTGGCGACCGATAACGCGAATGAGATGAGTCTTGAAGGATTTTATCCCTGCTTCAGCGAGTCCATTAAAGTGGGGACTACCAGGAGGGTTGAACGAGAATGTTATCTCTTCTGAGTTAGCAGCTTTCTGCATCAAAGATCCCAGATAGTTACTAGCACCAACAAAATTGCGGCCTTGGTCGGATACGATCCTAGAACACCGACCACGGCGCGCGATAAAACGCTTGAGCGCTGGTAAGAAAGCCTCGGTCGATAACTCCGAAGTAAGCTCCACATGCACAGCTTTGGTACATGTACAAACGAAAACACAGATATAGGACTTGAAAGTCCTTACTCCGCGACCACGACCTAAAGCGATATCGAAAGGCCCACCATAATCGATAGCTACACTCGAAAAAGGCTTGATTTTATTTACACGATAAGCCGGTAGATCTCCCATTAACGGTGCAGGAGCTGGTTTAGGATTAGCCCGAAAACACCTCATACACCCTGCGATCACAGTGCGAATAGTTCGTTTTGGAGAAAGTATCCAAAACTCTTGCGCAAGAATATTCTGAAGCGTCTGAGCACCAGGATGCATCAGTTTACGATGATACTCCCCGATAATCAGAGTAGTGAGGCGATGAGACCGCGACAAAAGCAGAGGATGTTTCGTCTCAAAGTCTGTGCCAGCATGAGCCAAACGACCGCCTACCCTCAAGAGACCCACATCGTCAAGGAAAAGCGACAACTTACGCAAGTTTTTCGACAGGCGATTGGGGAATCCCTTTTTCAGTAAATCAATCTCCTGCGAAAAGGCCTTATGCTGTGCATGTCTTACTAAGAAATTAAAAGCTTTATTTATTTCAGAAACTTGCAAATGCCCGACGATCTTACTCTCGGCCGAAGAACACTTTAAATTTGCAATAAAACGAAAAATATACGATACGATATGTTTAACGGTAGAAAATGACGAAAATTTATTGAGCAAGGTTTCCACTATATCTTCATCGAGAACAGTCACAAGACTAAATATCTTTAACTCCTCCTTTTGCTCAGCCTGATCGAACGACAACAACGAGACAGGCCAAGTTTGAACAGGTTGCGACAACCACAAAGGACCCCTCCACCAAATGTCATGCGTCGTGAGATCAGAAGGGAGTAAGCCCCGGGATCCACCATCAGCAGGATTTGAGGACGTACCCACATGTCGCCAACAATCAGGAGCAAGAACCTCTTGGATATGGCTGACCCTATTGGCCACGAACGTCTTCCATCTTGACGGGCATGACTTAATCCACGACAAGGCAACACTCGAATCCGACCAAGCGAAGACTTCGTCGACAGTGTGGAATGGTTGTAATGCATCCACGACAGATTTTATTAAATCTGCTAACAGAACTGCTGCTTGAAGTTCTAATCTCGGAATCGACAGCTTGCGAAGAGGTGCAACTTTTGATTTTGCACAACAAAGATAGACGGTACAACATCCGTCTAAACCAATAATTCGACAGTAGACAACAGCACAGTACCCGCGCTCTGAGGCATCACAGAAGCCATGCAACTGGAAGCCAACGAAAGATAAGAGCATGCGACGCGGAACTGATATCGAAGCCAGCGACGGTAACTGTGACATGAACCGTGACCACTCTTGCGCGATACTGTCAGGAACATCGTCATCCCAGGTGATACCACTAGTCCACAGTAGTTGCATAATGTACTTAGCATAAAATGTCACGGGGGCGAGAAATCCCAGAGGGTCATAGATACGGGCGATTTCCGATAGTATAGTGCGCTTCGTACACCGTCGACTCTCCTTACCAACAACATTAAACAAAAAAACATCAGAACTAGGTGACCATCGAAGCCCTAGGATCTTAAGAGACAGGTCAGAGATATCTTCGAAGCACTTAAATTCCTCAGAATACAACTCAGTTGGAGGCAAGTCTGCGAGAAAAGCCTGATCATTAGAGGTCCATTTTCTCAAGTAGAATCCTGCCGACGACAACATTTGAGTCAATTCCGATCTGATTAGTAGTGACCTCTCGAGAGACTCAGAACCGGAGACGACGTCGTCAGTATATATGTCTCGAGCAAGTACTTCGGCCCCAAAAGGGTAATCAGCAGCGGAGTCCTTGGCTAACTGTGCTATCGTGCGAAGGGCCTGAAACGGCGCCGAAGAAACACCGTACGTCACCGTGCATAGCCTATAATCCTGCATAGGACTAGCTGGAGATGATCGCCACACAATACGCTGATATTCTGTGTCAGTATCCGTACTCACTACCTGGCGATACATCTGCCTGACGTCGCCAGTAAAAACAACGGCATGCCAACGAAAACGAATAAGCAAATCAAATATGCTCTTTTGTAGCTTTGGTCCGGCCAAGAGGGTATCGTTTAGAGATACACCTCTAGCGTCCTTGGCACTAGCATCGAAAACGACACGAAGAGGGGTGGTTACGGAATCAGGTCGCAGAACACCGTGGTGTGGTATATAGAAGAACTGACCAACACTCGACGAAGGAGGCTCTGCCTTAATCATATGGCCAGAAGACTCATATTCCTCCATGAAAGAGCGATAAGCATCGGCCAACTCTGAGTTACAGCTAAGTTTACGTTCCAATGACTGGAATCGCTTCACTGCTATTTCCCGAGAGCCACAGAACTCTGGTTTGTTCACGGGATCGACAAAGGGTAAAGGAACCACATATCGACCGTTAGAATTCCGAAAATGATTTTTGATGAAATAATCTTCACAACGTTGATCCATCTTCGAGAGGTAAACATTATTTTTTGAATCAACATTTTCTAACTCCCAAAATCTTTTTATTGAGTTATCCAACGACAGGTTCGAGAGTGGAGTGTCCCCACCGCTCATCAACGATACGAGAAAACAATCGCTTCTACGACAGCGAGAACGAGAGTAATTGTATTTAGTGTCATCACAACCTCCCATAACAATCCAACCAAAGACAGTGTTCAAAGCCTTTGGTTGGCCTGGCTTTCCTCGCCTGAGCCCAGGTAATAAACAGGACGCAAATATATCCGCATTTAGCAGGATATCAACTGGACCTGGATCCGAAAAACTAGGATCAGCGAGAGGCAAGTTGGTTATGTGTGCCCAGCCCGAGAAGTCAACAGGTTGAATTGGCTGGTCAGCACAAATCGTAGGTAACACCAACGCTTCGAATTTTTGACAAAAGTTATAAGTAGTATTTAGTGGCTTGATCTCACACAGTAAATCACCCAGCGGTCTTGCAGTCGCACAACCTATGCCACTGACAGACTCTCGACTAGAATTCATTCTCAGCCCTAAGCGCTCAGCACAAGGTTTTGTTATGAAGTTACACGCACTTGCACAGTCTAATAAGGCTCTAACAGTTTGATAGTTACCCAAACTATCTTTGACTAAAAGTTGAACGGTCGAAAACAAAACTGTACTATTATTAGTCACCGATGTCAAGGCGGTATTTCCCACTGGGTTAGGACTCACATGAACTGCAGGGGCAGTAGCTTTATTAAAATGCAATAAAGTATTGTGTGAGTAGTTACAAACACCACAACGAACAGGTACACGACAGCTTTTAACCCTATGGTCACCCGAGAAACAAAGAATACAAAAACCTTCTTCTTTAACAAATTTGAAACGAGAATCAATATCCAACTTAATGAATTTATCACACTTTACGAGTGTATGTTGACCAGAACAGTAGGAACAGACGACAGACTGGACAACAAGAGCAGATTTTGACTTAAACTTATTTAGATTACTACTTCCGGTATTCTTGGAAGCAGGAATATTATGAATTGGTGGCTTATTATGTATTATACCCAATGCTTTAAAATGTTTTTCAATGAAGGCCTGTACATTTTCAAATACTGGAATCTTACTAGAATTATGTTCCAGTTGATAAGCCTCACGAGTTGCCCTATCTAACTTTGACCACAATAAATAAAACAACATAAAATTCTTGTCTGGCAAATTATACCTTTCTAAAACTGAAAGATTCTCTGAAAAGGTTCTGTAAACACGCTCAAGTTCCTCTCCAGATTTTGTTTTAATAGGTTCACAATACACTAATTTGTCATAGTATGACATTGCAATTTGGCACTCCTTATCATAATATTTAGAGAGAGTGTCATATGCGAGAATATAACTCTCATCAGTGAGTGGAAAATTCTTTATTAAAGTGTAGGCCGCCCCTTGAACACTAGACAAGAGATAGTGGAGTTTCTCAACGTTACTCAAGCTCCTACTATGTATCAATGAGTCAAACAATTGTTTAAAAGACACCCAATTATCCAAGTTTCCGTCAAATGGCTTAATAGAAATTTTAGGTAACTTCGCAAGTAGCTCATTGGAAGAAGAAGCAATAGGTTTCGTATCAATGTTTTTTGTTATTACACGAAAACGCTGCTTGACATCTTTGAGTTTCTGTTCGAAAATTGCACTTGTTTTCAACTCATGATTCCGATCCGAAACATTAGATAACGAGCAAAGAACTTTCACTTGGGCATCCCGAAATTCAATAGAGATATCCCTAATATCCTCCTCTGTGTACCCGAGCAAATCCGACGTTTCGATAAACTCAAGTCGGAGCATTGCATAATCTCTCGCTATGCGATTGGGATCGGCAGTCATGTTACTTTCACCTTTCGACATTTTCAAATAGGTAACTAAAAAGACTATTAAACGATACGTTAAATAGAAATTAACTATTTTAAACTTAATTAATGTTGTTTACCTAAACATACGACACTGGCATACAAAGTTCGAAATAGGTTATAAAAATTGACAATGACAATTGAACTGTTATCACAGATTATACAGTCACGATAAAAATGTGCAAAGTGTGAGCCGCACTAGTGAAGTGCTACAACCAATTGGTCTAATTATATCAATTGTCAATACTACCAACCGACCATAACCAATCGATAAGTCGTTCGTTACCACAACCGTTACCGAATAATTTTTCAAAGATACCCGCATAAAAATTATGAATACACGAAAATTAAAATATAATGTAAATACAATAAATAAACGACAAAAAGGCACTATTCAGTTAATATCCGGCCGAAGGGCCAAATGTTATGGTTCGAGAAAGAAAGTGGACTGTATTTTAGACGAAGTTACGATAATTAAAATTCGATAAAACGCGACAAAGTAGCACAAAAATGTAAATCTGTACACGAATGAAGTGGACACTAACCTTGGGTTGTGCTGCGATGTTGATCAGCTTCAGACAGACGCAAGGATGGTTCAGGAACCCTGTGCAGGCCAGACTTACCAAAGGACACCTTATACCTGGCTATCTGATACGTCAAACCTTCAGAATGCGCCCTCCTTCAACGCTAGATATACACTTTTGCTGTGTAAAGTAATGCACGACGATATTTATAAAAGTTAAATCCGGATATTCACTGAATTACGATAATGTACGATAAGACGTTGCCGCGACAGCGCTAAACGTCAGAGCGACTAGACGACAAAACGACGAGAGCAGTAGTACGTTATATTTTGAAGAGCGGAGAACTACATATAAATGTTGCCACACTCTACAATAAAACCATAGACTGAACACTGATTATAATCCGACAAAAACTTTTTTTTTGTAGTTTATCTCCTCTGGAGTTTTGCGTGTCTTTGATGATACGTAGTATCCCCTTAGTAGTCTGTGGTCTTTGACATTCTACTTCACCCGGCGGCGAATGACTTCACCATAAATTTTAGGTTGAATATCTCAGCCGGTGACATTTTCATTTTGAGTATTCGATAAAGATTTTTTTTTTTTTGGGTATTTCTGATACACCGTGTATAGATAAGTATAAAATTTACGCTAAGCAATAAAACAGTTGTTTTTATAAATTGTAATAAAATCATTTTATTTAGCGTTTCACAAAAAACCTTAAAATGTTAACTGTAATGTAAATTGCAATAAATAAATGATTTTTTAAACGTTGTTAATTTTTTTTATTTGCAACTGAATTTAAGTGGTAATTATAGCTAAGCGTAATTCAGCGGAGCGATGGCTGGCACATGCGTCATACCTGTGAACAGAGTTGTTGTCAAATGGCATCTTGTCTAGGCCCTCAGTTGCCACTAGTCGAAATGGTCATCTCTAAGCTTCCTTGATTTATAATAATTTACTTACCTATTCACCAATAGTATCGTTATTGAGGGATGTTTGGTATATGTCATTATAGGAATTATATAAAACAATACAATTATTATTATGGTGACGTGTCAGACAAGTGTTTAAAATTAATGATTGTGATGGTGCATTGTCGAACAGCCTTTAAATAAAGTAAATAATCTTGTAATTAGGTACTTCTTGGTACGTCAATATACCTATTTTTATACTCTGTGTAACATTGGCCCTAATTCTGGCGAACACATGCTAAGTTTAAATTTAAGTTCAGTCTATTTCTTTCTCTCAAAATGAAAAAGAAAAGGATGGCAGTCATATTAATTGACATTTAGAAAGGTGCGTTCAATTTTCGACCTTATTGAACGTGCTAAAATGCAGTGTTTAGAAGGCACCTCCGTACATGCCGTCTAAAATTGTCTATGGTTTTTTTGAAATCTATCTAAATTTAAGTGACAGCTCTAAACAGATTCTTGCTATCTTTTTCCTATTACTTATTGCGAGAAAGAGATATACTGTACTTAAATTTAGAATTAAAGTGGCCCTAATTCTGGAAAACACATGCTAAGTTTAAATTTAAGTTCAGTCTATTTCTTTCTTTCAAAACGAATACGAAAGGGATGGCCATCATATAAATTGACATTTAGAAAGGTGCGTTCAATTTTCGACTTTATTGAACGTGCTAAAATGCAGTGTTTAGGAGGCACCTCCGTACATGCCGTCTAAAATTGTCTATGGTTTCTATGAAATCTATCTAAATTTAATTGACAGCTCTAAACAGATTCTTGCTATCTTTTTCCTATGACTTATTGCGAGAAAGAGATATACTGTACTTAAATTTAGAATTAAAGTGTGTTCCCAGAATTAGGCCCAGTGTGTTCCCAGAATTAGGCCCATTGTAACTTAATAATTAAAAGGAGTGACTACACGAGTTTGTTGCCGGAATCTTCTCGGTAGTTTATCTTTTGGAACCGGTGTAAATTCAGACAGACACACTGAGTGACAGACTAACACACACAGACTGTATGACAGACAGACGGACCGACAGATAGATAGACCGATAGACAGACTGACATCATAACATTATTAGCTTACGTAAATCCAGACAAGACAGAGAGACCAACATTATGACATTGTTAGCTAATATCATTTTATGTAATAGACATAAGGGTTTTTAGACGATTCGAAATTGCTTCTTGGGGGCCTAATTCAATCATGATATTTTCATTTCATTTCATATCGATAAACAAGCATGGTGAGGTGAGTCAATCCCTAGTATAATGTCACAACGAAGTTGCTTTTGAGAGTTGATGCTATTAAATATTTCTGAGATTAGCACAAAGTACCTACATAACTTGAATTAACTCTATAATTTTGTGTATCAGCCACAGAGTACTTTGAATACTGGAAAGTATCAGGCACTGATCACAGATTACTATAAGATAGATAGCAGCGACTGATGCAAAGAGTAATGTAAGTATGACTGATGCTAACAAGTGACGTCAAACACAGACTAGTATTCGTTGTGATGCGACCTGAGAGTGATTTAATTGCATTTTCGTTAGTGAATATGTTTTGAATTTCGTAATAAATATCCGTATATGCCGTATCGTATATATCCGTGTATTTCGTATATTTATTTCGTAATATATGTAGTTAGAATTTTCGTAGTTCTATTATAAAAATACGACTACGCGTCAAAACTAGTTTAAATCTGAATACAGTCAACATCCCTATTGAAAGATCTTTCTATTACACGTAATAGTATAAAAACCAGCGAAACTTAAAAGTGAACACCTGCATTTCAATGCAATATATGCAGAAAAAATAAATAATTTGGCTATGCCTTTGCCTATCGTAAATGATCGTAATGGACGAAGGAATAGTGCCAGTCAAGGTTTTTATTGCAATAATTACAAAACTGTGTCTAAGCTAACGTTGTGTTAGGAAATTAGTGTAGTTTTATGAAACAAGTGTTTGTGTTGACGTGCAATTGGAAGATCATTGTAATAAAAGTAAATTAGATATGAAAGACGTTGAAATTTCATGGTTATCCATCTCATAAAAGTAGCATCATTGAGACTATCATTATATATTTCACGTCAAACCTCTCCTAAGATGCGTTTAAATGCAATATTTGCAGAATTAAAGAAAATATTTAAAACATGTCTGCATCGGCTTGTCCCTTTGCCGACCCTACAGAGAATTTAACCTTGAAAAACATTTAACCTAACCTAACCAAACCTCCCAAACACCTTGATGTTTGGCGGGATTTTGTGGTGGCAGTCAAGATTTTTATTATAATTAAAAATTGTGTCGGAGTGAACTTTGTGTTATAAAAGTGGTGTTGTTTTATAAACCAAGTGTTTATGTTGACGTGCAACTAAAAAATTATTAGAATAAAAGTTATTACGGTGTGAAAGACGATGAGAACTTTATTGTGGTTATCCACCCACTGAGGTGGCAAGTAGCATCATATGGAGACTGTCATCATATATTTCGCGTCAAATATTCCTAAGAGTCATTGAAATGTGTAACACCAGCATTCCAATGCATTAGATGAAGAAATAAAGAAATACCCTAAACATGGCTGTATGGGCATTAGTACCCTTTGCCTTCCTTTTATAAGGAGAATTAACAAAAAAAAACGAGTGTTTGGCGGGTTTTTGTGGCGTCAGTGATAATTTTTATTACAATAATTAAAAATTGTGTCAGAGCGAACATTGAGTTATAAAAGTGGTTTAGTTTTATTATTCCATTGTTTGTGTTAACGTGCAACTAAAAGATTATTAGAATAAAAGTGATTATGGTGTGAAATACGATGAGATTTTTTTTGTGGTTATCCACCTCATCAAGTAGCACATCAAGTGACTGTCATCATATATATTGAAGATTTGAAATATAAGAATAATACAAGAAGCATTGAAATGTGTTACGCCAGCATTTTAATGCTTTAAAAGAAGAACTAAAGAATCACTAAAGACATGGCTGTATTGGCATTAGTTCCCTTTGCCTTTCCTTTATAGGGAGAATTAACCAAAAACAAAAAAAACTAACAAAAAAGTTTTTGGCGGGATTTGATGGAGTCTGTCAAGCTTCTTAATTACAAAATAGTGGGACTAAAGGCTGATTTACACTTCCATAAGTACAGTAGCGAGTTAACTAGCGGTCTTGGCGAGTTAAGTTCAAATTCCCGTCCAAACAATGTTAAGAACTTAACTCGCCAAGACCGCAAGTTAACTCGCTACTGTACTTATGCAAGTGTAAATCAGCCTTAATACTGAAGACACGTTCTAAATCTGTAAGACTCAGCGTGTGATCCTCAGAATTAGGGCTAGTATCTGAGTTAACGTTGTGTTAGAAAATTGGTGTGGTTTTGTGAAGCAAGTTTTTGTTTTGACGTATTTGGGAGATCTGGAACTACGTAAAGAACTTTAACGTCAATTCAATTTCAATTCATTTAATCATTATCATTAGTTATTATACAAGCTGTGATTGTTTAGAATTTACGAGATCATCTCCATGATAGGCCTATAGGTATGCTTTAAGCCATCCACTTCATCGAAGTAGCATCATAGAGACTGTGTGTGAGTGATCATAAAATTATTTTGTTGCAAAGACATGGGCTAAAGAACTTCCATCCAGGCCAGTAAAGCAATCACAAAAAAATCAAAGACGATGACGTACGAGACGTGACGTGACCATCGTCGTAATTTATTTTCTGGATGGAACCTTACATTTGAACAAGCAAATTTATATGTATCTCTTTCTAACGCGTTTATTGATTCCTAAAGGCGTATATGCTTTTTCTCATTCTAATAACGGGTGAAGGCCCCAGAATGTTCTAGATGTTTTAATGTATATATTTTGGCGCGACGGCAGCGCTACGTTTCATTCAATAGTGAAATTGCTATTTGTAAGGATTTGTGTTTTGTGTGTGAGTAAAGAACAATAATTTCCGCTTTTCCTCTTTGATTGTACTGTATTATTGATTGGAAATTAACAGTTTTTAAATAAGTGAGTAATTTAGTTAATATTTTGGTGTGACGAACTGTTTAAATTATTCTATTAAATAAATAGATGCACGGATCATCGCTCATTTCCTAAAAAGGTGTCAGACGTTGAATTTTAGAGGAATATTATTTTTGTTACAGAATAAATTGAAATGGGTAAAGATTACTATAAAATATTAGGAATATCAAAAGGAGCAACGGATGATGAGATCAAGAAGGCCTATCGTAAGTTAGCACTCAAATTCCACCCTGATAAGAACAAATCCGCGGGTGCTGAAGAGCGCTTCAAAGAGGTGGCCGAGGCTTATGAGGTTTTGTCTGACAAGAAAAAGAGAGAAATCTATGACGCTCACGGCGAAGAAGGCCTGAAAGGAGGAATGGGCAGTCAAAATGGACCAGGTGGCGGTCATTCCTACTCATACGCCTTCCACGGTGATCCGAGGGCGACATTCGCACAGTTCTTTGGCTCCGCCAGCCCATTCCAGGCTTTCTTCGATTTGAATGGAGGCGGAGGTGGTACTACGATGTTCTTTGATCGGGATATGGACGTCGATATGGATCCGTTTGCAAACATGGGAATGGGTCAAGCACGCCCTGGTGGCCCTGGCGGTGCTTTCCGCAGTCATAGCTTCAATTTCCATGGTTCTCCTAGCAGGAAAGAGAAGACCCAGGATCCACCAATTGAGCACGATCTGTACGTATCTCTCGAAGATATCGCCCGCGGCTGTGTAAAGAAAATGAAAATCTCTCGACGTGTCATTCAGCCAGATGGCACATCGAAAAAGGAGGACAAAGTGCTTACTATACATGTGAAGCCTGGTTGGAAGGCAGGCACTAAAATCACATTCCAGAAGGAAGGTGATCAAGGCCGTAACAAAATTCCGGCCGACATTGTGTTCATTATCAGAGACAAGCCACATCCAATGTTCAAAAGAGAAGCTAGCGACATTAGATATACTGCTAAAATTTCACTTAAACAGGTAAGCAGCTTTTTATGTTCGTTATTTTACATAAAAAAGTATAACTTCACAAACAGTTTGAAAGTTGTTTTTTGCTTTCCAATTAACCTTTTTTTGTTATTTTGTTTTTGTTGTTTATTATGACAAATACAGTCATCATAGTGAAAAACGTAAACATAATTAGATGGTTATCAATTTATTTAGAATAGAGATACAGGCAATAAATGACTTATTACAATACTTTTCTTTGTTACAGGCACTGTGTGGCACAATCATTGAAGTACCAACTATGTCTGGGGAGAAGTTGACTGTGAATCTACAGGGAGAGGTTGTGAAGCCACACACTGTTAAGAGGTTCCCTGGATATGGACTGCCATTCCCCAAAGAACCAACGAGGAAGGGTGATCTTCTAGTAGCATTTGACATCAAGTTCCCAGACCGTTTAGGATCAGGAGTGAAAGAAATACTTGTGGACACTCTACCCAACTAAAGAAGAACATCTCAAGACTGTTGGATTTCTCATTAGCACATATTTTAAGTGTATAATCAAGTTGTTCTGACAGCTTTGGAATTGTTCATGAAATAGCAATTGTAGTTTGGCAATTATGATAGTGCGACTGTCAGTTGGTCAGAACTGTCAGAACCACAGTTTATATGCTCAAACCTCATGGTGAGACATTCCTACTAGGAATTTGTAGGAAGTTGTTTATGTTGCTGCCTAAATTGTTTGACAATGTTGCCTAGAGTAACAAGTCTGCAGGTCAGTGTGGATGTCTAGCTAAAATTTGATTATATGGGGAACTTTATGCGTTTTAGTATGAAGGTCTATGGAGTGATAGATTAATTATTATTATTATTGTATGTTTGCAGACAAGTTTTTATTTAATTTTGTAAGTTGTAAATATTTTGTATCTACTACTGTCATGTAAATACATTGTGATCCTTGTACAGTGATTGTAAGTTTAGGTCTCGGTGTGATCGGAAACTTTGAACTGACAATTGTGAAAGATCTTGAAATTAAATTTTGGCATGTGATGTAACAGAATAACATTTCAAGATTAGATGGGCCTGTAGAGATTCTCCTTTATTATTTTTAAGTAGTGATGTGATGAAAGTATGGAACTTTTGACTTATAATTACTGAAAATAACTAATAAATACACTCAAATTACTCTTTTTTTGTTTTACTTTACACAAAACAAGTAAATCTATGATATTGCAGTGCCTTAATCACATATTCCAGACAGGATTGATTTTTCAAGCCCCCTACAAAGGCATAACGCAGCTTGACAGATATAGTAAATTATTCTTCTGTTCTTTATTATTAATTTTCTGTAGGTAGGGTATACTTTTACAAACCCCACACTTTATAATATAGGAAAACAAACCCACTCAAGAATATTTTTAGTGTTTTATAACAGCATGCTTATGACTTCAATAGAGGTCTTTATATTATTGATAGATATTTTAAACTGGGCGACTAGTAAAAATAAATCGCCATAATTTTATTTTCTCCAGTGAAAATTATACACTAGAAACAAAACTGTAATATCTGAGTTTTTTGGCAGCGGCGCGACCGCGGCGCATAGACCTTGGTATGCTGGAATTATTGAGCTATGAAATACGCGATACATATATTTTTAAAGTCACTCTTATTTTTAGATGTAAGAGTAGAAGATGCATTGGTAGGTAGTTCCAAATATAATCTAATATATAAAATTCTCTTGTCACATATTTAGTTACCATCTTCTCATCCGAAACGGCTTGACCAATTTTCGTGAAATTTTGTATCAGTAGGTAGGTCTGAGAATCGGCTACTATATAATTTTTTTTGACAATTTTTATTTTTGTTATGGCAAAACAACGTTTGCGGGGTCAGCTAATATACATAAATATAGTTCACAAGATAGCTTTGTTTTCTAATAAATAAATAAAAACAAATATTTGTAATACTCGTATTTTAATAAAACGTAAATTATTATTACTTTTTTTTAAATTTAACAGTTTTGATTGAGTTTTGGGGTGACCACCGGATAGCGGATAGCGGAAGAGGCGGCAGCTTCCTGCTCACGTTCTGCCTTTCTGACCAATCACTGTCTCGCAGAAAACTTGAATCGCCTGCCAGAACATGTCGCTCTCGAGTCTCGACAGTCTTACTTTACGACGACCAACGGTCGAGATCTCTCTATGTTCTGTGGTCGAGATCGAGAGGGAGAGCTCGTCTCCGATCACGGCCGGCGGTTGACACCCGCCGTTCCTCTCCGTCTACGCATGGCACTCCTCCAGCGAGTGTTGAGCTCCCTCGTCGGGGCAGCCGTCTCGCTGTGGGGTCTATTCCGGCGATCCGGCATCCCCCGAAGCATCCGCGTGCCCCGTGAGAACCTGTCACGCGTGGACTTCGTTAAGTAATAATAATATATTGGATGGAATGTTAGAATTGCGTATTGATCATCTTGAGTTATTAAGACATGGTCGGTCTGACAGCTCAAGATTATGAAAATTACTGAAAAAACCCTTCCGATTATTAGAGAGAGCGATGAAGTTCAATAAGTTGAAAAAGAAATTGATTAAATAAACATGTAACCTTAAATCATAAGAACAAGAAACAGAAAAACTCATCGGAATACACACAGGTAAACACTCATACATATGTACAGTCGACAGCACATCAAGCGTAACAGTTTGACCTTGAGATCGCCCTTACTGCGTTCGCAATAGAGGCGGCTTTCGTAGTGCACCTGTTACACTTGATGTGATGTCGTCTGTACTTATTAGTAGGTAAGTGAACCTATTTTCTCGTATATCTAGCAACGAAATGAAATCTATTGAATCTAATAAATGTGAAAAAACTTTCACTGTTATGGATTAACACAAGAATTGGCTATTGTCTCGTTAGGCTTACATTTACATAATTATCATCGAATGAGCACTATAAACTTTGCCTAAATCTAAATTCCGTAGGTAGGTATAATATCGCTCATTGACCCGCTGTTATTAGGGCCAAACAGCGACGCGCGGGGCGGAGGCCGCGATCGAATTCTGACGTCATTCAGCAAAAATACGCGGTGGGTAGGCCTCGCTTCACAGCTCGCAGCTGTTGCACGAGATGCTATAGAAATATGTTGCTGTCGACTAGTGTACATGTTCCCAGTAGCAATGAACAGGAATATAGATACCTACAAATATGCTATTACAAAAAATAGACAGCAAAAAAAGTAGCAAACGAAAATTATATGAGTTGGTACCTAGTTAGTACAGTCTGCTTCATAAAAGCAATTCTCGGAGGTCGTATTACTTACCTAAATTTAACAAGTGAAATGCTATTCTATAAACTGTATTAAAACGGTTGTCATTTTGTGTGTTGTTATATTTAGTTACTTTAATATTTTTGTACATGTTATATATAAGTCAATAAAAGTTTTCATTAAGTATTAATTAACACAATCTGGCAAGGTCCTACAGTGTACCTAGCCTACAGACCTATTGATTTTGTGTCCTCAAAATATTTAATTTTACTTTAGCTTAGTTGGTCAGTGGCTCAGTGGTTTGCAGTTAATAATAATAATAATATAATAATAATATTCATACACGCACACCTATTATCTAGCCCAAAGCTGTGCCCAAAGTAAGCATCATTAAGAGCTTGTGTTATGGATTCTAGATAACGGAGTAATATATTGATGATAATATGTATATAAATATTAGAAATATACTAAATAAACATATAAACATCCATGACTCGTAAACAAATGCTCGTATTCATCATACAAACATTTGCCCCTACCGGGATTTGAACTCGGGACCCGGGACCTCTTGATCGAGCAACCCGTATAGCAAGGGGTACAGACCACTCGACCAGCACTTCTCATAATAGTTTATTTCAATGTCACCAATTTATTGGTTTGGCCAGAAATGAAGGTTAAACGAACAAACAAAATCCTTCCGGGCCACGGCCCACGATCAATGATTATTAAAGTCATTGACCACGGCGGCGGCGTCATTGTAATGTAACAGCTTGGTTGTTGTAGGTAATATTAATTATTATTTTACACCATTTAATTGAGAAGCAAATCTCCTAATCATAAAAATAGGTAGGTACTGTTTTTCGAAAGTTTACTATACTACTTAACTTACCTCTAAGTACTTAGGTTTAGTAGATACTTACTGCTTTATCAGATTAGGGACCCTGTCGGGCTTCGCAATGGGTAGAGGAGAGGACGACGCCGACGACGTCTTACTCATTTAACAATTACCAATTCTTTAAACTTATTTGTGTGTACATGCATTTGCGTAATAAAATAGAGATAAATATAAATAGATAAGTACTCTTAATATTAATCTATTTTGTCGTTTATAGGTAATATACAGGGTGTCCCATAAGTCCCTTGAACTGAAAAAAATTAATAAAAATAAAACTATCTACAGTATGAAATTTATTTTTATTGCTTAGTGATCTACATTAAAGGGAAATTATTTTTTAAAATTCACTTCATCCAAATGTTCTCCATTTCGTTCTTGGCATACCTGTAAACGATGACTAAAATTTTCTATGACTGCGCGGCAAGTAAGCTCTGAAATGCTTGAGATTTCTCGTCGGATATTTTCTTTTAGAGCTAGAAAGCTAGCTTTAGGGTTCAGGAAGGGGACAAACTGTGATTTCTAAGAACTTGTTTTATTGTAAACGAATAATGTCGTGTGTTAACATTAACAATGGCTCAATCACTGCTTAGGTCAATTGTGTAATTATTGTTAAACTATTACTAATAACTAATTTGAATATTATATCTTTATTGTTTAGTTAACTTTAGCCCTCTAAATTGTTTGCAATGCCTTGCAGGGCGTCACAATTGTGCCTCATTTTTAATTATTATCACCTAATGTACTGTGACATGCAATAAAGAATTGAATTGAAAATCAGAGCTGTCTTCCTTCCCCGCATCTCCACCCTCGCGTAGCAGTAGGATGTCTACGGCGTAGTGTTGACGTCATTGCATAGCTGATGACGTCATACAATGCTACACAGGGTTCTACCTGTATTTCTTCTCTACCCAGTAGACCTACCACTTATCGCGACGTTTTGTTATAATGAACAGTGGTCATGCAGTACCTACATTGAAACGATTTCTCAGTGACAATATTATCAGTGTTGTTTATTTAACTTTGTGATTCCATGTTGTTAAGTTGCATATCATTTCTATTGGAGTCGATCGCGAATCTACCTATTTAATTCTATAAAATCTCTTAAATTTCATAAACTCTGATGTGTCGATAGAATTTAGTTTCTAACTGTATGTAAGTACCTATTTCATTCCAGTACAGCCTTACTATGGGAATTAAGGGAAATACTATGAAATTTACGAGTAAAATCCGGAACTTCGACGCACAAAACATTGATGAATGCTAATACGATCGAAGCTGCAAGTTTGCGATGCAATTTATCGCGAAAAATCGTCTCTGCGAAGCCACAAACATCGATGCACGTTACCGCGAAAGATGCACTGCGAAACGCATTGACTTCCAGCTTCCAATACGCTCACCATACTTTATTGGGGTTCCAAGTTCCAAATAGGATATGTTAGTGGCATACACACTGCCGATATTTTTAATTAGCTTTAACACCTTCCATGCACTAAATGGCACACTACTTAGGTACCTACTGTGCAGTTTTGTGTAGAAGATTACGTTTCTTTTTTATTTTTACGGCTAATATATTCTATAAATATAATTTTGCTTTATCACTTACTAGACTATTACGTCCGATTGCTGGGCGCAGGCTATCGTACATGGGACACATGAGGAGTTTGGGGTATAACACCACCGCGATGGCACAATGCCAGTCGGTGGGTTAAAGCGGTTGCAGTAACAACCGGGACAAACACAAAGCAAGGAGGAGATCCAGTCCCGGGATCGAATATTAATTATTTAAGTTCATTAGTGTTCCTCGTAGGCATATCTTTTTAAAAATCATGAGTGGCGACCGTTTAACTAATTTCACTATTAAAAAACCAACCTACCTACTTACCGAAGATACGTCGTCATCTACGTATTTTTATTTTTGTCATGGGAACTAATATTTGGGAAAGAACCTTTATTACAAATGGGTTTTCATCAGCGATGATAACAATAATATGTATGAGTACCTAATAAATTGAAATCCCCATAGGTACTTTTATTTCTAGTGTAACCTGTTTATTTTGGATTCAAGAAGTTATGACTTATGCTTATCATATTAATAAACATTATTTAAATAAATTGATTCCTTCAAAAGAGGTGTGAAAAAAAGCACCTTTTGGGCCGGCAAGGCGGAGGCGGCTAGAGCTGTCTTCGCATGTGGACTCTTCACCGCTTCACATCAGGTGGTATTGAGTCATTTGCCGTGATAATATAGTCTAAGACAATTCATTTGTGAGAGTTATGTCCTATCCTCACTAACAGGAACATTCAATATAGCTTCTTTTGTCAGTAATGTCACTCTAAAATGATTAAGTACCATCTGAAAAGCTACAAAACATTAAAGATTAATCTGTGATTTAAGTCCCTTCATGGATTCTAACCCTGAATCGACTCATTCTCAAAAAGGATTTCCTTATTGCACGGGTTGGTGGCACATCTATAGTAGAAGCTACACAATTGGTTCTATTTTCGTTGTGGTTATGTTTACGTTTTGAAATAGACTGAAATACGAGGACAAAAATAAAATGACGGGTCAAACAACGTGAAGTCGGACACAGAAGCAATAAACTTTCGAAGAATTGTAAAAAAAGCATATTCAGAGTACTATTTCATAACTGTAGACTGATCATCAAGATAGCATCTCGCAAGTTTTCGACAGGGTTCGCTATATTCAAGGTTTTTTATTCTATTTGTGATAGCTTTTCATTTTCTTTTAGTCGTGAGTATTGTTGCTTTAAAGAATAATTAACTGTAAGCTTTCCCTAAAAGCATTAATAAAAAAAATCGTTGCATTTGTAACATAATATAGGTACCTATAATATATTAACTAACTAATAAAATAGATTTGATACACATAAACACATATTGACACAGACACATAAACACAAATATACACACATATAGATAGACACATAAATTATCATCACTATGTGCAAGATTTAAAGTTTGAACTCATTTAGAGGAATACCCATTTTTCGGGGTCACATCACTTATTAGACCTACTTGACTTAACTATTCTGTTTTAATCATTTTGTCTGCGCATTGATAAATTTGAAATTATCAAGGATACCAAATAGTCCTCTTAGGTTTGTAAAAACTTGTCAATTTGGATCATCCAAGCTAATTTCCAAGAACTCATTGATGCAAATATTATTACATGCATCAATAGTGAAATACTTCATTAGAGCTCATTATGATTTAACTTTTCATTCTAAACGCAAAATAACTACAACAACATGAAGTGTACTACTATTATACGAATTAATCTAAGGTGTTTACACCCGTATTGCTATGGAGTAAAGTTCTAAATGCCGTTTACTAACGGTACATTCGCGGTTATGTAGGAACAATCGAGAATAGTTTAGTCAGAGAGAGAACGAGAACGGAGTACTGCGAGCAGTCGGGAAGCTTCGACGATTGCGAGTGCGTCCGAGGACCGCTGCAGACCAGATTGAATGCGGCCTGATTACATGTGGTGTTGCCCCTTTTTTGTGTAGTTCTCCTCCTTTCGTTTAGCTCAATCAGCTAAATTATTTTGTGTGCTGCCTCGTGGTACACCTTCTCGAATATTCCATTGAAATAAAATAATCAAGTAATTAATCATTCGCTACACGCGATAATGTCCAAGATCACCATGTGACAGAAAGGGAACAAGAATGGATCCCTGGGATACACTAATATTTATATTAATAAAAAGCACATTAAAATGGACACCAATTTTTGAATAATGTAAATAAATTTTAATAGTCTGGCTGTACTCAAATCTAGATAAAGATATGAAGAAATGCATATCTTATTACCAGATTTGTAACATTTCTAAGCGTCCTATAGTATAATATCAAAAAAGGCATTTTTTTTCAAAGTATCGCCTTAAATGTAACCTCCTTACTATTAAAAGCTTGATAAAGTAATGCCACCAAAGAGTATTATAAAATGCCACTCTGTGAAAGCAAGGATGAATATAATATTTAAATACTGTTGTTTTATCGAAAGCCTCATAGAAAAAAATACTTATGGTTTTGTTTTGGGTTTGATACTGCAGAAATCTCCCGTTTCTTTGGTAAAATTTAAGTGAATGTCTTCTAAAGATGATAAAACTTTACACGTGATGTCGTCCACTCACGTGTAATGTAAACGTGATGCGTGACCGCCGCCACGCGAGCGTAGAACTATCTCTGTTGGTTTTATACGACCAACTTGTGAAGTAACTTACATTACTATCAAACCCGCTATTGTGTGTGACGTACCAACTGGCAAACTCAATTTAAACGGATAATACCATTATGATACGTACACGGGTGTGCCCCAGATCTTGGGCATATTTAAATATATCAACTTTGAGATATCAGAAGAATATATTTTGAATGTTTCAAAAGGATTAATGAATATCAAATGTTGTTTTTCTATTATAAATTCAACCTTACTCTTTCTGTTGAGCTACTGTAACTTCAAGAGTACCATTGACCGTGACCATTTCTATTCTAACCTTATTTGCTCATGAATACTTACTGAAGATCCTATGAGAATATATTTACTGATATCTAATTTGATTAATTTCTCAATTTTTTTTTTAGATAATGCACATGTATATATGCATTACTTACCTATCTAATATGATTTAAATAAAAGTTTAAGAAAACGCATGTAATGTGTTATTGTTATACAACACCATATTACGCCGCTTCCACTGAGCAACTTATGATACAAAAGATCTTTGCTGTGCTTCTAAACAAAACTAATTATTAATTTAAATAAATTGGCTCTTTCATTACGTGCAGTGTCGTGATCATTAATAAACGACCCTCGCTTAGTGCACAATGCAGACGCACCTACTGAATAAACAAATAATGATATTTATAAAATTCACAGTGCATAAGCTGCAGTCATCTGTAATATGGGGACTGACTAGGAAACAAGACTGACTGACACACTGTTGTGGAGCTGATATTGTGTAATTAATAAACAAACAAAACTTTACAGTCGCAACATCCGATTTCACGTTATCTTCGGCAAAATTTCCTCGGACTTACAATTTCTTTAGAACTTTAGAAAAATGGAAAAAGTTTTAATTTAAGGAGATTTTCCGTTGTCTGTGTGAACTTGGTATGGAAGTGGGAACTCTGGCGCTGGCGGGCTGTTAAGGAACGGAAGTTAATCATCTTAGAATAAGTCTTAAGATGTTGATTATTGATTACACTTCGACTACATACTCTGACTGGTGGTGACGGAGAAATGCCGAAGAGAATGTGAAGTCAGATGTTCTGGCTGTACTGAACCTTTGTTTGTTTATAAATTACTAGCGACCCGCCCCGGCTTTGCACGGGTACAATGCTTATGTAAATATTATGCATGTATTATACATATAAACCTTCCTTAAGAATCACTCTATCTAAACCGCATCAAAATCTGTTGCGTAGTTTTAAAGATCTAAGCATACATAGGGACAGACAGACGGCGGATAGCGACTTTGTTTTATAACTATGTAGTGAAGTGATAGTAATGATATCACAGCTCGTGTAAAACGTTATGCAAGTTAGAACCTACTTATTGGCGTAGGTACTGAGTTTAGTAGTAGATAGAAATAGCTATTATGATTTAAAAAAAATACACAATGATGCTTCTAATTGTACTGCTCAAAATCTATTTCTAGTGATATTTGAAAGATGTGATGAAAGTGATTAATAGCATTGAGGAAATCTCAACCATATGGTAAACTATGTAAATATTTTGGATAATAACTAAGCATACGGAAACCTACTTCGAAAAAAATATAATAACTACTAGAAAAAAGAATCAAACAATCTTAGAATATGTTATTATTCTAAGAGAAAACTATGATTTTTCAATAAAAATTCTCAATAATTTACTTTTGTAGATCTAATAGTATTAAATTGTCTTGTTTCAAGGCAAGTAAGTAGGTATAAATTCTTTGTAGGTGTATTTTTTTCTACAATTCACTTATAGATCGACGACCTTGCAATAGCGTGTTTATTTGCCAAATGCATCATTTCTTGGCGCTATCGGCTAAATAAAAGTGCAGACCTCATTTATAATTCCCAAGACTGAGATCAATGTGTTGACACCCTTCAAGAGGTGTGGTGTTTTGTGGTTATTATGCGGATCTGTGAATTGGTGTGGTGATTTTTTTTTTAACCTTAACGGGGTAACTCTTGGCCTTCATCTCACCTGATGTTAAGTGAAGATAAGGCCGACGATGGAAGCGAGGTACACCCGGATTTCTCGATTTCTCAACCACAGAGGAACTGGCTATCTTACCTCTAACTGCCTGAACACAACAATACTGTTAACATTATTGTTATGGCGGCAGACTTAGGTCATATGGTGGTAGCTAGCCAGGCGGGACTTAGAAAAGCCCTACCACCAACCAAACCGAGCTGAAAATTTCTGCCCCCACGGGAATCGAACCCGGACCTCTAGATCTGAGGCAGGTGGTCTCAACCACTAGACCACAGAGGCGGTTAAAAATTATATATTACTCTTACGGTATTATATATTACTCTTACGGTAAACATTAATCAATCTAAATGGGTCCTTTCCTTAGAAAACCTAGGGTTACGTCACCATATCAATTTGATAATTTGCTTTCACTAATATTCAATTTTCATCAAAGGGTCCGATAGCTTCGACTTGACAGACAAGCTCATCTCTAGTCTTTCGACATAAGGTCTATAGTGGTAAGTGCTACAAGAATGTACCTACTTTTGTAGCTTTTATAGCTGTGTGGGTCGATGTCGTTAAGTCACATCATATTAACGATGTTTAAGATACAAAGGGATATGCTTGGGGTTTCTCTGCGTGATCGAATCAGAAGTAATGAGATCCGCAGGATAACTTACCGACACAGCCCAAAGAATTGCGAGACTCAAGTGTTAGATGGCAGCTTTTAATGCAAAAGGTCTTCGAGTGGCGGCCGCATACCGGGAGACGCAGCGTTGGTAGGCCCACACAGAACAGATAAAAGAGGTCCACTTTTACCGTTCTGTGGGATCGACGATCTGGTTATGGTCGCGGGAAGCCGATTGGCAGCGCAAGACGGATCGGTTTGGAGACCCTTGGGGGAGGCCTATGCACAGCAGTGGGCGTCTCTCGCTCGGCTTATATGAAGACATAAAGATTAATATTTTGTGTAGCTATGTAATTAGTACAAGTGCTTTGGAATTCTTAGCCGGCACATATATGTTCCCTCCTTCCTATATCATGGGTTCCTTCAAAAGAGGTTTGATAAACACACATCCTTTTTCCATCATGTGACAAACACGATAAGGTGGAGGCGGCTAGAGCAGTGTGCTTAGGTAACTGTAACTGCACTATTTATATTCGCCTATGGGCTCTTCACCGCTTCACATCAGGTGGCGTTGAGTCATGCCGTGCTTTGTGCAAAAAATCGTATGTTAACGACAGAACCGCCTCAGTTGTAAAATATTCTCAGTAAGAACCTCAGATCAAGAACTGTGTCTTTTCTGACTTGAATTAATAAACAGTGTAAACGTGATTAACGTGACTACAAACTCATTATCTGATTAATCAAGATGCATATTATGAATTGGAAGTGACCTTGAATTGATAATGCTATTAATTGAAACTACGAAAATAAAAATAGATAGTGGACTTTTACGTATTACGTCTAAAGTGGAAAATCTATAGTGTTTCGTTTCTCAATAAATAATAATACTTTATATTTTGTGCTTCTTATCTCACGTTCAGATTTGCTCAGAAACTTCTAGAAAGCTATCTACTTAGTAAGACTTGTTTGTTGACATCCAAGACCACGAGGTCCACTATAATGTGTACAAAGCTAAGTAGATTTGTTTACACCCGCACGTGAACTAATAATTGGATTAGGTAGGGTATAAGGTGAAGCACTGTTTCTTATCATTTGTATTGTTTCTAATGTAGCAAACAAAACAAGAACAACACATCCGATAAGGATAAAAAAACATAAACGTAAATTGTTACCCATTGATCTTTTTGACTGTTTATGCTATTAACCAGAAGTAATCAAGCAAGGATGCCAAACATAAGTGTCTATGTATGTTTTTTTATAATGTTTGTTTATTTGTATGTTTGTTCCCGCATATATCTCCAAAACCTATTAGTTTTATTATATGTATATTTTCAAAATAGTATTCCCATTCACAATAATACACCGCTGCATGTGATGGATGGAATGGAACCACTGAGAAAGGCACTTTGCTTTGCCCACCCATCCTTCGGGGTCTCTTCGACGGCACGCCTAAGCATTTCATCGTCGAAAAACGGGCTGCGTGCACTACATACACACGAGTCCGCACACAGCAACATTTTTTTCTAAATACGCATGAAGCTCGGTAATCACGTAACAGAGATAGATAAACGCCCTTGACTGCCTAGTGCAAGCGAGACGACTGTTAGTATATAGTATTACAAAAGGGAATTCCCGACTTCGTCTCCCACCTCCCCTTCTTCGTACGAACGAAATAAGAAACTTATTTTTTTTTACTTAAAATATTAATTTTACTATAGTAAGAACAAAAAGCTTTTAGACTGTAAACATTCCCAAATTATTTAAAATCATTTAAACTGTGAAAGCATACTATAATTTTAATTAGGAATTTTAATAATATTTTACGAGCATCAGTGACTAATCTTAGCATTAATAAAATTGTTGAAGATATAATCTATTAATTATACTGAAATATACAGGATGGTGCCGTCAATACGACAATAAATTAAAACATGGACTATATTAATTCATAAAAATGGTTTCCTACTTTCAAAAACATCTTATTAATTTGATAAATTCAGGACATTTTATGAAATAATGCAGCCAATGTTATAATATTTCATACAAATGTCATGAAATTATCAAATAAATAAGATGTTTTTGAAAGTGGTAAACCATTACTATGAACTAATATAGCCCATGTTTATATTTATTGTCGTATTGACAGGACCACCCTGTATATTTTGCGTTGTTTTTTTTTATATAAAAATTACGGCAAATGACTCAACACCACCTGATGTTAAGCGGAAAGAAGAGTCTATAATATTATGAGAAGACAGCTAGTGCTAGTCTGACTGGACCCCAGGGCCCAGAAGACGTGGGATTCTCGCTTGGAGCATACAATTTTTTCATCGTTTTCTTTCTTTATTTGTAATTATTACAGCTAGTGCAGTTTAAACACTGACCGACTCCACCTTGCCGGTCCAAAAGTTGCTTGTTTGTTTTGAAGGAACCTATGTTATAGGAGGGAGGGAACACATGTGCCGGCAAATAATTCCAAGTTTTGGAAGTACGACAAAGAAACAAGGTACTAAATTATTATTGCGTGATGTTAAGGTGGAGACAGTGAATTGATGACACCGAAGGCCTGCACGCGTGCTCCTGAGTAGGAAGAGGGAAGGTGGGTTATGGTCAAAAAGCTCTTCATAGCACTCTTCGTGATATAGCCGTTAGAAGGCGCTAAGCGACGCAATGTCTCGATGCAATTGCAGAGGCTCAAAGTTGTTCGTAACTTCCACATCGCCAATGATACGGGCAGCACGAAGCTGCAATCGGTCCAGTGCATCGAGGCGGTACTTGGCGGAGCCATTCCACAAGTGCGAGCAATATTCCACGTAAGACCAGACCTGAGTTTTGTGAAACAAATATAATTGGTCAGACGTGAACAATCGACGCACCTTGTTCAGGACATCGAGCTTCCGTGAGGCTGTTTTGATCACGGTTTCGATGTAGTTCCTGGAATTCAGATCGCAACATATCTCCATACCGAGTATATTAAGTAGTAGAAACTACCCGCAGCTCTGCTCGCCTTCCAGAGTGTATCCCATCCATCATGGGAAAAATAAGTTTTAAATGGCCCGGTGATATATTTACCGGTCCAGATGACACAAATCAAGTGCCATCATCCCCGGTAAGGGGAGAAAAGAGGATACGCCTCGTAATTTGTGAAATACTAACTACAAGCATCTATGAAAGGGATTGAACTTATAAATCAAACTACTTAGTATACAATAATCATTTTTTATTGTGAATGACGCGATACCAACTTGTGTCATCAAACTTAACCTGAAATAGACTTCTTATAAGTAGACCTTTTCTAAATCCATTTAAAAAATATACACGTATATATTTGAAAATTTTATTATTTTAAAATGGGTTGGATTCCTAAATTGAAATTTAAATATTTTAAAAAAATCCATCTTGTTATAATAATATTTCTGAATCCTTTGAATAAGTCGCTTGATATTTTGCAGGTTATTGACCCAATAGATAGAAAAATTTTATGTCGTTTACGAAGTAAAAACCTCCTAAAATACGAATATAAATATCATCAAAATAAAAAAAGTTTATATTTTTGTCTAGATTAGTCCGAATTAAAAACTGTATAATTAATCTAGCGGACTTATTCAATGTTCACATTAACAAAAAAAACTAAATTTTCTCAAAACATACATGGGGGTTCTTCGGGTAGCCCCTCCATGGATGGTTTTCTTTTGGACCACATTATTTTTGGAAAGTACTGCCTAATATATTACGATTTTTGCTCTTACACGTTGGGGGTCCCTGTAACCCGTATCATTGATACGGCTGATACGGCGGATTATAAACAATCAACAATATACATATAAAATGGTCAAAACCAATCTTTTAAATAATAGTAATTCCTAATCTACGAAGCCGAAATGCTATGAACCAAACAAAATTATTAATCAATACTTATTATAACATACAAACAGTCTTCAATATGGTTTTTTATAAACAATCAAAAAATTCATATAAAATGTCCAAAAATTTGAACATAATAACAATATTTTAATCAACGATGCCAAAATGCTATGAATCAAACAAAATTAAGTACTTATTATAACGTACAAACAGTCTCCAATATGATTTTTTTTTAAACACAATCAAGAATATACATTATAAAATGGTCTCTTTACCAAAATCAGAAAAAAATAAGTAGCCTCTTATTATAAGTATATCACTATAATATTATTTGAAAAATTTTATTTGATTCATAGCATTTTGGCTTCGTTGATTATTATTATTATAAAAATATTGTTATTATGTTCAAATTCAAAAAGATCTACTTAAGAAGTCTATTTCAGGTTGAGTTTTATGACACAAGTTGATATCGCGTCATTCACAATAAATACTGATTATTGTATACTAAGCAGTTTGATTTATAAGTTCAATCCCTTTCATAAATGCATGAAGTTAGTATTTTACAAATTACGAGGCGTATCCTCTTTCATCTTTGGAAAATCTGTAAATAGCAGCATCGTAAACAAAACCATGACATAAAATGTGTATATATTTTTACTTATTATTTTCTTAATGTGTTTTCTATGCTAACGCTACCAGGTAATGCTACCTTTCGGTAGGACTCGGAACTACTCGGTCGCTCGGGAGTACGCGCTATCTCCGTCACTTGCATGCCTATACGTATAATTCTATCCCACTTATGCAGCAATATGGCGATTTTGGCTGGTTTGTTTATTTTAAGTAGATTTGTATTTAAAACTCAAAATTTATATACTTTACGGGTGAAAAGTGAAACTAAGTGACTTTTTTTCTCTCCGTGAGTGGTTTGTACACTTATTAAAAGAACAAGACGGCATTTTAGCCAATGTTCAACCACAATTTAAACAAATTACCGGGAGAAAGTGTTCGTTTGAAATTCCAAGCGCAACTAGGACGCACTTTTTGCCAAGTGAGCCCATGGACATAGTTGAGCCGGAACGCGCGCCGAGCGTCGATGCCGTATCTTCCCTTTTTTGTTTATATCAATGCTAAATAGTCGATCTTTCGCTCACGTGTAGTGTGCGACAAAGCGTTGTCGCGGTGAAAGATTTCCCCCGAACTTTTTCCAAGACAAGTGGCAAACAATTATGATTGTTTTAACGATCTTCTGAAATAATGGTCGCGTAATGACCTGTCCTTTAAAAGATGGTAGCCTCGTTCTTAGGACAGTTTGAAATATAGTCTTTTGCATTTAAATAAATTTTAAAATTAAAATTATAATATTTCATAACCTACTTTGCGATCCACATAATGGATTTCAAACCACTGCATTAGTCCGCCAACGTTTTCAGGAATTATTTAGGCCCACAAGCCACCACAGATAATTTGTTAAACGTTATAAATATATTATTTCTTAAAATGAGATTTCAAATCATTAAGAGAAACCTGGGCGTTGCCTGGACTGAAAACTTATTCCACAGTCGGAATACGATTCCCACTGTGGATTAAATAAGTTAGTTAAGATAGTAAGTTTTAATATTGTAAATAGTTGATATTTCGATGGTTGATTAAATCCACCGCTGATGTTATGAAATGTTAATCTTTTGAACTGTAGCTAATATTAGGTTATTGTTCATTAACAACTGACCTGTACAGCGCCATCTAGGGACGAGTATAGAAACTAACTAATATAGGTAGAGCCATTTCCCTTACAAATTAGACATACGTGATGACAACAAAAACCATTTTTTAACCGACTTCAAAAACGAGGAGGTTCTCAATTCGGATGGTATGTTTTTTTGAAGCCTAGGGTTCTATAAATAGTACAATTTATGTAACAGAAGTGAGAAAAATATGTCAATTTTATTAGATGTTAATTCATTCAGGCACATCGCCCAAAGGCGCCAAAAGCAAAAGGGGCCAAAGGCTTAAGTTTGGGCAATCTCGTTCAAGGTTATTTTTTTATGACCACATATGACCGACATCGTTTTGGTTCTAAGTGGTCATAAGAAAATAACCTTGAAGCTACCAATCACACAAACAGCCACACATAAGCTCCTCGATTTAAACGACCCGCCTAGGCATCCAATTGAATGGCTAAATTAAACCAGACGGCTGACATGACGTTCAGCCATCTGGTTAAACGTTGAGCTCAATGACTTGGCTAGTTGTACTTCAGCCGTTTGATTGGATGCCGGCGTTCAATCAACGGGCTAGGCGTCCAGTTAAGCGGCTGATTTAACCAGACGGCTGCGCCAGCCATATTATGTTTTGAGCATTTCGGATTACAAATTAGTAAGTATAAAGCAGCTGATTTGTTTCGCGATTTTAATTTATTTTTCAACAAGTCTTGCTAACTAAAAATCACCAGCATTACCATTCGTTTTGGAGAGAACAAAACCACTTAGCACCAACTCCAAAAATATGTTTCTAGGGGATGAATACATACTTAAATTTAATTATTTCATCCTTTTCAGTTTTTTGAAGTCGGTTTTAATTTTTGTTTAAAATTTTTTTTTCACTATTTTTAGTGATAACTTTCTACGGTCGAAGCTAGATGGGTGACCGTTAACTTATATTGTTTCCTACTATCGTATCGTTTCACTAAAAAGTCATTGGAAAAGCAAAAATTCGCAATTTCGCTTATGTAGACGATTTCATAATTTCAGTTTTTTTTAATTTAAAACCAAAGTACCCAACTGTTTTTGAAAAAATTTTTATGGGACCAAATGGCAGCTATTCCGCATCGAACAAAAAAAGAATCACGTAAATCGGATCAGTAATCTCGGCGTAATCGGTGTACCAACATAGAAAAAAAAAAAAAAAAACAAACATACCGGCCGAATTGAGAACCTCCTCGTTTTTGAAGTCGGTTAAAAACGGAGAAGAATAAATACGCGGCCTTATTGCTGAGCAGCCATTTCTTCATTAAGCAATCTACAGGGAAAGGAAACGGACTAGAAGGATACAATAAACAAAAATTAAAACCAACTTCAAAATACTAAAAAGGATAAATCATTAAATTTAAGTAGGTACTTATCCCCTAGAAACATATTTGTTGAAGTCGGTGCTTCACTTTCTATTTTGTTTCTGGAAAAAACTTATACCTAGCTACTTAAAATTTTTGTTTTAATTTTTTTTTTCCTCCATTTTTAGTGATAATTTCTAATGGCTGATTTACACTTGCATAAGTACAGTAGCGAGTTAACTTGCGGTCTTGGCGAGTTAAGTTCTTAACATTGTTTGGACGGGAATTTGCTAGTTAAGTAGTAACTTAACAATTAAGTACAAAGAATAGAATGATGTTCTATTTTTTCGGCAAGTTAAGTGCAAGTGCACCCCGCCCGTGCGTCTTCCTCACCCCGCCAACTAAACTCGCCGTGTCATCGTGCGTGTAGACGGGCGAGTTTAGTACAGTTCAGTACAATCTTAGTCGCGGAACTGACACTTATAACTTAACTCGCTAATCTAACGTTTGGACGATACTTACTACTTATGACTTACTGCTCAACTGTCCGGTTACTAAACTCGCTACTGTACTTATGGAAGTGTAAATCAGCCATAAGGTCAAAGCTAGATGGGTAACCTACTACTATCGTATCGTTTTACTAAACAGTCGCAAAAATCCGCAATATCTCATACTTAGACGACTTAATTATTTCAGTTATTTTGATTTAAAAACCAAACTACTCAATCGATTTAAAAAATTACCAACCTACTTATACCCTTTTTTTTAATAGTATAGACTATTTAAAATTCAGTATAGTAACACGGAAAAACCTGACTAACTATTTTCGCACAGGACCTACAAGTCCTGACATCAGCCTATAGATCCATATAAATACTGCAACATCAGACAATTGGTTTGACAAACACGCGCTCTTAATAAATTTGATTAAAGTGCATTTTGGCTTATTCAATAGTTTGAACGCTGTAGCATTTTGTGGTAGGTATTGAAAGAACAAGGCTATCGTCCTCCCACTGACACCAAATGAAAATGGTAATTGTGTGAGTCAGAGGCATCTAGGCGGTTAAAAAGATTGAAAAGTTTGTTCGTATGACTGGCGTACCCACACGAGGCTATTTGAAAAATATTTTTTTTTTGATTAGCATAATTTACCAGCACATATTACCCGACCCAAGGAGCTCGGTGGCGTATTGAGCGCTCTGGTTTTCATTAGAAAGAAAGCAACTTTCGCCATGGTCGATCCCGGAATGGGTGAGCCAAATTTATCTCGCGCTCCCCCGCTTCGGAAGGCACGTTAAGCCGTTGGTCCCGGTTGTACTGCAATCGCTTTAACCCACTAACCCGCATTGAGCCAGCGTGGTGGTGTTATGGCCCAAGCTCCTCGTATGTTACTCTCATCTCTCATGTAGGAAGGCCTATGGCCAGCAGTGGGACGTATAAAGGCTGGTGATGATGATGATGACATATACCCTCCTTCTTATAATCTTATAACTCATTGTTCCTTCAAAGGAGGTGAAAAGGCACCTTATGGACTGGCAAGGTGGAGGAAGCGAGAACATGTTTATGATCATGCTCCAGCAGTGCTGCCTTCGTAGTCTTCGTATCTATTCTTTTAATGCTTGAGACTCAGTGGTCTAGTCGTGTTGAGTCATTTGTTGTGCATTGTATTTAAAATATAGTTATTTAGAAATATTATTTAAGTACCTATACCATCTTACCTATTGAAGATTTCTATGTAAATACATAACAACCAACGACGCCCGACGTTTAAAAGAATATTCCAGAAAAACAAGCTGGATGCTTAGACAAGGAAACGCTGAATTACGAAGCAAAAAAATGTTCGCTAGATCGAAGTCAAGTCTAAGTCTGATAGAGTCGAGGACTTGAATCCGTAGTTTTTTGCAACTTTGACGTAAAATAAGGCTTTTCAAAAAAAAGAAAAATTATCTGTACCTCTAGCGCGAACACTTTTAAATTTCGAATCGCCATCGTAGAGAGTAGTTACGTTAGCTTAATTTTGTCTGGCTTTTATTTGAAATTCACAGGCAAGGCAGGAAATAAGCGTGCGTGAACGATTCTATTACGATTCGAAATTTAAAAAGTTCCTGGTCCCGTACCACCATCTTTTATCGCAATCCAGTTTATGTAGGACCTAAACTGAGTAGAATCGTTAATTCGTACTACGACGCTATCTACGACTATGATAGCGACGCAGTTTAGGAACCAATACTGAACTGAGCGGAATATGAATCGCTTTTATAAAGATGGTGGTAAGGCCCCTGCTAGGGGTACTGGGTATAGTTTTTGAAGACATAGGGGTGCTAACATATTTGATCGCCCAAAATTTATACTCTTTTTCGTATTAATGCTACCTTTTGATGACAGACATAGATCTGATAGTTAGAAGCAAGATGGCTGGAATCCATGTAAGTCTAGTTTTACTTTGAATTACACTAATAAACTAGATAACATAAAATACAAAATGTATTTTATTTATTGACGTACTACACAGTAGCTAGCTACACTACAGACCTAGACCTAGATATTGTGAACGGATTATTCAGTCATACAAAAATTTCTGTCAGTCTGACTAAAATCTGACGTCGAGACAGCTTGAAGATTCGCACCTTACCAAAAACACTTGTTGACCGATCCACCGCTTTCTCTTCTTTAATTCAATAATACTCAAATTAACAACGTAGGTAAATAATTTTAATTATTTAAATAAAAATACAAAGGAACAATCTCTTATTTCCTAGTTTAGTTACTATAATAATCTAGATAAGTAATTATTATTAAACAATAATCATGACGCACACAAAATGTTAAAATAACTTACATTAAATAAAATCAATTCATTAAAACTCGCAAAAATGATCAAAAATGGTAAAATAAAATATTTACAAAATTATTAAGATTTAAATGCTCATTTATGCAGATTAACTAATGTTTTTGCAATGGAATAAATACAGTATTAGATAAACGTTACAGAAATTCTTTAAGTGGGTGTTAGGTACCTATGTTAATACAGTCATAGTCTACCATAATCAAGAGAGTGATCCTGATTTTTAGTCGTGTGGCAACAGACTGTCTTTTGGCGATTGGATGACCAACAACTTGACCAGTGCAGTATTTACTTACCTAATCCAATAAAAAAGCGTTACATTTACAACATAGAATAATAATACTGTTAGAAGATTATAAATATTATGATGTCAAAATTGTCTATATCAATTCATAAAATAATAATAATTTGTTTTAATTTATTAGGAACAAGAAGAAGTTCCAATAGCTTTTTAAAGTTATAATACTTTTGATTTATTTTTAGATTTAAACGTATCAACGTGACAATGATTTATGTTCTATTAATTTGCGATAACTGGTTGATCCTCTAGCTTCTTACTATTATCGATATCTATTTGAAGCGGACATAGTTCTTCTTACATAAAAGTCCTCTGACAATGATATGTGATAAAAACTGAACATTCTGCCGTCGTGACAGTATACTAATGAGTTGGAGAAACTTTTACGCCCTTCTTCCCCTTCTTCCAAGCGGTAAATCTCGGCTGCGGTAGCTCCTGGCAGCCGACGAGGGGATTGGATGGCCCGATGGTCTCCATCACCCTCGGCTGTGCCTGGTCTAGTAGCTCCTCGTTGGCGCAGATTACGCCAGCCAGTGTTGTTTTTCTGATCTCTGTTAGTTGCGCTGTGTAGGATGTGAAGAGATTATTACTGCAAGATGTAGTTCGAATTCAAATTTGGCTTCAAGGAGTGGTTATCTCAAAAACAGATTATGATAATAATATTCTGTTTTTGAGATGTTCTTTTTTGCATAATTTTACGGAACTTAATAAGGTTCCGTAAAATTTTTACAAAAAAAGAAAATGAATGTATTGGTCCCAGGTTCGAATCCCGGTAGGGGCAGAAAATTGTATGAAGAGTACGAGCATTTGTTTACGAGTTATGGATGTTTGTATGTTTATTTAGTATATATATTTATAACATAGTACATATTATTATCAAAATAAGCTCATAATGATGTTATTTGGGCTCGATAATAGATGTGAACGTCTATACAATAAGTTACAGAACATTCAGCATTCCTTTTATTCAGATCATAGCTGTTATAATCTTAGACCATATGGTCTAAGGTTATAATATAAATGGGCATAGTTGAAGCCATATCCGAGTTTAGAATAGCAGCCTTACATATTTGTCTATCCCATGGACCAAATAATACATAGACCGCCAATGTCATACAAAAAAGCGTTACTCTGCAGAATTTTTGATAAACCAAATAATATTTTGTATTTGAATATGCAAAATTCGGTCACGAACAGATACCTGTTTGAGAGTAAGGTTATAGTTATAGTTATATAGGTTATAGTTATAAAACATAAAAATTATAAAAAGCATTTTTTTCCCGATAATATTTATAGAAAAATTTAAAATATTCTCTAATACAAAAACAACTTTACTCAACAAATCTTCCTTAATAAAGAAACGAATTAGCAGAGTGCCGCCATCTAGTGAGACATACTACCACGCAAGAGTCAGTGCTATATTAAACAGAAATTATTTTTGTGATTCGATACTGCTAGCGTCATCTGGTCAATATTTGGGTACTAATTTGAGAGACATTAGACATTGGCAATCCTATTTAACATCCTTGGCTATCCAGATCATCCGGAACAAACTGGTCATAGTCATTACTATGACAAGTTGATGTTTAATCAAAATTATTGTCTGGATTAATTATGGGAATTAAAAATCGGCCCTCAAATCTCTCCTATCTATTTCTGTTGATATTTATTATTATTGATATTTATTAAAAAACATAATAAATTACTCTTACATGCAGGAACATGCGGAGGTGCATCGAATTCCTTATCGTCGGGGTAACTGATACAAGACGATTGATACTTAGGAATCTAAATAAATAAGAAAACTATACGGCATCTATAATAATATCTGAGAACATAAATAAAGATTCAAAAGTAAAGTAACTCACCAAGACTAAATCCAACTGTCTCATCGCTGGTTTCGTACCAAAACCTGTCACCTATTTTGATCCTGAGGAACTGGTCGGAGATTAGGCAGCTAAGAGTGGGTCCTAAAAGGCGGCCCTTGGGATCTTCTGCCAAAGCCCCCGTATATAGATCTATGTCGTCCACATGCCTGAAAAGCAGACCACGGATTGAGAAATTATTCCAAGAACAAGAACCAAATGCTGTATATATGTTGTATGTCTATATGTTGTAAGATCACACTACGTTATAGCACATTAATTTTTCTGAGGTAGAAAGCAAGTTCAGAGAAATATTGACAGAAAATAAGTAAGATTCCGAAATCAAAACCATTTACTAGGTGGCAGCCCCGTGTAGGGTCGTCTGGATAGGTACCACCGCCTTTCTTATTTCAGCCGTGAAACAGTTCGCTGTGTTTCGAATTGAAGGGAAAGGTAGCCAGTGTAATTAATGGGCATGGAAGGCAATTCATCTTAGGCCTCAGAATGCTGCAATATCAAGTGATTTTCCCTTGTTATTGCAGGTGCCTATAGGCGACGGTAACCGCTTACCATCAGGTGGGCCGTCAGCTTGTTTGTCATTTAGTAGTATAAAAAAAACATTTCTCGTGTAATACTTTAAGCATACTTTAATTTAAGCAAGACTAAGTAAAAACTACATCAAACCGAATACCAAACTCAAAAAAAGCATATTAATTTCTTTAAATCTTACTTATAAATGGTTAAGATCCGGCTTAAGGACAGGTCATCGAAGACTCCATCCAGGTCCTCAAAGCTGGTCGGCCTGGGCAGCCCGCAGTGCTCCCGCCACTTGGGGTAGGCTGGCAGTCCGTGGTCACGGCCGCGCTGGATATTCAGGGAAACCAGGTCCAAGCCGCAAGGTCCAGTCGCCTTAGGAGACGTGATGTTCACAACTTGGGGTCGCTCGAACAAATGGTTGCTAAGCTAATGTAGGCAAAGATTATAAGAGGTCATTACTTCATCATCTTTAGACACTTACCTACAAGGAAGAGAAGGATTATTTTTATTAATCTTAATTCTGGCCCCTGATTCTAAACAGTCGGAAAGAATCCGAATATCGGAAGCTTTATTCCTGTAACTTTTTATTGAGCGAAGCGAGACGGGATGTGACTTTTTAAATCGAATCCGTGATCCGATAGTTGAGAATATGGGAGCTGATGATATGAGTATGAAAAGTCCATAAGATTATGAGTTTGAAAACAGATACTTCAAAGTCCAATAAAATGTAAATCGTAGAGCCGATAGACATTAGTCGGCATCACAAAATTCATAAGTTACCCATTTGCCATTGGTATATAGCGGCCGCGTTTTGAGGAAGGGGCTTAGACTTATGGTCTATGAAAGAGGGTAAATAAGGAGTAGCTTCAACACTGTGAGGGTATTTAGACGTTAGGTGCAAAGCATAAAAAGAAAGACCAGAAAAAATGCATACGGTTATCCAAAGTCCTCGAGAGAGTTTTAGAGAAGTCACCCGTATTGTGTCACGGGTTTACTTCCTGCCCTAGGATATTTTTTTTCTAGTTTAGACATTTTTCCTAGTTTTCTTGTTTTTTCTAGCCTTTTAGAAGATTAAATAAGATGGAGCTAGTTTTAGCAGTTGTTCTTTGGACTATCTAATTTACACTAGTGGCGTTCCAATTCTTTCAAATATCTTAATATTACATCTGGTTTGTGGATACTTCACACATTACATAAAGATAAATATGTTACCATACAATACCTCAGTAGTTACATGAGGATCAACGCTATGGACTGGTGTGTTCATGGCGGACCTCACGGCCTTGTTGGCTCCTCTCGCCGAATAAAGAATGTAGGGGTTGAACAGCATCTCGTGCAGCTGAATATAGTCCACCGTGCCTGTGGTGACGTCCACGTTGTGGATTAGACCCTGGGGAGAAGGTTTTTACTTATTAGAAGAAGATAAAAAATTATAGCCACAATTAATTAGAAGGAAATTGAACTATCTTTATGCATAGGGTACACAGGGGTACACAGTATTGTCCGCTCAGATTTTTCAGTTGCCTGACTGATAAGGCCAACCTTACGGAAGTAGGCATATTATGTAGACCTTTGTTTTGTGACGAACAATTTCGCCAAAGGAAGGCTTGTGTTGAGTTTCCAAGAGGGTTGTCTTCCAAGCTATAGCACACCTGCGCTTACAATGTGGTTTGATGGATGGGTGACATAGTAAAAGGTAATAAATATTTATTAAAATCACTGCGCCAGCGAACTCCTTGATGATATAGATACTAGAAATGATGATAACCTTCGTAATTGATTATGCCCACTTCATCATCTTATCCCCCAATACTCTTTAGTAGGTAAATGTGAAGTTTTGACTGAAGCTGGCGCTGGAGATAATGATTGGTGTAAATAAGTGTTATTGTGTTAGAACTTAAAACATTATAACTACTATAAATTATTGTCAAGTTATTGCTACAGACCGGCAGCAGAGTATGTGCAAATCTGAAGGCGGCTGCGGAGAAGTGATTAGCCATGGAGGCGTCCACTGAAGGATCGTAGGCGTCCGAATGCCCATCTTCCAGAAGGGTCATATTCAAAGCGTACATCACATCTCTTCCTGAAATCAGAATGCTAACATCACTTATCTCAATAAAATCAACATCGCATCGGGCACTGAATATGATACCGACCTAGGACTGAAGGCAAAAACTCTGTATAGGTTATGTGCTGCATCTGAGCGCCAACTATTCTTCTTGATTCTTGATAGAGGGTCTCATCGTCCCAAGAAGGATTTAGCTTCTTTAAAATCCCCGCAAGGCGGTTGTGCTGTCTCGCCCAGATCAAATGCATTGTTGTTAGATGTAGGTTCTCATTTGCTCGGTCATCACCTGAAATAAGAGACATTTGTAGCTCATTAGGTGCACCGCAGGTATCTCGATTACAGAAAAGGAAAAAGAAATCTTCTGTACTGTTGGATTTTAGTCCCCGATGGCACTTTTCATGGGATTTGAAATTGGACAGTGGTAAGTTATCAAATAATCATTTTGTGTCACTTTTTTACGTAATGTTTTGGATGGATCTGTAAAATATTTTTTGTTTTTACGGCAGCACAACAAGTAGTGCAACAGTGACACTATGAAAGCCGCCTCTATTACGAATGCAGCAAAGGCGGTTTCAATGTTAAACTGTTAGGTTACGCCTGATTTGTTGTCGTCTGTACTTATTGTAGATTTTTTTGAATACCCAAGTATTGTCTTATATTTTCGAGAGCACTTATACATGTGAAACCATGTTATCGAATTGAGCTCCCGTTTAATTAGATGTTACATTACTATTACGGAGAGTGCTCTGAAGAGCTATTTGACCTAATCCCACCTTCCCCCTTCCTACTCAGGAGCACGCGTGCCGGTCTTCGGAGTCATCAATTCACTGTCTCCACCTCAACATCACGTACAAAGAAATTTAGTCGCTCTTTTCTTTGTCGTACTTCCAGAACTTGGAATTCTTTGCCAGCACATATGTTCCCTCCTTCCTCTAACATGGGTTCCTTCAAGAGAGGCGTGAAAAAGCACCTTTTCGGCCGGCAAGGTGGAGGCGGCTAGTGCAATGTCCATTCTGCACTAGCTGTCTTTGCATATGGACTCTCCTTACCGCTTCACATCAGGTGGTGTTGGGTCAATTGCCGTGCTTTGTATAAAAAAAGCACAAATATTATTATAATTCACTAAAACTCCTCGGCTTAAACCTATTCATGAGGGATCCCGATTTACGCTGAGATTTGCGTCTACCACCTACCAGTCTCAAAGCAGTACCGGCCCTGCTGGGTCATGAGCGCGGTGTTGCAGGGGTCGGCGGGGTCGGCGGCGGGCGGCAGCAGCTCCCGCGCGCCGTCCTGCAGCATGCGCAGGCGCCCGCCGCTCATGGTTCGCAGCTTGGACGCTCGCTCAGGGGAATACCCGTACACCGTCGACCCGTCCAGGAACGCTGTGGCTTGGTTCATTTGTTCTCTTGGGCCTATTAAAGACTACATTTTAATGTTCTTGTTTCCTTGTCGTACTTGTAACACTTGGTAATTCTTTACCAGCACATGTGTTCTTTACAATTTATTGTTAAATAATTGAATTATTTATTTATTTATAAGATACTTATTTATCCACGTGTCAAAATGGTGCTATAAAGGAAATAACCATTCTATATCTAATACCTAGTAATTATTTGCCATTTTTGATATTTCGTTGAATTCTTTTGTAGTGGAATCGCAGTAGATAAAACAGTTTCACTCTTTTACTTCCACATTATATGCAGCAAAGAAGTAAAACTGCAAGTGGCAGGCGTTACTCTTACCGAAGTGGCAAGTATGCGCCGGCGCAGATCGCACGAACTCCATGCAGGTGAGATTGTACTCCTGGTAGAAGGGGTCCTCCACATCCAGCTTCACGGGGAAGCACTCGGGATGTGGTGCGAGCGCCGGGTCGCAGCAGGATAGAGCGCTGCTGTTCTCTCCTGTGAAATAAATAGTTCTTTAAAAAGATTTAAAAATTTTCCAGCCTTACATTGTGGGTGATATGAAAAATATGAATACATTAGCTTGGTTAAAGGTACAAGTTGATCCATCTACCGTGGTACAAAGATTCTTTTGTGAATAGTCTACCTGAAAGTCACCGTGAGCCTGAGTTCGTTTATAAAAATCAGAATATTTTGAAAGATTCTAATTTAGCCTTGTCTTGTCACCTTTACTCAAAGCAGTAGCTGTGATGTCATGATCAATGAACTGCCCCCATACAGCCAGCATGACAGTGAAGGAGGTATCATGCGCGTAGCTGGGCCGGTGGACCGTCACACTGACGTCACGGGCGCTCGGCAGACCGGACCCGTTGGTGCCAGATCGGGGAGAGCTGATCCCTGGAAGATGGACGATGAACATTTAGGACTTTCTAATAAGTAGAGCGGTAAAACCACCGGCACAGTTTTCGATTAGCGTAAAGAGTTTAGTTTAGGGCGAGATTATTTGTAGTTTTGATAAACTACAAACAATCTCGCCCGACTGGGGAAGTCGATTTTCTGTAAGGTGGAGCTCCACCTTAGAGAAGATCGCAGCTAGATAACACTCTTTGCAGTGTAGTTCTCTGTGGTGTTTGGAGATCCCAAGAGCAGAGGTCAATAAAAGGCGTCATATCTGGAGCAGGGGGGCTCTTCTTCAATTCTGTTAACATAATTTAATGCTTTCCCTTTACTTTTACAGGGCAGGCAATACGTGAGCGATGCCCTAGGTGATACCAGCAACTATAGACTACTCCAAGATATTCTAGCATATTATTATACCTTAACACTTAAAGCAATTGTACAATATGAAGCTTCGTTCATACCGTCTCCGTAATCGGGAGGGAGCACCCTTCTAAACGGCGTGTTGGAGACACCCCACCGGTAAGGATGAGCCAGGTTGTTGCAGCTGCCCCCCTGAGTTCTGTACTTGGAGGGTAGGCAGGGGGGTGCATCCTGGTGGCAGTACTGCGGCTCTGGGAAGGACCCGTTGGTGCGAGGACCGAGGCCTGCTCCGCCTTCGCGTTTCGAGCTGTCTGTGCTGGAATAGAAATAGTTACAAGGTTCGAGACTTCAATGTAGGTAAGTAGTATCTTGCTTAGCAACTAACTACGTTGATAGGAAATTAATTTCAAATAATTTTTGAGCATTGTATACCTTGGTAAGTACTAGAGGAGAGTGGGGTAGTTGTGAACAAGCCATCTTTACATACATCTATAAAAATACAAATTTTCCGAGATATTCAATTTGAATTTGGATACATCCACATAAAGTACGAAAATTTTATATACGTCCTTGTACATAAAATTTTGGTACATTGGAGAAACACATGAGCAGTTTATAAAGTTGATCAAATGCAGGTGGTGGGTGCGGTTGCAGTAACCACCGGGACCAAGAGTTCAACAACAGGACCAAGTTCGAAATTTCCGGTTTTTTTTGACACATCTGGAATCAATGAGATCAAACGGATCAACCATAGCTTTTGCGTTGGTTTTGTAACCAAACCAGAATCCAGATCAAATGTCCCAGGGAAGTCCTTGAAAAGAAATGTTACACACGAAAAGCAGTCATATTATGTCCAATCTCGGGATTTGATAAGTAAACTAACATTCACATCCCATCTCGCTTTGATGGATGGTGATGAAAAGTGACAGGAGTATTGTATTTTCCGAATTTCCGTTACTAGAATGTTTTTAGACAGCTGAGGGTGTAGAAACAGTACCTATCACTTTGACATTTATAAAATCTCTTGACTGTTTTCTCTCGTAATAAGAATTTCGAAATGTCATTATCATGAAGAATAAGCAAGAGATATCATTTTTAAACATGATATATCTAAATATTAATTAGGTAGTAGATAAGTCAGCGCACTGAACCTTATAAGACTGAACAGTAACTGTTCAGTCTTATAAGGTTCAGTGCGGTTGAACTACAATAACAGCCTCTGTTACGACTGGATAAGGCTGAAGTACCTGAGCAGATTATAACTTGTTTATGTAATTTAATAGCCAACCTAATATCTGCGGCTTTGCCGAGCGGACTGAAATAATTATATTGACATTTCCCGATAGCAATACGTAAAAATAACTTTAAATTTAGAACCATATTCAAATTATTTACTATGTAATTTGTTTCATAAACCAGTTCCTGATATGTCGCCGCATTCATGATCACTGATAGATTATCGTGGGTCACGATCACCTACCCGTGAACGTCTTCATATTTCCATGCCCACGAATTGTGGCCCATGCAACTTATGGAAATAATAAATGTCCCTTAAATAATTCTAATTCTTACGTAAAACTTACGTAAAGACATGGAAGGCATTTAATCTTAGGCCTTAGGATGAACGCATCTGAAATACCTACCAATTGATGTTTTCTATGTTATTGTAGGTGACTATAGGCAACGCCTTTTACGCCTCCTTTGAAGAAACAGAAGGAGGGACCAAATGTGCTGGTAAAATTCCAAGTTAAGGATGTACGACAAGGAAAAGAGTTCCAGTACTGAATTTTATTTTTATCATTATAAAAATTGTTTGAATGTTTAGATAAATATTTAAAAACTAGAAAACAGAAATATGTCCTTGGGCGAGAACCGAACCCACGACGAGCAAGGACTTGGGTTGACCAGGGTAGGTCTTATGCATTTCTTTCTATCTGAATTTGCGTTGAAAGTTTACGCATGTATACCCCCACAATGTCTATTTAGGTACTTTTTGTGCGTAACATTGAGGTGGACAGTAATAAATTATATTTCATTATCCAAATGCTTCTTAATAATACCTATGATGATATTTATTAGCCTTGATATGCCAAAAGTCACGTGAGAACGGCCAATAGTAATTATAATACCACTATCGAGTGTTACTGTCAATTCGGTAACATATCTGGGTAGTGAGGCGTGTGGAAGCCGGACCGGGCGGTGTCGGGTGTCGCGGTTTATAGCCAGATCCGGTTACCGGTGAAGGACCGCGACTGCTCTCTTTACAAGACTATGGAAAATTTCGTGAGTCAAATTAAATGGGAAAATAGAAAAATAAATCCGCTAAGAAATGGCTATATTTAACCCCGACGAAAAAAGAGGGGTGCTTATGTATCATTAAAGAAGATCAGTTCAGGCGTTTGATGACTATCAGCTCATTTCCTACTTGACAAAAGGGTTTTACTAACTTTCACAGGTCCGAATGATTTGAATTTGGTTTACTGTTACTTCCGTGGTATTTCCAAGAAATGCTAACCTTGAGCTGATCCTGTACCATCAAACAGTCTGCGGAATGCTCAATTACGTGTTTGGGCTCATAAGAATGGTTTCAATGAGATGGTGTTAGAAAGATGACTAATGTCTATCCTACTACCCTACCGACGAGAATTGATTTTGATTATTTTATAAAGTTATAAGCGAGTGGACCTTTGTTCGTTGGTTAAATAGGTGAGATGGAAATTAAGAAGTTTGGTGGAGAAATCGCACATAGAACTACCGCAGTTCTATCTCCAACAAACTACTGCTTTCACGTAAGTAATCAAAAACTGACTGATGTACTAACATTACAAATAACATCTCTAAATAATAATTTTGCACAGCACCGGTCAATAATACAATATCCGTCAGTTCATAGAACTAGCAACCAATTGATCTAATCGTTGACAAGTCGGTCAGAGTTCCTCGATTTACTAATAACGAACCGCAACCGCATATGAAAACTACTATATTCATTACATAAGCAACTTCGCAATATGATAATGGCGTCGAAATACATCCACACACCTCCGAATTCATGTTAGCAATAAATCGCTATCAAATTAATATTAGTCTTCGTGATACGGACAACTTTATTAGAAAATTTAAAAAGGTACCTAATATAAGGAATTTTCTAATGTTTTGAGGGTGACATGACATTTATGCATTTGGCCCTCCTGGTAATAAAACTGTAAAAAAAATCTTACGAGGGAAAATAAATAATTTCGATAGATAAAAAGATGCCACAGCCAGACATACAGATACACAGACAGACACGTGAAGAAACTTATTATAACTCCATTTTTTTTCGATGGGGGCTAAAAACAGCCTATGTTAGAGTGAAATCGGTGATGGATAATGTAAACATTATCTAGAGACGATATGGTAACATTTTGCTTGCCATAATTTCCCAACAAACTTTTTACTTACCCATTAAGTAGTGCTTTCGTAGCTTGTTCCACAGCATACGCAGCATCAGCCAGTGGCTTAACGGTGGCGGATGTGGCAGCTGCCCTCTGGGCCCTGATTGCTGGTGTGTCCAGGTCTAGGGGCCTCCTCTTGCTTTCCAAAGCCTTTCGTTCTTTAAGAGCAGCTGCACCGTGCTTAACAGCTGTTGTGATGTCATCTGGCGAGGGGGGATCCCCAGCCCAATCGGGTAGGGGTCGGCCTGGCGGAAGAGCAAAGTTTACAAAATTTAAGTAATCTACTTCTTCAATAGCCTGTATACAGACGTCACAATTCTGGGTCCTCCTGTACATGAGGAGGTTGTGCTAATAGTGCCATTATAAAAGAAACTACTGGACAATCTTCTAATAAAATGCTAATTATTTTTGGACTTGAGACGCATCTGCATTATTTTTTATTTTCTGATCGCTGATCGAGATTCAAGATCAGAAACCTAAAAAAAAACCTCTTTTAAACACTAGAAACTGGCCGACTTCAGACATAATAATTAATTCAGCTTTAGCAGTGTAAGGAACTAGGCTGAAATGCTTATCTTCACAGTTGCGCACTTTCGGGTAGGTGGGTAAAAACTTTATCTATGGTTTAACGTCTCTTCTAAACCACGAGATGAAAAAAGAACGACCTCAAGACTGTAAAATTTGATTAATCTATCTGGAAGCAGCCTTGGCAAAAGTTGCTTTATTTTCGGAACTTTCTCGAAAACGAAGGCTTTTAAGATCAGTCTTAAAAGCCTTCGTTTTCGAGAAAGTTTCCTTTACGCCCTTTAAGTACTAGAATGACTAGAATCTATGAACAGCTCATTATTTACCTTCCAATGGCCAGCTAAGCTTTAACAGCGGTCCTAGCTGGGGAGAGATCGAGGTGAGGTTCCCGACTGGCTCCACGGTGTCTGGTGCTGGGGAGGTGGGGATGATGTCTACTCTCGGGCTGCTGCTGAGGTTGTACGACACTGTCACTAGCAGTGCCACGCCGATCAGCGCTCTGAGGAAGTTGAGTTTGTGGTGAAGGGAAAGTAAGGAGTGTGAAACGCTTCGCATCTCCAAAGTCCAATATAACCATTTTTTCTATTGAATTATTTCAAGTAGTAGATACTTATCTGCATGTAAGACCTAAACTGAGTAGAATCGTTAATTCGTACTACGACGCTATCTACGACTATGACAGCGGTGCAGATTAGGAACCAATACTGAACGGAGCGGAATATGAATCGCTTTTATAATGATGGTGGTAAGGCCCCTGATGCTGAAACTCACATGAATCCAACGCAAATGGCGCACTGGAAATGCCGCAGCCTCCTCGTGTAGGTCCGCGACAAGTTGGACTCGAACGCGTACGACGGCTGCACCAGCGGCGTCCGCTCATGGCTGCTGGTCGCTCGCTGCATCATCACCGCTGGGCCTATGTACATTTTGCAGATTCACTAAAGCTGTCGCTGACGAATACAACAGTCTTTTCCCCGCTGACACTACACTAGGTCTTCCTTTCTCATTACGTTGCCGGCGAATGTGATTCGCAGGTTAATGCACTTTTTGCATATAAAGCGAAAACGTTTGAGTGTAATTTTGCGTGAAAAACTTTAGCAAATTATATTTCTTTTTCTTATTGACAAAGTTTTGGCATTACCTACGTACTGCTTACGTGGAATCATTAAAAATCTCGGGTAGGCAGCTTATTTTGTTATGAATAGTAAGGGAGGTAGACAACTCTCTATTTATGCATGTAACTCGGATAACCGAAAAATAGTCATTTTTTAATTTATGTATCTTTGAAACTTAAGTAAATAAATAATAAATTTATTTATTTATTTAAATAATAAATTTATTTATTTATTTAAATAATAAATTTATTTATTTATTGAAATAATAAATTTATTTATTTATTTAAATAATAAATTTATTTATATTTATTTAAATAATAAATTTATTTATTTATTTAAATAATAAATTTATTTACTTATCTCCATAATCAAAATAATCATAAACAACCCGTGTGCACTCTCAATCCTTATTATTTTATTGCAAGTATTATATTTTTAGACTTTAAAAAACGTGACACGACAGGTTCTACCGTATTTTAAAGAATACAAATTTATGAATCTTAGCCAATCAAGTATAAAGATACTAGTAGTCGCCCGCATGGATGTTGAATATTGCTTTCAAAGATACCTATGCCCTTTCTCAGGACGTATTCTATCTCCATGCTGAATTTCATCTAAATTGGTTCAGTGGTTTTGGAGTGAAATCGTAACAGACAGACAAGTTACTTTCGTATTTATAAAATTAGCATGGACAAGGAATAAAATAGTCTATGGTAAAGATAAAAGAATACGGGGATCTACCCATATTCAAGTGGTTTTTTTATCAGATTTGTATACGTCGCGAATAATCTGTTAGTAATCGTAATCTTCATAAATCGTATTTATAAAATTAGTACGGACAAGGAATAGAATAGTCTATGGTATAGATAAAAGAATACGGGGATGTACCCATATTTAAGTGGTTTTTTATCAGATTAGTATACGTCACGAATAATCTGTTAGTAAATCGTAATCTTCATAAAATACTTACCTACTTATTGAATCATATCATAATTTGATTGTTAAAATGTAAATATGCTTAATTTTTTATTTTAACATTATTATAAATGTTTGAAAAATTACTTAGTAATTAAAATATAAAACAAGAAAAATTTCAGGTCCTGAGGCGGGAATCGAATCTGCGACCTTTCGCAATCCGGGCGACTGCTCTAACCAACTGAGCCACCCAGGACTTGGGATAACCCTGTGAAATTCTTCTAGTCTATCTGTATTTGCGTTTATGAGCTAACGTCCCGCCTCAGGACGTGAATTTTTTCTAGTTTTATAATTTAGTTACTAAAATGTAAATAGTTATCTATAGGTACCTACTGAGTATGATATTTTTGGTTATAAATGCAGAATTTCAATTATAATAATTCATTATTTATTTATTTTACAAATCTACATAACTGAAGAATTATGAATTATAGCTACCAAAAAAAAAATCATTTTTCACCTAAGATTTAAAAAATCGACAAATACTAACAGATAGGAAATTTCAAATAAAAACTCACCTAATCAAATCGTCTCAAATAAGTACCAGTCCCACACAATCACACTATAAATAACTTAAAATATAAAAAAACTGTGTAGTAATAGTTACATTTGGAACTTTATATCATTACACATAGGTGTTATTATGTATTGGTGAATATTACTGAATAAATAGATAAATGTCTGCACCCGAAGCAGCCGACACTGACGCGGTTGAAGAGAACACTCGAGCCTCGTACCGGTAATAAAATACTAATTGGTCAATGTGTCACTCACGCGTGGCTGTATATCGGTGAGCCTATTGTAGGGCTTCCACCAAGACCCTTGCTGGAGGATGTAGGCACAAAATAAACAATAGAATAGAATGAAACTAAATAAATAAGTAAAAATTTATTCAGCACACAATATACGAGAATTATGTTACAAAAGCGAGACAAACCAAATATACCTACCTAAGCTTAGAAAAAAATGTATTGTGGTACCGGAGACCAACTCAGCATGTGTCGGGCGACTTAAAAGTTAGACGCCGCGACGACAAAACAAAAACATTATTAGGTTCAATCTACCATTCGTTCATATTCGTTATGATTGCAATTTGCAACATAAAAAAAAGATACAATAAAAACTGTTTCATTTAATTTTAACTGCTTGTAGAGTGTTCATGAATAATATCTTTTTTTAAACGTTTATTAGTGCTATTGAACGTCTTTATGTAATGAGCTTTATAAACCTTTAATAAGATATTTTATGAATAGGTACCACTGTAAACTTTAGGTGGGTTTTAAATTAATTTGATAACTTTTCAACAACTAAAGTTGTTCTTACGAGACGGAATTGTTAGGATCCTTGGTCGTATAATCCGGCTCGAAGGACCAATAAAATGGTAGTGAGAGTGAAGAAAAATATAAAGAATCGATGACTATATTTTGCGATTGAGAGTTGTATAAATTGCGCTAACGTCTTTAATTCAATAATTAATTGTGTGTGAAGAAAAAGATGGTTTTTGTTTTGATTATAATCAATAATTATTTCTTACTTGATCGTAACATTAGACTTCGAAAAATAACTGTATGAAAATATCTAAACTAGAAAAAAAAACATTCCGCCTGCCGACCGAACCCATTCAAAATCCAGGTGACTGCTCTAACCACTGATCTACCAAAGACAAAATTTTTATTCAAACATACATACTTCTATATTAATATTGAAATAGCCAAAATAACTCTTTCGGTCCTTGGTGGTAAGTGGCTACCGTAGAAATACCGATATAATTTTGGAGAAAGTTACAACTGAAAAAAAACGAGTCGATTCACTGTAATACTTTTCTTTCAAATTAACATCAATTTTCCTGTGTTTTTAACCGACATAAAAAAAAGGAGGAGGTTATCAATTCGTCTATATGTTTTTTTATATTCTTAATTTTTGATTTTAACAATATTATAAATGTTTGAAAAATTACCCAGTAATTAAAATAGAATAAAACTAGAAAAATTTCACGTCCTGAGACAGGAATCGAAACCGCGACCTTTCGCAATCCGGGCGACTGCTCTGACCACTGAGCCACCCAGGACTTGGGATATTCCTGTGAAATTCTTCTAGTCTATCTTGTATTTGCGTTTATGAGCTAACGTCTACCCTACAATGTCGAAATATTCTATTTCAACATCCGAAACGAGTATCAAAAATTTTAAACAAAAATTAAAACCGACTTCAAAAAACTGAAAAGGTTAAAATAATTAAATTTAAGTAGGTATTCATCCCCTAGAAACATATTTATGGAGTTGGTGCTAAGTGCTTCACTTTCTATTGTTTTTGGAAACCACTTAGCACCAACTCCAAAAATATGTTTCTAGGGGATGAATACCTACTTAAATTTAATTATTTTATCCTTTTCAGTTTTTTGAAGTCGGTTTTAATTTTTGTTTAAAATTTTTTTTTCACAATTTTTAGTGGTAACTTTCTACGGTCGAATCACGTAAATCGGATTAGTAATCTCGGCGTAATCGGTGTATGTACATACATAGAAAAAAAAAAAAAAAAAACATACCGGCCGAATTGAGAACCTCCTCGTTTTTGAAGTCGGTTAAAAATTAAGAATATTTGAAAGCACTGCCCCAACTTAACCGAATCGTCGGTATTTGTAAAAATACTCGTTTCGGATGTTGAAATAGAATATTTCGACATTGTAGGGTAGACGTTAGCTCATAAACGCAAATACAAGATAGACTAGAAGAATTTCACAGGAATATCCCAAGTCCTGGGTGGCTCAGTGGTCAGAGCAGTCGCCCGGATTGCGAAAGGTCGCGGTTTCGATTCCTGCCTCAGGACGTGAAATTTTTCTAGTTTTATTCTATTTTAATTACTGATGTTTTTTTATTTTTCGTTTTATTTTTTTATGTTTGTTACCTCAGAAATTTTGACTGGGTGAACCGATATTGATGATTCTTTTTTTGTTCGATGCGGAATAGTTCCCATTTGGTCCCATAAAATTTTTTGGAAATCCATTGGGTAGTTTGGTTTTTAAATAAAAAAAACTACGGATATTTGCTTTCCAATGAATTTTTAGTGAAATGATACGATAGTAGAAAAACAATATAAGCTCACAGTCACCCATCTAGCTTTGACCTTCAAAAGTTATCACTAAAAATTGTGAAAAAAAAATTTAAACAAAAAATAAAACCGACTCCAAAAAACTGAAAAGGATAAAATAATTAAATTTTGTAGGCACTCATCCTCTAGGAACATATTTTTGGAGTTGGTGCTAAGTTGTTTCCAGAAACCATAGATAGTGAAGCAGCGACTCCAAAAATATGTTCCTAGGGGATAAGTGCCTACTTACTAAAATTTAATTATTTTATCCTTTTCAGTTTTTTGGAGTCGGTTTTATTTTTTGTTTAAAGGAGATGTTCGATATTGGTACTCGAAAGCCCCCCACGATAAATTATATATTATGCGAAAGCTTATGCTCAGAGGATGTTGAATATACCATTTTTTCATTTTGATACCCCGGCATTTTTAAGTAATTTTGAAAAGTGTCTGCAAGAATTCTAAGGTTCTTATCAAAGTTTCTCTGAATAAATATAGTAAAAAATAAAATAAAATAATAATTATTAGTCAGAAACAAGTGCAGAAACCAATTTGCCATGTTCTTCTAGCATTTACAATAAAATATAATTGCAAAATAGTCGTAGGCTGAACCAAATCAACCCCATGCCTAGTTATTAAAAAATATTTGACAAAACAATAGACGACATTGACGTTATAAAACTATGTCTGTGATGTGTCACATTTTTTAAAATGGAATTTTACATCTCTGGATAACAGTTTTTTGTGACCAGAATAAAATGTTATTTTTTATTTATATGCAGGTATTAAAAATTATAGTTTATGTCTCATAATATTCTTAAAAATATACTCTTTCTTCTCATATAACTTTTGTCTTGGGGGGTAGCTGAGTACCAGCCCACATACATTTTCAGAACATGTCCTTTTTTGTTATAGCGGTATAAAATTTTCATCAACTGAACGTGACTTAGTCGTGGCAAGTTGTATACGTAATGTCACATTGACATTGACATTCAATAGGCAACATTCGTGGTTTTTTACAATTTGCTATTTACATTCTAAACAGATTTTTGTAAAAATTAAAGCGATAATGGCTAATGTTGAAGAATTGCAGCAAAAAGTGCGCGAGTTGGAGGTGAAACTGGCAGCTTTTCAGGGTAATGCTGGGCCCGGACGTCAGAAAATCGATGTAATGTCTTCCGAAGTCGTCGACTCAAATCCTTACAGGTATTTCTTCTCTACATCCTTTAATCTAACATAAAGGAGGCACTATAGCTTGTTATCACCATACTGTAATTACTCATGTATAATTAAAAAGACGTTTATTACTTCAATTCATGTGTTTAGTTAAACTGTTTGCAATGTGGCATATGTGTAATAAAAATAAAATTTGGAGACAAATGGCCATGTATTGCGTATAAAATAACTGATTAAATCCATAAATAACGTTTATACTAAGAATTGTTCAGAGTTTTTACATTGGTAAATATTCCTTAAAAAATTTTTGAATCAAACATATGAAATTTTTATCATAATACATTTTTTAATCATACATAAATTGCTGGTACAAAATCATAGAATGTTTTATTATTAGTCTTAATTCATAATGTTCTATTTGACAGTCGACTGATGGCACTAAAGAGAATGGGTATAGTGGACAACTATGAGAAGATCCGTGACCTCTCAGTGGCTGTGGTGGGTGTTGGGGGAGTAGGCAGTGTCACTGCTGAAATGTTGACGCGGTGTGGCATTGGCAAGGTGGGATATAATTTAATGGACCTGTTATTATAAAAAAAAGCACAACACATAATCATAGTAAACATATGTATGTGTAAGTTAAGTAAATAGAAGGATAAATAAATTTAGTGTTACAAATTAAATAACTACTTGTGTGTGAAGAAAAAGATGGTTTTTGTTTTGATTGCTTGCTTTTTGCAGAAAAGACAATGGCTATTTATGTTACCAATTAGTCAAATTAAAATTCAAACAATTTATTTGCTAAAATACAGTAATGTTAATGATGTTAAAATGTAAATGTCTGGCCTCAAGATGAATTTAAAATTGTATTCTCTTGTTATCAGACAGTATTTTTCAAATGGGATCACCCATCCTGCTATTATTTGATATTTTATTTATGTATAATACTGAGTCAAAGTGCAATGTCATTTTATTAGAATTTTATATTTTTTTACGAATAAAGGGTTTTAGATTTCCCATTTTATTTTTGAAATAACTTCTTAACTGCTGTTTTGATTTCTAAAATATTTAATGTTGGTAGTATTTAGTTATTTATAAACTTGTAAGACAAGTTTGGCTTTGTACTACTGTCCATAGGTTACCAAAAACTTAAAGATATATTTTTCTTGCCCTTCAGCTTATCCTGTTTGATTATGACAAAGTGGAACTTGCGAACATGAATCGGCTATTCTTCCAACCGCACCAGGCAGGCTTGAGCAAAGTGGATGCTGCAGCAGCCACACTGCAGAACATAAACCCGGATGTGACCATTGATGCATACAACTACAACATCACCACTGTTGATAACTTCCAGAAGTTCTGTGACACTATCAGGTAAGTTCAGTTGGTATTCTGAGTGTCATCAGAGCATGATAGCACATTGCTTGTGGTGGTATTATACTGACACATTAGCAGTGTGTCTCATTTATGGTTGTATTGATACAAACACCTGTCTTAACTCCACAGATTCCAGACATAATTGGTTTTTCTTGCCCCTCTATTCCTCCGCATGACAGATTAATCAATGTTGTATGAATAGGCTCTTAGTTAGAATGTAAATTTATAATACTCGATGACAAGCAAGCTGACGCCCCATGTGGTAAGTGGCTACCATCGTCTATAGACAACTGGAATAACAAGGAAAAAGTCACTTAGTATTGCAGGTCCATTGTCATCCTGAGCCCTAAAATCAAATGTCTTCGATGGCCAGTATTTACACTAGCTACCTATTCTTATTTTGATGAGCACTTAATGTGCACTAAGTGTAACCTACTAATAAAAAAGTATATCTTGTAAAAGTATTCTTTTGGATCACTCGAGGTGTTAACTTTAATGAGTGGTGAGATAAACATTGCTATAAAAACTATAAAAAAACGGTAGCAAGCGGTGAAGAAATAAAAAGTTACACCTAGTGTTCTGGTAGCGTAGAGGTAATAGCGTCTGGCCGGATCCCAGGAGACGCCGGTTCGATTCCCGCCTGGAGCATATTTTTTTTTTTTCATCGTGTAATTCTTACAATAAAGTAGGTGTTATAAATGCATCGAAACATTAAAATGTCTCAATACCTTAGTTCTCATTAAACATTCTGTAACTCCAGAACTGGCAGCCTGACTGGTGGCCCCGTGGACCTAGTCCTGAGCTGCGTGGACAACTTTGAAGCTCGAATGGCCATCAACACTGCCTGCAATGAACTCAACCAGAAGTGGTTTGAGTCGGGTGTCAGCGAGAACGCAGTGTCTGGACATATACAGTTCATCGTTCCTGGGGAAACTGCGTGTTTTGCTGTGAGTTCAAAACAGGGTTGAAAAAACACGTTTTTTTTAAAAAATCCTAGTTTATCACGATTTTTTCATTTTCTTATAAAGTTTATCTATATTTCTGCGTAAAACGAAACGCATTGGAGGAAGCACGAAATCACTATGATGGTTCAGTTTTGCTACCATTGATAGTAAAACTTAGGTCAAAATCAATACCTTTCAAAAATGTGATGTTCGCGGAAGAAGTGGTAAAAATGTGCCACCACTAGAGTAGTGGTGCGTGTCTCAAAAAAATATATTTAGTGAGCAATTGTTTTGCGCTATGGCTTCTTTAGCTGCTGTAGAAAGAGTGTTTTGCACGTTTGGAATTGTTCACAGTAAATTAAGAAACCAACTGGGTAATGAAAAGGGCTGGAAAACTAGTTTATTTGATCAAGCATTATAATAATGTTGATGATATTGATTTTTCAGATGTTAACACCCTAGTTTTCAACATAATAATTTTTAAATCTGTTTTTTATGTTGATTTCTGTGAAAGAAAGTAAACTTTAAACACATTTGATTTAATTATTGATTTTTATCAAAAAAATTATTAGATTTAAATCGGCATTTAAATCATGATTTAAACCATAATGATTTAGTCACAAGTTAGATAATGATTATGGCATTTTTACTAAATCTAACCCGTTATTTTTTTTGTAATCAAACATCCTAGTTTTATGATTTGTCACTACTGTTTTGTATGAAATGACACGCCAAATCAAGTTTCAAAAGCCCGTAATTACCTACGTACGCTACGCACGTAAGTCAAATGGTAATCGGAAATCATCTGAAGTTCGCAAATGAAATATCACAATGACGTTAGTATAGCGGCAGTTGACTTGCTCTTGTCGTTTGGGACGGCAACCAGATAGGGATGTGAATTCTCAGCGCGACGAAATAAGAAGAATAAACGGTTAACTTATAAATAATATCTTCTCGTTACCGTTTATCCGTTTTATAAAAATGGCGCGGCCGTACGCAATGTAAGTTAACAATTGGAAGTAAGTAAAATTTATTGTTAAAGAAAAAATGATTGTTTTTAGAAATAAATTCCTTTGAGAATAAAGCTAAATACAAGTTTTCGCGAGTTAGTTAGTTAGAAATTACGATACTTTTATAAGAAAACGGACCAGTATTTAAAACTAAGGCTCGACCGAGAACTCGGTTCTCGGCTAAAGTCTCGGCCATAACCGAGACATTTGTACGGTACGGGATTTACGTTCGTCGCTGTATGTCAGTGCGGGAGTTAGCTGTCGATTTTGACATTATGCAAAAATCTTGCATATTACTATATCTAGTATAGATAAATCGTGAAAAAATTTTTTTTTTTACGATTTATCTATACTCGGTTTCCGTTTTAGCTCTCGGCCGAGATTTTACTTTATTCTCAGCCGAGAACAAAAATCATGTCTCGGTCGACCTCTACTTAAAACCCTATTTAAGTATATTAGGCAATAAATTTGATTCCCTTTTTTTATAACCAATTATTAGCATTATAATGCTTACTTACTTTACGCGGTCGTGCGCTGTTGTTCCCTTTATTCTCCTCGCTCTGAGCGCTGAAATCCTATCCCTCTCACTCTCTGGTATCGCCTTAATGCTGGTCTCAATCATAATTAGCTTGTTTATTTAGTTTAAAATGGAGACTACGCGTCAGCACAAACAGTTATTTAATAAAAGTACACCTATTTTTTTTAAGTCTTCAACAAATGGCGACAAAAAATTTATTTTCTGGCTGATTACTGCGCAACATCGATAAGCGCAGAAGTTCGGCGTCTTGGTCATTACTTAGTCATACTTAGTCGTTACTTAAATTATCTGTTTGTCCGTGCAGTGCGCACCGCCGCTGGTTGTAGCATCGAAGATCGACGAGAAGACCCTCAAGAGGGAGGGGGTCTGCGCCGCCAGCCTGCCCACCACGATGGGCATTGTGGCCGGCTTTCTAGGTGAGCAGAGAACAACAAAACCTACCTTTGACTGATTTAAATACAACATTAAATTGTTTGTTGTCTAGGCGTTACATTTTGTTATAACTACAAACAGTAATCTCATTTGTTAAGTGTAGATGACGTCCCATGAGACGTTAATATTTTGGTTATTGCATAGAAAATGAAAATATATTTAAAATTTTCTTAATGTCCAGGTTCAACCACTATGATTTCCGCCCTGGTCTTTTTTATACTACTCACTAGATGACAAACGAGCTGACGGCCAACCTGGTGGTAAGTGGCCACAGTCGTCCATAGACACCTGCAATAACAAGGAAATAATGCAATACCGAATGATTATTTCCTGCAATTTGAACTAAAATTATAATTATTAAATTGTATATGGTTAAACCTGTCGAAATGAATTCATTTTTCTTACATAGAATAAAGTACTCTGTTGAGCTAGTGGGTAAGGCCAGAGAGAGTAATTTGTCAAGCAAAAGTCCCTCGGGGAGTATATGACATTTGAAAACCAATTGTGTCTGAATCTGTTGCTTGACAGGACAACACTTTTTGTTACTTATCAACCCGCCAGCGCCGTAACAACATAATGTCTATTGTCTTTGATTAATAAGTACTTTACAAATTAGTGATTTCTGTTGTTTCAGTTCAAAACAGCCTCAAGTACCTGTTAGGGTTCGGGACAGTGAGCCATTACTTAGGATATAGCGCTCTTACCGACTTCTTCCCTATGATGAGCTTAAAGGTAAGCTTGGTTTTAATTAGAGAAACTTAAATTTATCTGGATCAACTAGGATAGTATTTCTAGCAGTTTTAAAACTTCATGGATGAGCACAAATGACACTTTTGACTGCCTGTTTGGACTTTTCATTAAATACCTAACATTACCTACAAAGCTCTTGGGAAGTAGCTGTTTTCAAAACATCTGAAATGTCATTTATCAGCCAACTAAATGTAATAGCCAGAGGTCGGAATTAGGTAGAATTATTGATGTACTAACACTGATTTCATACAGCGAAAGATGAAAGTGGATATGCCTCAAATTCCGAGATTTATTTTAAAGAGCAGAAAATTCCCGTGATTTATTAAATAATAAAAATATTTTTTACACAATTTAAACCACTGCACGCGCGACGTTGCCAAATTTACATCAACGACATCGGATGTCCGAAGTTGCAATATTTGAAATTCCGGGAAGAGCCATATTAATATCAACATTTCGATGCAAGTACATAAATAACTCTACCTAATTCCGACCTCTGCTAATAGCGATACAATTTTAGTTCAGTCATCATCATTATCATCATCACCAGCCTATAAACGTCCCACTGCTGGGCACAGGCCTTGCTACATGGGAGAAACACATGAGGAGTTTGGGCCATAACACCACCACGCTGACCCGATGCGGGTTGGTGGGTTAAAGCGGTTGCAGGAACAACCGTGACCAACGGCTTAACGTGCCTTCCGAAGCACGGAGGAGCTCGAGATAACAAACTTTGATTGACCCATCCCGGGACCGACCACGGCGAAAGTTGCCTTGTTTTTCGTATCGAAACCAGAGCGCTCAAATCAATACGCCACCGAGCTCCTCTTAGTTCAGTACTTAATTATTATTATATGTTTTGAATGCTAGTGACAATATTGTCCTGTTCTTCGACAGCCTAATACTCAATGCGACGACAGTTATTGTCGCGTGCGACAAAAAGAGGTGCGCGCGCGACCTGTCGCGGTGGAGGTGGCCACCGAAGTGACCGAGGACTCCGCGCCCGTACACGATGACAACGAATGGGGTTCGTCACATTGTGTCATCATTTTTTTTTTATCTTAGCGGGGTGACTCTTGACTTTCATCTCACCTGATGCTAACTGAAGATAAGGCCGACGATGAAAGCGAGCTACACCCGGATTCCTCACTACAGAGGAACTGTCTATCTTACCTCTAACTGCCGGAACACAACAATGCCGTTAATATTATTGCTATGGCGGCGGACTTAGGTAAGATGGTGGTAGCTAGCCAGGCGGACTTAGAAAAGCCTTACCACCAACCAAACCGTGCAGAAAATTTCTGACGCCACTGGAATCGAACCCCGGACCTCTAGATCTGAGGCAGGTGGTCTCAACCACTAGACCACAGATGCGATATCTATCATATCTCACTACTCCTATGCTTGCTAAATACTCCCATCTCTCCTCAACCTTCATAACGTATATGCTTACACCCATATACACATATCACTCACATACACTCTTCACATCATACTCAAACTTACACGCTCACTTACGCTCACACACATCCATCCAACACCTCATACTCGCTCACTACTTACACAATACTAAATCATTTGTTCATGACAAATGATTTATTTTAGTTTTTTTTTCTTAAGCAAACTTTGGCAAGTTACTTTGTTAATTTTATCTGGCACCTTAATTGTATTTATTATCATAGCTTCAACTTATTACTAAGCACTGTAATAAGCTAGCTTTACCCTTTCTGCGGGAGGGGCTTGTGACCTGTGGAACAGGTTTAAACAAACCGATTTCAGGCACCAGTCTTTCACAATTTTTGGTTATTTCTTATTATAAGGCATTTATACTGTTATATTTGGCATTTCATCTTAGGCCTCAGGATGACAACGCACCTGCAATATCAAGTGCTTTTTCTTTTTATTGCAGGTGTCTATAGGCGGCGGTAACCGCTTACCACCAGGTGGGCCGTCAGCTTGTTTGTCATCTAGTTCTATATAAAAAAATAAAATATTGTAATGTTTCTGAAGGATAATAAAGAAATTATTATTATTATTATTTATCATCATCACCAGCCTATATACGTCCCACTGCTGGGCACAGGCCTTCCTACATGGGAGAGACACATGAGGAGTTTGGGCCATAACACCACCACGCTGGCCCAATGCGGGTCGGTGGGTTAAAGCGGTTGCAAGAACAACCGGGACCAACGGCTTAATAATAATTGGCTGTGTTGCAGGTTTTTCTATGTAAATTCTTGTTTTGAACGACGAAACGAATGTAAATAAAAAGAAAATGAACTAAAAATAAAATAAAAAAAAGCATTCAAAGAGTATGGACTTTAGTGTTTTATATAAACTTGTATACACATGTTTAGCAAATAAAAATCGGAGTGTTTGGCGGGTTTTTGTGGTAACAGCCAATTTTTTTTTAATAATTAAAAATTGTGTCGGAGCGAACTTTGTGTTATGAAACTGGTGTAGTTTTATATACAAAGTGTTTGTGTTGACGTACAACTAAAAGGTTATTAGAATAAAAGTGATTATGGTGTGAAATACGATGAGAACTTTTTTGTGGTTATCCACCTCATCAAGTAGCATCGTATAGAAACTGTCATCATATATTTCGCGTCAAATACTCCCAAGATACATTGGAATGTGTAACACCAGCATTTCAATGCAAAAAATTAAGAATAAGAAATACTGAAGTCATGGCTGTATGGACATTAGTTTCCGTTGCCTTCCCATTGTAGCGAGAATTAACCAAAAAAACCTTATCTTGAGTAATTTTAATTATTATATAAATTTTTTTGAGCTTACACCTTCAAAAATATCGCAACCAAATAACTTTATAGTACTTTATTATAAGGAGCATCACCATAAAATATTATAAAGTTTGGACTATTTGACATACTTAGTATTTTTTACAGGTATCAGCTTAATCGATGAGAATGTTCCAGAAGAAGAGGACACCACCAATTTGAAACTAGTTGATGGCGTTCAGGTAATATCAGATTATTATTATAGCAAAATAGCATCACGAATTTAGAGACTCGTTTCGCTGTTGCTAACTAAAACAGGAAATTATTTTTACTGGTAGTCATTTGATGATCCCTCTATATCAAAAATACCTTGATGATGGGTTCTGGTATAAATGAATTGAATAATAAACAAAATTTGTAATAATTATGTTGTAACGAAGTGTATATGTATAATATTAAAATAACGACCTAAAATGTCATCATCTCCAGCCTACATACGTCCCACTGCTGGGCACAGGCCTTCCTTCATGGAAGAAACACATGAGAAGTTAACAGTAAACCCATAATGGGTTCATTATGGGTTTAGTATTTATTTAATATTATCACCAAGAATTATCTAACGTTAGAAATATTATTCATTGATTCCGCGTAACTCCCGCGAGCATATGACATGTTAAAAAACCATTGTGCCTGGAATGCGTGGCTTGATAGGATAAATACTTTGATTTTATATGTATAGGTGGCGTACAGCATCCCCGTCGACAATGGAACCCCCGAATCCAGCACAGGCGGAGCAGTAGCAGCCTCTGAACTGTCGCTCGAAGAACTCATGAATCAGATGAAGTCCATGTAAACATATCGATGGCCAAATGGCTAGGTGCCGATGATGTTATTGTTTTAAGTTTTAAGATGTTTCTGTTATCTGTGCTCGATGGATTCGAAAAAATACAGCCAACATAAAAAGCAATCTTGAGAATATTTTATAAGTATGTATAAAATAATACCTATTTATAAAATATTTTCCCTATTTTTTTGTAAAAATTCAAGGAAACGGATAATTTTAATGAAAAGTTTGGCGAAAAGGTGATTTAATGATGTATTATTGTCATCCCAAAGCAACCCGCGAAAGCTGGGAAAGCTGTGCTGAGGTAGAATAACCGTCCTCTATGTTTAAAAATAAACAACATCTTAAACATTAAATCTGTAATTTGAAAACTGGCTAAAATTCCGGCACAGATCTATAGAAATAAGTACGCTCAATAATAATTGAACAAATGTTTTACCGTGTCCTTGACCACTCGTGGAGGTGGCTTGATCTGATTGGCTATTATATAACCCTATTACATAGTGCCAACCTACAGAATTGATAAGAGAACAGAAAAGCGGAAAATGTATGGGATTTGACATAAGCCCTCGATCGATTTTCGAGCGCAAGTGTCAAATCCCATACATTGTCAATTTAGCGATATAGCTAAATGGAAAATGTAGTAGTCAAATAGCATCTTGTCTCGGCCCTCTGATAAGTATTCTGACTCTTCAAATAAGCAGTTAAAATTAAATAATACTTACATTTCATAAACACTCCTTAGGCAATTATACGAATTTTTTATATAATATGTTATTTTATATGCTTTGGCGAACATTAGAAAATTGTTATTTATTGCTATAAAAATTTATCTGGTCACAAAATCTATAATAATTAATAAAATATGAATATATTTTTTTTATTCACCTAAGTTTTTATTGAATATCACACTGTGTCATAAAACGTGCAAAGCTTAAATAATATGTAAGTGCATTCCGGCTTGTGTCTAGGCTTAGGTAAATTATAATTAAGATGACACTCGAAGTGTTATAGTTGTGATTATTTTTGAAATTTTTTAAATTTTATATACATTTAAAGTATATTTATTGATGTTAATGATAAGGCTAAATGAGTATCGTGAATTTGTATGTACGGAGCGAATTTTATTATGGATATTAAATGTCTTCTGAGAGTAGTTCGTTTTTTATTATTTCAATGAAACTGTTGAGCTTCGAGATAATTTTCTTGTTTGGTGGCGGTAGTGTGTTATTCTGTAAAAGATAACCAGAAATATATTAACGAACAATACATTTGAGCATAGAATTTTTTTCTTATTGCTAGACAAGGAACGGTAAACAAAAAGTTTGGGGGAGTTTTGTTGAATTATGATTTACGCCATCATCAATAAGATATTGAGAAACGATTGAACTATCATAGTCTCAATTTTGTTTTCAAAATTATAATGAATATATTATACACACACCTATTATTCATACACTCACCTATTATCTAGCCCAAAGTAAGCATCATTAAGAACTTGTGTTATGCATACTAGATAACGAAGAAATAATGATGTATATAAATATTAGAAATATACTTAATTAACATACAAAAATCCACGACTCGTGAACAAATGGTCGGGAGAAAATGTTGGTATGAGTAGTCTCATACCAACATTTTCTCCCACCGGGATTCGTACCCGGGACCCCTGACCGTGTAACCTCTATAGCAGGGGGGCACCGATCACTCGGCCAGCCGGACGACAATAATCATCATCACTAGCCCTGCCTACATGGGAGAAACATATGAGGAGCTTTGGCCATAACACCACCACGCTGGCCCAATGCGGGTTGGTGGTTTAAAGTGGTTGCAGGAACAACCGGGACCAACGGCTTAGCGTTCCTGCGATCCCAGGATCGACCATGGCGAAAGTTGCTTTGTTTTTCGTATCGAAACCAGAGCGCTCAAACCAATATGCCACCGAGTTCCTCCGATTTGAAGAATATGCACCTATAAATGTCGTGGGCCCGACTGCTCTGAGCTACCAGGGCCTTTACATGGGATAACCCAATGAATTTCTTTATGTCTATATATTATGTCAAGCGGTGTTATACCTCTGAACCTATGACAGTTAAAAAACCAATTGTGTCTGGAATCTGATGCCTGAGGGTTAAATGACTATCATGGCAAAAATGGTATACAAACCTTGATGCAGTCCATCACCAGTTCTGCTCGCTTCACGACTCCTTCGGCAATGCCACTGGCAGCCGCTACCTGGTGAGCGAAGCTGCTATCCGCGGAGCCTTCCACCAGCCGGAATAGGAACACTGGCTCACCGTCTTCCATGGTGTGTTCAAACCTCTGAGAGGCGAGCACGCGAGTGATTTATGAACATTGTGAATAGTCATGCATAATAATTGCTCTGGAATACTGTCTTAATTCTTATGACTGGTATTAAGATGGACCAAAAGTTAGATCTTTTAATGTATTAAGTAACATTGTAGTATAAATCTTTAAACAGCAAGAAAGCAAAATATAGTACATTACTGCAGCAGACGGCAAAGAGACATTGATTGACGGACATACCTACGTAGGTAAGTCCATCAATGCCTAGTGTGGCCAAGGCTTCTATATTACCTACTTTTCTCAAATAATGCGCGGAAATTAAAACTAAGTAGAACACTAGACAGAACTTTTTATTTCAAAATACAGTTAATGAATGTACAACTTTTGAATTTGAAAGTGGACATTTTTAATAATGGCAGTGCTGAAAAGTGCAAAATCGCGAAAAAATAATCAGTATAAGTAGTCAGTTCGTGCAAACAGATCGTGTATTTACATAGAAAAATTTTGATTTGGTAGCAGATGCGTGCCTCGAACGCATTTTTCATCGCTAGGCACGTTAAGCCGTTGGTCCCGCTTGTTACTGCAACCGCTTTTACCCACCAACCCGCATTGGACCAGCGTGGTGGTGTTATGGCCCAAGCTCCTCATGTGTCTCTTTCATGTAGGAAGGCCTGTGCCCAGCAGTGGGACGTAAATAGGCTGATGATCAGCGTTGCCAACTTCCACGGTCTCAATTACCCAAAAACCTAACTGAAAATCCCCAATTTTGGGGGAAAAAAAATCAATATTCCCCACATTTTCCCCACATATTTTCAGGAAAGAAATAAAAGTAGTTTCTATAAATCAAATATATTTATTACATATACTTATTAAGTATTTAATGATTTTCATCAAGGTATTTATTGCAGCTCTTTATTATGCCTTTGTTTTGTCAACGTATCATTCGAAGGATCAAATTTTAATCCTTTCTTTTTTCTCCTTCTTCATTGTGCAGACGATTGTGTTTTATGGCAAATAAAAAAAATTGAATTTGAATTTTTTGAATTTGAAAACGCAAAATTTTCTTACGAGAGATGCGTTTGAGAAAGTTCTCTGCGATACTCTGTCTAAGTTTGATGGACATAAATGTTGCCATAAAATAAACTGTAAAACCTTCCTGAAATTGCTTTAAACTTGATTTTTTTTTATACAAAGGACGGCAATTTACCCATTGCACTATCCGCCTCCACCTTGCCGGCCCAAAAGGTGCTTAAATAATCAAGGTAATTAAATATTCTTACATAATTTATAAATTATACTTACTTCTTATACTACTTTAGTACTTCTAAGTTCAGTTCTAGCGTAAATGTCTTAATTCCCCGCATTTTCCCCACATAAACGCTCTCCCCTCAAATTACCCAATCGAACTGAAAATCCCCGCAGTTTGGGGAATTCCCCACAGATTGGCAACGCTGCTGATGATGATCTAATTTTACTTAGTAAAAAATCAGTGTAACTAGTATGAAAATCAGTGTGATATATTTTGAAATAAATTGTAATTTTTACTGACCAAAAATTTCACAAGCGGAGTCCTAACAATATATTTGTGGACGTCAAGAAAATGCGTGGAGAGGAACATATGAGGGCATTCCTCGCCCTGGAACAGCAGCGTGTTGAGGCAAGCGGCCAGTAGTGCCACGCCGTCCACCTCCGACGTACCCTTGCCGAACTCATCCACCAGGATTAGGGAGTCTGAAGTTGATTCTTGGAGAGCCAGTGCCATCTACAAGTATTATAACAAAAGACTGGACTTTTTTCAATTTACTAATAGCTGACAAACAAGCTGACGGCCCACCTAATGGAAAGCGGTTATACCGCCGCCTATAGACACCTGCAATACCAAGGGAAAATCACTTGATATTGCAGGTGTCCCTGAGCCCTAAGATGAACGACCATGCCCGGTAATTACACTGGCTACCTTTCCCTTTAATCCGAAACACAGCGAACTGTTTCACGGCTGTAATAAGACTGGCGGTGGTACCTACCCACCCAGACGACCCTACATACGGGCCTACTACCTAGTAAAATTGGACAACAGTTTTAAATCACGGTTGGTTATATATCAACTCTTGTTCTAGGGAAGTCTTTCCTCAGAGAGCAGTAGCTATATCAGTGCCCCTCCAAACTTATCCACTGGAGTTAGGTAGTTTGAAGTAGATTCTAGGACAGCCAGTGGGTCGAGGAAGGTATCTAAAGAAGACTGGACAAGAGCTAACGGTCATGATTAACTAGCATAAGTCTTCCTGTCCCAGTAAGTCTAGAAGAGTACATATTTTCAAACTCATTCGCAAGGTCTCAGGTCAGTTTGAAGCAGATTATCGGAATGCTGTAAATGAGGAAGTTAACAAAATATTTGACGAAAACATTGGTTCGTGCTGACTGTGCGTGGAAGGTTATAAGTTCGAAGCAGAAAAGAAAGGAAAGCTCAACTAAAATATTTTTTTTGTTACCGTCTGAAACCTAATCTGCTGCTCCACACGTGGGACCGTTGAGATCTCAGATCATAGAAAGAAGGTTTACCCCGAGGAGATAATGTGCAAAAGGGAAGTTTATCTGTGCAAGATCTTTCACCATTTTGGTGAGACTATATCGATATCTACCATTTTACCATCATTAAAGTTAATAAATTTTATTCCTGTCGAGACAGATAAAAGATAAAACATAATAGGTAGTGCACGCGCGTCTGGAAAAAAGGGATTGTAATATATAAAAAGGGATAGAGCAGGATAATTACCTTTGGATTTTAATAAATTAAGAATATTGTTACCAGTAATGTTTTGGCTTTTGTAAAATACCTAATATTGATTAGTAAAGTCTGACCTTTGATGTATAATCAAAAAGGTAATTATTTTAAACTCCAATAACAGCTGTAGGATAAAATAGTTTTTTTTTAAGTTAACCCCGGCCTCATTAATCATCTATCTAACACCATCTCATTGAGACTATTCATAAGAGCCCAACCAAACACGCTATATCTGCTGTAAGTTTCTGAGGAATTAAGCATCCCGCATACTTTTTTGAAGATATGGGATCAGCTCAAGGTCAATGTCACCAAAGTGAAAGTACACCAAATTTCAAATCAATCGGATCTATGAAAATTAGTAAAACCTTTTTATCGTGTAGAAAATAATAATATATCGTGTAGAAAATAATAATATATCGTGTAGAAAATAATAATATAATAGACATCAAATGCCTGAACTGATCTTCATAAATTATAGCTAAGAACCATCCTTATCACGTCAACTTCCAGACAAAAAACAAATCAAAATCGGTCCTTTCGTTTAGGAGCTACAATGCCACAGATAGACACACACAAGATACACATCCAGACACGTCAAACTTATACCTAACACTCCTCTTTTTTCGTCGGGGGCTAAAAATTAGAAATATTGAATAGGCTCTGCTAAGTAATGAAGTAGAAAACGCGTTAAGTTTCAATTTTAAATGAGATATTATCGTGAATGAACAAAGTATACCTGTCGCAAGTCTATGAGGAAGGCGGACATGTGCGCGGCGACGCACTCTGTGGACTGGAGGCGCGAGTACACGTGCGACACGAGCCCGATGGTGGCGCGCTCGGCCGGCACGAAGCTGCCGATGTGCGCCAGGTACACGATCAGACCTGGTGTGAACGCGGCCTTATGCCCGTAAACTTTGTGCGGTCTGGTTAAATCCGCCGCAAGGATGCCTTGCACGTTGATTGAACGCCGGCATCCAATGCAAAACAAATCGGGTTTTAGATTAGGTATTACATGCGCCACTATCTCAGGGCAACGGCTGAAGGACAACTAGCCAAATCAACGCAACGTTTAACCAGATGGCTAAACGTCATGTCAGCAGTCTGGTTTAATTAGCCATTCAATTGACCACCTAGGCAGGTCGTTTAAATCGAAGAGCTTTTGTATGACTATTTGAGTGATTGGGATGGGTAGGTTCAAGGTTATTTTTTATGACCACTTATAACCAAAACGATGATAAGTGGTCATAAAAACAATAACCTTGGACCTACCAATCAAACCAAAACTTCGGTACCAGACGATCCTTTCAATACGCCAAGCCGTTAAACGTTAGGTGAGTCTAGTTCAATCAACTATTGGCCTAGGCATTCAATTGGATGCCGGCGTTTAATCAAAGTGCTAGGCATCCAATTAAACGGCTCTAACTAGATGGCGGAGACAATATTCTTCAAAAGATAATTATTTCCTTTGACAACTTCGGCGCCTAGTGTCAAGAAGAACAAGAAGCTATTGATATTCAATGCAAGAAGCAATGTTTGTTGACTTGAACCGTCCAACCAAATCTACTTTGTCTGACTCTATTTGAAATTCGATATTGTAATCAACTGATTTTTGGATTTGCCCACTTCTTACTGGCTGAGAGATATCTTATTATTTTACCTACCTTCTTAAATGGAATATCAGTAGAATCTCACCAGCAGTTCGAAGAATGTGTTGGATTAGGTATTTTTCTGAATTTCTACTAATCCAAAGAAAAAGTTCTTAATTTACATAATCTGGAATCAATTGATTGGAATATTCATCTCACCAATCTGCTTCATATAGACAGACTTCCCGCTAGAATTGGGACCAGTCAGTATCTTGACGTAGCCCTCTTCCTTGCTGCTCTCAGTGTCGTTAGGTACGAAGGAGTCGCAGCTGACGGCAGCCAGGGGGTGGCGGCCTTGCTTGATACTAATCACCTTGTCCCGGGTTAGCGTCGGCCGGACGAAGTTGAACTCCTTACAAACTTTGGATATTGCTATTAGGCTGAAAAGATCATTTGGGTTCTTGGGGACGATGTTGTCTAATTGCTGTATTTTCTTGTGTTAAGGATGAGACGCCATTTATGTTGATATGTATTTAATAGAAGTATAATCAAATGCAACTTGTGTTGTTTGTGCGATTCCATAGGTGATATCTTAGTTCGGCTATGCAAGAGTAATAGGTGAACTTCTGTTCTCAAATCGATATTACGAAGGGGCGGGATCTTCGATTACAGGTATAATTTTACTTTTAACTGCCTTTTCAAAGAAATAAATAATTTCATTTTCACATTATCTAACAAGATAGTCACATATTATTATTTTCCCTAATTTAGTGTCATAGGTAGTGCTTCAATAATCTTTGGCTAATGTCTTACCAGTCAAGCTCTGCGCACTTTTCCACTACGGCAGCAAGCGTGTGAAGGTTCTCCAACACGATGGCTGTCAGCCTCATCATGATGCGTGTTTCATGCGCCACTATCTCTGGGTAAGTGTCCCCTATCATAACGTCCAGCTCTGGAATATTTAATGAAATTTTAGGGATGGTCTGTATTGTAAAAAGTATTGTAAAATGATTCGCTCATTACCTTCACATCCCTTACTTTTGTAGTGTATGTAGTCATTGTTCTGGAACTAAATTTTTCACATTTTAATGATGCTATTATTGTCAAGGATAAATGGCAAATAGAAATTCCCTTTCAAGTGTTATTAATGTTACTATTGGTTCCATAATAATAGTTCTGTTGACCTTTAGGGATGTTAACATTTCCAACAATGTTAAAGCACTAATATGTAAAAGGCAGATAAAATCTTCAAGTTCCAATCGTTAATTGAAAATTAGGAAAAATTTTACCATAAACTTCATGTCAGGCAGTTCCTTCTGCTCCATGGTGAGGTTGTCAGCCCAGGCCTTGACCCCCAGCAGGTATCCGAGGTGAGGCATGTACAGCATCGTACATTCCTCGATGAACGGCGGGAGACGTTCTAGTTCTACCTTGGCCGTTTCTGACATTAGACCGTGCAGGCTTGCCATAGTTTGCTTCTCTATGAAGGTTTGGGAATTTTGGGATAAACTGTATGTATACGTTCAACAAGAATTTAACGTTTTGGAAAATAAAATGCGGTCTGCCCTCTTATTGACAACTATGGGAAAGGAGCCGAATATCGGAAACTCTATACCTGTCACTTATTAACGCGGTACGTGAAAGCGAGACGGGATGTGACTTTTCGAGTGGAATTCGTGATACGTCAGTTAAGAATAAGGGGGCCGGATGAATATTGTACTGTAAGTACGGTAATAATTTAATTGACAAAACAATAATTGTCCTAAGTGCTTTAGGCAATGTGGCGTCTGCTTATTCAGGAACATGCAGCACATTTGAATTGTCTTCAACCTTACATAGTGGACAAAACTGGTCTGTATGTTTTTTTATTTTATTTATTAAGGAAAAGCAAACAGCTACATTATAAATGCTTGTTTCTAGAATTAGGTAAACTTATAATATGTTAAGGTATTAAATATTAGCTAACTTTTTAGACTCTTTAACATTTGTGAAAGCGAACCACGCGAGGCTTAATTATTAAAAAAAAATCTAATAAGATTATTAGAAAACATATAAAAAACTTTACTCATATCTAGTTCGGGATCCACTCCGGCCTTCACAGTGAATTTGCCTTCAGACTTGGTCAAGTCGAAGTCTATTATTCTATTCATGTATAACGCCATCTAACAACCACAAGAACATATTAATATAATACGAAATTCATATTCAATTCTAACATTCACACTTGATCAGAGCTTGTAATAGTTACTTAATAGAATAGAACACTCAGTCCTAAGACGCTGAAACGATTTGAAGGAAATTCGACATGCAGATGAATTACAAAGGTTAGTTCTTGGCTCTAGAGCTAGCTATGGCTAGCTGAGGAGCTAGGCGGCTTAGTGGTTTGAGCGCTCTGGTTTCGATACAAAAAACAAAGCAACTTTCGCCATGGTCGATCCCGGGATGGGTCAACCAAAATTTCTAATCACGAGCTCCTTCATGCTTCGGAAGGCACGTTAAGCCGTTGGTCCCGGTGGTTACCGCAACCCACCAACCCCCATTGGGCTAGTGTGGTGGTGTTATGGACCAAGCTCCTCATGTGTTTCTCCCATGTAGGAAGGCCTGTGCCCAGCAGTGGGACGTATATAGGCTGATGATGATGATGACCTCTTGGCGCAATAACGTCCACGAGGGCAGAACCGTAGCCCGACTAGTTGGCGACTAGTATAAAAAAAATACAAAGTCATCCAAAACACGACATAAACTGATAAAACTAACTAAACATAAAACTAACTAATATCATATTCAACATCGAAGGTCTGCTGTGATTCCGACCCTTAAATCGTAGGTATTATAGATTTTTTTTACCCTAGCGAGGTAACTCTTGGCCTTCATTTCAACTGATGTTAAGTGAAGATAAGGCCGACGATAGAAGCTAACTACACCCGGATTCCTCAACCACAGAGGAACGTTATGGCGGCAGACTTAGGTAAGATGGTGGTATATAGCTAGCCAGGCGGACTTAGAAAAGCCCTACCACCAACTAAAGCGAGCAGAAAATTTTATCCCCCACTGGAATCGAACCCCGGACCTCTAGATCTGAGGTAGGTGGCCTCAACCACTAGACCACAAAGGTGGTAATAATATATAGAATAGATATGTCTGACTATAACTTTGTAAATTACTTAACAATGATGATCTTACTTCATACAACTTATTATTATCACATGAGGCCAGTTGTTCTAAGAAAGCACTTGATCCAGCAGCTCCTTCACACATTTCGCAGATCAGAACGGCGTTGTATAGTGTCTGAAATTTTACAATATTAACAAGCTTCCTATTACCTAATGTCTCAGGGTACAGCAACAGAAGTCGATTAAAACTTTAGCACCTTTTAACAATAACATATTGGCACACTCTTAACAATTTGAATGAATAATGTGAACTGTGCGACTTTTGTTGCTGAACTTACCATAAGTTTAAATACTTACATTGTAGAGTGATTTCCACTGGTAAGCCTTTGCAGATAAAGCTTTAATTTTAGCTAGGATTCCCTAGAAATGAAAGCACAGAAATTGATCCAATAGCAATATAGAAGTTTTAATCATGCACATCAGATTTCAAAAATTTGTGACCAACTTCAAAAAAAACCAATTCTAGACCCTATTACCAGAATTGCACAGTAAGAAAGAAAGAAAGAAAAAATATTTTATTTAAATAGGCCACAAAGAAGCACTTTTAAATCGTCAAACACATTCTTATAACTATTACAAAAAATATATTAACTAACAACGTCTCTATACATTTCTACTTTTCTATACATGTTAGTCTAAGTATCATCATCATCATCATCATTTCAGCCGAGAGACGCCCATTGCTGGGCATAAGCCTCCCCCAGGGATCTCCAAACCGATCGGTCCTGCGCTGCCCGCATCCATTGGCTTCCCGCGACCCTCACCAGATCGTCGGTCCACCTTGTGGGAGGCCTACCAACGCTGCGTCTCCCGGTACGCGGCCGCCACTCGAGGACCTTTCCGCCCCAACGGCCGTCAGTCCTTGCAATGTGGCCTGCCCACTGCCACTTGAGGTTCGCAATTCTTCGGGCTATGTCGGTGACCTTAGTTCTCCTGCGGATCTCATCATTTCTGATTCGATCACGCAGAGAAACCCCGAGCATAGCCCTCTCCATTGCCCTTTGGGTAACATTGAGCTTTCTTATGAGGCCCATTGTAAGCGGCCACGTCTCAGTTCCGTAAGTCATCACTGGCAACACATACGAATTAAAGACTTTCGTCTAAGTCTAAGTATACCAGCTTCCAAACATGTGTGCCACATTTCGTAAGTGTATGTATATTTGTTTGTGTGTTTGGCCTCGCATATCTTAAAGAATTATAACTCGGATCGCAAAAATCAATTTATAACTTAGCTGTGAAAGTGTTATAAAAGTGAGTACCAGTCACCAAGAAAACGTGTCGTTGAATTAACAGCGTAATAAAACTAAAAAATTACAATAAGCATGTTGTTTCAATGTTTTACATGCAGTTAGGCTCTAGCTAAATGAAACAAAAAATGAAGCAATAAACGGTAAATAAAAAATAAATAAACCGTCTTCAAATTCGAAACACTTACAATAAAAAAAATAATGAAATTGACTTGGAATTTTTTGGAGTTGTTGGAAACCCAACTGTTTCCGGAAAGAATAGAAAGAGGAGCACCGACTCCAAAAATACACAGTCAATTTAACTATTTTTTCTTTATAGGGTTCTGAAGTCGAGTTATTTTTATTAAACTACTTTTAACGCGACAGTTAATACTTTTTTGCTCTAAGTTTCGGTCAGGTTGCACTAACCGTGGTCACATGCGCACTTGGCATTAAAATCCGTTAAAATCTGTGCTACTTAGATGATTGTTACACTGCATTACTCTTTATGTATTCATCCATACGCCTACCATACTTTTCACCGAAGAGATTAATTTCTTCTGTAGTGTTTTGTTGTGCAACAGCTGATTATCCGCAGCTGCTTCGTATGCAGAGGATCATGTGTGTTTTTCTCTCATAAAATTGTGATTAAACTAACATTGACATTTTTGATGAACCGCAAGGAAGAGCAAATGTTCCGAGTGATGGAGTCGCTGTGTGTACTCATGAAGAAGGCAATGGTGTCTTGACGCTGTGTCAGCGTCTCCAAGTCTTTAGTCGGGTGCTGCATTAGGAGTCTAGAAGGAGGTCATAAGTTAATTCAAAATAGGGCATAGATGTCACAATGACTTTATAGTACAGGCAGCAGTGGATCTGCAAAAATCTTGGTGATCCTTAGCTATCGAAAGGGTTTTTTATTACGAAACTTCAGAGATCGTTTTTTAGAAAGTAAGAAATAATATTTAATCAACGCAATGCAATACAAAGTACACATTAATGATACCTATACAAAAATTGCAATTAGCCTGACATTGAAATGGATAATGTCGAGGCTCTTTTCGGAACCTCGACGCTGGTTTTCCGTGGGTACCAGGATAGATGGTCTGGATGCAAAAGGAACGTCAGTGTGAAAAAAAAGAAAAATTTAAAATCGCGAATAAAATCAGCTGTTCCGTACTAACGGATCGTATACAATTTTGTATGAAACAGCTGCATTTTTTTCGCGACCTATTTTTTTTTACAAATTAGTCGTGTTGACCGTCAAGCATCAGATTCCAGACATAATTGCTTTTTCAATGGTCTGTCAACAATCTGACAGAATACGGATAACCAGCACTGCCATCTGCCTTTGTTATCCAGTGTTCCCCTAATACCCTGTAGGTATACAGGACAGGTGAATTTTTCAAGTGAACATAAGTGTATGAGGAACAGCGAAAAACAATCAAAGGAGTCTCGAGCCCAATCCCGATGAAAGCCAAAACTGCATCATAATTTGAAAAATCAATACTCCCAATATAACAAGATATCGAAGTTACCCAATCTGTTCATTTTGAAAAAACATTAAAATGTCAGGAATTTCATGGTACACTTCCTGATTTCAATGTCATTCCTTTCTTTGACATGGTGGTGGGTCTCACCTCATTCGGCTTTGACCAGTCTTGGAGCTGCACCGCCGCAGCATGTGTGCTAGACTGAGCCCCTCGCGCGCAGACCCCAGCGCCCCGCGCTTGAAGCCCGACGGGTGGCCCACGCAGCTGAACACGCCCAGGCCGCGGTATGTGTCCGAGTCCATGCTTACTATGTCTGCCCTAGATGGGTTTCGGAAAATTTTGACTAAGATGCATTCCTACTCCCAGATGTGTGAATGCTGTCTTTAGGCTGTTGGGTGTAGTAGAATTTCATCCGGTTTTACTAGTATCAGGATGACAGAAGTCTATGCTATAATAGTATGTTTTTTTTTATACAACTAAGTAGATGACAAACAAGCTGACGGCCCACCTGATAGTTAGCGGTTACCGCCGCCTATAGACACCTGCAATAACAAGGAAAAATCACTTGATATTGCAGGTGCGTTGTCATCCTCAGGCCTAAGATGAAATCCCGTCATGCCCAGTAATTACAATGGCTACCTTTCCCTTCAATCCGAAACACAGCGAACTGTTTCACGGCTGAAATAAGAAAGGCGGTAGTACTACCCAGACGGCCCTACATACGGGCCTAGGGGCCTACCACCTAGTATGTATATTATTAAGCAAAAAAAAAACTATAAAATTAAGGTGTCTTTGTCAGATTCAGTTAGTTAGTTGTTCGTTTTCAGTTTTCACCGACCGTTCCATAGATTTAAGTGTTTCTGACCAATCTACATTTATCAGTCTTTTAAAAGCAGATAGATATAGAGACAAATGCCGCTCAGAGGCAGTATGACAAAGGTCGTAAGATTTTACTTATGACATTAATTAGCTTTCGTTTTCTCTTTCTATTGACCTACTTAATCTAGCGCATAAAACTTACAATGAAATCTCCCTCAGACTCATGAACTCCGGCTTGCTATGTAGTTCCATGACCAGGCTCGACCAGTTCAGATCCAGGTACCTCAGGAGCGCCCCTAGCGCGTGCACGCTCCGCGTCTGGTTGAAGTCGACCGCGGTGCGCAGGAATAGGGTGCGCTCTTCGTCACTACAGTTGGGGGGCTCGTTGGGGAGGGAGAGGGAGAGGATGCGACGCTTGCATGCTTCGAAACCTTGGGTATTAGCAAGAATACGGGACTTACCGATAAGGAAATAAATTACAACAAAGTAAACTAAGAAGTAAAAGTAAAAAACGACTGATACAAATTTGCAGATAGATATGTCGCAGTCATCTGGCCCTCTGGTTAAATTAACCATTCAATTAGACGTTGGCAAGTCGTTGAAATCAAAGAGCTTTTGTGTTACTGTTGAGTGACTGGTAGGTTCAAGGTTATTTTTTATGACCACTTATAAATCGTTTTGGTTTAAGGTTGCGTCGAATTGAACCAGATGGCGGCAACAGGTACATTTGTTAATTTTCTTTACTATCCAACACTCTAAATCGGATATTAATGCTTTATTATTGTTGATATTTATATTATTGTTCTATTTTTTATTGTATTCACTGTCATCTGCAGCTTATTTGCCACTCTTACTGTATAAAAAATAGGTATCTGTATTGTCTCTATAACTCACTATATTCCCTAGCTGATATAAAAATAAGTTTGCAAGTCCCCTCATCATCAGCGTCTTGACTGAACACTGTCTTCTTGACCGTCTGCACGAAGGTTCCTTGCGTCTTGCCGTCCAAGAGAATCCTTGAGGGTTCGACCTGCCTGAACAGGTTGAGGAACATTTGGAATTCAGGCGGACGGTCTGTTATTTCTTCTAGAATGAAGAGCTGTATGAAGAGATTGTTTTGATGTACAATACTTAAGTAGAAATTTCTCAATTTTGTTAAAAATAAAAATAAATAGCAAAAAATAATTATTTTCAGCAAAAAGAAGTGTTTCTCTGGTCCCGGTTGTTATTGCAACTGCTTTAACCTACCAATCCTCATTGGGCCAGCATGGTGGTGTTATGGCCGAAACTTCTCATGTGTTTCTTCCATGTAAGATGGCCTGTGCCCAGCAGCAGCAGCAGGACGCGAGGAGGAGGAGCAGTGGGACGCGTATAGGCTGGTGATGTGAAGCTAACTAAAATAACTAAATAAGTATAGCTAACTTCTCCAGTTTGCAGCGTGAAATAGGCGGCACCCAGTTTTCCCGCCCTACAGTAAACTGCAAGTAGTTTCTGTAAACAAAGAATGAATAAATATGATTATTGCAGTCATCATAGTGTTGGATAATCATTGATTTACTCTAATGGATTTTTAACTTGATATTTGCGGTTTGATAAAAACACAAATTTTAAAATTAATTTAATGACTATGGGATGTGTTTCGAAATTAAACATAATTATTGAACATTTCGATAACTACTGTTATGTTCCATTTGGACCCGGGACCTCTGTCTCAGTAGACATGGTCTACTGAGACAGAGGTCCCGGGTTCAAATCCCGGTAGAGACAGTTGTTTGTATGATGAGTACGAGCGTATTTTCTTTACGAGTAGGTAATGGTTGTTTGTAAGTTTATTTAGTATTTATAATAACTTCAACGAGGGGCCCCAACCAGCCCCCGTAGCATTAAATGTCCCTAGGGAGTGGACAAAAGTTTGTCTCTCTACTTGACCGAGAGAAAGAAAGAGAAAACACACATTTTGTCTCTTAATAAGTGGACAGAAGTGGTGGTGAGTGGTGATTGGTGAAAGAGATTTTGCCACTGCCCGTACTACGGGTGCAGCACTAAAAATGCAATTTGCTACTAACTTCTTCAATTTCAGAATCTTCTGTAGGTTCTCCATTGGTAGTTACATTTTGATTTGTTGAGACATCAGTATTTCTGAAAACCAAATGTAAAACCTACTAATTATACGTCATGTTCTATTTAAATATTGATTTTTTTTGTTGAAGAATCGTACCTAACTCCTAGGTACTTACCAATTATTACATATGGCAGGTATGCAGCTTATTATTTTGTTCAATAATAAAAATAAATTAAAAATGTTTAATTTTTTATAAAATAAAAATTTACCTGCAACATTTTGCAATAAAAAAATGATTTTCGGATTGATTAGTCCCAGAACCCGGGTTTGACGTGCTGCTAAAATCTGGTTGTCGATTTGATGAATTTTCCGAACTGGTTTCCATTTTTGAAGTTATCAAAACAGATGTGGATGTGTAAGTCTCAGAACAATAACTAATTATTGTTCTGAGGTGTAAGTAATTAACTTTTTGTTTCCCGCCAATGATACCGCCAATTTCATAGATTGTTTTTTTTGGTTTTTTTTTTCTCTCTTTATTAAATAATTCTCCCTGTAATGGGAAGGCAACGGGAACTAATGCCCATACAGCCATGTCGTAAGTATTTCTTTATTTCTTCTTTTATTGCATTAAAATGCTGGCGTAATACATATAAAAGCTTCTTGGGAGTATTTGACACGAAATATATGATGACAGTCACTTTATTACGCTACTTGATGAGGTGAATAACCACAAAAAAGTTCTCATCGTATTTCACACCATAATCACTTATTTGTATGGATTTTTTAATGCCAATAAAATTATCAGTAGTACTACTTTTTTAAAAATTTCTTATACGGCTCTGGTTTTAAGATATAGCCAATCATAAAAAATATTGTATTTTATAATATATTTACTTTGAGAGTTGATTGGCACCAAATAAATAATGATCAGTGTTCTGGTGTTACTTCGATGACATGGATGGCATTACCATTTCACTCTAAGTGAACTTTCATTACTATGTTACTCCATATTGATCGTCGGCACAAATATCTACTTGTTTCATAAAACTACAACAATTTGAAATTATTGTAGTAAATATCTTGACCGTCGCCATCAAAGGCGGCAAAAATTTGCGTATTTAGAAGGATTTTTCGAAGTCTAATGAAGAAATTATTGGCCATTGTTGGTTTGTATGAAAAGCGAAAAATTGCTCTTACTCAACATTGACTTTTTTTCGAAAAATCCTCTTTGAAAGTTTGCATGAGAAGCCGTGCGGCGTAAACGCTCAAGGAAAAGGAAATTCATATAGTCATAACTGTATTATTGTTCCTTTATTTGGGTTTCTTTTTTTAAATGTTACACAGTCTTCCTAAGCACCTTTCGAGAGTGGCGGCAAATATACGATTGCTAAAGGTTTAATTTAAACCTGTATAAAACAAACGAATACATGCACCAACCTCAATAATTTCTTGAATTCTTTTGAAATTAATCCCTTCTTTTGAAATTAATATAAAAATGTAGACGTTCGTGTTTGGAATGATAATGTGAATTTATGTGGATATTTGGCCCTAATTCTGGTAAACACATGCTAAGTCTAAAATTAAGTTCAGTGCATTGCTATCTATCAAAAGAAATACGAAAAGGATGGTGGTCATATAATTTGACATTTAGAAACGTGCGTTCAATTTTCGACCTTATAGAACGTGATAAAATGCAGTGCTTAGGAAGCACCTCCGTACATACCGTCTAAAATTGTCTATGGTTTCTTTGAAATCTATCTAAATTTAAGTGACAGCTCTAAACAGATTCTTGCTATCTTTTTCCTATTACTTATTGCGAGAAAGAGATATACTGTACTTAAATTTAGAATTAAAGTGTGTTCCCAGAATTAGGCCGATTGTGATCGTTACATGCTTGTAGCGTGTTCAGTAACACTCGTTTTCCAATTATGGGGCACTCACCTGATTAATAAAAACAATCCATCTCCTCATAGGTAGGTACTGTGACGACCGCCGGGAGGGCGTAGCTCCTATAACTTCTGAATAAAATGCACGAGGACTTGGATATTTTCTGTATTCAGGGAACAACACAGGAATACAGTATGCGCGGCGGTCGTGGAAGAAGTGTGTCAAATTCTATTCTTTGATGCGTTTTAAGGTCTATTCACACATATCAGTGAAGCCACAGTTCCGGCACAGTACCGGCACAGTTCCGTATCAGTGCTTCAGTGTTGCGTCAGTGATTCAATTCACTGACGCAACACTGAGCACAGGCAAATGTCAGTGCCTGCTCAGTTCACGGAGCTTCAGTGAAAACGTATCCGTCGTCAATCGTGATTGTATTTCGTATCCATATACTTTGCATAAGATAAATCATATAAAACTCTATTTTCACGAACCAATTCTATTAATCGCTCGTCCTCTATTTTGTTTTTGTTGATGCCGGCGTCCGTGATCTGTCCGTCCGGCAAAAAATATCGTTGTCGACGATATCTTCCGTGCTTGCCGGTGCCGGCACGGACACTGAGAGCACTGTGCCGTCACTGATACGGACAAGTGGAGATACGCGCATAGATAATGTATGAAATAATATTTCGCACTGATACGGAACTGTGCCGGAACTGTGGCTTCACTGATATGTGTGAATAGACCTTAAAGTTCTATTCAATAGACCTTAAAGGTCTATTCACACATATAGTGAAGAGACCTTAAAGTTCTATTCAATAGACCTTAAAGGTCTATTCACACATATCAGTGAAGAGACCTTAAAGTTCTATTCAATAGACCTTTAAGGTCTATTCACACATATCAGTGAAGCCACAGTTCCGGCACAGTTCCGTGACAGTACCGGCACAGTGCGAAATATTATTTCATAAATAATTTCATTTCATAATTCATAAGTTCTAAGGACATGTAGGTATTTTTTATATTAAAAAATAAAACGGATACTAGTATTTAACTATATTAATTCGTACAACATTGATTTATTACTTACAATACAAAAATTTAGCTTTTACATACATTACGTCTTAAAATTAAAATTATTTAATATTTTTTTTGTGCACTTAATCTTAAACTGTGATAAAATAGCTATTAACATCAAAATTTAATTTCAATTGAGTATAATTTTATTTTTAAAAAGGCACTCAAGGTATGTACTTATATATTAGAGTTATCGTATTTATGACTTAAACATTACCTATAAATAAATAAAGAATATAATTATGATTTGTAATAATCGTCACACCATTAAAAATAGACGGTACAGACGACAACACATCAAGTGTAACAATTGTACTACGAAATCCGTCTCTATTACTAACGGAAAAAGGGCAGTCTTCAGGTGAAATTGTTACGCTTGATATGCTGTGGACTGTACATAAGGTACTGGAAACCTATAACCTAATTACTTAGTACGATTTGTATTTTCAAAAAAAGGAATATAAAAAATGAATTAAGTATATGTATTTATTTCATTTGAAGGGTGCCCTTGTTAGGGGATGTGGGGAGAGTGGGGTAATTTCTAACGAGGTCGAGTAAATCATTATAAATATGTGCAAAATTAAAAATTTAAAGTAACCCCCGGCGTCATTAATCATCAATCTAACACCATCTCACTAAGACTATTCATAAGAGCCGAAACACGCTATATCTGCTGTAAGTTTCTGAAGAATTAAGCATTTCGGAGACTTTTTGATGGTATAGGATCAGCTCAAGGTTAGTATGTCATGGGAATGTCACCGAAGTGACAATACACCAAATTTGAAATCAATCGGATCTGTAAAAGTTAGTGAAATCCTATTATTATGTAGCAAATGAGCTTATAGTCATCAAACGCCTGAACTGATCTTTTTAAATAATAGCTAAGAATCATCGTAGTCACATCAGCTTTCAAACAAAAAAATCCGAATCAAAATCGGTCCATTCGTTTAGGCGCTACGATGCCACAGATAGATACACCGATACACAGATACACAGACAGACACGTCAAACTTATAACACCCCTCTTTTTTCGTCGGGGGTTAAAAAGGATAGTTGACAATCTCTTTCTGTTGACTCAGAGGGAGATATATCTTTAATGCCAGGCACTGAGCACGGGCTCTATTTCTTTTAATACAAAGCACGGCAAACGACTCTACACTACCTGATGTGAAGCGGTAAGATGAGTATATGGACTCTAGCTGCACTAGCTGTATTCACATATAAATACGAAGACAGCTAGTGCAGCTTGAAAAATACTGCTATAAGCCGTATCCACCTTGCCGGCCCAAAAGGTGCCTTTTCACGCTTCATTTGTACCAAAGAGGGAACACATGTGCTGGCAAAGTTTTCCGCTTTTCATGTACGAAAAAGAATCGTCGTTTATCCTTTTGGAACAAAAATAATTATTTATTGAATTATACAAAACAATAATGGAAATAAAGAATTATGTAGTTAACCCTATGTCAGCAAAAGATTTTTTGCGCGAAGCGCTGTTCTTATGATAGGGTATAGAGTTTGGAAACTTGAGGCCACGATACGCGACAGTACACATTTTTTTGGGTTGGTACAAGCAGATGTGACAATGTGACAATGTTTTTATTAATTTAATTGGAAAATAAAAGTGGCATGAAAAGTATCAAACTTTCAAATGGGTCTCTCTATTGACAAGGAACACAACAACCCCCTTAAATTTTTGTCACACACTAAGTATATAAAATAAATACATAAAATTAATCACATAATAGCATCATATATATGTTTATGTTTATTTAGTATATTTCTGGTATTTATTTACATATTATTATCATTATTTTTCTGTTATCTAGTATCCATAACTCAAGCTCTCATGATGCTTACTTAATTACTTTGGGCTAGATGATAGGTGTGAGTGTATGAATATTTATTATTTATTATTATTATATAAAGTTCTATTTAATACATTTCTTTTAAAAAGACAAAAAAGTAATTAATAGATGATAACTTTTCGATTGGAGTTAGGTACCGTGTTCGTAATCACCCCACTCTCCCCTCAATTATTGTATTTAGTTCTCATTAATAAATAGATGAGATCAGTTCGATAATATACGGGATCTTAAATAAAAAAATTCACTATTGGCTGAAAGGTCGTGTCATCCTATGCCGGATCAGGCGAAAATTAAAAAGAACTACACGACCAACATGTCGCGTTCCTCTGGCGCGTCCTTTCTCCAGTTGATCCTGATGTGTCTACAAACATGGCCGACAGCCTCAGCTGCTGGGACGACTGTCGCTGCCATACAGGATGAGACCATAGTGCGGAGGGAAGCGAAGTATATCTTCACGCAGCGCAAGCAAGGTGCTGTGCACCAGATTTGCTGTAACAATATATAACATATTTAAGATAAGATAAGATAATTATTTATTCCCTGAAAACATGGTATTACAGAAGGTTTAAATTTGTTTGTGTATATTTTCAAAAAGATTCAAAATTTGCATTGGTGTCACTTCTGAATGGACATTAAATAAAACATACACACCCATGACGGGAAGAGAAAATAAGGTAAGAATTTTATTTGTAATATACGAGTAAACATTATTTTTACACAATGTTGATGTTACAATAAAATTTAGCCTTCGTCGCGTGTGTTTTCGCTAATAATAGCAAACAGAATTAGCAAGCAATATTTTGACATATTTTAAGTAGGTACTTATTAAAATTAATTTGTGCATTAATATATAAACATAAAATTATATTAGGTTGGGGAAAAAGTCTACGCATTATAGTATGGTATGTATGAACTTGTAATAAAATCTCTTTGGCTGTACTTTTTGTATCTGGCTGGTTTTGGTATCATTTAAAGTTAAGATTTAAAAAAAGATAACTCCATATTCAAATTAGGAATATGTGTGTTTTTCATTAGTTTTTGGTACTGTCAAGATGAGTGAATGATTTCTTCATTAGATTCACTGTGAATCTAATGAAGAAATTCGATACATTTTAAAATTTTACTACAAAAAAGGAAAAATGCAACGCAAGCCGCGAAAAAAAAATTGCGATGTTTATGGACCTAGTGCAGTGTCTGTGAGAGTAGCACAAATTTGGTTTAAGCGTTTTCAATCCGGAAATTTTGATGTCAAAGATGCCCCTCGCTCTGGTCGCCCTATTACGGATAAAATTGATGCCATTTTTGGAAAACTGGAGCAAGATCGGCATATCAGTAGTGACGACGTAGCTGAAGAACTGGGAATTGACCACAAAACAGTTTTGACGCATTTAAATATGGGTACACAGAAAAGCTCGATATTTGGGTACCCCACGAGCTCACTGAAAGAAACCTAATGAACCGTGTACTCATTTGTGATTCTTTATTACGACGTAATGAAACCGAACCATTTTTGAAGAAGTTGATAACTGGTGATGAAAAGTGGATCACGTACGACAAGAACGTGCGAAAAAGGTCGTGGACAAAGGCCGGTCAGGCTTCACAGACTGTGGCGAAATCCAGGTTAACTTGCAACAAGGTGATGCTGTATGTGTGTTGGGATTGGAAGGGCATTATTCATTATGAGCTGTTACCATAGGCAGGACCATCGATTCTGATCTCTACTGCGAACAACTGATGAGATTAAAGCAAGAAGTTGAGAGAAAGTGGCCGGAATTAATCAACAGAAGGGGTGTGGTTTTTCATCATGATAACGCTAGACCTCACACATCTTTAGCCACTCAGCAAAAATTATGAGAGTTTGGCTGGGAGGTGTTAATCCATCCGCCGTATAGTCCTGACCTTGCACCTTCAGATTTCCACCTGTTTCGCTCTCTTCAGAATTCTCTAGGCAGTGTCAGGTTAACATCACGAGAGGACTGCTAAAACCACTTGTCGCGGTATTTTGATCAGAAGCCCCAAAATTTTTATAGCAATGGGATCATGTCCCTACCTACAAGATGGCAAAAAGTTATCGAACAAAATGGTACCTACATACTTTAATTAAATGTAAATAAACTATATTAAAAAATGTTTTGAATTTTCTTAAAAAATGCGAAGAAACTTTTTCCCCAACCTATCAAAGTTCAATACACAGCGTCATAACAGTAATAATCAATCAATCAGATCTCTAATAGAGATAATAAGTCATTCTTCGCATACTGCTCTAAAAAAATATTTATGTTTTGTATTTGGTGTAAAAACAGTATACAGTGTAGATCGGTCAGTATGGGAAAGTCTGAAAGACATACGAAAATCTCTTCTTAGGAACCATGTAATCGATTTTAGTTATAAGAAAAACTTCATTCATACATTTTAAAAAAATCGTGTACCTACTCAACTCGGGAATCGGACTCGGACGTTTTTGCTATTCAGCCAGTCAAACCAAGACGTTCCATTTTCAAATAAGGTCTATTACGTTGCTGTTCAAACCAAGAAAATGGAACGATTTTCAAATGAGGTTTATCACGTCTTTGTATCTACATACTTATTCTAAGTAGGTTTTTCAATTGATTTATAGTCGGGCTGAATCCTAAACTCCCGTATGACAGTTCAACAATAGATCGCCACAACTTTGGCACTGCGTAATCATTTCAAATCGAAATTCATTTATAGTTTATCTCCGCAATCAATTACAAACGAAACAAATAGCTAATCGTAAACATAGAACAAAAAATAGTATTCCCAGTATTAAAATAGATTCAATTACGATTTCTGTAATACGCTCTTGCGAGGTTATGGCGTTCGGATATATTTTATCTTTATTTCTAGTGATGTTACCTCAGATATCACATGGCCATGGCCAGCAGACATGGAAAATAATAGTCGGCCTGTCTTATTATTTCATTATTTAAACGCTTTATAAAAAAAGTAGTTTTTGAAGTTTTTTTTACTGGTGCCGTCGCTTATTTCGTTTTCTCGCAGTCGTCCGAAGAAGAAAGAAGACTCTACTAACCGAGGCATGTGAGAAAGTGACCAAAGAAGCTTGGGAGAAGCTGGTAGAAAAAAGAAAAATTCTTATATTGTCCGATTATGATTGTGACATTAAGTAGATAATATAATCCACAGATACTGGTAATTTAGAAGATGATGATTCTGATTTATAAAAATATTTATTTTATTTTGGTTTGACCTATAGAAAGAAAGAAAGAAAGAAAAAATATTTTATTTAAATAGGCCACAAAGAAGCACTTTTAAATCGTCAAAAAACACATTCTTATAACTATTACAAAAAATATATTAACTAACAACGTCAAGTCTCTCCGTCTGTCATGTCTGAATTTACACCGGTTCCAAAAGTTGAACTACCGAGAAGATTCCGGCAACAAACTCGTGTAGTCACTCTTTTCAAATATTAAATTACAATGTTTGTAGTTACAAAAATTTAACCTTTAGCAGTGCAATGCCGCCCAGCGAAAAAAAATGAAAATTAGAAGAGAAGGTAAGTCAACGTACCAAGAAAGGTACCCAATGTCAAATATAATATCGTTATTTTCAGGCTATCTGACAGTGCACAATCACAGTATAGGTTACAGAGGTTAATAGTCACAATACTCGTAAATAAACATATAAGACATTTGAAATTTTAATGTCCATGCATTCTTATCATCTAAATATTCTTGGACCTTATAGTAGCCTTTTTCACAAGTTTGTTTCACATATAACTTAAGTTTGTGAAAAGGCAGTTCAGTTACATTTGGTGGGACTTTGTTATAAATGTGTATACATTTCCCCATGAATGAACGACTTATCTTGTGAAGTCTAAAACTTGGAACAGCAAGTTTATTTTTATATCTAGTGTTTAAGTTATGAATATCACTATGTTTTGAAAAGGTATGTTTATATTTGTGAACATAAATTATGTTCTCATATATATATTGAGAAGCAACGGTCAAGATATTAATTTCTCTAAATGAATCCCTCAGTGTATCACGTGGCTTGAGTCTGTAAATAGCACGCACAGCCCTTTTTTGTAAAATAAAAATATCTTCAATGTCGGCTGCTGTACCCCACAATAACAAGCCATATGACATAACACTGTGGAAGTAACCAAAGTAAACAAGTCTTGCTGTTTCAACATCACACAAATACCTAATTTTTTTAACAGCATAAGCAGCTGAACTAAGTCTTTTAGATAGGGACGAGATATGCGGATACCATTGTAAACGAGAATCTAACTTAATTCTCAAAAATACTGTAGAGTCAACACATTCAATAGTTTCTTCATTAATTTCAACATGAGTACTAACCTGCCTTACATTTGGTAAAGTAAATTTAATACACTTAGTTTTCTTTGAACTTAACAATAAATTATTATTTTCAAACCAGGATAGCACTTTTGAAATGGCATTATTTACATCCTCAAAGTCAGTTTTAGTTCGGTCTATTTTAAAAATTAGTGAGGTGTCGTCTGCAAACAATACCGTCTCACACAAATTTTTTGAAAAGTAAGGGAGGTCGTTGATATAAATAAAAAAAAGCATTGGCCCTAATATCGAACCCTGAGGCACGCCCATATGCACAGGCACACCAGAAGACTCAGTTTTGTTTATAACAACTTTTTGAATTCTATTGGTCAAATAGGATTCAATAAGTTTTAATGAGTTTATTGATACACCATAATGCTTTAATTTACCTAATAATGTTTGATGGTCAACACAGTCAAACGCCTTGGATAAGTCGCAGAAGATACCTAGAGCATCCTGCCTATTTTCCCAAGCATCAAATATGTGTTTTATAAGCGCAATTCCCGCGTCTGTAGTATTTTTTCCTTTAGTAAATCCGAACTGTCTATTGTGAAGCAATTCATTTCTCGTAAAATGAGAAAGTAATTGGTTAAGAATAATTTTTACAAAAATTTTGCTAAGAGTCGGCGAAATAGAAATGGGACGGAAATTAGTGGGGTCATTGATATCTCCCGCCTTAAACAAAGGTATTATTTTACTTAAAGGTATTAATTACATTTATTAAATATAAACGATAATTCAGGAGAGATAACATTTATTATCGAATTTATAACACTAACAGAAATGCCCCATAAATCTTCAGTCTTTTTCATATTCAAAGACTTAAAAGCTTCTATGATCGTATTAACGTTGATTTCATGGAAATTGAAAGGAATATTGCACTTATAAACATTCGACTCTATGAGAGCTTAGTACACGAATTCAATTCTTTTGTGATTTTAATAGGTATTTCGGAAAAAAAGTCTCGAAGGTATTTGCAAGGTATAAACAACTATTTAAACAAAAATACTGTTATTACGTACTGAGTATCAAATAATCGCAGCGATACGTGTATAGGTTGTGCATGGATACAACACTAATATTGTCAAACTGACGTACTTCATATGGGAGTTTAGGATTTGGCCCGACTATACCGCCACTCTTTGGCGACGGTGGTGGTGTGACTCTTCTAAAAGAGTCTTCATTTTTTTGGTGGTGGTGGTGGTTTTAGCACCATCACACTGGCCGGCTACTTTTAGAGATACAAGTAATTTCGCTCTTGTAGGTAATCGTTTCGAGTATAGTACCCGTAAACATGGTTCCTAATGGACCAATATCAAAATTGTTGACATCCAACATTGTTGACTTTTTTCCACTTTTTTCGAGGAGAGTGCAATTTATTTTCTTCATTGCCCAATGGCCCGAACTTTTATTTATTTATTTGGTATACAGTTCATTGCGCAATCCCAAGTGCTTCAGCAACTCGATCTTGCACACTTTGGGATTCGCGTTCAAAATAATTTTGCAAATTTTCACTTTAGCAGGTGGCTGGACGAGTAAGTTTGAATTGAATATTTGCACGAGGAGGCACACACAGGTATCCTTACACATTCATGCACACCTAACACACTCAAATGACACACACATATACACACAACATCAAGCGACATAAAATCTTATAAAATTATTAATATTCATTTTCTTTTTGATATTTAAATTTATTCATTTCATTTATGATAAAATTGAAATAGCTAATAATAATAATTGTATATACTGTATTGATAAATTTAATTAATATTGTAATTCAATTTTTCTCATTGTTATAATCTATTTAGGCAACTACCCACTTAATAATGTTATTATTATGTCAAGTAACGTAATGAGTTTCTGTAATTGGCTTATGTACTGTTTAATCATATGTTATATAATATTTGTATGCTGTAGAAACATTGTTGAATAAATAAATAAATAAATTTATTACCAGCTCATGACTATATTGTTAAAGTTAAAGTTTTCCCACGTGTGCGCTTTCACATATTGGACCAAAACAAAACAACGAGTCCTATCATAAAAAAGATCGAAATCTAATTTAGCGGCAAGGTCAACGTATATTAAGTTGCTTGTGGAGTTACAGCCTATCGATGTATTTAATTGTTTTACTGCTTCTAAACATGTTCTTATTGTAATTCTGTTTTGTGGACCTGATTAAATAAAATTAAATAAAAATAAGCAGGAACAAAAAAACAAAAAAAGCCCGCTCACACATAACAAGAATCTCAAGAGCGTAGTAGTCTGTGTACGTACACGACAAAGAGTGAGAAAACAAAATGGCGACGGCACCAGCACCGCCCCTCGCCCCCTGTGCGAGCCGATAAGTTGGGATGGCAAGCTTTCCATAGACCGTAGAAAAAAAAACTTCAAAAACCACTTTTTACATTATGTGTTTAAATAAAAAAAGCGTAAATGAAATTATAAGATAGGTAGCTATTATTATTCTAGCTAGCTAAGCTATTATTTTCCATGTTTGCTGGACATGGCCATGTGATATCTGAGGTAACATCACTAGAAATAAAGATAAATTATATCCGAACGCCATAACCTTGCTAGAGCGTATTACAGAAATCGTAATAAAATGTTTTCTTGCATGTGAAACCATTTTAATACTGGGAATACACTTTTTTGTTCTATGTTTACGATTAGCTATTTGTTTCGTTTGTTGATTGAATTGATTGCGGAGATAAACTATAAATGAATTTCGATTTGAAATGATTGCGCAGTGCCAAGGTTGTGGCTATCTATTATTGTTGAACTGTCATACGGGAGTTTAGGATTCGGCCCAACTATAAAAGATATGAAAACAATGCATTTTATTCACTTTAGACATCATGTTTCATAGTAACGTTTACTGCATAAGACCCACACAAATGATATTTAAATAGAAATAGCGTTAGTTTTATTTTTCAAAACGTTCGGGTTTGATTCCCGGGCTGAGTACACGTTTTTTTTATAAATGTATGAATGCAGTTTTTCTTGTTACTAAAATCGATGACATGGTTCCTAAGAAGAGATTTTCCTGTGTCTCATAGTTTCAGACCCATACTAACCGATCTAAATGTGCCACCCTGTTTAAATAATAGCAACATAAAATGTATTTGCCCAATAATTTATGTTCTTACAAAGGTAGTTTGGAAAACTTAGGTAACATAAAGCAACAACAAATCACCATAATTAAAATATTTCAGCTCGTTAGGGAGGCGTTTGAAATGGAAGCTTGTTACAGGCTACATTCAGTTACTACTTCCAGTTTGTGTAGGCTGTAAACACGCAACACGAAATGTGACGTGACGTGATCCTTTGAAACCTGAAGAGGTCATAGACTCGAGAGCGAAGTCTTGTTTATGAAGGGTTTTTAACGTTAACTAAGGGTCCTAATTTATTATTAAATAAAGCAATATTCACATTGCGGATCGTCTCGTCGATATTTTAATTAATTATGGTAATACATATTTCCATACTAAACTTATATTATAAATGCGAAAGTGAGTTTGTTTGTTTGTTACGCTTTCACGCCTAAACCACTCAACCGATTTAAATGAAATTTGGCATGGAGATAGTTTGAGACCCTGGAAACAACATAGGATACTTTTTGGAGCGATAACCGATATCCACGCATGTCCTATAGCATCAGATTCAGATGGCAGCTCTATCACACTCTTTTTAGTGCTGTGTTCCATCCTGCGAGGAAGTTGCGATAGGAGCAGCAGGAACTGCCTCTTATGATGTCAGTTAATTATATGATCAGGGTAGGCAACGCGTAAGTGTACTTGTAATCCTTACAAGGTTATAAGCTACATCTTACAAGGGTATAAGCTACAGCAACCGCTTACTATCGAGCGGGCTGTATGTTTGTACTAGGGGCGACTTTGTTTATGACTAAAACTGCCGAAATAGATTTATTAAATTCATTTTTATTAGTTGTACACCCACACTTACTTCAAATGCCAGGCAGGCGAATCCACAGCCCAAGAAGAGAGCGCAAGGCGGCGCTATGAGCACGGCCAGCAGGGTGTAGCACCAGTTCCTGGAGTACTGGAAGCACACAGAGCTGAGTCTCCACGCGCACTCCGGGCTGCGCGCGCCCTCCGGTTCGCCGATTATATCGTCCCATACTACCTGGATACAAACGAAAAGGAAAGTGAACACTAAGTATTTGGTGCTAGTGTGAAATGCAACCTCGTTTCTATGATCTAAGAAGCAGCTCTCCCTAACACGACACTGCAGGGCATGTTAGGTGGTGCCACATAGTTATACACATCTTTAATATCAGGCCCAGTCTTATAGAAGTGGCATGACTCTGTACTCATGCCACTTCTATAAGACTCGTTCTGATTTTTGGGCAGAACGAGCCTGTGCTCGTTCTGCCCAAAAATGTACTGAAACTGATGGCAGTATTTTTTTTCACACTCGCACCTATTAGCTAACCCAAATCCTTCATTAGGGGATATACTTAATGACGGAGATGGGAGAAATATATATTATAATACATTTGCTCGTAAAGGGTCTCTTATTTCACCAAATTAAATATCGTAATGTATCTTATTACGCACTTGTGCGGTAATGTAATGTAAAACGCACGGTTTATCAAGATTAGGGCTTGGTATTCGAATATACGTATTATTCGAATATTCGCCTCATTTACTATTCGAATATTATTGAGAGTAGTATTCGAATATTTCGAATTTTTCGAATAATGATATTTCATAATAAAAATAATACAACTATGAATGAATTTATCAAAAACGACAGATAATATGCGTAGAATTAGGCGATAAAGTGTTACTTTTTGAGTTAATTGAAAAACTACTTGTGTTAACTGTAAAATAAAAGTTGATTTAATTTTGTTTTTGTCAGTTTCAAGAGAAACACATCTATTACAACGAAATTTTCAAAAGAAACTTCTAAACTCAAGCAGCAACGACATCAATATCCATCTGTTACTTCGTCAGAGCATCGGGAAATTTACAAACTAGTTCTACATGACCTCCAAAATGCTAATACTCGCTCCATAAAAAGAGCTATTGAGCAGAGCATGGGGTCAAAAGTGTTCGTCCAGTCCTTAGGGAGTAGGGAGACCACCTGACGAAGTTGACCACTGCTAGTGGGAACGTTTTTGTATTGTATCTAGGCCTAAGATTCTTTGGGAAATTGTAAACTTCTATAGTAAATTATACCCTTCGCATGCATCTTGACCAGATCCAAATTATGAGAATTCTACTAGATCAACATTAAAACGCCACTTAACTGAGGGCCTGCCGGAAACCAAGTAGTCAGCCTAGACGAAATTGAGATAGGTCTTAGACAGCTAAAAACGAAAAAGCCCCTGGAGAGGATGGAATCACGGCGGAACTTCAAAGCTGGTGGATGAGCACTGCTGAAGGAGCTCCAAAAAATGTTTAATTCTGTCGTCTTTTATAGGAGAACTCTAGAAGTGTGGGAAATAAGTGTGGTCGCCTTCTCCTTTAAAAAGGCGACAAGACACTGCTTAAGAACTACTATCCAATTTTTCTCCTCAGCATCCGCTACAAGCTATTTTCGAGAGTTCTATCGAATAGACTTGCGCGAAGACTCGAAGAATTCCAGTCCCCAGAACAATCTGGGTTCCGGAGAAGATATGGCACTATAGATTATTTTTATTCCATTAAGACCTACTTACACCTATTCCACTTTGATGTCAGTGAATTTCCTATGGTATGTTGCCGGCTCTTGTTTGTCCTACTAGAGGTCCAAACTGCCTTGATCATGTTATTCTCAGAACTAAATCAAACGCTGTTACGATTGTCTTGGACTCATTAATTACAGACCACGCACCTGTTATACTTTGCTGTGACTCAAATCCATTAATGCTAAGCGTTTTTGTCAACATTTTGATTGATGCATGCACCAAGGAATTGCAGACAGCAAATTTCTCTAATATTCTTTCTTGTGATGATCCTGAACAAGCTACAACTTTACTCGTCAACACTGTGTATAGTGTTGTTAATTCTTAATCCAAGTAGAAAGAGAATAATTAAACTTGGATTAGTCCCGGTCTATTGAAGTATCTACGAAACCGTGACAAGCAATTTTATAAAACAAAAAGAGATCCTGAAAACATTACTTTAAAGATTACATATTCACGTTATAAAATTTTTGTTAACAATTTAATTAAAAAAGTTAAACGGGAATATAAACGTGCTCAGCTCCTTAAAACGAAAGAAAATCCAAAAGCTACATGGGCGCTTATTCCATTAATACCTGGGCAGTTCTAGAATCTTTGAGCAATCCCAAGTTGATATATCTAAGTAAGGAAATGCTTTCACGATGCAAAGACTGTGACCATCCAAGTACAGAACGAGCAGAGTTACCTATTTCCGATGTATGAGATAAATAGACGTCATATCCCCCAAATTGTTTACAAGTGAAGGAGTATTAACATTAATAGTAAGAGAGATTTACAGATGATGTCGTCGTTATAGCCGGAACGCTGCAGGATCTACAACAGATGTTGCACGATCTAGTTGACTTATCTTAACGCATCAGTCTCCGGTTGAACTTGGATAAAATTATGACAAACTGACCATAACTGAGTAAAAAACATTTCAAAGTAGAGACAATAGAAGGATTCGTCTGGACTGGGCAGCATTCGGCAAGCTGCGTCGAGTTTTTTTTATTGGCAATTCCACAAAGCCTAAAGCAAAAGCAGTGCGTCCTTCCCGTTATGGCATATGGTGCTGTGGCGTGGACACTCAAAGTATAGCTGGTGCACCAGTTTTCAGTGGCTCCGCGATCTATGGAAAGGCCTTTGCTTGGAGGTTCACTGAATGATCGAATTCACAATGAAGTGATCCGGCAGAGAGTTGACAGCAGAGAATCAACAGCCTACGAATGTATAAGCAGAAGTAGCAGCGGGGCGGCTTTGTTAGTGGCCGTCAGTAACTGGATCAGGCTAGCCAAAGATCGAGCCAAGTGGTGTTCATATGGAGTAGCCTGTGTCCAGCAGTGGACTGATGATGATGATAAAAAAGTTGAATAAATGTTTAAAAAACGTAGTTTTTCTTTTCAAATCAGTGATATTCCACTTTGATGTCAGTGAATTTTATAAAATCAACGAATTATGTGCTAGATTTAGGTGATAATGATGTATTTGTTCCTTTTATAAAAAGTATTCGAAATATTCGAATAAATCGAATAATAGTTTCAGGACTATTCGATATATTCGAATAGTAAAAATGGACGAATATTACAAGCCCTAGTCAAGATGCACTGTTATTAATCTGTGGCTCCGTCTAAAAACGAACGGTACTTTTTAAAATGTTAGCAAAGAGTTTCTATGGCAGAAAGTGGATTTTAGACAAAAATTAACTTTGGGTGACAAAATATAATAAATAAACATTTAATTCTTTAATTTAATTAATTTTATCAATAAACTACAACCATTTATCTGTAACAAAAACATAAAAATATTAATTTACTTTATTAGTAATACTGGCTGTTTTTGTGCCTGCCTTTGCCTAAAAAAAGCGCTGACGCGCGCACATCGTTATTTTGTAAACAAGTAAAAATTATTCCGCGCGCTTTTTCTTCTCGATAAATTATTGTTATTTTAAAATGTCGCCAAGTAGTGATAAATTTATTATTCGATACCGCCAGAAGTCTCAGAGGTAGCAAAAAAGGCTTCTCTAAGCCTCTTGCCCGAAAAATCGGCCGATACATACTTACAAGCGTATCAAAATTTGGAAAACAAGCAAAGATGCAAATTTATTTTCAGAAAGTGTGTTTTAGCCTATTTCATGGAACTTTCTCAAAAATATAAGTCAAGCTCACTGTGGTGCTACTATTCAATGCTAAAAAATCAATAAATTTTACAAATTGTTCAATTTTTTATAACTGCTTTAACAAGTGATCAAAGATTTATTCGTTCGAAAAAAGTTTAGAAACTCCGAGTTTTATTTATTTCCTCGCAAATATGTTATAAAACGTCGTATGACATTCGTGCTCTTTGATAATTACAGCCTCTGCTTTCTTGTAGCCCTCGCCTACGGCTCGGGCAAGCAATATCGCCTCGGCTGTAATTTTCAACCTACCGCACAAATATCATAATGTACTATTTCAATGCAATTAATAATTTATTGCATTCGTTACAGAAATAGGTATACTACTAACAACAAATAACTACGACTCGTGAACAAATGTTAGTACCTAGTACCTATTCATCAAACAAAGATCTACTCTATAAATAACAACCTCTGGCTTAGTAACTGAGGTTGGGGTGCATCTCAGATCATAGAAATGTGCATGCACTGGACCTCTGTTGGGACCTCGGTCGGAGCGCACGACCAAAGATCACCATGACAGCCGTCGATATTTACACAGGAAAGTGACAAAAGTCCTTTTTTTCCGTAATCGAATGCAAAGGTTTGTAATAAACCGCTTATATCAGGCGTGAGTCCTGTCTTGTTAAAAGCGGTTTCTTACAAGCAAAATTACTTACAAACGAAAATTAAAGGAAATGTCTTAAAATAAATTAGGTAAGCAAATGTCAAGGATAGTGAGATTACCCGTATAAAAATTTACTCTGTGGGTGAGATAACTCACCGTAAATCGCTCGTCTTCTTTGTCTACCATCAGGAATGATACGCGCCCAGACACTCAGCTGATCCCAGCTCAATGGCGACTATGTATACTCCTGAACTTTTTGGCGCGCTATTTTGAGATGGATGCATTAGTCCGAACTCATTGCTCCGTGAATACATTTCTTAATTGATTGACGTGATAATAAGATTGATAAGACAGTACTGGCTTGTACAATTTGAGTTGGAAAATCTATATTAAGGTACAGTAGTGTGGAGGAGGGTCATGGCTCATGGTACACCATTTTGGTAACGTAATCCACCTCGTTACTAGGGACCAATGTTACTATAATAAAAAAAACATCCAATACTTTGATAGTTGGAATCCACCGTGACCATGCCGTGACCGTATCTACGGAACGTTAGTTCTGTGAATTCTCCTTCAACTGCAAAAGTAAGTTTGTGATAGCAAATCTGTTTTTTTAAATACATATGAAATAATGATGTTTACTTGTGAAAAACTCAAGCATCCAGCTTGAGTCTTTCGGAAGGTAGACAAAAATATTGGATATTAGTTTTAACTTGAACCTCTACGTGTTCCTGACAAAAATTGATTTGACGGACAGATGGACAGCGAAAAGATGATTCTATAACGATTGCTTTTGTCGCACGAACCACTAAACGATAGTTAATTATTCTAAAAGCTACGTGTCATTTAACTTATTTCTATAGGTATACCAATTACTAATTTGATACTATTTCCAAACGAATGACGCGAGAATCAATTAAATAATAGCTACACAATTGAACATTTCAAAATTGATTGAATACCAGCTATGTCAGTGTGTCAATGCCTTTCTCAAGGACAAATACAATCAGAGAAATTATTTTTGATTTTCCTTTCCAAACCGCGGGAAAATTGCACGCCTATTACTGTTCCAAGGTTGTCTGTCACTATTCCTTAAATCAATAATTATTTTATTATCTTACAATGGAAATTGAATAATAATTCTAATTAATATTACTTCCTACTTACTTACTACTTTTATATGCTCTAGCATATAGAAGTAGTAGGTTTGATTTAAAAATATTTATTTTCAACTATGAAAAGAAACAAATAAATTAATATAACCTATTTAGACAGAAATAACTGCTTAAATTTTTTTTGTTTAATAGAAATAATTTGGGTAAAATTTCAAATTAGTTCAGTATTTTACATTCCACAGATTACAGTTTCAAATGATTGATATTTTTTCGTATTGTTAGGGTTGTTTTTAGGAACAATGCATAGAAAATCCGTATGTTTTTAAATACGTAACGAGTTCCATCGAGGCACAACTGCTGCGTACTAAAGCAATATTACACTAACCTTTAATTTCACTAACCTTTGCTTAGCGTTAAGAGTCTCTTAGCGATTTTTATCTCAGCCTATCTAAAGGAGGTTAAAAGAAACCAATGTCGCTAGGAGTCACCGAAGCCTAGGGAATGGTAAGTGAAAACGGGCATTAATGTCGTTGTATAAACTTAACCTTTCCCATCTCCGCTGGTTATTATGAACTCAAACAGCGATTGTCTAAATTCTTTAGTTTCTAAAGTGGTCCAGGTCGACCCCCAGGGGTTCACGGGAAAACTCGACGGGGGTCTACGTTGGCGTGACAAAAACAATTTTTTTGGCGACTTTTGGGTATATGCTAGAAATGTAGCTGCAGGGGGTTCACCGGATCCAGTTAAATTTTGAAAGTGATCTATGAGGAAAAAGTCTGGGAACCTCTGGTTTAAATCAAAACCGTTTTCATAATACAATTATTGCTTTGAACAGAACCGACAGCCGATGGGGCTTTAAACCACTTACCGAAAAACGCAAAGTAGGACCGCCTCCCACTATCTATAAGATGGACTAACGTCTGAGGGAAACCGTTTGCCCAGAGCCGTACCGTTTGGAAATCGATGGGAGAGGCCTTTGTTCAGAAGTGGACATCATAGGCTTATAAGATCATGATGATAATTGCTTTAATTTTTGTATTGGTTTCATAAATGTTATCGTATTATTATAAAATATGAGTATTTGAACAAACTACGTACGTCTGCACCTGCAGACAAAAAGTAAACAAGAAGTAAAGAAAAATAATACACGGAAGAATAAAGAGGCGGCCATCTTGACTCCCGGGCTCTCTCTGGTCGTACCCGTTGTGGTGTTAGTGTCAAGTAAGTGTCCGTTGGCACTTAAGAGTGAAATTATTGTGAATAGAAAATAAATTTATAAGACGGTAAACGGAGTTTCGCTTTTCCCTATCTTCTGAGCTATCTTTTATAGAAATGACAATATGAAGTCATTAACAAAACCTACCAATTTTCAAACCAATCCATTAAGACGGTTGCCCCGCGGGACTTTTTGTTTGTAATAAAACACATTAAAAAACTACAGGCTAAACAGAAAATTGGATCAAAGCCTTATCAGTGGGTCAGTGAACTCTCGAGTAAGCATGTAATATAAAAGTCGGTAACTATAAGTGGTAGCGTGACCAGCGCCTGCTGACGCCATATCAGTGAAGGCTTGGCCGTTTATTGAAACAGAGCTTTTCAACGTGGTTTATTGTACAAACAAAATTACGGGTGTACCAGACCCGTATGTAGGGACCTACCACCAAATTTAGTTTTTCCGCCGCCAAACTTTTTGCTTTGTTTCGGATGAATGGGAAAGGTAGCCAGTGTAATTACTGGGCATGGAAGGCATTTCATTTTAGGCCTCAGGATGACAACGCAGCTGCATTATCAAGTGTTCTTTTCCTCGTTATTGCAGGTATAATATAAAAGTGGTCAGTGCTTTTTTGTGAATGAATCTCAAACATTCAGACGATTCATATTATCTGAAATAGCATTCAGAGCGCAGAAAAGATACACCCGCTCAATGTTCCATTTATATTAACTGATTCCTGTAAACCCTATTTCATTAAGTTTAAAATCTTAACATTGCCTTGTTTATATTAATTAAAATGGTATATTTTTTGTAAAAATATAACATTAAAGATTTTTTAGCCCCCTCATTAATCATCTATCTCATTGAGATTATTCTGAAGAATTGAGCATCCCGCAGAGTATTTGTTGTTACAGGATCAGTTCAAGGTTAGCATGCCTTGGAAATACCATCAAAGTAACAGTAAAGAAAATTTTAAAGCAATCAGATCTGTGAAAGTTAGTAAAACCCTATTGTCACTTAGGAAATGAGCTAATAGTCATCTAACGCCTGAACCCTCTTTTTGCCGGGGGTTAAAAAACAAGTATGAATTGATTTACCTACATTTCACAGGCGAGCTCGCTGTACAAACTTTGCAATAGCCCATGCAAAAAGTGCAAAAAGTTATTAATTGTAATATTCAAGAATTCTATTATGATACTTTATTTTTGACTTTAACTAACTTTGAACAAATATATCTATAAATTTAATTGATTGGTGTAGTTAATATTGCATGCCAAGTGATAGAATATAGAATGATCCTGTAAAATATTTTTGTAACATCTACTTTTAAATATAATATATTTTCAAATAAAAGATTTGATTGATTCTTTCATCTGATGGTAAGTAATGACTATCGTTAATGATATCTGCAACTCAACGAAATTACTTAATGTTGCAGGTCCACTGACATTCTGGAGACAGATACATGTGCTTTTAATACACTGGAGTCGATTCTATTGTTATTCTGCTAAACTAAAATTAAGTTCTACGTTTCTACTTCAAAAAAGGCAGGTAGGTATGTAGAGGTAGTCAGAAAAATCTCGCTAACTTTGCAAATAATAAGTGTTGTGTGTGTCCAGTAATTACCAGCACAAAATTAAATACGAGCAAGAAAGAAGTAGTACCACTGACCTATGAAGGGGCGACACGCGATGTTTCAGTTGTTTCAGCGAGCTATTAAACGGTAACCTGCTTTGATTTGTTTCTGGTGTTTGTAGAGAAATGTTGCTTACTTATTTCTTTAAAGCGTCAGTCACTTTTAACTTAAATGGTTTTTCTGTAGTTTTATTCTATTAGCAAGCCAGTATTCTATGCCTGATTGTGTCTGAAGCGGACAAGGGTCCTTCTACAAACTAGAAGAAAATAGGCCGAACAATATTTATCGAAAAATTATCGGAAAATATTCGAATTTCAGAAACTCTATACCTGTCACTTTTTATCGCGGTGCGTCAAAGCGAGACGGTATGTGGTTTTTCGAATCGAATACGTGATCCGACAGTTGAGAATAAGGGGGCTGTACCGTCCCCAGGGTAAATTTCAAACGAATCAAATCATTTCGATGGTGTCGTTGTGTTCCTGTCAAATCGTATGAAAAAGATAGCAGTGCCTCTGTTGGATTTAACCCTTCAGTGGTTGCGAGCACTAGGTACACAATTATGTAATCCACACATGCAAAACCGAGCATTGTCGAAAACCTGGTAAAATCTTTTGATGCTTCTTTTATTTTAAGGTAGATACGTAATGCCCGTTAGGGAGTACCTATATTTTTCCTCACATTGGATATAACATCAAAGTTACAAAACATCAGAGCACTAAAACTCTCAAATATTCTTAATTTTGATTTTAACATTATTACCTATAAATGTTTAAAAAAATATTTACTAGGGAATATGTATCTAAACTAGAAAAATTACACGTCACGGTAATTTCCCCGCCTCAGGACGTGAAATTTTTCTAGTTTAGATATTATATTTTATTAGTAACTAAAACTCTCAATAATATTTTCTATAAAATCATCGGGGCAAGCCACAGATTCCAGACACAATTGGTTTTTAACAGTCATCAGTCATCAGCCGTCAGTCATTTCTAATATTTATATACATATTATTATCATTATTTCTCCGTTATCTAGTATCCATAACACAAGCTCTTAATGATGCTATCTTTGGGCTAGATAATAGGTGTGAGTGTATGAATATTATTATTATTATATGACACCCGGGAGTCGTACGAGGCTTGACAAATCAATAGTTTTTCTGTCCCTCATACTAGATATGCTGTTCTGGTACCAGCATCAACTTAGAGGTGGTAATAAATATCAACTCTTTTTTAGTAACAATGTTACGTTAATTATTTTTTAGGACTATAACGTGTAATTTGGCTTTTCATGTGATGAATGAAGTATGCTCTGTTAAGAAAGACCCATTTACCTGCTTCAATTTGCGTCATACGCATACATTTTTGTAATGGGTTATGAATGTAAAGTACTTTAAAAATAGATTAGACTTTTTTCACATCAACCGAAACGGACTTAACAGAAGTTAATTCTGCAGTGCACGGATAAGTTTAGTATTCTTTCATCACAGCCCGAGCATTGAAGGCTAGATAGCCATTTCTGTAGTGCTTCAATCCCGTCTCCAATACGTCATTTCAAAGGAATCTACCAATTCAGTATGGTTGACGTTAAAGCAAAAAAGTTATCCTCAGTTCGTCTCGCCTATGGAGACGTGGTGAATACTGAAAGCAATATACGCATCCTGGTGGTATCGCTCCCGCAGAAACCAATCGAAGCCGAAGTTTGATAGAAGAGGCCCAAGTACCGTCCCTTGCGAAACACTAGCTGGTTTAACCTATATACGGTAATCTTATGAACTTTTGAATGTCACGAAATGTCACTATGTATGCCAGGTGCAGCTTGACCTGACCTTTCATCCCCTACTTTATAGGTGAACGTTCGTCTCACATCTTACTACAATTGTACTGGTTATGCAAATAGTTTCCGCTGGCTGAACAATTCTATTTTCAGTGCTGAATTAGCATTTATTCAAGTAAAATTCATTACTCAACCTCTGACATTTCAAGTGGTGCTCGGAAGGAGTTCGTATTTTCTTGGTGAGTGTAAAAAATATATATATGTATTTTTACAGTTTAACCTTCAGTATAACCTAGTTTTGAAGTTCCAATGTTTGGGCTTCTGTTGGCTATTTATTGTTATGGATGATAGAAAAGTATTTGGTCTATAGTACCTATCATGCAACGTATGGCATTACAATAGTGAACATGAATAGTGAAAACTTTTTGATTTGACCTACTGAATTTTTTATTTATTTAAGTATGCTCCGGACATTCAAGAAGGTGCGGGTTTTAAAATATTCGTATTTGTATTTTGTGACTGAAAATTATTAATAAAAACTAATCTTCTCACCAGGACAAGAGGAGTTTATATTATTATGTAAAATCATACTACATAAGTTTAGTCCATATTGATATTGAATAATAATATTAAGAGTGCCATCACGTGCCATATCGACATTATTGCGAGCTTATTAAACTAACGGCTAGTCAAACAAACAAACAAACAAGCTGACCGGCGGTGTGACCGTCAATAAGAACGGCGGTGTCATCGTCAATAAGACCGGCGGTGGTACCCACCTAGACGACCCTACATACGGGCCTACCACCTACTGTCCACAAAGAGATATAATAATATGGTTACTTTATAATTTTGTAGCCTAATATTTTTTAATATTTCACTAAAAATAACAGAGGTTGCTTGGTAACTGTCTATCTCTGTGTATAGTATATTGGGACCGGCAGTCGCACAAAAGCTTTTCGATTTAAACGACCGGCCTAGGCGTCCAATTGAATGGCTAATTAAGACCAGACGGTTGACATGACGTTAAGCCAACTGGTTAAACGTTGTGCTCAATGAGTTGGCTCGCTGTACTTCAGCCGTTTGATTGTATGCCGCAGCTGATTTAACCAGACGGCTGCGACAGATATATGTACCTATGTATAATTAATTCAGTGATGATCATTTCAGACTTTAAAAAAGTTTCTACACAATTTTTTGGTATTCAAATTAAAAATACTCCTGAAAAAATTAGGGGAGGTTTTACAAAAAAAATGGCGCAAGTATTTTACCTGCACATGCTGATTTAAATTATTAGGGTCCCGATCCTCCAGCGTTTCTCTCATATTCTCTGGCTTGGCGGCCATTGTCCTTATTAGCGGCGGGGACACGCGTTCCGGCGGGGACACGCGTTCCGGCTGGTACTCCGGAATAGTGAACACAGGCTCCGGAACAGGCGTCACCAGTACCGGTGGAGCGGTCGCCGGTACGTTGAGAGCCGGCAGTGTGACGTCCGGCGCTATATTCGCCGGTTCCGAGACAGCTGGCAGCAGCTTGGCCTTATACTGGCACGCGACGCACTGGCGCGATGTGGTGCGGGTTAACACGGGCCCATCGGTGGACCCGACTGGAACGTCAAAGGCCACGGTCGGTATGTGTGCACACTCCTTTATAACACTACCTGATTTTGTGGCTAAAGATGCCAATTATTTCTTTGTCTCCTTCCGTAAATAGAATTTAAAGCTAAGTTACAAAAACGTTTTATTGTCCGTGGAAAACAAATAAATTTCGTTTGAAATCTTTATGACTTTAATCAGCTATAGGTATAATTTTTGATTAAACATATCACTAAAGTGGTTCACTAAATTCACTGGTGGCAGTGTATTGCTTAGCGCATTTGTTTTGTTAATATTATTAACAATGCTTAGATTGGCTAAACTTTTATTAAGTTTTTTCAGTTGTACTCGCAATTCACTTTCACTGAAAATTATTGCAGAAGCGTCTTACTGCAAGCTCGCGCTGAAACTAAAGTTTCCCTCCAAAAACCTTTGTTTCATTTTGCGCATGCGTAACTAGAGCGTTTGAAACGTACAACTCAGTGTGTAACTTAAACATTGCGTATTTTTGTCCGTAGTGATATTTTTTGTGTGTAAGAAAGCAGTAATGGAAGCATATTTTCAGGTAACGCAAATTTAAACGTTGCTGTTTAATTATTAATAGTTTGTCTGAACTTTGGAGGCTTAGTGCGATGACCGCCGGCTGATGGGGTTTTGATTATGTTTGTATAACCGCTTATGAAGTTGGAGTCCACTTAGAATAATTATTTATGTCCAATTTCGTTTTGACGTTATAGATAACCGAATCTCTTTCGTCAAGCTGGCAAGCATGTATGGTAAAAAAGAAAAAAAACTTCACCTTAATATAGCCTATCGCTATCGGACTATTAGCAAAGATTTGTTGTTTGTGTTTTTGAAAGTAGCAAACAATTTCTATGTCTTAATATCGCCCATGTTTTATTTTTTTGTCGTATTGACGGCACCACCCTGTATAGACTATTCGGTCAGGGGTCCCGGGTTCGAATCCCTGAAGGGGCAAGATTCAAACCATTGTTCACGAGTCATGGATATTTGTATGCTTATTTAGAAGGTATGTTTATAATATTTATAACATAATATTATAATATTTCTCCGTTATCCATATCACAAGATATTTTACCATTTACTCAAGTGGATTAATTCCTGTCTTTTTTATTTATCTACTCGTGAAAAAATAGCATCATCCTATCATTGTTAGGTAAATAAAAAAAAACAAAAGCATTTTTAAATACACATGTTTATTACATTTAGAATAAACAATTCTTATGTACCTATAACACTAATTTTATATACATGCACCAATCGGTTATATTATATACAATACTTAGAGTAGTATTAATTTAACAATATAACATGAAATTCGAGTTATCAAAACGTCACAACGATAGCAGTGCAACGTAATGATTGTATTAAATTAAAAATTTCATTTAAAAATATGAATTATTATTTTAATCTTTTTATTTCAGTAAGTACCTGCCTATACAATTTTTTGAGTTGACTGTCCTATGATTCTTATAAATCAAAACGTTAAACTGTGTAGGCATAATTTGATATTTTAAAATACGTATCCAATATAAGTGCACTCCAATGCCTATGAGAGGTAAAAAATAGGGACAGATAGAGTATGTAAGAAAAACTTTGAATTTAATTAAAATTTTCTTAAAGACTTACGTAGTTACTTTTAGTATGGTCTTTTGAAACGAAATGGAAGCACAAGCCGTTTATATGTGATACAAAACAAAGAAAATATTGTAGAATTTATTGTAAAAGAAGGTGAGTATTATCTTTGACAGTTCATGTCATGACTATATAAGGAAGCAATCAAGGGTTATGTCGATGGATGTGGGCAGCACAGGACCGATCGGTTTGGAGATCCCTGGGAGAGGCTTATGCCCAGCTGTGGGCATTTCTCGGCTGAAATGACGATGATGAAAGGGTTATGTTCTATCAAAACTTATCACACCCCAATAATAGTTGACTACAATCAATATAATTTTAGATTACCTTATAAAAATTGCTTCTCTACATAAGCTGTATCTGAAATAATTTGCTACGCCAATTTTGCTGTAATATTTCCTACTAATCTATTCGAAACGAATTCACGAAACAAACACAATTTTTCATAGTGAATTACTAAAAGGATTGGTCAACAATGAAAAAATATTAATTTAAGATCGCGTGGCCGGGTCTGTTAACCCAGTTCTGCCTCACCCGGTCGCTCACACCCCACTACTTATGATTGATCGACAAACGCTGCCCGCTGACCCTAAAAGGGGAACAATATAAATTTCCTTTATATCTTTATGATGTTTGGTTTTCACAACAGAAGATTAGTTGAAAGGGAATTATTATTTTAAACATAAAATATAGGTATACCTACTCAGATGGGGTGGAAATACATTTCTTACAGATTTTATGGCAGTGGTACGACACACGAAAGCAGAAACTAGAAGCTTGTAATTGTGATACATTTTATTTATTTTAATAAAATACATAGTAGATACTTAATTATTAATATGCACTAGTTACTTTAGTCGCCTGACCATAATATAAATTGGCAATTTTGTGCCACTAAATGAAAGACTGCATATTAGGTGGTGTAGTGACGACCAAACTAGTGTCCGAGTCCGTTAATTGTGTTAAAATTGGTTGTCATTTCGCAAAATGGTTAATCGCTTGTTATATACTCGCTGCGTATCGTGCCAATTCCATGGAGGAGTGGAAATTTTTCTTAATTATTTATTTATAAAATACAGTATTTAATTAAAAGTTATGTAGCACCTGATCTTACACAAAAGTCTACAGACTATAAATTAAAGCTTCAGTATTTTGCTTAAAATGGAAGACAATTGCTATTGCATTGTTTATGATTGCTAAGTTTATTTACTCTTTAAGATAAAGGTTTATTGCTAATTAATTACATTTTAATACAATTAAAAATAAGTATTTATACTTTAATCCGCTGTATATAAAAACATTAAAGCACTCTTCGGAGTCACAATAGCAACCAAAATATATCAAGTGTTAAAATTAAAAGAAATATCTTTACAATACTTGTTAATAACGTTAAATTTTACTCGCTATGACATAAAAATTACATTATAACATCATAAAACTTATATGAAATGTATAGTTTTTACAAAATACTTTATACCGCAATATCATAACTACTCACGACTCAAGGCAGTCGCATTATAAAAACACCGCTATTTATATGACATAAATTTAAAAACCATTGACATATTATTTATTAAACAGTTTCTTTTTTTTGAGCAAAATAACTTCAAGAATGTTTCGCTAGACGAGCTTAGTGTTGCACATTTTTCGTTTAGCTTTTTTCGACACGCTTTGGTGGTTATTCAGTGAATGGCGACAGTAGTCCGTGCGGGTCCCGAAGGCCGCAGGGTGGGGACGATCGCTGGCTCTTCTGGCTCCTCTTTTGTGGACTCTTTGACCCCATGTGCAAGTGAAGGGTTACTTTTGGAAAAATAAAAAGATCAGTAAAACTCCGGTATGATTTTTTTTAATAAAAATAATTCAGTTTCCACCAAAACTGAATTATTTTTATGAATCTAAATGTAGTACTAGAAGTCCTGGGTTCGTTGTCAGTATTACCACGTATTACTATCTGCCGTCTCAGCAACTGTGATTCATTTATACCCCAGTCTTGGATATAACAAATTTGTACCCCAATCTTGGATATGTTGGTAATGCCTACACACATAATTATGATCTGTGGTGTTTTCTTATAATATAATTTCAAGTATTACGTAATAGTACCGACACACTCTATAGAAAAATTTCAGAGTTCTAATTATGTTTAATTTTAGCAAATAAATAATCAACCCGTCAAGCATCAAATTCCAGACACAATAAATTTTTCAATTGTCATCCAGTCATGTCTCCAGTGGCGTTATCTACTCTTTGGACAAAAAAATATACAAAAAATACAGCTACCTAATGGCAATTTGAAGCAACCATGCATTACCAAAGTTTTCAATGAAATACTTTTATTAAATTTCCTGCAATCCATATTTTAACGTCATTTATTCATGCCACAAATTATTGCAGAAAGCATTACATAGTACTTATGTAGGCATATTTTCTTAATGTTTTCTCCAAGAACAACAATATTTTAAATGAAAAAGTCCAATCAAATCAATTGAAAAACGTTTTTATGTCACTTTTAGTCAATGGAATTTAGCTTTTCTAATAAGGCACTGTTTTCTTGTTTGCGCCGCTAATATGGCGACCAATGTTCTTGGAGGAAACAATTACTTTAGTGTAATAAAATAATAATAAGCTCGAGCGAATTTACATGATCATGTGTTTTATTCGCTGTAGGCTTTAGATACTTAAAATATATACAGTTCTACATAACCACGATAGTTGATTGGTAAATGATAGTTTTACTATATTTTACTGAATACAAAATTCTTTAAAACTGAACATAAATCAAAATATAAAAATCAAAATATTTATTTAGTAACTTGGTTTAGTTTACAATAGATAATAGTCGAATCAAATGAACCATTACCTAGACATTCTTACATGTCCTTTTCTTAGAAAAAAATCTAGCATACATAAAGACATATGTCCTAGGGTAGGATGCACAAAAAGACGAGAAGAAATCCATATTTAAAAAGCCTTAATAGCCTTAAGCCTTAGTTGTATTATAACCTGCATTTCACAAATGAATAAATGTATTAAATTGAATAGGATTCTCCCAAGTCCTCGGTAGCTCAGTGGTTAGAGCAGCTACTCGAATTGTGAAAGGTCTCGGGTTTGCATCCCACCCCAAGAAATGTCTTTTACCAGTCCAGATATTTTCTAAAAATCTTTCAATCATTTATAAATATTTTTTTTATCTAGACTTCAGACTAACTAAGCTATAGTTATTATGAATAAAATGATTTTTAACCGACTTCAAAAAAAGGAGGAGGTTATCAATTCGTCTGTATAATTTTTTTTTGTTTGTTACCTCAGAACTTTTGACTGGGTGAACCGATATTGATGATTTTTTTTTTGTTCGATGCGGAATAGTTCTCATTTGTTCCTATAAAAAATTTTTGGAAATCCATTAGGTAGTTTGGTTTTAAAATCAAAGAACTGTAAAAATTAAGTCGTCTACATATGCGAAGTTGCGGTTATTTGCTTTCCTATGAATTTTTAGTGAAATGATACGATAGTAGAAAACAATATAAGCTCACGGTCACCCATCTAGCTTTGACCTTCAAAAGTTATCACTAAAAATTGTGAAAAAAAAAATTAAACCGACTCCAAAAAACTGAAACGGATAAAATAATTAAATTTTAGTAAGTAGGTAGGTTGGTGCTAAGTTGTTTTCAGAAACCATAGATAGTGAAGCACCAACTCCAAAAATATGTTCCTAGGGGATGAGTGCCTACTTACTAAAATTTAATTATTTTATCCTTTTCAGTTTTTTGGAGTCGGTTTTATGTGCTATTAGGTACAAAACATTAGAAACTAAAAGAACTATCGTGGTCAACTAAGGGTCAATTTCACCATTTGCCAATAAAATGCCAGCGAGCGTATTGATACTCAACTTTGACATAAATCGTACATTCGTATATAAATTTTGTTTACACTTCATTTTATCTAGCATTTAATTCGTAATGGGTGAAAATAGCCCCAAACTAGGTTACCGAAGCGTCAAAGCACTCACCGTACGGCGGTAGGCGGTAGGCGATAGGCGGTTAAGGGTTAAACTTAGCGCTACATTCCGCTACATATCACCACCTTGGGAAACAGGAATGAATAGTTAATTCATAACATCAATCTCTTGATTAAATAAATTGTACTTAAAAGCTCATTACTAACTATTCTGATGTCCACATGCGAGCATTAGACTTATTTGATTGTAATTGCATGCACAGTAGGTAAATTTTTATTAAGATATATATTTTTGAAAAACTGGGTAAAATTATAAGGCTTGCGTGTGTCAACCAGTAACCATAGTTTGGCCCGTCAAGGGCTTAATTAATTTGTCGCCCTGCAGGGACACAATTTTATGTTATAATTAAAACACTCTAAGTAAACCAAAAAGGAGATTTGAAGTTAAAATGTCTTTAATTTCAAGGTCTAAGATTAACAAGAGAACCCACAGAGGGAGATAATGTTACTTCAGTCTTGAATGGTTCAATGTCAACTAGAAAACTCTGATCGACCCACACGGTAAAAGCCTCTTCTATCTATGGAAACCGCTTACCACCAGGTAGGATTGTTAAGATAACGTAGTCTCAAAGCAAGTTTTACCTGATCTTAATAGGTTGCCTCAAGCTGAGCTCGGAGCCGGAGGTTGAGGGAGAACGCGTGGCGGTTAGAAGGCGCGGCGGTCGCGGCGTCCGCGGCGAGCGCCCGCGCGCGAACTCGAGCCGGTAGTTGTCCGACCGCGGGCTACCGCTGAACGCTTCTATCTCGCCTGCCGCTGCGGAAGGGTTAACTTGTTTAATAATATCAATTTATTTATCTCATATTCATCATCCAAGTTTACGTAGAAATGTGGATACATGGTCGCAAACATTATGAAATTGAAACTGGGACTACTAATACGCTTCTCATGATAGAAATATTTGGGGCTTTCAAAACTGCGGTAGGTATATCCAGTAAATAAAGGCTAAATCGCTCTCTCTCTCTCTGATAAATGTGTTACAAAATTGTATGTTGCGGGATAGCCGTATAAAAAGTTGCTTAGCGTCTGAGTTCAGTTTTAAAGATTTTGGCATAGCCCGGCAATCTTAGGCCTCATGTTGGGCGCCAAACTGTTGTTTGATACACTGTTGTTGTTTGATATTGTTATATTTATATTCTGTTTATGCACACATTACGCATGCTGTTCAGTCGTGTTGTCCTTATAAAAAGGGTTTCAGCAGAATATCAGCGCTCTATGTAACACGTAGCATAATGGCGAGCCGAGACCTGTTTGCTGTTGGCGCGCAATATGCTATTGTGCACTGATTGGTATAGCGATAGTCCGTCATTTATGGTTTTCAAATTGTATTTAAAAATTAGCTATTCTGTGCCAAAGATGCATATAAAATTATGGGTATGTCTATAAACTTGTTAAAGACAACTGACATCTTCAGTCTTCCCATGAGAAAAGAAATCAAAACTTTTGGTACAAAAATAATAATGTAGGAACATCTTATACATCATCATACCGGCGACCACCGGCTGGTCGAGCGGTCTGTACCCCTTGCTATACAGTCCACTCGATGAAGAGGCCCTGGGTTCGAATCCCGGTAGGAGCAAATGTTTGTATGATGAGTACGAGCATTCTTTTACGAGTCATGAATGTTTATATTTTTATTTAGTATTTTTATTTATATCCATCCCCCCATTGATTTCAAAATGGAACGGTTCTGCGTAGCCTGCATTCAACGGTTCCCCGCGACCCTGACCAGGTCTGTCCGTCTAGTGGGAGGCCGTCCTACTTTGTGCTTTCCGGTTACTGGTCGCCATTCTAAAACTTTAACGCCCCACCGGCCGTCTGTTCTGCGCGCTATGTGCCCTGCCCACTGCCCCATAAACTTACCAATCCTATGAGCTATGTCAGTGATTTTAGTTCTATTACGGATGTCATCATTTCTGATTCTATCTCGCAGAGAGACACCTATCATAGATCGTTGTGCGACTGCAAACTTGTACAAAAGGTCCTTAGTAAGCGACTTTGTTCCACAGCCGTATGTTATCACTGGCAATACACACTGGTCCAAGACTTTCGACTTCAAGCACTGAGGAGTTTTGGAAGAGAAGATCTTCTTCAACAGGAGTTGATGATTTGGTTAGATCCGGTAAATTGGTTATTTACAAATGTGTGTTAATTGTGAAAATATAAGACAATATCACTAGGTGACCAGAAAGCTCTATAAACATAACCAGATTTATTATAATTTTCAACCGTATAGGTAAGCACTAAGTAGTAGCCATATTCTACATCCAACCAAAGAACGGGTAGACCATACCCATGGTATTATTCCATTAGCATTGTTGTACTAATATGTATTATAAATAAAGGTAGCAGCAGTGCTTATATGAGCCCAAGGTTGGCCCCGTTTATGGGAGCGACAGACAATGTGTTTCCGACGTGAGACCATTGTCGCACATTGTATATAGAACGTTTTGTACGAAAGCCGCCTCTATTACGAACGCAGTAAGGGCGGTCTCAATGTTAAACTGTTACGCTTGATGTGCTGTCGACTGTACGTCCGGATAGTGCTTTTATCAGTATAATAACACCACATTATAATATACAGGGTGGTGACGGCACAACGACAATAAATTAAAACATGGATTTTACTATTAGGTATCTAGTCTGTGACATGGGCTATATTAGTTCATAGAAATGGTTTGGAACTTTCAAAAACAACTTATTCATTTGATAGTTTCATGACATTTGCATGAAATAACATTGGCAGAATTATTTTATAGAAATTTCATGAAATTATCAAATGAATAAGATGTTTTTGAAAGTGGCAAACCATTTCTATGAACAAAAATCGCCCATGTTTTAATTTATTGTCGTATTAACGGCAACAATCTACATATATGTGCAATCTTGTATCTATAAATCGCGGAACGTTGCACTCTTCCCGGGGCATTTCTATGCATACTTAAAGTAATATACATTTTTATGACTACCCTAAGCAAGACATTAGGAAATTATTTTTCCTCACAAATCACACCTTGCCCTACCGTGACTATATGCTCTTGTGCCTCAAGCACCCCTTCTCCCGAAAGAAAGTAAAAGGATCTTTTATTTGTATCATGAAAAAATCAATAAATAAAATATAAAAATAAAAAAATGAATTTAAAACACGTTTAAGAAGCGGAAAAAATTAAAACGGTAATTTTTGGAATCAGCGCTTCACTTTCTATTGTTTCTGGAAACAGTCTAGTCTAAAAATGAGTTTATATTAGGTAAGTACTTGCATTATTTCCTAAGTTCAACTAAATGTAAGCAAATAAAACAACAATAATCACAATCCCATTACTAGTTTACATACGAACACTTATAACATTTTAGCTAGCGAATATTATTCAGTTCCAATAACATACCAATACATTCCTGTGGAATTATAACCCAATTTTTTGAAGTCGGCTACAGAAGATCACGTCAAAAAAAAGTGAAAAGAGTGACTACACGAGTTTGTTACAGGAATCTTCTCGGTTGTTCAACTTTTCGAACCGGTGTAAATTCAGATATGCATGACAGACAGACAGAGACTATGACGTTGCTAGTTAATATATTTTTGTGATAGTTAAAAAAATGAAATTTTTTGACGATTTAATAGTTCTTCTTTGTGGCCTAGTTAAATAAAATATTTTTTCTTTCTTTCACAAATTACTACAGAAAAGTGGGATAGAACGTGAGTTCTCACCATTATAAACGGCGTGCGTAGACATGGGCATGCGCGCGCAGGCGGGCGGGTGCGCGTGCGCGGCCGCCGGCGCGGGGCCCGCCGCCCAGTCGCGGTACACGCGAGCCTCGCTCTCTGTGCGCCACTCGCTTAGCTCCACGCAGCGAATCTGGCGCAAAACGGTACACTGGATTCACTCAACTGTTTTCTTCCCAATAGGGGTGTTGACTGTATTCAGGTTAAAATAAAATTATGACGCGAAGAGGTATAAACCACAACAATCGAATTTAGAATCAATTACGGCAAAAAAAAAAACTTTTGAAGGAGTGCAACTGTTAACAAAATACCCTCACATATAAAAATGTAAGCTCATTTAGTGTATTCAAAATTAAATTTTACACAATACATTTTAGAAAGTACCTAAGTAATTAAGGAATGTGCTATATGAGTCCTGTTTGAATTGAAAGTCATTTATTTTCTCTTCACAATGTATGGCTTAGATGTAATTACTATGCTATGGTACAATTTGATATAAACCACCGCCGTGACATTGTGAGAGACTGGTGCCTGATGTAGGTGTTACAACGCCTGTATTACAGGTCACCAGTGCCCTCCCGCTGTGGATTTGTGGGATTCTAATCAATACCTAGCTATGTATTTATTTAATCATTAGAAAGAAATACATGAGGAACACTAACATTAGAAAAAGTGAATTAATAGTGGTAGAAAGGAAATAATATATTAAAGAGAATGAATGAATATGAGTTCATGTAAGTGTGAGTGTTTTTGTGTGTTGGTGTAGAAATATAAATGTATAGTATGGTGATGTTAAATGTATTGTGTTTATTATTGTGAGTGTGTGCGAGTCAGTATATGTCTGATGTACTAGAAATTAGTTAGACATATGATACCAATTTAAAATAAGAATGATACCTAAAGGTATAAGGATAAAAGTAGATTAAGTTAACATTATAGGTTAGCTTGCAAGTTAGACTACCTGTTAATGGAGCTAAGTGGGTATAGTAAGACAATTCTCAGTTTCCTTGTAGTTTAGGGATTTCAGGTAGTTGGTTACTTTTTTTTTGCATTGGTACTTTGACACAGGATAAAGACTAAGGAGTTTATTGAGGCTATTATAGAATTTCGGTCCAAGGAAACAATAATTTCTGTGTGAAAGAGCTGTGTTAAATTTTTTAGTGTGGCACACTTTATCCTTTCTCCGCTTATTTTCCACTGATTTCGGGTTGTAGATTAGTTCAGAATGCTGCTTTAATATGGTATGCAGTATGAAAGTTTGCCTGATAGTGAGAACACCCCAGTGTTCATTCTGTTAATAATTCCTACTAAAAATTTTATCAAACAACATATTAGTAATTTTATAAATTATATGACTGAATTAGAAAGTAGACAATGTTGCCTCTATCTTTATGGAAAAATAACAAAAGGACTACCAACATAACTTTTATCATTCGACTAAAAGCGCAAGGAAAAGACTGAGGCCCGAAGGAATCTACGCTTGAGCAATCTGGTTCGTTGTCGTTACTTACAGGGGTAGTGCTCTTGCTTCTCCCACTGATCTCTGATGATGCGTTACTGTGCCCTTGCCTTCTTTCCCTCGTCCTTTCTGGTGCTGGTGAGTCTCGACATGATCCGTCCGGTTCATCTCGAGTCTGGAAAAACAAAAGAATACTGAAGATGTCTGTGGAATAACCAATTAAAGTCTTCGATGAGTCTTTTCTGATATTTTTTTAGTAAAGATAAACCTTTGCTTGTAGTTGATCACAGGCCTAATGAGTCAAAACAGTATGGTTGGAGTATAACAGTTTGGTGTTATATTACATGGTTTGCCATTGGAACATTCAATTGGCGGTTGATGACATTATCTTTAGTTTAACCTTTCGGAACGTGGTGGAAGTTGAGACCATTAATAATGCAAAAAAGTGTTGTGTCTAAAATTGGAACAAGACCATTAATTAATACTTCTTTGAGCTCTTACGCTCATTTAAATGAATGAAGCTAAGTCTGATTCTATTTACAAAATAGAATTGAGTGACTTTTTGTTTTAAAGGATAATATTCGCAAACTTCATCTAACAGACTGTGGCTTGAACAATGTTTATTAATAACGGACCTTAGAATGACTATGATGCGAATTAGAATAAAAAGCTTTCTAACGCTAATGTTTTCTTATTAAGCAGGTACGTGTATTGTGTAGTGTACACAAGGTTAAAACAGATTTAAATCATCCACACTATTTAAAGTAGTGCTAATATAATTAGCATGACATTGGCGTGTGTATACTTTTCTATTGAGTACGTAGTTCATTAACACTTTTAAAGAACCAATACAAATACAAGCTTTGAATATGGTTTTAATTATCATTAAGAGGTCGCTAGCTTGTAAGAAATGACAATTGTCAAATTATAAGTCTAGTGTATGATGATTAGCTACTCCCACTGATACAACAGCTGACATCAGCAGAATTGGTATCACAACTTCAGGAGCAACGAGTCCACCCTGACTCCCATTTTACGATTATGCTTTTCCAGTTGCAGATCAACATACAAGTTTCCTATTAGGAGCCATATTACTTTTTCTTTAATTATTCTCTTATACTGATTGAGCTCTTTCAACATTAAATCTCATAGAGGCATCAAAATCGATACCAAATGACAATACAAACAGCATGCGATACCTGAGACTAAACCATGTCAAGCCTTAAATACTAATATTGTCTAAAAATGGGACTTCCCCGACAAGCTACGCAGCGATGCATTTTCCCAGTCTTATAATGTATACATGGGTTAATATTCATTATTAAATAAACATTTACATAAACATAGATGATTAATGAGATACCTTGGTGTGATGTGTGGTGGTAGGCATACTGGTGGCTCCACTGCTCACCAACCTCAATTGTTGCCTGATATTCGCTTTCTCTCTCGCTCGTTTGCGTTGGAACTCTTCTTCAACTCTGAAAAGAGAAATTTTGTGATTACACTACTGCAAATGTGATTGATATTGCAAGTAATGGTGACGACCTAATTATCAAGATCTTTAATCGCAGGTTTGATGAAAATATTCCGCGAATTAATAAATTTGATGATAGCTATTGATAGCTTATGGTTTATTCCTTTTTCAACCATAAGTACTATGGTCTATGTCTCCTATTAACTACGAAAAGTCTTAAAGTGCTCTCAAAAGCTTCTGTCATCACCTTCTCATGGCTTCGAGCTCAGTTCTCCGCTGCTGCTCCTTGAGGTCCGCCTCCCTGGACAACTTCTCCGCCAGCCGTCGCCGCTCCAGCTGTCTCACCGTCGACTGGAACGTGAAACGCTTGCCTCGAATCGGCGCACTGCTTTGGTTTCTCTGTAACAATAATAACATAGAATTTAGCTATCTGTTACCTTATGTTAACATAGCTGAACGTTTTCTGCCACCTTCGTCTCAAATGAAGATGTGCTCTAATCTGAGAATTAAAGTGCATAAGGCAATCAGATCATTACAGTCCATATATCTTCATCTGTTTATCACTGCTTTTTAGCCGTTGCTAGTTACGTCAATACTTCATCTTTTGTGCCGAAGTATTCGTCTCCTAAAATTTATTTTTGTTGTTTTTGAAATCTCTTGCACGTCTTATTTTAGTTACAGGCTCCCTAAAGTTTCATATGACAAAGAAAGATTTTCAAATGCATTATCCGTGTTTATTCACATTTATAAATTAAAATAAACGAGAACAAGGAAAGGGTTTAGATTGTCATTACAGGGGAGTCTGTGCCAGGTAGTCTTTGTGGCGCAGCACTAATGGTTATTTCGCCCTGGTTCCTCGCGGAAGAACGGAAGAAGATGAGACTGCCACTTAAGATTTTCTTAAATTTTAATTTAAAATTAATTCTCAGTATTCCCAGTAAACTATAGACGTACCAGCGTATCTTGCAAAGAAACGCAGCTTGGACTTTAATTGCGCATTAATCACTAGACCAAATCCAATGTGCGTCGACACACAAGCAGACAAAAGAATATAGCAAGTTTAATTTCACACTTGGACTCAAAACCGTGGCCCTACTTACCCAGACAGTATTGCACGTCTCGTAAAGTCAGTGGTTTTGAACATTTCCTTTGTTGAATACTACACTTTAGACTGTAGTATTTGGAGCGTGTGAACTGCGATTGAGCGATCAAAGTATGGGCTAAATAATGTGTTAACTTGAATAGGACGACGGCGATTGTGGTCTGCTCACTTAATACTAAGTTTGAGGTTCTATTGTGTCAGACGATTTGAGGAAATAGAATTTTTTGAATGGAACTTTTGAGGAAGCTCTTTGAAAGTTTCACATTTTCTGAGTCATGTGATTGCGGAATATATTTTGACTGTAGGTACTTATATTAATATAATAAAATCTGAAATATCTTGAAATATAATCTTGCAGTACCTATAATTATTATTTTTATAATCCATTCAAATACATCTGCACAGAAAATTTTTGGAGTGTCTTTAAGTCTTTATTATAATTTAAGTCTTTATTTATTATAAATTGCTGTAGAAAAAATATTTGTGCTTTGTACTTTATTTTAAACTTGCAACAAAATATTTTTCATTTCATTAATAAATTTTGTATATTAATTTCTCCAAATCTCATAGTATTAAATTTTTTGATCATTTTTGATTCTATATTAGTGTGTATTTTTTAATATTATTTTAAAATTATATAATGCTTGAAAATATTAGAAAAACAGGTACCTATTAAACTAGAAAAAATCCAACAGTGTTCAATAGTTCAATATGTACGTATTTACAGTATGCAAGAATTTCTAGATTATAAGTAAACCTTCAAGCTTAATTTATATAAACTCAATAGTTAATATTTATAATGTTTGTGTATACACTCGAGAAAGTAGGGATGAGTGTTTCTAAATTATTCGCTATTAGAACTGCTATTGTACCTTTTCCCATGCACAATAAAGAACTTGAACTTGAACTTTATTTATATTATTTACCTGTACTAATTTTCCTTGTCTCTAATAATATTAACCTACTTTGCCTAGATTTTAGAAAACTTATAATATGTAATTTTGAATCGCTCTATCACCATAGTTATCGTTTAACGATGGTAAGAAAAATAGCCAAATGAGCAACTTACTGAATTTGAAACATGTTGTGGGTACATGTTATAAAAGTTTTTATATACCTATCTACCATCTATCTACCCATGTGTTCTAAATATCTTGGAAAATTACCAATAAGATGCTATGTATTTACTACGTAATTATCATCTCAAGTGTCTTACAAAATAAGTACCATAATACAATAACAATAAGTATCATCATATTTTCGCACTGAGATTCCTTCACGCTAATTATCACGTAATTAATTTTGATTCACAGTTTCCACATTTAGTTTACCATGAAACATAATCAAGTGTTATGATTATAAAATTATTATTCCACAGATAACGTTTGAGGATGTTATGCATGTAACGCATCGATCGCAATCTCTCATCCTGCGCTTGCGCAATGTGACCTCTGACAGTGATCTAAATCACTGATATGTAGTAATTGCTCTATTTTGTGGCATGTAACTGATATTTAATTACTAGATATATGAAAAAGCTGAAAATCCAACTCGGCTGGACAGCGTTCGGGAAGCTTCGCGGCATATTTTCGACCAACTACCGCAATGTCTCAAAATGAAAGTCTTTAATTCGTGTGTGTCGTCAGTGATGACTAACGAAACAGAGACGTGGCCGCTTACAATGGGAAGGCCCATATAAGAAGGCTTAATGTCACCTAAATGACAATGCGAAGAGCACTGAGTTTCTCTGCGTGATCGAACCAGAATGATGAGTTCCGTAAGAGAACTAAGGATACCGACATTCCCCAAAGAATTGCGAGCCTCAAGTGGCAGTGGGCAGGCCATATTGCAAGGAGGACTGACGGCCGTCGGAGCGGAAAGATCTTCGAGTGGCGGCGGCGTAACGGGAGATGCAGCGTTGGTAGGTTGGTTTGGGTCGCGGGAAGCCGATGGATGCGATCGGTTTTGAGATCCTTGAGGGAGGCCTATGCCCAGCAATGATCATGATGATGATAAGGTCCTTGGCCCCAATAAATGCGCCACCGATTCAAAGTCCTCATTTCTGTTTGTGTTTGGTCAATATTTCAAGATACATGATTGTTTATTTATGTTGTGATTCAAAGATTATTCAAAAAGACCAATGACCTGAGATGGTTAGATTGAAACAAAGATGTCCTTTGTTGTACAGAATTTCAAGAGACAAGCTTTGTTTGTAATGTATAAATAAAGAAATAAAATTCGTTTATTTTGGTCACAATTTTAGGAAATTTAAAACGGTAAGTATATAAATACTAGGAGAACTAATGGCACTAATAGGAACTAATTTGAATATAATAATTTAAAAATTATGGGAGATAATATGGAAAACCTTAATCGAAAATGTATCGATTTCGATAGCGTTTCAGTCAACTCGTATCAAAATAGCTTCAGTGCCTCTGTAACTGTTGTGAAGTATATGTTGGTACCCGTAGCACGGGCCGTGGACAATATCTCTCTCCCTCCTTACGTACACTTAGTAGAAGACGAAAAGAGTTTTATCTCTTTCTTTCTATTGGACGAAGAGGGAGACAAACTTGTGTCCACTCCCCCAGGAAGTGACTATGCTACAGGGGCTAGATCTCTCAAGGTCCTACCTTTATATGTGGATTTGTCAGCTAAACTGAATCGAGTTTGTTTCAATGTAATTTAGTACACTTTCACGACTGTTTATCAAAAAACCGCTTAAATATTCCACAGAAAGGACATCATTTACAAACTATGACATAGGCTCCTCACGTGGATCTAGATTAGTTTGCGAATGTCCGTGGTAGTGAACCATGGTACAATGTTTATTGGCATGCCGTGAGTGATGACATGCGACATTTGTTAACGTTTGTATCTTAAAAATCTCTCATACATCTTCTCAGCAAAGGTTCTCCTAAATTTCTGAATCAGCGGTAGAGCCGCTTATTTATGATTAATACTTTTTATTTTTTTTTTATTTTTTTATTTTTATACAAAGCACGGCAATTGACCCAACACCACCTGATGTGAAGCGGTAAGGAGAGTCCATATGCGAAGACAGCTAGTGCAGAAACGGACAATGCACTAGCTGCCTCCACCTTGCCGGCCCAAAAGGTGCTTTTTCACGCCTCTCTTGAAGGACCCCATGTTATAGGAAGGAGGAAACACATGCGCTGGCAAAGAATTCCAAGTTCTGGAAGTACGACAAAGAAACGAAGAACTAAATTTCTTTGTGCGTGATGTTGAGGTGGAGACAGTAAATGGATGACTCCGAAGACCAGCACGCGTGCTCCTGAGCAGAAAGGGGGAAGGTGGGATCAGGTCGAAAAGCTCTTCAGAGCACTCTCCGTGATAAAGCCGATAAAAGGCGCTAAGCGACGCAATGTCTCGACGCAATTGTAGAGGCTCAAGTTTGTTCGTGACCTCTACATCGCCAATGATACGGACAGCACGACGCTGCAATCTGTCCAGTGCATCGAGGAGGTACTTGGCGGAGCCATCCCATAAGTGCGAGCAATATTCCACGCAAGACCGGACCTGAGTTTTGTACAGCAGGCATAGCTGGTCAGGCGTGAAAAATCGACGCACCTTGTTCAGGACACCGAGCTTCCGTGAGGCTGTTTTTATCACGGTTTCGATGTAGTTTCTAGAATTGAGATCGCAGCATATCTCCATACCGAGCAAGTTCAAGGAGGCCTGTGCCGAAAGAGTAGTGCCCTGAAGAGAGGGAAGGGGAAGGAACGGCGACATTTTGGCTGTAAACGCACACACCTGTGTTTTCTTAGCATTGAACTCAACAAGATTGTTAGATCCCCATTCAGATACGAGGTTCAACACCCTGTTGAGCTCAATAGCAAGATTCTCCCTCTCTTTCTCGGTTTCAGCGCGCCCAGCCCCTGGGCGACCGTAATATCCCCCATGCACTGTACTGTCATCCGCATAACAATGAATGCTTCCTAATGGAAGCATATCATTGATATGAAGAAGAAAGAGTGTGGGGGATAAAACAGAGCCTTGTGGTACACCAGCATTCACAGACATGAACCGCGAAGCGCATCCATCTGCGAGGACGCGTATTCTCCGCTCATGTAGGAAGCCGGCGATCCAGTTGCAGAGCTGATCGGGCAGACCGTATGCCGGGAGCTTGGAGAGAAGAGCCTTGTGCCAGACCCGATCAAAAGCTTTGGCAATGTCAAGGCTAACAGCCAGTGACTCACCACGTTTATCAATAGCTTCACCCCAGACATGCAGACATGCATTTCGCAAAAGGTTTATTAAAAGTTAGTGTGTTATATTTGCCGTCAAAAACGAACTGTTTATGTCAAAAAATGCATTACTTTCGCAAAAATATATTTTTCTTTTTTTTAAAATGCATTTAATAGGGATGTTGCCTAAGTTTCAATTTGGCGCTATTTATCACAAATTCGGAAAATATACGCTACTGTTGCCCGTAAAAAAGGTTTAAACTTACAAGTAACGGAATATTGTTAATTTTGTACGGTTTAAAAATTTATCAAAAATTATAAGGATTTTAAATTGCTTTCATCAATTAAAACAACTATTGCCATGACAATATATGAATCATACATAATATTATGTAAATATTATTAATTTTGTCAATAGGCCCGTACATTTTTTTTGTAGGTACGCAATACATATAGCAACATGTAACGTCATCTGTTCCGCAGATATTATAAAGAGCGTTTTTGTCTGATATTTCTAGAATGGACTTTGGATTTTTCGGCAAAACATACATCGACAAAAATAGCTCCGTAACATACATCATCATCATCAGCAGCCTATATACGTCCCATTGCTGGGCAGAGGCCTTCCTACATGGGAGAAACACATGAGGACGACGAACGGAGGTCCCCTCCATAGAAAAATGTTATGGTGCCAGCACGTTGCGGCGACAAACGCCGCAGCGACTGCACGTTACTCCTTTCCTTCTAATAGGTTTCACACCTATCTATCATCCTTTGTATTCCTAATTACGACCTTATCCCAACTTCCCTCTTCCTACTCAGTAGCACGCGTGACGGTCTTTGGAGTCATCATTTTACTTTCTCCATCTCAAGATCACACACAAAGAAGTTTAGTAACTCGCTTCTTTGTCAGACTTCCAAAACTTGGAATTCTTTACTAACACCTGTGTTTCCTCCTTCCTATTAAATGGATTCCTTCAAAAAAGGCGTGAAAATGTTTCTTATGGGCCGGCAAGGTGGAGGCGGCTAGAACCCTGAGTCTCAAGGTGCACTAACTGTCTTCGCATATGGACTCTTCTTACTGCTTCACATCAGGTGGTGTTGACTCATTTGACGTGCTTTGTGTAAAAAAAAGTTATATCTTTAAGTCAGAAAAAATGTAATAAAAGTTTATACATTATATTTATTTGATAAATTGTGTCTCCTTAGTGATAATAACGAATCTCACGTAAATCTCGTATTCGTTGCCAAGGTCGAGACGTACCTAAGTCACGCATGAATATACTTCAACTTGCTAATAAATTGTAGACGTGTAACTATGTGCCCTATGATCATGACAGTCATTAGATATTTTTGCACATTAGTCATTTTATTGTGCGTTTATCGTGACTGACTTTTGTCAGTGTGAGAGTTGCTCTTGATCTACGATTTTAAACTGTCAAGCGGAGTTATTCCTCTGGAGGTCTACGACAATTGAAAAATCAATTGTGTCTGGATTCTGATGATTGACGGGTTAATTCATTTTAGTTTTATTACTGTACCAACCTGCAAGCATTTCTCTGCGTTACACTTCCAGTATAGTATATCATGTGTTATTTCTTTACTTTATTTATTTTATATGTTTATTTAGTATATTTCTAATATTTATTATACATATTATTATCAATATTTATCCGTTATCTAGTATCCATAACACAAGGATACTTAATGATGCTTAGTTTGGGCTAGATGATAGGTGTGAGTGTATGAATATTATTATTATTATTTATACAATTTCTTACACTGTGGAGTTTCAATAAATTTTATCTTCATTCTTCATTTGAAAAATGACTCCGCTCCTGGAAAAAATTGTGTTGTTTTTACTATTTATTGCAGTTTTATCTTTATTTTTTGATATCTTTGTTTATCTCTTCCTATCTATTTGCAGAAAATAAACCGAAGTCCGATCAGCGGAGCTATTGGCAATGTCACCTACATTTTTTCAGGTGCTTGGTTAAAACTAAATCTTATACTCAGTTTTATTATGTAAAAGGTATTATATCATTCTGAATACTTATTTGGTATGAATATATCTTAATATTTCATATTTCAAATTAACAATAATAAACTTATGGTACCGCCACATTGTAAAATTAATCTCATTGTTCTAATGTTTAAATCATATTGTGAAAATTATGATGCAAAAGTGAATATTTAATGACAGCTAACCCGTGTCCCGTCTTTCAAAAGTACGTTCAAAATCAAAATTAAGTGAATTAATTTTACGTCTGTCAACAATTTCCACTTAGTGATCACTGTGTCGAAAATATACAACGGAAAGTCTTGCACATACTTAGTTACTTAGAGTGGCAACATTGTAGTATTGTATATACCTAATTTTAAATAGAACAACTTAAGTAACCATTGTGAAAGCGGGTGCGTGTATGCTGTAATGTCACATACAATAGTGCTCATCACACGCCCAGCGAATTGGGACCCCTTGAACCATAACGTGACGTATACATTTCAAATTTTGCATTAAGTCTAACGGTTCTTCTTATGCTAGTTATTTTATTGTGCGTTTGTCGTGACAAATGTAGATTGTGTCGGTTTAGAAACGGTGTGTTTACTCAATATTTGCTCAGATCCAAATGTACTACCTTAAAGACATGCAAATTAATAGCTAAAGTAGTCCAATGATCATAAGTATCGTTATCTTCAATATTCGGTAGTAGTCGGTGTACAGAAAAAACAAAATATTGACATCAATTTTTAGATTTGGATTTGTAAGAATACGATGGATGACTGGCTTTTGTCTTAAGAGGTTGTGATGACTGGTCATTCTGTCATCGTAGTTTTTTTGCCCTAACCATTATACAATTTTATTTTTTATGTTATAAGGAAAGAAGACAATGATCAAGTTTTCCTCAAAAAAATATGAATAGAGCACTCTATTTAACAACTAAGCCTTGATTATAACTATTTAAATATAATTCACGCAATGCGCTCGATGGAATTCTTGCAGAACAATATTTTTATAAATTTAATTAGAAATTAAAAGGGGTCTGAAAGGTGTCAAACATTTAGAGGTACCTATCTCTTGACAGGAAACACAACCAATCCCTTAAATTTCATTTCCGACTTTCGGAACACACTGTATAATGAAGTATAGGCGATCTAAGAATTTAATCTTATATTTCCTACTACTGCCACTCATGTGTTTTTAAAAGCCGTTTTGGGTTTTTCTAATATTGATTAGTTAATTGAATGGAAGCAATTTTCTCTATAAAAAACTTAAGATTATCCTTTTCATTCTTTTTTTTCTGTTTTACAAGCCAACGAACGAATATTTTAGACCCAAACTAAGTTTATTACAAATGCATATTCTCCAAAACATTTTTTTGGATCCGTTTGTTTTTTGAGAAACAAAATATTAAAAAAATTCCGCTTACTCTACGTGCGCGTGCGCTATTGTTGTCATTTTTCGCTGAGATCATATCTCTACCCATTTGCATCTCGACCAAAAGTTCACGAGGTATGTGTCCTTTAAAAAATCATGACCAAATTCATCAACCTTCAACCAAAGCTGTATTTGACAATATCGCCGCGAGTACCCATCTTACCTAATAAATGTCATGCTAATTCGTCGTTTACAATGCCCACCGCTTCCTGGTGCCGGGATACGAAGTTCTTTCGAGGAATCGTTTTAAAAGAATTCGTGATGCGGGTTTTTAATTATAGTGTTACCAAAACACGTGTTGCGATGAAGGAAGGCGTACAATACTGAATAGTAATGATCGTAGTGTTGGGGATAACAGGAGCTGTTGATGGTTTCAATGAGATTTCGTTTGATTTGGAAAATAACTCTTAAGTACGTACTTATATATTTCGCGTTCTAGGACTTGAAAGGCATATTATGCTGATGTTGTCACGGCTGCTGTCTAAAGATTGTAGATGTCATGAATTTCCACAGTGTCCACACTAAATATGTATAGGAAACCAGTGACTGATTGTGATTTACTCAGTACCAGGAGATTCAAAGTAATCTTCCTTGAATATTGAGGATAGCACACTAAACATGGAAAATGATGTTTAGAAAATATCGAAAAAAATAATTGAAGACAATACTTTTTTGTTTCAGCCGTAAAGCAGTTCGCTGTGTTTCGAATTGAAGGGAAAGGTAGGCCAGTGTAATTACTGGGCTTGGAAGGCATTTCACCTTAGGCGTCAGGATGACAACGCACTTGCAATACCAAGAAGAGTTATTGTAAGTGTCTATAGACGACGATAACTACTTACCAGTAGGTGGGCCGTCAGATTGTTTGTCGTCTTGTTGCATAAAAAAGACAAGAAGAGAAAGACGACGAAAGTAATAATTTTGTATATAAATAAGGTCTAAAAACAAAGATGAAGGCTTTCCATTTAAAGGCTCTACACTGAAAAAAATTACAACTGAACTTTCGAGTACCTGTGGTTCAAAAAATGACTGCATAACATAAGGCGGCTTCAATCCAAAAATAAAGTTTCTTATAGATGCACCGTTTTGTTAAATCGAATAAACTATAATTACACCTCGCAAAATTTTGGTTATTACAAGTGTAGCCGAAATAGTTTGATTAAATATTTTTTTCAGTGTATACCGGAATTGTTTTGCTGAGCCAAAATGAAAGCCTATTAGAAATATCAGAGTCCAAAGTGGTACAACATAGGATTGATTAAAATCAACGAGATGAAAATTACCGTTTCAAAATTATGTATTTGCATCATAATTAGAAGTCTCGCTTTCTACAAGCAAGTACTTAACCGATAAAATAGCGTTATCATTACTTGTTCATCGGATTACACACGAAACTGCTATTTCTAGATCTTCGCAGGTTATTCAAATATTATGGAAATATTCGAGCGTTCAAACATTGCGTGGACAGAAGACGCACCACCTGTATAAGCAGTACCTTCTCGTTGCCCAATAACATTTCTAGGTCACTCTTGTTCTGTGTGTGTAACGGGCTTAGCCGCGAAATTAATTTTTCAAGCTTTTCAACACAAATATCTTTATATCTTTTTTATTTTATTTGAATGATAGGCATCGCGAATATGAAGAAGGCTGAACGATGTTTGGATCTATAAAAAGACGTTGCAAGTGAGGAAATGTATCTTTTAAGGTCCGTTTCACTTTTTGTTGATTTTTAAAATTCACAAATGTTAGTCCAACACAGGGAGGGACAAAATTATTAAGTCACCATGACATTTAAAGCAATGTGTAGTTTAAAAAGTTACGCGGATTTGAGAAGTCCTGTTTTTTTTTTGTCCAAATATCTACATCAGATCTTTAGTAAACATTTAATGAGATGGACTTGATGGGAGCTGTTTTCAATACAATCACATCGATATCTTACACATCGCGCAGGAATTGAGGTACTGATAAAATAAAAAAGCAAAATAAGTGTTGAATACGTCACAATTTGCAAACAGCTAAGTACAGGGCATTTGGAGGAATTCATATCTTTTATCTCCAGAATGTCATAAGCGCAATACCGTGGGATGCGAGTAATAAGTAGTAGCCTTTATGCGAGGGCTACTACTTATTACTGCTAGGAGGAGCGTTTGCTTGTTTGGACACTGAGTGACAAAAAATATAGACGAATATATGGATATTCTACTTTAGTATCTATCAAAACCAAAAACTCCAGAGAAAGTATACCTTAGATATTCAGCATCCTTTCAGTTTCCCATTGTTACACTTGGACCTTAAGATAAACAAAAACGCGTAAAATGAAAGTCATGTATATCTACATGTCTTTCATTCTACTAAGCTACTAATCCAAATATAGTTACATACTTTGTAAAGTAGCAATCTACGAATTGTTTACATACTTGCTAGTCAAATACAAGTATTCAGGGCATTTCCATACTGTATAGTACCTACTGAGCCACATCAATCCGGCTATAGAAAAAACATTATTACTTATAAGTTAAGGTTTAATATTGCTAGAACACTTGCCAGTAATACCGGGCATGATTTTGATTTAGTGTAGAAATGTATTGATAGTCTACAGCGGCGTATTGATAACGTTTATTTTCAAAGCCATAAGGTAGATATTACCAGTTCGTTTGATAGCACTTATAAGTTTATTTTGTTTATAAAGTCCATTTTTGCTTAGCCGTGTGACTGCTTTTGTTATGCTCGTGGTATATTCACCGCACGGTTTCGTCCAAGCCATTGTGAACCGACAATGAAGACACGTCCTTGCCACCATTATGGGTTCCATACAAGTTAATGTGTTATGAGTAATGGCGCATCGATTTCATGTCGGCTATTTGTCTTTAGACCGCATTAGTCCGTTCTTAATGAATGTAAATTGTACAGTCGCCAGACAAAATAAAATTACATGCGCGATTTATTTTGTAAAAAGTAAAAAACTGTGATGTTTATGAAAACATTGTGCGCTATACTTTATGACTCAAAATTAAATAAATCATACAACAGACAACGCGCACCCTATCACCTGAAAACTAGTTAGTAATATAATCTTCAATTTTGTTTGAATTATAATATACAAGGTGTTAGCATGATAACATAGTCATTTAAATGCTATGGAGTTATCAAAAATTCAAAATTGTTAAATTAATTTTGAAATTTTTTTATACATTTTGTTTTACTAGCCGAACTGTTTGTATGAAGAAAAGAGATGTTCTATTATTAAAATAGGTAAAATATGCAGATTAGCGTTTAATTGCCCATTTTCTTTTTATTTGCTTTGTTGAGTGGATCAAAACAACAATTTACAAAAAAAAAAAAACGACAACAAAGCCAAATATTCATCATGGTGGCTATGTCACTTTGGTGACGTTTAGACCCGTTTAGTTGACTTCTATGTCGTCCGCCATGTTGCCATATTGAATAACGGGGAAATCGACAAAAAATTTCAACTTTGAAGTTTTCAAAAAAACCCCATTTGCTGTAGCTCCACAATTCCTCGACACTCCGCATTCCATCTCTACGAGTATCGGGATCCTTGGTGTTGATATCTCTAGCGACGTGCAGTTCCGCAGTCATTTGGAGGATAAAGTTAAGCTGGCATCCAAGAAGCTTGGTGTGCTCAATAGAGCGCGGCGGCATTTCACTTCGGGGCAAAGACTGTTACTGTATAAGTCTCAAGTCGGGCCCCATATGGAGTACTGCTGCCATTTATGGGCGGGAGCGTCTCGATACCAGCTTGGACCATTTGACGTGCTCCAAAGACGCGCTATGAGAATTGTCGACGATCCTGAGCTCACCAGCGGTATTGAACCTTTAAGGAGAGATTTTGCCTCCTTGTGTGTGTTCTTCCGTTTGTATAACGGGGCGTGTTCTGAGGAATTATTTGACATGATGCCCACGACTTCTTTCTATCATCGCACCGCTCGCCACCGACAGGGAATTCATCCTCACAAATTGGAACCAAAGTGGTCGCGTACTGTACGGTTTCAGAGAAACTTTCTCCCGCGTACGCTCAAGTTGTGGAATGAGCTCCCTGCAGAGGTTTTCTCGAATGAGTACAGCATGGGGTTCTTCAAAAAAGGCGTGAAAAGGTTTTTACAGGGTCGGCAACGCGCAAGTGACAGCCCTGGTGTTGCAAGCGTCCATAGGCTACGGTAACCGCTTACCATCAGGTGGGCCGTATGCTTGATTGCCACCTTAGTAGTATAAAAAAAAAAAAAACTTTTGTACAAACAAAATGTGCATGAAAACGAATTATTAATATTGTTCCCGGATTCAGAAGCTTTTACCAGATTTTTTGAGATGAATACTTGGCCCGATATGAAACATCTCCTTTTAGTAGTCTTTATACCTACCGACATGAGATTTCGATGTAATGTTTGTTCTTCAACAACAAACGTAATCTTATTTCATACTGAGACAATATTACGTCGCGCTAAGGTATTTTAGGCACGTTTAAATGTCAAAAATCTGTACTTGACCCTGTTTGTTAAGCTCTACACAAACTGAATTATAATGAGGTAGGTACTGTATGTTCTAAGGGCTTACATTTTTTTTGTGACGGAGTAAAACTTTAACATATATAAGTACTTCTTCGGAAAAACAATACATAATAAAAGAAAGACTGCCATGTCATTGTTTTATAGTAAGTGCAATATCACATATCACGTTACCTGTCCACAGAGTAGATGGAATAGAAAATCAATTGTTATGTATCATTATTAGTGGAAAGTTAATGGTAATCCATTGACTAATGCATCCTTTTTAAACTCATAACGAAAAAAGAGGGGTGTTATAAGTTTGACGTGTCTGTCTGTGTATCTGTGTGTGAATATCTGTGTGTCTGTCTGTGGCGTCGTAGCTCCTAAATGAATGGACGGAGTTTGATTGTTTTTTTTAGTTTGAAAGCTGACGTGATCTGGGTGTTTTTTAGGTATAACTTGTGAAGATCAGTTCAGGCGTTTGATGACTGTCAGCTCATTTCCTACTTAACAAAAGGGTTTTACTAACTTGCACAGATCTGATTGATTTGAAATTTAGTTTACTGTTACTTCGGTTGTGTTTTCAAGACTTCCTAACCTTGAACTGATCCTGTACTGTCGAAAATAGTCTGCGGGATGCTCAATTCTTCAGAAACTTATTGGAGATATAGCGTGTTTGGGCTCATAAGAATAGTCTCAATGAGATTATGTTACATAGATGATTAATGACACCGGGGGTAACTTAATATTTTCAATTTGATATTATTTATTTATTTATTTATTGCGTGTCACATTACATAATATTAAGATGGTACATTTTTTAGTTAGGTATACATGTGACGCCCTGTGAGGGCATAGCAACATAAGAGGGCTCTTTTTTCATATGAATTATATAAATGCTACATACAACATAACATAATAATTATTAACTAACAAATAAGTTAAGAATAAATTCATTTAAATTATTAATCCCAACCAAATAAAATTAATTAAATTTATCTCAAAATAGAAATCATTAACATATAATTCTCTAAGTCACTATTTATCGTAAATACCTTTGAAATAACAATGTCATAAACATAATTAACATTAAAATAATTTGATTATAAGATTTAAATAATTACCATTACATAATTCATTAAAATAAGTCACAATTTATCGTCATAAAATTCTTTTAAATCGTAATAACATTTATTTATCAGAAATGTTTTTAATTTTCGGCTAAACTGTATTGAACATTCTAAGTTTGAATAAGTCTAAATTTGATATTATGTATTATCGCTATCACTTATTGTGATTAAAACACTATGATTTAATACCTCCTTATCACAATATATTAAGTATGATAATCCACAGGTATCTTCCAATACCCGTTACCTCTCATCGGCATCAATAAATTTTATGTGACATCAATACCGTATCATGTTACGAGTGCGGTCCCATTTGGGATCACACGTATAAATTTTGTTCGGGAACGCAACGCCCTATAGAATAACCCATTCGAATTAGGTTAATTGTAGGTTTAGTAATTAGTTTGGTGTTCCTATCATAAAAATATGCTTTTGTTATAGTTTGTTTATTATCGGTAGTAAAGCCATATACATTTTTAACGATTATTGGCCATTAGTTAGGATTTCTGACTATTGATTAAATTAAGAAAATAGTCCCGTTTTAGAATATTATGAGAACACCGTAAGATAGCGTACTTTTACTGTCAAGAAATATGAGGTCTCATAAAAATAATAGCATGTTTTTTTTTATTTATCAGGGGTTCTTTAATATGTTTTTTTTTACTTATTTTTTTTTTTACTTTGTTTACAGCTGCTTAATCTGTGAAGTATCAAAATATGGATACAGTAGATTTTCTATTGTATATGATAACCGGCGGGGTATTAAGAGACGAACATAAAATCATATTTTATTAATCCTCCTATTCGTAAAATTTCATTTAAAACTTTAGAATCGTAATTCTATTGCTAGGGGGGCAGCATTTTGGTACGTTTAAATCTAAGCTAATCAAATTTATCCCATCAAATCAAAGCATTCACTGCTTCTCTTGCACCTATTTCATCCCGTAAAGCAGTTCGCTGTGCTTCGTATTGAAGGGAAAGGTAGCCGGAAAGGTACTGGGCATGGAAGGCTTTTCATCTTAGGCTTCAGGATGATAACGCACCTGCCAAGTGTCTATAGACGACGGTAGCCACTTAGCACCGGGTGGGTTTGTCATGTAGTTTTTTTATACAACTATATGACAAACAAGCTGACGGCCCACCTGGTGGTAAGCGGTTACCGCCGCCTATAGACACCTGCAATAACAAGGGAAAAATCACTTGGTGTTACAGGTGTGCGTTGTCATCCTGAGGCCTAAGTTGAAATGCCTTCCATGCCCATAATTACACTGGCTACCTTTCCTTTCAATCCAAAACACAGCGAACTGTTTCACGGCTGGAATAAGAAAGGCAGTGGTACATACCCAGACGACCCTACATACGGGCCTACCACCTAGTTGTGAAAAAAAACACTGTATCTACTGTTCTATTAAAAAGAATGTGCATCGTAGCATGCTATACGCCAGGGCCCTAATTCTCTTATTTTAAACAAAGCGCTATCCTTTTGTTATTCCACTGTTATTCTATTGAGACACCTGTCAAAATAGGTATTCTACAAAAAATTTAACAGTTCTAATAAAATAACAACAGTGTCTCGTCGCTATGGCTATGGGATAGCTATTGCTTTGCAATGGCGTCTCAATGGTACTGTAATCAATGTTGCCTGTTAAAACGTACTATTTTCATCTATGAATCTTTATTTGTTTTCATAAGCTAAAATAATCGAATTATACATTAAATTAACTGCCACATAATCAAGTATTATTACTTGTTGACGGCAGAAAGAGGCTTTGTGTTTAAATGAGCGATTTATTAAATAAAAAAGAGTAAATTTACATTGAACATAAAATAATAATTAATTCATGACAAAACAAGATAACAACACCCGTGTCGTATTATATTGCAATGGTTGTAAATTAGCAGACTTGGGCCCCAGGTGAGACCGCGGCCTGCGCGTAAAGTTCACCTGTTGACAGATAGTGGGTAAACAGGTGTCAGTGCGTTACAGCCCGTTATAAAAAACGGGCCTACGCGCGTAAAGATTCTATTTAGAGGAACGGAACTTCGACATAAGTTATAGCGATAACAAGTAGGCAAGCGTGAATCGAACTTTCTTTGTGTAAGGTTCCGTAGATAACATTTCTGGAAGAATGATAGCATTATACTTGGACTTCAGTTAAATTTAAATACAGCACTGCTTTTCATTACAGTCGGCAATCCGAGCAGAAAAGGACAGATGACAGGTGATTTCACATTTCTAAAATCGTTCTCTTATATCAAATTGTTCTTTCGTAATTTAGTACGAAGTATGTAGAGTTCTTACAAGCAAATCACGAAAGAACAGTTTTAATTCCAAATTGTGAAAAGTTTTATATTTAGGTAATACTCAATTAATGCACTTGATAAACCGAATGTAGTAGAATGCATCTTCTTGCATGCTTTTTTGTATTTATTTATTTTCCAGACAGTAGTAGTTTGACAAATCCGACATTTTTTATCTTTTTCCTATTCGTATTGAGAGGAAGAGATTACTTTTGACTGAATTTGAACTTAGTCAAGCATTAAAACAAAAGCCACTATAATTTTTTTTAGCCCACTTATATATTTAAAAATACTGTCATTGTCAATACTTTGCACCGGAAAACATATTTTTTAACTTTAAGGGTACTCAAAGCTTGAGTTATCTATGATTTTAATCAGGCAATAGTTAGGACTCCGATATTTAGCGCTGGTGGTAGGTAACTCTCAAAAGCTCTGAATTAGAAAAAGCGTGTTGCGATCTTTACCAAGATAGTTAGTACTGCTATGTCTTACAACAATTACACTAATAACTACAGTTAATTTAGTATAGTACCTACTTACACAGATAGCATCGAAAATATAAGCGTGACGCGGGCTTTTGTGCGTTTACTAAGGATCCATAATTGAATCAATTAACATGTTAGTCGCGGTGGCAATTTTAGCGGTACGTCTAATACGAAGTTAGATTAGAGAAACGAAGTCGCAATTACTCAAAATAAAAATATAACTGTAAATTTATATTTTATTGCAATTGTAGGCGTTGTTTCGTGCAATTAATATTGTATTTTGGCGTAAGTTTTGACAGGAATGCAAAAGAATTAATATTTTAAAATGAGTGCCGTAACAATAATGTAGAGAAAAATCATTTTTATACAACTAGATGACAAACGAGCTGACGGCTCACCTGGTGGTAAGCAGTTGCCGCCGCCTTTAGACACTTGCAATAACAAGAAAAAATCACTTGATATTGCAGGTAATTATACTGGCTACCTTTCCCTTCATCCGAACACAGCGAACTGTTTCACGGCTGAAATAAGAAAGGCAGTGTTACCTACCCAGATGACCGTACATACGGGCCTACCACCTAGGGAACCATAGCCAACCATAATGTTAGTTTGTGCGATACTGACTTGTCTTGATTTTTAAGGAGGAGATCTTATTGTCTGTATATTTTTTTTATGTATGTTTGTGATTTTGTAATGTAGGATAACTAAGAACCCGTTGCTGGTTGAGTGCTTTTCCTACCATGTTTGTATCCTAGCACTTTGTATCCTATCCTTCAATAAAACACATGTAACGTTTTCATACCATTCTGTCTACCTACGTATTTTTCAATAAATAACGTAACTTAGCCTCAAATTCAACAGCAGCATACACACACACACACGCACAGCAGCAGAGCCGTCTTTAACCTATTGGGGGCTCTGGGCACTTTATTATTTAAACCGACTTCAAAAAAAGAGTAGTTTATCAATTCAATTTTTTTGTACAATATACCTATACATCCATATTTCCATAGAATTTAATCAAAATCTTAATTTCCAAAAAGGGAACTTGGGGCCCCATGGATCGCGGGGCCCTGGGCACTTGCCCACAGTGCCTAATGGAAAAGATGGGCCTGCACAGAAGGTTAATATTTGTATAAAAAGTTAAACTTATTATGTAACTCACAGTTGAAATAACTAATAAAAAAAACTAGGAGCGTTTACCATAATACGTGAACATACACGCGACAAGAACCATGAGTTGAATATTTAATAATTTTCAACATATTTTTGTTTGGCTTGTGATTATTATCCAAAGCATGGTCTTATTAAATTTCTAACGTATTATTTCAATAATTTATGTGTGTCGAATCTTAAGATTTTCTGTCCTTACCTAATTATTATGATTCAGAAATCAAAGTTGAATTATGTATGTAATCTTTGAAACTTTTGAAAAGTTCTCAAAAAGCAAGTAACCAGATAAGTTTATCTTATCTTATCGTGTTGCTATGATAAAGTAACAGTGCACCTCTATCCATTTTAGCCACCACCAAAAATCAAAACGAGCTTTTCACAATAATGAATAGATCGAGCTTTCAATAATGCAATTTGATTACGTAGTGTGTCAAGCACTCAGATCTTGATCTGAGGTCAAATGCTCTATCTAGGTATACATCTATCTGCCATAATACAAAATATTTAATTAGGTAAGATTCAATTGACATTGCGCTCACATAAGAGTTCAAAATACTTAAAAATTAGAAAAACAAACATTTGAATTATGCAACGTTTTACGTAACAATTTTCCATCGGGTTTATGTTAATCGTGAAATCATGCGAGGCACGTGTCCCGCGTATTACGTCGTTCAACAAAAACCATCATAAATTCTGGGTAGTGTATCATTTTACACAAAAAATTGTGACACACACCAACACGTAGAAATTATGCTGTGGACCATCTTACGCGGTTTCGGCTAACTTTTTGTTACATAGCAAGGTCTATGAAATATAATTGGCGGCTTCCAAGAGGTGGTACAGCACTAACGGTCGAATGGAGAAGTACATGTGCGAAGTCATCTAGCTAGTGCAGCTTGACGCACCCTGTTCTAACAGATTTGACTTTAGGTATCCAAATAAACATATACTACCAATTATAAGAACCGAACTTCGTGCACGAAACTGTTTTCCTATGTCAATAAAAAGATATATTAAGTTACCGGATATTTGAATATATTTAAATTAAAACTAAAGTCATGGCTAGTGGTAAATTGTTTTTATAGTTTGACAGAATACTTTAATCATAAAAGATTGTATAAAATTTGATAATTTATTGATATATTTTGACATGCTCATTTAAATAATAGTAATTGTCCAATATTGTAAACATTGACATAATAATAAAATATAATAATTCATTGATTTTTGGACCAAAATTTTGCATGCCAGTTTCTGGTATACGTGTCATGCACTTATGTGTTCATTTGACTTATTAAGATCAATTTTACCTACCATATTCTCGCAAAATAAATTTCTTGATTCTTGAAAATTAGTAACATGTAAAGATGTCATTTATCTTTGATAAATTTAGAAGTTAACTGTCGTTACTATTTGCTTAAATCAAGATTCGAATGTTATACCTTAGCCTTAGGTGATGTGTACAGGCGGCACTTCCAAAAATACGACAGTTTCAAAAATAAATAAAATTAATACGTAGGTATATTGAAAAGTAGGTACTTCTAATGCAAGTTTTGTAAAATATCAATAATAAAGGACAGTTTAATGCTAATCAATGGCAGATAAACAGTGATTATGTTAATGCTTAATCAGGTATCTTCTCAACTCGTCCTCAAGGCAAACAACATCTATAAGCGATGTTGCATACAATTAATTATTTATAAATATTATGAGCGTTTAAGGGCAAAATAGTAGGTACTTATAAAAGTAAGCAACAAAGGCATTAACCCGTGAAGCATCAGATTCCAGACACAATGATTTTCAATTGCTAAAGCCCTCCGGTGGGATAACGCCGCTTGAGGGATAAAGTAACAGAATTCTATTTAAGCTAGTGGCTGTCCGCGGCTCCTCCCGCGTGGATGTGGTTGTCAAAAGATAGCCTATGTTTTTTCTTAGGGTGTAATCTATTTCTATGATAAAATTACTGAAACCGCATGAATGCACCAACCCGCATTAGACCAGTGTGGTGGTGTTACGGCCCAAACTCCTCATGTGTCCTCCTTGTAGGAAGGCCTGAGCCCAGCAGTGGGACGCATATAGGCTGGCGATGGTGATGTTATTGACGACCAGCTGACAGACTGGTCGATACCCCTAACTACAGGCAACTCAGTAAATTTTTCCTGGTTCAAACGCCCGTAGGATGATGAAAGAACGTGCGTGAAAAGGCATCATTTGGTCCGGCAAGATGGAGGATGGCTGTCACCGCCTATGGACTCTTCTTACCGCTGTCATCAGGTGGTGTGACGTCACATGCTCTGCTTTGTATTTATAAAATACGGGATTTTCAGGACTAAGTAGGTATATCCAAGAGCCTGTTGGATTTGACTGGCAAAACCTAATCTATTTCAACTAATTATTTGTGTTAATGTTAGAATAAACGGAACGTAACAAGACTAGCAAATGCCAAAGTGAACTTGTCATTCAATCCCCACTCGAGGTTCTTTCATTCGTAATATCTCGTCTCATCCAAATCACTGTCATTGCTCTCTCTCTCTTCTTTCTGCTGTGCTAGGAGTCACTCTTGATAACTTCCTAGTGAAAATAATGAAACTGAAAATAATTATCATTGGTCTTTCGTAATTACGTATTTTATTCAACAGCTCAAACCTATAAAAAGCAATAGCAATAGCAGCACGTTAAGGACAAGCCTTTATAGTGATATGTCAATTACTCAATATTAATATTAGTTCGGCCATCGGCAGTGACATCAATGGCGGACAAGGTCGCCTGGGTCTACCTGCCCTTTGTCGGATCATTAGCACTTAGCCTGCGTCTTTAATTGCATACTTTGGTAACTGAAATTGTTAATTTACATAGTTATTTAAGTATCTTCTTAATATGTTAACTGAACGAGAATGAAAATTCAAACTAAGATAATAAACTTATCTCTAAGCTTTCATAGAATTCATTCATCGTACTTGATTTACTATTGAGTGAAAAATCAACCTCAATGTTATTGTTTAAGTGCCGTTTTTAGGTTAACTAAATAAATAAAATAAAATAAAATAAATAAATAAATAAATAAATAAATAAATAAATAAAAATATGTAACATATATTGACATCGTTTTTTTATACACAGCACGGCAAATGACTCAACACCACCTAATGTAGAGCGGCAAGAAGAGTTCATATGCGAAGACAGCTAGTGCAGCTCGAAACATGCTTTCTCACGCCTCTTTTTAAAAAACCCATGTAATAATAGAATAGATAAGAATAGATAAGTAATATAGTAGAGAGGTATATTCAAGAGAAGTAGAGAATGGTGGTGTTTACCCCTCAAATGAGTGTTCAACTGGGGTATTACCACCACCACACAACACAAACAGCAAGCAGTTTTTTTATCCTCGAAAAGTTTCAGTTAATTAAAGTTTATATGATTATTGTAAGCTGTACCTTATGGTATCTTATTTAATCTTACCTCATGTTAGTATGTGGATAGTTGGTAACTATGTATTTAAATATTATTTTTACCTATACCCTAATATCAAGACTGTTTTCTTTTGTAAATATTGTGTATTTCCATTAGCATCACTATAAATATTGCTTGGTTTTTTTCAATACAGTGTTGATCTGTCTAGAGTTTCTTTGAAGTTATGTATTACTAATTACAAGTTGAGTTGTGTACATTTTTATTGACTTCGGCTGTCTATGTAACAAAAAAAGAAAAATAAACATTGCCGCTAAAAGAATACTACTTTGAAGTATGTGGTAATATTTTATTCCTGTAGTAGTCCCTTACTTACTAAAAGACTCTTTGCTTTCTAATAAGCTCTTTTAATTCTAATAAGAAAGGAGGGGGGCTCATCTCATAATGTTGTCAACATAAGGTTTTCCCTTGATTTACCAAAGGTGCTAAGTGCATCTTTAAGCTACGGTAACAGCTTACCATCAGGCGGACCGTAGGTATGTTTGTTTCCCACCCTTTAAGTATCAAAAAAAATAAGAAATACTATATATAAAAATGGTACTAAACATATTTCAATTTCCAATCGAGTCTTAAATAATTTTATGCACCAGTAATAAAGGTATAACATTTTGAACACCAATAAAAATGTGTGCATTTTATGTTTTTGTTAAATTCTTATATCCTAAAGGTCAGTTTCTATTTTTTTTCTATTTCTAAGTGGTTGTCGATAAATCTGTATTTTATTCCATTATAGATATTAATTTGATTAATGAGAGGTCTGAGACTCTTGAGTTAGTTCTCGCCTTGACACTCGATGGTTAATGGTATTAATAAATATAATTTAAGTGTTATATACTGACATAGATAAAGACCAATAAAAATATTTTTATGTCGTTTCATATGTAATGCTTGATTTATTTGTTTGAGAATATCTATCGATGTCGTTTACAGTAGTTGTGTAACTGTTATGGTATTAACTGGCTTCTGCCCGTGGCTTTCGCCGCATGAAAGAAGAATTCTCAATGAATTTGTATCGGAAAACGTCAAATTAAGGTGACATATAAGTGTTCGGAAGTACGGACAAATAAATTTGTCAGCTTTAGACCAACTTTAACAATAGAAATTTAGATCTTCTTTATTTGGTTACGTTATAAAACAGTCGGATGATAATTGTTTGCGGCATTGTGACAAACCTCCGTGGTTTTTTTCGATGCTTATTAGCAGTTATTGCTTTGATGTATTTTTATTTTGACAACAAAAAAACAAAAGTAAAATATTATGTAAGACTGTTTATTGATAGATTGCATTCGTAACTTAACTAACTGCAGTAAAGGAAAAGCAAGCTTCTACTTTTTCTTTTATGTTAATTTGCGAGAATTCATAAATAATTAATCAAGTAAATTAGTTACGTAGTCAAAACGTGGACAGGGGTGACTCATACACATCTGCGAACACAGGCCGAGCCTTAAATGAGCACATAATTAAGTTATCATAGTCAGACACAGGTTGTTCAATTATACTTATTGAGATTAGAGGGAGAGAAAGATACATCTAACGATATTTTCAACCAGATTGTTGAAGCAGGTACTTACAGAGAGATTGTAGCGAAATAGTAACTTGTCTTCTGGTATTAACAAAAACTTGCAAAGAGATTACATAGAATCTAAATTTAGTTAATTTAAGCAAATTAGATACAGAATGCGTGAGCGAGACTTTAGTTAAAGATTTCTATTTATAAAAACACATACAAATGTAAATTATTTTGCATTAGCATATTTTTAACAGAAGGGCTTTCATCGATCTGAATATAGGAATATCAAAGTATGAAGGCCGCTAAATATAATTATCAGATCATTTATTTATTTATTTATTAGGACAACCAACAAGGCTTACACTATTACATTCAATAGTAATTTTAGGCATAAAAGTATAAACTAAGTGCAGTCTTAATTAAAGGTTGCCACGGCATGCAGTGGTGGGCTCTTCTTCTTACGATAACTAATTATGATAAAATTTTATATAGATGTAGTTAATAACTAAAACATGAGTTGCTTAAACAAAAGATACTTGATGTAATCTAAATTAACTATGTGGTTTTGACAGATAGGGCCGGACGCGAAACTATAAGTTCCTTTGGGCAAAAGAACCTATAATTTCACGTTTATACTTTCCTGGTTTATCGGAATAAATATCAACGTTTCACTGTCTAACCAAAATATTATGTTGTCTTTGAATTCTAAGCATAGTGGCATGATGACCCAGGTTGGTTCTGCAACCTTTGATCGCGAACGGAACGAACCTACTAAGGCGAGGCAATTTGCTTGGAATATTGAGACTGACTAAACTTAGTAAAAAGGGGCAATCCACGGACCCATTGATTAATTTATATAAAAACATGTGATCATTACATGAGATCATTTACACGTATAGTTCATCTACTCGTATACAAAGTGTTAAGGGAAGATTATGTTTCTTGTCAAGAGGTACATTTGAAAGTTTGACACCTCTCAGACCACTTTTTTTTCCGATTAGACATTTTTATTTTGTCTTATTATTGATAATAATAATATTCATACCTACACTCACACCTATTATCTAGCCCAAAGTAAGCATTATTAAGAGCTTGTTCATAAGGATACTAGATAACGGATAAATATTGATAATAATATGTATATAAATATTAGAAATATACTAAATAAAAATATAAACATCCATGACTCGTGAAAAAATGCTCGTATTTATCATACAAGCATTTTCCCGTACCGGGATTCGAACCCGGCACCCCTGACCGAGCAGCCCGTATAGCAGTACAGACCACTCGGCCAGCCGGTCGTCACATTAATTTAATAAAAAGATTTTCACACCCTCGTGACGACCCTACATAGTGCATACTATCGAGTATCTTAGGACACACTACAGTCATACTAAACTCTCTCACACACACACACACAAAACCCCGCGCACATACTACATCGACCCCCGGCAGCCCCTTTCGGCATTCTGTAACACCCGGGACACAGATTTTATGAGTTACTTATTATCTTTACGGTCCATAGGTTTTGTTCACGTAGGACAAAGGCAACCTTTTATCCCTTCAATTTCGTACATTATTTTCAATTATAATAATACTAAAAATACGACCCGATTTGGATTCACAGCCTGCTCCTGTCTCTGGTCTTATAGCGGTTTATCAGAATAATACTTTGATATTAATAGAATGTGTAAATCATATAATGAAATATGTTGTGACAGTGATATATTTTATGATAGCCTCCCGTCTTTCAAAAGGATGTTGATAAAAAAAACCTATCGTTAGTTATTGTTCTATAAATTTGTTTAAATCGACTTTACGCTCAATGTCTGTCAAAACGATGTGTACAGTAGTCATAGGAATTCAGATCTGTTTTCTGTATCTGTACCTATAAAATAAATAAATAAATAAATATATATTCAAAAACATCTGACAGGCGCTCACTGAGATCATAGAACTATGATCGGAGGTTGCTCATATTTGTAGATCTTTAGAATTATCGGCCATTACGTCATAAACACTATCTTTAAATATTGACTAATTTAAACAATGTGTACTATAGCAATTGTTTAATATGCACGCCAATGAAATAAGGAAAACAATGAAAAATAAGTTGACTTTGCGTTGAACATTCAAAGAAAATATTCTTGCGTAATTGTTTTAAAGTAGGTAAGTTTAAAAAATACATTAATATGTGTCAGACATCACATCATGATAATCATCACCAGCCTATATACGCCCACTGCTGGGCACAGACCTTCCTACATGGGAGAAACACATGAGGAGCTTAGACCATAACTAGGAGTTGGGGTTAAAGCGGTTGCAGTAACAACCGGGACCTACGGCTTAGCGTGCCTTCCGAAGCGCGGGTTTCAGACATACCTATCATCAATAATAAATACAAACACTTATTTCAATTTCTTACAATATCGAAAAAGCATAAGAAATTTACTATGGAATATGAAAAATATGAAAACGTAGACCTACAACTTTTTAGTAAGATTAATTAAATGCAACTCAACAAACTTGCTTACAGTCATTCTAATTACCTAAGCATCATAATTATGTATTTGTATGACAATATTGTACGTATATGCATACTGTAAATCACGCATTAGAATAGATATGCAGTCATCTCTGTAGAAGTTTAGTGTATTTTTTAAATATAGGATTGGTGAAAACGACAATAAATTATAACATGGGCAATATTAGTCTATGGAAAAATTTGCAACTATCAAATACATCTTATTCATTTGTAAATTTCTTGACATTGGTATGAAATAACATAACATTGGCTTATTAGAAAGTTGCAAAACATTTTCAGTGTTGTCGTCCACCCTGTATATGAACGAACTTTTCCAGTGTATCACAGAATTTTAATTTCGACATAATTAATTAATGTTGGATTAAAATAGCTGAATGTTAATCTGTTCTTTTTATGGCAAAGAATATGTACACGCTAATGCGAAATGGTTTTAATTCCAATATTTAGTAAAAGTAGAATAAAATCATTATTATGTGTTTATTATTCCAAAAACAATTGCGTTATATATTTGTTACTAATACTGTTAGTAAATAGCTACTTATATAAAAAGTGAAACTCCTTTGTCAAAATTACGGCAATTTAGAATAAACAAAGCCATAAAAACACTCAAAAAATGCAATTATTAGTCAATGTTGGTGTATAAAAACTATGCAATTAAGATAACTGACTCATGCTTTTATCACGCTTTGTAAAAAATTGTAGTTACTGCTTACTTACACATATTAGGAATTAGAACAATGGCTAATAAAGATGTCCGTGACTTAATTTATCGATAAAGATACGAATAACGAGGAAAACATATACAAATCCAATTTTTTTGGTTGTATTTTAGTTTACGTCAGAAAACAAAATACCTATTTATTTTGTGATTAGATGGACACAAAAAGCGACTATATTCGTTTGAGTATGTGATATGATGACACGTGTAATTAATTAAATGTGTATGTTTTAGTAAAAAAGACGACCATTAGGTCACCTTAGCTGACATGATCACAACACAAACATTAACTTAGTGTGACGTGCGTGGCGAAACAAAAACAGGATAGCAAATTCTTTTTAAAATTACAGTTGGAATGAATCTCATCTATAATTATGTATATTTTCAATCGACTTCAAAAAGGAGGAAGTTCTCAATTCCATGTAAATTCCATATTCTTTTTTTATATACTACTAAGGTGGCAATCAAGCATACGGTCCACCTGGTGGTAAGCGGTTACCGCTGCCGTTTTGTGTGTATGTTGCACTATATCTTCGGCAAATTAAAACCTACTTCGATAATTCTTTTATGTCTGAAAGAGTTTACTATTGGTTCTATTTTGAATCTGAGGAAGATCTTCGGAAATAGAGAACTGAGCTCTTTAACAACTAAAGTTAAACGGCATAAAAAACAATACAAATATACTTCAAACTGCCACTGAAAGACAGACAAGGCAATAATCCTGACGGTCATCCATCTAGAAATAAATTTCCAAGATAAATCATCACTAAATAGGTATAATGAACAAAAAAATAAGCAAAACTATAAAACATATTATCTCAATTAAAGACAATATTGGTTCACTTTCTCTGTAACAAACTACTTAGTTGGTGTTAGGCTGTTTCAAGAAACAACAGGAAAAAAACATGTATATTTTTTAAAAGAATAGTTTAAGTTGTATAGTTTTGCAGTGAAATATTTTGTAAACGATTTTAGAAAGAAGATTTTCAATTCGTTTCCGTTATTTAAAAAAAAACAGTAAATAAACAAACCGTGAAATCTCCGCAACAAGCACAGATGAAATATTTCTCCGAGTTATCAACAAAAATTAAAAAGTTTCTGTCGCACTATTATGACGTTCAATTCGATGACTCGCGCACATGCGCACGAGCAACCTTCACGGAGGCGTCTCGCTGACTGGGCGCGCGGAAAACCGCGAGTTTTTCACCGGGAAAACTGTTTACTTTTTAATGATGCGCTTTTTGTACGGCGGCGGGTTGGCTTCCGTTCTTTAAGTCATGGCAGATTTTAGTAGTAGTCATGTTTATACTGTTTTGCCCAAAAAGCACCTCCGTTATGGTTATCTGTCTGTTGAATTCTTGAATCTCTCTCACTCATCTACTAATTACAGGCAAAACTCGTGTGTATGACAAGTGAGTTATAAGTTTGATAAGGTGGCAAAACAATTGGACATAGACTTATTTGAAACTAGTTTTCCGAGTGCGAGCCGGTTACTTAAAAGTATAGAACTTAGATTTTGAATAAAACGATTGAGTTGTTATCTTTTATGGACTCACTTCGCTGCAACTATGACTATACCTACTGGAGACATATTTTTTAATACTCATTTGTGTTTAAAATTACCCATGTTGTTTGTATTAGTAGATACCTTTCATTGGCTGTGTGCTTATATCGACTTTGTCTTATGTATTTAAAGCAGTTGATCTTTCAATAAGATAAATAAGAAATAAGAAAAATAAAATATCTTTAAGTAAACTGAAGCATGTTGAGTATAATTTAGATTAATGTTTAATAAATATTTAATGACAATTAATTAAAACATGAGCAATATTAGTTCATAGAAATGTAATGCAACTTTGCAAATACGTCTTATTCTCGTTTGATTATTTTATAACATTTATATAAAGTAATGCAGCCAATGTTATATTATTTCATAGAAATGTCGTGTAATCATCAAATGACATACTCAATACTCAATTTCTTTATTGCAAACCTATGAAGTGTAGTTAAAAGTTACAAAACATTTATATGAACTCATATAGTCCATGTTTCAATTTATTATCGTGTTGTCGCCACAAACCTGTACAATAACCATCCATGCACACCACGACAGGTTGGTACAATAACGGATGGTTATACCACGACACTCGCACTAGTCTCGTGCGGCAACAGTACGAGCATTACCTCTGATGTGAAAGCGTCTTAAGAGTCCTACGAGTCCTAATGCTCAACATATAACTTTTTATTTGGAACCTCAACGAAGGAACAAAAGTACAAAGTGGTATTATTTAGCTATGATCTTCTGTACAACGGACACTAAAGTCGCTCAAAATTGGAGTGTACCTCTATTAGAATGGTTTTTTTACACAACTAAATGACAAGCAAGTCTAACACCTAACCACCTAATCTAAACCTACCACCGGTGGTGAGCGACTACCAATCAGTATTGCAAGTGTTGTCATTCCGACGCCGAAGATGAAATGCCTTCCATGCCAATTACACTGGCTACCCTTCCTTTCAATCCGAAACACAGCGACCTGTTTTACGACTGAAAAAAGAAAGGCCTAGATAGATACGGGCCTTTTCTTCATAGATTAGGTACTATATTTAGATATAAAAGCCGTAAGTGATTCTGAGAAACATTTTTAATATTGATATTTTTACTCTTCTCCAAGTGTTCATTATAGAGAATATAATAAAATTAAAATAAAATAAAAATTAATCACACATGTAACGTATTGACATCCCAATTAGTAAGTTAACGAAACATTTTTGTTATATGAACTTTTGATTTAAATGTTCGGGCCCTTTGGCACTTATCAATATACATGAGTAACGGGATGTATGCATTAAGTGTTACATACTTAACTGTTGTCTTGTAATACTTAATTAAGTATAAGCACAATTTAATTCGGCAATGCTCAGTTGACAGCACAATTGATGGGAACAGTTACATCAATACAACTGACCACAAGTATAAACTAAAACCAGAACAAATTGTTACAAGTGATGATTATTTTGTATTAATTAAGTAATTGTGATTTTATCTTACATGGGTATTTATAGCTTATCAAATTTCTTTACGATTAAATAGTATGGGAACATAATTTTCGTAAAGATAAGGTAAGTACCAATCTGTATAGAAAAAAAAATAGTTAAAAAATATACTTTTTTAATGAAAACCTCAGTTTTCATTAAAAAAGTATATTTCTTATTTTTTGATTTTAACATTATTATAAATGTTTGTAAAATTATTTAGTAATTAAAATAATATAAAACTAGAAAACAAAAATTCAAAAACATACGTACAAACGTGCGTGTGCGTGTACGTAAATACTCGTTTCGGATGTTGAAATGGAATATTTCGACATTGTAGGGTGGACGTTAGCTCATTAACGCAAATACAGATAGACTAGAAGAATTTCACAGGGATATCCCAAGTCCTGGGTGGCTCAGTGGTCACAGCAGGATCGCCCGGATTGCGAAAGGTCGCGGGTTCGATTCCTGCCTCAGGACGTGAAATTTTTCTAGTTTTATATTATTTTAATAACTAAAAAAGTATATTTTATAGTTTGCAGTATTATATCACGAAGTGATGTTAGTCTACCGTTTAAAATTATTTCATTTGTCATGCTCAAAAGACGTAATATGTTGATGGCAGTATTATGTCAATGTGACACGAATGGATGACAGTTAGTAATTATATTGCGCAAGGGCATTAATTAAAAGGCAAATTCTTCGTAAACTTTTTATGGGTTTTCAGTAATTTTTTTATTTTATTTTGGTACGTTTATGTTCCATATTCAAAAATTAACAAAGACCGTTTGATATTTCACTCAGGAACTTTTCTGGAAATTAAATACCATTTTTTTTCTCTAGCAGAGGAGGGCTGTCAATAGCGTTATTCATTAACTTATGCAAGAAATACATATTCAATCATTTGCGACATAGTTGTAGTGGAGTCATGTGGAAATGGGTTACTTCCTCGACGAGCTCTGTAATACTATAAACCAAAAACAGATCGCTCTAACCTCCATTACTCAATTATTTGCGCTCAAACCACTACCCCATCAAGGTCCTCAGTTTTTTTGGACGGACTATTGCTGTCGGCTGCAGATGGCCTTTACAGCGTATCCGGGGTTTTAAAGAGGCGAGAACCTTGGTGAGTCCTCAAGCCTTGAGGGGCGAATTCGCCTATGGAGGATTTCTAATCGCCAGGAATCACCTCCGGGGGATGTGCCCCGCTGGCTCTTAGTTAGAGTCTTCAGCGCGCTTGAGCCACGAGGGAGCGACAAATCTGAGCGTGCCTCTAAAGGCTCGGATTTATTCAGGCATTAATATTTGTAGAAGTGTTTTTCAAGATAGATACAAAAATAACTGAAATATAAAAAACACTTTCTTAAATTAGATGCAGTATAGCTGGATAATATTACGCCTTTGGTAGTACCAAAGGCGTCTGAAATTAAACCCATAAACAATCAAACGTCACACCGCATAATGAGGACAACTTTATGCTAATTATTTAGGGTCTTTAGCCAACAGTGAGGTCACCGAACAAGGTCCTTAAAGAACTAAATCATGTAAAGTCTACGGTACATGAGCATAGTTAGGGTTGACGACGTTATGGAAGAAAAAAATGTGACAGAAGCCTTATTTTTTAATCATTACATGTCAAGTACGGTTTTAACTGTGACCTATAATTTAAGCTCTCCTTTTCATACTCAAATCAAAGAAATATTTTATGCAATATGAAGCTACGAAGTTCGAGGCTCTCTTTATTGTTTTTATTCTAACCATTTCAGCTTTTTTCGACCAATTTAAGTTATTTAGTTGATATTTGTGTATTAAATATGTACACGACGAATAAAACATGTGTGATATACGTTAATTGTGTAAAATATTTAAGATTTTCCTTTGTTTGTTTTTAAGTATCTTATATATTTTTAGTTTTGTTATTTTGTAAATTGTTTTGAGATTTTATTAAATAAATGCATATAGCTGGATAGTGTATAGAGAGATAACATCGTAAATTTCTCTCTAAGATGTTATCTTGAGACCCCGGGAGTGACGCGCTACAGCGAGACAACAAGTCTTCCTTCCTTATTTCGTTCTCTCGCGAAGGACGGCTATAGTTGCGACTCGGATTCATTTTGATTCTCTTTTATTCTCTCTCACTCTCGATCTCGTTATCGCTCTATAAGCGATCCAGCTGCCTTTGGAACAACCCTGTCTTCTTATTTTCTGAAGCACCTACCGTTACCAGGCTACAAGGTGCGCAGTAGGTACTAAACGCAAACCCAAATCCCGTACAAAATATAAAATCTGCTGTATATTTTTTATTTCCTTGAACGTGCTTAGAGAAGTAGGTAAGTAGTTTTTTTTTCTAATAAATCTGTGACAACCTTAACCTTGCCTTGTGACTAGTGGCATGTAAACGACAGACCATCAAACCTTTCTGGCATACCAACACTCTCATTTGGATGGATCGATGTTTAGCGCATAGATCGTGATCGATAGATCAAATGTTCGCTCGATCATGCGCTGGGTGAAAATCGATTAACGGGTATACTTTTATTTTATAACGCATTCTTTATTTCAAATGTAAGAAATAAAAAGACGGTTAACTTTTTAATTAATTTTTGTTTTATTATACTGTACTACACGCTCTCAATACTTTGCAGAAATAAATCAATATGACATATTAGATTAAAAAAAATATTCACCAATATTTAGAATAGACCTTCAATGTAAACAAAGGTGATAGTAGCCAGCTGCAGCAGCACCCAGAAACTGCCTATATTATTATACGTCCAAGCGGTGGGCATTTCATTTGGTGGGAATTACATATGGAGTGCTGGGCCTATTACTCCACTACGCTAGCCCAATGGGGGTTGGTGGGTGAAAGCGGGTGTAGTTACAGCCAGGACCAACGGCAAAACGTGCCTTCCGAAGCGTGGAGGAGCTCGAGATTGACCCATCCAGTATTAACCATGGTGAAAGTTACTTTATTTTCGTATCGTATCCGAACTCCTCAAGAAGTGGTAAGGTAAACTTAATTGGATAATAACAAATAGAGCAACTAAAAAATACCAAGTGGGCGACAAAAATCGTAAAGTGGCATCTAATCGTTGAATAAATGCCGGAAACGAATGTTTAGATGTCCACGGAGTATTTTCATTGGTTAGGTTAGTTTAGTATGATGCTCAGTTGAATACAAGCCAACTTAATTTAATTACTAACTTTCGAAGTAATTCTCAAGACAACGCGGAAGATTTTTAATAGTAACAAAGGCCGCGCAGCCGCAGATATCAATCTTCACTGCCAAAATATCGTCCCATCTGAATGAGACGCGGAAACTTGGCTGAACTACTGTGAACGAGGCGTGGGAACGAATATAAAAATTATGATCTACTACATGAGCACATGTCTCAGACTAACGCAGATTCAACCTTATTCTTATACAATGCAAGTCTCCCTTTCCTTTCTGTGTAACAATTTTAGAGTTACTACATATTGAGGGCGTTGCAATTTTGTCATACAACAGCTGATTAACACGATTAGTACGTTTGATGATTCAACTAGCGAAAAGTCCCACAGCATTTTTTCAGTTCTTTTATCTACGTATTTATTACAGAACAATGGCCAATTGTGAATGTTTGAAAGTTAACAAATAGTAGAAAAACATTAGAGAATAATAAAAGAACACAAAACCTGCATCGACGAAATCGCTTTAGCCAAAATTTCTCCAAAAAAGATTTTGGTAAAACCATATTACAGGTAAAGAAGAGAAAATCTCTTGACGAAAATATTCGGCAGGCATTACAGCTATGCGAAGAAGGGTTACTTTACTTAGCTCTTATATTGTTTGCTTAAGTTACTGTAAGCTGCTACCTACTTTGAAGCAAGCCACCTGGTGCAGATAGATATCCCAGCCGCTCAGTGGCTCCAAGATCTTGCAAAATACTGCTTATCTTCATCTATTCGTCGGCAAGATAGTAAGTATTCAAGGTGTAGTTAAATGTTACGATAAAGTGTTAAAAGCGCCTGTTTGACAATATATAGACAAGGCTGTATTAATTCAACTAAATTGAAAATTCATTCAAAGAATAATTTATGACGTGTCAAAAAGTTGATCAACATTTTGGCGCAATTTTATCTGAGACACGAAAATTCAATTTATAGTGACCTTCAAAATGAATAATCAATTCGAAGCGTCACTTACGTCACATGTCGTCCACAAATTGGAATGGCTCTAAGATTTAATAACAGCGAATTACTCAACAATGGCCAGGGAATTTATTGTGTACGTATAAAACATTTGGTGTAGCGGCTAATGGCGCGGGCGCGTGAGGCGAGCATTAACTTTGCTGCTACAATTTGTCATGTCACATGGGTGTGGACGACGCAACTAGATTACATCTAAAATATTCAGTCCTATGGCCAAGCTAATAGCTACGGCGAACTGTTCTGAATAAAAGCGTTTAAGTTATAGACATACCTGATTAGTGATATAGGGTACAGAAAAATTTTTTTCGAACTGCTTCAAATTATAAAAATGAATTAGGTTTCCGACCATTGAAATTACCATTTTTTATTTGAAATCAGTACTTTTTATCCTATTTATGAAAGTATAGGCAATAGGCAGCAGTTATTGGTGTAAACCCCATAGGCACGATTTAAAGAAATAAAGTAAAAAAAAGATTAGCGCAAAAATACCTATTTTATAAGATGAAAAAGATGTAGATGATTCAAGTTATTACCTTTTCAATTAATTGTTTAAAATATGATTGTGTTATTTAAAATTAATGTAAACATTAAATTACTTAAAAGTAATCAAGGTTATACATATATTTTATACCCTTTTTAGAAACAAATGATAGAGGTATAAATATTTATTTTACTGCCTATTTGCTGCAAAGAAGGTAAAAAATACAATGAAGAACAATGAAAGGAACATAAAGTTCCATCTAATAATATATTACTCACAGTATGCGCAGGCTCGACGCGCGCCGGAAGCGCTCGTGCTAATTCGGGCGATGCGGATCGCTCGCGCTCGCGCATCTCGCTCGCTAGCGCCGCTCGGGCCGCTCGCGCCGCAGCTTCTAGGCAACCGCTCGATTTGCTCCTGGGTGGTATATTGATATTAATGTAGATGCTACATTAATGAATTATAAATACTTTAGCTAGACATTTGATAATAATATTATAAAAAGAACTAGATAATAGAAATAGGACGGACATTCGATCCTGGTATGGTAGTTGCTCGATTATCGAGCCATGGAAAGTAAGTTATTAATTTCTGCCCAGAAACACAGGTTAAAGTACGAGGCCTACTAGGTGGTAGGCCCATATGTAGGGTCGTCTGGGTAGGTACCACCGCCTTTCTTATTTCAGCCGTGAAACAGTTCGCTGTGTTTCGGATTGAAGGGAAAGGTAGTGTTAAAAATAATGAGTTTGGGCAAAAATAATTGCAACAGTTATTAGTTTATAATTTTAATCCCACATAGGTACAATATAACAATCACATGAAATCTAAATACTGAGTAATAACTTTATTTATAAAGCCATAATTGTTATTATGGTAAGACAAAATTATGTTTTACATTTATCCAAGTAGTTTTAGACAGTTAAGACTAATAAAGTACAATTCTGATAAGTATTTACTTATTGTTTTACACAATCATCATCAGTGTTTTAGATTATGGCCACTTAATTCAAGCATTCAATTGTATGTTTAGTCAGCGTCACAGTTACAGTCATAAAATTATCACGATCATGAAAAATAACCAGTCTGCCAAATCAGGGAAAATAACAAAACCTTAGTGCTATTTAATACTTATCTTTTAAGTGTACCCGTGGCACCTCACAGTTTTTGGCCAGAGTAACTACTGCCTTGGAGAACCGTCGGAGCAATAATAATGTCTTAACCATCCGAACACTGCTCTTAAACGCTGTGACAACTAGCGCCACCAAGAGGGGTAAAATCGCTCGACCAACACGTGTCAAACCGGAAACATCATTTTTATTTGTTATTTAACTTGACTACATAATTAAATTTTTATTTCACACACCTTAAAATAATTACAATATTATTTATATTTAATTATCTAATACATAAGTTAGTCTATTTGTGTTTATTTCATGAAATCAATGTTATAGTCAAATCAATATTTTTCCTTTGCTAAATTTTGTACAGCTCAAAATAATTATGTTATTTATATTTTATATTTGATAAATGAATAAATAAGTATATTTGTGTTTATTTCACGTAATAAAGTAGGCATGAAAGTATAGGTTGAGATGAGGAGGTAAGATCGGATTGAGGCCCAGGAGAGTGGGAAAATATAATCATTTGATTAATTGTTTAACTAGGGGGTATTAATTATTATTATTGGTATTTAGGTTTCATTTACAATTCAAGACTAGTTTCATTCGCATAGGTGGGTTTAAGCAAGAAGGGATAAGCAGGGTCCCACATCAATAGAATCAGCTGAGCTTCCCGGAGACCCACAGCGGGCAGGTTTACGAATCTCCAGTAGAGTCATTCCAAAGTGGAACACACTTTCAACAAGGAAGCAAATTGTACCGGATCGAAGTTATTAGTTGCCAAGCCAGCCATACCTATATTCTTCAAATGTCTTAAACAAATTAACAAAACGACATATTAATTATACACAGATCATTCTAAAGAAGGAACATCCCACTTCTGAAATTGTTAAAAATAATGAGTTTGGGCAAAAATAATTGCAACAGTTATTAGTTTATAATTTTAATCCCACATAGGTACAATATAACAATCACATGAAATCTAAATACTGAGTAATAACTTTATTTATAAAGCCATAATTGTTATTATGGTAAGACAAAATTATGTTTTACATTTATCCAAGTAGTTTTAGACAGTTAAGACTAATAAAGTACAATTCTGATAAGTATTTACTTATTGTTTTACACAATCATCATCAGTGTTTTAGATTATGGCCACTTAATTCAAGCATTCAATTGTATGTTTAGTCAGCGTCACAGTTACAGTCATAAAATTATCACGATCATGAAAAATAACCAGTCTGCCAAATCAGGGAAAATAACAAAACCTTAGTGCTATTTAATACTTATCTTTTAAGTGTACCCGTGGCACCTCACAGTTTTTGGCCAGAGTAACTACTGCCTTGGAGAACCGTCGGAGCAATAATAATGTCTTAACTATCCGAACACTGCTCTTAAACGCTGTGACAACTAGCGCCACCAAGAGGGGTAAAATCGCTCGACCAACACGTGTCAAACCGGAAACATCATTTTTATTTGTTATTTAACTTGACTACATAATTAAATTTTTATTTCACACACCTTAAAATAATTACAATATTATTTATATTTAATTATCTAATACATAAGTTAGTCTATTTGTGTTTATTCCATGAAATCAATGTTATAGTCAAATCAATATTTTTCCTTTGCTAAATTTTGTACAGCTCAAAATAATTATGTTATTTATATTTTATATTTGATAAATGAATAAATAAGTATATTTGTGTTTATTTCACGTAATAAGTATTTCTAATTAATCAATAATCATCCTTTGCATATCAGTAGCCAGTGTAATTACTGGGCATGGACGGCATTTCATCTTAGGCCCCAGGATGGCAATGCACTTGCAATATCAAGTAATTTTTGATCACATAAAAATGCTTGCATGTTAGACGGCCGGATTGCATTTTGACTAACCAAACAATTGAACTATTTTTAGGTCCATATACCTACCAGATCGGATCAGTAGGGATATATGGAGCAGAAGGTTCCATGGGGATATAACTTAAGAATATATGGAATAGAATAGGGGCATCTAATATCACCTAGATATTTAAGTAAAGCCACTTCTCACCTGACAGGCCTGTCGATGGGACCCAGCATGGAAAGCGGCTGCTCAGCGGCGCCGGCAGCGGGCCCGGGCGGCAAGTACATCACGTGGCCGCCCCATGACAGATATGAATTACTGGGTCGCCACGACTCCTCCTGCACAACACAAATTAATATGAAATAAAATATTTATTTTCAGTACATAGACAACTCGGCAGATGACCTGGTCAGGGTCGCCTTGAGCCGTCGGATGCAGGCTGCGCAGAACCGTTTCGTTTGCAGATCGATGGGGGAGACGTTGGTCCAGCATCAAAGGCTGCACGCGTAGTACAAGGAACAAGAGAAGCTCGAGAAACGGATTTGTCTACACTGTAATGAAATTTTTCTCGGGTTAAGGTCCACAAAAATGACATTACTGTGTAGACAAAACCGTTTCTCGAGATTCTCGTGTTCCTTGTACTACGCGTGCTGATATGGTGCGACATATTAGTACTCATAATTTAGTTAGTCACTGTTGCAGTAGCTACTTGCATATTACAGTGTCAAAAATCAACAAATAAAGCCAAACTAAGTGGTAGACCTGTATGTAAGGTCGTCTGGGTAGGTACCACCGCCTTTCTTATTTCAGCCGTGAAACAGTTCGCTGTGTTTCGGATTGAAGGGAAAGGTAGCCAGTGCAATTACTGGGCATGGACGGCATTTCATCTTAGGCCCCAGGATGACAACGCACCTGCAATATCAAGTGACTTTTCCTTGTTATTGCACGTGTCTATAGGCGGCGGTAACCGCTTACCATCAGGTGGGCCGTCAGCTTGTTTGTCATCCAATTGTATAAAAAAAAAGTTAACTAGTGGGCCTGATTCTGAAGACACACTCTAATTCTAAATTTAAGTACAATATCAAAGTACAATAAGGCAAAAGATAGCAAACATTTGTTTAGAGCTGTCAATTAAATTTAGATAGATTTCAAAGAAACACACATACACAATTTTAGACGGCATATACGGAGGTGTCTCCTAAGCACTGCATTTTATCACGTTCAATGAGGTCGAAAATTGAACGCACGTTTCTAAATGTCAAATTATATGACAGCTATCCTTTTCGTATTCAGTTTGAGAGAAAGAAATGCACTGAACTTAAATTTAGACTTAGCATGTGTTCTCCAAAATTAGGGCCAGTGTCACTGGAGTCCGAACTAGAATGCGCTGTATATATCTGTGCGTATACCAGCCCAATACGCATAAAGACAACTTATATCAATAAGAAAGTGAAGAGCGTCAGAGTTAAAATCACGTCAAAAGGCAATCACAGGCGTTATCGTATCCCGACTGTCTGAGACGTAAGCTTCGGATTTTAAGGTGAAGGATGCACGGAAGGAAAGGTGCGAACGATATGTATGCGTTAAGAGCACGTAAACTGTGTATTATAGACTAATACCCTTTAATAGGCGGGCATTTCATGGCTAGCATTTTGTCAACTGAGATTCTATTGAAATTGGGTATTTTAATTTACTTCAAAATAATTAAATCAAATTACACCTTAAGCAATCGACATATGATGGTTTTCGGTGTATAAAAAATTATACTAAATAAATTTAAAAAATTGAATTTTTTTATCTGTAATACAATTAAATTTATAAATAACCAGTTCACCTTTTCAGAGGGCGGGGATGACTCTTCCTTGATATCCTCTTCAGCAGACCCCTTTCTTGTCTGTTGGAAAAGCAGCGGATTGCTCAGCGAGTTCGGCGCGGACTTAGTCAAGAACCAGTTCTGTTCCGGCTCCTGCAACATCGGCTCGTGTTCCAGGTCAAACCTCCGGGACCCTAACGCCGCGCCTAGCGCTCCCGACACCGACTTCCTCAACTTCTGTAGACTATTGAACCCTTGCTGCAACGGCTTCCCCTGAAAGCATTCGTAGAAGCACGACATCCCTTTAAACTATGAGGAGCTAGAGCTGTTCTTTAAGTTGGGCTGACGAGGAATAAAGGCCATAATAGGAATAGAGACCTTCGGTTTGAGAGACTAATAAAGATTAGAAATATTTTACAATATGGAATGCAATCGAGGAGGAGATCATAGCTGAAGATAAGAATACACTCGTTAAAGATATTGAAAATAATACAAAAGAGGTTAAAAATACAATTATTTCAAGTGTGAAGAGAGTACAGGATAGTTACGTCATCATCACCATCGTATAAATAATTTGTTATTAACGTGGTTAAGGAAGAGAGAACCCAACAAATTCTTAATATTAGGTACATGAAGAAGAGCGATGATAATGATAAACAGGTGCAAGAAACAAAGTTGAAACAACCAAGCCAAAATAAATACATTTAAATTGAATTAAAGAAAGTGAGATTAGTGAAAGCTAGTGTTAGTGACAGTGGATTGTAAGTGGTATATAGCATAATTTTGTGCCCTTTACTCCTCCTCAGCAATAAAACGGGAGGTTAGGCGAGTAGCTACTTTAATATTAGTTTTTGTTAGTTTAATGATTAATCAACAGAATAACATGAAATGCATATATTTGTTGGTGACGATAAAATTTCTGACAGCTGTATTCAAGCAGGTTATCAAATTAAATAAACTTAAAATCAGAAGTGGCACATATTTTGCAAAGGCAATATTTCTATGTTTCATCATTGCTATTTCCAAGTTATAAACTTTTGAAAATCAACAAATTGTTAAGCTGCCCGAAATCTTTAGTGAAATGGAACTAGTCTCCTAACATCCCGGTTTTGTTAAGTATGGGCTCACCCTATCCTGGCCATCTCTCGGTAACGATAGGCTGAAGGGCTGAGCTCCAGGGCTGTAGGTGGCCACACGGGCACCTACGTGTGCTCCTGCTACATGTATACCAGCACCACCAGCGCCATCTGAACTGCTGTCACCAAGATCTTGCTGTGGAGTCCACGCGGCTGGCGATGATTCTTGGGTCTGAGAAGGAAATTTCTTTAGCTAATCAAAAGCGACTAGGTGCGGTATGTTAGGTAAGTACAAGGAGAAGGATATATTATATAAGGTTTTAGCTAACATTAGAAAATTTAAATATGAAAAGCATTAAGTGTATATTTATACCACCAAAAATACAGAACTCTACCATTAATTGACCATCAATCATAATAATAAATGGTATGAATTTTTATTGCACAATATTACATACATTTTTTGTTTCAATTTAAAAGTCACGTGGTCAAGGTTTCAATAAACTTGTTTATATCAACTATAAAGCTCTACTTGATTGGAAATGGGAATCAGTGGACTATATTGACGATTTTAACAATTAGAAACCATTTGTAGTGTAATGATCTATAACATTCAGTCGCAATAGTAGCGGCTTCTGCTGTGCACTTCGACGGTGTGAAATGCTTCATCGACTAATCTTACGTCGATGAACGTTTTGCTGACACATTCAAAGCCCATTCCACAAATACCACTTGAAATAATTCAATAGAAATAATGGCATGTTACTAATAGGTTCATGGTTGTTTTGCCTTGTGTTTATAGAAATGGACTTTGGGTTTGTCGGCGAAACGTTGATCGTCGAAAAATTCGTCGATGAAGCGTTTTACGCCCACACTTACGTTGTGTCTTGAAGGTGAATCTACCCTATGGTCGCTGTGTGCATGGTCGCCAGATATTCCCGAGTCACCGGACTTGTCTGCTGATTGCTCTGATCGTGGTGACGATTCAGCTGATATGTCAGCTGTCATCTTTGTCTCAACTGCTAGAGGCTGGGTTTCTAAGAAAAATAGATAAACAAATATTCCGTTTCAATTAATAAAGTTATAGCTAAATGAACTCTGATTAGATAACTACCAACATGGTAAAGTAATCCAATTGAAGTAAACACTGGGAACTGATTACTTACGATCAGATAATGGAGATTATTAACAAAAGATCACTTTATCCTGAAAAAAAATGGTGTAGGTATGCTTGTTTTCTGAATCATCATCATAACCAGTCTATATACGTCTCACTGCTGGGCACAGGCTTCTCACATGGGAAAAACACAAGAGGCGTTTAAATAAAACTGCTAAAGACTGCTGTTGCTGCTGCTGGAGCTTCGAAAACTGGTTAGGGTCGCGGGACGTCATTGGATGCAAATTACGTAGAACCGTTCCGTATGGAAATCGATGGGAAGGCCTTTGTTCGTTAGTGGATATCATAGGCTGATATGATGATGATGATAAAGACATAATATTTTGAATCCAAAAGGTGTTGAGAAGACTCTTACAAAAAATTATCAATCGTCAGTATTTCAGATTTTAGTGAATAATTTACCAGAAGCTAAATGAGCGTCCAAAGTAGCTAGCTGCCTCCAAGCTGCGGCAGGGGAGAATCGAGGCATTGACGGTTGCTTTTTCGGCAATGTTGGTCGCAACCGCAGCGCGATACCCAGTGAGCCTTCTGAACCTTCACCCTCGGAACCGTCAGACGATAACGCTGATTCTGATGACACTGCAGAAAGTGGTCATTTTTTAATGTGCACTGTGTACTCTGCGATACAAGAGCTGGGGATCTGGTGAAGTTACTGAATTGATTAATTTAACATATTTTTATGGAAACGGAAGCAATAAATGATAATGATAATATAATAAAAGTATTATAATAAATAATGATACCTAATAGGTAGGTACGTCGACTTTCCTTTCTCAATATTTGTAAAGTTTTCCATTGAAATATTGTTTATAATAATAATGTGGTGTGACACTCACAAGAGAAAGGCAATAAAATGATTTCTAAAAGTAATATCTAAAGAAAATTGACCGCAATGCAAATTTGGCCCAAAGTTTATCATGACATTCTATAATTATTAACATTTCACTTGTGTACACTTACAATTTTTAATTTTACAATCCTGTTTCAACTTCGCATTGAACTTCTCAAACTCAGCGTCTTCGTCATGATCTTGTTCATGATAGCCAAGTAGTTTCTTCTCTATAAGGTGGAAGTTACTAATTTCTTCAATGATGGGGCTGCCTAGTCCCGGGAAGTCCTTTAAGTGATCTCTATGTTCTGTCTGCTTACTTTCAATCATGCCAAAGTAAAATTGTTTAGATGGTGTTGATTTTTGTCTGCAAACATAAATAGTTCACAATTTTAATTCAAGTACTTACTAAATTAAATACGATTATAAAAACAAAACCCTTACTTCTCAGGCGTTTGGTTAATTGCTGCTAATGATTCTTTCTTTCTTGTTGGAGAATGTTCAGGTGTAGATTCCTTGCCAGAAGCCTGTCCTCTATCAGGCATCGTCCTATTATTTTCTTTGCTGTTATACTTATATTTATTGACTGTTATATTACTCTTTGTATGGGCAGTAGGTTGTGGGGCTGGTGCTTTAGTTTTGGTATCGTTTAACCGGTTCAAAGGTCTTCTGTTAATTACTGCTTTTGTTTCTTGTTTATTAACATTGTGCGTTTTAAGACTAGACTCTTTGACTTTACTCTGGACTTTTGATTTCGTTGGGTTTGGTTTCTGTGCGCTCGATTTATTATTCTGACTAGCTTTATTTTCACTTAAATTAACTTTACTGCCTATTTCAGTTCTTATCCTACTTGTTGCCTTCTTGAGTTCAGCTTGGAATTCATCTTTTTCTTCATTATTTTTTACTAATAGTGAAGGAAGAGATTTTCTTAAAGGCTTACTGCTATCTGCTAATGGGCTCAGACGACTTCCTTTTAGTTGTTCGCCAATAGCTTTCATTTTAATTTCATGCATGACTCTAGGAGAGTCACTTTCCTTTTCACTTGTAAGTAGAGTGTTATCGAATGTTTTCTCTCTCCTCAAAGATGGCTGCTCACTACTTTCTCTCTGGAACCTTTCAGAATACCTGAAGTTCCTGTTCAAAAGTGGCGTCTTCCACGCCTCGCTCTTTTCATTTGTTTTGGATGTTTTCGCTCTACACCCACTGACTCTATCTATTCTCGTTTTGAAATCTTCCTTCGTTTGTAGTAGTCGCTCTTCTCTTTTTAATGATGCTGTACTCTGCACCATATCTTTGCTATCGGGGTACTTGTAGTGTTGTTCTTTATCTTTGCACGGCGATCTGTACCTCCTCTCGAATGCTTGATTTTCGTTATAATCTAGGGACCTATATTCAGTAGCTATGATTTTATTGCTGAAGACCGGTAATTTACTATCGTGTCCGTTCAACTTTTTGGTTTCGTTTCTTGTTTTGAAAAGCCTTAATTTTCTTTGGGGTTCTATTCTCGCGTTCCCTTCACTGGAATCAGGCGATGAACCCTCACAGTTCTGAAAAGGACAGAATACACAATATACAAATTGTTTTGAATTATAGTTTATTTCAATGAAATAAGTAAAAACTCACATCTATTTTTGGAGGTGGCGGTGCTCTATATTTTTTCCTAAAATGTTTATTACATTTTGGTTTTTGCTGTTCTTCTTCAATTCTCAGATCAGGCTCAGATCCAAACCTCTTATTTAAGCTGCTACCTGGAAAATGCAAAAACTTACATTGCAACCACACAATATTATTGAAGATTATAAATCACCCGTGCGAAATTTTATCTTACTTTCATTATGTCTAAGATCAAGGTTTGTGTGTGACCGATGTAAAGGATCTCGTTCTCTCAACCGCAGCTCGCTTGGTTCCCCAGTAGCTCCCGCTGAACGAGACCGGTACATGTTGGTGTGCTGAAATCAAGATAGAATCATCATCATCAGCCTATATACATCCATCAGTAGGAGATTGGGCCATAACACCACCACGCTGGCCCAATGCGGGTTGGTGGGTTTAAACCGTTGCAGTAACAACCGGGACCAACGGCTTAACGTGCCTTCCGAAGCACGGAGGAGCTCGACATTATAAATTTGATTGACCCATCCCGGGACCTACCATGGCGAAAGTTGCTTTGTTTTCGTGATCGAAACTAGAGCGCTCAAACCACTACGCCATCGAGCTCCTCCTCTCAAGATAGAATAAATTCAATATTTAATAACATAAAGCAATAATAATTTGTGTCCCCTTGTTCTCATGTTAAACCATTGAAAGCGTATTTTGTAACTATGTATAGGTATATTTTCCGCGGTCCATTTGTCCTATATCAAATAGGTGGTAGGCCCGTATGTAGGGTCGTCTGGGTAGGTACCACCGCCTTTCTTATTTCAGCCGTGAAACAGTTCGCTGTGTTTTGAATTGAAGGGAAAGGTAGCCAGTGTAATTACTGGGCATGGACGGCATTTGATCTTAGGCCTCAGGATGACAACGCACCTGCAATAACAAGTGATTTTTCTTGTTATTGCAGGTATCTATAGGCGGCGGTAACCGCTTACCATCAGGTGGGCCGTCAGCTTGTTTGTCATCTAGTAGTAGAAAACATCAATGATATCTAGGCCGCAGCCAAATGACCCTACAGCATTTAGTGTTGTATTAGTAGATCGTGCAAGGTTATTGAAGAAGAGCTATTTTCCTCTTGTTTTTTTATAGAGCGGACAATGCCCTTGGTAAAAAGAGCTATGAACTCCTTTATCTATTATTTGTAAGCCTTTTTAGTAAATACTCCAAGGAAGCCTCGTTTGGTCCTATATTTTATTAATCGTTGCTTAAAATTATGGTGGTATCAGTAAGCTGACTTACGACATGTCCATGTGGAACCCTGGAGACTTCTTGAACATTGGAGACAGGCCTCCGACCGCTGATGGTGCCCCCTGAGTGCAAGATGGCGCCGTTGTCGGTGCTGCGCAGATGAGGGGACTCCGGCAGGGATGGCAGCACCTGGAATTATGTCATTAAGGGTGAAATAAAGATTTTGTGATCAAAGGTATGTATTAAAGGACTTATCTATTGGATTTCAGGTATAAAATTCGCCGATTCAATAACCAGTGCAGTTTTTCCACTAAATTTAATCATTGAAGCTATTTATACTGCAACTATACAGTATTGTAGGCATTGTTAAATCGGGAGTAATAAAGAACTCTACAACAAAATCCATAAAAGTAGGAGAATTTTTCTGATCTTATCCTTTCGTATTTGCTAAGCATTGAGCATCCTCGATAATAGACCTTATTAGATATACTTGTAATCTTTCTAGTAATTTTAAAATACCTTGGGCGCATGCCTCGGTGGCTCGTGCGGCAGGGTGTGCGCTCGGCGGGCCCGCGACGGCACCGCAGGCGCCGGCTGGCTCCCCGCCTGGCCCATGCCGGCCGCTCTACTGGCCCATCTGAAAAGAAAAAACAAAACTATTATTAAAATGCCATGCTGTCAACTTATTATTTGAAAAGTGAGTTTATTCCTTTTGGATAATTTGTTAAATGTTGTAGTTCTAGATGCAATAAATCACCAGTTGCAGGATTCTGAATACAAAATTATTAAGCACATGGTGCGATTAGATTTTACATTAAACATTGATAGTAAAATTATTTGTAACTTTATTATTTATATACCTTATTATGTACAAAATATTTAGGTGTTAATGTTGTATTCTTTAAAAATAATTATTAAAATCGGTCTCGACACTCCTTAAGCATTTTTAGTTGGACCCTAGTTTCAGATCTCATTTTTTCGTTTACATTACCATTTCTCTGTGCAATGATAATTAAGACGGGCGGGACCGTCATCACCAGGTTATTTATGGAATCTAGGCCTTAAGACCCTCACGGTGGCCCGATGCAGATTGGTGGGTTTGCAGTAACAACCCCTACGGTCCCTATAATGGCCTCTAATCTACCACTCCTACAGCCATTCATTGTCCACCGACACAGTCATTCATTATCTCCAATAAAATTCTTATAAGGATTCATCAAATCTTTGATGCTAGCCTTCTAATAATTATATACACACAATTTGCACTATCCATCTCTCCATTTTATTCATCCAATAATCTCTCTCTTTCTGCCTATTAGTTGTTGAGACAAGTTTTATTATTTTAAAGTCCCAATAATTCCCAAGTAGTTAATACTTTGATTTGTATCCAAAGGGTAATCTTAAATATGGCCGTTTTTCCCAAGACTGTAATTAAATTTAATAGCATCGTTTGGGTGGACCTTATCCTTCCATTACAATTAATTTTAATGGTTGCTTAGAGACATACCTCATGATTTATGGATACAATATGTTTTATAATCGGACTTTCTAATATTTACTGTCTTGACATAACGCTTTCTCTTATTACTATGTTTATGGAAATATTTGAAATATTATATTGAAGTATTAGTTCTGTTAGATACGCCCATAATGAGTTTCGTGTAACATGTGAACATATTTTCATTACTTACTACATTTCAGGTATATAATTTACCATCTGTAGCGTCTTTCATCACGCAAAGTAAATTTTACTTTTGACCGATTATAACATATATTGCTATTGTAATAATTATAAAACATCATGGTGAGCTCGTCAGAATAACATTCAACTATAGGCCGGCCGCCTACATCCAAATATGTTCTTAAAGTGCAAATAAAATGTATAATATTTTATTTAATTAATGTTTGTAATTGTTACAATATACTGTTTTTTTCAATGTATTCGTATGTATTGTCAATCCGTGTTTTAAATAGTAACTTGTATTTATTTTCTATTCTAGTTTTATTGTCATGTTGAAATGCATTTGTAAGTCTGCATTTGTACATACATATTTGACTTTCATTGCGGCTTTTTAATTAATATTACTACTGCACCATATTTTAACCCCCCACACAAAAAGAGGGGAGTAATAAGTTTAAAATAAGTTTAAGTAATTAACAATAATATCTGTGTACCGTACTATATTATTATTTCTTTAACATTATCACACGAAAATGTAAATTTATTACCACTTTGACCTAATACCTTGGACCTCTCGGTCGTTGTCCCGAAATATCTCAAAATAAATTATAACCTTAAATCTTTCACTCTCACGGCTGCGCGTGCGTTCCTCTCACATAAATCTAAAATACTAATAGGAGGTGAACATCGCCTTTAGGTTAGTTATAGTTATGGTGTACCTCACACGCGATGGAAATAAGTGATAGATTAATATAGCATTGATTTTTAATGTTTCAATATTTTGAGGCACTTAACACTTATTTTAAAGTTGGCGTACTAATGGCGTAACTATCATCAAATATTACTGGCGTGACTATCACTAAATATTATTGGCGTAACTATCACTAAATATTACTATCCTCTATCGGTACAAAAGAAATTAAAGACTAAAGCATATTGTCTTAGGGTGGAGTGTGAACCCAAAACCCTTCAGGGTCTGCTCTAACCACCTGAGTAAGTTCATTAGCAAACGTTGTAAGCTTATTTATATTTTAAATACGATTTGATGACTTAGCGCAGATGCAATTTGGACACTGCGAGTCCATTACTCGTTAACGAAAAAAAAACACAATTGTTGCGTAGTCTTAATGCATAACTTAGTTAAATAAGAATATTAGTCAAACAACTATGAACACGAATAAATAATAACTGTAATTATTGTTCTGATTAACATATTTCTTTTTATTTGTCCATATTCTATAAGTAGCACGTGCCGCTCTGTTAAATCACGGAATATTATTAGATGAATACGAAGTTAATTTATAAAGAGAAGTCACGATAAAATACTCTGTTTATTGTTGTTGTGACTCGTATCAATAGCATGATTAACTGACTGATGTTTTGATGTTAGCACACTAAGCTGTAGATTTTTAATAAAATATATGAATATTTTATTTCTAAGTTTGGCAGCCCTATGTCCCGTATTAACAAGAGTGTTGGTCAAAATGTTGTTCACTCCAATCCAATCTAAATTGTTTTTTAAAAACATATTTAAAGTGGTAGTAATCCCCAAAGCTGGGTTGAGTAAATCTTGATCGTTGTTTGTTTACATGTGGTGCGCGCGCGCGGCCTTGACACCGGCTGACCTACACCGCATGCCGTAATCATGACTTCATTCAGTTGCACAGACACGGGCCGCGTGGTTCGGTAATGGGTCACTCACTGCAGGTTTTTCTCAGTTTACATTTGTCAATCCGCGTAAGACCCCCGGGGGTTTTTGACAATGAAAGCTAGTTGTATCTGGAATCTGTGGTTTGACAAACATAAAATCAGTACTTCGAAAATAAATTACAAACAATTTGTATTATTATTATTACAATTTGTAGGTCCCTACTTATTGGAAGGAAGGCGAAAAGTGGGAGTGCTCGAAATTTTCATGTAGAATACTACTACGCCTACCACTGCTCAATATTCTTTCAGAAATGTGTCAAAAAATAGAATACTTATTGTTTGTTGAATCAAGTTCCTTCAGTTAAATTTTCAAAAATCTAGAAAACATATTCTTATTTTGGTCGTGATTGAATATACGGTATGTACATATCGCCGTCTTCTGGTTAAGTTCGCCGCTTAATTGGATGCCTAGTCCGTTTATTAAACGCCGGCATCCAATTAAAAGCCTAGCCCGATTAATTGAACTAGATTGACTCAACGTTTAACAACATCGCCATGTTGAGTGGACTTTCAAATTGAATACGCCTATTGAATTTGAAAGTGCACTCAATTAGATGCCTAGGCCCTAGGCGGATAGTCTCGTACTGAAGTGTTTTTGTGATTGGTAGGTACAAGATTTTTTTTATTTTGGTCATAAAAATAACCTTGAACCTACCAATCACTCAAACAGTCTCACAAAAGATCTTCGATATAGCGACCTGCCTCATCTCGTTAAACGTTGTGCTCAATGACTAGTTGTTTTTCAGCCGTTTCATTGATTGCCGGCGTTTAATCAATGTCAATCTCCTGGCTGTGTATGTTCGTTATTGGTTAAGTTATACGACATGAAGTACAATCGATATTTTTCGATTTCATTTTTCTTGTATTCAAAGTAAATCGCAATGACTACATTCAATATTTGATTGACTTTTACATAAAGATATAAAAATAGACAACTGTTTAGTTCCGGCTCCCGCCGTGCTCGTCGTCGGAACACTAGTGTCGCCAACTATTGTAAAATGGCTGCCAAACAAACGCCAAAAGGTACCGCAGCGCTGCCCACAGCCACGTGCTCAAGGCTGTTGACTTTAGAGAATCGAATATCTCTACATAATCGTTTGAAAGCTTTCAATGTAGTATTATTACCGTTATTAGCTAAATGTAAATCGGACGGAGAAAATGTAAGTTTAAATAGGTGCAATCAATGCAGTCGTCCGAAGTCCGTGTGCAGATAGATACCTTATGCGCATAGGGTTGTCGATGATTCTTTTCGAAAAAAAGTATTATAATGTTTCTTAAATTTATTTAAACATTGCAATACATGCGAGGATAAAGATTGCGGGTTCAATTCCTACATATTTCTAAAGTTATGGTGATGTATATTTAGTCAAATAACAATTTATATCACTCACTTTAATTTTAGAGACTAAAAACGCGTGAAAACTCTCGGTGTTAAATTAAAAACATCCTTATGTTAGGGTGACCGCTTGAACCGTATGCATGTTTGCCAACTTTGTTGAAAACAAATCATTATCAACCTGCGCCGATGTTCAAAAGAAAGGTAATGTTACTGCAGATCAATATTACCGTACTAGTGGCCGGCCGCGACTCTGCCCGCGTGTATATTAGTTATCGCGTTAAAAGTAGACTACGACTTTCAGGGGATGTTATTTATTTCCATTCCGAATTTTATCTTCAAAACGTTTCAGTTGTTAAGGAGAAAAAACATAATAGACATACAGACTGACCGTATGGATTATGGATTTTGATTGTGTCTTTGCAATTTTAAGTGCTATATATTTCTTCATATACAATTTACGTTTTATAGCCGTGTAGCAGATACTTTGCTTCTTATCTTACACCACTCTTTAATTGGAATAAGAAAAAAATAATGACCAAAATAAATAAATCATCAAACAATTACCGGTCACGCTTGTCAACCCTGCGCACGCGCATTGAAGGCAAAAGTGCATGGAGATGAGAAAAGCCCGGTGATACCCACTTTCTTTATGATAATTCGTGGCCATCGAGATGGGACGACACAGTTACTCAGTTATACCAAGTGTAAACTCAAAATTTGTTTTTATAATTTAAAAGATTTGGTTGTTGGCACCGATGTGTTAAGAGCGTTTTCAAACTATTTAAATCGTACAATCAGATAACATTTGACACAGAATTGGCTAACAGTAGAGATGACATCATACAGCATGCTAGCTATAAGAATAAGTAGGTAGTACAGATTTTATAAATAGCAGTCATTTTGAAGCATTGAGAATTTTTACCGTCAACTACACAATTGATTAATTTAGTAAAATAGTGTGAGTGTATGTAGGTTTGATAAATATTGGTGATTAGATATATAGGTATATACCTACACATGTTTAATATAAAGAGGATTGCCAAAACCTAGACCCCGCTTTGGGAAATGTGCCGCAATCCAATAAAGTTGTCATAGTTTTCTTAGTTCCACTACATAAATTGTGCTATTTTTGGAGCCGTAGGATTAAAAATAGTTTTGTTAGTGATTATTTATGTATAATTCGTGAGGAAAGCGACTCCATCTATATTATTTAGTTTCTATACGCGTCCCTAGAGGGCGCTGACTATGACAGTTCTTAGACATCATCATCATCATATCAGCCGAGAGACCACTGCTGGGCATAGGCCTCCCCCAAAGATCAAGGATTTGTTAGACAATATAACCTCAATTATATCAAAAGATAAAAGTATAGATATCTAGTAATTAAAATATAATAAAACTAGAAAAATTTCACGTCCTGAGGCAGGAATCGAACCCGCGACCTTTCGCAATCCGGGCGACTGCTCTGACCACTGAGCCACCTAGGACTTGGGATATCCCTGTGAAATTCTTCTAGTCTATCTGTATTTGCGTTTATGAGCTAACGTCCACCCTACAATGTCGATATATAATAATATATACATACTAAATAAAAATAATAATACAATACCTAAATAATAAAATAATAATTTTTCAAACAGAAAAATGTTAAAATAAAAATTAAGAGTATAGATATCTGGTAAACTTCGGTAAAAAATTGAGTGTTTCTTCTGATTTTGAAAATTGAATTCTTTTTCCTATAATATGAAACAAAAATATTTGCGGTTGTTTTTCATATAGTCCAACTTCCTCGACAAAAAAGGCATTCTCATTTCTAAAGAAAATATGATCATCTTTGGGAATGTATTGCTGATAATAAACAAAATGAAACTATATAATGAACATTCACACATACAATATTTAATGCAACATAATTAACAAAATTCACAGTAAATATTTTAGGCACGTTACTTATTAATATTAGGTTCCAAGCACTACAATTCCTGTATTTTCCTTAACAAAGAGAAATATAAAACAATTATATTTGTAAGCATTCTTATACGTACCTACCTTCGTGGTTAATTAATTATGCCTCACATTTACGTAAAAATTATGAAAATTTATGCGCTCACATACAATATGAATATTGTGTCAGATAAGCAGCCGTGGCTGACTCCATATTTTATTGGAGCAAACTTGTAATTAGAGGTTGGTGCTCGGGAGGACCGCGGTAGCGTATTGCAATCCTGGGATGGGTCGATCAAAGTTTGTTATCTCGAGCTTCTCCGTGCTTCGGAAGGTACTTTAGCCGCTGGTTCCGGTTGTTCCTGCAACTGCTATAAGTTAACCCACCAACGCGCATTGGGCCAGCGCGGTGGTGTTATGGCCCAAGCTTCGCATGTGTTTCTCCGATGTAGCAAGGCATGTGCCCAGCAGTGGGATTGAAGGGAAAGGTAGCCAGTGTAATTACTGGGCATGGACGGCATTTCATCTTAGGCTTCAGGATGACAACGCACCTGCAATATCAAGTGCTTTTCCTTGTTATTGCAGGTGTCTATAGGCGGCGGTAACCGCTTACCACCAGGTGGGCCGTCAGCTTGTTTGTCATCTAGTTGTATAAAAAAAAAGATGAAATGCAGAACATGCCCAGTAATTACACTAGCTACCTATCCCTTCAATCCGAAACACTGCGAACTGTTTCACAGCTGAAATAAGAAAGGCGGTGGTTCTACGCAGACGACCCTACATACGGGCCTACCACTTAGTAATTGCATTAAAATCTATAAAATGTGTTTCCTAAGCGCGCGCAAGTGGAAACAAAGATGAAAGACAAACCCGCTAAACAGCCTTTATAAAAAAAAATATTTGAATACGCAATTCAAAATTAATTTGTACAGACGACAGCACATCAAGCGTAACAGTTTGACCTTGAGACCGCCCTTACCGCGTTCGTAATAGAGGCGGCTTTCGTAGTGCAACTTGTCCTGCTGTCGTATGTATATAATAATAAACCTATAGGTTCATAGCCTGAAATAGTTTGATTATTCACAAAAAAAGGTTTTTTTTTTAAATCCAAAATGCGATAACGTAAAGTATAAAGCACGGTTTTGTAATAAGCTGAATTATAAGTCAACCTAAATCCGTAAGAATCTTTTTACGAGCAAGTTTGTTATAATTTATGTAATTTTTATATTGTTTTATCGACTTGACTCTATTATGAACGCTATATAATATTATGCTAGTGCCGTACAATTATAGATTAGCGTTTATCCGACGGATCTTCTTAGATATTTATATTGTATTGTGAACGTATCGCTTAGGCCTTGTTATCCGATTATTGAAGTTAGAAAATAGTTAAAATACGTAATCCAGGTACTCCGCTTACTACATTATCGGAGTCCGAGTAAGGTTGCCCGTCCACGTCAGATTGTCGGGGAGTTTTGCCGTGGAAAATGAAACATACAATGCCCTTGTCCCTAAGGTAAGCTTCAATCGAATCGAAACGTTAACTGTCATCTGAAAAAGACTGCTGTGCCTCTGCGAAGTATCGGAAACTTCTTTTTATAGATATACCATTTGGCAGCGAATGCAGTCGAGATCAAGACGCTATTATTCAATTAAAACTTAACACTTGGGGTTAGTACTGAGTTCAATATTAAAACGCACATATCCCAACCAAAAAGCCGGATCTTACGAAAATCGTACGGTAAGGTTACAGATTAAAAAGGTACGGTGCATGCATGGTGATAAAAAGTGTGTCGGCGGAAAATCGAACGTTCGGAAACCTATGCGTACACGCAGACTACTCACAGACAGTCGGCCGCCTGCGATCGACAGGAAAGTTTGTCTTGTGACAAGACAATGTTGAGCACTGAGACAAGACTCTTGCCTCAGTGCTCAACAAAACATGTGCCTAAGCGTTGATTTGATCACAAAATCGATGATAAAAGTCGTTAATTTATCGGACCTGCAAAAATTCTGAGTGGGCAGCCACCCTATAGCGATGTACATGGACAATTATTGCGTTTGATTTATCGTGGTAGTAGGGAATGTAATAAATAAGGATTAATAGGAAATATCGGGCTTTGTGTAATTTATGTGATCACGGGTGAGTCAGCCGGCCTCGGGAACAAGTTGCCCTGATGAGATATTATGTGCAGAACACTTGAAGGGCTCAGTACCTACCTAATGCGTAGATAATTTCTTAGGTAGTTTTATATAATCTTTTCATATTTTACTAACTGTTACACTTGTGACAAAAGGCAGTTGCTTCCTTCGTTGTAGAAATGTGACCTTGAGTATTATTAAGGGCAATTTCAAAAATATTAATTGCACACTCACACGTATTACCTACTTATCTAGCCCAAATTAAACATCAAGGGTCGACTCTTATGAACTATTTCCCTAAAATAAATTTCCCAAAAGGATAATTCCCACAAGGATAACTTCCCAAAAGGTCAACATCATCAAAAACAAAAATTGGCAATATCAATCACATACATTGACAACCTAGTTATTCTGATTTCAAAACCAAAATTCCCAATAGATTCTAAATAAATTTTTACGTGACCAAATGGCAACTATTCAGCATCGAAGAAAAAGGAATCACGTAAATCGGATCAGATATCTCGGCGTAATCGGTGTACATACATAAAAAAACACACCAACCGAATTGAAGACCTCCTCCTTTTTAAAGTCTGTTAAAAAGCAAAAGTAATTCTTTTGCTTTTTAACAGACTTTAAAAAATTGATAAGTGGGTACTTGCATTTTATATTTTTTTGCCGTTTTAGTATTTTAAATATTATAACATCAATTTGTTATGCCTTAATAGACTCCCGCGAGAGCATAGGTAATAATATAATATGTCAATCAAAACCCCATTGTGCCTTGATGGTGTCGCTTGATAGGCTAAAATTTATAGTAAATAAGTCAGTTTCGCAATAAAGGGTCGCATATCACTAGATGTAAATACTTAGTGATAGAGTAATGATTATTGTTGGTTAGATCCCGTAAAAGACGAAGCGACCACTACAACACCCCGAAATCACATCAAAAACTGGGAAACTCCTTAGCATTGGATTGGTGTGGTTTATGTTGGTAATAATAATAATAATGATAGTTCGGTTTAATATTATAGCTAATATAGGAATTCAATGGCTTCATAAATTGATGGAAGTATTTTTTTATGAAAACATGAATTAGGTAGCAGCTGCATTAGAAAATGTCGGCCGTTATATGGAACCGTTCTTGGAAAAAACCATTAGTGCACTACATATTACTCATAGACCATATCTATCCAAAGATAGATATATCTGGTACATCAATTGAAAGTTCACAAGGTTGTGATTCAAGTCCCGCTAGAGGCAATTTTATTTCCTTATGTTATGAATAACAAATTTGTAAAGCAAAACGCGTGCAATATCTAAAGCAACGATCAATATAATTACCAATGCAATCATTCGTCACGACACAGCTAAAGTATGAACATCTGTTAAACCCCAGTCCTCACGATAGCACTTATCTCCTAATCTATGGTACAGCGCCGAATGAGCATAGAGAATAGATTCTCATAAACGAGCGCGATGTTTCTCCGGCGTGCGCGCGCCGGCGGCCATCATTAAAACTTAAACAGTTAGTTGCGCGCGCGCACGGACGCGGAAAATTATTCGCGCTGGCTGTGCGCTTCCGCGAGCCGCCACAATGTGGGAACATCTCTAGATCCTGCGATTAACACGCGTTGAGATGACGAGGATATTAATAATATCTCCGTTAAACTACATGCATATTAAATATTTAGATTTGTGCGTCGCTTTGCAGCATTCATTATCTCGTACTAGTCGCTTATGTGTCAGGTTCAGGTGGCCAGCGTTTAAAGAGCTCTGTTGTCTTCTTCGTCGAGCATATCAAACTATTATTGGCAGTATCGACATTAAGATGGCCTGTTGACCATGTATTATACATTTGATTATTTTTACCAGGCCGTTTTAATCCTGACAATGATAGTTGATAATGTCATTCGCGGTTGAGACGTGCGCTCATTCTTAATACCAGGTAAAGAACATTTGTTTGGAGTTACCCCACATTCTGAATTAACTCACTCTCCTAAATGTTAAAAACTAAAATTTATGAATCAGACAACTTTACGAATACACTTTTTGAAAGACTATGAAAGTCGATAATAAGACCACGTAGTCTTATTATTGACTTTCATAGTCTTTCAAAAAGTCTATTCGTAGAGTTGTCATTTTTAGATACTCAATACAATGATTGTTTCAACGCATCTTTTTTTATAAAAAGAAAATCACTAATCAAGAAACTAACACAATGAATTTAAATGACAATTCTCAGCTTATCTCCATCCCTGACTGTCTTGCTAGATTATTCTAGAACAAATAGCAGGGCAGCACGCCAGCGACCGACGACGTGCCGCGAGCGTATCACGAACAAATTCCACGGTAGCGGACAAAAGCACCGACAGAACAATTTGTCATATTCTGAGGAATTATTTGACATGTTGCCCACGCCCTCTTTCTATCATCGCACCGCTCGCCATCGGCATTCATTCATCCTTACACGTTTGGACCAAAGTGGTCGCGTACTGTACGGTTACAGAGAATCTTTCTTTCGCGTACGCTTAGGTTGTGGAACAAGCTTTCTGAGGTTTTCTCGGACGAGTACAGCATAGGGTTCTTCAAAAAGGGCGTGAATTGGTATTCACGGAAGTCAGCAACGCGCAAGTGATACCCCTGGTGTTGCAAGAGTCCATAGGATACCGGTAACCGCTTACCATCAGAAAGGCCGTCCGTTTGATTACCACCATAGTGCTATAAAATTATATTCAAATTAGTATGAACTAATGCATAGTAACTGGTGATGTTTCTGATGTATCAGACACATCATCATCCAGATTAGTAGATAATATAGGAACCATATGATTGAATTGAGATGTCAACGCAGGAGTAACTAAATAGCAGTTATAGTTGACAGCGTTATCTAACAATAATTTTAATTTTTAATTAATATTAATATTATTTTTAATTATTATTTTTTCTTGTTTAGATTCCATTTTCTACTGAGAACTTTTTCACTTTATCAGGCAAACTATTTGCTTAGTGGGCTTTTTTGAAAATTGAAATGACAATACAGATAAAAATATTAAGGTATAAGTGATTAGCTTTTCAAGAATCCTTGTTTTACTTAGTTTTATTTACAATAAAAGGGAAGCACCGAGGCTAGCAGTGGTCCGTCAAACTGCACGGCTCATTACTCCCACACTGACCAAACTTCCTTTAGACTTCCGCGTCCCGTGTAAACAAACAGACGCGTAAAACTCTTGCGCAGTGAATGGTGAACGAGTACGTACGACATCTTAAAGTTACATGGAAACATCTAGAATCAAATGAAATTCGATGATAGAACGTGATTTTGTCATTAAATTATTTACTAATCAAATTGTGATTTTATACTTAAGGATTGGAAGCAAGCGTTCGTACGATCGGTCTTCATAGTGAACGCCAATTCAAAATATCAACGCCGTGCGGCATAAACCCTAAAAGTATCCTATTGGAAATGTTGAAAAAGAACAAACCGATCGTAACAAAACTTGCCTGACGTTCTAATGCTTAGATAAGAACGTCAGGCTAGTCAAAAAAGTTGTCACAGGATTTTTCAAAAATAGAGGATTTACTGGCGATTTTTGGTTAGTAAAAAAAGCTAAAAATTGCTCTAACTATAAGACTGTTTTGCGTTAAATCCACTGATAACTATTTAGGTTAGCTTGACATGCTTATGCACGTAAAGTGTTATTAGATTCGGTTTGTTCGTTTCCCATATTTTCGACTGGAAACGTTGTATGAAAACCCGTCCCCGTAAAACCCCTAAGAAAGAATGAAAGTACTCAAGCTTACAGACGAACGGGAGAGGGGAGTAATTTTGAGGAAGGTTATGATAGAAGAGGATAGTTGATTATCTCTCTCTGCTGGCACAGGCACTGAGCACTCTATCGGACTCGTTCGGAGTTACCCCGTACGTAATAACAGCACTCTACTCTACACTTATATAGCAATAAGCGATCAACACAAGCTAATACTTTGTGTCAAGATGTTATACTGGATGCTTGTATTAGTTATGGGGTCCCGTTGACACGCCTGAATGGTTGGATGAGAGTTGAAAGCAGTTTGCCGCTGCTGAACCGTACCATCAGTCGCGCTCCGTCTGGTTGTGTACCACGCAACCTACGTAGGCACTTGAGATTCTATCACTAAAGGAATAAGGGGCAAATTCTCTTCAAAAAACTCTACAAAACCTTTATACGCCCGTTACTGGGTATGCATTTCAGATTTGGAATCCCGATTTCTAGAAACATATAGAGCTTCTCGAAAAAGTAAAGGGAAGAACTACTCTGAAAAATATTTTACATGCCGCCTTAAAAACTTCTATTGTGGTAAGACTTTAACACAATAGAACAGCGGAGATCTTACGTGGTTACTACAATCTACCTTCGGAGTTTGCACATACCTACTTATAGTTAGTGATAGGCAGGTGTGTGTATCATATAGTTAATAGTTATTGATGTGTATATAATAGGGTAGTTGACAACTTTTTTTTAACTTCATATATAAGAAGTTTATAACTCATAAAGAAATATTGCAAAAGAAATAGTATGTCTAAGATCAATAGCTTCACAGATATAGTAGTTTGTTTGTTATGTTACGGCGCAACGTCCAAAAAACGCTCCATAGAAAATCTACGGAACGAGTGACGTCACATGTTCCCATATTACTAAGAAATGTATGGGCGTACTGACAAAATTAATAATAACTATGTATTAAGTATGTTTTTAGTAGTAGTTGTCAAAATAATAGTTGTTTTAATTGATGCCAGCAATCTAATATCATTAACATTTTTAATAAAATGAGAAAAAAAATATGTCCATTTTTTTTAATTTTCAAAACAGTACAACTTCAACAATATTCCATATATTTTATGTTTGAATTGTTTTTATGGGTAATATTTGCGTATATTTTTCGAATTTGTGAAAAATAGCGCCAAATTCAAACTTAGGCAACATCCCAATTGTTTTCTTCGTGTGTGTTATTATAGAGAACTTTTATACATCATGCTTTTATTATTGTATATATTTTTATATACAGAATGTTCCCATTGCGGTGGGGTTGAAACTCATTTAGTTTTCAATAGTAACATCCTGGCCGTATTTTGATAGCCCACAGCATAATACTAGCCTAACACGGGTTAAAAATGCTAGGAGTAATTGAAAAATCTCTCTTCGGGAATAACTAGCTTAAACTCACTTCGGGAATAGCAGTAACAATAATTAAGGAAAAAGCTAAGAATCTCAAATAAAAGACATCAACGTCGTCACCGTATTTTCATAAAAAATAATTGTTAGTTTGTTAGTAATAAAAGGCAGCTGTTGATGCGAGATCCTTACATTTTTTATTATTAATAATATTAATTTCTTTGTATTTTTATACACGGTTCTTACATTGCTGCGATGCGAGATGGTTAATATTTTATGGCTAAACTGTTTATTACTTGTATAGCTCACTGCATATTTGTTCAGTTACTACTTGTGTGAATCTGTAATTAGCTTCCTATCACTATAAGTAATTACTTGCCTATCATGTGTTATCAGCTGATGATTTACCGAATAAAATAAAATAAAATAAAATAATTCACTTATTAACTAATCTATTTATTAAATAAGAATTTGTTTTCGAATTTTTCGAACACTTTTGATTTTTTTTTAATACCTACTCCATATTTTTCCAGCGAACATTTTGAAGTTTTGAAAGATTTCAGCGCTGATATCGCTTACCGCCAGGTGGGCCGTATGCTTGATTACCACCTTCGAGGTGTGAAAAAAAAACTATCGATTATCTTTCGACTCGAAGTTACTCCCTAGATAACCTAGACAAATTATTATCTAAGGACTGAAAAATTGGACCTAAAATAAAGCAATCTTTGTTTAGACTCTCTCTGATGGTGATGTATCAAAGGAAAAAGACTACAGCTTTAAACAGTGTTTTAACTAGGTTTAATGAGCGTTTGTATTTTATTAAGGCAATAGTTTTATACATAAGTAAGTAGTTACCAATGTAACCAAGAAAACATACTAACGAGTTTACAATAGTCAGGTATTCTTGGTTACATACCTGACTATTGTAAACTCGTTAGTATGTTTTCTTGGTTCAAAAGAGTTTGTTCAGTGGATTTCTATGAGTGAAATAAATTATTTTATATCAATTTCTAACCTATCTAATTATAAAGGTCTGCATTGATAGGTCAACGATCTTAACTGTTCTGGGTCTGGGAAGCCTCAGGAGGATAGGCAACTGACAAAGAAGTAATCCGGCAAATGTATGAGCGCGCTTAACTGACCCGCTTGCCTCCAGCCATGCACACCTGTTCGCAAGTACGTCGCCATCAAACTCTTCAATATGGGGGTATGTCAAATGCCTGGGTTTAAGGATTTGTAAGTTTTAAATATTTTATGAGATTATAGATTTTATTTACGTTACTGATCTATCACCATGCAGCGAATGAAGTGAAATCTTGTGTGGTTGTATTGGTATTTTCTGTTCAAAGTAGCGAGGACTGGAGAAGAAATTTCACCTTAAAGAAAATAGCTGAGGGATATGAGATTCTTGTGGTAGGATATTAGAGTTTTCTACTCAATAAACTGAGAAAGTAAGAAAGAAGCATGGAGTCGGACTGGGTAAGCACCTTGACCTTGTTATATTCACCAGAGCTCATCGGGGTTTTGTTGGGATTATAAGGACTTGTAACCTATGCTACCAATACCAACATAATGCTCACACTTATCGATTTTAATAAATTTGACAACCACATAGGTTATCAAACTTATTGATCATCGCCTGCAGTTATTGATACATGGATAGTATAAGCTAGACAATTTAGAACAAAGGGGCAAGACAATAAAATCTGTGCGGTACAGTCAAAGTCAAAATATACTTATAAATTAATGTACGTTCTCAAAAGCAGGTCACAGGTAGAAGCTAATACGGTGCCCCTAGTGTACCCAAGTTTCAATCGAATTGAAACGAAAACGTTAGTCGTCGTGACAACTGTCAAATCGTAGTAAGACGTTGCGAACTATTGGAAACCACTTATTATTTAGGGTTTGAGAGGTGAACACGACGATGATCGTTTTCGTTTCGATTGGATTGAAACATACACTAGGGTACAGGAGTTAGAAAGATGGCGAAAAGTCGAATGATCTGAACTCGCTGCGTCGTACCCACATTAACATAGATATCTAAACATCGGCCGCATTCGCGCCGCAACCAGAGCGTGGCCCGCTCACAAAACTGTACAATTTTGCTTTTAATTACATTATTTAATGTGCAACCAGCAAACAATGCACGGGTTATCTTGTTACTGGTTCACCGGGTTACTTTAAAACCGTGTTATAACTATTGCAAGCGCTAAAGTTGTATTGTTAGACGAATTTTGGTGTAATAAAGTTTATATATTGTATTTGACGACCGGCTGGCCGAGTGGTCTGTACCCCTTGCTATACAGGCTACTCGGTCAAGAGGTCCCGGGTTGGAATCCCGGTAGAAGCAAATGTTTGTATGATGAGTACGAGCATTTGTTTACGAGTGATGGATGTTTATATGTTTATTTAGTATATTTCTAATATTTATATACATATTATTATCATTATTTCTTCGTTATCTAATATCTATAACACAAGCTCTTAATAATGCTTACTTTAGGCTAGATAATAGGTGTGAGTGTATGAATATTATGTATTATTATTATTCCTATACTCATACCAATTATCAACCCCAAATGAACAACGCAGAGAGCTTGGGTGATGCATACTAACGGATACTTTTTAAAGTGGGCGTGTTCTTGATCCCCCTCTTGCTCCAAGAGAAGTTAAGAGGAGGTCGACGAAGAAGCGAGCTTACCCAGAAGGTGCCTATTTAATCCAACTTTGAAGGAACTCAGGTTATAAGTAGCAGGGAACACCGAGGCCGCCAGTGAATTCCACTCTCTGGCCGTGCGCGTCACAAAAGACGATGAAAAGCACTTACTTAGTGCTGATATTTGGTATATCAACCAAGTGTGGACAGCCCGCCAAACATCTGGTAGTCCTCTGGTAAAATGGGCTAGGCGGGATAGCCACATTAAGCTCCTAAGCACACACTCCGAAGTACAATATCTAGAAGACCGACAAAGAAGCAACCTTACGGCGGCGGTGGCTCAGTCTGTGAAACTTAGTTCCCACCAAACTTTTAACGCAAATAAACCTGTTGGCTCTACGTTCCACCAATAAGTTAGATATAGTAAATTAGGTTTGAAATACTTGTATCATTTTTTACTCATGATTTTTTAATACAAACTTATAGATAGATATTCCGTCTGTCTGTCTGCTACGTTTACATTAACAACAACTAACAATAAGAATATTACTAACAATAAAGAAGTAATCTTTCGGACCACTAGAGGCGAGGAAATTAGCAGGTTGTACCTAAGTGCTCCGGTGGCGTAGTGGTAATACGTCTGGCCGGAAATCAGGAGACGCGGGTTCAATTCCCGCCTGGAGCATACTTTTTTTCATCGTATTTTCCTTTATATGTGCAATAAAGTGGGCGTTTAAACGCATCAATAACTTTAAAATGTGAAGAAATTACCTTTCAGCCGACATTCACTTGGGCAGAGCCACGGGCAGCCACTAGTGTCTAATATAAAAGTATGAATAAAAATTCAATGGAATACATCAATTAGCGTCTAATTATCGAGCCTAATCAGGCTTAATTATATGAAAAGAAAACCGGAGGATGCGAGCAGCTCGCTTTTCTCTGCAGCCATATTTGGTTGGCTGAACGCTCATTTCCTTTGTGTGTCGTAGAGACTGTCTTGTCTGTGGTTTTGCTGACGAGTTCACTTGGTTTGAGATTTATAGTTAGAAATCAAGATGGCGTCTTGTGGTCAATATTATGAGTAAATATTTAGATATGGTTTGTTGTGTTACTAGTGATGACACGTCGTTACTTTCCTTTTGTTTCTCGTGAAAGCTACGTTGAGAAATGATCATTTAAAGAAATTTCGCTTGTAAGAGTTGTCCCAAAAATGTATGGAGGCCCGGCCAGTACCTTCTAGCACGAATACTCATAAATTTCGAATCACCATCGTATCCAGAAGTTACGTTAGCTTTTGTCTGGCTTTTGTTTGAAATTTTAAGCGTGCGTGAACAATACGATTACGATTCGAAATTTAAAAATGTTCGTGCTAGGGGTACAGGTCTATGTACACTATACTGAAAACTAGGTGAAAATATGCAGAAACGTTTTCAATTGTCCATTTTATTTTCATTTCCATTGTTTCGTGGTACAAACCAAAAAATTTTATAGAAAAAACTGTAACACAGCCAGATGAGGAATCCTCAAGGTGCTTATATCACTTTTGTGACGCTTAGTTGACTTCTACGAGGTCAAACTGAAAGTTCTGAGCCAATCAAAAACTGAGCAAATAGCAAGTTATAAGTTTTATTGTATTATATTATAGTTTTATAAAACGTTTTCCTTGTATTTTTTCCTTTATTTTCGGGAATAAAAAAATCGCAAGAAAGAGGTGGCGGTTTTACGGCGGGTGACCTATTCTACGTCTGACGTCGCCAAATAGTCGATCGTTCGCCTGGCGGTGTGCGATGGAGCGTTGTCTTGGTGAAGGAGGATCCTACTGCGAGGTCGTTTCAAGACAAGTGGCTAACAGTTATTAGTGTACCACTCTGCAGTAACGGATTTTCGATCCTCTAAAACTTTGTCGCGTAATGACCTGTCCATCCTAAGAACGACGCCACCATCTTTCTTCCCTCGCTTCGTCCTGTCTTCTATATGTTGCCAACTCCTCGGAAGGAAACACCCAATGAGCAGACTGTCTTTTGGTTTCGGGATCATAACAGTAAATCCAGCTTTCGTCACCCGTAAGTATGTCGAACACAGCATTCTAGTCACCTCCGTCGCATCTTTGAACCATTTTACGGCACCAACACGACGGAGTGTTTGGCCCTCGGTAAAATTTTGAGTTTTTTTTTATACAACTAGATGACAAACAAGCTGACGGCCCACATGATGGTAAGCGGTAACCGCCGCCTATAGACACCTGCAATAACAAGGCAAAATCACTTGATATTGCAGGTGCGTTGTTATCCTGGGGCCTAAGATGAAATGCCGTCCATGCCCAGTAATTACACTGGCTACCTTTCCCTTCAATCCGAAACACAGCGAACTGTTTCAAGGCTGAAATAAGAAAGGCGGTGGTACCTACCCAGACGACCCTACATACGGGTCTACCACCTAGTAAAACCACCAAAACCAAAATTTTGGTATTCATCAAAACCAAAATTTTGAGGCACAAAGCTTTCTGACCGTTTACTGTTTTTGGAGGATTTTGTGTTAATTTTGAAGTGATACCTGGCGCTTGGACAACTGTTCCTAATAAAGTTGACACACGATACGAATATAGCATTACAAGTCTAATATATAATATACTTAATGATATCTATTGCGTATACACGGGTCATGTTGTAAGCAAATATCAATGTTTGCCATCAAATGGAGAAACCACGATCATGTTGTGTAAATACCGCAAACAAGTTGTGAGCCTACTTCAGATTTGCATTTGTAGTTTGATTTTGAACCTTAAGGCGTCGCTATAAGAACGGTACAAACTCCGAAGTGTTCAGATAGACCTGCATTAGATTGTATAGACAGCCACACATCCACCAAAACACGTTATTTGAAAAATGACTCTTATTTTAACGGCTAAAGGTAGCTATTAATGTCGAAGTGTTTATCTTGCTCCAGAAGTGTATATATCGTTAGTATGTCAGAAGGCCGTTCTGCCTCCCTCGAAGCCTATTTTATGGCATGCTTGACCATTTTTATGATAGATTACCATAAAACGATCTCTTTTTGAAATAATTATATGAGTAAATGACAGATGTGAGCAATAATTTTAAATGATATTCCGTTTTCAAATCCCAACAGCGAGCGTTGTAATAAAATGCTAATTTGTCTTTTGTTGAAGATAACTTTATTTGACGACCGGCTGGCCGAGTGGTCTGAACCCGTTGCTATACAGGCTACTCGTTCAGGGGTCCCGGGTTCGGATCCCGGTAGCGGCAGGTGTTTGTAAGTTGAGTATGAGCAATAGTTTTCGAGTCATGGATGTTTATAAGTTTATTTAGTGACATTTTTGTTAAATTTTTGCTTTGAATCGACGCGAGAAATACCATTGCTGTAGTATCGTGGGAAATGTTGTTCCGTCTTTCATTTTGAAACTTATCGCGTAGTTACAAATTGCATTGTGTAAAAACAAGCCGCACATCAACTGTATCACGTAATTTGAAAAATGGCCCTTATTGTAACGAATTTAAGGTCACGCGTATTTCCAAGGCCGTATTTCCGTCTTCTATTACCATATCATATGAATCGGTATTTATTTTGATACCAGATGATACCACAAATATTTGATATCCGCTTAACAGTTAAATGAAACTTTAGAAATGTAGACTAAGCTCACCAAATATCACCATAGTAGGTCAAAGGGTTAAAACTCACGGTAAATAATTTTGGACACCGACCGGTCCCATTAGCGTGGCCCTGTGACATACAAACCGACAGATCTATTAGCCCTGACCACAGAGTAACGGTGTCTATGGTCGAAGCATAAGTAATTTCGTGCTGGTCAGGTAATTCTATTATTCTATCTATATTATTATAACAGGTAATAATATGGTCAGTTTGGAGGTTCTGCCTATAGTTAGAAACGAGATACTTTGTAATGCCTTAAAAAAAAAAAAATCATTAATTTCGAGGACTAAGCCATAAAGTGTTAGTAATCTAGGTCCAGTGCCTGAAAAAGTTTTGTTTTTAATTTCACTATCATAAAGGAAAAAATTAAAATGAAAATGAAAATGAAAATATCTTTATTCAATTAAGCCCCCCAAGAAGCACTTTTGAATCGTTAACAAAAAAACCCTTAAGTCTATCACATAAAAATAATATTAACTAACTAACAATTACATTATGTTTGTCTCACTGTCTTATCTGGATCTACGTAAGCTAAGAATGTTATAATGTCTGTCTATCGGTCTGTCTGTCGGTCCGTCTGTCCGTCAGTCAGTCTGGCTGTCTGTCTGTCTATCTGTCTGTCTGTCTGTCTGTCTGTCAGTCAGTCAGTCTGTCTTTCTGTCAGTCTGTCTGAATTTACACCGGTTCCAAAACTTGAACTACCGAGAAGATTCTGGCAACAAACTCGTGTAGTCACTCTTTTCAATTATTAAGTTACAATGTTTAATTACACAGTAATGGTATTTAGCAGTGCAGTGTCGCACAGAGTATAAAAAAAGGTATATTAACGTACCAATAAGTACCTAATGACAAGAATATTTACTGTATTTAAAGGCTGTCCGACAATGCACCATCAATATAGGTATTACAATACCCAAAGGTCAACAATTAATATACAAAAACCTAATAAAGCCAATCATCTTTCATTAATTTTAAACACTTGTCTGACCACGTCATTACAATAATAATTGTATTGTTTTATATATAATATCATATAATGCCATATACCTCAAAAATCCCTCAAAAATGATACTATTGATGAATATGTAGGTAAATTATTACAAAATCAAGGAAGCTTAGAGATGACCATTTCCACTAGTGGCACCTGTTCACAAGTATGACGCATGTGCCAGCCATCGCTCCGCTCAACCATATTATAGGGAACGGAGCGAAAAGTATCAATTGTCTCTTTGCGAAATAATGTTTTATGTTGGGCGCAGCTAGCAGTCTATTTTATGGAATGTACTGATCCCTAGATGTTGCAATCGCAGGACTGAGTGGCCTGTCCAATTTTCTATTACTTCTCTATATTTAGACCATACTGCTTTTTGTATAGATATGTTACAATCAAAGATCGAAAACAATCATTGGTCGAAAAACAGCTTACAACGCGTTGCACTGTGAAACGAATCTCGTGATATGGTTCTAATGAAAACGCTCACGACGCTATGTGCCAATCCCAGAAAGACCACACAGCGATTCTTGTCGTAACTACTAGTATCATGATATAGGACCACAACGCTAATGACAATTAAGAAAGATATGACGCGTTCTGAGCGCTAGTCAGTTAGTAGTAGTCATGGACAGGGACCATCAGTAGAGTTATATATTTCTTCTCTGTTTTTGAGATTGAGAATTCATCAGCGCGGTATGAAAGCTTCGCCAAAGAATTTTTCGTCGATAACGTTTTGCTATTTGAAGAATGGATCGAAGTGTCTTCTTCAAATAGCACTTGAAACAATAGAATTGAAGGCATTTCTTGTGGGTTCATGGTTATTTTTTATGCTTTGGGTTTGTCAATGAAATGGTCAACGACGAAAATGTGTTGTATATTTTTTTAAGCTTAACGTGGTAACTCTTGGCCTTTATCTCACCTGATGTTAAGTGAAGATAAGGCCGACGATGGAAGCGAGCTACACCCGGATTCCTCAACCACAGAGGAACTGGCTATCTTACCTACAACTGCCAGAACACAACAATGCAAACATTGTCGTTATGGCGGCAGACTTAGGTAAGATGGTGGTAGCTAGCCAGGCGGACTTACAAAAGCCCTACCACCAACTAAACCGAGCAGAAAATTTCTGCTGCCACGGAAATCGAACCTCTAGATCTGAGGTAGGTCGTCTCAACCACTAGACCACAGAGGCGGTTAAATGGTATGGAGTCTTCTATACCACTTTTTTTTATTAGTCATAGATAATTAGCGCTGATGTGAGTGTGAAGCACTTTGCCGACGACTTTTTCGCAGTAGTAGTTCTCATGTCGCAAAGCTCTGTGTGTCGTAATCTAAGATGATTCCACACTGATGATTGCCATAAGGCGTTGGTCATATAACATGACAGCCACGACACGAATTTCGCTATGTGGTCTTTCCATGACTGCCACAACACGTTGAGAGCGTTTTACGAAGTATATTATACGAATTAAGCGATGTAGATGCTTTACAGTGAACACAAAGTGAAGTTTATAGCATTGTGATGATGCTCCCAAGAGCTCGGTGGCGTAGTGGTTTGAACACTCTGGTTTCGATTACGGAAACAAAACAACTTTCGTCATGGTCGATCCTGGGATGGGTCAATCTCCGTGCTTCGGAAGGCACGTTAAGCCGTTGGTCCCGGTTGTTCCTGCAACCGCTTTAACCCACCAACTCGCATTAGGCCAGCGTGGTGGTGCTATGGCCCAAACTCCTCATGTGTTTCTCCCATGTAGAAATACAAAGACAGACAAAGGCCTGTGCCCAGCAGTAGGACGTATATAGGCTGTTGAGGATGATGCTCCCAAGCCGCCCGGGAGTCATGCATGGCTTGACAAATTACTCTGAATTTGACAACATACAAGTTCCTAAGCTGTATAAAAAAGTATAACAACAGGTTGTAACAATAATAACATCTGATTACTCAAACTAAATTATGGAACTGCATAACGCATGCTCGTTACACGTCAAATAAAACTTGTTATTTAAAAAAATGTCCCTACATTAGAAATGGTGCTCACGACAGCGACCACTTATACAGTAACGATACCTGGAGGCGTGTCTCAAGATTTGAGCAATAATAACAACCTGGATAAAACAAATTGGTGCATCGCCCGCAGCTGACACAAACTAGCCGATCACATTTTAAAATCGCCATCGTATTAACTATTTACGTTAGATTTTGTCTGGCTTTTGTTTGAAATTTCAAGCGAGTATGAACGATACGATTACGATTCTAAATTTAAAAATGTTCGAGCTAGGGGTACAGCTCGTCTGAGCGCCGAGTGACAGTTTTATGACAAACGTAACTACGCCATGAAAAGAAATATCAACAAGACAAACGAAATAGTGAAATACAAAGCACGAAGCTACCGTGAGGTTCGTTTTATACTCAATCTTTCACTAATGGAGAACATCTTAAGGTAAGCAAAGAAATAGGTATACCTAATAAAAATGACACAAAACACGTTTAATTTTAACGGACACGGGGACATTTCGAAATCGGCGGGGAAGGACTTTGCTCAGCAATAGGACTTTGGTCAAGATGTTTAATTTTGATAATAAACTAGAGGAAAAAATAAGTATGTAACTGTACTACATTTGGTTCTTAATCTGTGGCGTACTCACAAAATCTAGACGAAATTAGGTATAGCTCCTTTTTGCGCGATACCGACACCAAGAATTCAGTATATGAATAATATCGTACCTACGCTCTACCTAATTCACAAAGAAACTGATTTACTCACCTGTTCTATAAGCGATATTAGAAAGATAATATAAGCTGCTTGGATAGAATTTTATTAACCATAGATCAATATTTATTGGATTGGATAAAAACCTGTAATGGTTTGGAAAATAAATAAATATAACTTACGTTCACACATTATATAGCCCAATGATATTATAAACTATTTATTATAATATCATTGATATAGCCCAATTTAAACACCGTAAATAGCAATGCTAGGGATACTTATTGCTGCACAAAAAAGAAAGAAATTAAACTTAACAAATCGTATTAACCTCTTCTGTTGTTTAATTATTGAACGTTATAAAACCTCAAAAGATTTCTTCTAAACTATGCGCCTGTGAAATAGGGGCGTGTCTCCAGTTATTAAATAAGCCAATTGAGCCCGCGCCTGCGCCTGCGCCGACGGCGATACAAAGGCTCTATGCCGATAATTTGGTAATAACTCGGGGATTGGGCAACACGGGCCTGGGATAATCGTAGGCAGTCCATGGGCAGTCCCGTGTGAAATTGGACGCTAAGGAATCTGGAGAAAGCTAAGAATAGGGCGATCAAAGCTCTTTTGAAGGTTGTGATAGTGGGTAGTTCATTTTCTATTGCTTAGTTTTCAGGGCTTTCCAACTGTGGTTGGCGGTATTGTAATAGAAAAGGTAGAACATATAGGTATTTACAATAACAATAAATAATTAATATTCATACACTCACACCTATTATCTAGTCCAAAGTAAGCATGATTAAGAGCTTGTGTTATGGATACTAGATAACGGATAAATCTTGATAATAATATGTATATACATATTACAAATATACTAAATGAGTCGTGAACAAATCCTTGTACTGTTCATACAAACATCTGCTCCTGCCGGGATTCGAACCCGGACTCCCGACCGAGTAACCTGTATAGCAAGAGCTACAGACCACTCGGCCAGCCGATCGTCAAACAACAACATTATAATATAGCAATATTATTATTTTTTATTTTATTTTTGTATATTTTTATTTTTGTCTACAATATTTTGTAGTGTTGTGTTCCAGCGGTGAATAAAGTCGTCAGAGTTCATATTTTGAGAGCTGGGGAACTGCATGTTATGCTGTCAACATTGCAACAACAATGCGTGAGTAGTGCCCAAAGTGCATCCAGGGTCTACAGGCTACGGTAACCGCTTACCATCAGGCAGGTCACACGCTCGTTAGCCACGCTTGCCGTAGATATATAAAAATTAAATTACCTAACGCTGCCATGATTGTAATAATAAATATATGTATCGCTTAGAAACTATTAGAAAGTCCAATCAATTATTGATTCAAATAGTTTTGTATAAATAACTAATCTCAGTGAAAAGGTAGCGCCGATTATAATCTAATGCAATGATTTAAGAATACAGGAAGGTTATCGAAAACATCTCAAGTTCATCACTGATTACGACTAATTGTTCTTTACTTACGAGCTTTGTGGACCCTTCACCAATCAGCACCCACCTGAAATAACAAAAAAACGTAATGAGTTATGCTCATTGGTCGCCTTGACCACAAACGGCTTGCAATCTTTGTATTGTGTAATTCACTTTTACGCTATAAAACGATGATGTAACGTTGATGTTATCTGGCAATCAAGACAGGTGCGGTAAATCTCTAATTAATGACATTGTTTTGTGGGCTTTCGTCATCACCATTTGTCAGCTTGTACTGATGATGATACTTGTACTTGTTTAGGCTTGCATTCAAAGATTTCTTGCTAAAGACCTGAAAAAGTCGCGGGGGTCTATAATGCTCAGTAGTATATTCCGATATCTCTTCAGATTGAATGAACCAGTCCTTTAAAATGAAACTAAATGTAAGCGTGGTGTCACAAGAAGCTTAATAGCACCCGAATAAACACACCTGTCTGGTAGTTCGAATGATATAGCTCATAAAACTTATCATCAAAATGTACAAGATCGTGAAATAATCTATGCGGAACTTTGGAGACGAACGAAATAAACTAATATGAAATGAGACGCTACTAAGAAGATTGATTCGATTTGATACCTTTCTTTTAGAGTAAATGAGAACATTTGTGAACCGATACACAAAAGAATAGGGTTTCCCATTAAACATCTATAAATCTATCCAAAACTTCCGAACACGTTTCATGGTAGGCCGTTTGTTATTGATAACGTATAGTATGGAGAAGGCAAAAAATCAAACGCCTGTACGCGCTATCCCGTCTTCCTGGGGAAGAGAGACGGGGGAGTGTGGGGCTCGCAAGCTTAACCGGGAACACTAAAGTTCCTTCAACCTCAATGATAAAATTGAGTGCTGTAAATGACATACCTACGTAAGTACATTTAATATTAGAAGTACCAGAAACATCATTCATGGTAAAGGAGACGCCGAAAAAATGATAGGGCTGAAACGCTTAGAATGGTTAGCCTGGCACTATAAGATTACAATTAATTGGTACAAGATTCATGAACCCAAGATAAGGCTAAAAAAGAGTTCAAAAACTGCACCCATGTGAGTAAATAGATTTCAATGTCCAGATCAATAATAAAATTTTGATTTCTCTCAAAATTTGTTTCTAAAAGATTGAATAGAGTATCTAATCATGCAACCTGCTCGGGTGCCGCCGGTGGGTGTGGGCGCGGCGAGAGGCAAGGCCGAACTGTACACGATCGTAGCTCTGACAATTTTCCCACAGTTACCGCTAAAATATTACCGGTAAGTAATCAAAGCAAGATACTAAATTGACCCAGTGATGCAGAAGGGAAGGGGGATTTTAGTCATTTGGGAGCAAAGTGAAAGTTAAGTAAAATATGTTTTATTCAACTTTAATGAACCCGTTCGTAAATCTTTTCAGGGATCTTGTTCTGAGAAGAATGAAAAGAAACTCATCAAGGTTTCTCTCTCCCACGCGTCAATACCACTATCTAGCTAAGCTTCAATTTTCCACCTTTATTCACTAACCGTCACTGGTTCTACTTAATAGAATCCCAAATTAAAGGCAAACTGCTATCCAAGACTTTACCCAAGTAATAAAATCATACTCTGAATGCAATCCTAGATCTAATCTACTGATACAAATTATTTCATTTGATTCATAAATCAGTGACCCTGACATTAATGTGTCATTTTTTTATTTTTGTTATACAAAGCATGGCAAACGACTCAACACCACCTGATGTGTAGCGGTAAGAAGAGTCCATATGCGAAGACAGCTAGTGCAGTTACACTGTTCTAGCCGCCTCCACCTTGCCGGCCCATAAGATGCATTTTCACGCCTCTTTTGAAGGAAGCCATGTTATAGGATGGAGGTAACACATATTTCTTTCATATTTATATATTGACTGACGCAATGATTTTCTCATAACGCAGACCCAATAGGCTTATTGGCGACAAGAGGTTGTTGCTTCATAGCTTGGACCCCTGCCGTAAGGTTGCTTGCTTGTTTGGTAGTCATCTACACATTGTACTTTGGGGAGTCGGCTTAAGAGATTCATGAGCCATCATCCCGCATAGCCCGTTACGCCAAAGGACTACTAGGCGTTCGGTGGGCTACCTACACCTGATTGATATACCTAATATCCGGTAAGCACTTTTCGTCATCTTTTGTAATGTGTACGGCCATGGAGAGGAATTTGCTGCCAGCTTTAGTGTTCCCTGCTGCATTTAAACTTACTCCTAGCTCCTTCAAAGCAGGATAACATAAGCACCTTCTAGAATTTCTAGATAAGCGCGCTACATCGCTGACCGCTTCCTAACTTCTTTCGGAACGCGCCCATGGTAATCATTATAATAAAAAAAAACTGCCTTTGTCTGTTATTCTACTTGCAGCAGCACCTGTTCAAAGGTCGCGATCATGTCGCAGCTTAATTACTAAGCGCGGCTGTCCGTCTGTCTATCACACAGTGGCCCGCCCACAGATTGCTATCGCGTGGGATACCGCTGATTCATGCAATACTATCATAGTAAACTAAAGGTTAAAAGGGTCTGTTTACTAGATTTCCTTATCATTTCTTAATGGGTCTTTGAGATAGCAACGAATGTTTTGCGGGTTTAAATGGAATAAATTGGTGATTAAAAAGTAATAAACCATTGAGTAAACTAAGTGTAACCGTGAACTTTATTCATGGTTAGCGATTAGATCGTCAAACTGTGCGTCATGTTTTTTCTACACTTACAACAAAGGTGGCAATCAAGCATAGCTTCAATTCAATTCAATTTTCAATTCAATTCTTTATTGCAATAAAATATTGCAATAAACAGCTTGACTTATAGTTAGACGCCTAAAAATTAATGACAGGAACAGACACTAAATGGTCAGACAACCTGGTCAGGGTCGGGGGGAGCCGTTGGATGCAGGCTACGCAGAACCGTTCCATTTGAAGATCGCTGGGAGAGGCCTTTGTTCAGCAATGGATATCATAGGCTGGTATGATGATGATGATGAAACAAAAGAGTTTTAAAAAATGCTTCCACGTCTCAGTAAACTCTGGCGACTAAAAAACCTGAATAGTAAACTCACTGTAAAATTTCATTAGTTTGTGCGACATTGTACTTCAGTGTTAATCTACTTCTGTGTTGGACTGTTCCATAAAATAATGTAGTTTAAAATAACTACTACTTATAGCATATTCTAGTAAATGCTTTGAGTTCCTTTGGTTTGGTCTTAATGGCCGTATAAACAAAGTCTCAGCTCGCGCTGTAGCTCAAGCGTGAATGCGCACTGGCAGCGGCGGATCAAAGAAATGTCACGCGCATGCGATGGGCAGCTCACTGCGCAAAGGTATTCGTGCAGATTATGAGGATGTATAATAACAAAGGATATAATATCGTTTAAGATTTTGTAAATATCAGCAGGCTTACTTTGAAACGTAATTCCGAAGTTTCGGACCCAAAATTAAGTTTTGCATACCTTACGTAATATCTTCTCTAGTAGTTCTGTATCAAAATTAAACCAAACTTGATGGTGCTTCGTGCTTTGTATTTCTCTATTTCGTTCGTGTCCTAAGTGTCGGGAAGATCTTGGTTTCCTAAGGGCGTTGGTAGAGTCAGCGAAAATGGCTAAATGTAAGAAATTTATTTCAAATGGTTTTTGGTTTTAAAATGACTATATAAGGGCATGGCTGTCTTTATGATGTTTCAGAGTCGAGGTTCAGAAGTGGCTAGTCAAACCAATAAGCCGCATTTAATCCTTTTACTTCCTTTTTTAAATATCACAGTTGACATATCAATGTTAAGACAATTCTATTCTTCCTTCTATCATCGCACGGCTCGCCATCGGTAGGGAGTTCACCCTCACACGTTGGAACAAAAGTGGTTGCGTTCGGCTTGAGATAAACTTTCTCGCGCATACGTTCAGCCCCCGCAGCATGGAAAACTCCCTGGGGAGTGGACAAAAGTTGAACTCTCTCTTTTTCCGAGTGAAAAAAAAATACAATTTGTCTCCTATTTTGTCTACGGCCCGTGCTAGGCCTGCAGGTTGTGGCATGAGCTCCCGGCGGTTTCCTTTGAGAGTAACTGGGCGTTCGTAATCCCCTCGCCTTAATCCTCTTGTGAATAACAAACAATCGTAAAAAAGCACCAAGCCTAACGTATATTCGTAAGCTTGACTTTTTATCAATTTAATCCTTAGATCTTAGTAGCCGTTTCGATTAATCGATTTACAATAATTAGCACTTATCTCAATGGGCAAAAGAAACAGGACCGGCCGGTCCAGGAGGTGTTTATGATCCGCGGAGAATTCCCGGCCAGTAAAAATAGAACAGAAACACCTAATGATACTTAAATGAGCAAATTTTCTCTTTTATATTGTCTGTATATAAATGTGGCGGAAAAAAATAACTGCGCGATGTTCTGTAATGTTGATATAGTTGAAAAACTCCCGCGCACGTATTATGGTGACATTTATGCGTTTTGGTGTTCGCAATTAGTCTTTGGAATGTCGGATTTATTGCTGCGCGGCCATTTAATGAAGATGTCTTCAAGTATTACTTAGTATATTATAATCTATCTTGAATAATATACTAGCTCGCTTGGAAAAAACTTTGTTTTAATTTGGAAAACTATGAGCAACTGACTTTTTTCATACATGTCCCACCTGGTGTTAAGCGATCAATCACCATAGCCTGTAAATAAACGTCTACAACAAAATAATTAGCAAAAAAATTCAAAAAAAAATCTGTCAAATTCTAACCGTTTACACGACTAGGATGATAAAAAGCGTTATATTGGTCGCATGAAAGACAAGAGCTTTGGCTACCTTACTCACCACAGGCAGACAGTACTACAAAGTTAGTAGTATTATTATACATATACTGCTGGGGTCTTCTGTAAGGTGGGAGGTGGGAGTCAGCTCAGCACACGTGACACGGTTGACTTACGAAAACTTTGTTCACTTTGGACCTTGTCACATCGATCCAAACACATGTAATACCATTTACGCAAGGAGAGCTTGCTGTAGACCGCTGTGGTGAGTAAGGTCGCCAGAGGTCATGTTTTTTATGTCATGTCATATAATGCTTTTTATCATCCTAGTCGTGTGAACAGTTGAGATTTGACAGATAAATCGCATAAAACCTAGATTCCACAGAACACGTATAAGGAAGTGAGAGTATGTAATTATAAATTGGATACAAATAATTTTAAAACGCACGAATGTTTACGCTCAGTATTGATTATGTTTAACAGGAATAATGTAAATAATTAATTATAGACTTAACGGTGTTTGCACGTAACTACCGTTTAGCAACATTGTTATTACATAAATACCTTGTGTAAAGTTGCGTTTATAAATTGTTTATTTTCTTTATTAAGGAAACTACAGCTTTTACAGTACTTTTGAATTTAAAAAAAAAAATTTAAACAAAAATTAAAACCGACTTCAAAAAACTGAAAAGGATAAAATAATTAAATTTAAGTAGGTATTCATCCCCTAGAAACATATTTTTGGAGTCGGTGCTTCACTTTCTATTGTTTTTGGAAACCACTTAGCACCAACTCCAAAAATATATTTCTAGGGGATGAATACCTACTTAAATTTAATTATTTTATCCTTTTCAGTTTTTTGAAGTCGGTTTTAATTTTTGTTTAAAATTTTTTTTTCACAATTTTTAGTGATAACTTTCTACGGTCAAAGCTAAAATGGGTGACCGTCAACTTATATTGTTTCCTACTATCGTATCGTTTCACTAAAAAGTCATTGGAAAAGCAAAAATTCGCAATTACGCATATGTAGACGACTTCATAATTTCAGTTTTTTTATATTTAAAACCAAAGTACCCAACTGATTTTGAAAAAATTTTTATGGGACCAAATGGCAGCTATTCCACATCGAACAAAAAAAGAATCACGTAAATCGGATCAGTAATCTTGGCGTAATCGGTGTACATACATAGAAAAAAAAAACATACCGGCCGAATTGAGAACCTCCTCGTTTTTGAAGTCGGTTAAAAACAATTTGTGATACATTAGCAAATAACAGTTTCCTCTGCTAGTTAATACAGAAAGATTAAAGAGAAGACAGCGTAAGCAAGCTGAATAAACATAAATTACATTTGACAATCTTAACTACATTTTCACAAAAGACTTAGATATTAAACAATTACAACCGGACTGTTCATATTACTCTTGGAACAAAAAAACAAGAGATATCACTACAAAACATTAAAAAAAGGCTTATAATCTATGATATGCAGCCATCTATACCCAAGCTTTGCATACATTAAAAATACTTTTAAAACTAAGAGTAATTCTTTAAAAGACTGCGAAACCGCTCAACGTTCACGTGAAATATGTCTATGCCATTAAAGTTAGTATTAAATTCGTTAACCGATCTGATTTAATGATTATAATTCTGATTTAATATAAAAGAAATGAAAACTGATTGATAATGATAACTAATAAACGATTCTTAGAATAGGTAATGGTTTTCAACACGCTTAAACAACAATCAAACAACAACGAAGCAACAACTCACTCATTAATGAGGATTTCTTTACTCTTTCATTCCTGACGAACTGATCACAAATTAGTGACTTAAGTATCTGCGAGGGCTGATGCACAAAAGAAAGTCTATTGTGGCTGATATTTGGGTTCTTTACAGATAGATAACGTTGGAGTTGGATTTAAATTATTAACTCAAACACCCAACCGATGCACTGAATTTTAGATACATAATATATAAAGTTGTTCTTTCTCATTTCCTTATCCATTATAAAATCAGACGCGAATGGGTTAAAATATTGATTTAAATTAAATTTACCAGAAAGGCAATTAATTATTAATAACATAAGTCACCTGGTACAGATATCGTCATGCTTAAAAGGTCGCTAGGACCACTAGAGTCAAGAAAATTTGTTTTTAGTAGAAAATAATCTATTTTAGATTTTTTTATTACTTTTACGCGGCGGCGGCGGCGTGGCGGCGGCGTGGCGGCGTCTCGGCAACCACTGCGCGGTCACGACGACGCGCTGCGAGGCCGACATCGAGACAGCGCGCAGTGGTTGCCGAGACGCGAGACGCACGACGCGCGTGCGGTGATGTCGTGGCCAGTCATTCAAGCATATAGAATTACATTTTACAAATATTCTTAATTTTTGATTTTAACATTATTATAAATGTTTGAAAAATTACTTAGTAATTAAAATAGAATAAAACTAGAAAAATTTCACGTCCTGAGGCAGGAATCGAACCCGCGACCTTTCGCAATCCGGGCGACTGCTCTGACCAAAAATTAAGAATATTTGAAAGCACTGCCCCAACTTAACCGAATCGTCGGTATTTGTAAAAATACTCGTTTCGGATGTTGAAATAGAATATTTCGACTTTGTAGGGTGGACGTTAGCTCATAAACGCAAATACAAGATAGACTAGAAGAATTTCACAGGGATATCCAAAGTCCTGGGTGGCTCAGTGGTTAGAGCAGTCACCCGGATTGCGAAAGGTCGCGGGTTCGATTCCTGCCTCAGGACTTGAAATCTTTCTAGTTTTATTCTATTTTAATTACTACATTTTACAAGATAACATGTTTCCGCCCGCGGTTTTGCTCGCGTGGAATTTAGTAATATCGTTTTACCTGTTTTATCCCACCTGAGCTGTAAATTAAAATGAAAGTTTGCTTTGTGTTTAATAGGATCGTCAAATAAACGATCCACAAGCTCACGTCGCGTAATTTAAGAAATCACGACATAACACAAATTTTAGTTATTTTCTCTAATTAGCGCAAAATTGCGCACGATTTCTTGTATTGATCATGAATCTACACACCCTAAAAAATAATTAAGTATAGTTTTTGAGTTAAGAAATGTCATAAACAAAAACCTTTACGAATTCCAAATAAGTGTAAAAAAGACAAGCTCGTCTATATTTATTTTTTTATATACTTATTAAAACCGAGTAAATTGAAAACAAAGTTATTTTAAATAAATCATACTTACCCTCGCTACTTGACGACATAATTTAATTGCTACTAAATTCACTACAACTTTTGTAATAAAGCAATGTTTGCGCACTAAAATTAACCCTTATGCTCATTGCAAAAGACGATACTTTAGTCATCGATTTATAAAACTTATGCTATGCACGGTACCTATCATTCATTTTTATGACATGCCACAGGTAAACAACCCAGTTATTAATATCAATCACTTTTTCTCCTGGCCTCATTTTCGACAATTGATTTTTGTCTAGCCTCTGGAACATTGTGCGACGCTCCGTGGCCAGGTAAGAGGTCAAACATCTATCTCTTAACCGCAGAGCCCTTACAACAAAATTCTGCGAATGCTTTGCTTACTTCGATGCGTGTTTACTTTGGTTATTCAACTTTAAGCTCTCGAAAGTAAAAGGGAGTTCCAAAAAGACATGTTGACTCAACAAATTTTCGTAAAAACATCACTCATAACTTCATAAGTCGAGGTTACGTAAATATAAACAATTTCGTGACATTCTTGGACCGGTGCGGCGCGGCGCCCTACTCCGCGGCACCCACTGGCTGAGCAAACAGTGTGTCGTGGACTCGTGGTAGCTTTCACCGACAGGTGTGGCCGTCGAGCGATTAACAGGTACCACGCTGTCTGCGAGTAGCTTCCAACATGCCAACCATTTATTATGGTGATTAAATAAATAAAAAACTTTTGGTACCTAGTACCTACACAAAAACACTACCTAACCTAAATTCGAAGAATAAAAAAAGGTTATAAATTTTGTAATAGGAATTAAAAAATAATTTACGGCTACAAAACCAATAGGAATTCACCATCCTTATTTGTCTATACAATATTATTAATTTATTTTTATAACTACTTAAAGACTTATCTTTATTACTAAATACAAAAATCATACATGACACATTATATCATTGTAAGTACAAATTATTTAGTTTTATAATTTTTCTCCACAAGACAATTTTCTCGAAAAGCTTTACAATCAAGTGATAATACTTAATCTATTATTACACCTGCATCGCACTATTGAAACAAAATGAACCGGTTATTCTTGGCAATACCGTAGTGTTGCTCAAATTCGATATAACAGATATCGATAATACGAACATTATCATTCATAGCCGAGATAACATCGGTCCGACGTAAATATCCGCATGAGATCTTATCTACAGGTGCTCGGCTTAGCATAAATCTAACGGCCTATATTATCTTCAACGTTTATTAACTATGTGTTAACGTATAGCAACACGGAACGCAGTATTTTCTAATGTATTTATCAAATAAACATTCATGAAACTCACAGGAAAATTTTATTGACTTCAAAAACGCATTATTTAGTCAAAAATTGTTTAGTTACTTATTTCTCATGCAATAAGAATTATTTTCAACGCTTACAATTTATAATAAGTCATGATAATTGAAGCGAATTACTATAATAAAAACAGAAGCATTGAACAGAATTTTAAGCAACTGAAAACATTTAGGTTATTATGGAACTCTATCTGACTAGAAAATATCTAAGAGGTTATGATTCTGAATTGTCTTCAAAGCTATTATTTGTATTGTACAATTTTTTTAGTGGTAAGAGCCATTTTAAAATAGCAATGAGATTCTTGATCAAAAGATACAAAAATATGATTTTATAACACCGTCCAACCGGCTAAAAGGTTACCATCGATGTGTATTTATAGACGCCACTATAATAATATTTGACTATATGAATAGAAGCGCCTAAAGTTATGGTATGTAAATATTTATTGTAATTATGTCACCTTGGCATTTGCTGGTGAGGTGTAGGTATTGAGCTCGCACATTCAGATTAAAATAGCTCGGGTTATTAACGTTTTTTTACATTACAAGATAAACAAGCATACGGACTGTATGCTGGACTGGTTTATATTAAGTAGGTTATCGTAGCATATGAAATTTTGGATTTAAGTGTAGTTTAGAGGTCGTATGTACATTCGAGAAACACTTGCTGAACGACAGCTGAATGCACAATCCAAGCATTTATATAGTATAACCAATTAAATAAAGAACTAAATATTGACAAATTAATCTTTTATGATTGCAAAACTATTGTAACGAACTGGCTTTTATCTATTGATTACATTGAAATGGGAAATTTAATGAAATATCAAGCTTAAAACTAACATACTTACACACGCACGCACACACACACATACACACACACACACACACACACACACACGCTTTAATATAATATTTGCAAGAATAATAAGTTACTTTAAAGTTGAGTTTATATTGTGAGTAAGGTCACCAGAACTGATTTATTATGTGTGGTATACTCGACGGTAGGGTGTTAGGGGGACGTTCTCGAATACGAAGGCAGGTAGTCACTCTAAGCATGACTTGCTAAAGAATAAATTTGAAATTGTGAAAAAAAAATATCAGCTGTTTCATACAAATTTTAATATCTACATGGCCTGTTTGTATGGATCAGCTGTTTTTTTTTTTGGTGATTACAAATTTCTTTTTTAACAAATCGTGCTTAAGATGCCGCCCCCCTAACACCCTGTATAGTCACAGTGGTAAGTGTACCACCAAGTAGGCCGCTGGTTGCTTTTCATCTAGTTGTGTAAACAATGTTTTCTTCTGTCAAATAAAGGTTGCACAGAATGCAATACGTACATGACATTCTGGAGACGAAAAGAGTTTTGGCCTTCTATGCCTTGTATTTTCATTTGCTAAAGAAGTAAGAAACGCCTCCATATAATCAATGCGGGGCGATCTACTAAAGTTGAACACCTTATTTAACCTCCTCTATAGTCTCGTGCTTGAGACCGCCTACTCTAGAGGTTCGGGGTTCAGTTCCCGTGGGGCAGAATTTTCTGCTTTTCTAAGTCTGCCTGACTAGCTACCAACATTGTTGTGTGCAGTTGAAGGTAGGTATAATAGCCAATTCCAGGTGAGGTTCGCTTCCGTCTTTGACCTTTTTTTTATTTTTTTTACGAGGCAGGGGAAATGCCTGACGCACTACCTTTCTTTGTCTTGAAGAAAGAGGTGTGTGGGGCTTGCACCCACTTAAACCCCTGCCATGTACCTACGGGTTCACGATGGACAGCAGCATTCTGGGTGCTCATGGAGCTTAACTTCCATGTTGCTACTGACAAGGGTGAAGTGACTCCTGAGAAGCAGTCCCATCTCTTCGGGCTTGTGACAAGAGCCCCTTAACATGTCACACCGTTAAGGGGCTCCGTCTTTGACCTATCATAACTTACAACAGCTTATTAATTGAGGCTGCTTTTAAATGTATTACAGGTAGATTTCCATGGTAGTTACGATTAGTGGAATGTCTTCGGCAGTTGCGCGAGATTACGTTCCACTATTTATTCCGATTGCTCGGAACCAGTCCAGCAATTTGGCCAAGGCGATCCGCTGCCCGCCATCTGCGACTTTCATTCATTAAGTACAGTCGACAGCACATCAAGCGTAACAGTTTGACCTTGATACCGCCCTTATTCCGTTCGTAATAGAGGCGGCTTTCGTAGTGCGACTGTTACACTTGATGTGCTGTCGTCTGTACATACTAGAATGAAGCTTTTACGTAATACATTAATAATGATATAAGACAATTTATAAGGGAAAAATTTTGCTTAAAAATTTTTACAGAAACATATTTTTCGGAGTCGCTCCAAGGAGGCCATTCCTAACTTTTTAAATTCTGAACTGCATTCACAAATTTTGAGAAAAAAGTACAGTAAGCGAAAAGATGCGAAAATACCAAGTTTTTTCATGCTCGGGGGATCAATAGATTCTAGAAGACCATTTAAGGTATAAGTACTAGAAGCGCCAGTACCAGAACTTTTCCCATACATTTTCTACAAAAAAACCATAAATCAACTCTAAATATTCTTTATTGCCAACTGCCTGTCGATTCTGTAACAAAACTCGCACCTCACTTCGAAGGTCACTTCGAATTCAACTGTCAAATAGAGCAAATTTTCATACATTTTTTGTTCTATTTGACAGTTGAATTCGAAGTGACTTGCGAAGTGAGGTGCGAGATTCGTTACAGAATCGCACCCCTGATCCTGTTTCTTACTGTGTACCGTCTCAAAAATCTATCCTGTATACTTACTATAGCGACTGGCCGACTGCGTGAAGCTGCCAAATCTTAAATATGGATACCGTTACACTGAACGCGGTAGTAATAATTAATAAAAATACAAAATTACAAATTTTAAGTAACCCCCGGCGTGATTAATCATCTATCTAAAACCATCTCATTGATACTATTCATAAGAGCCCGAACACGCTATATCTGCTGTAAGTTTCTGAAGAATTAAGCATTTCGCAGACTTTTTGATGGTATAGGATCAGCTCAAGGTTAGTATGTCATGGGAATGTCACCGAAGTGACAGTACACCAAATTTCAAATCAATTGAATCTGTAAAAGTTAAAAAAGCCCTATTATTATGTAGAAAATCAGCTGATAGTCATCAAACGCCTGAACTAATCTTCATAAGTTATAGCTAAGAACCATCGTAGGCATATCAGCTTTCTAACAAAAAAAAACCGAATCAAAATCGGTCCATTCGTTTAGGCGCTACGATGCCACAGGCAGACACAAAGATACACAGACAGACACGTCAAACTTATAACACCCCTCTGTTTTCGTCGGTGTTTAAAAAAAAGTAGGAAGAGGAACAAAACTGTTTGCGCATAAGCTCGCTTCTTTATTGCTCCGACCACGGGACTTTTTGCCACAAACCTTATGCTACACAGAATGCTACTCTCCCTAGCACTGCCTTGTTCAGCGGGTGTTGCGAACCAGGAATTTGTGGAATGACTGTAATATCTTTCAGGCCAGTATTATGCATGGCTAGCACCAGAATAGTCCTGGAAGTGGGATATCAAAAGTCAAAAGATTATAGGTTCTATCTTCCTAGAGATATAGTAGGCTAAATAATCTGGATACAGGAAGAGGAAAAGTAGGAGAAACACAATAGATTCTGGTTGAAGTACTCTGTGCCGAGGTCATAGCCCAAGATACGTCTGACGAAAACCTTGCACTAAAGTCTTTGAGCAAATAAATATTCTCACTGAGACCACATACAATATCCGTAATGTATCGTTAAATTTCTTCGCGTCTTAAGTATAATGAAAAGCGATAGCAGTCTTTCTAATGTGTTTCTAAAAGGCGGAAAGTAAGGAAATACCTGGTAACTGGAAAGCGGTAAGGAAGCTATAAATGGTGCTTTGTCATATGTTGTTATGTCTGCCAACCCGCGGCAGACAATGGTGAACAATTGTCACTCGGTGAAAATTAAACATACACAGCCTTATTATATATACTTAACATTAGTTTTACAACTGTACTGGCTCAAAACTGAGGATGTCTCATAGAGACGGCTTATCAGGAATAAACCATTTATTTTTCAAGTCAAAGGAAACGCATTATGCATGTATAAAGCGCTCTTCGACAGGGCCGATCTAATATAGGTGCATTTATTTGTTACGTATCTATAACCAAAAATCAAAATTATGTTTAATTTTAGCTAGATAATTGCTGCGAGAAAATTGACTTTTTTTTTTGAGTACAAGATTAATGTTGCTGAGCGTTTCAAATCTTGCTAGCTTATCCAGCTAGATAAGACAACAGATCAACAGAAATCACATAAAGGTCTCATCAGAAATATTGCGTAACGTCAATTTGATAATCATGACTGTATGAGAATATGCTTTGAGCTTTACTATATAGCTAGGACCGACCATATCCCGTGGGAATGGGAGTCTCTGTTAAGGGCATGCTTCTATTGAAAAAAGTTGTTCTTAATTAATTTAATTACATTTTGTTATCAATCAAGTAAATTATATAAACTGTCACGCAACCCAATATATCGGTGTGCAGCTTGCTTTGAGCTCCAGTTGCATGGGCGAGAACAAATAACACTTTCCAAAAACCCTCTAAGGCCGTCGGTATCGCAAACGATGAGTCCCAGTATGATTGGCCATGCAGGGGAATTAAAAAAAAAACTATCTATCTCTCTATAATCTCGAGAGATATATTTTAAGCTAATGATAAAAGCGGGAAATGAAAATGAAAAATCTTCATTGAGTATCTTTTACGTAGAACATGACAAATGACTGGAGTCTCCGTTTCAGTGAAATACCTAGGAAACCCTGCTCTTTCCTTAAGTTATAAAAGATACATTTTATTACAGTATTATATACAGTAAGATAATACCAAAAGTCAGGAGTGAAACGGTAACAATTTAAATAATATATGTAGTTGTTAAACGTTAACTGGGGCAGCATAGCTAAAGTTAATTAACAGTAATTTAATTTGTTTTTTATTGATAATTATGAACTAGGAGCTAATAATGAACTGTATTGTTTGGTTACTGTTACTAATACTAATATGGTGACATATACATAATCTAACCCTAATAAGTCTATGAAAACATTTAACAAAATAATTCAAAAGAACCACCGCCTTAATGCATTAGTTTTGGGGACCGTGGCTAACATATCCGAATAGCATCAATTACGGTAATGTTTCTTATTACAGTGCATATTGCACCGCAGTGAGATAATAATGAGTGACCGGTGTTTCATATTGCACCAAGGACTTTTTATGATGTAAGAATACCATAAACTTACACAGGTTTGAAGGTTGATTAAAATGTTCAATGTCTATTTGTGTTCAGAGCCTTGTAGGATATAAAAGTAAATTCCATTTTGACGTAGGTACTTCAACTTTTTTAAATGGGAATAAAACATGACAATATGTATGTATGTCCTTACAAATTACTTCACGATCCTTCAGGAGTCTTTTTGGTTCGTCTTTTTCAGCCAGGAGAAAGCTCTAAGTGTCAAAAGCAACTTAATTTTACAAATAAAATGTAAAAACGCAGTAAGTATACGTTTTTAAACATAAAATGCTTGTACCAGATTGCGCCGCTCCCTCAAAGAGTAAAATATTAGTAATAACATGCTGCCTCAATCAAAATTAAAATTATATAGCACGAGTACATAATTATGTTATTGCTATTAAAATTTACAAAAAACTTCCAAAAAGTTTCTTTCTTTCTTTCTTTAGATAGTCTGAAAAATGACAGAAATTATCTAAAATTCACAAAAAAATTGAAAACTTAGTAATTAAAATATAATAAAACTAGAAAAATTTCACGTCCTGAGGCAGGAATCGAACCCGCGACCTTTCGCAATCCGGGCGAGTGGTCTGACCACTGAGCCACCCAGGACTTGGGATATCCCTGTGAAATTCTTCTAGTCTATCTGTATTTGCGTTTATGAGCTAACGTCCACCCTACAATGTCGAAATATTCTGTTTCAACATCCGAAACGAGTATTTTTACAAATACCGACGATGGGTCGCGGTCGACCGGTCGCGGGTTCGATTCCTGCCTCAGGACGTGAAATTTTTCTAGTTTTATTATATTTTAATTACTAAGTAATTTTTCAAACATTTATAATAATGTTAAAATCAAAAATTAAGAATATTTGAAAGCACTGCCCCAACTTAACCGAATCGTCGGTATTTGTAAAAATACTCGTTTCGGATGTTGAAATAGAATATTTCGACATTGTAGGGTGGACGTTAGCTCATAAACGCAAATACAAATAGACTAGAAGAATTTCACAGGGATATCCCAAGTCCTGGGTGGCTCAGTGGTCAGAGCAGTCGCCCGGATTGCAAAAGGTCGCGGGTTCGATTCCTGCCTCAGGACGTGAAATTTTTCTAGTTTTATTATATTTTAATTACTAAGTAATTTTTCAAACATTTATAATAATGTTAAAATCAAAAATTAAGAAATTGAAAATTGTTTTGATTGCTATAATTTATATGACTACTTAAACGACAATTAATAAATATATACTACTAAATACTTAATAAAAATTATGACACACTGCTGATACTTATCAACACAAAACTGATTAAAGTTATGACATAAAAAATAAAAACAGACTAAAGCTTGACATAATACTTACTACCTGAAAATATATTGTTTCTTAATTTTTGATTTTAACATTATTATAAATGTTTGAAAAATTACTTAGTAATTAAAATGTCCCGCTTCAGGACGTGAAATTTTTCTAGTTTTACATTTTAATTACTAAGTAATATTTTGTTTTATTATTTTTGACGTCTAATAATCAACTTGACATTTTAAAATCATATTCATTTTGACGCACTATTTGATTACACTATTTACTACTAAATATTATTTACGTTATTATTTACTGCAAAATGACTTGGACATTTACAGATGTTATTCGTAGCTAAGCCTTAGGAAGTTTGTGACATTATAATTATTATTAAACTTAAACCTGACTTAACAATATCAATATTTATAAAACCAGACATTCTTAATGTTTAATTTTAACATTATTATAAATGATCCCGTGAAATTATTCTAGTTTTATATTTTAATTACTAAACCTGACATTATTATTGTAATTGTTTGACATTTTAAAAAATAAACTTGTTTTTTTTTTGAAAACGGTCCGGTACCGAAACAATATCTGTTGAAACCCGTTTCATTACAGCCCCTGAAAATAATAATCGAAGTAAAAATATTAAGTTTTCTTTTAAAAATAACAACTACAGGCTAAATTAAACAAAAAAGTCCAACGCCTGCGTCGCTTTATTACCATAGCAAGGACATATTAAAGCATCAAGTATGACGCGGGGCGCCTACGCTCGCCATCGCCGCGTGCGAAAACTGGAATTGGTAATCGGTATATCCAGAAGGTTTACCTATTGCATGTAACAATATGTTATCTCTTGAAATGGAACATCTGTCTGTTGGTACGGTTATGAATTGACTACCACTAAATAGGGCTTCTTTGGGAAAGTTAAAGGCTGGTTTTCAGTAGTTTCAGCTGGGCTTTGATGAGTTAGTCAACCAGATTTATGTAGGTACAATTTTAGATTTTAAAAACTTACTGATACTTTTGGCGGCCAGGCTTGGCATACAAGCGTACTTCCCGCCTAATTGTAAACGGTTTCCCTAGCCTGAACACGCTCATCATCATCACCAGCCTATATACGTTCCACTGCTGGGCACAGGCCTTCCTACATGGGAGAAACACATGAGGAGTTTGGGCCATAATACCACCACGCTGGCCCAATGCGGGTTGGTGGGCTAAAGCGGTTGCAGGAACAACCGGGACCAACAGCTAACGTGCCTTCCGAAGCACGGAGGAGCTCGAGATAACAGACTTTGATTGACCCATCCCAGGATCGACCATGGCGAAAGTTGCTTTGTTTTTCGTATCGAAACCAGAGCACTCAAACCAATACGCCACCGAGCTCCTCGGCAAACGCTCATAGCACCATATTATACACCGTATTCCACCGTGGTATTTAAATATTTTTAATTACATGCCTTTTTTGTGACGTTTAACTTAGTGTAGTGGCTGTTCTTCGTACTTGACGTTCTACACCGAGATATTTATCACAGCTAGTTACGGCGACTATTACTTTAGGTGTAAGGTTACTCTGCTCGTTTGGATACAGTAATACAACCTTCTTTTATGAACTGGCTAACTATGTACGTGATATTACCTTTTTACTATTGTTATTTGAAGCTTTGGGGTAATATCATTTAATTTACTTTTTTATATATTTTATACGGGCTGGCGACGACAATCTTTGATTTTAACACAAAATAACAATTATTAATGTTAATTTAATAACTCTTTTCTTTATCGTACTTTCAGAACTTGGAATTCTTTGCCAGCACATGTGTTCTCTCCTTCCTAGAACATGGCTTCTTTCAGAAGAGGCGTCTTTTCACGCCTCTTTTATGGGCTAGCAAGGTGGAGGCGGCTAGAACAGTTTGTTTTAACCTTGCAGCGAAAACTAAAGCTCACTAGCTTTAGCTGTTTTCGCTTAGGGGACTTTTCTTACCGCTTCACATCTGGTGAGATTGAGTCATTTGCCGTTTTTTTGACTAAAAAAATTACAACTGAACTTTCGACTACCTATAGTTCAAAAAATCTATTTATTGACATGCTTAATGACATTGACATTTTTAGTTTTTTTTCTTTGATACTGACATTATTGATATTATTGGTATGCCTAATGATATTGACATTTTTTGAATTTTGATTGTTATTAATTTAAGATGATTTGCGTGAAATTTGTATGCCTGTAGGGCGAAACGTAGTGATACTAGACATAAAGATTTAAAAACTTTTTGTGCTTGTTGTGAAAAATAATGATTATGATTATGAAAAGTGACTAGGGTGAACAGCTAGCCAAAAATAAACTTGCATAGAGATGCACCATTTTGTTAAATCAAATAAATTGTAGTTACACCTCGCTTAGGTACAACTTATATTACCGAAGTAATATTTTTTTCAGTGTATAAACCAACTAGCATGAAGTTTACATGTCCTTGGTACTTTATTTTTCCATCTTCTCAGCGATAATTTGAATGTAACTTTGTGATGATTGGGTTGAACATAAATACCGTCTCGCGATACACACTAATTAAACGAGTAAGGTATAAAATAAACAATAACAAGGGCCGAAGTGAAGCGTATGCGCCGACTGCAACATAATGTTAATTAACGGAGCGCCTCGTTAATAATATGCCTGTACTAATTCAACTTCACCTTTTTATATAATGACTACAGCTATTATGAACATTTTTCCACATCATAATAGTTCTGTTTAAATTTTAATCACGGTGGGAGACGGCTCACAATACGTACAGACAATTATTTTGAAATGTCACATAATTTTACGAAGATTACTTCTCAGGAGGCTTTGTTTTAGTTAACAATTTAAATTTTGAAACTATGTTATTTGAGTAGATTTCTGTAAATTTATCGGGAAATTAATTTGATTCGAAAAATCTGATGATATACCAAAAATTCCGTACCCCACCAAATCACTTCGCTAAATTGGGTAAAAAATAATTTTCCAAATAATTTTATGAACGCCGGATTTCTGAGGTAATAAATATATTATAAAAAAATACAGCCGAGTTATTAACCTCCTCCTTTTTTGAAGTTGGTTGGAAGGGATAGTTGATAATATCTTTCTGCTTGGTGAGAGGGAGACTACTACTACTACTACTTTAATAGCAAGTACCGATAATAGACCCTTTATACTTCTGTATCATGATGTGAACGATCTATTTCATAGTGTCCTTTCGTTGGGAGTCTAAGACAACTTTGACAGCCACTACTTACTTCGAAAGACGTAACTTCGATAAGTCTTAGGTTGCCAAACCTTACCATTTATGTATAAACTTTATTATTTTGGTTAGGTTCACATTACCCCTATCACAGTTAAGTAGCTTTAAAAGCTTTCAATACAAAAAATCTCTAAGCAACCGTTTGTCGGCCCGATTTACTTTTAATTTTGGTTTTAACCTAATCTAACCAATTTTTATAACCAATCAGGGGCTGATTAGCGGTATCACATATCTTTTGTTTGCCTTAAAAACGTCTGTTCAATTAAAGACATCAAATTCAAAGATTCATAATAATTACTCTCTCCATTCATTGGACGGCTATATGTTTATCGACCACCGTTTTATAAATGCAAGAACAACAAAAGGTATCGAGTATCTGAAAATAATTAATAGCAAATTAAACTCAGCTCAGCCTTACATTCAGAATATTGTAATTGTACATAATTACCAGGCAATAATTAAAATGATCGGTAATTTCGTTCACACAAAAGCTCCGGAACATATAAGTCATACCTTCGTAAGCAAATCGGCCAATCTCGTCTTTAAAACAACAAAGTCATACTCTTTAGAAATTACACGCGGGAGATAATTTTAAAGACATAATTATGCATTTCAATAATTACAGATGGACATCTGGATGATTATGCGATTATAGATTACAATTACGTTATAAAGATCTCTTTAATTTAAAATGTTCTTCGATGAATAGTTCTTCATCAATACGTTCTTAAATTGACCATGAGTGTTTAGTCCGATAGTTATTTTAATATTAACTTTTCGTGTTTTATTTGGAAGTGTTCTGTTTATATATTTATTTTAGAGAAAATAATAAACAGACGATTTAGTAGCTAGAAGATCCGATATTTTCAATAAGCCTAGGTAATTAGGTGTTTCGTTGAAGCAACGAGTTTTTTAGCCTATCAAACTTTACGCGGTAATTTTTTCTGGGACACCAAGAGACATGGTAGGTTTCTGTAGTCTGACACCGTAATAGAAGACATAATAGGCAATGACTTTTAAGAAAGTGTGAGAGAATGTTGCGTATGCGCATGCAACATGTCAAGTTATTACTGCGACATAATTAAGTGTTGTACTCTTATTGTTATGTAATTTATTACTATTTGCTGTATTTTTACTTACAAACAATCGTTTTATAAAGAAAATCATACTCCGAATACAGCAGCACAAATTTTCAATCTCCTGCCTGGCCTGGTCAGGGTCGCGGGGAGCCGTTGGATGCTGGCTGCGCAGAACCGTTCCATTTGGAAATCGATGGGGCTTTTGATATATGATTATGATGATGATAAGCAAGTCAGGTTAGTCTAAAAAAATATCAGAGGATCCTTCGAAAAGTGTAATATTAATGGTTAATATGAAAATACTAAAAATTGCTCTTAGTACTGTTTAGTAAGATCAATTTTATTTTTGGTGCTTTCCATGATTTAATTGTTGTCTTCTGTCTGTCTGTTTGTTTGTTCTTTATCTTCTGCTCCAATTTTAATATAAAAGGGCTTTTCAGAAGATTTTTCAAAAAACTGTTTTTTGAAAAATCTTCTGACATCTATGACTGACTACTAGGGCTAGTCTGACGTGCCTATAGATGCATTTAAAGTCTTATTAGAGTAAGTTGAAGCCGTGCGACGCAAACCCTCTAAATATTAAAATTCGAGCAGAAGATAAAGAACAAACAAACAGATAGACAGAAAACACTATTTAAATCATGGGAAGCACCAAATAAATAAAATAGTTTTTTTATACAGAGCACGACAAATGACTCAACACCACCTGATGTGAAGCGGTAAGATGAGTCTATATGCGAAGACTCACTGTTCTAGCCACCTTCTCCTTGCCGGCCCATAAGGTGCCTTTTCACTCTTCTTTTGAAGGAACCCATGTCATAGGAAGGAGGAAACACTTTTGCTGGCAAATAATTCCAAGTTTTGGAAGTCCGACAAAGAATCGAGTTACTCAACTTTGTCCGTGATGTTGAGGTGGAGACAGTAATTTATTTTAGGCAATTACGTCCAACTTAAATTATTATTGCCTCAAATACAATTTTTCCTTTGATCCCCTGTTCATAAAATAGAACAAAGCTCAACCATTTCCATTTAATAAAGACCCGTAGAAGTCCAGAGCAGGCCAAGCATTAGCCTGGGAACGTTTTTGTACAGACGACTGCACGTTCAGTGTGACAGTGGCACTACGAAAGCCGCCTCTATTACGAACGGAGTAAGGACGATTTCAAGGTCCTGTTACGGTTGATGTGCTGTTGACTGTACCAATCAGTTGGCTGAACAAAAGGATTAATTTTTTCATGTAAGCGCGTTGTCCTGTCCTGAGTCCTGACAAGTTGAAACGTAAATTGTTTGTTTTATGTCAGTAGTAATTTAACACTGAAGTAATCATATAATCGCGGCTTTTAGATTACTCGGACAAGAGAAAAAGTGAATTGCTTGATGTATTATTTAGTTTATGGTGAATAATTCAATTGTGACGTAGATAAGGAAATTACGACATAAATAACGCATTACAAACAGTTTGACAAAAAGCCTAGGAATTAAATAATTACAATAGGTAGGGATGTTAACAAATTTTGGTGAAGTAAGTATTTCATGTTGGCTATCTAGGTAGCTATTCAAGCCCGAAATAGTTATCAGTTTCTTTAATACGACAACAACCAACGTCTGGTTTCACAAAACTGCAACAATTTTATAACAGTACCTAGGTTTGCTCAGACACAATTTTTTAAGTAATTATTTTGATAAAAATCTTGAGCGACGCTATTAAATGGCGCTAAAAAACACTCTCAATTAGTTTTACAACTCGATGGAGAAAGACTCCAGTTGGTTTTTTAGTGAATTCTACAATTGGGGAGGCAAAGGGAACTGAAGCACATACAGTCATAGTCTGAAGAATGATTTTCTATGATTACACATTTTAGTGTATCTTGGGAAAGGTGATAGCAAAGAAAGATAATTTATTTGGAATATTATGAGATTGACAAAACATATACAAATTATTGCCGAAACGGAATGCAACTCAGCATACATTCAGTCAAAAAAGTATCGGGAATGGATGATTTGTTTATGGTTCCAAATTCAATTTTTTGCTTTTTTTGTTGTTGTTAGATTAGCACAACTGTTTTCCATTTTGGCGCGGAGTTGAATTGCATCTGCAATTTATATTATGCGGTGTTTAAGAAAGCAAATTCGATGAAAAAGGCCAGATTTGTGGAAAGAAAATTCTTGAATTTTGCACCACGACAAGGCTATCATTGTAAACGAACTTTTGACCAAACACTCAACAAATACCATCGAGCAACCACCATAAGCACCAGATATGGCCCCAGCCGACTTATTTATTTTTTCTTAACTGAAATTACCACTTCGTGGCACCCGTTTTCAATCGGTAGAAGAGATAAAGGAGAATTCGCGGCGAGAACTGAACTCAGTTCCCGAAACAGTGTTTAAAATGTTTCGATGATTCAGTTATTCGTGGGCGTAAGTGTATCGTTTCTGAAGGAGAATTTGAAGGGTATAAAATAAATTTGGATGAATAACTAACATTTTGTGTATGTGTAATTTTTAACCGACTTAAAAAACGAGGAGGTTCTCAGTTCGGCCGGTATGTTTTTTTTTTTCTATGTATGTACACCGATTACGCCGAGATTATTGATCCGATTTCCGTGATTCTTTTTTTATTCGATGCAGAATAGCTGCCATTAAATTTTTTTCAAAAATAGTTGGGTACTTTGTTTTTAAATTAAGAAAAACTTAAATTATTAAGTCGTCTACATATGCGAAATTGCGAATTTTTGCTTTTCCAATTACTTTTTAGTGAAACGATACGATAGTAGGAAACAATATAAGTTGACGGTCACCCATCTAGCTTCCACCGTAGAAAGTTATCACTAAAAATTGTGAAAAAAAGAATTTTAAACAAAAATTAAAACCGACTTCAAAAAACTGAAAAGGAAAAAATAATTAAATTTAAGTAGGTATTCATCCCCTGGAAACATATTTTTGGAGTTGGTGCTAAGTGGTTTCCAAAAACAATAGAAAGTAAAGCACAGTTTTTTGAAGTCGGTTTTAATTTCTTAACAGAGTAGTATGCTACAGCCGGGGCACTTCGTTGGTGTTCGGTTGGTGCCGGTTTATAGTTGTCTAGGTGGCTTGTTTAAACGATTAATTTAAAGAAGTTAAAGTACAGATAATGCTGGTATGCGGACTTTACCACGTGAGTGACATATCTGCTGTTGCAGGCGTCCACGGGGCTTATTTACAGTCAGGTGGATCCTAAAGCTCGACCGCCGCTTACCTATAACAAGAGAGTACAGTATAAGAGTACTTACTTTTAAAACCAGAGACTGTAATGGTTTTAACCTAACATAACTTATCCAAACCAATTGAATTTAGTTTAGATTTTAAAATTTTTCAGACTTGAGAAAAGGGTATGTAGGTTTTTACTAGGTGGTAGACTCATATGTAGGGTCGCCTGGGTAGGTACCACCGCCTTTCTTATTTCAGCCGTGAAATAGTTCGCTGTGTTTCGGATTGAAGGGAAAGGTAGCCAGTGTAATTACTGGGCATGGACGGCATTTCATCTTAGGCCTCAGGATGACAACGCACCTGCAATATCAAGTGCTTTTCCTTGTTATTGCAGGTGTCTATAGGCGGCGGTAACCGCTTACCACAAGGTGGGCCGTCAGCTTGTTTGTCATCTAGTTGTATAAAAAAAAGGTACGTTAGGTTACACATGTGACCTGAAAAAAATTAATTAATAATTGTAATCAGTCTTCATTAAGTGATTAATGGTTTATTGTTTAGTTGTTTTCTAGATAATAGGCACCTAGTACCTAAAAATAGGTCTCAGAGTGTGGTCCGAGGTCTTTTTGGCCGCGTCATCAGCCGGCAGCGCTTGTCGGAAACAATGGGCGCAATCTAGCATCTCACATATTGTCTACCAAACGCTCTAATAGCGAGCTGTTGGGGTCTATGAGCTGCGAAGCGGGGGATGTGTTCTTTGATATCGTAGAATTTTAAGACCTAATGTGCATTTCGTATTGTGTAGTACAGTACAATATGTACCATAATTTATAATAATAATAAATAAAATTGAAAATTTAAAGTAATTAACTATCGAACATAATCTCATTGAGACAATTCTTATGAGCTTAAACACGATATATCTGTGTAAGTTTCTGAAGAATTGAGCATCCCGCAGACTATTTGATGGTACAGGATCAGCTCAAGGTTAGCGTGTCTTGGAAATACTACCGAAGCAAAAGTAAACCAATTTTTAAATCAATCGGATCTGTAAAAGTTAGGAAATCTCTTTTGTCAAGTAGGAAATGAGCTGATAGCTATCAAACGCCTGAACCGACCATGTCAGAATTGAAACAAAAAACCGCATCTAAATCGGTCCAGTTTAGGAGCTACGATTCAACAGACAGACACAGCCACACCAGCAGACACGTCAAATACATAACACTCCTCTTTTTCGTCGGGGGTTCAAAACGTAAAATAGATGCATTGGCTTAAATTTTTACCACATTTTTAGTAAGTAGTCTTTTATAATAACTTCGCAGAATGAGCACTTATTTGAGATGTTGTGGTGAGAAATATCCTTGTAAGAAGTCTGCAGGTAGTGCAGCATGACGACTCTGTTTTAGCCGCTTCTACTCTGACAGTCTATTAAAGTGCCCTTTTATGTCTTTTTTGAAGGAATGCATATTATAGGAAGGAGGGAACACATAATGTGCTGGCAAGGAATTCTAACTTTTGGAAGTACGACAAATAAACGAGTTACTTAATTTCTTTGTGCGTGATGTTGAGGTGATACAGAAAATTGATGACTCCGAAGCTTCGAAGCGGATGACTTTTTCCTGAGTAGAAAGGGGAAAGGTAAGATTTTTACACATACACACTTCTCACTGAAACACGCAAATCAATGACCAGTTTTCTCCTGAAGATTAAGTTAGCGTTTCATAATCTAAAATATATCCACTCAAACCGCACACGAAGTCTACCTAAAATTAAATGAAGGTTATCTAAGCAAGGAGGCGTGCATCCAATTAATTAAAGCGGTCTTGCCACGTCCGCCGCTTCTCTCCTCCGGTCAAGACATTGTATAAGCTCGGCCCGCGGCGACGCTCGCGCATTGTTCTGCGCCGGCGCACCACTATTGTTCACTTTTTCGCCACCTCGCCACTAGCCGCACATTATGCAATTATATTTTCAGGAGTGATAGCAGAACTATTTACAGGTCATCTCTGGATGTTGGGATACATTTTGTTAGAATTATCTTTGAATTCTTTTTAAATTTACACTGATAGTACGTACCTCCACCTTACAATGTTCGGAGCTATAACACTATTTAGTAGTGCTCCTGCGGTGAGTAATGAAAATGAAAATGAAAATATCTTTATTCAATTAGGCCCATAAGAAGCACTTTCGAATCGTCAACAAAAGAACCCTTATGTCTATCACATAAAAATAATATTATCTAACTAACAATTTCATAATGTTTGTCTCTCTGTCTTATCTGGATCTACGTAAGCTAAGAATGTTATGTCAGTCTGTCTATCGGTCTGTCTGTCGGTCCGTCTGTCCGTCAGTCAGTCTGTCTGTCAGTCTGTCTGAATTTACAACGGTTCCAAAAGTTGAACTACCGAGAAGATTCCGGCAACAAACTCGTGTAGTCACTCTTTTCAATCATTAAGTTACAATGTTTAATTACACAGTAATAGTATTTAGCAGCGCAGTGTCGCACAGAGTATAAAAAAAGGTATATTAACGTACCAATAAGTACCTAATGATAAGAATATTTACTGTATTTAAAGGCTGTCCGACAATGCACCATCACAATATAGGTATCACAATACACAAAGGTCAACAAGGTCGCCTGAGCTCAACGAGAAAACTTTATGTTTGAAGCAGGGGCTCGTATTATATGCCGTCTACAGAAGAGGAGTTTATCAATTCAGCAGTAGGTATATTTTTTATGTTTGTTACGACAGAACACCGTTACTTTACGTTAGTTACATGGGAGAAAAAAGAAAAAAAAGAAAGAAAAATATTTTATTAAAATAGGCCACAATAAAGCACTTTTAAATCGTCAAAAAACACATTTTTATAATTATCACAAAAAATATGAAACACATGAAGAGTTTGGGCCATCACACCACCACGCTGGCCCAATGCGGGTTGTTGGGTAGAAGCGGTTGCAGGAACAACCGGGACCAACGACGTGCCTTCCAAAGCAGAAACTCGAGATTACAAATTTTGATTGAATCATCCCGTGATCAACGATGGCGAAAGATTCTTTGTCTTCGTAAACGAAACGAAACTAAAGCAATCAAACCACTACACCACTGAGATCCACTCTCCGAACTTTCAGATAGGTCTCATAGAAATTTTATCAAAATCGATAGTTTGGAATTGGAATAATTAGATAAGTCATCAATGTAAGAAAATTGCGAATTTTTGCTTTCCTGTGGATACGATAGAAGAAACAATAAGTATATGCTGACGGTCACCCAACTAGCTTTGATTTTAACTTATAATAAAAATTGTCAATTTTTATTTTAACAAACATAAAAACCGACTTTAAAACACTAAAAAGGAATTTGAGTAGGCACTTATTCCATAGAAAGGTATTTTTTGGAGTTTCCGAGAACAATAGAAAATGAAGCAACGATCCCAAAGTTATGTACCTACTCACAAATGTCTACATGTTAAAGTTGATCTGCAGCCGTCTGTATCATTAGCCTATCATCAAACTGTATTTTAACCAAGTAAGTAAAGTATTTTTATGATCTCACCACTAATAAGTTTAAATGCAAAAGCGAAAGTTGGGTGGATGTATAATATGTTCGTTATTACTCAATCACGACTACGACGATCTGAATGAAATTTAGCACAGAGATAGACTACTGTGTGGAATAGCACATAGGTTACTTTTGGTCACCATGGGATAATGCAGACGAAGTCACGGGCTGAAGCTAGCTGTTAGATAACTAAGTGTCGATACTCTACTCATGCTGCAGATGCCCAGCGACATATCGTGTGAATCACTAAACTACAGTTCTTTTTCTATTTGTGACGACTTCATTCCGCAGATTAATCTGCAGTAAGCGACAAAATAAACAGACAGACAGTCAATATTCAATGACCAGGGCTGGATTTGACAGTGAACAAATAGAAAAATCTATACCGAAGAATAACACAATTAATTTATTTTAGGTAATTGTTATTTGGTAAGCATTTTGCAGCTTCTTAACCGACTGCAAAAGGGGAGGAGGTTGTAAATTCGCTGTATTATTTTTATGTTTATATTATATTACAATTTTTTTGTCAAGTAATGTTTTTCTGATATTTATTACATGAAAGTCATGAAAGTAAATTTCTGTTGCCAGAATAAAACTATGGTAGAGACATATTTATTAGTTAATCCGTGAAAATAACTGTCCAGATGCTAGACATATATCATATCATATGTATCTCAGTCTAGCTAGATAGCTGTTAAATGCGAAGATATAGACCCTTCAACGACAACTGGTGGTGTTGAATCATTTGGCGTGCTTTGTATAAAAAAATCTGTCATAATGTTTTACTTCAAATATTGATGTCAGTTAGCCATATTTGTTTACTTTTTTGGCTAAGTCATTTGAATTAAATTCGGAATAGGCAGAGGTACTTACTTACGTTTTATTTCAGAAGTTGCTTTAACCGATTTTATCAACACAGTATGCAATGATAAAGATTTTCTAATTATGTCCGCCTTCACCAGACGTATCAGGTGTCAGTACCTACGTCAAACATGCATGTAAGTACGTGCGGGAGAGGCCGTAGCCCCCCAAAAGAGGAGATAGCATGAGCTGCATAAGGTACCCATAGCTGCTGTCGGTGCTGTGGATAGGAGGGTCCCAGGCAGGTTTTACTGGGTACTGGCCACACCAAAAAACTCGTTTCCTAATAGGGTTAGGCAAGGGATGAAAGTTTGTATGGACGCTCGTGGAAATCTGGCACACGGCTAGTATTTCCTTTCAGTAACATTTATGATAGCTACTGTGGCCGAGGAGCTTGGTAGCGTAGTGGTTTGAACGCTCTGATTGCAATTGCGAAAACAAAGCAACTTTCGCCGTGGTCGATCCCGGGATGGGTCAATCTAAATTTATTATCTCGAGGCACGCTAAGCCGTTGGTACCGGTTGTAACAGCAAACGCTTGAACCCACCAACATTGGGCCAGCGTGGTGGTGTTATGGCCCAAACTCCTCATGTCTTTCTCCCATGTACGAAGGCTTGTGCCAAGCAGTGGGACGTATATAGGCTGGTGTGGATGATGATGACTGTGGCATGTAGAAGGGTCGCCCTATCGTCAGAGAAAAGGGAATATCATCTGCCAAGGCCTGAGCTCAGCCTGTTCATCATTAGGCTAAAGCAATTATGTTATCCTGATTCTGGCTTGCCGACGTATCCATAACGTGTCTCGGATGGTATCAGTTCTGTGTTTGCAGAGTAGATCTTTACACCGATCAATAATTTTTCGGTCAACTGTTACCGTTTGGTTATGTAGCTGCCACTATATTCATCTTGTGCCCTCGCTACATCCCTGTGTGCATCTCCGGAGATAGTGTTTCAGAGAAATGTGGCCAGATGCGGCGGGCTGCGGGCGGCGGCGAGCAGGTGCGAGTGATCAATTAACAGGGATCGATGGCGGAGATTAGCTGCGCGTGCTCCGCCGCGGATGGCCGCGTCCACGTTGGCGCAGGCTATAAGCGAGAGCGGCGGGCAGTACCTACTAATATTTTATTCTGCTCTTTTCAAAATTTTCAACACATTTGCCAAATGTTTAATGTTGTGTACTCATGTTATTATAGCTGAAACTGTATCTCTTTACGTCTCGTAAGAAGAAACCCATGTTCTAGGCTAAAATAACATTATAAAACTCACACGAGTCGAATTCTAACAGAGCGTTGAATTGTCGTGATAAAATATATATAAAAAAATTGTTTCCTACAATGACATAACATAAACACTCTATCATGCTAAGTATCGTGCGTCGTACTAATAAGTTACTGTTATTGTTTAATTTTGACAGTTATAGTTTTGTAATTGATTGTCGGTAATTATAACACGAGCCTACAAATCTCAACAACAATAGCTACATTTTTCTGAAGTAAAAAGAAGAAAAATGTAGTTTCTGATAACAGTAATGTAATTAAAGTTCGATATCCAGCATCTTTAATAGCATTTTAGCAATGGCTAATAAAATTACAGTTCATTATAATAAATGCTATCACAAAAGCCGTAGCGATTCAAAATACATAAACAAAATTATTTATTAGGCTGGAACGCCTAAAGTACACGGTAATACTTTATGTTAATATTATTCTGATCAATTAACAGGGATCGATGGTAGAGATTAGCTGCGCATGCATTGCCGCGATTGTGGCACAACGCAGAAGCTGAAGCGATTGAATTCTAGTAAAGTTTTCGTCAAAGCAGTGAATTATGACGATTTAATATAAAGCTTTTGATTTTAATTACAATTTAGTTAGTTTAGAGTTTAACCCGTAATAATAAAAAAAAGTAGTTTTAAATATTGAGTATTGAGTATTGAGTAATACTTGTTAGGTACATTAGATTAATGCATAGTCAACACCACATTTAGCGAAACAGTTTGACATTTAAACCACCTAGTGCAGCTATTACGCTTGAGGTGCTGTATGTACATTGAAGGAAAAAGAACAAATAAAACTTGGTACGTTGTTGTTCTATTCTATCATTCCTACCAAAGAGAATGTATTTATTCACTACGTTTAGATCCTACTGCTAAAATTTAGCTGTGTCTCGCTTTAGTGGAATGTAATAAACATCTATTTTGAATTCAAAGGACATGGCCAATTTCTGCCTAGGTAACTTTTTCAGTATTTACAAGAACACCACTAAGGTATCAAATTACAAAAAAATAATAATGTGTTATCGTATATTTAATAATCCTTTAGAACTTTTCAGTTTTTCAACCTATTTTAATAGTCCTTAGTGCAAACTTCCGGTTATACTTTCACATACTTTGACGTTCCTTACCCCACAGGCGACTTAAAAATACAATCACTTTACCAAAACTCTAAACACAAGATAATATAACAAAATAAGAGTACTGTTATAAAAACTCCAAATATTTAACTATTCCATTATTGATTAATATTATTTTTGAAACATAATTAAATTATACTTTATCACAAAATACCTGAAAAGGAACGGAACTTATTTGATTGTTATGTAACATTAGCTGTTATCTGTCATCATTGCAGTCTCTCAATCGATTTCTCAGTTTTCACAAGATGATTTATTAATGTTTATTTTAGGATTATATCAAGTGAAACAAGCGTGTTCATATTTCGGTGAACATGTTACAAAAACTGGCATTTATAATAATGGAAGTGTCAAACATTCATTTTAATAACAAAGTAGGTATAATATTGTACACTTTCCTTGGTTTTGATCATCACGCATTTTAATAAAACTGATTTCATTTGCTATGCCTGTTTCAGAAGTTCATTGGGATTTCATTTTAATTTTATTTTAATCTGTAGGTATTCAGCAAAATAAAACGCTACAAAACATTAGTGTGAATGGAAATTAATAGGTATCAATTTCCATTTACATTTACATTGCCTAGTTAAGCAAAGTCACTATGGAATCTTGGCCATGTCTTTTGAATAAGAACAACATTAATTCTGTCATATAGCATTACAAAAAGATCTTCACTTGTTTTGGTTGTCTCTCGTGACTTAAACCACAATAAACTTTAAAAGATATTCGCGACTATTCCAATCATTCGATGCTTGAGTGGTATAGATGGCTTCTGCCGATAAGCCCGCCGGGATGCGCTGTTAATACAAACAGCGAGGTCCCGCGAGCTGCCATCTTGTGTCATGGCAACACATGTCGAGCGTTCTAAGTAATTATAATAAAATCTAAATAAATGAGACAAACCCAAGTGACTGTTAGTGACGTTTCCAAAAGTTCAAGTTAATATATGCTTTTACAATTTAGTTGGAACTTTTATTTTAGAGAATGTAGGTACAATGATGCTTATCTTTGGGCTGGATTAGATAATGTACGTGTAAGTGTGTGAATATTATTTAGATAATGCTTTATTATTGCTATTTACATTCTAAATCTTTAGTTATTTATGCATATCTAACACTCAAAAATTTCACTGCAGCTCGTAAAAAAACCGGCCAAGAGCGAGTCGGCCTCGAGCACGAAGGGTTCCTACAATTATCTATAAAATAAACAAGCGTCTACCTGTTGCCGTTTTCAATGGGCCTAATTCTGGAGGCACACTCTAAGTTTAAATTTAAGTACAGTATATCTCTTTCTCACAATATTGAATAAGAATGAGATAGCAAGAATTTGTTGAAAACTGTCATCTAAATTTAGACAGATTTCATACGAACAATAGACAATTTTAGACGGCATGTACGGAGGTGCCTCCTAAACACTGCATTTTATCACGTTCAATAAGGTCGAAAATTGAATGCATGTTTCTAAATGTCAAATTTTATGACAGCGATCCTTTTCTCATTCATATTGAGAGAAAGAGGTAGACTAAACTTAAATTTAATCTTAGCATGGGTTCGCCAGAATTAGGCCCAATATCGAGCAAAAACAAGCAAAAAAAATCACGTTCGTTAAATATTTATTTTATTCTGTTTATTAGTATTTGTTGTTAAGGCGGCAACAGAAATACATCATCTATGAAAATTTCAACTGTCTGACTATAACAGTTCATGAGATACAGCCTGGTGACAGACGGACGGACGGACAGAAGAGTCTTAGTAATAGGGTCCCGTTTTCCCTTTGGGTTCGGAACCCTAAAAAACGAGCACAAAATTGGTCAGATTTTACTAAAATTAGTGTAGTGAAATCACATAATTCATCACGTATATTCTCTGGTGTCATCGTATGAGTTTCGAATGATTAAATAGAAAACTCGGGTGCACATAGCGGTTAGAATCGACTATAATTTTCTTAAGTTTTGACTAGAATAAAACCAGTTACATGTGAACATGTACACAATGGATTACATTTCTCATTGCGTATGGAATGTTGTTCCCACGACAGATATTTAGGTTGCATTTCATTCTAGTTGTGTTTTACAGGTGAATGATGAAGACAGCTAGTTCTATAAGATATGTAGAAGAAATAGTTTAACTTACATAAGCACACAGCCTTATGAAATTGAGTACCTACTTACCTATAAAGGTATGTTTTGGACTCAGCCCTTCACTTTCTTTTGTTTCTGGAAACAGCCTAGCACTTTCTTCAAAAATCAACCAACTCCAGTCATATAAGTAGACTTAGGTATCGAACGTCAAACCAAACTCTTTCGTTCGTAAATCTACCGGGACATCTTCTTATGAAAAGAACGAGGAAGCTCTGCAAGCTGTGCCCCTCCTTGTCCACTGGAGCAAAGACTAAAAGAATTACGTAATTCATTGCAATACTAGCGAAATTCGAAGCGTAGACTGCCGGAGATGTGCCATCCATGAAAGAGATGTGGTGAACAGTGTTCTAAAGCAAAATTGATCTTATTTTTCTCAGCACAGCTCTGCTCTGCTCATCTCCGCTTCAGTGGGCAGGCAGCTTCATCATCTGATGATGACTGATATGATGATTCATATCAGTCTATGATGTCCACTGCTGAACAAAGGCCTCTCCCGTCGATCTCTAAATTGATCGGTTCTGCGCAGCCTGCATCCAACAGCTCTCCGCGACTCTGACCAGGTCTTCTATCCATCTAGTGGGAGGCCGTCCTGCTTTGCGCTTTCCAGTACGTGGTCGCCATGCTAGAACTTTAACGCCCCACCGGCCGTTTGTTCTGCGTGCTCTGTGCCCTGCCGATTGCCACTTAAACTTGCTAATCCTATGAGCTACAGGTTAAGACAGACAGCTTACTTGTGAATAATAGATTAGAAAGTACTCTATTCCACAAAGTCCCTAAGCGCCAATCGAGATGTCTGTAATACGCATTAGTTCCTTTTAAAAACAAGGAATGACCTTATTGCAGTGACTACTGATGTGTTTTTTTTATACAAAGCAGACATCGAAGACAGCTATTGCAGTTTAAACACGTTACTCTAGTTGCCTCCACCGGCCTAAATAGTTATTTGTTATACGAGAGTGCAAAGTTGCTTTATAACCGCGTGCTCAATTTTATTGACCGAGCAAGCGAAGGATTCAAAAATTAGAATCCTGTGCGTTAGCGAGGGAATAAAAGAGCACGAGGTAAAAAATCTTTGCACTCGAGTGCAACACGTAACTTTTCATCCCACCACAACCAAGAAATTACTAAATACAAAAAAAAAACAATTGCGCATTATTAACAGTTTCAGCCAATTCTGTTGGCGTCAAATAAAGTTCTTAGTCGCTAGAATCACTCATTTTAGGTTTTTTACTTGTTTTAAAATATCTTGTTTTAAACCTATGGTTTTAACAAATATTTCGCAAAAAGAAATTGGCGCACGCAAAGCAAATCAAAAAAAGTACCTACACCAAGAAGGTGCCGAGTCTGAGTTTTTAACAAGTTCAAAAAGGTTGTATGATAAATTCGGCACCATGGAGGTTAAATGACGTTTTGAATTCACAAACTTAGTGCACACGATGTCCTAAATTTAATTTTACTTTATCCTCTAGCGCAGGGGTCTCCAAACTTTCCAGCCTTAGGGCCATACTGATTACTCCAGTAAGTTCCGAGGGCCAAAACCATATTATCATTGTTGCCGGTGGTAAAAAGTGAAATAGTCCACTGATGAAAAAAAAAGTCCGAAAAAGTACGCAACGTTTAAAAAAGGCTGCAAATGCTTTTGGTACTACTTATTTGTGTGAGAAGATCTTCTCCAAAATGAAGTACACAAAAAATGTTTACAGATCTAAATTAACTGATGAGCATCTTTAATCTCTTTAACCGACTTCAAAAACGAGGAGGTTCTCAATTCGCCCGGTATGTTTTTTTTTTTTTTCTATGTATGTACACCGATTACGCCGAGATTACTGATCCGATTTACGTGGTTCTTTTTTTGTTCGATGCGGAATAGCTGCCATTTGGTCCCATAAAAAAATTTTCAAAAACAGTTGGGTACTTTGGTTTTAAATTAAAAAAAAACTGAAATTATGAAATCGTCTACATAAGCGAAATTGCGAATTTTTGCTTTTCCAATGACTTTTTAGTGAAACGATACGATAGTAGGAAACAATATAAGTTGATGGTCACCCATCTAGCTTCGACCATAAAAAATTGTAAAAAAAAAAATTTAAACAAAAATTAAAACCGACTTCAAAAAACTGAAAAGGATGAAATAATTAAATTTAAGTAAGTATTCATCCCCTAGAAACATATTTTTGGAGTTGGTGCTAAGTGGTTTCCAAAAACAATAGAAAGTAAAGCACCGACTCCAAAAATATGTTTCTAGGGGATGAATACCTACTTAAATTTAATTATTTCATCCTTTTCAGTTTTTTGAAGTCGGTTTTATTTTTGTTTAAATTTTTTTTAATAATTAGTACAAGTAAAATTAGTCCACAACTACAAACTATTGTCAGTGGAAAATCTCAATTACATAAATCTCATTAGTATTTCATATGTCAGTATGCTTGTTATAAGTTATGTTTTTATTTAAAATGTATAAAATGTTAGTTGGATTCATTTCAATAATTTGTTAGTTATTACTAACAACTTATACTGAAGTTAAATTTTCTGCATATTATACATGTCTTTACTCATTACAATAAAATTCTGTGTTTCTTTATCCAACTTATCACAAAAACAATAACAATAAGCCTACAACAATGTTATGAGTAGTTAGCCCATGACCATATCAATGTAGATGTCATATTAATAATTATTCAACATTAAATTAGAATACTTCAGTAAACTAAATTTAATTTGCTATAAAAAAAAAAACAAAAATTAAAACCGACTTCAAACAACTGAAAAGGATGATTATAATAATAGGAATAATTAGGATAATTAAATTTAAGTAGGTATTCATCCCCTAGAAACATATTTTTGGAGTCGGTGCTTTACTTTCTATTGTTTTTGGAAACCACTTAGCACCAACTCCAAAAATATGTTTCTAGGGGATGAATACCTACTTAAATTTAATTATTTCATCCTTTTCAGTTTTTGAAGTCGGTTTTAATTTTTGTTTAAAATTTTTTTTTCACAATTTTTAGTGATAACTTTCTACGGTCGAAGCTAGATGGGTGACCGTCAACTTATATTGTTTCCTACTATCGTATCGTTTCACTAAAAAGTCATTGGAAAAGCAAAAATTCGCAATTTCGCTTAAGTAGATGATTTCATAATTTCATTTTTTTTTTAATTTAAAACCAAAGTACCCAACTGTTTTTGAAAAATTTTTTATGGGACCAAATGGCAGCTATTTCGCATCGAACAAAAAAAGAATCACGTAAATCGGATCAGTAATCTCGGCGTAATCGGTGTACATACATAGAAAAAAAAAAACATATCGGCCGAATTGAGAACCTCCTCGTTTTTGAAGTCGGTTAAAAATATATTCTCTAAAAGGAGTTTTCAAGTATGCTAGCTCTTCGCGGGCCGGACAAAATCTGTCCGCGGGCCGGATGTGGCCTTCGGGCCGTAGTTTGGAGACCCCTGCTCTAGCGGATAAAAACGGCTTTTGCACACAGATATTGAAGAGCAAAAATACTCTTTCCGAGATGGGGGGGATGAAAAGGTGCTTTTTCGCACCTCTTATAAAGGAACCAATAGTATAGGAAGGTGGGAATACATGTGCCAGCAAAGAAGACCTAGTTTTGGAAGACAATACGCATATTTTTTTTCTGGCATTCAATATGTGTAACCTATATGAGCATAATAAGAAAGGATCTCTATAGAACGATTTGATAGCGATGAAAATCAGTACATTACTGAGATTTTTCCGATAGAAAACCTAATCGGATATACCTGCTATATGTATAAAAATATTAGTCAGCAGTCGAATTATTACCTAACTACTGTAAACTGTAATTGTAATCATGTGTCATTTTGACAGTAGAAGACCACTACTTACTGTCAAATTTGTAACACGTAATCGGTATGAAAGCCAAAAGCAACAAAATTATCATAACAATAGCCACCAAGTCTTGGCTTGAAGAGTGAATGGATCATTTTTTTGAGAAAATAAATAATAACACAAAATAGTCCAAATTATAGTGGACTAGTTAAAATTTCACATGTCAAATAACTTAAATCATACAAAATTGCATGTTCTGCTTGATGATTGTATTTAAAGATAAACTGAAAATTAGACGGCTGACGTAATAAAGTGGAGATGAGTATAATACAGTATTTTTGTTCATTGATTCTAATCGCATAAGTTAAATAGCCATCTTGTCTTCGTCAGACGTCTAATTAAGTATTATGAAGTTATTCAAGTCGTGTTAGAAAATGTTTTCTAACACGACTTGAATAACTTCGTTAGTAAAATTTTTTCTTCCGTTTTCTACCACTCAAAGCCAACTAAATCGAATATAAAAATGCACGATCTGCCATAAAAGTTTGCATCTGTTTTTTAACATTATAATGAAAGAAATAACAATGCACTCACACCTATAATCTAGCTCAAAGTAAACATCACTAAGCGCTTGTGTTATGGATAACATAATAAATAAATAATAATAATTCATACACTCACACCTATTATCTAGCCCAAAGTAAGCATCATTAAGAGCTTGTGTTATGGATACTAGATAATGGAGAAATAATGATAACAATATGTATATCAATATTAGGAATACACTAAATAAACATATAAACATCCATGACTTGTAAGCAAATGCTCGTACTCATCATACAAACATTTGCTCCTACCGGGATTCGAACCCGGGACCTCTTGACCGAGTAGCCTGTTTAACAAGGGGCACATATCACTCGGCCAGTCGGTCGTACGATATGAATCCTAAAATATAAGAAAAAATAATTGATCTGTAGTGAAAAAAAGTGACTACCTACATCTTAAAGTAAGACCTAGCCAGAAATAAAGTTGCATGGAGATGCACCGTTTTGTAACAAAAGCAAAATAAACTGTAATTACACTTCGCCAAATTTTGGTTATTTCAAATATAACTGAAGTAGTTTGACACACACAGAAAAATAGAACTAAGGAAAAACAATACAACTAAAGTGAATAAAATAATTCCCTCTGGCCACGTGGTCCTACTGCCTTCGTCCTACCGATCGGACCACATGAACTTTTTTTCCGGCTGGTTCGATTAAATAATCGGACTAAAGAAACTGTCGTTTTATGAGACTACGTAGTCCCACCAATCGATTCCTTGTAGTATGATTAATCGAACTAATAGGGGAAAAAAAGTTCTTGTGGACCGATCGGTAGGACTAAGGCAAAAGGACCACGTGGCCAGAGGGAAATAATTCCGTATAAGTGTATGCTGCAGTTACAAAAAGGTACTGCAAATGCCCAGCAAAGGCAACACTGATGCCCACTACGGCGCACTCCAAGCACTCTAACCTGACTGACGATATGAAATCTTACCTTTTTTATAAAAGCACTACTTTCACGTACGTCTGCCTTATGTTGAACACGGCTTTTATCCAGTATCTGCAGACAATAGAAAAAAAAATATTATGAATAGGTTCTCTGTCTGAGTAATAAATAAAAAAGATAATAATGTGCTGTTTTTACTCTTGCTTTTTTAATAATAATAATATTCGTACACCTACACCTATTATTTAATTTTAGCCCAAATTAAGCATCATGTGTTATGATGAATGACAAGCCAGCTGTCAGCCCACTTGGTACTACTTAGTACTTGGCTACCGATGCCTGTAGACACTTGCAATAACAAGGAATAATAATAATAATAATAACTCTGGCTACCATTCTCTTAGATTAAAGGGAACACAGCGCAACCCTACGCACGGCCATTCTCCTAGATCTTTAATAGTAGTTTAAGTAACTGTCATTGAATAGAGGTTATTAATTAACACTAGAAAGACCGCTGTCGTCAAATTGACGATTCGGCGAAGTAAAGTGCTCATATTTTGTAAGATATGCCTTATTAAAAGATGACACTCATTGACTTTTAATATTTTGTAGATTTATAGCCACCATTTAAAGAAATAGTTGTTATCTTAATTAGTTTTGGAAATACAATGAGTCATATCTACAAAGACCACAGTCGTCAAAATGACGCATTGTAAATTCATAATATATTTATAATACTTATATAGTAAATAACTCAATTATCGACCTGAGGGTACTTAGAAGTATTTGTTTACATTACACACCGCTTTATATTTAGTTATGCTTTCTTATTTTTCAATCAGTGTTGAAACTTTTAGTGGTGTATAAGCTGCATAAATTTGTATGGCAACCAACGACGCATTATTGAGGGACAGCTCAGATTCGAGCGAAGATATTAGATAAGAAACACCGTCTAGTGTGGTTCCTAGCCGGCGTAGCATCCGATCGAGAAGCAGCCGTAGAGGAATTCGAGGTATGCCTGGTGGACGTTTTTCTTCACGCCAATCGGCACCTCCTGCTATATGATAATAGCAATATTTCACGTCATAATTTCATACTGCAACTTGTTTGTGAGTTACGAGCAGAACATCAAAAAAATCATCCAGGCCCGGCTCGTCTACTTTGCGATCCCGAAAATGCAGATGAAATTGTAGAGGAGACAAGGTCAAACAAAAGACGAACTTGTCAAATCAATCTAAATGTAAACGAAATAAAACGTCTTGCTTTTGTGATAGTTGTAAAAAACCAGTTTGTGGGAAATGTATTAAAAGTACAAAAAAAAAACAATTATATGCTCTAAATGTATTTCTAATTAAAATAAATAAAAAGTAGTAAAGAACCACTGTTGTTTTTCGGTATTAATCATAATAATAATTTCATATCAATGTCAGGTTCGTCTTAGCGTCAAAATGACGACGTTGGTATTTTTAGGTAGCATACGAATGCCGGTCTTTCTAGTGTTAAAACACGGGCGAGTGTTTTAGGAACGAGCCGGGCGAGTTTTTTAATAGTATCACACGAGTGTTTTAATACCAAGTTATGTGCAGTTACATTTCCATACACTACTTTATGTAGACTCATACATTCAAATAAGTATTGTTTTATCCTCAAACAAAAATCTTAACCTTTGAGATTTTTATTCAAGTATATATCATCATCATCATCACCAGCCTATATACGTCCCACTGCTGGGCACAGGCCTTTCTACATGGGAGAAACAAATGAGGAGTTTGGGTCATAGCACCAGTACGCTGGCCCAATGCGGGTTGGTGGGTAGAAGCGGTTGCAGAAACAACCGGGACCAACAGCTTAACGCGCTTTCCGAAGCTCGCAGGAGCTCGAGATATCATATTTTTGATTGACCTATCCCTGGATCGACCATGGCAAATGTTGCTTTGTTACCGTGATCGAAACCACAACGTTCAAACCACTACGCCACCGAGCTCCTTATTCAATTATTAAATGTTGATAATAATTAGGTATTTTTCTTTTACAACCGTTCATCTTCACCAATTCGACATATAATATTCCTTACAAATATGGTGCCAGGATTGATGAATTACAAAATAATGAGACTTTTCGATACCGTTAGTACCGCCGACGACACGTCTGCTTAGCGATACTAGCTCTTGTCTTCACTGAATAAGACCAAGTGGAAGTCGAAAGTTTTTAGCTTGATATGCTGTCGATTGTAGATCAAATTAACGTGAACATTAATGCCTTCAATCATGAGGTGACAAATTTCCTGTGTGAAATAAAAATCTCCTCCCGACCGAAGTCTCCCGACCTTTGGAGCGACGTCCGCAATGACGGATAGTTGTGACATAACTACAATGACCAACCGCAACCGGTTCTGACGCTTGCGAAAACCAATTCGCTTTCGATGGAGTTAGGGTTGACACCGAAATTAAAAACTAAATATATTTTTAACGCGTGAATAAAATTGATATCTCGTTGACGTTATTGTGCAAAAGTGTTTGCCCGATTTAACTTTTATTACTGCCATATCCAGACTAATATTATAAATGCGAAATTCTGTCTGAAACCGCTGAGCCGATTTAAATTAAACGTAGTATATGGATAGTAGTCCTGAGAAAGGACATAGGATAGTTTTTATCCCAGATATCGTCCTTTACGGGAGTAAAAAAGGGGTGGAAGTTTGTATGGAGAATCCATAACCGCTGAACCGATGTAGATTAATTTTGCTATGAAGATAATTTGAGACCCCGGAAAGGACATAGGATACTTTTTGGAGCAATAACCGACATCGACGCGGGTGGAGCTGCGGACGGTGACTAGTTGTCTATGTTATCTAAATTTAGACCTAGTTATTTTTTCACCAGCGGACGTCATAGTTTAATATGAATGTTGTGGACGTAAAAAAATGCATCACTACAAATATTAGATTTAAAAAAAAAATTCTAATGCGGCTCGGCTTCAAGGGTTGCAGTCCAACTCGACTTGAATTCGGGATCTTACCCGTCAAGACACTATTAATTATGGGTAGTCATAGAAAATAACATTTCCATAATTTAATAATCTCTTAATATTTGATTATAATCTAACAACATGATAAAATTGTCAATAGAGGTGAAATGTAAAATCGTGCCGAAAAATTAACTTTATTTTATGAGACGCAGCCCTGCTTGCCCCACTTGTTCGGCAGATTTATCAAGCGAAAGAAATTATAATTGGTTCCTTACAGTGAAAGATCTTATAAACGAATAATTTAACGGTATTGCTCAACATATTGGTTAAATGTGCTAAATAAATACGTGTCTTATATCTACCCATAGCAATTTGAATATGATCTACTATTATCGAGTTATATAAAGTTAATTACGAATCCGAAAGTGTTAAATTCCGATTAATTCAATACACTAACCACAAGTTAATGCATTATGAAATTTTATTTACCAATATCAATATCGATAAGGAAATGAAAAAACTGAATAAAATTATTATAATCTATTAAAATTTCATTAATTTACATACGCTATCTGTATAGCCTTTGGACAATAGTCCAAAGGCTATTGAGATAGCGTAAAAATAACTCTTATTGTGAACGCATTTAATATTCTGATGTTTTATTTGTGCTAATTATTACCTTTTGTTCACTGTACATTGATTAACATATATATTATGTTATTAATAATCTTATATTTTTTATAGAAAGTTCTATGATTATAGTGTATTAATTGGCACTATGAAGGCGGCCCGCGCACCGAAAGTGAAATTTTTAAATGAAAACACACGTCATAGCGGTCATCGACCGCACCTATTATCACAAAGCGTCTATATGGGCACATAATATTAGGCTTTTTATTGTTATAAAATTATTGGTCAGTATAATTATGTTTTCCGACAAAAAATATAACAAAAGGCGCTATATAGAAGTTTAGTTTTGGCCGAGGCAGATAAAGATAGACATATGACTGACTCAGCGGGAGGAATAAAAACAAAATAGCGAGCGCGCATGAAAAGTAACTGAAAACAGAAATTATTTTATTACATAATAAATTAATAACTATAGGGCTTTCAAAAAAACGCTTCTACACGAGTGTGAATATTAATGATATCTACTATTTAAGTAATATCTTATTGAATACAAATTATCCTTTACCAATAATCTTAAGCAGAAATAATATGTAGCACAAAACGCGGTGTACATAAAATACTACTTGATTGATGACCTAATTGATAAATAGTTGTGGTAGTATTTTAAGGTTTTGTTTTCTGCGTAGTGACTAAGTTCACAAGTTTTCACAATTTAGCTGTTTTTCGGTTTTAGCTTCTAAATTCTAGTCATTTTGTCAGTCTTTAAAATTGTGTTTAAATTAGTCTAGTAGCCGCTCGTGGATTAGTTTCCACGCCAAAAGATTAATCTCTCCATGCCGAATTTCATCTATATTGGTTCAGCGGCAGCGGCTTAGGAAAGAAAACTTATCAGACAGAGTTACTTTCGTATATACTAGTGTAGATTGTCAACAGCCGAGTCATATTTCTATTACATTTCTATTTTTAACCACCAACGAAAAAATGGGTATTTGATCTGTATGTCTGCGTGTCTGTTTGCGGCTTCGTAGCTACTAAACAAATGGACCGCTTTTGGTTCGGTTTTTTGTTCGACAGATCCGATTGATTTGAAATTGAGTTTACTGTTACTTCGATGCTATTTCTAAAACATGCTAACCTTGAGCTGATCTTGTACTATCAAATAGACTGCGGGATGCTGAATCTTCACAAACTTACAGCAGATATAGCGTGTTTGGGCTCTTATGAATAGTGTCAATGAGACGGTGTTAGATAAACGATTAAAGAGGCCGGGGGTTACTTAAAATTTTAAATTTTATATTGTTCTTTATTTCCTATACTTTTGTCTTCATACACTCAAAAAGCTTATAACGACTGTGGGAAACACTAGTGGCTTAAAAGATGAACCAAACTCTGAGGGGCTACTTCTAAAAACAATAAAAATATTTTTATCATTTTTTATAGTAATATTCTGTCAGAGACCTATCAAAATCCGAGGCTTCGGTTACGTGTTTTATTTATCGCAATCGACAAGCTTAAGTTAGGGGATATATAAATTCAGGGTTTTATGGAATAAGAAAGACAATATAGTAGCTTAAGAGGCACCCTAAACTCTGAGGGGCTAATCCAACAATCAACACAGAACGAAACAATAAAAGGAACAACAAAACAATACTTTTGACAATTTTAGAAGTAAAATTATATTCAAATCCTACACTTCGTTGGCGTGTTCCATTTTTTGCAGTCGGCAATTTTGATCTGCCAAATAGCCTTACATGCAGTAAGGCATATTGATAATAATACCAGTTTGAATTACAGCAGAAAAAGAAGTGAATTAAATATATCGTGCAGTCAACAGCCGGGTCCTCCCTCATTCCACGGCACAGATAATGCATGACTTTCAATCGATGAGAGTACGATGACGCCTAGTTTTTCCTACTGAGTTAATTGTCTCAGTAATTTGAACTGTTCAGTCGATCGACCGCAGTATAGTCACGAATGCTCGTGACTTAACACGCGAGTGTTTGTTTAGGCTCTTAGGTTTTACACCCTGAGAAGATAAGTTGATGACCTCAATCAACCAGAGACATCTCTAATAAATTGGATAGTGTTGTTTTTCCTGTTGTCATACCCTCAATTTTAGAACGACTTACAACGCAATGTCCTCCAAGGACAATGTTTTGGTTATTTGTGAAAATGTTTGCAAACTTTGGAGGGTAGATAGAATAACCAAATTAAATGAGATCTTTGCAAATCAAGACAAACAATAAACTTCTTGTGATTGAAATGTAATATACTGTAATAAAATTCGTAAATATTTATTAGATAAGTGTCGCTCTCTTAAAATTGCAGGGTGTCACTTCGTCGTTGTTAAATCAAAATCTGCTATGTGCAATTTCAGTTGCTTTAAAATTAAGTTCAAATTAGATGTACACATAGGTAGTTTAATGAATTTTATTCTAACGCACCTATAGGCACTTACTTTAATTTTTATTTTAACAAAATGGTTAAAAGTTATATTTAATTTTAGGTGCATTTTTAAATGAGCTAAAAGTAATGGTTATAATCAACATGCACATAACAGATTTTGGTTTGACAACGACGAATGCTTAATGCTCTGGTAGATTCTTTTTACACCTTTAGTATCTATGTGACAAGCAATAAATAAAAAAACCATTTAATATTTTGCAGATCTCTATTAAGTCTCCTCTTTGTCTTCACTGTTCTAGTAATAGTGAGACTAAGCGTTTAAAGGCAGTTTTTAACATAAAATATTTAATTACACTACCTACTACTACTTTGGTATTAGGCACCTTAACTATTGTGGTCAACTGCCTTCTGATGTTGGTGGTCCATGATCATAACGTTACAAAACAAACATCATCGCCGCTCGTGTCTGATGATCTACCACTACAATGGCCACTATATGCCTACGGCGGGATCGTCAGTGAAAGTGCGAACGGTCTTTGATCTCATGCGTCAATTGATTGGCTCGTAATGCTCTTTTGAATAGCCACTCTTGTTATGTACCAACTTTGTTTGATTGACTAGGGCCGATATCTAATTATGATTTTATATGCTCGATGGACTTTCTAGATGGCAAGCAAGCTGACAGCCCACCTGGTGGTAAGTGGCTACAGTCGCCTAAAGGCACCGGCAGTAACAAGGCAAATATCACTTGCGGAATTTGCGTTGTCATCCTGGGGCGTAAAATGAAATGCCTTCCATGCCAAGTAATTGACTACATTGGCTATCTTTTCCTTCATTCCGGAATAGAGCAAACTGTTCAAAGTTTTTAATTGCACTTTGCATGTTGTACAGTCGACCACAGAAGTAGCTGAACACTTGAGTACCATGTCACCACGACTATGGCGTCAATATAGTACGGTAGCAACTATTAAGTACGTGCACAAGGTCAGTGTTACATGGTACTAAAGTGCTCAGCTACTTCTGTGGTCAACCGTACATACAGATGTTGTGAAAAAAAACAGAAACAAGCATAAGACACAAGAAGCCCTGCAAGAATGCACAAATTATTGCTTATAATAAATGCTTTCTAATTAATATTAAAGTCTACTATATAACATTTTTTTATTTTTTACAGCTATCAATCTAGTAGATAATACAGCCACTTGTATAATTAAAGTTATTTAAAAATAGAGTAAAATTAAAATATTTTTTTTTACATAATACAAATTTAGTTTTTTATTAAAGTTTTAAAATTAAATATTTTGTAGCAGATCGTTTGCAAAAGTGCAAAGATTTTTTACCTCGTGCTGTTTTGATTCCCTCGCTAACGCTTAGGATTCTAATTTTTGCGCTTGCTCGGTAATCAAAATTGAGCATGCGGTTAAAAAGCAACTAGTTATAGTTATTTGTAACAGGAAATAGTTATTTGTAATACAAGAGTGCAACTTGTATTGCAAATAACTATTTCCTGCTACCTTCCCTTTTACATTGTGTACACCTTGAATCGATAATTTATATTCCTATAGTCTATCTGTATTTTTTTGGATTCGTTATAGGTACCTATTCTACACTATACAAACCTCTAAGAAAACTAAATAAACTATTTTAGTCAATTACTGTTTTCGCACGTAGGAATACGTTTCTTTCTCCACTTTCGTTTACAAACGTCAAAGTGTTGTCGTGTATTGAATCTTGGACCCCGAGGCCGCACGTACTCACCACAATGCCGTCACGTATAGCGCTATCAAAATATTAACATTGTTGAAAACATGGAGAAAGTTCATTTGATTTGATAGTGTTGGATAAAAGGCCACAACTTTTATTCGCAGATGTTTTGATACAGAACTTATATTTTAAGTAGATGTTTCATATCCGGCCAGGTATAGTACCTACACTATCTCATAAAATCTGGAAAAATCTTCTGAAACCGGAAAAGTTCTAATAATTCGTTTAATAGCACTTTAGACTTTCATGGTGAGTAAGATTTCAATTAGTTTTAAATTTGGGATATTTAATATGTAATTTTTCATGCATAATTTGAAATTATTCGTCAATTTCACCATTATTCAATATGGCGGGCGACAGAAGTCAACTAAACGTCAGCCAAGTGACATAAGCACCGTGATGAATATTCAGCTGTGTAGCAGTTTATTTTTTCGATAAATAAAACTTGTTTTGTAACAAAAAACAGAGCAAATAAAAAGACTATGGAACACTTCTGCATACTTACCTATTTTTCAGTATAGTGTACACAGACCTGGCCGGATCTCCATACAATTTTGAAACTTTTCCTTTTCTTAAGTATTGTAAATGCGGAAGTAGCTCTGTACGCCTGTCAATTTTTCAGTCTAAACTATTGAACCGATTTGGACGTACGGCAGGGAGATAGATTACACCCTGATAATGTCTATATTTTGGCTCGATTTAACCGACATCCACAACGTAATATTGAAAAGCAACTATTGTTGTCTGTCTGTTAGCCTTGCGCTTGTGTCGCGTTACGCGGCTAAATTCTGTCAAACTCAAGGATTGTAACAGACGACAGACGATGCAGGAGTGTCTCTCGACGGAGTTTCCAACTGATTGTTGCAGAATAAGGTTTTAGAAGAAAAACAATGTAGTTTCATGAGTTCAAGCCATAAAGCTAGGCCTAAACAAAAACTTATAAATTATGTAAATGTTACCACGACTTTCGTAACGTTACACATTGTGTTATCCGGAACGTGTGAATGTTAGTCACGTATATTGTTCGCGTATCTATTCATGGGGCCATTCGACATTACTCTGATATATAGCTACGTTTATTGTCCTTTGATTTACAGCACTCTGTGGTTCATACGACTTAACAAGTGTGGTAGGTAACGGACATCGCTCAGAAGATAAGCATAACACGTATCTAGAGGGGTCAACATAATAAAATATATCCGAAGTTTTATTAGTTTCGGAGTCCGAACGAAATAGTGAAAATCTAAACACGAACTTGGATCTTTCGATTGGATTATGGAACGAGCCATTTAGGTTTATCTCTGCAAGAGAGAATCAGAAATGAGGACATACTTAAGAGAACCAAAGGAAATGTTTCATATCCGGCCAGGATATAATATATACATATAATATATGTACACTATCTCGAAAAATCAGGTAAAATCTCCTGAATCCGGGAAAAATACTAATAATTCGTTTTTATGCATAGTTTGTGTGTACAAAATTTGTTTCGTTTTCACTGTTTCTCAATATGACGGGCGACATAGAAGTCAAGAGTGATGGCAGGATATTGTGATGTCAGTCAAGATTTTTTACAATAATTGAAAATTTTGTCGTAGGGAATTTGTGTTATAAAATTGCTGTAGTTTTGTAAGCTAAGTGTTTGTGTTGGCGTACAACTAAAAGATTATTAGAATAAAAGTGATTATGGTGTGAAAGGCGATGAGAACTTTTTCCTGGTTATCCACCTCATCAAATAGCGGAGACAGTCATCATAATTTCGCGCCAGATTCTCCCAAGATGCATTGAAATGTGTAACACCAGCATTATACAAGAAATACTGAAGACTGTATGGGCATTATTGCCCTTTAACGAAAAAATAAATTCGTAAGTGTATGATGTCTTGCCAATTGTCAGGAAACTTCGTAAGTGCGATTCAGGATTGATTGACGTGTGTCTTGGTTCAAAGTATACATTCCAATAAATTGTGCTGAATGTTTACTATCGAACAAAATACAGCCTTTGCAAAACTACTTAATTGAGATAAGGTCACGCAATACTGCGCACAGACAGAGCAAATGAGAAAACAATAAGCTATAATCTGTAATATAATAAGCCATATTTGGAGCTGGCCACACATCTCTTACGAAACAGTCTTTAGCATACTATGTTACAGGACGCAGCGTAAGGCACGAGCTGACAGCGGTTTTAAAGTGTTTTATGCATCCCGTCAAGCATCAGATTGCAGACGCAATTGATTTTTCAATTGTCATAGCCCTCCGAAGGGATAACGCCGCTTGAGGGATTAGCTCCATCCAGTGATTGCCAGTTATTTAAAAATAGACACAACATATTGTTGGGTAGGGAATACAAACTCAAGATATTGTAAGCAAAGCGAGATTTACGATTTGTGAGATCTCACGAGATAGTAGTCACTTTGTCACCTTAGTCATATCCATTTATTGCCACATGTTGGTATAACAGATGTTACATAAAAATAAATTTCCCATAAACATGACCCTGTAAGGGTATCGCAATATAAACAAATTCACAATTTATATACATAAGTATTTTTTTTAAGGTAGATAACAACAACAAATAACATTAACACCTTAATGCTATCAATAACATATATCAAAAAATTACAGGGTAGTGTTATAAGTGCTATGGCCTACGGCAGCTAGTTACCATCAAGCAATGTTGTATTGTGCAATCTAGCGAGATCTTGTTTGATTTGCGCTGAGATCAGTCTCGTAAATATCCATAAGTTCTCGCAAGAACAAGACCTAGGCTATAACACGTTATACCTCCATACAAACTCATTTTAATGAGGATTTAGGTGTATCCACCTTTCATGCAAAACAATATCTTCTTTAAAACCTTTATTAGGTGTAAGTAAAAATCTTTTATTAGGTGTAAGCGCTCTTGTAACTTACTCTTCTATTTTTGTCTATCGATGGTATTTTCATTATTCAGTCTTTCATTCACACTGTCCATCAGTCTTTTCTCCCCACATAACCATTGCGTTTGCTCTTGGGTGCTTCTTGTTTGGGTCAAAGCTGTAAATAAGTGGTATTCTTCTCAATTAAATTATCAGCATCATCCAGATGACCTTTTCATTGTATATTTTATTTTGTCCAATTTTTATTGATAGTGTATGCATGTGTGTATAAGTGATGCGAATAATGCTTTGTATCTTTTAAATTACAAAAGCTTCGCGAAAGCTTCAACATTGGGCCAACCTAGTGTAAACTAGCCGGCTATTATCGGCGGCAGTGAAAGGGAGGCAAATATCAAATGTTTGCGGTTGCCGGAATGTGTTCCGAATACTGACCACTGTATTGAGCGCCGGCGCACAACATTATGTCATACTTAATAACAATAGACGATTGCAATACCCGTGTGAATATATTTGCCAATTTATTTTTATATGAATCTGTTGCAAACGTAGAAAAAAACAGCAAAGACATCGACATAACATAAATCAACTTATTTCTAATAAAATGTATGGGTACTTGAAATACAACTTATGTTGTAATTGTTACCAGTTGTTAGGGCTGACTATAGATCAAGCTTTAGTTAAATCACTTTAAGATTAAGATGAAATATGCACGCAAACTTAAACTAACAGAACTTTTTGTAACTTATTTCTCTAAAGGATTCGGAAGAAAGAAGTAGGAAATAACAGAAGAGGAAGCAGCGTGAGGGAAATATATCTTTTATCCCCCGTATTCATAAAAACAAGTGAAGTTATGAGAGGCTTATAAAGTGTTTTGTTTCTCTCACTCGTATGAGAAAGGAAAAAGATAAAACATATTTTAGCAGTGTTTTATCTAAAATAGGTTTATTGAGCGTTTATGAATATGGGAGTATATATTTATCACTATCAAAAGCAGCGCTTATTTGAGTGAGTGTTTTGAGGTTTGAAGCGGACTTATGAATGCGATGGACAGACGGATTGACGAGGCCATAATGATTCCTCGTTAAACCATATGATTCCTCCTTGATACAATTCAATTAAAAAAACGTTTATTCCTCTCACAACTTATTCATAAGTCCTTGTTGACTAAGGAACCCCAAAAAGAGAGAACGCTACGCAATGTGGTAATTGTTCAGAATCGCTTCTTTCAATGGAAAAAGCCTCAAATTATTATTAGATTTCACTCTGAATCTAATAATTGAATCCAATAAGAATATAAATTTTACGTTACCAATAAATCATTTTTTAGAAACTGCAGTCATAATATTCTGTGCTTGATTACAGTAATATATCCAAGCATAAAGCTGTCAACCATGATTATTCACTGTTAAATTAATATGCATTGGGAGCATATTTATAATTGAAAATATCTTTGTATTCTTTTCAATCTTGTTTATCATAGCTATAACGTTATTATTATTTTCAAAGAAGTTATCGCAGCTATTAAATTATTAATAATTAAGGAAATATTGCAAAGGAAATTATAATAGCTTCACAGATATAGTGGTACGTTTGATGTGTTGCGGCGCTTAGTTCAAAAACGCTTCATGGAAAATCTACGGAACAGGTGACGTCACATGTTTCTATATTACTAAGAAATAGATGGGCATACTGACGTCATATAAATATTTTTATTCATAGTTGTCTTAATAAAATGTGTTAAATTGATGTAAACAATATAATATCATTACCATTTTTCATAAATATTGAAAAAAAATACAATTTTTATGAATAATCTAAACCTCAGATCATAAATGGTTATAGATCATCTGAGTTCTAATCAATCCAATATTCCATATATTTTAAGTTTGATTTGTTCGGTAACAGTAGCGTATATTTTCCGAATTTGTAAAAAATTCAAACCGAATTTGTGAAAAATTCAAACCGATTTTGTGATTTTTTTATGGAATTCTTTGCCATCACATGTGTTATCCCTCCTTCCGATAACATAGGTTCCATCAAGAGAGGCGTGAAAAAGCACCCTTTTATCCAACAAGGTGGAGGCGGCTAGACCAGTGTCTAAACTGCACTAGCTGCGTCTCTTCTTGGACGCTTCTTACCGCTTCACATCAGGTGGTGTTGGGTCAATTGACGTGCTTCGTATTAAAAAACAACATCCCAATTATGCTATACATTAATGTTATGGCGGCAGATTTAGAGACTGGTAGCTAGCCAGCCAGAGATGATATATTTTTTAATCTATGCAGTACCAATATGATCAGATACAAGAAGTTGTCTTTTGTCAGCGCCAACTGGTTGGTAAAGGACGAAAGATTAATGACCCATGCTAATAATTAACACATGCTAAGTCTAAATTTAAGTTCAATGCATCTCTTTTTCTCAAAATGAATACGAAAAGGATGGCTGTCGTATAATTTGATATTTAGAAACGTGCAATCAATATTTGACCTTATTGAAAATGCAGTGTTCAGATAGCACCGCTGTACATGCCGTCTAAAATTGTCTGTGGTTTCTTTGAAATCTATCTAAATTTAAGTGACAGCTCTAAACAGATTCTTGCTATCTTTTTCCTATGACATATTGCGAGAAAGAGATATACTGTACTTAAATTTAGAATTAAAGTGTGTCTTCAGAATTAGGCCCAAAGTCCGTTTTCACTTACCATTCCCTGAGCTTAGGTGTAATATTATCTCTAATTTATGCTTAGGTGACAGTTAGCGGTATTTGTCTCTTTTTATCTGTTTCAGATATACTGAGAAAAAAAGCGCTAAGGGACTCGTAACGCTAAGCAAATGTTAGTGGAAACGGAAATAAGAACTGGAAAGCGTTTTATTTTATTAGCTTTAAACTTTCATATTCCTCGGTTCTTTTAATTGTAATTAAAAATTATCGAGTAGTTATTTATTCGTCAAGCGCCTCTGGCTATGTCGATTATCTGCTGACGGTCAGCTTCTCGTGTGAATAATAATTATATTGCATAACCGAATTTACGTGCAGACAACACAGCAATTGTAAATGTTGCGTGTGTGGCGGTCTCACTCGGCACAAAGTGAAATACTGCGGAATTTTTATTAACCCTTTTTGATCCGTTTTTTAATACATCAAAGATACGGTACACCAACATACGGTTGCTTAATGCTTTTGTAACGCCTCTTTGGACTTGAAGAAGACAAGTCTATTACTTCTATCACATTAGCGTTCAGCAAAGTAATTTTTAGTATAATCCATATTAAAGCCGATGCTTCACGCGTTTGACTGCAGCAAACGCGAACGAAAATTGATTGTCGATTGCATTTAGGGATGACTTTATGTAAAGCCACCTTTACACTTCATGAATGCTTCCACTGATATGATTTAAACAGCTGAGTTCTTTAACACAATGTAATTAAATATTTAAAAATAGCAAAATCATAAGTAATATGGAACGGACCACCCAGCTCATAACTTAGCTTATCGTCTACATCTCATTATGAATGGAAAAACATATTGAACTTCTGTTACAAACTTGCCAAGGTTGTACAGACGAATGACTTCGTGTTTACTAGCGGAGCTGGCGGGAAAACAACTTTAAGACAAGGGAGTAAGAAACAATAGTGTGGTAGAGTCAATAGTACCATAAACTTATGCGTATTCCATTTAAAAGTGTCCTGAGGCTATACTCTAATGAACTTTGAGTTATAAGTAATTGATATATTTGTGACTTCTTCAAAGAAGTTACGACCAATTAGGAACGACCCTGAGGGGTACAATTTAGATTTTATAAAGTATTTTAATCATTCAGGAAGATATGTGAGGTGTGAATTTTTTTATTGTCTCTTTGTGAGTTGTTTACTATTTATAGTAGTACCTACTTTAATAATCACAATAGAATACATGTAACAATAGGTTAGCAAGGGTGTAATTATTTCTATAAAAGATCACTTCCAGCTATTGATATAACTTAAATCTCTTTCACGTTTCCTGGTCCAACCTTATCGTAGTAAATGATATAGAGAAAATTTTCACGATCTAAATCCGCGCTACCTTGAACACACACACACAATAGAAAGAACTCCACTTTTTTATGTAATGTCATCATAGGTCGCAGTTAGAATCTGAAAATCAGATATACATTCCTTTATATCTTAATCTCAGCACGTATAAAACCAAAACACAATTTAGAGGATTGTGCCTCCATACGATAACGATACGGACAGCGTCGTGCTGTCCGTATCGTTGGCGATGTAGAGGTCACGAACAACCTCGAGCCTCTGCAATTGCGGCGAGACATTGCGTCGCTTAGCGCCTTCTATCGGCTATATCACGGAGAGTGCTCTGAAGAGCTTTTTGACCTTATCCCACCTTCTCCCTTCCTACTCAGGACCACGCGTGCTGGTCTTCGGAGTCATCAATTTACCGTCTCCACCTCAACATCAGGCACAAAGAAATTTAGTACCTCGTTTCTTTGTCGTACTTCCAGAACTTGGAATTTTTTGCCAGCACATGTGTTCCCTCCTTCCTATAACATGGGTTCCTTCAAAAGAGGCGTGAAAAAGCATTTTTCAGGCCGGCAAGGTGGAGGCGGCTAAAGCAGTGTCTAAACTGCACTAGCTGTCTTCGCATATGGACTTTTCTTACCGCTTCACATCAGGTGGTGTTGAGTCATTTGTCGTGCTTTGTATAAAAAAAAAAACATTTTATTTCCAAAAATACCTCCAAAAATTGGTAAAAGATAATTTGTACTCAATAGGAAATTTCTTTAAATAGTAGATAACATTAGTATTCAGAATCGCGTAAAAGCGTTTTATGTAGTCTTTATTAGTTATTTTTAATAAAATTGTTAACGGTAGGCCGGACACTGTGGAAGAAAACTCCAGGCGGGAATCGAACCCGCGTCTCCAGATGTCCGGCCAGACGTGATTACTAGGTACTAAGTACGCCACAGGAGCTCGTCATCGTTTTCTTTCTTTATTGTAATTGTTACAATGAAGTAGGTGTTTAAACGCATCAAAAACATTAAAATGTGATATCGACAGCTATCAAAAAAATCAAAAGCAAAAACAAGAAATCGACCAATTTTAATATATACAAAACGATACAAATAAGTTAAAGCTGATTCGCCACTAACAACAAAAATAATTAGTGTATTTTCGTTTGCTAACTCTATCCCTATCTGTCTCGGTCGAAGCAATGTTTCAATATAGCTCCTTAAAATGGCGCCTAAATGTAAAAACAAATAGCAAAATTGTAAATTTCAAGTAACCCCCAGCCTCTTCAATCATTTATCTAACACCATCTCATTGAGACTATTCTTATGAGCCCAAACGCGCTATGTCTGCTGTAAGTTTCTAAATAATTGAGCATCCCTCAGACTGTTCGATGGTACTGGAGGATCAGCTTGGTAAGTATTTCATGGAAATGTCACCGAAGTAACAGTAAACTAAATTTTAAATCATCAAACGGTATGAACAATTTTATTAAAAATAAAAACACAAAAACGCTTACGCTAACAGAAGATTTTTAAATTACAAAACCAAAATCTTGACAGAAACATGCAATATTGCAATACATAAATAAATATCTTCCGCATATAAAAAAAAATGACTATCTTACATTGTGACGTGATTCCGACCTTGGTATCAGGTCACGACATTGATTTTATTTGACATTTGAGTTTGAACATCGCTGGACAATATTACGACAAGTCCATCTCAGAAGGTTAAATGAAAAAAACGCAGGCGAAAAATATCAACTTCAACATTTTGTGAATTAGTTAAGTAGTGACATGGTTCCGTAGATATTAAAGTGTGTACTAAACGTAGAAAAAACAATTATTGAAAGTGAATATTTCAAACGCTGATCAAGTAGCCAGAGTTACAAACAGCATATAAACAAGATATACACCTATTCTGTATATCTACCAACGAAGAGTTCTTGAATACTTCGTCCACATTGCCACGAGGACAGGAGATAACCCCGAGAAACATTATGGTCAATGGCAAACAAAATACTTACAAGGGAAGAGACCGCGAGGTCGATGCGTTAGACAGACCAGGCTCGCGGCGCTCTAGAAACCAACTTGCACGATGCTCTGCACACTGCTGATGAGAGATCATGATGGTGCAAAATCATCGCAGAAAAAATGACACCAAAGGGAGGTCTCGACCCTCATCAATGAGGAACACGATGAGGAGGTAGACTTTAGAACACCAAACTCACCTGTAGATTCCCTTATACACCTGATATATCAGAAATACCAGTTATGCCATCGTTATTGGGAAGAAGGTTTGCTTCAGGAACTTTACTGAAGTTACATCAAGTAAAAAAACTACAATATCTGCTGTAAACTTTACCACTGAGAACTACACAAATGACAAAAGGAGGTAAAGTTTGTAATTTTGAATGTAGGTACTAATCTCCGAAACTAATTATCCGATCTCAAAAATTCTCTCACCAATATTTACAATAGACTTTTATCAAGGACGTAAATCCTGGGGCACATCTAGTGTCTTATAAAGCAGCTAGTAAACATATTAATTAAGCGTCATTTAGGAGAAACATCAGATGGTCCAATGTTGCTTATACATATAATGTATACATCAGCAGCAACATCAAGAAAGGGATATCAGTAAAAATATTTTAGACATAAAAATATAGGATATCATCTTGACGGGCAATGTTAAATTTCAAACCTAACAAGAACAAAATTAAAACGGAACCACAAACCAGTCAAAAAACTTACATCTAAATGTAATCGTCTGTAATCGTCGTGTAAAGGCTGTCGTCAAAACTGTTACTGAAAATATGTTAGTCTATTTTAAACTTTATATAAATAACAATAAGTCTTTAAGGGTTAACGTTTGAGGTGTTGCGCATGGGTGATTATAAACGAGAAGCGTTAAACTTATGAGGCGTAGAACTAAAACATTTAATTTGATAGCCATATCTATGACTACATCTTTATTGCTGTCATCATATCACTTAATGTTGTTGTACAATCGATTAATGATGAGTATATTCGATATAATCATCATTGCATTATGAAAAACGTTATCGATCGTGATAGTTAATGAAGATACACAAATAACAACGCTATGGGTGTAGCAGTCTTTTGTGAAATCTGTGAAGCGGCGTTATACCACCAGGAGGCGATGAAAATGGAAAAATCAACTGTGTCTGGAATCTCGTGCTTGACGGGTTAAAAGTTGAGCAGGTTAAAACTATCAGCTCACGAGAGTTTACTGCTTTGCTTTTTATTAAAATAAATAAAAAAAACCGTTATGTTTTATTAGGTCATATGCTCGAATGTACGGTCATCTGGGTAGGTGCATACCACCGCCTTACTTATTTCAACCGTAAAACAGTTTGCTGTGTTTCGGATTGAAGGGAAAGGTAGTGTAATTACTGGGCATGGAAGGCATCCTAGTATGACAGCATTGACAACGCACGTAAATAATTAACACAGAGTACTTTGAATTAAGTATTGACTTAATGATTTTTCCTTGTTATTCCTTGTTATTGCAACTTACCACCAAATCAATTTTACTATCTTGAAAAACAGTAAAAAATACAATGACAAATACACTAAAACATCTCCATCTCCGTTGTTACTGCAACCGTCCTAACCCACCAACCCGCATAGCCTAACCTAAACTGCTCATGTATTTCTCCCTTGTAAGAAGGCCTCTGCCCAGCAGTGTGACGTATATAGGCTGGTGAAGATGATGGTAATACTGCTTTAATAATCTAAGCAGAATCATTATAAAATAAGAAATTATTACATTAAGCAACCGAAGCAATGTCATAAAGTTCTCAGAATTACAATATTAAATTTACATAACACGGACGGGCTGGCAATATCAATAATAACTAGTTGAAAATCACTTTCACAGGCGATGGGCGCGGCAGGCCATCAATACTTGAGTGGACACACCGCGAATTATCACCGATTGAAATACATTTTAATTCCAAGGCGATTTCATTGAGCAGTTTACTTGACTACATGGAAAATAATTATTTTGAAATTTTAAGCCAAACGCCGAAGTTTTATCTAATAAAACTCCCACCACCGATTGTAAAATAAATGATGTCGTAGTAAAATTAGTGTATTTTGTAAAACAAGTGACATGCAATATGAAAAATTATTATAATAAAGAATTTTAGAAAGAAGTAGCACCAGGAAGACTGGAATTCTCCCAAGATGCATCGAAATGTGTGATACCCGCATTTCAATGCAAGAAAACTAGGTGCAATAATAATCATTTGCAATAATAATCATTTGCAATAATAATCATTTGCAATAATAATCATTTTCCTCACTTGCATCCAGGTAGTAAAGCAACTTAAAAAAATCTGAACAAGAATTGTTTATTAGTGAACATAGGTAGGTAAAGTAGAGTCAGTTGTTGTGTTGGATAATATACGACCGCTCTATCCAACCCTAAGGGTATACAAATATTTTATCAATAGAAATAGTTAATTTAAAGAACTCATACATTAAAATTATTCTGATTATTTATTCCCACAAACTTGCGTTAGACTTTTGCAGACTGCTAGTCTATTATTTTTTTTTAATTTAAAAAAAAAGTATCCAAAAAGTTATTCATAGTAAATTATTGATCATCAAAAAAATTTAATAAAAACACAAAGATCGTTTATAAACATCAAAACAAACACATAAAAACGTCACCGGCAAACTTAAGCGAAAACTGAGTTTTATAACTCTGTTTAAGTTTAAACTTGTTAAGTCTCCAATATTGATCCATAGATCCTACTCAAATATCGATTCATCATGTAAATATTGGTCAATCAATATTATGTAAGGCAAGCGTGGTGTGGATTGAATATTTTTCGGATTGGTATAAGTAATTCATATTTGATTTAAGGTATATACGAAATAATACGATAGTGACCGAGGCACGAAGTGATCATTTTCGCATTAGAAGTCGATAAGTAACATGATTGATTACCTATTTCTAATGAGAGATCTCATAAATAAATGAGAGCAACAAAATTCATAGTAGATAACCTAATCAATAACGAAAAGATACAAGTATAATCGTTATTTTTAGAGTAAAATATATATTTTTTATCAATACTTGCTTAAGATCCAGCTCTTGCTTCAAGAGATGATAAAAGAAATTCGACGACGTAGTGAGCTTATCCAGAAGGTGCCTATTTAATCCAGCTTTGAAGGAACTAAGGTTGTAAGTAGTAGGGAACACCGAGGCCGCCAGCGCATTCCACTCTTTGGCTCTGCGCCTCACAAAAGATGACTTCGTGTGGATATTTGGTATATCAGCCAGGTGTGGGAGGTAGTCCGCCGAACACTTGGTAGTTCTCTGGTGAAATAGGCCAGGCAGTATAATCTTATGAAGCTTCTGCGCACACTCTTTGAAGTACATACAGTCCGTATTATAGTATTATGTAAATTTAAACACAGAATTACGAATGTGGAGTAACTGCGACGCGGCTTATATCATGATATAGCAGGATAAAGATCCCCTCTCAGCGCCTGACATGCATGGGTTTCTCTCTCCCTGACATGCATGGTTTTCTCTCAGACAGCAAAGAGTAATTGAAATTATTTTATTCATTCTAGATATAATTTATATTTTATTGTTGTCAATTCAATCAATCGGTTGAGAAAAGTCATCGAAAGGATCTTTTAAACTAACTATTATACCGGATTCATCATTTTTGGTAAAAATATATTTCATTACAAAGGAGATTATCAAACATCTTTTCTATAATGATATGACCCTACTCTCACCGAAACCAAAAATGTAACTATAGCTCTCAAAACCTTTACTTACGACATCGCCTTAAAGTGTCAACATTACTATCTCGAATAGTGAAAGAGACGGCGATAAACTCAACCGTAATTTACATAAAACTGAGTGTTACTTTTAACTCAATGGTTATGCGAAATTAAATGTTACAGCTAATAAAGTTAAGTTTTAATTAAATGGTAGCGTGTGCCGCGGGCAGTCCGCTCGTGATATGTCTCATAAACCTTCACATTTGCACTTTCGGGGGATATATATTCGCCGCACCTAATTATAGAGTATTTTAGTTTGTAACCGACCGAAAAACGAGGAGATTTTCAATTCGACTGTGTTTTGTTTCTGTGTTTAATTGATTTGATTTAATTTCATTTGGAATTTATGTAGCTAGATATGCCATCAAAATATATATTACTTTATACTAATAGCTAATTACTTATAGACAGATATTCACGATGGATTAAATTTTACGTTATGAATGTCTTATAGATGATGTTTTAGATTCAAAGAACTCAAAGTCTTTTGTTTAACATAGTGCCTCGTTCTTTTGGTCAATAGGTTGCGTCTTCGTGACATAACAATCAATTCTCGCTCCAAACAAATATGGGCCGTATTTGCCTTATATTTTAGATTGTCTGTTCTCTGCAATTAACACATTAGCCGGTTTTGGGAAAGCAAATTTCATTGTAATGTTTGTATTTCTGTGGACATAGAAATTCACTTTCTATCAGTTTTGGTGTAGAGGAACCTCGCCCGGTAAACCAGTTTTGCAACACGTGTTTTCGCTGTTATGAAGATTCAAAAATTGTAAGGAGTAAGTTTCCCAATTTTTTTACATTTAAAATAAATATTTGTAATAATAATAATATCTATACACTCACACCTATTATCTAGCCCAAACTAAGCATCATTAAGAACTTGTGTTATGGATACTAGATAACGGATAAATAATGATAATAATATGTATATAAATATTATAAGTATACTGAATACACATTTAACCATCCATGACTCGTGAACTAATGCTCGTATTCATCATAAAAACTTTTGCCCCTACCAGGATTTGAACCCGGGACCTCTTACCGAGCAGCCCGTATAGCAAGGGGTACAGACTACTCGGCCAGCCGGTCGTCGTAATACAACGTTAGAAGTGGATATCATTTTTCATCACATTTTTAAGCGTGTGATACTCGTAATATAAACACAAGCATAGAAACATGGGCAATCTTGTTGTTGATACTATTTGGCTCTACTTAATCCTCGTAAAAGAAAACATTTTTTATAGACTTTAATGTAAAAAGATATAGGTAAGTCGTTGAGGTACCTACTTCACCCAAGGAGTTCCTCCTTTTCCAAGTAGAGATATTATTTCATAACATGTTAAATTCCACCTTCCCCTTCCTAGCTATAAGCACGCGTGCCGGCTTAATCACTCGTCTCAAGAGACATTTGTAAAAAAAATACAGTCACCTATTCACAAAGATTTATATGGACGATTTCTTAGAGTCGATCCTATGTAATAAAAATTAGTGTAGTTTTTAACCGACTTTAAAAACGAGGAGGTTCTCAATTCGGCCGGTATGTTTTTTTTTTTTTTTTTCTATGTATGTACACCGATTACGCCGAGATTACTGATCCGATTTACGTGATTCTTTTTTTGTTCGATGCGGAATAGCTGCCATTTGGTCCCATAAAATGTTTTTCAAAAACAGTTGGTACTTTGGTTTTAAATTTAAAAAAACTTAAATTAAAAATATAATTGGTTTTAAATTTAAAAAAACTTAAATTAAAATTATGAAGTCGTCTACATATGCGTAATTGCGAAGTTTTGCTTTTCAAATGACTTTTTAGTGAAACGATACGATAGTAGGAAACAATATAAGTTTACGATCACCCATCTAGCTTCGACCGTAGAAAGTTACCACTAAAAATTGTGAAAAAAAAATTTTAAACAAAAATTAAAACCGACTTCAAAAAACTGAAAAGGATAAAATAATTAAATTTAAGTAGGTATTCATCCCCTAGAAACATATTTTTGGAGTTGGTGCTAAGTGGTTTCCAAAAACAATAGAAAGTGAAGCACCGAATTCAAAAATATGTTTCTAGGGGATGAGTACCTACTTAAATTTAATTATTTTATCCTTTTCAGTTTTTTGAAGTCGGTTTTAATTTTTGTTTAAAATTTTTGTTTATAATAATTCGATAAGTTTGTGAGTTAAAGTCGATAAAAATTTATCCACACAGATCGTCGAAATAGCATCACGGAGTATTACTCACTAAGTACCTATCACTTAATGGTTCCCCAAAAAGTTGCCTGTTCTCACGAAAACGACTCTTGATATGTTTTTTCACAACAATTTCCAATGTAATACAATCAGTTCACAATTTTAGGATGCCTACTCAACGAGCAATTTATCCCCGCTTTGATTACGATTAACTGCCTAAATTAACAAGCTCGCTGTAACAATAAACTTAACGTCATGTTTACTGAACCCTTGTTAAGCTTAACAAGGCAGCCACAATTAATCTCTTTTCTAATTCCAGTTTGACAAAATAATTATGTGTTAGACAGCTGTACCAATGGTATTACCGGCCCAAACTATTACCTATTGCTGCGTAACAATGGTTTATTACATTATAATTTTAACGAGTTATTACAGTTGTTATCAACACAGTATTAAGGCATCGCTATTAAGACACACCTGACAAACTTTGTTGGTCTTAGCTCTTTGTATTAAGGTTGATAATGAAGTTAATTTTACGAACTGACCGGCAAATAAAAAAAGTATTTAGTCCACACACGGGCCCTGTGATAAGACGTCAGACCACTCTCAAACCTTTCTAATCAGTAATTACTTGATCGATAACTTTCTACCTCACTTGAATGAAGTTTAGAACTGGTGAAAATGTTACAACACCCATAAAATAGTGAAACCGTATTAAGTAATTACTGCAATCCAATTAGAGCCATAAAAGATAGGGGATAATAGAACTTTCCATTGAAACCGGCTGGCTGGTAAGGGATATTTTTTACCATATTTTAAAAATCTTGTAAAGTATTCATTTGGGCCTTACATCGAGCAATATGGTGAATAATATTTCCGATAAATTATGAGGGTGTAATTTATTTTATTAGTTTAACTTTGTTGCAATTATCATTATGAAATGTTCTCGTGTCACGTGGATTAGTTAATTAATAATGAGAATAAATGACTTAAACCAAATTTACCAGATATTCGTAAACTAGTCACCCTTTTCCAATAGTTCCTGACTGGTATAATTTCTGAAAGTTCCCGAAATCATTCCAGAATTGCCCCATTCCCAGAAAGTCCCATTTCCCAGATGACCCCAATCTCAAATGCTCCCGTTCTCAAATCGGTTTGATCTTGATAACACGTCGTTACACACTAAGCTAGATGATTATCATGACTACTTATAAACCGGTGAGTAGCGCTATATCCTTAGTTGACTCGGCCTTGACTATGAAGATTTATCTGCGTGACCTACTCTGCCCGCTTTGCTATTTAAATTAGCATACTCCTGTCAGACAACGTGTTGAAATATGCGATAATAATCTTAAATATTTTAATATGACCAGCAGCCTGACTTTTCTGAAACCGCTCGCTAATTCTAATTTTGATATTAGGTAGTTGATTCCGGGATCATTTTTATTTGTCAGAGTGATGTCTTGTATAGTGGAAGTGCTTCCCTTTGAAATAAAACCAATTTACCTGATTTAACTCGCGTTTAATTAGATGTTAGATTATGTGGCAGGTGTCTATAGGCGGCGGTAACCGCTTACTTTCAGGTGGGCTGTCAGCTTGTTTGTCATCTAGTTGTATAAAAAATGTCCTAACGTTGTTTTTTTTTTATTTCAAATGTGCAGTGCTCTCGAAATTAGAAGACAATGTTGGTACTTCCCTGATCTAAACCAATTCCTAGTCTTAATTCCGTGTAGGTGCCAAGCAGTGGGACGTATAAAAGCTTATCTACAATACATTCGGGTATTTTTATCTATTCAGCCTCTTAGTCGAGTGTATTTGGTTTTCTTCATCACAATGTTTGAGTTTGTCATAATTATATAAAGAAATTGAATACATTGTTCAATTATATACAGGATGGTGCCGTCAATACGACATTAACATATCATTTATATGAAATAATGCAGCCAATGTTATATGCTTTTATACAAATGTCATGAAATTATCAAATAAATAAGATATTTTTGAAAGTGGCAAATCCTTTTTATGAAGTAATATAACCCATGTTTCAATTTATAGTCGTATTGACAGCACCACCCTGTATCCACCCTGCTATGTTCTGATAATGACTCAAATTAAGTATTTTTATTTGTTTTTTCTTAAGTATTGTTCTATACTGTTTATTACAAAAAAGCTGCAGAATTTACAAATAAAGTGGTCAGCCACAAAACCATAGCATCTCTGAACTCATTCATTACATCATCAGACATAAGCATTTACAAAAATATTCGTACTCATTACGTCACGATATTTATGTCAAAAGTAGTATTACTTTCAATGAAATGTCAAGTAATAAGCCTACTCCACATACACCGACTACTAAGCGGTTTGCGGTGGCATCACGGATGCGAGGAAAGCCAATGCAGCCTATAAAAGCGGCGACAACGGATCCATTAGCTTTAAAAGCTATGTTTTAGTTCATAGGAGTAGAAATCCACCAATCACTTGCGGAGTAATCACTGTGACTAATATGAAACTATTGACGCTTCCATCAAGCATTGACATGTTTTACAATTGCTCTAAGTAATATTTCTTTATACCACTAGATGACGGCCCACCGGGTGGTAAGTGGATACCGTGGCCTTTAGACACCTGTCATCATCACCACCAGCCTATATACGTCCCACTGCTGGGCACAGGCCTTCCTACATGGGAAAAACACAAGAGGAGCTTGGGCCACACCACCACGCTGGCCCAATGCGTTCATGGTGGGTTAAAGCGGTTGCAGTAACAACCGGGACCAACGGCTTAGAGTGCACGACGTAGCGCGGACGAGCTCGAGATTATTATTTTGATTGACCCATCCCGGGATCGACTATGCCGAAAGTTGCTTTGTTTTCGTAATCGAAACCACTACGCCACCGAGCTCCTTGTCTGTAATAACAGGAAAAAATCACTTACAATTGCAGGTCATTCTGAGGCCTAAGATGCCTTCCATGCCTAGTAATTAACTGCTTCACGTCCGAAATAAGAAAGATTGTTTAGAAATTACCGAAATTAATGAGAAACTAGATTTTTGCTTTATAATGCTTAAAAAAATTAAATTAAAAATAAATAAAAAATAATTATGTAAGAACAGGAAATACATATATCATATGGCTGACTTAATAAGGAACTAAATTTTTGTTTCATAATGCTTAGAAAAATAAAAATAAAAAAGAAATAAAAAATAATTATGTAAGAACGGGAAATACATATTACGGCTGACTTAATGAGAAACTAGATTTTTGTTTCATAATGCTTAGAAATATATATATATATATATATATATATATATATATATATATATATATATATGTAAGAACAGGAAATACATATAGCATATGGCTGACTTACATTACTGACAAAGCAAAATCATATTGATTTTTTTAAAAAGAAAAATGTTTTTGTTTTTCTTAATTTGAACACCAAATTCATTTAAATTTTTTGTTTGTATCTTTAGCAAGCCCGCATGATGATGCGGGTACCGTAGCCTAAAGACGCTCGTAAAACTTAGGGCACTACTCACTCGTTGTCACCGTAGCTCGAGACGCTCGTAGCACCTTGGGCACTACTCACGCGTTGTCACCGTAGCCTATAGACGCTCGTAGTACCTTGGACACTACTCACGCGTTGTCACCGTAGCCTATACACGCTCGTAGCACATTGGGCACTACTCACGCGTTGTCACCGTAGCCTATAGACGCTCGTAGCACCTTGGGCACTACTCACGCGTTGTCACCGTAGCCTATACTCGCTCGTAGCACATTGGGCACTATTCACGCGTTGTCACCGTAGCCTATACACGCTCGTAGCACATTGGGCACTACTCACGCGTTGTCACCGTAGCCTATAGACGCTCGTAGCACCCTGGGCACTACTCACGCGTTGTCACCGTAGCCTATACACGCTCGTAGCAACTTCGGCACTTCAAAGTCGAGTAATAAATATCACTTTGCTCTGTCTTTCTTAATTTGTTTAGCTGTGCTTTAGACTCCCGGGAGTCACATGATAAATAAATACCAATTGTGTCTGGAACTGGAATTTGGGGCTCGACAGGTTAAAATACTGATTAGCTAATAACTACACTTACTTATTACATAACTGTCATTAGCTTATGTGTCGCTGGCATGAAGAGACTGTGGTCTTCTGGCTTCGGGTAGCCCAATACCAAAACACTTGTTTTGGGTTTAGGCAGGACCTTTCTATTCACACACCAGAAACTCATATAACAGAATTTCCATCTTGCACAAAATATTGCACTTGCATTACCTACTCTTGACCGATTTTCCTCTCTAGAAGCCTGCCTAATAGAAAATTTTACGAGGCTCTCAATCAAAAGCTTGTTGAGGTTCTTGTTAGCTGAAAGTGAAACTCAGGGACAGGTTGTACGCAAACAGGTTTTCAGTCGCAGTGAGCGCGACAATAATTTGGATTGGACCTTTGTCCACTCGTGAACATTCAATTACTAAGAGAAACCTTAATCTAAAAGTAGATGAGTCCATATATACTTTATTATGATGATATATAATTATTTACTTAGTCACTGTTATTTAAAACAGTATTTCCTCATCAACACTCTAAATAATACGAGCTTGTGTTTTAGAATAACTCTGGCACTGCCAGCTTTGTTTTTTGTAATAATGACACATCATAACTAAATCGTGGTAAGCGGTGTTGGTGACATAGTTAATAAGTTACGGCAAAACTATTACTTAAGTATATACGATGTTATGTCATTAATTTACTGTCTCCACCTCAACATCACGCACAAAGACCTCATTTAGTACCTCGTTTCTTTGTCGTACTTCCAGAACTTGGAATTCTATGCCAGTAAATGTGTTCCGAGGAACTCGGTGGCATAGTGGTTTGAGGGCTCTGGTTTCGTTTACAAAAACAAAGCAACTTTCGCCATGGTCGGTCCCGGGATGGGTTAACCAAAATTTCTAATCTCGAGCTCCTCCGTGCTTCGGAAGACACGTTAAGCCGTTGGTCCCGGTTGTTCCTGCAACCGCTTTAACCCACCAACCCGCATTGGGCCAGCGTGGTGGTGTTATGGCCCAAGCTCCTCATGTGTTTCGCCCATGTAGGAAGGCCTGTGCCCAGCAGTGGGACACGTATGATGATGATGATGAAATGTGTTCCCACCTTCCTATAACATGGGTTTTTTCAAAAGAGTCGTGAAAAAGCACCTTTTGGGCCGGCAAGGTGGAGGCGGCTAGAGCAGTGTCTAAACTGCACGAGCTGTCTTCGCATATGGACTCTTCTTACCGCTTCACATCAGGAGGTGTTGAGTCATTTGTCGTGTTTTAATTATAAAAAAATATGCTACTGTTTACTTAAAAATAAGTTTAAAAAAGACTCCTCATGGGTTATTCTCATGTAGCAAATCCAGTGTCCAGTAATAGGACGCTTAAGGCTGTTGATAATTTAGCAACATTACAGTACAAAAATATACTTAAATCATGAGATGTTCATTTTGTTTACAAATAAACTTTACAAGGCACAAGTAATATTATTGTTATTCCTGCACTCGCATTTATTATCTAGCACAAAATTAAGCATATTGTAATGGATACTAGATAACGTAGAAATATAGCAAGTAGTGAACAATATAGCCGTCGTTCATCGCATTTAAAATTGACTTCGTATATACTTAGTAGTACGTGCGAAAGCGATATTGCTTTCTAGGCGGCACGAAATGACAATATTTAGGCGTCACAAACCACTATAGCAATTTGGAAAACAACGCAATTATACAGTAAGGCCGCTGGCTGCATGCTCAATCAAATTGAATCGAGCCTTTCGTAAACAAACGCATTCGCCGGGTGTGTACGCACACAAGGAAACTTTTAAGTAACATTTAAGTGAATATGTAAATAGTTAATAAGCATTCACCATACAAAGAAAAGTTATTACTAATGTCTAAGTTACTGAAAGAAACGAATTATCATATCAAAAGATATACTACTTGGAATGCGTAAGATTTCTAATCTTCAAGATAATATGCGACTGTCGGGTACTTGATCCCACACACCTGTCTCCGTATCTGGTATTTACAGTGAATTTTTCTATATTTTTTTTCTATGAGTAGCGGGAAAAAGTTGCTGGATGCAAAGACAGCTAGTGCCGCTTGAACCGACCTGCCTCCTCCTTGAAGGCCTAGAACCCATGTTTAAAGAATTCCAAGTTTTGGAAGTACGGCAAAAAAACGAGTCAAAGAATGGTATGTTTGTCGGTAGCGTATTTTTACTGCCTGCCTCTAACCTAATAGCTTATAGGACAATTGTAAAGTAATCATCAAAGCGCAGAGGAAAGAATAATCATATTCTGTAATCAAAGTATCTTAGAGCATGAGAACAAGCTCTAAGCAAATTATATACTCGTCACATCTCTTTATGTGTCGTCCCTGTTTTGGCAGGAGATGTTGAGTACTGATTTAGCTCATTGGCCCAGCGTGGAGGTGTTATGGCCCAAACTCCTCATGTTTTTTCCATGTAGGAAGGCCTGCGCCCAGTAGTGGGGCGTATACCAAAAACCTCGAAAACATTTGAAAATCTCATCAAACAACTTTTACTACGGAAGTAGCTCAGAAATCGCGAAAAAAAATCAGCTGTTTCATACATTTCAGCTGAGTTCGTATGGAAGTTTGTATGGAATACCTGATTTTTTTCATGATTTCAGAGTTGCTTCCATAGTAAAAGTTGTTTGTATTCATGAGATCTTCAAATGGTTTTGAGGTTTTTGTTGTTTTAAAAATAACCCTCTATAGGCTAGCGATGGTGACTTTAGCTCATCAAACGTAATCAATGAAATCCCTTCGTAATTGTACTCTTTTCTCAATCCGCAGACATGTGCGCTCGCGCATAGGAAACCATTAATTCACGCGCCTCGTCTCACGGAATGCGACAAACAGTGTTCGCGATATCATGTATGAATATACGCAGCGACAGATGAAGATTTCCAGTCGTAATTTATTTTATTGTACCTCACCTCTGAGACCTGTTTAGATATTTTTATTTTTTAGGAAAAAATTACATGTTTCTAATTTATTATTTTACTTTACGGGGCAGCTATTGGCCTTCATCTCACCTGGTAGTAAGTGATAATAAGGCCGACGATGGAAGCGAGCTACTCCCGCATTTCTCAACCACAGAGGAAATGGCTAAACACAACAATGCTGTTAACATTATTTTTATGGCGGCAGACTAAGCTAACATAGTAGTAACTTTGAAAAACCCTAACACTAACCGAACTAAGCATAAAATTTCTGGCCCCACGGGAATTTAACACCGAACTACCACAGATCTAGAGGCTAGAGCTTCAACCCCCTAGACAACTGGACCCTCAACCACAGAAGCGGTTATGTTTCTGTGTAGAGTTCGTCGAGTAAGTAAGACTTGTCTCCTACTATGCCATCTTCAGCACAGACCTGGGTTATCGAGTTGTTATTGTTACCCTTAATATAACAATAGAGTCATTAAGTTAAAATCACTGATGGGGGAGATTTTAAGTTCGTCTAATACGTAAGTTAAAAAATTAGTATTAATTTTTATACGTTTCGTTCCTTGACAGCCTGCCGGCGTTCACATATAATAAGAAATATAGTGTCAAATGGGTACGTCACAAAATAACCTGTGTTGTGTTCTTAAGAAAAAAATCCTATTTAAACTAGAAAAAAATGTCCCAGGGATGGGTACTGAACCCGCTACCTTACCAAAGACTTGGGATAATTCTGTCAATTTCTTCAAATCTATCTGTATATTGCGTTATGATATGACCTAACAGTGGCGATATATTTCAACACCTATTTATTTAATTATGTTTAAACAAAAGGTTTATAGGAGAATACGTGTAGAAAAATATTAATTTCAAAAATCTTGAAAAATATTGTTTTTTTTTCTATTAATTATAATTACAGTTAATCAGCAATCATGTACCGCCATTTATTTTAGTATATCGAAGATTCCTTGAGCCCCGTCCTAGTTTTCTAGGAGGCGGGCACATTCTCCGCGCACTGTTTGGGGGTAGCGACGCGTGATGCTGCGTCTCGCTCCATTTCCTGCGCCCGCGCATGTGCCGACTTAACAATACTGTGGGCTATGGTTGCCGCAGACGAGTACAACTATAAAAAAGTTAATAACCATAGCGTCCTTACTTGTTGGCAGCAATGATGCGTGCTGCACAAGGTTATTATTAATTTTATGATCTAAGAAAACCTCGCATTAAACATTATCAAATAGATACTTGATTATTCAAGTTGAAAATTACAAATTATTAGAAATGCGTAGAAATTTAAACCCAAACCACTTTAACAACACTTTAAATCTGATCAATATAAAGAAAATACTCTTGAAAAGGGGAATGCATAGGGATCCATATAACCATGACATGCCTGCTTCTATTTGCATTTAAAATGCGGATGTAACTCATTTTGATGCTTCTTGGAAGAGTTGGGCGCCAAACATAAGATGACTATCGTAATGGTACTATTTCTAAATAAACGTGGATGATATTTATCACAATAATAGTCATCAATAGAGACACTTGTCTCACAAAAGTACCTTTATAACACAACACAATATCAAATTAAACACTAAAACTCATTGTGAGGAACAATTTCGACCGATGTCATTAAATGCAGCCAAAAACTTCTTGCTCAAAGACATTAAAGGCTCTTAAAGGCAATTTAAACGGTATACGGTTTTCCACACCACAAATCTCGAATATGACAACCCTAGTTTCCTAAATTGCCAGAAACACTATCTGGCATTCGTTCGGTTTTGTTCTGCGACACTGGCCACGTTTTCTTTGTTTAACAAAGATAATTTGACGAAAAATTGGCGATCGACTACGTAGCGAATATTTAGAACTTGCTACGCGGTGTTAAGCTCGAGGTGCCCGAAATGGGGTGTCCATAATTGAACACCGGCTAATCATTGTATAAATTACTTCCAAGTTTTCCAATTTTTTATTTTATTTATTATTATTTAATTAATTTTTGTGAAAGTAAAGTGAGATCTAGGAAACAGTAGCCAGACTCAGAATTAGGTGACGTTCATTTTTGCTTTTTGTCAATACTTTTATACACTTTCGTTGGATTTACCTCAAAAACTGCTTCTGCTTGTTTATATTGAGTGGCGGTGGATAATTCAGCTTCATATTTTACCTCAGTAAAATCAATTACTAAAAGTGTACATGCAGATCCAAGGAAATAATTTCAATTGTGTTTATAAAATTTCTGTATAATATCTTTACATAAGACTTAAGGTTATATAATAGAAAAGCTATCCAGACATTATTCGAGAAGCAGCATACTTAATATTAGAAAACATTCTGCCATAAAATATAAAACATATCTTGAAAATAAAGAATAGAACAAAAATATGATTTATTAGCTAAAAAGACTGCTTTGTAACAACAAAGCAATATTATTTAGCTGCGATCATCAGCAAGGTGGAGATGGTACCCCATTCGTCAAACACGCTACAAAGAAGTTTTATATAACTGCGATCTTCAGCAAGGTAGAGATGATACCCCGTTCGCTCAAACTCGGTACAAAGAAGTTTTATATAACTGCGATCTTCAGCAAGGTGGAGATGGTACCCCATTCGTCAAACACGCTACAAAGAAGTTTTATATAACTGCGATCTTCAGCAAGGTAGAGATGATACCCCGTTCGCTCAAACTCGGTACAAAGAAGTTTTATATAACTGCGATCTTCAGCAAGGTAGAGATGGTACCCCATTCGTCAAACACGCTACAAAGAAGTTTTATATAAATGCGATCTTCAGCAAGGTGGAGATGATACCCCATTCGCTCAAACACGGTACAAAGAAGTTTTATATAACTGCGATCTTCAGCAAGGTAGAGATGGTACCCAATTCGTCAAACACGCTACAAAGAAGTTTTATATAACTGCGATCTTCAGCAAGGTGGAGATGATACCCCATTCGCTCAAACACGGTACAAAGAAGTTTTATATAACTGCGATCTTTAGCAAGGTAGAGATGGTACCCCATTCGTCAAATACGCGCTACAAAGAAGTTTTATATAACTGCGATCTTCAGCAAGGTATAGATGATACCCCATTCGCTCAAACACGCTACAAAGAAGTTTTATATAACTGCGATCTTCAGCAAGGTAGAGATGATACCCCGTTCGCTCAAACAAGGTACTAAGAAGTTTTATATAATTGCGATCTTCAGCAAGGTAGAAATGGTACCCCATTCGCTCGAACACGCTACAAAGAAGTTTCATATAACTGCGATCTTCAGCTAGGTAGAGATGATACCCCATTCGCTCAAACACGCTACAAAGAAGTTTTATATAACTGCGATCTTTAGCAAGGTAGAGATGATAACCCATTCGCTCAAACACGATACAAATAAGTTTTATATAACTGCGATCTTCAGCAAGATAGAGATGGTACCCCATTCGCTCAAACACGGTACAAAGAAGTTTTATATAACTGCAATATTCAGCAAGGTGCAGATGGTACCCCATTTGCTCAAAATCCGAGTAGGAAAAACAACTCAGGGACATTTATCAATCTCAAATAGAATGTTGTAACAATAGATAATTTGTAACAACTACGACATCTTCTCATTACAGGAAACTAATTAATGTAAGCAATAGATATTAATATTGAAATAAGTACATCGTATTGCTTATGATTTAAGATGCATTTTGCTATATTTCACTGGAGATAATTAAGTAAGTCCTTTTATTGGAACTAACAACGGAAAGATAAGACATTAAAAATTATTATTAGTAGCGCATCAAGTAAAGAAACAAAAATAACAGCTGACAACTAATGACTTCACGGAAACACTGAACTACACAAGAAAGTAATAAATGATTGATTGATTGACTTTGCCTAAAAAGGAGTTGCATAACCTAGTGCTTATCGATTATTCTAAATTGTATATTATTTGCGATCAGCCTTTCTGTAATAGAAATTCCTGTCTGGATGGCTGTGGAGTGACAATAATGACGGCAACTGGAGCAGTTTGGTGGGAACACCGCGAGGAATGCGTACGTGACGTCTGCGCAACTAGATCGCATCGGCAGTGTCTAACGCTGAACAGATGCCGCGATGCAAGTATTGGGTCCTTGGCAGGGCTGTCACCAGATGATTCCATCTTTAAAAAAATAAAGAGACAGTTTCCAGGAATGTTAGAATTTATTTATTTAATAAATCTTTATTGCAACAAAAGTGCAATGAGTGGATTTAAGGTCTAAAGCATTCTCTGCCAGTCGTATCAGTTTCCAGTTTTGTTAATTCAAATTTCTCTAAGGACAGAGTTAATAGGCTGGATCTGGATAGATAAAATTCAAAATATTTTATGTAAATAGGCCACAAAGAAGCACTGTCAATTCGTCATGAATGAAATGAAATGAAATGAAATATTTTTGAACAATCAAACTAGCTAACTTAAAACTGCTGTTCGAAAACTAGCAAAAAAGGCATTTTTATAACTATCACAAAAAATATATTAACGCTATTAAATGGCGGCAAAACTAAATTCTATTTTTAAAATATCTACAAAATGACAAATAAACCACAACCCTAAACCCACTCCGGTGCTGTAAACTGGTTAATTTTTGTTTCATAAAGGATCAAAAGTTAACGTCTTTACATTAGCTTTGTCTTATTAACCCAGGAATGCTGGATCTCTGCGGGATAATGGAGGAGAGGAATTTTACACATGCTAAAATTATCACACACATTTATTAGGTGATAGGCTTAGGTCAGCGTGGTGGTGTTATGGCCCAAACTCCTCATGTGTTTCTTCCATGTAGGAAGGCCTGTGCCCAGCAGTGGGACGTATATAGGCTGGTGATGATGAGGCTTAGGTCGTCTGGGTAGGTACCACCGCCTTTCTTATTTCAGCCGTGAAACAGTTCGCTGTATTCCGGATTGAAGGGCAAGTTAGCCAGTGTAATTACTGGGCATAGAAGGCATTTCATCGTAGGCCTCATTATGGCAACCCAGCCACATTAATAAGTAAATTTGAATTGATATTGCAGGTGTCTATAGGCGGCGGTAGCTATATACTAACAAGTGGACCGTCAGCTTGTTTATCATCTAGTCGTAGGTATGAAAAAAAATCACAGAACCTTCTTTAGACTTTTAAGTTTTAATAAAATTAAACAAATTGTAAATCAATTACTTTTACAGTTTACAACGTAAAAAAATATTTGCCCTTTTTGTATTTTATTAGAAAGAGTGAGACAATGGGCCTAATTCTGAAGAACACATGCTAAGTTTGAATTTAAGTTCAGTCTATCTCGTTTTCTCAATATGAATACGAAAAGGATCGCTGTCATATAATTTGACATTTAGAAACATGCATTCAATTTTCGACCTTATTGAACGTGTTAAAATGCAGTGTTTAGGAGGCACCTCCGTACATGCCGTCTAAAATTGTCTATGGTTCCTTTGAAATCTCTCTAAATTTAGGTGACAGCTCTAAACGAATTCTTGCCATCTTTTTCTTATTACATATTGCGAGAAAGAGATATACTGTACTTAAATTTAAACTTAGAGTGTGCCGTCAGAATTAGGCCCAATGCCATTTATAATAGTAATTTTATAACGATTCATGATTAATTTGCATCTCTGCGTGATATTTACGTTGTACTTGGATTTCGCCGATTTGCAATTCTCGCATTCTTGCTAATGTCATGTTTTGCTCATTTACAACTTGAAACTTTGTCAGCAATTAATCGAAATTTCAATAACTTATTCAGTTTTCGCATCTTCCCTTATTTTTTCTCGTTTTTTTAATATATTGTATTTAATATTCAGTTTTTTATTTTCATTAAAAGTTTTCATTAAAAGTTTTTTTTAAACGACTTCAAAAAAAGGAGGAGGTTATCAATTCGTCTGTATGTTTTTTTTATGTTTGTTACCTTAGAACTTTTGACTGGGTGAACCGATATTGATGATTCTTTTTTTGTTTGATGCGGAATAGTTTCCATTTGGTCCCATAAATTTTTTTTGAAAATCCATTTGGTAGTTTGGTTTTTATATAAAAAAAACTGGAAAAAATAAGTCGTATACGTATGCGAAGTTGCGGATATCTGCTTTCCTATGAATATTTAGTAAAATGATACGATAGTAGAAAACTGACGGTCATCCATCTAGCTTTGACCTTCAAAAGTTATCACTAAAAATCGTAAAAAAAAATTTAAACAAAAAATAAAGTGGTAAGTTATTTCCAGAAACCATAGATAGAAAGTGAAGCACCGACTCCAAAAATATGTTCCTAGGGGATGAGTACCTACTAAAATTTAATTATTTTATCCTTTTCAGTTTTTTGGAGTCGGTTTTATTTTTTGTTTAATTTTTTTTTTATTTAAATCAGTTTTCTTAAAAAATACCCTTTCAGAGGGCCTAGTCAGTCGCTAAATGGAAAATGTATGGGATTTGACATTTCCAATTGAAATGGAGGGTTTATGATAGAATTAATAAAATTCTTTGGAAATTTAGATATCAAACGATATTTATTGTGACACACAAGAACAGACAAAAAGTAATCAAAAAATATAAAAATTGACATAGAATGGTGTCTTAAATTAATAAGTTTAATACAAAGTAAAAGGAGTATGTCTAGAAGACTATACAACCTCTAACACTGCCCCTTTGTGTGCCTACACAACAACTAGCAACGCTAGTGACATTAGTCTTATTAGTGTTGTGTTTTAACGTTATCGCGGAGAACTTTGTTGATAAGGAAGCCAACTCTCAATAACTGTAGACCTTGCAGGGTCTTGGTTGGAATCTATTTAATACAACATCATATACCAGATGAAACAATAAAAGAGTTTGAAGTCTTACTGGTATTAAGACGCGTTTTCGTTACTCACAGCAAAAACACAGAACTACAATGTATATTTTGCGATGATTAGTTTCATTTAACATGAACGCAATACGAAGAGTAATCCTCGGATAAACCAGATTTTTGATCGTAAACTGTGGAAGTGATCTAGACATCATTATCCAACAATGAAACCCAGTGTTTCAGTGCGTGCGCCAAATACCAGGCAGCCTGGGGCGGCGCCTGCGCATGTGAGTTGCAGTTGAAGAGTTAAAGGTGTATTTTATGCATTAATAGTTAACTTTTCATGGTTATTTTGCAATTAGGCTCAAAGATTTAGATTTAAGAGTAAGTTATAGAGATAGCAGTACATAAACGTAATATGCCACTTCAAAATGAATGTTATAAGAAAGTACTAAAGTCAAATAAAACACCTACAAAAAGTATGGAACATAAAGAAAAAAAGATAAAATTATGAAAAACGTTTACTAAAAATTTCGTTTTTATCTCGTTTAAATAAAAATAAATAGATCAACATCTCAAACCTCAAATTCCAGACACAATGGATTTTTAATTTATTGTTGTCATAATAAGCTCCTGGGAGTCGAATGCGGATTAACAAATTAAAAGTGCATATGAAATAACTAAACTGACATTAAATAAAATACAAAAGGGAGCTTTAACGCTAAAAGCGAACTCTGCCGACTGCTTTTCCGTGTATGGTTGTCAATATTACATAAATGCAAAATATTTCAGTAATAAGTGAAAATTGCACATTTACGATTCCTAAGTTTGACTGCAACACAGCAATTACGTGCCGCGTGGACGTGCAGCGATGGACGCGTAATGAAGGGATGCGCCGGCGCAGGCCGCTTCCGCCGCCGCGGGACGACATTCATTCACGGTGCCGCGCTGCAGACATACACTGTAGAATTCACACACCATTGTCCAGGTGTTAGCGAACAATACTCGATCATCTGATCCTGAGAATGTGTAGGGGAAACTGGGGTAATCCCGAACGCGAGATAATTTTGAACCGTATACCTACAGCCTACAGATGACCTGGTCAGGGTAGATTATGGTCTAAGATGCTCGTAGTATACCACTCGGACAGTCGGTCGTCTTTCTACTAGCTTAGAATGAGGCCCATCTTCATGTCAAAGTATTATCCAAAAAGTATTCTATGCTCCATATTAACTTTGATACCATTCCTCTAAGCGCTTACCATTCGGTGGCCCATTTCATTGCTTGATACCCTTATCACTTTTTAACGCTACCCCATTCTCCATAAAAGGTGTTGAGAAACTAGCTATTCGTGTCAACAGCTAAATAGCCCGTGGTGCGTACGATTATGAGCAAGGAGCAAGTCAAGTATGAACGCACAGTTTTTGTGCGCAGTGTACGGGCGACACACTGGCATAGATAGCCGCGCGTTTACATTAAAATACGATGAATTAAGGCTCATTTGCATTAGATGACGGTTACTCTGCTAGTGCTAATTGGTGCAGAGGAGCTTGAGAAGATCTGGCGTAGTGATTCGGTTTGTCCTGGATGGAGCTGACATGCCTTTAGAAAGAAGTCACAGGAATAATATTCATCAAGTTTGAGGAGAATGAAGTGGATTAGTGAATAGGTGAGGGTCTCGGAAGCCGATGGATGCGGACCGATTCGTTTGGAGATCCTTGGGAGAGACCTATGAGGATTATGAAGTTTGAGAAGCTCGGTGGCGTAATGGTTTGAGCGGTCTTGTTTTGATTACGAACATAATCGCCGAGGTCAGACCCGGGATGGGTCAATCAATTGTAATCTCCAGCTCTTCCGTGCTTCGAAAGGCACGTTAAGCCGTTGCCCGTTGGACAAGGTTATTACTACAACCCCCATTTGGCCAGGGTGGTGTCTCATGTGCTTCTCCCATGTAGGAGGGCCTGTGCCCAGCAGTGAGACGTCTATAGCCTATTGATGATGATGGTTACTGTAGACCATGGAGGTGCTACGTAGATAGGAAAAGAGGCATCACAAAGGAACACCGGTGACCTCTCTCGACAGTAAAACATAGCACTACAGAAGTAAAGTAACTTCGCTTGACTTCGCTACCATGTTCTGAAAGACGGATAAGTTTGTGAGATACCTTAGATTGAAAACGAATAATTGATTTTAATTAATACCAAGGAAGATAGAATTTCTATGGTTATATCTACTACACGACTAAATGCTCCTTAAATGTTACTGAAGCCAAATTCAAGGTTTATAAGTTACAGATCTATATATAGGTATTGTTTACTTACGTAGGTACTTATGAACAGTTTTCCAGAATCTTAAAGTTAAAACACACCTGAAAAAAAAGAAAATAGTAGGTTAATTTCATATACGAGTTATCAAAATTAGGAAAGTGTGGAAAAAACAATATTTGCATTGAACGTACTATGGTAAAACCCTACAATTTATATAAAATAGATAATAAACTCTATGAACAGGCTCTAATTGATGGCTTTATTTGGATTCGACAATACGCGTAATACTGTATTCTAAAATCTATGTCCTGGGGCGGGAGAGCTCCTCGGCAGCTCGGATGGCTAGAGCAGTCACCGGATTGTGAAAGGTTGTGGGTTCGGTCTCCGCCATGTGACGTGATTTTTGTCTTTTTTTAATATTTTTAATCTTTCAAACATTTAATACTAGGAACCGCCTGCTACTTTGCATGTGTGGGTGTCGGTTATCGCTCTAAAAAGTATCCTATGTCCTTGCCAGGGTCTTAAACTAGCTCGGTACTAAATTATATTTAAATCGGACAAGCGCTTTAGGCGTCAAAGCGTAACAAACAAACAAACAAATTCACTTTTGACTTTATAATTTCTAAAAAAGAAATTAAGATTATTCTACTCTATAGGTAGGTTCATATAATATTCTCCCGGGAGAGATTATACAGGTTGGTGTTTGAAATAATATAAAATTTGCTGCATCATTTCATAGACATGTCATGAAATTATCAAATAAGATGTTTTTATAAGTGGCAAACCATTTCTATGAACTAATATAGCCCATGTTTTACTTATTGTCGTATTGAAGGCACCACCCTGTATAACATTTTGCGAAAAATTCCATAAAAAAGCGCAATTATATCTCGACGAGAGCGAGAGCATCTCAAATTAAAACATGCAGCATTTCACAGCAAACTCTTTACTTATTAACAAACATTTTAACATTCAAAAGTATTCTTATAAGAGTGCATTTTAAATTCAAGTTGCCGCACACGAGTGTTGTCTGTTAAACAACCTTTTTTGTGCGTATCCACATTACTTCACACTTTGTGCGCCCGCGCCGCTTGTCGGAAATGGGTCCACATTCTCTACACCGCAATAATATGTTTATCATAAGCTGAGTGGTCTTATTGTGGGGGTCAGTGGGAAGATCTAAACCGGGGGATCTCAGACCTTTTTCTCATAGACCACTTTCAAAATTTTGCTGGTTCCAGTGGACCCCCGGCAGCTAAATTTCTACCATATTCTCAAAACTCGACAAAAAAAATGATTTTTCTCATGACAATGTAGACCCCCGTCAAGTCTCCAGTAGAGCCCTGGGGGTCCACCTGTACCTAAAGTTTAAAAAAAGATAAGGATAAAGAACTCATGCTGTAGCCTGTGACCTGTGCTTGGCATTGGTCTGAGATTCTTTTCTAAGATCTACACGGCTTCATTTAAAATTAGACCGCATTCAGAATTACTCCTCTCCCCTATAGATAACATTAGTTCGGGCATTTGGATGGGTCATCGTCATTTCAGCCGAGAGATGCCCACCGCTGGGCATAGACCTCCCCTAAGGATCTCCAGGCCGATACTGAATTGAGAGTTAGATCGAAGAGAGTAGCGAAGTCCAATCTTATTTAAACGCAATAAGAATCTACGGAACCAACTCATCTACACGCAAGCCGCCCTTTCCTAGTTTTTATATTTACCTGGATAGGGAGCCAGCGCGCATAAATGATGCGTTTTTAACCGCGCGCAAGAACGTTGATTTATTTTTACGATCGAGCAATTTGATGTCGAGATAAAAGCTAACAGACGTACCCGTATGCATGTGGTCACAGTTGTATAGCTTTGTTTAGCTGGAATAAGGATTAACCTTAAGCATCAGATTCCAGATTTCCAACCACAATTGATTTTTCAATTGGTATAGCCCTCCGAAAGCGAATACGCCGCTTGACAGATTTGGGTCAATATTAATGAAAATAAACGTTGACATTCCAATTTTTCGTTATAGATGAAGAATGCGAAAGAAGGTCAATATACCTTTATTTTGCGCATTTGGTGTCTCGTTTCTCCGTCGTATTTCTTAAGTATGGAGCTCGCTGCCAGCAGAGCAAGAGGCAGTAGGCAAGAGGTACCTTAGGCAAGAGGTACCTTAGGGCACAGAATCACCTACTTACGGGCCGGCAGAGTTAGGACGTTTAGGGCAGTTTGTCGTGCCTTGTGTACCTATATATGAAAAAAATATTTTTATGAAATAAAAAAATCTAGTCATCTGGATTCTAGACCACCAAACCCATAAAAAATATTTCAACACCTCAAACCTTCTCTTTTAAAATTCAGCTTACACACAAGTCACTGAGTTTTATGATTACACTAGAGCAGCTCTGCACATTAGGACGTTGGTTATTGCACTGAGTAGTATATGTCCTTTCTCAAGATGTAATCTATCTCTAAACCATATTTCATCGAAATCGGCTTAGGAGACAAAACGAAGTAGACGGACAGAGAGCTACTGTCGTATTTATATTATTGTTTCCTCTGTGATAGAACCCTTTGAAGCCCGATAAACCAGACACAATTGAATTTTAATTGTCATGGCAACTTAAGTTGCCGTCTGGGCATTAAAGGATTATAGTATGGATAGATAAGTAGCAATATATTTTTTATACAATTAGATGACAAACAAGCTGACGGCCCACCTGGTGGTAAGCGGTTACGCCGCCTATAGACACCTGCACTAACAAGGAAAGGCACTTGATCTTGCAGGTGCGTTGTCATCCTGAGGCCTAAGATGAAATGCCGTCCATGCCCAGTAATTACACTGGCATATTACATATAGTTTTATTAGTAATATGAGTTATAACTAAACATGTCTTATGATTTTTAAAATAAATATGTTATACCATGAACGGATGAACTATGTTGAAAATCACTTTCACAAGCCAACGCAAAGTCATGCCGCCATTAAAAATTATGATTATGTAATAAAAGATATGTATACCTGACATCGTCGAACGTTTCAACTCATCGCACGTGGATCAAAACCATTTTTTTCTTACACGTTAAGGTTGGGACACACGCGTACGGCCCGCCTGATGGTAAGCGGTTACCGTAGCCTATAAACGCTCATAGCGCCTTGGGCACTTTTCAAGCGTAGTTACCGTAGCCTATAGTCGCTCACAGCACCTTGGGCACTACTCACGTGTTATCACCGTAGCCAATAGACGCTCGTAGCACCTTGGGCACTACTCACGCATTGTCACCGTAGCTTATAGACACTCGTAGCACCTTGGGCACTACTCACGCGTTATCACCGTAGCCAATAGACGCTCGTAGCACCTTGGGCACTACTCACGCGTTGTCACCGTAGCATATAGACACTCGTAGCACCTTGGGCACTACTCACGCGTTATCACCGTAGTCAATAGACGCTCGTAGCACCTTGGGCACTACTCACGCGTTATCACCGTAGCCAATAGACGCTCGTAGCACCTTGGGCACTACTCACGCGTTATCACCGTACCAATAGACGCTCGTAGCGCCTTGGGCACTACTCACGCGTTGTTACCGTAGCATATAGACACTCGTAGCACCTTGGGCACTACTCACGCGTTGTCACCGTAGTCAATAGACACTCGTAGCACCTTGGGCACTACTCACGCGTTATCACCGTAGTCAATAGACGCTCGTAGCACCTTGGGCACTACTCACGCGTTGTCACCGTAGCATATAGACACTCGTAGCACCTTGGGCACTACTCACGCGTTATCACCGTAGTCAATAGACGCTCGTAGCACCTTGGGCACTACTCACGCGTTGTCACCGTAGTCAATTGACGGTCGTAGCACCTTGGCCACTACTCACGCGTTGTCACCGTAGCTTATAGACACTCGTAGCACCTTGGGCACTACTCACGCGTTATCACCGTAGCCAATAGACGCTCGTAGCACCTTGGGCACTACTCACGCATTGTCACCGTAGCTTATAGACACTCGTAGCACTTGGGCACTACTCACGCGTTATCACCGTAGCCAATAGACACTCGTAGCACTTGGGCACTACTCACGCGTTATCACCGTAGCCAATAGACGCTCGTAGCACCTTGGGCACTACTCACGCGTTATCACCGTACCAATAGACGCTCGTAGCACCTTGGGCACTACTCACGCGTTGTTACCGTAGCATTAGACACTCGTAGCACCTTGGGCACTACTCACGCGTTGTCACCGTAGTCAATAGACACTCGTAGCACCTTGGGCACTACTCACGCGTTATCACCGTAGTCAATAGACACTCGTAGCACCTTGGGCACTACTCACGCGTTATCACCGTAGTCAATAGACGCTCGTAGCACCTTGGGCACTACTCACGCGTTGTCACCGTAGCTTATAGACACTCGTAGCACCTTGGGCACTACTCACGCGTTATCACCGTAGTCAATTGACGGTCGTAGCACCTTGGCCACTACTCACGCGTTGTCACCGTAGCTTATAGACACTCGTAGCACCTTGGGCACTACTCACGCGTTATCACCGTAGCCAATAGACGCTCGTAGCACCTTGGGCACTACTCACGCATTGTCACCGTAGCTTATAGACACTCGTAGCACTTGGGCACTACTCACGCGTTATCACCGTAGCCAATAGACGCTCGTAGCACCTTGGGCACTACTCACGCGTAGTTGTAATAATCACAAACGTCTTATTCACAGCATAAGAGTGCCCCTTCCCCAACATAACGCTTTCTCGAGAGCTCAGGCGACATTACTCACCGCAGCAACACAACACTACTAAGTAACTATTACATCATTTTTACTTAACCAATAACGATGTGCCGAACGCTTTCTATTATTTTATATAAATGGTTAGTTTTTATCTTTTTCTGTAAATTCCATTAAATGTGATCTGCGGTAGTGGTTAATTAAGAACGAGCTGAAAGTGAGTGGTAAATAAAATAAAAGCTATAAAAGATAAAAGTATATTACGCAATATACACTTACACTATTGTATAACAATGAGTAGCATCTTTCAATATTTCTAGAAACACTTTTAAATTAAAATAAAATATGTTGAACATGATTTTACAAAGCGACATACCATACCATTTCTTGTATTTACATTAGGAATATCGCATTTCAATCTCAAAATCATGCATTTTTTGCATAGCTACCTTATTACATACGACAGCACATCAAGTGTAATAATAGGGTAGTTGACAACTAATAAGAAGTTTATAACTCATAAAGAAATTTTGCAAAAGAAATAGTATGTCTAATATCAATAGTTTCACAGATATAGTGGTATGTTTGATTAGTTGCGGCGCATCGTCCAAAAACGCTCCATAAAAAAATCTACGGAACAGGTGACGTCACACGTTCCTATATTACTAAGAAATGTATGGACATACTGACAAAATTGATAATAACTATGTATTAAGTATGTTTTTATTAATAGTTGTTTTAATTGATGTCACCAATCTAATACCATTACCATTTTTGATAAATTTTGAAAACAAAATATGACCTTTTTTAATTTTCAAAACAGTACAACTTCAACAAAATTCCATATCTTTAAGTTTGAATTGTTTTTATGGGTAACAGTAGCGTATATTTTCCGAATTTGTGAAAAATAGCGCCAGATTCAAACTTAGGCAACATCCCAGTTGCACTACGAATGCAGCCTCTATAACGAACATAGTAAGGGCGGTCTCAAGGTCAAACTGTTACGCTTGATGTGCTGTCGACTGTACAATCAATATCTCAAGTCTAAATGTCTGTAAGCTAAATGTAAGAATCATCATCAGCGAAAACAGACTAAAGAAACAACATTAATTTAATCTATATTAATAAACAAAACTGCACCTCTCTTTCACATTAAAGACATAAATTAAATATATGTATATTAATAAAAAATAAATATTACTTCTCTCTCTTGCATTGCATACCGTAAGGTCTAACAGGTGAAATTGAAACCACGTAATGCGTCTCTTTCTAACGTTAGACGAGTGGCAGAAAACGTATTAGAAATAATTCGTATTGGAAAGTGTCTATAAGTCAAAGCTCAAGATTTAACACATTAATCGATATTGTTCGGTGCATACGTTGCGCATGTCAGAATCAAAATCAAAATCAAAAAGTTCTTTATTTAAATTGACTTTAGACTAAGTTCTTTTAAATCGTTATAATGGGGAATATGCATGTAAATGAAATGAAAAAAAAAAAGTAAAAGTAATAAAATATATACAGATAAATTATAAATCGTCATAATTGGGTGAAAAAAAAAGTTAAAGTAACAAAAAAATATAGAGATACTTAGTTCTCATTAGTTTATAATTATAAGTTATCTTTAATTGATAGTTTTTTTTAACTGTGTAAATAGAACGCAACTTTATGGAGTTCTAAGTCAAGTATTTATAACTATTTATTTATCGAGAAAAGAAAAAAAAGAATGTTAAATAAATTTTTACTATTCTGAGTTTAAAACTTCTGCTAATATGCATCTTCCCTATTGACCCTACTACCGTTTCGACGAATAAGTTATAGCTGTAGAGAAGAAACGGCGCAAGAAACTGCCAGCGTTTGATTGGTTGTACTGACGTAATTACAAATTACTTATGTCATTACGAGTCAACATTACAATGATTTCAGTTTTGTTATTCTAAAAGAAAGGTAGGTACATACTTAGTAGATATTTAAAAGAAACTACATAGATATAAATTATTTTGACATTTATAAAACATCAAAGTATGCTTATAGGAATATGAATAAAAAACACATCACTCTATTAAAAATGCGTAAAGTTATATTGAAAATAATAAAAAAAATATAAATTATAATTAGATAAATAGAACATTGGAAGTTTTCATTGGAACATTGGAAACTCATAGTTAAAACGGCCTTGATTTTACTCAAAAATCAAAAAATAGCTACACGAGATATTTGGGAAAGAAATAGCAGTATAGGTAATTGTCTTTTTTAACCGACTTCGACCATTAAAACAAATCAAAGTCTATCGCTGATCTCCATGTATAGCACCTAACTTTAAGTGGTGGTAAGTCGGGTATTTATCAATATTTTTCTAAAATATTTTACATTTATAAATTGTTACTAGGTAGTATTAATTTTATAACCCTAAAAAACATAATTATGCATATTACCGACGACTGGCTGGTCGGGCGGGCAGTACCCCTTGCTATACAGGCTACTCGGTCAAAAGGTCCCGGGTTCGAATCCCGATAGAAGCAAATGTTTGTATGATGAGTACGAGCATTTCTTTACGAGTCATGGATGTTTATTTAGTATATTTCTAACATTTATGTAGGTACTTATTATTATTATTATTTCTCCGTTATCTAGTATCCATAACACAAGCTCTTAATGATGCTTACTTTGGGCTGGATAATAGGTGTATGAATATTATTTATTATTATTATTTATGTATGTACGTATTGTGCCTATCTACTATTGCTATCTGGGGCCTTGTTCTTCATGTAGGTAAAGAGTCTCCACCTTTAACCAAATCATTCGATAATAAACTTTGAATGCCCGCATGTTTTGACAGCGGCACGTTAATTTGACAAGTCGCCCGGTGGGATGTTGACGGTGTTGTGCAACTACCTGCATGGCCTTTGAAAAGGCCTTTTTATATTTACGGACGGGAGAAAGTGGCTGCGGGTCAGACAGATGACAGATGTAATTACGAGTTTGTAATTTTAATTAGCCATCTCCGGGTTTTTGATTAAATGAAATTAACACTGAATAGTCGTATCATAACTTATTGTATTGGCGTTGATTAACGTGCGAGTGGCCTGAGTTTTTGCGATTCACAAAATATTTATTTGAAATCCAATAAAATTTGGTAAATTTCTCTTGAAGTTCACAAAAGAGATGTCGCGTCTAGGTCTATGTGCAATAAAAATATGCACAACATTCCGTCCGAAAAAAAAGGTATGTATGAATATGAATTTTTAATATTTTTCCCGGATTCGATAGTTTTTTCTTGATCTTTTGAAATAGTGTACATAAACCTGGCCGCATATGATACTTCTCCTTTCCGGAGGGCTTAACAGCGCACCGGAATAATTTATAATATTTTTTTTTTATTCTTACCAGGATGAATTTAAGAGAAATTAATTAAACATCAGGCAAACACAGTTTTTATGTCCAACATCATCAATATAGTATAGGTAATTTGCCCCTACGTTTTAAATCATATTGCCACATATTCCAATGCGTAGGTGTAGAGAATGGTCCTGATGACGAAATTCTTCGTCTTAATTGGACATTTTGTCCTAACATGTATGTTAGCAGTAGGTTGCAAATAGCTTAGACAGCTTATATTGTAACAGGAACTTATAAGGCTTAGTCAAATACCTGAGACAGACTGACAAAATGTTAACAGCATTTTATTACATTAAAACGAGAATCATCATCATCACCACTAGCCTACACACGTGCCACTGCTAGGCACAAGCCTTTTTTTATACTAGATGACAAACAAGCTGACGGCCCACCTGATGGTAAGCGGTTACCGCCGCCTGTAGATACCTGCAATAACAAGGAAAAATCACTTGATATTGCAGGTGCGTTGTCATCCTGAGGCCTAAGATGAAATGCCGTCCATGTCCAGTAATTACACTGGGTACCTTTCCCTTCAATCCGAAACACAGCGAACTGTTTCACGGCTGAAATAAGAAAGGCAGTGTTACCTACCCAGACGACCCTACATACGGGCCTACCACCTAGTAAAGCCTTCCAGGAGAAATACACGAGGAGTTTAGGCCATAACACCCCCACGCTGGCCTAATGCGGGTTGGTGGCTTGAAGCGGTGCAGTAACAACCGGGAAAAACGGCTTAACGAGCCTTCCCTGGATGAGCTCGAGGTCAGTAATTTTGGTTTGCCCATCCCGGAATCGACCATGGCGAACGTTGCTTTGTTTTCATCATCGAAACCATAACGTTCCAACCACTATGCAACCGAGCTCCTCGCGAAAGTACTTAAACTTAATTGAAATCAAAGGGCATTATATAGGACAAAAATGATCCATCTTCAGACTTAAAATAAATTAGTGTTGGGAAAGACGGAGAGTCTTTTTTAATACGAAAAGCCTTAATTTTTATACAGCTCAAGTCTCCATAATAATAGTATTTTCAACACAAGTTTAGAACTTTTGATTGTTCTTTTTAAAGAGCTAGATTTGACGTTGATAACTAGCTTCTGCCCGCGGCTTCGTCTTTGCAGGAGGACTTCGAGTAGCCCATTTTTGGCTAACTAAATTATAGCCTATATGATATTCTGATGTATGAGCTATATCATTGTATAGTTTGATAAAAATCTATTCAGTATTTTTGTCGTCAGAAAGTAACAAACAGACACCCAGTCAGACATCCTTATACATACTTTCGCGCGCTTAAATAATATTAGTACTCGTAGGATACTTTTAGTAAATTTTTGAACTGATATTTTTCATGTATTTTTGTGTGTGTTTTTATATGTTTTCTAGTTGAAATGTTAATATAATAACAATAAAAGTGTAAAATTGATTTTATTGTTAAAGAGGATGGTGAACGACAAAAGGTTGAACTGTGAAAATGACAGCAGCGTCTCGCAGAAGAATACGTTAAACGGAGAACTCAAATTAGAGCACTGAGGTGGTATTTATTATGAATTGTTTTTTTGGCCCGCTTTTCGCGTAAAAACACGATGGCGTGCAATCGGTGCAATACTTTTTAAGAGCACAATAAGAGCTTACCTTACGTGTCGTACTGACATAACTAGTGCAAATTCTTGAAGATATTCTATCGCGATTAAAAACAAACATGTTTCGAAAACTACCTAATTGTCCGATTGTGTGGCCCAAGGTGATACGGTCATTTCTCGGGACCCGTGGGAGAGTCGCCCGTCGTGGGCCAAGGTGCAACCTTTCAGCGGATTGAAGGTCAGCTTAAATCACGTGGTCAAATTAGGCGGTTATAGCAAAACAATGGGATATCATTGCGTGCCATAAAACTTTGATAGAATAAATTGCACATTGTGGTGAATAATTTGTGAATCAACCAACAGCAAAATACATATAATATACACGATTATATTTATTAAGAAGAAGAAGGCTGGCAAGGGCCGAAAGGTTAAGAATAATGATTTTATTAAATGAAGCGCCGGTTATACCTAATTGTTAAAAGAGTAGAGCATCATTTTATTTTTTTAAATAAGTTTAATATTTTAAGTTGTATTTGCGATATAAATCTGATCTACATACAATGATTTTTAGGTCCATCTTTTTAAAGATTCTCAGTCTGTGATTAGACAAGCCGCCATAGGAGTAAGACTCCTGGGAGTCTATGACATTCACAAACCTATGTGTCGAAATCTGCGAATTAACAGGCTTCGAAGGAAATGAAAAGTAACGTAGGTAATTCAAAAGTATTAAAAAAATGTTAAATGCTACCATCGTCAAGATTTAATCATAATGTTTACTATCGTCAAGATTTAATCATAATGTTTATTTGTAAACATTATGATTAAATCTTGACGATGGTAGTGATCGTGCGATCGAAAATCAAATGAAAGGCCTCTAAATATTATTTTTTTTGAGTAATTCTTCATTGTTTATTAGAATACTTAAGAAATAATGAAGAATAACTTGCCATTCAACATAGAAAATAACAAACTGTTTTTTTTAATAAGTTCTATATTCATATAGTTTTTATATCAATCGCTTTTTCTTCTCTCAAACACCACAGAGCAACACATTTTTTACGCAAGGTGTAGCTTCACGCGATAGCATTACATGTACGGATTTGCAAACAAAACGCCATTGAGGTCTTAATGAAAAAATCTTGTCGAATTTCTGGTTCCGAGAGGCAATTAAAAAAAGATTAATAATTTCGTGGGCAACAAAGAATAGGCTAGGACGTTTCACACGACAACCGCGATTCAAAGTGGTCACTTTGTTGTTATTTTTATTGTATTATAATGTTTCTGTCATTTTGATTTAATTTTATGTAATTTTGTGATTTTGTTTATCAAAATAATCTGACGAGAATTACAAATAAAGAAAGAAAACGATGAAAAAAAACCGATAAAGTAGGCGTTAATAATATAAATGCACAAAATCAAACATAAATGTGAATTTTAACACTTATCCCGTTCTAATAGAGGCGACTTTTGAAGTGCAACTGTAACTCTTGATGTGCTGTCGTCTGTACATATTTCACTTTTTGGTGCAAGTGGCCCTTAAAATATGCTAAGTCGGGTCTTTATGAAGGAATATATCATTTAAATATAATAAGTAAATATACAGGCTGGCACATTTAGATCGGTCAGTATGGGAAAGTGTGAAACTATAAGACATACGAAAATCTCTTCTTAAGAACCATGTCATCGATTTTAGTAATAATCGAAACTGCATTCATACATTTATAAGAAACGTGTACTCGGCTCGGGAATCGAACCCGGACGTTTTGAAAAATAAAACTAACACTATTTCTATTAAGATATCGATTGGTAAACGTTACTAAGAAACATGATGTCTAAAATGAATATAACGCATTGTTTTCATATCCTTTAATTTATTTTTACCTCCCCGAAAAAAAGGCCTTAGGCAATACTAAGTGATATTTCCTTGTTGAAGCAGGTGTATATAGGAGACGGTAGCCACTCGCCACCAAGTGGGCACTCAGCAAACTTTTGTCATCTTGTTGTATTGAATATTTAAACCATTTCATAACATATGCTGATTATAAACAACACGACAAAGACGAAAGTTTTTCATGTGAAGCTCCCGGGTGGACAATGCGCGCGCGCAGTGCTGCTAATTAAACCGTTTAGATCATTACGACAATGCCGCTAGAAAGCTGATAGAAATATTCTTACGTGGGAATGTTAAGGGTATATTATTATTATTTTTATTTTTATACATCTAGATGACAAACAAGCTGACGGCCCACCTGATGGCAAGCGGTTACCGTTATAGACACCTGCAATAACAAGGAAAAATCACTTGATTGCCGTCCATGCCCAGTAATTGCACTGGCTACCTTTCCCTTCAATCCGAAACACATCGAACTGTTTCACGGCTATGAAAGGCGGTGGTACCTACCCAGACGACCCTACATACGGGGCTACCACCTACCACAATTTTATAAGGTAGGTACTCTGTGTTTAACCAACTTCAAAACAAGTAGGTCCTAAATTGGTTTTGTATGTTTTTTTTTCTATGTATGTACACCGATTACGCCGAGATTTCTGATTCTATTTACGTGAATCTTTTTTTGTTTGATACGGAAGAGTTGCCATTTAATCCCATAAATTAAAAAAAAATATTTTGTGTGGTTTTGTTTTGTAAATTAATATAACTGGAATGAGTAAGTCGTCTAGGTATGCGAAATTTAAAAGCACCTTTAACTGCAAATAAATTGAGTAATAGTGCGTGTTTGTGAAGAGATTTCGTTTGATTGGTAGGTTTAAGGTTATTTTTTTACTACCACTCTCTTGATCCTACCAATACTACTCAAACCACTTTTAACTTATTTTAACAATCAAAACTGTTTTCGACTAAGAGCATCTATCAAAACTCAAAACTACTTTTGCCTGATTTTTTCAGTCAAAAGTGGTTTTTATTAAGTGGTGATATTATTATCATTTACTTTTGCAAGAGTATGTAAAATAATAAAAAAAACAATTCCACAAATTTTTAATTCACTGCTTATAAGGAGTTAAGAATCTATAAAATATACGTGTACACATAGTTTTAGTACCTACATTTGCTAAATCGGTCGACCACACAGAACGTGACATTCCTCAAGGCAATAACTTGATTATTATCTGTTAAAATTGTTTCATTTGCATTCTTCGTATGCTAACATTTATAACACTATTGCAATCACGCATCAACTTTGTATCAATGTGCAACGTCTATAAAACCGTAAAGTTGTTAAAAAATGCTCTATTTTTGTAAAAGTTACTTTCAAACAATTTTGTAAGGACTTTTTTACAACCGCTTTGTAAAACAATCCAGTAGCGAATAGCTGCACAATTTACTTTCAGAAAGCAATGTCGATGTCGAATAGATGATTACTTTTTAAAAACTACCTACCAATACAGAATTTAAACATATTTTAGCAGGTGTTAATCTATGAAATGGACATCGGATAGATATGTGTGAGCGAGCCTGCCGCATGCCGGCGCGGCGGGCTAAGAAAGGCCTTCATAATAAAAACTTTTTATAATATGGCGGCATATGTATTTTTAAGAAGGTAGCCATCTAAGATATGTATAGAAACGTTAATTTTGATCGCGATCTTAGAGTTGCAGTTGGTTGAAAGTATTTTTATACAGATGGCGCCGTCAATACGAGAATAAATTAAAACATAGGCTAAATTAGTTCGTAGAAATGGTTTTCCACTTTCAAAACATCTTAATAATTTTATAATTTAATGACATTTCTATGAAATAATGCAGCCGATGTTTTACAGGGCGTTAGGGGACGCTCTCGAAAACGAAGGCAGATGATGGCAGTGCTGGGCAACTTAAACACGACTTGTTAAAATATATATTTGAAATCAATCTCAATGACACTTTGATTAAAATAATATCTTTTTTGCCTTTACATCGTTACATTGACACTGCAACTATTTAAAATAATATTTAAATAAAATAAAATCAACAAACATTAAAAAAAACTTAAAAAGAAACAAGTTCACTCATTAAATTACTCACACTTCACCCCAAACAGTTTATATTTTTCTAATAAACCCTACATTTACAACATATTACGTAGTCACTGCAAATTGCTGTGTGCACAAAAAACCAGTCAACTATTAGTAGGTGAGGCGTCTAACGCGACGACATAAACGGGAGTGACAGATGATCTGACCTTAATCGCGGCCTGATTGAGATACCTACAGCGACAACAATAACGGGCTATCGGCAAACTGTGTAATTTTTGACGTGTCGACGACCGCTGACAAGACGGGGTACACTGCGGAGCGGAGCGACGGATGCGGAGTAGCTACATTTATAACTGTATCAAAGTATATTTTTTTATATTTATGCTAGTATGATTTATTACAAATATTTCTCCATTGTCTAGTATCTCGTATAGCACAGGCGCTTATCGGTGCTTTTATAAGTTATCTTCTGACTAAATAGTTAAGTTTAAAGAAGTCATTGCCGTGTCCATTAGGATACCTAAAGGCCACCTTTAGGATCACCTAAAGATGTTTTAACTCCGATATGCCATCAGATAGATGTTCCTAGAGTAAACAATCCATAGAGGATCGTGTGGAATTTGTGAATTTTAGACCTGCAGATAAAATTTGGGGAACAGGCCCTTGGTTACATTACTGCTTCTGGCTTTGATCTTAAATAGCAAGCTGCAAGTAAGATACATTACTGCAAGAAACGTCTTTAGCTCTCACATTTTAATTTTGCTTTTGAAAACACAAAGGAGTGAAAAGTCCAGCTATGCGATTCTCTAAAGTCGGCAGCCATGAATTAGTGACTGTTGGCAGCGCTGTCATACCTTTCGGTGTTTGTTGGACAACCGTTGGCGACACTAGCGTTCCGACGACGAACACATCTAAAAAGTTGTTGATTTTTATATCTTTAATTAAAAATCAATCAAATATTGAATGAAGTTATTGTGATACATTTTAAACACAACAAAAATGAAATAAAAAAACAACGATTGTACTTCATGTGGTATATCCAAAACAGAGACAATCATATACAGATATGAAATCGACGTAGAAATTAGTGAATACGCTTACACGCAGCGCAGTGCGCAAACGTCAAAATCAATGGCAGCTCGTCGTCTTGACAGACCTCAAGCTCGATGTTCAATATTTTTGTTTGTGAATCACACTGCAGCGTGATATTCTAGCAATCTAGCGTGTTGACACCCTAGAATATGTGCAGTCGAAAGACAAAAGATTTTTTTATTATTTTAGTCACAATTGTATACTGAAATGCAATCGCAATGTTCAATAGATGTTACATTGATTTATAAAATGAGCTTTTACTACGTCTGGCAAAATTTTTAGCTTACTATCAATTAGCAAATATTGCTCTGCGATTGGATCACATGCCTTAATGAGAACTGTTGCGTTCACCACGACAATATTTTATTGCAAACACCGCATTCCGTCGAATCAGTTTAATGGGGTTTGCTCGAAAACGGATTGTGAATGTTTCGTAATAATTATCTCATAAATGTTGGTCGGGACATGTCGATTAGGACACTATTTGTAACTTGTAACGTTTGGATCGCTGACAGAGAAGATTAAAAAGAACATACAATGATAAATATTTTTAAAATGAGAAATGGTTGACCGGAGCTATTAGTTTTGACGAAGTTTTCTTTCAACAATCATGACGTAATTTTTAATACCTTGTACGAGCATAATGACATTCTAAGATGGTTGGTCTGGTATGTTAAAGAGGAAAACAAACGGTTGTTGAAATGGGTTGATTATTTTTGAAGCAAATCGCTATAAAATATCCCACAGACAGCGAGTAATAAACTTTTAAATAATTGCTGTGCTCGCCTATTCCCGAGATACTTGATAGTCGTAGACTTTTCTAGTTATGCGGTAAAATTTTTGTAACTTATAAGATATAACTACTATTTACAACGTTAGAAGAAAAGAAAAGAAGTGAGACCAAACGTGCCAAAATTCTGCGTTGAAACAATTTTGCGCGCGTTTTGTAATACGTGGTAATATTCTTTTCATATTCTTCATTTTTCTTTATCGAGCACATTCAAAACCACCGATATAGGGTTTGTTATTGGAGATTACCTATTTCATACATCAAACCTCACAGGTACACCCAAAAAACCACTATTAAAAAATAAATATTGTCAAGAATAGTTACTATTCAAAACAATAATTCTTCTTTAATCTCTACGTGTCATTCATATTGGATTGCATGTTCAATAGAATTGTATTTTGTGATATATGGAAGCTAAAACATTGTGCACCGTTAGCTGTTTTGAAATACTGTTACTATTGCTGTAATTAAAGATACTAAACTACACTATCAATCCACGGACCAGTCAATAGCTGTAGGACCCGATATGAAGCAATCGACGACAAATGAATGGCGATATACACCATCAATTAGAGAAAGGGACTCATATAGTACATACATTCAATTTTGTTATATAAATTGTAATTTAAAATACATTATGAATAGGTATTTTCTCCTTATCATTGAGGTATAAATAAAGATCATTATTTTCATTATGAATGCCAAATTAAGACAATTATGCAAAATGGAATAAATCTAAATACTTAGAATTTCTCTTTTTATTGTACTTTCTATAAATCTTCATTATTTTATTTACTCATTATGACGTTGTAGTAGAATACTTTAATATTAATTTGTATTTATGTTTGCCATAAAGAAACGTTTTGCTAATCTTAAATATTATTTTAAAAAAAAACAAGTAAAGTCTTTACCATTTTTATTGCTTTTTTATTAACTAAATAGACAAAAAATTCACACGCAAAACTGGCTATACATGAGTTTTATATTCACTAGGATCAAGATTTATTAATTATACCAATAGTCCGTCAAAAGGTTTTCCAACAAGAGGTTGCGTACGCGCAGCTCGTTCAATTTGCTCATCAACGGTTCGCACGGCGGCTGACACAACAGCGCTGTGCCTACAATCGCAGATCGTAATTACGACGTTGCACACCCATCTTCGGATATTACCCGATGCTGTCACACACGCTTAATTAATGAACAGTTACCTATGCAAAATAGTAGTAAATAAGTTGACTATAGCGTGGAGCGAGGAAAGTGTTGTGACTTGTATTGTTTTTCTAATATAATTAAGGAAAAAAAAATTAAACCGACTCCAAAAAACTAAAATAAATAAAATAATTAAATTTTAGTAAGTAGGCACTCATCCCCTAGGAACATATTTTTGGAGTTGGTGCTAAGTTGTTTCCAGAAACCATAGATAGTGAAGTGATAGAATTATTGTATCCTTTTCAGTACTTTGGAGTCGGTTTTATTTTTTGTTTAATTTTTTTTTTTTCACATTTTTTATTGATAACTTTTGAAGGTCAAAGCTAGATGGGTGACCGTGAGCTTATATTATTTTCTACTATCGTATCATTTCACTAAAAATTCATAGGAAAACAAATATCCGCAACTTCGCATATGTAGACGACTTAATTTTTCCAGTTTTTTTGATTTAAAAACCAAACTACACAATGATTTCCAAAAATTTTTTATGGGACCCAATGGGAACTATTCCGCATCGAACAAAAAAGAATCATCAAAATCGGTTCATCCGGTAAAAAAAAACATACAGACGAATTGATGACCTCCTTTTTTGAAGTCGGTTAAAAATGGGGTAACTCCGAACGAGGCCATTTAGGTATACCTAAGAAAAAGAATGTTTATTTCCGAAATGTGTAAATACAGATTGAATTTAATCTAGCCCCTAGACTAGGCATAGGTTGTATTGAGGCAGTTCGTATTTGAAACTGAACATCGCCGGCCTTGGTTATTTAGATAATTTCCGTAAATATACGCGCTTTATCTGTGTTCTTTAACAGCATAGAGGCGTTTAGCCCGTAGATCTTATTTGATACTAATACTTACTTGATTAATATACTGCTTCATTTATCTCTTATCATCATTAGCCAACTCCTTCTCACAGCGCACGCGTAGACTGCGTACGTCGCACGCTCCGGTTTGCGCACAATTAAAGCACGGATTGTTCGCGCGCTTGCGCAACTGAGCGGCGATAGCCGACCGTTAGGTTCCGAGGAGCAGATCTAGGCAGACAGGGCTTAGAGTTCGTAGCGTGGCTTTAACAGTCGAGTACGCTTGCCATGTATGTTTTTGCATATTGATGTTGCGTTTGAATAATTGTAACGTTCGTGTGTAGTTTGAAAACGTACCTATGCAGCTTTTTCTGACAGTTAAATTTAAATATTTACCCTTTAAATTCTTTTAATTATTGGCATGTGCTCAAACAAGCTAATTTCCAGTCTTGTGTGTGTTTTATTATAATTATGATATGCACGACAAATGTCTAAGCCGCACTCTTAATAAGCAGTGCAGTGCAGTGTAGATGATTCATTCATGCTGACCTAGACGTCTCCAGTCCCCACCATGTAGAGAAATAAGTCATAACTGTGTGCGTAAAGTAGACTTGGAGGCAACATAAATGGAGTGGATATATCCGAAGACCAGCACGCGTCTTACGACCGTAGAGGGAGAATACAGACACTTATTACAGATAAGGCAGATATATTTTTTATACAACTAGATGACAAACAAGCTGACGGCTCGCCCTGGTGGTAAGTAGTAACCGTCGCCTATAGACACCTGCAATAATAAGGAAAAATCACTTGGCATTGCAGGTGCGTTGTCATCCTGAGGCCTAAGATGAAATGCCGTCCATGCCCAGTAATTTCACTGCACCTTTCCCTTCAATACGAAACACAGCGAACTGTTTCACGGATGAAATAAGAAAGGCGGTGGTAGTAACCTACCCAGACGACCCTACATACGGGCCTACCACCTAGTACATTAAGATTACCGGCGTAATTAATAATGATTTAGTATACGATTATAATTGAAGTTACAAAGTAATTAAATTTACTATTATTATGGATAAAAATATTAATTTACTAGAGTAATTATAATGAAATGAAATTAATGTGACGAAAAAACAGATTATTTTAATTAGTTACTTATTAAACCATTTGGCGCCTAACCTCAAGGCCAGGGATTCCATACATAATAAAATCGTCCTCTCTTCTACTTTTGCTGTGACCGACAGGGACCGTAATGATCTAATTGCTATATTTTCTCCAACTCTCTGTTATATTATGGTATGCAATAAAGATTGAAATTGAAATTACATTACCTTTGATAGTGTTCAATCAAATCATCGCCATTTCAAAATGAAATTGCCTTTTTAATTTCGTATTTTTTACGAAATGCTTAAAAACATAGTTACGATACGTATTCTTAAAAAGTTAATTAACTATCCCAACCTTAACAAGCGCTGTCAATACAGCAGCGGTAATAGAATCGCAAACCTTTCTATAACTGTAAAGGCGTCCTTCCAGTACACTTGTTATGAAGTAGCCGGCTGGAGATCGTTACTCAATATTGTTTTTGCCTGCGCCGGCGCAAGAGCCCCTACTACGGTGACTCAACTGACAAACGCACTTAATATTTGTTTGATCATTTGGTGTTTATGTAAGAGGCTACAAGCTTACAGTACATCTTATATATAAAATTCTCGACTCACAGTTTTAGTTACCATACTCCTCCGAAACGGATTGACCGATTTTCATGAATTTTTTTATGTATATTCAATAGGTCTGAGAATCGGCTACTATATATTTATTTTCATTTTTTGGACATTTTTTTATGACATAACAACGTTTGCGGGGTCAGCTAGTTTAATATACAAGTAGCAAAGCCATCGGGCGGAATGGAATGGGTTTAAAAGTTATTGGGATCTTTTAAAGATTACCATGATCTCTTTACAAATAGTAGCAATAACAGTTTGGCCTGGACTATCTCATCATCTGGACTTCTTAGGAAACCAAGGAATCGTTATTTAAAATGGTCCATTTGATCTAGTATGGCGAAGGTAGCTGGTGCAGTATACTTGTAATAGCTGGGGTCACGCGGCACTAGCTATCTTCAGATATAGACTACTCTTGCCGCTTCACGTGGTGTCCGATTCGGCCCATGCGTTTGGGAATTACTTTGCCACAGACGGCACAAAGACACAAATACCCCTCTTTTGGCGGCTGGGGTTAAAAACAGACGAAGAGCATGTTTGCCGCAGAGGCGTACGCTGAAAATTTTAAACCAGAAAACCTGACCATTGTGGGCAGCGAATTTTGAAGTTCTATGTACAATAAAAAAATACAACGTATAAGATATATCTGAAGACCACTTTTCAAATACAGGGTTTATTTATACATACAATCCTGTATAAATCAAAACATGGGCTAAATAAGTTCATAGAAATAAATAGTATGCAATTGTCAAAAAACTCTTATTCATTTGATGATTTCATGTCATTTCTGTGAAATAATGCAGCCAATGTTATATTATTTCATACAAATGTTATGAAATTATCAAATAAATAAGATGTTTTTGAAAGTGGCAAACCATTTCTATGAACTAATATCGCCCGTGTTTTAATTTATTGTCGTATTGACGGCACCACCCTGTATATTGCGATATTAAAGTGAGTTTAACAGAGGAGTGGTGCCTGGAACAGGCTTTTTGTTTAATTCAACATGAATTACTACGGACCCTGAGTTATTGCATACCTTATATAAACGCTATTCTTTTTGAAACTACTTTACAAGACCAAGAAAACTACTACTTGAAAATGTATACACTTTTATCCACGTTTTATTGGTAATTCAAAATAAGAAACATAAGTATCCCTACTACGGTTACACACCGTCATAACACCCTTACGCAGGCAGTATTTGTTGCTGCAACAATTATACAAGAAGCAAAAACCATACAGGCGTAGGAACTTGGAACAATCAGTCAATTCCTTTCAAGTCAATTGTAGAGTTATTGCGCCATAATGAGCACCTTCCGCGTTTGGAGTATTTCGCTGTTTTACTAATATTTTATAGCTACGCTTTTTTCTATAAGCTAGGAATTTAAATCTTCTTGTTTTGGATCGAAATTTGTTATGCAAGCATTCTCATTGGCTGATTCTACCCCCGGACGTGGAGAACTTTGAATAGTTCTGCTGTCTTTTTGGCATCACACAGCAAAACAATTTCATGGCATTTTCTCTTTTTAATGTCTGGGAGGCGAAGAAAAAATGTCCAATAATTCTGAGACGAACGGTATACTTAGTGAAATACAAAACACGAAGCTTAACATTTGCTCGACTTTGACTCGATTTTAAGCCTTTAATTTGCGCTAATGAAGAACATTCCCGGAACTTCGGAAAGCGTTTCATGGCAGACCCATAGATGCTGAACACCAAGTCCATAAATATCATATCTTCGTTGGTATAATTACAATAGAACCTAACTAGAATCCATCTATCTACGCTATCAGTCATTCGGTCTTTAGTTGTACTCGTCGTGATGGCAAAGCATAAAATCCAACTGCAGTCGACACTATTTAATAACCATCTCTAATTGATTGGGCGACTGATAAGATTTTTGAGTATATAACTCATTATCACCATACGTCCCGCTGTGCACAGGCCCTTCCTGCTTGGGAGAAACACATAAGAAGTTTGAATATAACACCATCACGCTCGCTCGATGCGGGCTTTTGGTGGTTAGTAACTTAAATTTAAAAAATGAAAGTAGGCGAAATCATGTGTAATATTATTTAAACTATTACGTTTTACAAACTTCTTCGTGTGGAGTTATGGACCTCTACGAGTGTTGACCAATGGTTACGTTTCCAAACGCATTCAACTAATCTGCTGCTGCGCTCCGTCGCAGGCGCAGCACAATGCTCCAACTGACCTTTGGGAGTGGCAAAAACGTTCAGCTCTCAGTTCATATTGTTTCCATCTCACAATGTGCCCCAGTACTCGTGTCGGCGCATTGTTTTGTAGAAACCAGACAAAAATCAATGTAACAAACGGTTTCTATTGCTGATCTGTTGATTGTACTGTCAGTGGCATATTAATGTAACAGTTTGATGCAAAACGGCCCCTATCGAGATATAATAAGGTTAGTACCAATTGAAATTATTGGTGCATTTTTTTAAGAATTTTTGCCAGTTGGATAAATGAATAAACTCTCTATCGATTTTTCCAGGGTAAGCATCCCGTGACTCGTGAGTATTGCCCAAGATAATTCGAGCGTCTCCAAGCTACGATAGCCACTTACCATCAGGCGGGTCGTAAGCTTGTTTGTCAAAGAAACAAAAACAAGCACTACTCCAGCTACTCATTGGAAAAAAATGCGTAACAAACGAATTTGTTGTAATATTTAATAAGAAATTGACAGTGAAACACACCTAATTGTTTTGTTCAATAAAATACAACAACTGTATCGCAACACTGAATTTGAGTTCGACCTTAGCGCGTAGTATATTAGAGCTATTTTTGAAGTGAAGGTGTGCAACTGTACAATGATTGGTAGGTACTTAATATTTGATCAAGTGAATCCGCTGATTAGGTAACATTGCTAATTAATTACGTCACGGAGAAGAGTTCTGTTTGGATTTATTGTTTAAAGTTCACAGCACCGCAAGTTTTAAGTGGGAATTTGATTCTTTTTAATTGTTTATTCGGAAGAGAAACAGCTACTTAGTTAACAATATGTATATATATGTAGGGAAGACCGGGAAGGTCAGTACATATTAACAAGCGAGTTTCTTTGAAACACTACAAATGAAGCGAGTGGTCGGAAATGAGAGCTGGACCACATGGCATGACCAGTTGCGGTCAATACTCAGTGAGAGTGAGCTGATTACCGAACGGCATTTTTGGGCAGCTAACGAATATTTATTACTCTACAATTTTGGTGGGTCATGAATAGACCAAAGTTTATGATATGAAGATTTGACACAAGATGCATTAATCTAATTCTGTAGGCAGTTTTGTTCGAGATAGCTACGGAACAAATTTTATGCGTATCCGACAAGCAATTGGCCGTCTTTTTTATTGATCAGGTGAGGTCAGTGTGTTGCTCAATTTAAAAAGCCGTTTTTGAACTTGAGACCTTCAATATTGGTTCTTATCACAAAGAGCTAAAGCATCCTCAAATATGTGGGTATCTTGAAATTGAAGAGATAGGGAATAGTGCTATTGTTTAGTCGAAATCGGAGTACTGGATGGGACATCGTCAGGCACGATCTTCGCAAAGTCGCTGGAAGTAACTGGATACGACTAGACAAGGGTCAAGCTAAGTGGCGTTCATATGGCCTATGTCCAGCAGTGAACTGTTGTGGGTGGATGAGTTCTCGACAGGGGAAGCTCTTCCATAGTATAGAAGATCGCAGCAAAATAACACTCTTTGTAGTGTTGTGTTTGCGATCAGTAAGTTCTCCAGAGCTCAATGAGGAAAGTTGAGCTGAGAGCAGGTAGTCTTGTGAGCAAGGGGTCTATTGATTATGTCAAAGGCGCGCGCACACTATTATGGATATAGTATTACGGCTACCATCAAACGTACGAGCTCTCCTTTTACATAAATAATTTTAAAATTTACAGTTACTCATTAGATCTGCTGGCTGGCCTTATTTTCTATTGAAAGTAATAATAAATCAAAACATTTATTACTAAATTCTTAGTAATTAAAACATAAAAACAAGAAAAATTCCACGTCCTGAGGCGGGAATCGAACCTGCGACCTTTCGCAATCCGGGCGACTGCTGTGACCACTGAGCCACCCAGGACTTGGGATATCCCTGTGAAATTCTTCTAGCCTATCTGTATTTGCGTTTATGAGTTAACGTCCACCCTACACTGTCGAAATAATCTATATTATTTCAACATTCGAAACGAGTATTTTTACAAATGATTCGGTTAAGTTGGGGCAGTGCTTTCAAATATTCCTAATTTTTGATTTTAACATTATTATAAATGTTTTAAAAATTACTAAAATATAAAACTAGAAAATTTTCACGTCTCGAGGCGGGAATCGAGCCCGCGCGGGCTTTAAATTGTTTTGATGTTTTAATTACTAAGTAAATTTTCAAACATTTATGATAATGTTAAAATCAAAAATTAAGAATACTAAATTCTTTTTAGGTACCGCTTACCACCAGGTGGGCCGTCAGCTTGTTTGTCATCTAGTTGTATAAAAAAAAATGTACAACTTTCTCATAATTTCTGGCTTTATACAGAAATGGGAAGATGTGAGTCTTTACCGCCTATATAGGCTACGATAACCGCTCACCACCAGTTACGCCATATGTTTATATGCCACCACCTATGATTATAAGCGTTTAGCTTGACCTGGAACCGTGAGAACATACAAAATATGTTTTACCTCGTTTTACCTGTTGCAAAGTTCCATAAATGATTTTAAGAGGAAAACATTACTGCGAGGATAAGTCCTTCTATCTATACGATGTTTTGTAGATTGTTTCTTCCAATTTTGTGCACTATAAAGAACAATGATCACCTCGCTGTGCTGGCTTGCGGTAAACGGTACTAGGGTTGTCACGAGCAAAAATAAATTAATTATAGTGATTAGTTTATGGAAATACTACTTTTGCAGTTGTTCAGACAGTAAAAGCGGTCTCTTATCAATGTATGATAATTAGTGCTTAAGATTTTCGTTACTTACTTTTTAATTATATAAAAAAAATCTTAAGCCTACTTATTTATGAAATTTTACCTGATCGAGTCAGTATCTGACCTTTCGTAGTAACTTTAGTAAAGTTGCCAATTCGCCATGTTGCTGAACACTGCTACCTTTCCAAAATTGTTGGACATTGAAACATGTCCACTGAATATTATTTGTATCATTAAATTTTTGAAGATCATTTAATTAATAGTTAGGGTAAGGACACACCTGCCGAACGTACGGTGTAGAAAGGTCAGCGACTGACGGTTCAGTCGTAATATTCCGTTGCTGTGACAAACCAAACGCTCAGAACGCGGCGTCTTGTTCAGCGCGCTACGCGACGAAAAGTAACGCGTAACGCGTGGCGTGATGTGTTGCTTGCTGTGCAAAATACATTGAATGCGTATTTGCTGAACTAAACGTCCGACGGAAGGTTCGGCGTTACGCTGAACGCGACGTAATTTCGGCTGATGTGTCATAGGGGACTTCAAAAACACTGCTAGCGTATTCAACCGAACCTTCGGCGCAGTACGTTCCGCAGATGTGTCGCGACACTTAAGTGTGTAAGTTTATTACTTGTGAAGAAAACGTGTGGGAGAAAATAATGATTTCAAAAATCTTATCTTGTATTTTGGTCATCTAATCGCACCGAAAAGTTGTTTTGACAACCCTACCTCAAGTTACTGAGCCGAGACTTAACGCTATCTGCTCTGAGATTAGTAATTACTGCACGGTAACAAATCAGCCACAGGTAACGCGAAATATTGTTGTTACTACAGTATCTACTTAACAGAAATTACCTTTACTCAATCTGGCAGCAGCCGAGAGACACGCGACGTTATTCCGTTTTTATAACGGATATTTTAAAATGTTCACGAACACGAATATATGTACACGAATGTTCAAAAGTCATTCAATTCAATTCAGTTCTTTTACGTGTCACAGTACAGTAAAAAAGTGATATAATTTAAAAAAGGGCACAATTGTGACGCCCTGCAATTCTGAATTGCATTCCTGTAATGTATAGTCGACAGCACGTCATGCGTAACACTTTGACTTTGAGACCGCCCTTACTGCGTTCGTAATAGAGGCGGCTTTCGTAGTACAACTGTTACACTTGATGTGCTGTCGTGTGTTTATACGATAATTAATAACAATAGGTTGATCACTGTATATTTATCAGACAGAAAAACGCAAATTATTAAATATTTACGCAAACCAAACTTTTAAAAATTTCCTGTGACGAGCTTACATAATTATGTTTTGTCGATGACGAATTTTATTTTTTTATACAACTAGATGACATACAAGCTGACGGCCCACCTGGTGGTAAGCGGTTACCGCCGCCTATAGACACCTGCAATAACAAGGAAAAGCACTTGATATTGTAGGTGCGTTGTCATCCTGAGGCCTAAGATGAAATGCCGTCCATGCCCAGTAATTACACTGGCTACCTTTCCCTTCAATCCGAAACACAGCGAACTGTTTCACGGTTGAAATAAAAAAGGCGGTGGTACCTACCCAGGCGACCCTACATATGGGTCTACCACCTAGGAAGTTCGGGTTTCTGTGAACTCATAATTAACTATTATGAGTTTACAGAAACCCGAAAAATCCTACACACGGTTAGCGTAGCCTATAGACGGTTGTCACATCATAGTACTGTTGGTCCCTCATGCGTTCTCATGGGTAGGCACCCAGTAAAAACCCAGAGCTAACGTTTAGTTGACTGACGGCATAAGAAAACAGTCAAAATGCTCCCCACACAGCGCTGTCACAAGCTCTGACGACCTTACTTTTATAAATAGAGTTAGGGTACAGTTCGGTTTCGGTTTGTATCGAAGGAGCTTGGTGGGGTATTTGTTTGAGTGCTCTGATTTCGATTACGAAAACAAAGCAACTTTCGCCGTGATCGGTCCCGGGATGGGTCAGTCAAATTCATAATCTTGAGCTCCTCTGTGCTTCGAAAGGCACGTTAAGCCGTTGGTCTCGGTTGTTACTGCAACCCCTTTAACCCACCAACCCGCATTGGGACAGCGTGGTGGTGCTATGGCCCAAGCTCCCCATGTGTTTTTCCCATGTAGGAAGGCCTGTGCCCAGCAGTGAGACGTATATAGGCTGATGATGATGACAGTGTGATTTACCTCTCAATTTGATAACGTAGAAGATGAATCCACACAACATAACGCCGCTGAGCATACGCCTCCCCCAAGGATCTCCAGGCCGAACAGTTTCAGCAATCAATCAGCTTCCCGCGACCCTCACCAGATCGTCGGTCCACCTTGTGTGGGGCCTTTTTTTTTTTTTTTTTTTTTTTTTTTAGCCAGGAGAAATCCATTAACGGACTTACCCGCCACTAGCGAAGTAGCGGGCGTGTGCGGGGCTCGCCCAGCGTCTAATTTGACCCTGGGAATACCCGCTAAAACTCCTGCATAACTCTCGTGCCTTTCGCGGAAGCGGTCTGGGGTCTGCGAAGCAAATTCACCAGACCACCCCCAGGCGACCCGGCCTTACGGCCTGGTTCTGCGCCGATGGAGATTGCCCAGAGTTATTTTGAGCAATCTCAGACGTGGCGGCCTTTGTATTGCGCGCGTGGGAGCTACCCGACGCACGCGGCCGCACCTAGGGCGCTGGCAGACGGGCGATCGCCGCCCGCCTTCTCGCGCCCACCCGTCTACGCCTGAGAGGGGCGGCCAGAGGATCCTCTTCCCGTCCCCTCTCCGATGCCTCCTTTTGCGTGAGAACCCTCTCGCAGAAGGAGGCCACAGCCTCCCATACCCTCGCACTGTCAACCATGGCTTGTACCATAGTTGACAATGAGAGAGGACCTCCGCCGAGCGCCGTACACAGCTCGCGCCGCTCGTATCGCCAGGCCGGGCACTCCAACAGAGTGTGCTCAGTGGTGTCGTCGGGGGAATCGCAGTGGTGACACCGCGGTGTCTCCTCCCGACGGGCGACACGGTACAGATAGTGACCGAAGCAACCATGTCCGGTCAGTATCTGTACCATGCGGTAGGTGAGGCTGCCGTGCTGGCGCCCAACCCACTCCTCCAACACCGGACGGATCGCTTCGATCGTCCGGTGGCCGGCAGCTGGGGTGGCAAGTGTCTCATCCCATCGGCGCAGTCCCTCCGCTTGCGCCTGAGTACGGAACCGTCGCACTTCTTCAACGGCGGGTCGTTCTCCCCGCATCCGTGCCGCGACCCGGTGTCGATGCACTCTGGCCAGCACCAGGGCATCAATTTCCCACGGGGGCGTGCCTGCCAACACGCAGGCAGCCCCGTGACTGACCGTGCGGTAACCCCTTACGGCTCGGGTCGCGATAACCCTCTGCGGTTGTCTCAAGAGGGCCTTCGTGCGGGGGGAGAGGCACTGCGCCCACACCGGAGCTCCGTACAATGCCATCGACCTTATCACCCCGTTATAAAGCCGACGGCACGGTGAGCTAGGCCCCCCTATATTTGGGAGGAGCCGTCCGAGCGCAGCTGCGGCAGCACACAGCCGGGGAGCGAGGATCTTGAAATGACCCTCGAAGCTCCACCGAGGGTCCAGGACCAAACCGAGATATTTGAGGTGTGCCTCGACGGGTATCCGGACTCCCTCCACTCGCACTTCGAGCCCCGGTGGGGTTCTGCGTCTTGGAGCATGGAAAGCCATGGCTCTTGTTTTCGTGAGAGCCACTTCCAGCCCCAGAAGGCGGATGCGCCGAACGACCATCGAAGTTCCGACAGACGCAAGATGGACCGCCTCCTTCCATTCACACGCTCCTGCCGCGACTAGCGTGTCATCCGCAAAGCAGACTACATCCATTCGCGGCAAGAGCGCACCGCGCAGAACCCAGTTATACCCCAGATTCCACAAAAGAGGTCCCAATACGGAACCTTGGGGTACACCAGCTGCCATTGTCCGTGATTGGACGCTGCCGTCCCTGCCTTCATACAGGATCCTCCTCCCACGAAGGTAGTCCTTGACAAGGATGACGAGGTAGAGGGGCACTCGATGAAACCTGAGCGCCTCCTCTATGCACTCGTGGGGGAGGCTGTTGAATGCATTCGCGATGTCTAGAGACACCGCGATTACAAACTCCCCCCGTGCTGTTGCCGCCTCGGTCCACTCTTTAAGGCGGGCCACCGCGTCCATAGTGGACCGGCCGGTGCGGAAGCCGAACTGGCAATCGTCCAAGTCCGGCCCCTGGCTCTCCAGATGCTCTACGATCCGGGAAGCGAGGATTTTCTCGAAAAACTTCCCGGAGTCATCGAGCAGCACCACCGGTCTGTAGCCCGACGGTGAATCGGCGGGGCGGCCCTCTTTTCTGAGGAGGCACAAACGTCCCTCTTTCCACCTGCTGGGGAAGCGGCCCGACGCAATACATGTGTCGAGCAGCACCCGGAACCGGTCCTCGAGAGGCCCTAGGGCTATTCCCACCACTTTGGATGGGGCGCCGTCTGGCCCCGGTGCTTTGTTCTTGCACCGGAGACGGTCCCTTCCCATGTCAAACTCCATGTCTGACACGGGGGGACCATTAATATACACCTCCAAGGCGTCATCAGGTGGAGTCATCCTAGGGGGCTCGAAGGGCCCGGGATTTGGAAAGAGACTCCCCAACACACTTCGCAAAAGCTCCGGCTCCATACCGGATGTAGCGGGAGCAGCATTGCTGAACTTGCCCCGCACTGCCCGGTAGGGCTTCCCCCATGGGTCGTCGTCCAGGAGCGCGATAAACCGCTCCTGGGCTTCGATCTTGGCCCTACAGATTGCTGTCCGCAGGGCCTTATGGGCCTCCCGATACGCCTGGTGGCAAGCGTCCTCTTCGCCTGGAGTAGCTGTGGCGCGCCTTCTACACCTTGTGTAGGCGCGCCTGGCAGACATACTAGCAGTACGCAGGGCTGAGATCTCCTGGGTCCACCAGTAAACCTGCCCCCGCTGGGGGCAGCTCCGTGTCCTTGGCATGGCGGCACTGCATACAGCCTTAATATCGGCCGCGAACCGCTCCGCCTTGCCGTCAGGATCCCCATCGGTGGTTTCAGGTCCACCATCCCAGGCCCGCACTATCGCTGCCTCTTCCGCTAGCTGCCTGTCGAGCCTCCCGAGGGCCCACCGTGGGAAGTTTGTGCGCCTCACCAAGGGGCCCGGAGGGGCCCCTGGGGATGTCGTGGAGACCTCGTATCTGATGTATAAATGATCCGATAGGGTCTCCACTTCCTCCATCACCCGCCAGTTTCTGATTCGGGCCGCGAGAGAAGAGGTGGCAAAGGACACGTCCACCCTAGACGTGCCATTCCACCGTACGCAGGTTGGGATGGTGCCTTGATTGAGGACCTGCAGTCCCAGGGCCAGAACCCAGGAGTCCAGTACAACACCCCGTGCATCAGTTCTGGGAGACCCCCACGATGTGGATTTCGCGTTGAGGTCCCCAGCAACTAACACCTGGAGGGGGGCTGCCCTTCTCACAACCCCCTCTACCACAGCCAGGTACGCCTCAAACTCAGACCGGCTGCGATTAGGGGAGAAGTAAGTGGAAATGACGACTACACCTCCCCATCGCGCGGACACATACCCTGCCCCCCTTTCGATAGGGACCAGAGGAGTGGCGGTATTAGCGGCCGACCCAATTATTGTGGCAAGACCATCTGTCGACCCTATCCACCTAGGGGAAGGAGAAACAAAATAGGGCTCCGACACTATGGCCAGGTCTATGTCCCACTCCACTATCGCCTGGGACAGGAGATCTTGTGCCCGGGCGCAGTGGTTTATATTCCCCTGTAGAATTTTGCCGATGGACCTAGTGAGCATTGTTAGTATCCATCGACTCTACAGGGGCGGTGTGTGGCGCTGCTACTCGGAAAGCCGGCTCTGGAGTGAGGGGGCGGCCTTTGACAGGGGGTGGGTTGCATTTCGTCCCCGTCATTCGGTGTGCAGAGGGAAGTCCCCGGTCAGCACATACGGTGCATTTAGCGATGGCCACCTGGCATTCTACGGCCTTGTGTCCCTCTGCACCGCAGCGAAAGCATAGTGCGCTACGGTCCTTCTTAGAAGGGCACCGCTGGGCCGTATGGCCAACCTCGCAACAGCGGAGACAACGCATCTGGCGGTGCTCCAATACCGTGACGGAGGCGGAACTCCACCCCACGCAGAGGCGCCCAGAATCCACTAACCTGCCTACCGCCTCCATGGGGAGAGAAGCCCTAGCCGACCCTATCCCCCTGGTGCCCGTCGAAATAGCACCGACCTTAATAAGCTCCGGGGAGCAGCCTGCCCTTTCCGCTAGGGCGGTCCGGAGCTCATCGGCCGACACCGAGTCATCCAGACCAGCGACCCGGATGTCAGCCATTTTCTTGGGGCGAATAACACGTGCCGCGTCCCCCAGTGCCTCACCTATCTTAGCTGCGAAGGCATCTGCTTGGGATGCGGTGGTCTCCTTTGGGAGCTCGAACAGTCGAGCTCCCGTCATGGTACGCCTGAACTTTGGGGGGCTAGTAATACCTAGAGCCCCTAGGCTGACAGAGGCCTTTGCCTTCGTTATGGCCTCCTTATAGGTGGCCCCCTCAGCCACGGCCTCAGGTTTAAGAGTAACCACCACAGCCAAGGTTTTCGGGGCCTTTGGGAGGTTGGCCACCTTGATCTTAGCTGCCTTGGGCTCTCTATTATTCGGGGCTTTCAGGGTCTGCGCCGACTTCACTGGAGCTTGAGCCTTACGGCGTTTTTTTGGGCCTACGGTTTTCCAGGCTTCCTCTACTACCACCGGTTCCTCCTGGCACGAGGAGGCAGCGATTTGTTCAGCTGCTCTTAGACCTACATCTGATTTAGTAGGAGCTGGATTCGCACCCTTATTCTGTCTCGCTTCCTTCGGCATGTTGGCAGGGGGAGCGAGGGTGGTATTGGCTGATGGCACAGCCCGGTGAACCGAAGAGGCACGGGAAGCCAAGGGAGCACGGCCCTTAACCGTATCCGCCGCCAACAGAGGACGTTGAGACTGTGCCGGAAGTAGTCGGCCGTCCACCTCCAGGCCCTCCAGCCGAGCACCGACTACTGCGCCGATGTGATTCATCAGCTCCCGCTGGAGTTGGCCGATGACCTGGGCAAACTCTTCTTTTGTCAAGGTTTCTCCTGCGGGGGTCGGCATCTCCTCCACTTGAGCTGTCATAACAGGCGCCACCTCCAACTCACTTTCTACAGCCACAGGGCTGTTCACCTGGACTATAGAGCCCTTCTTGTTCCTAGGACTCCCCCTTTCAGAGTAAGCCCTACGAAGGGCGGCAACCTCCTCCATCACCGCCGACAGCTGGCCCCTAAGGCGTTTGTTGTCAGCTTGAAGCCGACGCACCTCCACACTCGATTTACGGCCCGCGAGCGAGCGGACCACCTCCAACACTGTCCGGGAGGCATCTTCGATCTCTCGGATGCACGAACCTTTCAATTTTTTTGATTTTCGTGTCATCCGGTAGATTTTTCCCATGCTCTCCTCCGCCCTTTTGAAGAGGGCCCCATCCGATAGGTCAGGGGACAAACTAACCCTTCCCTTCTGTCCCTTTCCCACCAACTCTGTTTCGGTTTCGGTAAGGGTCGATTCCGATTCCGAGTCTGACCCGACCTTTTTTAGCTCCCGCCTTGCCTGGGATAATCCTACGGTATGGTGGTATCCACCCCTTCCAATCTGTGAGCGTGGCACTTTTGGAGCTACAGAATCCACCAACTCTTCCTCAGAGTCCTCTTCACCCTCCGAGCCAGCGAAAAACCGGCCCATTAGGGGTCTCTTCCGAGACGAACACTGGGAGGCGACTCGGATGGACTCATCCTCACTCCCAATCTCAAATACTTCTCCAACGGGTTTGTCGGCCGATCCACTCTTGGCTCGAGCAACCCCTGCAACCGTCAACTTCGCCTGCGACCTCGTCCTAGGGCCCGACCTCAAAAACTCGGAGTCGGACTCCATCGACCACTCGCAGGCCCTTGCCACCACAGAGTCCGTGGGTGAAGGGACTCCTTCCACCCGACGACTACCAACAACGGATTGGTCCTGAGAAGGACCGTTTGGTTGGCCCTGAGAAGGGCCTTTTTTATTTCGCGTGCAGCGACTATCCTGCGACATTTTTAGTGCTAAAAACAATTTTCCTTTCTGTGTTGAGTATCAGCCTGACTGGACACCTGCGTTACCGGGTCCAGTTCAGTTTCCAGGGGGCACCGCGGGGAGGTTCTCAACAAACACCCCCCACCTTGTGTGGGGCCTACCAACGCTGCGTCTCTCGGCATGCGGTCGCCACTCGAAGACCTTTCTGCCCCAACGGCCGTCAGTCTTCCTTGCAATGTGACCTGCCCAATTCTTTGGGCTATGTCGGTGACCTTAGTTCTGCTGGGGATCTCATAATCTCATCATGCAGAAAACCTCCAAGCACAGCCCTCTCCATTGCCCTTAAGTTGACTTGTGAGGCTCATTGCAAGCGGCCACGTCGCAGTTCCGTAGGTCTGGCAACACCCACAAATTATAAACCTTTGGTTTTGAGACACTGTGATTAGTTGCGCCGAGAATATGCTCGAAGCTTTCCGGACCCTGCCTAGCCGAGTTGGATCCGACGATTGAACTCCCTCTGGAAGCTGGACTCACCATGTTGGACTATTTGTCTCAGGTAGATGTATTCGTCAACAACTTTCAGTGCAGAGACTCCAACCTTCACAGGAGTGGGTACAACAAGGGAAAAAGTAAAGTTATTTAGCTGCAACGCCTGCAAGAAGCACTTTCCCATTTGGGCGATCATTAGATCGCCACACGAATTATCGTGTGGAATTATATACCACTGTGAGATCTACCTTCAGAATTTTTATATTTTAGTTTAATGTACAGGAGCCATTTTAATCTTCCGTTTCTTATTGGCAGTTTAAACGTTCAATATTTCTACGACTTAATACGAAATAGACGATACGATTTTTAAGCGGCTTAAGCATCCTAAGCTGAGTTAATAGCATCGCGCTTGATTATTACTGTCTGTGATTACATTAATAAGCGTGTGCTATCGGTTCCGACTATAAGATCTTAACCTGTCAGGCCACACATTCCAGATACAGTGTTATTTAATTGTCATATGCTGCCGGGAAACGCGGCTTAACACCTACCTTTTATATTTGTGTTTAAAGCTTTAAGCTGAAGAGAAACAACAAACGATAATAAATTAAACAATGTAGGTACTATTTATTAGAAATTAGGAGAGATAAACAGAGTGGATATAAGCTACAAGATATATATTATGAGAGAAAAGTAACAAGACATGACACACAAGAGAAACGAGATGTGAGTGACATACAAACTGACATACAAAAAATATATTATTTATAAATTTAAAAACATGTCAGAAAAGTGCCAGAGTGTTATATTAAAAAGCTATAAAAAAGGTTTGGTCGAACACCTCCCCGTAATATAAACACCCTGTATATGTACATACTATATACAAGAACAACATTACAAAAACAAACTCATATAAAAGGGAAAAACAAATACACTAATATACACATCTTAAATCTAACATCCGAAAATAAATTAAACTAGCCTAATGTCCCTACTATACATATACAGTTATTATGCTAAACCTAAACTATTTACACATTTAGTGTGCTTTATGCTAGGCAAGCCTTTTGTAAGGACATCGGCGACCATACAGCCAGTGGGAATATATTTAATAATAATGTTATGACTGGCGATGGAGTTTCGGATAAAATGATGCCGGATGTCGATGTGCTTAGTTCGTGAGTGGTAAGTGTTGTTCTTTGTTAGTTGCAACGCACTTTGGTTGTCGCTGTGAAGGGTAATAGGGTGATCAAAATTAAATACATCTCGCACCAGAAACCTTAAATATATGGCCTCCTTGGTGGCTTCACCAAGGGCCATATATTCGGCTTCGGTGGTGGAGAGTGCAACAGTGCGCTGTTTACGGGACTCCCAGGATATGGCGGAGCCACTTAGAGTAAAAACATACCCTGTGTAGGATCTGCGGTCTATGAGATTAGACCCATAGTCAGCGTCAGCATATCCTACAATGTTGTCGGTACTTTTTGTGTACTGCAGCTTTTTATTTTTTGTGGACTTAAGATACCTGAGCACTCGTTTAGCAGCTCTCCAGTGTACCTCCCCGTAATGTGCATTGAATTGGCTCAAGACCGACACAGCGTGTGCTATATCAGGTCTTGTGCCAATGGAGATGTACATTAGAGAACCGATGAGCTGCTGATAAGGTAAGTCCGGTTGCTCATTATCTTTCTCAGGTAGTATTAACTTAAGTCCGGGTTCTAAAGGTGTAGTTACCGGTATAGCGTTTCTCAAATTAAATTTCTCAATCAGATTCTCGATGTATTTTGTTTGGTCGAGACTAATGCTGCCATCTGTACTACTGGTAACACGCATGCCCAAACAATCTTTGACAGGTCCTAAGTCTTTGACTGAAAACGTTTGTCGTAGGCCTGTTTTGAAGGTATTTGCCATTACGTCACTGTTACTAAAAACAAAAAAGTCGTCGACAAACACGGCTACTACCAGGATATTGTCGTTTTGACGCCTGAAATATATGCAATGTTCAGACTCTGCTCGAGTTAGTGACAGTTTTGCCATGGCTTCGCATACTTTTAGATTCCACTGTCTGGGTGCTTGTTTAAGACCATACAGAGACTTTTTGAGAAGGCAGACTTTATTACCATCGGTAACGAAACCTTCGGGTTGCTCCATATAGATCTCTTCTTCTAGATCGCCGTTAAGGAACGCTGTTTCTACGTCCAAGTGTTCAACGCTAAGATTCAACTTAGCAGCGAAAGCTAGAAGAAGTCTTATGGAAGACAACCGCGCAACGGGAGAAAAGGTTTCTCCATAGTCCACGCCATAGACTTGCGTGAACCCTTTAGCCACAAGTCTGGCTTTGTATTTAACGACCTCCCCGTTAGTATTTTTCTTGATTTTGTAGACCCATTTACACTTGACAGGTTTCCTGTCATTGGGCCTGTCAACCAAGATCCAGGTGCCATGCTTGATCAAGGAGTCGTATTCCGACTGCATAGCACTGAGCCAGTCCTCCTTATGAACGTCATCCATTACCTGTTTGAAGTTTTCAGGTTCGGTATCTGGAGACACAAGGTAGGCGCCTGCGTCATACCGATCGGGCGGCTTATGGACGCGGCGAGGATAGCGGGGCTGGTTGACATCTTCCTCTGGAATGTGAGAAGATTCAGGGGCAATATCAATAGGTTCGGGAGAGGGTGGGGCAATATTAATGGGTTCGCGAGATAGTGTGTCAGACGGCTGGGATTCCGCTATCTCATCATTAATTGTTGAAGGACCAGGAGCGGAATCTGAAGGAGGATCGGGTGTAGAAACTTGGATTGTAGTCGTTGGTTGCTCAACCAGATCAGAGGTTTCGGATGACTCGCTATTATCTACAACCTTATTTTCTATAAAAACTACATCCCGAGCCATAATAATTGTCCTAGGGTTATTCGGGTCGACTAACCTATAACCCTTGCAGTCGTCTGAATAGCCTACGAAAATACAAGGATGAGTTTTTGGTTCTAACTTAGTCCGCTTCTCTTTAGGGACCAATGCGTGGACCTCACAGCCAAAAACTCTTAAATGAGAGAGGTTGACCGGTTTCCCGGTCCAAACTTCCTCTGGAATTTTAAAATTCAAGCCTTGTGTGGGCGTACGATTTTTTAAATAGATCGCTGTATTGACAGCTTCGGCCCAATAAGCCTTTGGAAGATTGGCATCCTGTAGCATACACCTTGCCTTCTCAATAACGGTTCGGTTGACCCTTTCCGATACACCGTTTTGTTGAGGGTTGTAAGGAACAGTTAGTTGGTGTATGATGCCATTCTCCTTAAGAAAAGTGGTCATTTCTTTATTTAGAAATTCACGACCGTTGTCGGATCGGAGTGCCTTTATTTTTAAGCCTGTTTGGTTCTCTACAAGGTACTTGAATTCAACAAATTTCGTAAAAACTTCGCTCTTGGTTTTTAATAAATAGCCAAAAGTTTTACGTGAGAAGTCATCGGTAAACGTAAGTAGGTATAGACAACCGCCCCATGATTGTGAACTCATTGGTCCACAGAGGTCAGTGTGGATTAATGCTAATTTTTCACTAGACCTACTTTGTGAACTTTTGCAAGGCTTTTTTGACAATTTACCTTGTAGACACGGAACACAACTTTGACTTTGATTTAGTCTGTCAGTGAAATTAATGCCAATATGTTTATGTTTTAGAATTTGCAGATATTTGTAGTTTAAATGACCTAAACGACGGTGCCAGAGTAAAATGGGCTCGTTACTGTGAGCTTGGTATGCCTGATTAGTGGTGGGTGAAGTATTTAGTTTGTACATGCCTCCAAAATTGGAAGCAGTACCCACTAATGCACCAGATACCTTACAGTCTTTCTGCCACAATATCGTTGCGCCTTTAGGTGAAAAAAGAACTACAAAACCCTTACTAACTAATTCCCTAACAGATAATAAATTCGTCGAAAGTTGAGGCACATATAAAACATTAGAAATCTTAACTACACTATTATCAATATTTACAGAAACAGTACCTTTGCCTTCACTATAAACAACTTCTTTATTTGCTACAGTAACGGGTTGTCGGAGAGGTTTGTAGTGAATAAACCAATCCTTATAACAGCTCATGTGCCCTGTGGCTCCTGAGTCTATAAACCAATCCTGGGATAAAGAAGGGGAGTGTTGGCCTGTAAATGAAGTGAAAGATGATAAAAGTGTAAAATTAGATATATAATTAGCTTTAGTGTCGCCGATGCCCTTATTCTTTTTAGAATTAAAATAACGACTCCTGCACTTTGAAACGTGGTGTCCTATCTTTTTACAATATGTACACACGATCTTCGAAGTCTTTGAAGTAGTAGCAAGAGCATTATTGGTAGCCGTAGTGTTGCTCCGACGATGCTCTTCTTTGAGAAGCGTTGTTGCGACATAGTCCGAAGTAATTGTAGCGCCCGAGTGTTCTATAGCCATCACCATTGGTAGATACTCATCCGTCAAACCAGCAAGCATTATGACACCAACGAATTCGTCTTCAATGGCCTTCCCTATGGCAGATATTTTCTGCTGTGTGTCGCGAATATCGTTGATGTAGGCTTCGATGTTGGGGTATGACTCAAGTTTGGCATTGAACAGCTTCTTTAAAAGTGACAGACGTCTACTGAGACTGCTATCTGCATAAGTTTTCTTTAATGCATTCCAAGTCACTTCAGCTGTGTCACATTCTACCACTAAGGGGTAAATGTTCTCAGCGATGTGGAGGCATATTTTAGCCCTTGCTCTTTGATCGCGGCGCTCAAACTCTTCCTGCGTGACTTTAGCCCCACACGATGACGGTTTCTCCACGACTTCCCAGAGATCCGCGTCTATGAGGGTCATTTTCATGGCAAAGCTCCAGGTGTTATAATTTGTACGTCCGGTCAACTTTGGAAATGAATTCTGGCTTGTTACGGTTACTATAGGCGCTCGGCTTGATGAACTCTCCATTGTAGCTTATCTAATTAGCGCACTCTGGGCCCATAACCTATTAGAAATTAGGAGAGATAAACAGAGTGGATATAAGCTACAAGATATATATTATGAGAGAAAAGTAACAAGACATGACACACAAGAGAAACGAGATGTGAGTGACATACAAACTGACATACAAAAAATATATTATTTATAAATTTAAAAACATGTCAGAAAAGTGCCAGAGTGTTATATTAAAAAGCTATAAAAAAGGTTTGGTCGAACACTATTAATAATAAGCAGGGCTTACTACTGCGAAGTAACAGTTAAACTCCTCGGCGGAAGTCGGTGCGTGCCCGGTAAACTAAACAAACTTGTAATGCCGGAGCTTTGTTCTTTTGGGTTAACAAATGACATGAGCTTCACGTGTTGTTTGTTCCTAATGTTTCAGTCCACCTGCTTATGTTAATAGCAAATTTTGAGTGTTACGCATTTTCAAATACAGATGACTCTAACACAGAAAAAACATTCAAATAACATGGTCCTATCACAGTACACATCATTTATAATATTAATTATAAGAGGAACAAAAAATACTAATAATTAAACAAAAATCAAAACCGACTTAAAAATACTAAAAAGGATAAAATAATTACATTTAAGTAGGTACTCATCCCCTAGAAACATGTTTTTGGAGTCGGTGCTTCACCTTTATTGTTTCTGGAAACAACTTAGCACATACTTCAATTTATTGATGTCATTCTTTTTAGTATTTTTTAGTTAAAAAAAGAAATAGGTGGGTGTACATACATAGAAAAAAAAACATTCCAACCGAATTAAGAACCCAATTGTCTTCAAAATCGGTTACAAATTACGAAAAACTATTTTTAACCGAAAATTATTATTAACAAAGTCCTTTTGAAAGACGGGAAGATAAGTAATTTCAATATAAATTATGTACACCTTCTATAAATGGGATTTAGGTAAGTAATTTATAATTTTAAGGCTGTAATAAGCGATTGTGAAATGAGGCCTTAGCACGCTATCAAATTTAAATGTTTGATTGACAAATCTCACACCCGGTTTACGGAACTATATAATCAAAGTGGTCTAGTAAAATTTCATTTCAAGCGCTCTGATTGGCGCTTGCGTAATGACAACGATCTTCAATCAATTACAACTGCTATTACGTAATCAATCAGACAACAGATTGTCACGGTTCTGAAAACCGGGGGCTAAATAACTAATATGTGACTTATTTATGTATGATGTTTCTAAAAATTATGATTTTAGGAGACTTAAAACAGCTCATGAGTTCATGTCATGAAAAAATCATAGCGATTTAGACGCACTCATCCATCAGTTAGCATTTTCATAGTTATGTACTATATCATAGACTAGAGATGGTGCATAAAAAGGCATAGGTAGGTACTAAATTTATCGAGACCTGACCACTTACATTAACAATTCGACATTTGAAAATGGAACTCCTTGGCTTTGATGCAGTTAGTTTCATCGATTTGTCACTTGCTTTAACATTTAGGCGCCATTTTAAGTATTGCTTGTCTGCGGTGCCATGGGTTTTACTCGTTAAAATCGCAGTATGAATTTATTTTACCTTTTTTTTACGTAGAGGAATCCTCTTACGGACGATACCCTAAACCACTGGACTGTTCCAGCGGACCGCCGGCTTAGCGTGGGTCTGTGTGGGGCTCGCCCAGCACCTGATATTAGCGGCACTGGGAATACCCACTAAACCATCTCCGATTTCCCACTATGCCCATGACGGAGGTGACCCGGGATCTGCCGAAGCAAGCTCACCAAGCCTCCTCCGGGCAGCCCTCCCCAAAAACCAACCGAAGTCAGCCTCCGGGGAGAGCGCTAGGCGGACCGGCTGCGGTCGGTTCTGGAGGGGGCTCCAGAACCAGCCGCAGCCACAGACCGCAGCCGGTCCCGAAATGGGGCCCCCGGCACCACCCCAGAACCCGCCGAAGCAGGATCCAAAGTGGCCTTTAGCGCCCATGGACGTTGCCCAAAGGAAACCCAGGGCAACCCCAGACGTGACAAGTGCAATGCATGTGTGAGGGGCAGCCTTCCCCCCGCACACGCAGCCACGTCGAAGCCACCTGCCTTGCCCCACCCACCCGTCAGCGCCGGGAGGGATGCCGGAGGTGGCTCCCACTACAGAGAGCCCCCCCCCCCCCCCCATAAATTTATTTTACCTAGTTTTAAATGTAGTTTACTAGTTTAAATGAGCATCATTATACCTTACATAACAGCTGGGTGGCAGTTAGTTTAATGAAGCCTTGTCGTCGTCTCTTGACACCTCTCCAGTCATAAAGGATCGGAAATATCTTTGTGAACCTCGACCGCCTCCATAAACTAATTCTCTACCCATATGATCATACTCCACAAAATAATAATCTAGATAGATAATCTTCAAATCGTAATAATCATAGATAATCTTCTTTGTTATGTCCAGTACCTCTAGCACGAACACTTATAGATTTCGAATCGCTATCGTATCGAGTAGTTACGTTAGCTTTTGTGACGTTTCGAAATTTGAAAATGTTCGCGCTAGGGGTACAGAACCCATGTGAACCACTATTGGAAAACAGTCGAATATCAGAAATTCGTATGTGAGTTTATGAATCGAATCCGTTCTTCATTTTGACATCCACACCTATTATCTAGCTCAAAGTAATCATTATTAAGAATTTGTATTTGTATTTGTAATATATAACGGAATACATACATATATTTAATATCGTTCTCGATACAATATAATATTGATCCATGAATCTATAACTAGTGAAGAAGCAACGTCAGCGCACATTGCTTCCTCAGCTTAGTTGTCGTGTCTATTTTTAGAAGAAATAAAATGTAATGCAAAGACAATATTCCCACAAAGTTGTATCCAATTTCCTTGGCCATAAACAACGCTGATAAAGCAGGTGTAATCTTATCTGGTGAACGGGTTTGAAACAATAATGATTATATTCCTGTCGACAGTCCGTTTGCTGGAGTGGACGAAACATTTGTTCTGTTTCCAGGAAAACGCTTTAGAATCACAACTTTGTAAGTATAAAACGGCGGAACGGTACAGATCTATCAGAGCATCGACGACGTTAGAACCATTGTGATCCAAGTGACAATTTTTCCAACATAGCTATTTTGTCAATAATTATCAATTACTACTGTCTTCTTTCTTTCATACCATGCTGATCAAAGCGCTTTCTCGACAATGGGACATTCATCGCTATGATTATTACGCCTTCTTTTGGAGTTCTATTTTTGGATAAAAACCAATAAGATATTAAATAAAATGTTTCTGAAAAATAATGATTCCATATGAAGATTGTCTTATTATGAAGTCGGACCTCATAGTGGCTTATGGTAGCCTGGCACCACCCATCGGTATCGGACTTTGGAATATAGGAGGATCTTCATCCGACAAAGAGTCCGGAGCAGCGCAATCAAGAACATAGCATTCTTTGTAATTTTGTGTTAATCGAGTGGGTTCAACCCCTAACTTAGTAATTTTTCAAAGCCCTGGTCACCCTGGTTATATTCTAACTAAAAATACTGATAATATAAATGTGAAAGACACTCCGTTTATCTGTCTGTCTGCTACGTTTTCATTCCTGTGCCGCTGATAGATTACATCCTGGGTAATGCTTCTTTTTGGCGCAACTAAAGAAATCATCAGATACAAAAACAAACCTTCACTTTGTTTTGTTATAAAATATAGTGATGTTGTACAAATACTACCTACACTACATTCTGTTATTTAAAATTTATCGGAAACCAGACGTTATTTAAAATATTCTTAACATCTTGGTATATTATTATAATACTAGATATTTCGTTGATTGCGTTTAGAGAAAGTTTTTTGCAGTCATCGAAAGTTTTGAAATCTGCATTGCATTTAATTTTATTATCTAAGAAAATATAATTTACATTTTTATCATCTGCCTCCCTACATGGGAGAAACACATAAGGAGTTTCGGCCATAATAACCCCTCGCTGGCCCAATTTTATTATTTTTAGACATTCCTGGAAACAGTTAAACATTAATTTACTCCTAAAAGCTTCCAGTTTAGTACTGCTGTATTTTCCCTTAGACCTAAATATTACTGAAAAGACCGTACATAATATTATAAAATCTTATACAACGAATGCACAGGGTGTCGATGATATCTCTCTGAGTATGATTCTAATGACCTTGCGAGGCGAGGGCACAATATTGGTTTTGCTAGATTTTTCTCGAGCTCTTGATACTATTAACACCTCGCTCACATATTATGGTTTTGATAAAAATACTTGGAAATGGTATGGTACTAGTCGCAAACTGAAAACCAGCGTCATTGCTTCACATTGGTACCATGACATTAAGCTAAGTGGCTACAATTTTAGTTTCAGATGACTTATGTCTTATCTTATTGCTGTTTTGTTTTTCAGAAAAGTCGGTTCAGCTTGATAATTGTTTTTTTTTTGTATTTTGTGATATCTATGCACTAAATAAACATTTTTAATTTCATTTCATTGACATGAACGATCTACATGCTAGGTTTTATAAAAGTCGGTTCAGCGGTTTTGGAGTGAAAACGTAACAGACAGAAGATTTCTCATTTATAATATTAATATTATAGATTCTGATGTGTAGGTATCTGTATCTAAGATACGATTTGCGGCGTACTAACCAGTTTATTTACCTCTCGGCCAAGTAAAATGGCTCTAAATGTAGCCATAAAAGATTACTAAAACTCCTGTCTCCTCAATGATAAAAATTAAATTTTCTGATTTGTGGGTACTTCACAAAACAAAAACACTTGTTTAATCATATTACTAATTTATCTAGTTTTAAGAACAAAAGTGTACACAAACTTAATATTCCTTATTAATTTATCAAAGATTAGAAATCTATGAGACGTCGCCGATGAGCAACGACCGACACGCGATGCAGTGCACCAGCCGGACAAAAGCGTATTGGGCACACGTCGAAGGTTCCGTAGTAATGTCGAACTGAATCAACGCTATCTTTGGAGATAAGCAGCACCCTTGCAAACCTATTACACGTGACTTACCATGTATGCTTAAAATGCTATAAAGAGTTTACTTATCTATGCATTCAACATTTACCGCCATGTTGAAAAGAGCGGAAAAAAGTGGTTACCGTTGTGCCTGTTGTAAAAATCTAGAAAAAGCAAAAATTGTGAGTTACGATTTTACATAAATATAAAATCGTAAAATATTTTTCTACTCGAGTTCAGAGTGCTCAACCGGGAAAATATTTCACCTTACAGAATATATAGCAGCTAAGGTTTGAAGTTTTCTGTTCACAAAATGAGTAATCAAGTACGCCATAGGTCATTGAGGAAGGTTTATATTGGTAGCAGGAATCGTCTCCGATGCTGTCAAAATAACGCTTTTTCTAGATTTTTATAAGATGCACAACGGTAACCACTTGTTTTCCGCTCTTGTCAAATGCATGTTCTATGCAAAGGTCTTCAAAAGAATTGAAAATGCTGTATCATAAAAACATTAAAATAAACAAAATAAATGTGACAGTTTCAGTTTCAAACAAGGTCAACTTTTTAAAGTTTCGTAAGAAGGTAAGGGTTTGATATTAACTGTTATGGATGCGGATCCCTAAGAAAAATGCGTTCCTGAATTAATGCTTGGAAAATGTCGTCGGCAAATTGAAAAATAATTGTTTCTGTTTTATTACTGCGCGTTGTGCGGTAACGGGGATTGCTATCACCTCATTCATGTTTACGAGCTTTAGGATAACGCCTTCAGAGTCAAATCACGATACTTTTTAACCAACGTTCACATTGAAAAATTATTTTTGAAAAAATTACGATGTAACTACACGCATGTTTAAAATAATTGTGTCTGCTTAAAAGTTAGGGGTACATTTGTAAAATATCTAAACTACAAAAAATTGGCGTCCTAAGGAGCCCAACCCACGACCTTCACAATCAGGCTCCGATCACTGAGCTATCAAGGACTTGGGATAACCCTATGAACATTTCCTAGCACTTCTTTTATGCGTCATAAGCTTCGCCTACCTTCACAATAAAGACATTCAAACATTGATCAAAATGTTTATTTAAAATTAAGAAAATCGTAGTAAAAATGTTTGTTTTGTGATTATGATTATAAAGAAAGATTGATTGCGTGTCATCATGGAAGAATTTCAATATGTGAACGTACGTTAGAACATGACATCTTCTAACAATAACGATATTATAATGTTCAATGTTGGTAAGTAATATTCGCATACTTTGTGAACGCAGAATAGTTTGATCTCATTGGTTTATAATAACATTATGACAAAGTATCTTCCAATTTTATTTATATCGTTTTTAATTCGTTATGGCTTAGTACAAACAATATAAAAATGGGAAATTTTTGGGTATAATTGTTAAATGTTATCAATAAACTATAGTTTCATACTAAGTCTTTCCAATATTTTAATGACCCACACGTGCCTATGTCTGTGTGCTCAGGTGCGGATGGTACAAGGTTCGTGATCGGCCCAAACAAGCACAATTTCTATCCAATACAAATGTTTAGTCACGTTTTGTTGACATTGCTAATGTGTGTTTATGAATAGCAATTAACTATCAACTTTTGGTCGGGTTATAAAATTATATTTTGTAAATATTTAAAACTATTCTTAACATAATCTTTATTAAAAGTCTGCAATTCAAAATGCGAAACTTTCTTTACAGACGTAAATAGTAGGTATCTGCATAGATAATATACATAAATTATAATTTGAACGAGAAACTTAAATCCTAATAACTTTCGAAAGTAAAAGTGTCACAGCAAAAAATAAAATATTATAAAACTTTAGCTCTAAATTCGAAACATTGAAAAGTAATCTAAATGTCAATTAAACCACTAAACTTACCGAACGGCGTACAGTTAAACGAACGGGAGAATTCGCATTTGAGACTGTAAAATCTGGTGCAGATTCTCGACTAGAATCCAGTGTATATAATCGATTAGGAATAAGGACTCACCTGTTAGTGGTGGGTGATTAGAACACAGTATCACTGAACAAATAGCACAACACATACACTCCGCTCGCCGGTCGGTCACACTCGCGTGCGGCTGCGCGAAGAAACATGCGCGCGCGCCGGTCCCTCGCCCCGTTATGTGGAGAGCGCCGTCGAAAGCGGGCCGCGCGTTCTTGTCTCAAAGATTACATTTATTGTTCAGAACAGACTAATTCATTGACACATCCAAAAATAAAAAATAGGCTCGTTTTTCCGTCATACAGTAAGAGGGTAGTTTTACAAATATTCAACATTTAGATTTCATAAAACATGGTCAAGCAAGATCACTTGAACTGCGTCAGAGTCCCAGGAACACGTGTTTCCTTCTTACTTTTATATTGGATCCATCAAACGATCTTGAAAGAACGTAATGGTGAAGCATCTAAAGTAAGTTTTACGTTTTACTAACTTTCGCATATAACTGTACTTTCTGCTAATCATTTTAACCTTCCAAACCGTACTAGCCCAAAGGGCTCAGCAACATAAAGACTTCTTTGAAGATCGATTCTGCTGCACGCATCCAGCGGCTACATGCGACCTTCGATCAGCAAACCATCAATCCACGTAGCGTGGGCAGGGCACCGCTACGTCTTCCGATATTAGGTCACCATTGTAGAACCGCCCCAAAGGCCATCGGTTCTATGAGCCATTTGTCCTGTCCACTGCCACTTAAGCTTAGCAGTTCTGAATGTGAGCCCACATGTAATAAAAATAAAACTTTTGTGTCTGATATGTGGAGCTCGTGCCCTATATTGAGCTTGGATAATAACCTCATCTTTCGAGAAGGTAAAATATTTATTATAGGGGAGCTTCAACTCAAAAGTATGTCAATCTAACGGCCTGGCCACGAACTCACCGCACGCGCGTCCTGCGTGTCGCGTCTCGGCAACCACTGCGCGCTGTCTCGATGTCGGCCTCGCAGCGCGTCGTCGTCACCGCGCAGTGGTTTCCGAGTTCAATTTGTAATTTATTTGAAAGCAGTAGCGTTTTGAATAGACCATCAACTTACACACAGTACTGGGCCCCGATCGCGCTAATTTACAGCGTATTTACCAAAGCAAATCCAAAAACGTTCCGTTGAGCACAATTTGTATGGCGCCTTTTTGACCGCATTTAGATCTAAATACGTTACTATGGGAACCGTTATTTATGGAAACGTATTTTACGCTGTTCAACAAATATTTTATTATAAAATGTTTGTAATGTTAGCATAAGTTGCTTAGAGTACCAACTAAATCAAAAACGTTTGTTCGACAGCGGTAAATACGTTCGCATGGAAGATTCCTATAGCAAAATTTTTGTATCTTAAGTTTTCCAAGCCCGACATAGCAGACACAATTTATTTTATTTGTCTATGTCATACATTTATGACGTCTGGGCTTAGGTAAAGCTGTCAAAAGCAGCTCGATGTATAAACACAATTCAAAAAGTTTTATTTTAAAAATTTAAATGTAATATTAAATAAACATGAAAAAAAGCTATCTAATTGATTGCCGTTCAAATGTTTACCGCAATACAAAATGTGCGCAACTGTAACGTTTTTGGTTTTGCTTTTGTAAATATGTTGAAAATTAGCGTGATCGGGGCCCTCGTAAGTACGAAAGTTTTTACGCAACCTTTTAAAAACGCGTGGACAGCGCTCGTCTCATCTGCGTCTCATAATCTGTGGTCAGCGCAGGTTATCAATGAAGATGGGAGATGTTATCGACTGTCGATCGAGCGAAAGTGGAAGACATGGCCGCGGGGTAGGTTATGGTCCGTGGGTCCACTCGGCTGTACCATGTGACTCATTAGAAAATGTTGTATCTTTGGCAAATTTACATAAGTGTAGTCATAATCGGCCGGATATTAACTATAATAGAAGAATCAGGGGCCAGGAGTTAAGCCTTTTCCTTTTTTTATAGTGGCTCAAGATAGTTTTAAGTATTAATTAACTTACGGCATGCCTGATGGTAAGATCTTCCTGCTTTCCATAAAATTTAAGTGCCCAGTTTAAATGCTTTTCTAATCCTTCAAACATTTTATTATAATGTTTAAAATAAAATTAAGTATAGTCCTTTGGTATTACAAACGCAATGGGCTACGGTAGTCATGCTTATTGTATAAAAAATCATTATCATCAGATCTGTTCACTGAATCACCTGCAATATCTAAAATAGCAAACTTTCTTCAGCGCCGCTCCGTTGACATTACGCGATCGCTACGAGAGTAGACTACTATGTATTAATGTCTTAATATCGTTGGGTTACTACCATTTTGCATTCAAAACCCACTCCCAACGACCTTGAGATGCTTGCAGCATAGCAAGTGGAAGGAAGTGGGTACTACGGTGAATAATACGCGCAGAAAGTCAACTCTTCCATTGGTTGTTTCATATTATACTCGCGGACTCGCGGAATACTCTATTTCTTATTTAAGCATTAATAAGCAATTTTAGTTATAGACTTTACTGCCAATATGTGGGCCTTTTCTTAAAGTTTTAAAATAAAGCTTATTTATTCATGACTAGCTTCCACCCAGGTTTTTAGGTTTTAATGGTTGCTGACACTGACAATTAACTGATATTTTTTTTTTAATCATTATTGTAAATAATTATATTTTGTGTATATTTTATTAATATTGCTGATGTGTGATGTATTTAGTTTGAATATTTGAAATCTTTAATTTATGTGAATGGTTTAGATATAGGTAATGTTATGATTAATTATATAGGTAATATTAAAATATAATAAATAAGCTAAATTGATATGCAACAAAAAAAAAATATAATGTTTGTATGCCTCTTTAAGGGCTGAAATATGGTGATGCATATTTAAGTGACATACCAACTGTTTGACAATGAAACCTGTATTTCACAAATAAAGGACTGATTACTGATTACTGATTACCCGCGACTTCGTGCGTTATCCCATGGGAACGCGTACCCGATATACAACGTAGCCTAGTGCTATTCCAGATTATCTATCTATCTATCTTTGTGACAGATATCATCCAGATACGTTACAGAAAGAAAAGAAAAGGAGGACCTTGGTGGCTTAAGCGCCCACACTGTGACCAGCAGTGCGACGTATATAGATGATGATAATGATAAAGAAGAAGTTCCTATACATGCTGCAGAGGTATTACACGGCGAAGTCAGGTAATACATAATAAATGTACGACAACCAAATAATTTAATTAAAATTCTGCAAACAAGTGTACTTATTAACAGTGTATACTATTAATTTGTTATCTGTGTGCGTGGGATGCAAGATCAAAATTTTGTTTCTGAGCCTTTCTATTTCCTATAGTCTATATCCTGTCCGCCAAGCCAAGTGAATATTTATTCGAGCACCAAGGTCAACCGAGAGAAAATAATGTTAATCGAATAGAAAATTGGCTCCTTTACTCAAGAGAACTCTGTAGAAAGCTATTGTGGATTGTGATGAATTCACAAGGCATTGGATAAATTTATTATGAATATGAATCTGATAGCCAGGAGATACTAACTCTGCTTCGTTAATGAAAAATGTCCTATAACTTTCGTCTCAGTAGGGCTGGGTATACAAATTTTCCTAATTCATTCTGAGTGCATAAGTACACCCTGCGGAGGAAGTTTTGAAATTCGTCACAGAAACCCGTCAATCACGTCACGTCGTCAATGAGGCAGGATTCATAGCGTTCGTCACATAAACAGAAGTTCAGGTGTGAAACAAAACCACACCATCTTATCTTCAGATTAATGTAGTGCCTCGATATTGTTATTAGTACTCTTAATTATATCCCATGTTATAAACTTTTAAATTGTAATAATATTGACATGTGAATGTGAATATTTTGTATGGCTTCAATATTTGTGATGTATGTCGTTGAAGTCTTTTGTACTGCATATTTCAAGTACCAGATATGTTTGTTGAAAACGTAAATTCCATTGATTGTTCTTCGATTATGTAAATATAGCGTTATTTAAGGTTTATTGAACTAAAAAGTAGAATAAGAAAGGAAATTTGTTTGCTTTGATCGATACTAGGTATAAAGTCCTTTTAAAAATAAAACTGTTAAGTTGCGCTATTTTTTATTTTAAAATATTTTTTCTTATTTTTAATTTAACTGACGAAATTGAGAAAATCATATTTATATGACAAATGGTTGTTATTATGATTATTAATTTGTGTACCTCATTGTTTTTACAGCTTTTACTAATCGCTATTGTATGTATAATTTAATAGTCCTACGTTACAAACCGTAGTTATTGTACCTTTCAATAGCTAAGCGACATTTCGCGGTGACCGTCAATATGGTCCTTAACCAAAATAATATTATATGCGTAGGCGACTCTCGGACAAACCCACAAATGTATTTTAACACAGAAATATCTTTATTGGTAACATTAATGTAATATACCGTCAGGCAAGAAATTGGAGTCTTAGCTTTAATTGTATCTGAATACAATTCAAATTAAAAAGAACTTCATCATCATCATCATCACATGAGGAGACTGAGGAGTAGGAGTACTAACTCATAAAAAAATGTGTGCTATCTAAACATTACTCAAAAGTTAAAGTTTTATTGATAGACATGAAGAAAGATCATAATTTCGACATAAAAACGTCTAATTTGAATGATAAATTTATATTAAATTTATCTTCTTTCTCTTTGTTTCTATTTCAAAACATAGCATTTTTGTATTAATTATTTCTGTATAATATTTTTATCACACCAAGTAATAGTACCGATTGCATTAAATTAAATTAATAGTTAAATGAAGTATTTTCTCTTTCATTTGATTAGATTAATTTTCTTTTGGAGTTATAGCTTTTCATGTGAGTATGAGTTTGTACTAAAAGCTGTCGTTTTTGTTGTTTTTGTTTTTGTTCTATAAGCTGTCGTTTCTCTGTTTTGTTTTCCAATAAATAAAAATATCGTTCTAATATTAAAGCCGAATATGACCCTCATCTTCATTTCCAATATCTCTGCAGACCGTACACGTGAAGATGATAGGGAGAACAGTAATACGACCGTGTGAGTAGAAAGCGTAAAATCTCTGATTTAGCATAATATTATGTTAAATTTGTTACAAAACATTAAAATGTTAAAACAGTGTAATTACTGGGCATGGACGGCATCTCATCTTAGGCCTCAGGATGACTACGCACTTGCAATATCAAGTAATTTTCCCTTGTTATTGCAGGTGTCTATAGGCGGCGGTAACCGCTTACCATTACCATCAGGTGGGCCGTCAGCTTGTTTGTCATCTAGTAGTATAAAAAAAAGCAACGATGAGTAACTAAACTTTTTAGGCGCGCTGGTATAGGACCTTTCGTCCTGTATACCACCTCGCCAGCGTCCAATAGGATTTTTTTTGTGTGGTTGGATCTGATGTGAAAATACTTTGTAGATTTCACACCATTTTATTGAAAATAATATGCAATTTATAAAAATAGACTTTATAGGTTCATCTCAATTCTAGCGGTACAGACCTACCATGAGAAAAACACATGAGGAGGTTTGTGCCTATTATGCCCCCTTATTCTCAACTGTCGGATCACGGATTCGATTCGAAAAGTCACATGCCGTCTCGCTTTGACGCAGCACGATAAAAAGTGACAGGTATAGAGTTTCCGAAATTCGAATTCTTTCCGACAGTTGAGAATAAGGGGGCAGGACTCTTCTTACCGCTTTACATCAGGTAATGTTGAGTCATATGCCGTGCTCTTTAAAAAAAACAACTGGTGCATTCTAGAACACGGATGAGATCGAGATTACATTTTTTACTGACCCATCCAGCATCAACCACGGCGAAGCTTGCTTTGTTTCCACACAACGCCAGCGAGCGGCTTGAGCCGTATAAATAGCAAATAATATGAAAACGTAGAACGAGACATTATTCAACATTGCGAAAACTCCGCGGGAAAAAAACAATTTGTTGAACAAGTGGGCAAAGTTATTTCTTGTTGCGAGTTTGATTAGATCACGGACTACCAGCGAAGTCGTGAGCAAAATCCGACTTTTCTGTGAGTGCTTTTCACCGAAAGCACCGTTTTCGTGCTTGAGAGTGAACAAGATGTTCGCCCCTGCTCCCAACTCCCCATAGGAAGTTTATCAATGAGCTCAGTTGTTTTTGCTAAAAGAATAAACAACATTCTTAACATCTGTTCAATAAATTCAAGATATCATTTTAATATTATTATTTCTGGTGTACCCGCCCACGTTTCTGAATCTTAACTATTCGTAGGCTAATAAGGAAACCTGCGCAATGTCACATGAGTACGTAATAAGGACTAGGTTTAGTGTTATACGATTAAAGTGTCACCTTTGGATGTTTATTTAGACTTTATTATATATTTGGTAAGTGTATATAGGGAAGACTTTAACAGGTATAAAGAAAATAATCATAACTTTACTAGCAACGCCAAAATTAAATAACAGCGTTAATCATAATTAAATAAAATTTAGTTAAAACGCTATTAAATCTATTTTTAGTTATTTTTAAGAGTAAGAGATTTATTAGTTAAATAATAATAACATAACATGATATTTTATTTCAAAATCAAATAAAACTTATGTACTTATACTATTATATAGTAGAGTATATAACCGATTGGTTTTGACGAGTATCTTTTGACGAGTTTTTGTAAAGTAAATAAATAAATAAATTTATACTCGTAAAAGTGAGCCTAAGTTAACATTATGGACTAATTATTTATGGTGTTAAGTACACAAGCAAAATGATTTTAGACGAAATTAAAAAACAAACTTTTCTTATTCTATTCGATTTTCCGTTCATGTTGCCATAAATATTGTTGACTAAGGTAGGAACAACAACGGTTTATAAAAGCTTTTATTTAACTTGCTAATGTTCTGGTGGAATCTTGCTACTCGACCCATCTAGTAGGTATATAAAAATATAAAATTAAAAATTTTAAGTAACCCCCGGCCTCATTAATCAATCACCTATCTGACACCATCTCATTGAGACTATTCATAAGAGCCCAAACACAATATATCAGCTGTAAGTTTCTGAAGAATTTAGCATCTCGCAGACTCTTCCGCCTTTTCCCTTGCTGTCCCCGACATTTTGGTCCTTCAAAATGTCGGGAACAGCAAGGGAAAAGGCGGATTTGAGGAGGAAAAGGTATATTAATGAACTTATAAAAACAGAGCAATATTGTAATGTAAGACAGAAGACGTAAAGCAGAAGTGACAAGAATAGAGTTAGGAGTAAAGACATAGACAATATAAAACTAATCTACAATACGGTGGAGGTCTGTCCTTGACATGGGGTCCTATCCCATCAAAAAGTCTGCGAGATGCTAAAGGAAAGGAAAATAGGATCATCTCAAGGTTAGTATGTCATGGGAATGTCACCGAAGTGACAATAAACGAGATTTCAATTCAATCGGATCTGTGAAAGTTAGTAATAGTAGATTATTAACCAAGGAGATAAAGCAGTGTCTTCTGTCGCGGGTGACGATTTAAATCGCGAGCGTAACGAAGGACTCGAGGTTTACTCCCGAGCGTAGCGAGGATGTTAAAAACTTAAATCACAAGCGAAGCGAGGGATTTAAGACGAGTCCTGAGTGTAGCGAGGGATTTAAGTTCGCCTAAGACTAAGACAGCTTTATCACCGAGGAAAATACTCTATTTTTCGTACCATTCGCGAAAAAATTAACACATTAATAATATGAGATAAGCATTTATTTAAAATAATGACAATTGAAAGTAAAAGTTAACATTCGAAACATTGGTCCAATCATTGATAGATAGAGTTATATTTTTGTGCGTATTCCTTTTTCAAAAAGATGTATACTTAATGCTTTATATACAACCTCAATGGTGTAAACACAGATGTTAGTTCAGTATAAATTTCGGTAAGTATTCCAAATTTAAATCACATTCTCCCCCTAGAGGATGAATGAAATTCAGTACAATTTTCTTTCCCTGTTTTTAACAGATTAAAAATGACTATTGTTATGTTCGCTTTTTGTGGCATAGAATGTCACTTTTTTGAGCAAGTGGTACGAAAAACCCTTTTATCATGTAGAACTAAAATACTTAACGCTAAAAGCCTAAACAGATCTTTATAAATTATAACTAAGAACCATCCTAGTCACGTCAGCTTTCAAACAAAAAAATCGAATCAAAATTGATCCAATTGTTTAGGAGCTACGAGGCCACAGACAAAGATACACAGAAAGACACGTCAAACTTATAATACCCCTCTGTTTTCGTCGGGGGTTAAGAATAAGGTAAGGTGACAGCGGGAAAGTCTGTCTATGGGGCAAGTTCGCATAGGCAGCCAGAAGGCATTCTACGATTCAGTCGGTAATACAACATCTCACCAATGAGAAGAAAATGAATCATGAAATGCATGTATTTCATGAAAATCAAATTGCACAAATGGCTGCCTATGGACGTGCCCCAAAGACGGACTACCCCGCTGTCAAAAGTGTTACAGTAACTTAATAAGCATAGCTCAACGATTGTATGTGTTAATCACTATATTCACGGTTCAATTGTAAAGAAAGAGCAATAAATCGAAACATACTATTTTTTTCACCCGCACCTATTATCTAGCCTAAAGTAAGCATCATTAAGAGCTTGTGTTATGGATACTAGATAACGGAGAAATAATGATAATAATATATATATGTATGTATGAATATTAGAAATACAATAAATAAACATAAAAACATACATGACTCGTAAACAAATGCTCGTACTCATCATACAAACGTTTGCTCCTAGCGGGATTCGAACCCGGGACCTCTTGATCGAGTAGCTTGTATGGCAAAGCAAGTGCTACAGACATTGTATCCAGTCGCTAAAATTGACAGTGACATTTAGTGACACTAATACATGTTAGAATCTATCAAAATGCCCCGTATCAAGTTATGTTACGACTATTAGGCGACAATATCGCAATGTGAAAATTCTTTGATGGCAAATCCTAATTTGAAATGACTATTTCTCCTAATTTAAGAACATTAGGACCTCTTTGTAATAACCGTAATACTTTAACGAATCTCTGTTTCCATTTTTTGCTTTAGTTACAGGGCCCACACTGTATAACTTGCCAGTATTTCGAGACAAAACTACAATATTAATTATGTGATCACTAAAGCCAATTATGGCTTATCTAATAAAAAATGATGTCATGTATCTAGCTGTCTTAATCTTCCACATTGTTTTGATTACAATGTAGAAAGAAAAAAACGTAGTAAATTCCAGAAACGCTCCCGCGTCATTAAAGCAACTTTGTAAAAGTCTCTAATTACTAACATTTAATGCTTTTTAAAAAACATAGAAGATCTCTGATGACTCGCCATTACTAATTTCTTCGAAACAGTTTCTGTGTTATAGTTAAAACCGAACTAATAGAAAAATAAATATTTTCAGAAATACTGTTCGTGTGATTTCAACCAACATTAATTTCAGGTAAAAAAAGTAGAAGGTTCATTCGACAAGTCGTTTTATCGTTTTCAAATTTATAAAATTTTAAATGAATAAAATAGGGTTTTTATTTCATAAATACAAAGTTTATAACTCATAAAGAAATATTTCAAAAGAAATAGTATGTCTATATGTATGTTTAATATGTTGCGGCGCAACGTCTAAAAACGCTCCATAGTAAATCTACGGAACAGGTGACATCGCAATGTTCTCATATTATACTAAGAAATACTGACAAAATTAATAATAACTATGTAATAAGTATGTTTTTATTAATATTGTCAAAATGATAGTTGTTTGAATTGATGTCAGCAATCTAATATCATTCACATTTTTGATAAATTTTGAAAAAAGACCAATATTTATAATTAACAAAACAGTACAACTTCTACAATATTTCATATCGTTTAAGTTTGAATTGTTGTTATGGTTAACAGTGGCGCATATTTTTCGAATTAGTGAAAAATAGCCATATTCAAACTTAGGCAACATCCCAATTATTATAAAAAAGTTGGATGTTATTTGAATATTACTACATGGTATCAATTAATTATTACAGATTACTGGAAGTCCGAAATAAAATTAAAGGGGTTGGTTGTGTTCCTTGTCAACAGTTACAGACTAAAACATCGACTTCCCACTACCCCAGAATTTAAAACTTTTGGAATTCAGTAACAGCCGACTTTATGGCTCTACAATACATTTAGTATCTATTAATTTGGTTATAAGAAATGATGAATCTGATACAGTTTTATATTCAGTAGTGCGTATTAAATATAAAAAATTATTTTAATTTTTAATAAGTACTTAATGTATAAAATTCATTAATCACAGTTAGTGCTGTTCTTACCTCAAACTGACCAATAAACAAAGATGTAAGTGTAGTGTATGAAAACAAAATACTTAATTTAATTTTTACCATTGTTTTAAATGTTTGAAAAATATATTTGACGACCAGCTGGCAGAGTGGTCTATACCCCTTGCTATACAGGCTGCTTAGTCAGGGGTCCCGGGTTCGAATCCCCGTGGGAGCAAATGTTTGTATGATGAGTACGATCATTTGTTCATGAGTCATGGGTGTTTATATGTTTATTTTGTATATTTGTATTTTTTTATACATATTATCATTAATATTTTTCTGTTATCTAGTTTCCATAACACAAGCTCTTAATGATGCTTCCTTTGAGCTTGATAATAGGTGTGAGTGTATGAATATTATTATTATTATATTATCTTGAAAAAAGATCTCAAAATATTTTATAACAAAAATAAAGTCTCTAAATCTAAAGTCCTTGGTAGCTCAGATAGTTACTGCAGTCACCGGGACTGTGAAAGGTCGCGGGTTCGATTCCCGCCCAAAGACGTAGATATTTTTTTTCTAGTTTAGATGTTTTGTTTATTTTATTGCAACTAATTGCAAGTAAATATAACTGACAGTTAAACAAGTCAAGCATCTTTAAGTGTCAACTGTATCCATATGCTGTTGATAGGTTCCGGAATATTATTTGAGGATGGTATGTAAATTAGACACCGTTGCCTTTTAATTTAACTACCATTCTAATAAATGATTTTTATAAACCAAATTAAAAAAGAGTACTTTAGTATTACTTCCTGTGTTTTCAGAATCAATTTTAAGACATAGATACCTACATAACATATAAAGGTATATCCAGTCTTACATCATAACCTGTTTCTTATGCACCAATGTTGACAGGTTACCCCTGCTCCAGGCACAACCCTACCTCGATGAGCTTTGGCGACCTTACTCACCGCATCATACAACTAGATGGCTAACAAGCTAGCGGCCCACCTGTGTGGTTAAAGTCGCCTATGACACCTGCAATAAGAAGGAAAAAATCATTTGGTACTGCAGGTGCGATCATCCTGAGGCCTATGATGAAATGCCGTCTATGTCAAGTAATTACACTAGCTAACTTTCCCTTCAATCCAAAACACAGCGAACTGTTTCAGGTCTGAAATAAAAAAGGCGGTGGTAACTATTCAGACGACCCGACATACAGGCCTACCACCTAGTGTTTATAAGGAAAAAATCACGTGGCTATGCAGGTGCGTTGTCATCCTGAGGCTTAAGATGAAATGCCTTCCATCCTCAATAATTACACTGGCTAACTTTCCTTTCAATACGATTCTATCTTATCTTCTTTCTCCCTATGTCCCTAGACACATCAACTTTATCCCTTCTCTTGTATTATTTATGTCACTCTGTTTGTTAATGTTCGTTCGGGTTACCTTAGCCTACCTTCCCCCTTCCTACTCAGGATCACGCGTGCCGGTCTTCGAAGACCTCGACATTTCGCACAAAGAAGTTTAGTAGCTCGTTTCTCTCTTGAGGGAACACATATGCTGGAAAAAAATCCAAGTTTTGGAAAACTTGTTTTTTTTTGCCAGCATAATTATGTGTTCTCCCTCTTCCTATGAGGTTTCCTTCAGAGAAGGCAACTAATAGGCCGGTAAGATGGAGGCGGCTAGAATGTGCAGTGTGTTCAAGGTGTGTTAGCTGTCTTCGCATATGGACTCTTCGTACCGCTTACCATCAGCTGTTGAGTTCTAAGTCGTTTATAAAAAGCGATAATAGGTATAGCCTTTTTCGTTTTTAGAGTTATGTACCCAAAGAGTAAAACGGGATCTTATTACTAAGACACCGCTGTCCGTCGGCTCGTCTGTTACCAGGCTACAACTCATGAACCGTGATAGTTAGACAGTTGAAATTTTCACAGATGAAGTACTTCTGTTACTGCTATACTAATAAACAAAATAAACTTAATATTCTAATAAACTAATCATAGGGGGCTCCCATACAACAAAGGTGATGTTTTTGCTCGATATTGATAACGGCAACAGGTGACGCTTGTTAATAGATAATGGTACGTAACCCTTCGTGCGCGAGTCCGACTCGCACTTGGCCGGTTTTTTTCTCTCCAAACAAAACTCTAGCAAAATCTCACTTAATTACAACATGAAACGTGAAACAGAAGCAGTTTTTAATTGGAACGCACCACAAACAACCATAAATCTGATCAGGACGCAAATACTTTTTGCCTTTAAAAATCTCCATCCCGTATTCATAACTCTGCGCGCCAGCCGAGGCGTGTTTATGCAACGGCGCGAACAAAGGCACCAGATTATCTGTGTTCCTGTAAACGACCGAATTAAATAGTTAAAAGAGCCAGGAATCCTATGGAGTCCCGAAGGAATGCCCGCTACGACGAGAACGGCGAACTCGCGTTGCTGCCTGCTGTTTTTATTACCACAAGATTTTCTTTAAAATTTTGGACCAAGAAAGTTATAATAAGGCGTTGTTTTCATCTATGCATATAGTATTTACGTAGAGAAGGTTATGTAAAAGGAGCTTTTTAATTTTTCTTGATGTTCAATTTAACACTCAAGACAATTGCCAAAACAAAGAAACAGGAAAAGAAAAACAGAAGATACACAACAGAAAAATTAAACACGTCATCAAGTTTGATTATTACAAGTTGGAACCAAAGTTGTCGCATACGGTTTCATAGAATCTTCCTCTCGCGTACTCAGGTTATTATGGAATGAGCTCCCTGCAGAGGTTTTCTCAAACAAGTATAATATGGCTTCAACTATTATCTAATCTGTGATATGGCGTTCAACAGATCTTATTCAAATAGACATTGTTCTGAAATCTCTAAGATGAAAGGTTTTTCAATTATTGACCTAAGAAATGAACATGATAAATGTAATTTAATTTAAATTTCTGCTATCCTTTTCGTGGGAAAAGGGTGAAGAATATTTTGTAATATGCTTAAGTAATTTGTTGGTTCATGGTTCAGAAGCATCAATCTCATAATCTGTTCTACTAGTATTCAGTATCGCAACTTCACCGCGAGTGCGAATTCTATAATTTTACGCTAACTCCCTAGATTGCGTCGTTCTACTATCGAGCGATCTCGCGTCGCCGCGCCGTCCTCTCCCGTCAGGAATATTCTATCGCGCATGCTAATTGGGACCAGCGCTGGTCCCGCATTTTTAGAATAGCCCCCCAACGTGTCTATTATTTACCTCGCTCTGTTCGGCGCTAATGATCGCGAATGAGCTGTGTGTGTGATAATCAGATTGTTGCCTAGTATCGTTTTATTTGAATATGACTTCTTTAGAGATGTTGTTGGGAGTGAATAACCGTCAGTACCTATTCTGTTAAGGAATTTTGAAATTACTTTTCCTGTAGGAGTTGGTTTGTACTGCTTATTGCCATGCTCTTCTGAAACGATGCAACCCGCAATAAGCCAGCGCCCTAAACTCCTGACAAATTCCTACCATGTTGAAAAGCCCAGGACAGGGCGTCACAAAAGCTGCTATAATGAAGATTTTGAAAAGAAACTCGTCACTTCGATGTCACATCGAGGATTTTCCATAAATACTGAGAAATTGTTATCAAGTGAGTGGTGCAAGGAAATCGGAATATTTTTCAGATGATTATCGTCCTTTACTCCGAAATCGGATGTCGTGATGTAGCAGGCTATGAGTAAAACACATATAAATTACCACAAGCCACCACAATAGCTGACTACATTATTAATGAACGGTGGTTATCAGACAAAAAATAGCCCAAAGTTTCTACAAAACACAAAACCTCTCATTATATATAGGTAGGTAGGTAGTAGTTAGGTATAATGAGTTGTTTCATAAAAGCTCTATAGGTTATATTTTTGTTCCGCTCGAAACAAGATCATTACCAAATGCAAAATAGAGTAGGTACCTACTTACCTACAGTTTATAAAACCATAATTAGCAAAAGCAAAACGCAAAAATTTAATTTGTAACTTTCTTATTTCCCGCCTGGCGATAAATAAAAGCCAGTTCTCAGCTATATTTCCGCAAGCGAAAATAATTTATCTAAAACACTACCATTACTCAGAGAGTTCCATTCAACAGGGCTCCTAACAAAGCATCTATCGCGCAGGAGCAACAAAACACAACAAAAGATTTATGAAGCGCGATTTTCCATTAGCCCGCACGGAGCCCGCCAATTTAATTAGCCGATCACACGGAAGGATGCAATAACAAAACGCAAACGGACTTTTGGTAAAGTGTTTCTTCCTTTTGTCGACAGCATTTTATTGGTTGGTTTATTCTCTGGAAACACTGTAGCCAGTAATTTACCTATAATTAAACGGAAAAATATTTTTATTGGCTATTGATAACTATAAGAGACCATCTTCTGCAAAAATGGGTTGAGTGACGATTTGAGAGGACACGCAGGCCACAATATTTAGGATAACGAAGACCCAAAATAGTACCTTATGGAAGAAATCGGGAGGGACCTGTGTGAATAAATGGAGCCAAAGAGGGTGAAGAAAATGAATAGAATGATTTTCAGATAACTATAAAATTTTCAGTCAATTATATTTTTTTATATGTGTAAGGAGGAGCTCGATGGCGTAGTGGTTTGAGCGTCTAGTCTCGATTACGAAAACAAAGCAGCTTTCGCCATGCTCGGTTCCGGAATGGGTCAATCAAATTTATAATCTCAAGCTCCTTCGTGCTTCAGAAGACACGGTAAGGCGATACATTGAAAAAATCGCACTTTTATATGTAATGTCAAGTCGCTGAAAAATCTTACGGATCTTAAAATTAGATATACATTACTTGATATCTTTATCTAAACAGGTGTAGACCCAAAACACAATTAAAGAATTCAGCCTCGATACATTTTATTTCCGAAAAGACCTCTTAAAAATAAAAATAAATACTTCAGATTATTGACGATAATTTGTATTCATTATATCTTTATTATTCACAATCGTGTAGAAGCGGTTTTTGTAATCCTTATAGTTAAGTTTTAATAAAATAATTTGTGTATTTTCGCTAACTTTACACGCGCGATCTCTATTTTGTCTTTTCTCCTGTTGAGTCAGTCATATCTCTATACCTATCTATCTGTCTCGGGCGAGACAACGATTCGATAGATCGCCCTAAGCCGTTGGTCCCGGTTGTTCCTGTAATCGCTTTAACCCACCAACCCGCATTGGGCCAGCGTGGTGGTGTTATGGCCCAAACTCCTCATGTGTTTCTCCCGTGTAGGAAGGCCTGTGCCCAGCAGTGGGGCGTATAAAGGCTGGTGATGATATTTGCAGGGGTATTGCCTCTAAAAGGATTTAAAAAGGACTACGGATTTCTCGAATGGACAGGACGAATGGTCGAATGGAATGGACGGAGGTTTTCTCGAATGAGTACAGCATGGGGTTCTTCAAAAAAGGCGTGAAAAGGTTTTTACAGGGTCGGCAACGCGCAAGTGACACCCCTGGTGTTGCAAGCGTCCATAGGCTACGGTAACCGCTTACCATCAGGTGGGCCGTATGCTTGATTGCCACCTTAGTGGTATAAAAAAAAACTACGGATTGCTTGATCTACCTATAGTTTGTTTATTTTACTAAAAATCATTAGTTATTCGCAATTTTCACTTAATTTAGTTAATATAATCAGCACATACGTGTGTAAAAATAGGCTAAATGCTTTAAAATTCAATTTTTGTCTATTTTAGAAACGTCAAATTATATCAACGGCCAGCTATCCTTTTCCGGTCGGATTGTAATCAAAGAATAGCGCTGAACTTAGATTTAATAATTGATCATAAATCATAAAATTCATATCATAACAACAACTAACAGTAAACTTATTTACAATCAATTAATAGTTTATTTAATTCATCGGCCACGACTATCGTATATCGTAATGTTTCACTGATTCCGCTAATCGTCGGCGCGCATCGTTAGCGCGATCGTCCGCCCATTCGGCTGCGCGCGCGCACCACTCTCGCAATTAAGAGGCTGATAAACGCCAACGACCTTGAGAAAATGAATTTCGAGGCCCCGCCCACTAATATTTCCGATAACGTGGCTCCACAATACTACACCGACAAGCCGCGTAACTACTACAACCTCAAAAGCGCTAACTTAAAAAAATGCCACTAGATGGCGTGCTCCACGTGCTTTATTCCATAGACCATTATAAAAATAGAAATGAACAATAAAAAACTTAACACTTTTATAAAAAATATATGTGGTATTTTTAAATTAATGGTTAATATTTTACACGGTCAATATACTTATTTATACTAACAAATTTTACTAAAGAACCTATTATGAAATCGAAACATGAAAATCAGGGATGCAATTACAAAAGACAAATCATAATAGTTTTGACATACGTATTTTCATGTCAGCTGTTCTATAAATTAGAGATTGACTTGAATAAATTTTGGTTTTGAAACGCCTTGTAAATTTTTAAGTGCATGGATAGCCCAATCCGACACTATGAGAAATAGCGAAAAGTACTCAAAGGCTCTCGAAAACGTAAAAGAAAAACTAAACTGCATCATTGGATGTTTACAAAATATTCCTAGCCAGGAATCAAAACTATTGTTTAAAAAAAACTCACATGGTGTATTACACCATTCGATTAGATTCCAAATTACAAAATTCAAGTTTCAAGTAGGTTTTGCTTTTATAAATTATGCTACAAAGCACGAAGCAGTATGCAAAAAGTTACTAGTAATCAACGAAACGTCGAACCAAATGTAAATTATTGGCACGATATTCTTAATTTTTGATTTTAACATCATTATAAATGTTTGAAAAATTACTTAGTAATTAAAATAAAATAAAACTAGAAAAATTTCACGTCCTGAGGCAGGAATCGAACCCGCGACCTTTCGCAATCCGGGCGACTGCTCTGACCACTGAGCCACCCAGGACTTGGGATATCCCTGTGAAATTCTTCTAGTCTATCTTGTATTTGCGTTTATGAGCTAACGTCCACCCTACAATGTCGAAATATTCTATTTCAACATCCGAAACGAGTATTTTTACAAATACCGACGATTCGGTTAAGTTGGGTTAGTGCTTTCAAATATTCTTAATTTTTGATTTCAACATTATTATAAATGTTTGAAAAATTACTTAGTTTTTTTTTTTTTTTATACAACTAGATGACAAACAAGCTGACGGCCCACCTGGTGGTAAGCGGTTACCGCCGCCTATAGACACCTGCAATAACAAGGAAAAGCACTTGATATTGCAGGTGCGTTGTCATCCTGAGGCCTAAGATGAAATGCCGTTCATGCCCAGTAATTACACTGGCTACCTTTCCCTTCAATCCGAAACACAGCGAACTGTTTCACGGCTGAAATAAGAAAGGCGGTGGTACCTACCCAGGCGACCCTACATATGGGTCTACCACCTAGTTAGTAATTAAAATAGAATAAAACTAGAAAAAATTCACGTCCTGAGGCAGGAATCGAACCCGCGACCTTTCGCAATCCGGGCGACTGCTCTGACCACTGAGCCACCCAGGACTTGGGATATCCCTGTGAAATTCTTCTAGTCTATCTTGTATTTGCGTTTATGAGCTAACGTCCACCCTACAATGTCGAAATATTCTATTTCAACATCCGAAACGAGTATTTTTACAAATACCGACGATTCGGTTAAGTTGGGTTAATGCTTTCAAATATTCTTAATTTTTGATTTCAACATTATTATAAATGTTTGAAAAATTACTTAGTAATTAAAATAGAATAAAACTAGAAAAATTTCACGTCCTGAGGCAGGAATCGAACCCGCGACCTTTCGCAATCCGGGCGACTGCTCTGACCACTGAGCCACCCAGGACTCGGGATATCCCTGTGAAATTCTTCTAGTCTATCTTGTCTGTTGTAGTTGTTGTATTGGCACGATGTTATTAAAACGTAAAGTGGATTACTCGCACTTGTTTACATTTTATTTCTTTTTCACTGTGGCCTTTAACATTACTTTAAAACATGTAGCAGTTTATAAAAATCCAACATTTCCCTTCCGTTTTCCATATGTAATATCTTCCCGGAATTTATTGTTCCTTGTATACCGCGATACTATCGAATCGTGTAATGATAGTGTTTTTTTTTTCAAAATCAACGGGTTCTATTTCTACCTTAATTTTTGATTTCTCAAAAATCTAATGCTGCACTTTTAGTTTTTATCGAAATCGGTCCCGATACTCTTTTGAGTACTTTTCGCTATTTCTATTTGGAGTTCGGAATCCATAATAGATTATTTTTTTATCTAAATCGTTTAAGCAGCTTAAGTGTTAAAATGTAACACACAGAAAGACACAGTTACTTTCGCAATTATAAGAGTATGGATGTGTCATCTCATCACAGTAAAAATAATGTCAGTTCGAAGTAATAGAAAGATTTATCAAGTAAGTATTTATTTTTTTAAGTTAAGAGCGTTTACGCTGCAAGGCTTTCAATACAAACTTAATTTTTTAACAAAAAGTGAATGCCTGAATGTGCTGAATGTGAAGAGAATGTGAAATTATTACTTCAATGTCGGAAATGTATTAATGATATAGAACTGACTATAACAGCTTTTTAGTCATCACATGAATGCGATGATTGATGATATATTAAAATGTGTGCTGTTTAATATTTATTCATGTTTCGATACAGAGTTTTCTCGATAAAATAATAATAATATTATGAAATATACTTTCTATGAAACGTATGAAACTTTATTCGATTGTATCAAACAGTAATGATTGGTTATTATGTTAATCAAGAAATTTAGTTATTAAAATTCTGAAATAGTAATCTTTGAAATGATATACGAAATTGAAAAATTATGTGTTTTAATAAATACTCATCTGAAACAGTCTAGAGTATATTGAAATTTGGAACATGTTAGATTTTTTTATAGACTTCTTTCTGTAGGGTAGGTATGTGATTATCTTTATTTATGTGCCAGCGTTCATGTTATATTTACCTCAAGATCCGAAGATCTGATACGGATTTTTTTCATTTATTGAAGACTATATGTTTCGGTGGCATAGTAGATTGAACTCTCTGGTTTCAACTAAAACAAAGCATCTTTCGCCATGGTCGATCCCGGGATGGGTCACCGTCACCAACTTGCACTGGGCTGGCGTGGTAGTGTTATTGCCCAAATTAATCATGTGTATCATGTGTTTCTTCCATGTAGGAAGGCTTATTTAACGTATACAGGCTAGTGATGATGATAAACAGTGTTACAGTATGTTTAAGCTAAACAATACAAATAATAAATAGTACATTTAAATGTAATCCTAACAACATTACCCACAGATTAGGTAAATTAACAAAAATTATAATAAACATGAATTGGGATGTTGCCTAAGTTTAAAATTGGCACTATTTTTCACAAAATCGGTAAATATGTGCTACCACTACCCATAAAAACAATTCAAACTTAAAAGATATGAAATATTTTTAAAATTGTACCCATTTCGAAATAAAAATTAGACATTTATTTTCAAAATTTATCAAAAATGATAATGTAATTAGATTGCTGCCATCAATTAAAGATACTATTATAATGACAACTATTAATAAAAACATACTTAATACATAGTTATTATTAATTTTGTCAGTATGCCCATACATTTCTTAGTAATATGGGAACATGTCACGTCACCTGTTCCGTAGATTTTCTATGGAGCCTTTTTGGATGTTGCGCCGCAACATATCAACATGCCACTATATCTGTGAAAGTATTGATCTTAGACATACTATTTCTTTTGCAATATTTCTTTATGGTTATAAACTTCTTATTTATGAAATAAAAAAAAGTTGTCAACCACCCTATTGCTGAGAGCTAATTTGTGCTACAATAATATAGTGGAAAGAGGACATATTTGAATCATGCATAGTTTGCCGGTACAAAAGTTGAAATATATAATACTCAACACCGTGGACTGGAATGGACAATTATTTATTTATTTTATTTTATTTATTTTATTTATTTAGGACAACAAACAACTGTACAGTAAATTCACTAATTGATACATGTATTTTCATGGTTGTAGATGTACAATCAGCACCGTTATCCACATTTAGTTATATATTAGTGTGATTGATGCAATATTAAGAGACACTTCACCAGGACAAAATTTTGAAACAAAAAGTAGAATTAAATATTACTCAGTGATTCTAAGAGGTGCCTTTTGAAAACATATGGAGACATACCATAAATATCTAAATCTAAATTACAAAATAAATCATTAAATGAATGCATAATTCGCCTAAGTGGTGGTAATGAAAAATAAATACTCATTGTCCTCGATCACTTCCCCTATTAAGTTTAACAATATCAGCAATGGATCGTATTGCCATAACTGGCGAAGTCTCACTAGCACGCACAAGTATGCTCCCGTGTTTGATCCAAACAAATTTAAATCCATTATTCCTGGCAGCTTCGCGTGTTTCTCGAAATAATTGTTTGTTTTTTAGTGTTAGATGTTCATTAACTGAAATGAACACCGTTCTACAATTTTTTACCTATTTTTCAGTAAGCTGTGTATAGACCTGGCCTGGACTACATACATTTTTGAAACACTTCTGTTATAGCATATGATAAAAGTTCTGGTTTTAAAATTTACATATAAAATAACCTTTAAGCCTAGGCTAGGCTTAAGCTAATTTAGTGTTGTATGCATTTAATAATCTAAAATTAACTGTGCCTGTTGTTCTTCATGAATCACATTTTGTAACCGAAAAAATAATATTAAAAAGAACAGAAACGAACCATTCGATATCTTGATTATTTTTAACACTGCCGGGTCTGACAATTACGTAGGTCTATGAAATAAACCAAACTTATTTTATGGTTCTATATAAAAACTTTGTTGAAATTTATCTTTGTATTATGTAATACATATAAATACATAAGTTTTTTTTTACTTTCCTTATTCATTATTAGATAAACAAAGAATAATAAAAAAATAAAAAATATTAATAAAGAATTAATGAAGAATGAAAAAATAAGAAACATGAACAAAAAAGGACTAAAAATAAACATACATAAAAATAATAAAAAAAAACCAAAGAATAAAAAAATTTATACAATTATTTTTTTTTGTATTTATAGTTTGATCGTTTTATATATTTATATTTTTTACTTTCATATTTCATGTTCAAAAAACAAATAAGAAATAAAAAATACAAATAATAAAAAAAAAAGTTGTGAAACATTGAAGGATTGAACCCCTACCTCTCGGATAGTAAGTCGAGAATCTCAACCCCTACACAATCGCGACAGAGTCATTTATGTCGAAATTAACTATCTAAATTGTACAATATACTTATACATTTCCCTTCAAGTAAAAATAAACTTACTTTACAACTTCCATCTGTGACTGTGAATCTGAATAAGTACAACTTTCGAGATGATTATGGAGTTTTTGATAGTTCCTAAAATTAGATAAAATTAGCTATCTAAAGAAAAAATAATCATGTTATTACTGTGTTATTTACCCCTGTACGATTGGTTTTTGACTCTTTTTAGACTTTTGTCTTGGTTTTCCATAGTCCAAAATAATATTTATACAATAAAATTTTTATTTCATAAATAATATTATTAACGAAATAAAATTTTTCACAATAAAAATTTACGAAATTATTTACTCATTTTTGTCTATCTACTATAATACACTCACATAGTAATCACTAAAACGTAAAATATAATTGTCTATTTGATATTTGCAAATTAAAACAGACGCAGACTGATATTATTAAGACCCGCGAGCAAAGAAGCGACACAGGTCTAACTAGCAGCACGCCTCGGCGATCACTGTCGTTTCCTCTACAAATGAAAGAGAAGAATGGATAATGGCGCGAGTCGCTATTGAAATCGGCTGAAGAATTCAGAATAAATTTATTTACTAAAAAACTAGTTACTTATTTGAAATTGTAAAACATCAATATTATAAAATTTAATATAGCAAGTTTGTTCCCTAAAAATAAGAAAAAAACCTTTGACATATAACGCAGAATTTGTTCTGAAAGCTGATTTTGATGGGTGACTTTGGCATTTTTTTTATACAAACATTTTGATTATAATGTGTTTTAGGGACATGCATATTATCAGAAATATGTCCAAGAGTAATATATATTTTTTTCACTGCGTTTATTTCAACGGATTGTGCTAAAAAAAGTTTTAAGTAACGCTCAATTAGCAATTATCAGCCTCTTAATTTCGACTGCATCGCTGTTGAATAGATACAGTTTGAAGTAGTGGTTTCCATTTGTTGGGTTTTATGTTTGATACTGAGATACCGACAGACATTCATGAGTGCCTACAGCGTCTACCCCAAGTGTAAGTTCAAATTGAATCGCAACGTAAACGGTCCATTTACGTTTAACAGTCAAAAAATATGAAACCGGCAGCAGCTCCTCGGATGTGAAGTATTGGAAACTGCTTTTTTTCACTCGGACAGAATTTTTTCACTTGGTTTGTTTGGTGGTATGTTGGTTACCTAAGTCTGCCGCCATAACAATAATGTTAACAGCATTGTTGTGTTCCGATAGTTGGAGGTGAGAGGCACAAGGTACAAGAATAAAATATAGAATTAAATAATTTGAGTAACCCCCGGCCTTATTAATCCTCACACGCTTTAACTGCTGACAGTTTCTGAAGAATTAAGGATCCCGCAGACTTTTTGATGGTATAGGATCAGTTCAAGGTTAGTTTGTCATGGCAATGTCACCGAAATGATAGTACTATCATTTTAAACTACTTATTTCTTATTTCGGATCTGTAAAAGTTAGTAAAACCCTTTTATCATGTAGAAAATGAGCTGGTATGGTAGTCATCAAACGCCTGAATTGATCTTCATAAATTATAGCTCAGCCCCCCTAGCATGACCACCGAAACGCGATATGATAAAGCTATTTATCGCTTCGAAATGTCAAAAATCATTGGATATAACCGCTATCTTGAAATTTTATCGAAGCTGCGAACATGTATATAAACAATACAAGTTCGCAGTTTCGATAGAATTTCAAGATGGCGGTTATATCCAATGATTTTTGACAGTTCGAAGCTTTATCAAATCGTATCATATCGCGTTTCGGTGGTCATGCTAGGCGGGCAGAACCATCCTAGTCACGTCAGCTTTCAAACAAAAAAAAACGAATCCAAATCGGTCCATTCGTTTAGGAACTACGATGTCACAGACAGACATAAAGATACACAGACAGACACGTCAAACTTATAACACCCCTTTTTTTTCGTCGGGGGCTAAAAATTTAGCCAAAAATAAAATGTATACCTATTGTTCGTTTACTAATCCGTCGGGCGGATAGAATAGTCGTCAAGCTAAAACGATCGTTTAGCCACGTTTCCTAAAGAAACCTAATAATGTTTGATTAGCAGTAGGCAGAAGACTGTCTATATTTCACACAATAACCTGAGCGGCACAAATGACAGAAATAACATACCTACGCTTTCTCTCTCGACGGTTACGTAATTTACCTTAAACAATACCTCTATTTCGCGGTGAACAAGGGATAATTTTCAAAATTATAAAAGAAAACAAAGGCAATAAATATGTAAACGAATAGGTACTATAAGTAGCCTTTTGTAACTTTTCTCGTCTCATTGTCTCGCTGTCCAAACAACTTAAGGTAATTACAACATTTCTGTAGCAACTATTTTATTTCTTTTGTTAGGTAAATGGTGTAGGAGAGACCGTAGGTTTTTGTTCGCAGAAAAAATGCGTAACGCGTTAATATCATTACCTATTTGCTTTTGAGTTACCGCGGCGACTAGATTGACTGGAAAGGCTAGATTCAAAACCTTATGAAAACATTGATTTTGTGTTAAAACTGCGAATTGGGGAATTTTTTATAACCTTACTGGCAATCCTAACCTTATAGCACAACATCTTAAAGATAGTTTACAAACTACATTGAGAAATAACACAAAAAAAAATACCCAAATCTCAGCGAATTATAAAACCATGGATAACTTTAGGAATCCTACGCTGTATAAAAAATAGAAATAATATGCAACGAAAACTGCGCTTAGATCCATGTAATGAAGTAATCAAAATAACATATGTAAGATATAGGAACTATTGCAACAATTTAATAAAAAAGTTAAAACACAAATATGAAAAAGAACAACTAGCTAAGAATACCAAATGTCTATGGAAATCAATAAACAATATTACACAATTTAAAAAACAAAAAGCACTTAATTCGGAACTACTTACTATTAAGGATTCTCTTTTAGAATCAAGTGACTATTTAAATAACTACTTCATGAACATAGGGAAGTCTTCAGCTGAGGACATTATTTCTAAAACTCAGACTCGGTCATCTAATATGTAACACGATTCCCTGAGCTCTCAAGTATCTTCTTTAGTACTTTTAGATACTGATAACACCGAAGTTCTAGGTTTGTTGATGGGTTTGGACTCAAATAGTGCTACCGGTTGTGATGGCATTTCTATAAAATTCCTGAAAGTTATAAATGATTTAATTGTTCCTATTATACGTCACTTGGGTAATGTTTGTTTCCATAGCGGTATATTTCCCAGGGCTTTGAAAAAAGCTCATATAACACCCGTGCATAAGGGCGGAGAGAGAGACGATGTTAACAACTATAGGGGTCTATATATATCGCCGTGCTTCAGTCAATTTCAAATTTCTAGAAAAACTGATAAACAGCAGATTAATTAAGTTCATGCATAAATACAAAATACTGTCACACCGACAATATGGATTCAGAAAAGGTCTTTCTACTGAAGATGCGATATTAGCGTTAACATCCCTAATTACAAAGAAGGTAGACTGTAACCAAAAATTTGACAGTATTTTTGGACCTTAAAAAAGCATTTGACTAAGTATCTGTTCATATCCTTGTGCGCAGACTGGAAAATATTGGTAGAGGAACAGAATTAGAATTATTTAGAGACTATTTATTTAATAATATGACGTATATATATATGGAAATCAATAAACAATATTACACAATTTAAAAAACAAAAAGCACTTAATTCGGAACTACTTACTATTAAGGATTCTCTTTTAGAATCAAGTGACTATTTAAATAACTACTTCATGAACATAGGGAAGTCTTCAGCTGAGGACATTATTTCTAAAACTCAGACTCGGTCATCTAATATGTAACACGATTCCCTGAGCTCTCAAGTATCTTCTTTAGTACTTTTAGATACTGATAACACCGAAGTTCTAGGTTTGTTGATGGGTTTGGACTCAAATAGTGCTACCGGTTGTGATGGCATTTCTATAAAATTCCTGAAAGTTATAAATGATTTAATTGTTCCTATTATACGTCACTTGGGTAATGTTTGTTTCCATAGCGGTATATTTCCCAGGGCTTTGAAAAAAGCTCATATAACACCCGTGCATAAGGGCGGAGAGAGAGACGATGTTAACAACTATAGGGGTCTATATATATCGCCGTGCTTCAGTCAATTTCAAATTTCTAGAAAAACTGATAAACAGCAGATTAATTAAGTTCATGCATAAATACAAAATACTGTCACACCGACAATATGGATTCAGAAAAGGTCTTTCTACTGAAGATGCGATATTAGCGTTAACATCCCTAATTACAAAGAAGGTAGACTGTAACCAAAAATTTGACAGTATTTTTGGACCTTAAAAAAGCATTTGACTAAGTATCTGTTCATATCCTTGTGCGCAGACTGGAAAATATTGGTAGAGGAACAGAATTAGAATTATTTAGAGACTATTTATTTAATAATATGACGTATATATATATCTATTATATTATCATACAAAAGGTTAAGTACAGCAAACACACACGCACACACACACACACACCACATGGTTCACATGCATAGAAATAGAGATTATAGATAACTAGAGAGAGAGAGTTATAATGTAACTATAGAATAATAATTATATTTAGCTTAGTTTACTACTTTAATATTTAGTAATTAAAATAGAATAAAACTAGAAAAATTTCACGTTCTGAGGCAGGAATCGAACCCGCGACCTTTCGCAATCCGGGTGACTGCTCTGACCACTGAGCCCCCAGGACTTGGGATATCCCTGTGAAATTCTTCTAGTCTACCTTGTATTTGCGTTTATGAGCTAACGTCCACCCTACAATGTCGAAATATTCTATTTCAACATCCGAAACGAGTATTTTTACAAATACCGACGATTCGGTTAAGTTGGGGCAGTACTTTCAAATATTCTTAATTTTTGATTTCAACAGGAATCGAACCCGCGACTTGCCTCAGGACGTGAAATTTTTCTAGTTTTATTCTATTTTAATTACTAAGTAATTTTTCAAACGTTTATAATAATGTCGTCGGTATTTGTAAAAATACTCGTTTCGGATGTTGAAATAGAATATTTCGACATTGTAGGGTGGACGTTAGCTCATAAACGTAAATACAAAATAGACTAAGAAGAATTTCACAGGGATATCCCAAGTTCTGGGTGGCTCAGTGGTCAGAGCAGTTGCCCGGATTGCGAAAGGTCGCGGGTTTGATTCCTGCCTCAGGACGTGAAATTTTTCTAGTTTTATTCTATTTTAATTACTAAGTAATTTTTCAAACATTTATAATAATGTTAAAATCAAAAATTAAGAATACTTTAATATTTACTTATGTTTAAAAAATAATTTGTTACTGAAGAGCGGGGCCGCCTGGCACAGGTATATAAAATACTTAAAAGGTGTGTCCCAGTCACTATTTGTTAATTTTAGCATAAGTTATAAGAAATAAAGTTATAAGTTACTATATATTATCTGTAACTACCCACATTCATTTCACATCGAGGTGATCTAAGCCACAGGAATAAAAGAAAAAACGTAAGTATTTAAGATTAGAACATTTCGGTTTTACATATTTTCTTTTGATGTCTTTCTCCGACCACAGCTAGGTATTCCCTAACTCATTGTTTATCGTTTTGAGCGTAAAAGTTAAAAATAGCCAAGTCAAATCATATGCTTGAATTACATTCCGAGTGAAAACAAAACTTGGCACCCATAAAGTCTTTTGTCAGTGCAGTCGAGAACGACGCTTTATTCAATATTGAACTTGGCTCTTATTTCACATTTACGTTTTTGATGAGATATATCTACCTATCTATTACTTTTTGTAAATAAATTATTACTATTAATCGTTAATATATTGTTATTCATAAAATTACTTTATTTTTCTACGTATTGTGGTATTGCGTAAACAGACTCGCCTGCGGTGGAGCGTAGTATCTGGTGTGCTTTATATCGTTTTCTGGTTCGTAGTAGATTGGCAGCACATCTTGATACCCTCTAACAGACCCTAATTCAAGTAATATAATCTTATTTCGCAGTAAACACGACCGATACTAATCAACAAATTTATTAATTATTACAGTAGGTATCATTAGAGGGTTCCTAACTAAATGCCATATATTTATAGTAGGTGCCTAGCAGGTATTTAGAACCAAAGTGTTCCTAATCATACATGGCGCTCGGTGGAACCGCGGTTACCTCTCGATGCCAACCATAGAAAGAGCCATGGTTAATAGGTTAATTATAGCGAAAGGGTACGAAAGACATTCGCCTTCTTTTGAGAGACTGTGCACACGCAGGAGGCAGAGAAGAATGCTCTAACAGCCCCTCTCTGGAGTAGACGGGTGGGTGCTGATGAAATTGAGAAATTGCTTCGGCAGCCCAGGCTACCCGCGCGAACGACAGTGGAATTACCGGAGAATTTTAGGCGGTATTCCCTCCTAATGCCATTAGTCATTAATGCTAAGCGGCCCGCACAAGCCCGTTGCTTAGCGCGTCTGGAAGGTGTTAAGCTTTCAGAGATAACTCTTGATAAGGAACACAACCACTCCTTAAATTTTATTTCTTTCGGACTTTTGTAACACACTGTATATAAAGTGTAACACCAGAGCATTTCAATGCAATAAATACAAGTAAGGAAATACTTACGATATGGCTGTATGGGCTTTATCCCTTTGCCGTTCCTTTACAGAGAGAATGAACCAAAAAAAAGGAAAAGTATCGAGTGTTTGGCGGGATTTGGTGGTATCAGTCAAGATTTTTATTACAATAGTTGAATATTGTATCGGAGCGAGCTTTGCGTTATAAAATTGGTGTAGTTTTATAAACGAAGTGCTTGTGATGACGCATACATTTATCTTAAAGATTATTAGAATAAAAGTGATTATGGTGTGAAAGACGATAAGGACTTTTTTTGATTTCCACCTCATCAAATAGCATCTTAGGGAGACTGTCATCATATATTTCGCGTCAAGTTCTCCCAGGGTTCAATAAAATGTTATAACACCAGCATTTCAATGAAATAATTTTGTTGTCCACATGTAGGGGTTTGAACTAGGCCAATTTATTATGTTATTCATTATTGTAAATATATTGGCTGTAAACCTTCCTCAATAAATAAAATAAAACAAATGAAGAAATAAAAGAAATACTTAAGACATGGCTGTATGGGCATTAGTTCCCTTTGCCTTTCCATTACAGGGAGAATGAAATGAAAGTTTTCCGCCATTTATGATCCAATCGAATGCTCACTAACATTTTTCATAGTGATATGCGTCACTTCGATTTTTGTGGTATCTATATCATAGAGGAATATAATACACCGGGAAAGTCGATAATAAGTCGATGGTCGATGTTGCTAGCGCAATAAAACCAAATATTAAAAATATTTTTGTTTGTTACGCCATCTGGACAGTTTACGATAAACTAAATAGTAATTTAGTTTATCTTAAAACAGGAGTGCATTTGTAGATGTCTTTTTTTTCAAAATAAATGTAAAATGACAACCATATGACAGCTTTGCTCTAAGCGTCCACCCCCTGATTTATATTATAGAGATACAAATGTCGTTAAGAGTCACCTTAAGCCTAGGGCAAAGAGTAATGTATGGCCTAGGGAATGGTTTAATGAAACTAAACAAAAGGAATTCGTTAGTTGCATTGCATACAAACATAACAATAACAATAAAGAGAATAGTGGACTTGAATTATTATTTCTGTCAATTTATTTATTTATTGATGTGAGTAATTTGTACTTATCTATGTAAAACAGAACGTAACTCTTTTTTTATTGGTCTTTGTAAGTTTAGCATTTTACTTAGAGCTTCTCTAATTGGCTTACATCACAGTAGCCAATTACAGTAAGTTTTCAGACCAATAACAAAAAGCGTCAAAGCCGATTGTCAAAACATACTCTTCTGTGTGTGGTCAAAGTCAAACCAATGTCAACAAACAAAACATTGAACAATCAATAAATTATTAGTGATCTTTGATTTTGAGTTAATTCAAAGGGAACATTTTCTCCAAAATATATATTTTTTCCGTCGAAGAAAAAGAGTACCTATTGATTTTAAGTTTATAACCGTATTGTGGTGTTAACTTTTAATATTTATAATAGAAATGGATGGTTTGGAAAAATTAAGTTGTAGTAAGTGTAAACGTAACCTATAATATTCAGTTCATTGTGATCTTACGTGGTCTATGTTTTGTAAGTTGAAATGATTTCAGAAGAGGAGCTCGAAAATAGTGACATAGAACATTCGGCTGGAGAAGATCTCAAAGAAACTGAAGAAAAACCTAAGAAAAAGAAGCGAAGGCGTCGGGAAATCGATATGGTACCCCGGTCTTTTAATGTTCAGGTTTCGTTTCATTGATTTTTAGTTATCGTGACCAGTTTTAATAATCGCAACATAAAAACTTTTAAAAATCGTTAATATCATTACCTTGAATTGATTACTACCGGCCGACCGGCTGGCCGAGTGGTCTGTACCCCTTGATATACATGTTACTCGGTCAGGGGTGCCGGGCTCGAATCCCGGTGGGAGCACATGTTTGTATGATGAGTACAAGCATTTGTTTACGCGACATGGATGTGTATATTTCTGAACATATACATGTACATATTATTATAAATATTTCTCCATTATGTAGTATCCATAACATAAACTCACAATAATGCTTACTTTGGGCTAAATATTATTGAGAGTATGAATAAGCTGGGGTGTCAGCACAACAATAAATAATATCTATTTTTGGTCACTATTATTTGGTGTTAGTAGATACAGATTATTTTATAAATATCTCTCGTTTTTAGATTAAACTCTCTGACGACGATGAGACTGATGATGAGGGATTGGCTAAGAAAATGTTGCGTAGATTCAGTCCTGGACCTAACTCACCTGCTTCCCATAGAGAACCAAGGACTTGTGTTTTAAAGGTTTGTATAGCATTTTTAATATAGATTACCTCTATATTGAATATAAGCTTAAAATCTGTAGTATTTTTATCATAATTTTATAAGGCTACATTTTAATTCTTAAAAATATATTCATGTTTTCAATGAATTTCAAACTTCTAATAATTTGATTGATGATTCTTATATCATTAACTTTGACCGAGTGGTGGCCTGTGGGGGGAATGTAGTATAGCCTGCCACTACTTATAATTGTATCTGACTTCAGAGTGAAGGATGATCATTGTCTGTAAAATACTATAGTCCGTAACCCCTCAGATATGGATAGTGTTTGTAATGAACAGCAATAATGGACAAACAATAGAATATCAAATTATTCATTTTATTAATTCACCACAAAATAAATTAGTAAGTGAATATAGTTAATGGGGACAAATGTTTATTAGTTCAGAAAATCAATCAAACAATTTCCCTTTATTTATTGGTTGGGTAAATTAGTAAACTTTTCAATAGCTTTGATTCATAAATAAATAATATTCATACACTCACACCTATTATCTAGCTTAAAGTAAGCATCATCAAGAGCTTGTGTTATGGATACTAAATTACAGAGTAATTTTAATAATAATATGTATATAAATATTAAAAATATACTAAATAAACCTATAATTAATAATAATGTGTTAAAAGTTTATAATGCTAATAACATAGTTTTCTATTGCAGGCTAGCCAAAAACGTCGTCCCCTATCTCGTCTTCTAGAACAATTGCTACGTAACTTAGAAAAACGAGACCCGAATCAGTTTTTTGCTTGGCCAGTAAATGACAACTTTGCTCCGGGATACTCTACTATCATCAAAAGGCCTATGGACTTTTCTACAATGAAGCAGAAGATTGATGATAATGAATATAGATCTTTAAATTGCTTTATTGTGAGTAGATAATTATAGGTATAGGTATAGTTTTTTTGTATGCCTTGCGGTTTGGGTGATGATCTCATTTTTAGTTTTTAGATATGTAAATAAGTAGCATTATCTGCAATAAAAGCTGTCAAGGCATAAAATGTGACTAGAATAAAACCTGCTTTCCTTGTCAGTAAAAAATAAAAATAAAACCTTTGAAGACACATTATCTTCACTGAAATTACCTAGTTTTCACAGTAAACCCCACAAATTCATATTATGTTGGTATACATAGTTCCTAAAATATAGTCCATTGCCCACAATACACTATGTTCAAATTTTTTATGCTTTATTTAAAATTGAAATATCAAGTATATCATACTTTATTTACAGAGTGACTTTAAACTAATGTGCAACAATGCAATGAAGTACAACAAACCAGGCACAGTTTACCACAAAGCTGCTCGTAGACTTCTCCATGCCGGCCTCAAACAACTCACACCCCAGAAGCTGAGACCGCTTGGCAACATCCTCACATACATGTACGAGATACCGATACGAGAGCTCGGTTTTGACATAGGAAAGATGGATGTTGTAAGTAATTTGAAACCCAATTCAAATCCTGTGTTTAAATCTCAACTAGATCATTGAGCTGCTTTGCTATATATTTTATTTTTATTTCCAGGTTCGAATCCTGGATGTGGTAGTATATTTTATTTTAATATTCTTAGTAGATTATTATTTTTAAGTTTTATGTTATATATTGATTTACCATAAATATGTAGGGCATATAAGTTTAGGTCATTACATTTTGAAAGCAATTTTTTTATAGGAATTAATTCAATGATTCTGAATTCTGAATTCTAATGGTTGTTTACTAAGATCAAAATGCTTTACTAAATTTGTGAAAAATCACTTTTTACAACGCAGCCACTTAGGACATACGGGCGCAAGGTGAAACTTTACAATTATTAATTAAAATAAATGAATTTTGTTAACAGTAGTGAATTGTTAGACATTAGACATTTTATTTTGCTTCTATACAAAATGGTCAATGTTGTTTTGTGAAGTTCTGATAACTAGGGACAGACCGTGAAAACATAGTGCCCTAGTGTTTGCATGTAAAGTGATTTGATAAGTACGATTATTGAACCAGCATCAATGAGTACCAGCAGTATATTCTTTTGCTAACCTGACAGATTGATTTTCATTCTACCACATACTTAACATTTTGATGATTCATGGGTGTTATGCTCATTAAATACTTTAATTATGTAATTAAGTTTATTGTGCTAAGTAGCAATACAACTTGATTTTAGTAAGTGATCAAAAATCAACAATCAACCCACATACTTTTCTAATATTATTTATTAATAATGTTTAGTAAGTACCTACTCTATTCATACCAAACAATGGGTAAAAAAAAATATCAGCGTCCCCAATATTTCTCATGTATGTTGGCTCAGCACTACTAGGTGAATCTGCTATTCACCTGTCCTATATGCCACACCTTAGCAATTTCTACTTATCATTACAAATATTGTTGTTGCCAACAGCTATTAAATAAAATAAAAGTTAAGATCTTAAAATTAAATTATATAGATAGCCAGCTGGAGAAGCGGTTAGTACCCAAGTTTAATAACTACAAGCTACTCGGTCAGGGTCCCGGGCTCGAATACCGGTCCCTACCGGTATTCGAGCCCGGGACCCTTATGACCCCGTATGACAAGTACGAAAATTTGTAGACGAGTCGTGGATGTTAGTATGTTTATTTAGTATATATTTGTAATATTTATATACATATTATTATTCAATATTTCTCCGTTATATAGTATCCATAACAAGCTCTTAATGATGCTTACTTTGGGCTAGTTAATAGGTATGAGTGTTGTCTAAAAGAAAACAATGTTTGCTTGTTGCTATTTTCACAATTTGATCCCATATGTATCATCCTCTTGGGAAGTTGTTTTCCCTCATCATTACTTGTATGCCTCTGTATATCTTCAAACACCATATTTATTAAGCCAGCAAATTAAGTGTTTTTTTTTTTTGTAAAATAAGCAATACATTTTTACATAGCAAAAGTGTCGTATTACATTTCAAGAAATACTACCAGTTTGATAAAACAGACTTTATGTTAGCATTTCTTATATTACATAATATTATCTAAGTATTATATTACAGTCAAATGACTGCCTAGTAACTTATTAGGTGCTCAGTACCCACCGATCGTTTACTGGTGAGCTAGTTAATTAATCAAAATTCATTTCTTGAAACCTTTACAAAATATATTAAGTTCAATAATCGTACTATAGCTACATAATAGCTTCCCCGCGTGCGCTAGACAGCGTTTTCTATAGCCAGGCTGATTTCAGGCACTTGTAGTATTATTCTAGAACATTCTATGTTCTGAAAGATGAGCATGTTAACATTTTACTGTTACTACTGGATAGGTTTCCATGCTGTGGTTATGTAGCCTATCTAGTGGTGCATATCAGTGAGTGAAATATAACTGAAACTGCTGCTTATCTACGAGAACAGATATCGGCATACCCGACCAAATCAGAAATGGATTGAAAATGAGACGGTTATCACAATGAGCAAGATTACATGAAAAGTAACCTAAAAATTAAAAAGAAATCATGCTAGTTTCACCGCTTACAAATGAAACGATGGGTGGTAGACTGACTGATGATAAAAAATGACAACTTCCTAATAAGTATTTAATTACTTTATTCTCACAAAGTTACTTTTTATTTCATTTAATACGTGTCGCTATTTGTCAGTTATCTAACTATCCCTTTTACTCTGTAACTGTTTAAGAAACAAGTGATTCGTCTTCATTTTCAGTGCAATTCTCTTTCCTGCTGTAATTGCCCATATTCTCGGTAGCTACTAATAAAGTCTGAAAATGGACCGTATCCCGTTAGCATAAGGTGCTGAAACGCGCGAGCCCGATGAAGAGCGGTGGGTCGGAAGCGGAGGCGGCCTCGGATGGCGGCACCGAGCGGCCTGACGGGGACAGCGTCAAGATACAGATGGAGGCGGCCAGGGAACAACACAGGAGGAGACTGGCAAAGAAAGGTGAGAATTAACGTTTAGACATTTTTATCCTTATATTTTATTTATTTAAACTTTAATTGCACAAAATGATTATATTTTATTTATTTAAACATTAACTGCACAAAATGAGTTACAATTTGGCGGACTTAATGCCATTAGGCATTATCTATCAGTTAACCGGAAAGTTGAGTCCAAAATGTAGTGCAATAACAACTGTTTTAAAAATTAAAATAAACAATAACATGTGAATACACTTATGCAGAATAATGAAAATAAATATTGTTAAGATGTATAATTATGGATAAATACGCAATTAATAAATACCGTCGTGTGGTGGTGCCGTCAATGCGACAATAAATTTAAACATGGGCTATATTAGTCCATAGAAATAACTTTGCCACTTTCAAAAATATCGTATTCGTTTAATAATTTTATGACATTTGTATGAAATAATGCTGCCAACTGCCAACGTTACACTATTTCATACAAATTTCATGAAATTATCAAATAAATACGATATTTTTGAAAGTGACAAACCATTTCTATGGACTAATATAGCCCATGTTTAAATTTATTGTCGCATTGACGGCACCACCCTGTTTAATAGATATATACATATCAAATAAATACAGTAATAATGAGGATAGATATATCAATTGGATAAGGGTGGAGACTCCAAAAAAAGACTGCGAACTGACTGCTTGAAAGCTATATTGTTAGAGATCGTCGGACCCCGTCGGGTGTCGCCGCCCACCGCCGCCGGTGATACGTGTCAACAGAAGACACTCCGCACTACCAGTGAATTACTTACTAATCTCAATCTTCGAATATACCGTTAATTGAAAAATTTGAAGGAAAACAAAAGACTCACCGTTGACCGGGTTAATAGTTTACAGTCCACTCAAGTTTCATTACCAAGTCCCTAAGGTCAGGACCCAAACAAATGGTCCTTCAAGTTGGATTAAGCACCCTTTTTTTTAATATGAGTTGGGTATTGCATACTTATAACATTGGGTATTGCGTACAAACTTGGTACTTACATAAAGGGAGATGTCCCTAAAATGTATGGACGGGTCTTATACATTTTGCCAGCCCCATTATTCGCTAAAAATGGCAAGTGCCGATGCCTACCACCTTCTATATGTATACGTTGTTGTTTCATGCTGTAATAAAACATTATTTTTCTTTATGAAACACCAATGTATGCAAAATCACTGGATATCTTATCCATGGGCACTTGTCGTTTGAATTAGCCAATAAGGGTGCAGATCTATGTACAATGGTCTACAAATATTTTTCACAATAAGATTTATAATTGCATGCAAACACACTAAAATCTGTTGCAATATGATTATTATCTAGGATATATAAAACCTTTTTGTCAAATTTCGAAATATAAGCTAACATCTACCCTACAATGTCGAAATGTTCTATTTCAACATCCGAAACAAGTATTTTTACAAATACCTAAGATTTGGTTAAGTTGGGCATTGCTTTCAAATATTCTTAATTTTCATTTTAACATTTTAATATTCTTTCGGTTATGTCATTCTACTGATATTTAGACTTCTTCAGCACTCGCTATTACGTTATAGAAAAATAAAATATAAATAAAAATCATTTGAAATAGTAATATACACAGGAACAGGAATTATTAGCACCTTAAAACATTATTTACAGAATTTGCTGTGTTAAATATAAATACAGATTTATTGTTTATGAGAGATTATAAAACTAAGGGAATAAATAACAAACAGTTAATGAGTGCGAGTACAATATTTGTAACAGTTTCCTGTACCTGGTGTTTTCTCTTCCAGCGTTTCCTCGCATGGATTCCGAGGGCAAGACCACTCTGTGTGTAGTGACCAACACGGTAGACGCCTCCGGCGAGGAGAAGCCCATAACCCTGGGCAGGTACATCGGCAAGCTCACACAAGGCACGGGGACTCTACACAGTAAGAATCTTACCATTATTACCTAGTGCCCATACCACCTCTGTGGTTGAAGCAACCTGTCCGCGATTACACGGAGCTTCTACAAATAAAATACCTAAAGCCCTAATAATGAAAAATAAGATAAATAGATTTAATAAATACCTTGGTGTAGATCACTACTTAGCACAATTCACCTGGGGTGCCCCGGTTCTTCAGTAGGCACACACTTATTGTTTGTTGGTTTTAAATAAATAAATAAATATAAATACCGATAAATCTAGTACCGAATCGACCCGAGAGCTAGCATGCACCGACTGGACTGTATCACAATGACATCTCAACTTCCGAGAGCTAAATATAGATTAAGCATCTATTCCGAACACAACCTATCTCACATCTAGAGGTCTGGGGTTTAATTCTGCTAGGAGCAGACATTTTCGCCAGGGTTTGTTTGGTGTTAGGACTTTTTTAGGAAGAGCTCTTGGTCCAGCCCAAATCGCATACAAACTTTTATCAGGTACCTTTTTTTATTTTATTTTAACGAGATAACTCTTGGCCTTCGTCTCACCTGATGGTAAGTGAAGATAAGGCCGGCGATGGAAGCGAGTTACACCCGGATTCCTCAACCACAGAGGCACTGGCTATTTCACCTCTAACTGCCGTATCTTAAAAGCCTACATTGTACTTGCACATAAAGGGACCGAAATCCGGAATCGTTTTACCGGTCGTCAAATAAGCTCCCTTTGACTGTGACACTATGTTTTATTGTCAGCTCCTCGCGAGGACCGCCGTAACCTGGCCAAGGGTGTGAAGCCGCTGCACTACGGACCGTTCAGCTCGTACGCGCCGTCCTATGATGGCACCTTCGCGACGCTCACCAAGGACGAGTCCCACCTCATATACCACACGCTACGTATGTCACATGATAACTTATTGAAAAACAAGAAGATCTGTAAAAAAAATATAGTTATTTGTTATACAAGAGTGCAAAGTTGCTTTTTAACCGCGTGCTCAATTTTGATGACCGAGCAAGTGAAGGATTCAAAAATTAGAATCCTGAGCGTCAGCGAGGGAATCAAAAGAGCACGAGGTGAAAAATCTTTGCACTCGAGTGCAACACGTAACTTTTCATCCCACCTCAGCGAGGAAATAATTAAATGCAAAAAAAACCATTTGCACATTATTGATTGAGGAGCTCGGTGGCGTATTGGTTTGAGCGCTCTGGTTTCGATACGAAAAACAAGGCAACTTTCGCCATGGTCGATCCTGGGATGGGTCAATCAAAGTTTGTTATCTCGAGCTCCTCCGTGCTTCGGAAGGCACGTTAAGACGTTGGTCCCGGTTGTTACCGCAACCGCTTTCACCCGCCAACCCGCATTGGGCCAGCGTGGTGGTGTTATGGCCCAAGCTCCTCGCGTGTTTCTCCCGTGTAGGAAGGCCTGTGCCCAGCAGTGGGACGTATATAGGCTGGTGATGATGATGCGTTTAAACGCCTTCTTTAATGAAACACATGTGTTAACTTCAATGAGTGGTGAGATAAACGTTGCTATAAAAACGTTAGAAAAGGAAAGAAAGCTGTGAAGAAATTAGTTGGTTATACCTAGTGCTCCGGTAGCGTAGTGGTAATCGCGTGTGGCCGGAAATCAGGAGACGCGGGTTCGGTTCCCGCCTGGGCATATATTTTTACATCGTTATCTTTATTTATTTGTAACTGTTATATATTTTGTTTTTTTTTATACAACTAGATGACAAACAAGCTGACGGCCCACCTGATGGTAAGCGGTTACCGCCGCCTATAGACACCTGCAATAACAAGGAAAAGCACTTGATATTGCAGGTGCGTTGTCATCCTGAGGCCTAAGATGAAATGCCGTCCATGCCCAGTAATTACACTGGCTACCTTTCCCTTCAATCCGAAACACAGCGAACTGTTTCACGGCTGAAATAAGAAATGGCTGGCGGCTTGTTATTACATTTAACGAATTAGTCCAAAATCGACTCATTTTTCAAAAATCATAAGAATTGGTATTGTCTTATAGTTTCGCGAGCACTACACATGTGTAATTAAAGAACTATACCGGAAGATAACTGTCGTTTAACATCACAGATGTTACCGTTAGATGTCACATAACTATTTTATACCCGACGACGCGACGTTTTGATTACTATACAGCGATCGCGGTCACGGGAAGACTGAAGATGTCAGTTGTCTTTGATAAGTTTATAAGTTAACTACCGAACTACTAATTCTACTATTTTATTCTAAACGGTTTCATTCGCTTGATATTTCTTTTTCATCTCATGTCATCTGTGGACAAGAATTCGGGTTGTAGCACAATATCGATGCCTTACTCAGATCCCGTGGTTTGAGTGAAATTCAATCACTTAGCTGCAACCCTTTTAAATTCCGCAGCACACACATGTGATAATCGTTTTTGTGTACCTATTCATTAATTTTTATATATGTGTGTGTGATGAAGAATTTTAAACAATTGTTATCTACCGCCACTTTGTGTTATATTTTGAGTGTTCCTATTCATAATACGAAGCTTACGGTAGCAAAGGACAAGATTAATTAATAGCTGGTTAGTCAAATCTTTCATCATAATTATCAGCCTGTTGCAGTCCACTGCTGGGCGTAGGCCTCCCCAAGCAAGGAGGCGCCACTAAACACAGTGAATTATAAACGTTATACGTAATCGGGACAACCTCTCTTTTAGCTATGATTGCGGTTTTTTTAACCGACTTCAAAGACGAAGGAGGTTATATGTTCCCCTATATTCAGCGATTCCTCTGTCAATTGTGAACCGATTTTCAAAATTATTTTTGCATTCGATAGAGTATACTCCAATGGGTACCATTGTCACCAAGTCAGGATCTGATGATGGGATTCCAGGGAAATCGTGGGATAACCAAAATTTTTATAGGCACGTAACAAGTTTTACTTTTTTCAAAAGCTATTCAAGTATTTGCTTCTGTTAGTCATCATCTCATGTTGATGATCTGATGATGGAAGGTACAACTCCTTAACGGTTAGGAGGTAGAAGATTACTCTTTCACTGTATTTCAACTAAGGACTGAGAGACTGACAAGTCGATAGTCCTGACGGTCACCCATCTTGCTTTGACCTTAGGAAATCAGTTAAAGAAGTGAAAAAAAAATTTAGTTAGTTAATTTTGTTTGCTTCATTGAACAACGTCATATCACACTAATAATACTGTCGTATCCAGCGTCGGAGACCGGCCAAGGAAACGAGGAAATGCTCCGCTTCGCCCCGGACTCCCCGTGGAACTTGTTCTACGACATGGAGGCTCTGTTCCCCGACAAGAAGGCGCAAGTTGACACGTCACAGGCCAAGGAGGATAACGTGAGTATAGCATCGACCTGGACTTGTTATTACGTGGAGCTTACTTAATATTACATCGGCATAATTTGTATACTGTTAAACGAAAACATTCGGCGACTACTTCTTATGATGATTACCTTGCTGTGACTTTTTTATTTAGTGTGCAAAGTTATATTTTTCGAACAAAAGTTCAAATCAAGTATTTTTTATTAGTATTTTACTGATTATCGTACTAAATCATCCAATAAATTAGACGCCTAGGAAGGTCTTTTTCATCAAAGAGCTTTTGTGTGATTGGTAGGTTCAAGGTTATTTTTAATGACAACCCAAATCGTTTTTTAAAGTGATCATGAACGAAATAAAATTTCCTCATTTCCCAACATTGAAGTGGAAAGACGAACAAAGTAATTGAGAAAGTATTTTTTACACGGTACAGAAAGATGGCATATCAAGAAGTGGTTTAAACCAGAATTGCCTCTCTTTGGAACAAAGAAACTCACACGGAGAGTGGTCACCAGAAATGGACCCTGGTCGTAAAGCCAATTTCTCATACACCCCTCATTTCGAAACCTCCCTTTAGTTTTAAACGTCTGTGGTGTACTTATTAAAATATTTCTTACCAACCAACCCGCATTGGGCCAGCGTGGTGGTGCCTTAAGCCCAAACTCCTCATGTGTTTCTCCCATGTAAGAAGGTGACCAGCAGTGGGACGTATATAGGCTGGTGATGATGGACCAACCTTAATAGGGATGTTGCCTAAGGTTGAATCTGGCGCTATTTTTCACAAATTCGGAAAATATACGCTACTGTTACCCATTGTTGACAATTGGGATGTTGCCTAAGTTTGAACTTGGCGCAATTTTTCACAAGTTCGGAAAATATGCGCTACTGTTACCCATAAAAACAATTCAAACTTAAAGATATGGAATTTTGTTGAAGTTGTACTGTTTTAAAATTAAAAAAAGGTTATATTTTGTTTTCAAAATTTATCAAAAATGTTAATGATATTAGATTGGTGACATCAATTAAAACAACTATTAATAAAAACATACTTAATACATAGTTATTGTCAATTTTGTCAGTATACCCATACATTTCTTAGTAATATAGGAACGTGTGACGTCACCTGTTCCGTAGATTTTCTATGGAGCGTTTTTGAACGATGCACCGCAACACATCAAACATACCACTATATCTGTGAAACTATTGAACTTAGACATACTATTTCTTTTGCAATATTTCTTTATGAGTTATAAACTTCTTATTTATAAAATAAAAAAAAAGTTGTCAACTACCCTATTTGAATTGTCAAACTTAAAAGATATGGAATATTGTTGAAGTTGTACTGTTTTGAATATTAAAAAATGATCATTTTTTTTCAAATTTTATCAAAACTTTTATTGCTATTAGATTGCTGACATCAATTAAAACAACTATTATTATGACAACTATTAATAAAAACATACTTAATACATAGTTATTATCAATTTTGTCAGTATGTCCATACATTTCTTAGTAATATGGGAACATGTGACGTCACCTGTTCCGTAGATTTTCTACACACATACCACTATATCTGCAAAACTATTGATCTGAGACATACTATTTCTTTTGCAATATTTCTTTATGAGTTATAAACTTCTTATTTATGAAATAAATAAAAAGTCATGTCACCTTCCCTATTTATGATGTTTTGCAGGACATATCCAAAGTGAAGGTGGACATTGAGCAGCTTCGCTCCCTGTCGGGGCTGGGCTTGGACGTGGAGTACTTGAACGAGCTGGAGGAAGACATCGCGGCGTCGCAGCTCGACTACGGCATCGGGCCCGCGCTCCGACACACCTACGACCTGCTCGCCAGGCTCGAGAACGAACAGCGGGAGAGGTGAGAGTCATCACTAAACGATTATGTCAAATAGTAAACCACTCAATACTTTAGCGCAAGGAAAATAAAAGTTACAAAGCAATGGCGCCGACCGAACAAGAACCATAGAGTTAGAGACACAGAGTTGTTTTTTTTTGTTCATTCTCTCTGTAATGGGAGGGCAAAGGGTACTGATGCCCATACAGCCATGTCTTCAGTACTTCTTTATTTCTTCATTTATTGCACTGAAATACTGGTGTCATACATTTCAATGCGCCTTGGGAGAATTTGACGCGAAATATATGATGAAAGTCTCCCCATGATGCTACTTTGATGCGATTAATATCTGCGACAAAATTCTCATCGTCTTTCACAAAATAATAACTTTTATTCTAATGATCATCCAATTGTAAATCATCACAAACACTCGCTTTATAAAACTACACCAATTTTATAACACAGCGTTCGCTCAGACACAATTTTTAATAAGTGTAATAAAAATCTAGACTGACCAACATTATTCGAATAATTGTTAAAGTTATTTCTTCATTTAATTTAAATCTGTAAATCCAACCGAATAAACAATTTAAAACGGGAAAGTAAATAAAGCGTTTATTGGAGAGTCCTGACCAGATGTACTAAAACCTATACGAAACCATGAGCTCGAAATAACCACCAAATCCCACCAACACTCGTTTAGTCCGCGTTTTATAATATTGGAGATTGTGTCTAGGGAATGCAAATCTCACGAGATTGGGGTTCAAGCGAGATCTCGCGAAATTGGCAGTTTTGTGTATTTTTTTGCAAATAATAACAATATTTGAATAAATTAGAAAAAAAAAATATATATAAGATAAACATTTATTTTCACGTTTTTTTCAATAGACTTTTATGCATCAAACATTATGTGACGTATTTGTCTATAATTTTTAATAAACTTTAACAAAAGTATCTATCAAATAACAAATGAAAGAAACAACCAATCTTCTCTTCTAATATCAAACAAAAATTTTTAAGTAATAAGACAGTTCCTTTATAACAAACAAAACAACGAAAAGTAAAAAAAAAAATGAAACTTTTATCTAAGTTGAGTTGACTATCAAAGCCCGATAAAACCAGACACAATTAAATTTTAATTCTTATGTCATCAAAAGTTGACGTTTGGTCATTGAAGGATTAAAGTGACATATTATTATCAATTAAATAGCTCCGCCCGTGTCTGGCCGCGCTTCGAATAAGACGTTTTTATGCTCGAGTGCAATCTCGTTAAACTTTTTTCGTCCGAGATCAATCTCGCTAAAAAAGGCTGAGATCTTAGATCTAGATTGTGTCAGGAATGTCCGGCTTGACAGGTTAATGGTAACGTTGGAGTGTGTCAGGTTGTCGGCGCCGCCGCCGTGGCACCTGTCGCTGGCGGCGCGCGCCAGCGGCGGCGAGCGCGAGCTGGCGCGCCAGGTGACGGCCTGCCTGCGCGGCATGCTGGCGCGCGTGCCGCCCGCCAAGGTCGCGCCGCTGCCCGCCCTGCGCGCCGCCATGGGCGTCACGCTCGACCACCTCGGTCAGTACACACACACACACACACACACACACACACACACACACACACACACACCGCTACGACGCGCAGCAGTGCTACGACTAACGCGTGGTGCTACGGCACTCACCATTGCTACAATATACCCGCAGCAGTGCTCCGACATACACTACGCAGTACACACCACTGCTACGGCACTTACCACTACTACGACACTCAACACTGCTACGATATACCCGCAGCCGTGCTACGACATAACCACTGCTACGACACTCAACACTGCTACGATTTAGCCGTAGCCGTACTACGACATACACTACGCATACACTACTCAGTACAAACCACTGCTACGGCACTCACCACTGCTACGACAGTCAAAACTGCTACGTTATACCCGCAGCAGTGCTACGACAAACACTACGCAGTACACACCACGGCTACGGCACTTACCACTACTACGACACTCAACACTGCTACGATATACCCGCAGCCGTTCTACGACATAACCACTGCTACGGCACTCACCATTGCTACGACACTCAACACTGCTACGATTTACCCGTAGCCGTACTACGACATACACTACGCAGTACAAACCACTGCTACCGCACTCACCACTGCTACGACACTCAACACTGCTACGTTATACCCGCAGCAGTGCTACGACATACACTACGCAGTACACACCACTGCTACGGCACTCACCATTGCTACGACACTCAACACTGCTACGATATACCCGTAGCCGTACTACACTACGACATACACTACGCAGTACAAACCACTGCTTCCGCACTCACCACTGCTACGATACTCAACACTGCTACGATATACCCGCAGCAGTGCTAAGACATACACTAGTTACGCAGTACACACCACTGCTACGGCACTCGCCATTGCTACGACACTCAACACTGCTACGTTATACCCGCAGCAGTGCTACGACATACACTACGCAGTACAAACCACTGCTTCCGCACTCACCACTGCTACGATACTCAACACTGCTACGATATACCCGCAGCAGTGCTAAGACATACACTAGTTACGCAGTACACACCACTGCTACGGCACTCGCCATTGCTACGACACTCAACACTGCTACGTTATACCCGCAGCAGTGCTACGACATACACTACGCAGTACAAACCACTGCTTCCGCACTCACCACTGCTACGATACTCAACACTGCTACGATATACCCGCAGCAGTGCTAAGACATACACTAGTTACGCAGTACACACCACTGCTACGGCACTCACCATTGCTACGACACTCAACACTGCTACGTTATACCCGCAGCAGTGCTACGACATACACTACGCAGTACAAACCACTGCTTCCGCACTCACCACTGCTACGATACTCAACACTGCTACGATATACCCGCAGCAGTGCTAAGACATACACTAGTTACGCAGTACACACCACTGCTACGACATTCAACAATGCTGCGATATCACTGCACAATACACGTCACATTATGAATCATACACACGCTGTTGCTACGACATATGCCAGTGCTACTGAACTTACTACTGCCACGACATAGACTAGTCGCTTGACGTCCTCGGCCTCAACAGTGCTACGACTTAAACTAGGGTTGCGACAAACACATCTCACGCTGTCGGCTGTAATCCGACATATGGTCGGCAGTGCAACATCCTGGAAGGTAGTCGCCTCTTTCTACGAACAAGTAATGCTGCAGAAAGAGGCCGCTGAGCGGGCCCGAGAAGAAGATCCTCTCGCGGCGCCGAATCGCAGGCGGCGTACAGGTCGGAGGAGAAGACTGTACATCCAACTCCATCCGCCCTAATGGGGGTGGCGTCCGTCGGAATTGGAGCTTGGGTATTTTCCGCGGGTATTTTCCTTCCTCCTTGTTGACTAGGCGCGTTCACCGGCCTCCGTTGGCGCGCTCGCGGACGCCTACTTTGTCTTCCCCGCGTCGCGCTAGTTAACGGTATGACGGAAAACTGTCTGTTTTTAGTGAGTATGCTGTGCTACGTTACCTGTGTACGCAGAGAGTCTTACATAACTCTACTTCGGCCCTAATCGGCGTAGGGTAGCTATAAAAGCTTTTCAGACAAAAAAAAAGGGTTGCGACAAACACGTGTTACGAGTGCTAGCTATTGCGCCAAGGTGGCGCCGCCATGAGTGTCACGCTCGACCGCCTCGGCCAGTATGTAGTATACTTACTACTCAGTACACTCGTTTAAGGGCTGGGGTCTGCTAAAGTAGCCAGTGTCACCTTTTAACCTAGACTGTTTTCAAATCGGCAGGGCGGCTCCTTTGTGATAGTATATAGCACTACTAGCTAGTTATACAATGCCGCCCATGACAGTGCTACGTCACTCACCTCTGCTAAGACAATCGACGCTGCTACGGTATCTACGCAGTACACAGACACACGACCACAAACCACACTATGACTTTGAGACACGCGTCACTCCATGCTGACATAGGCCCTAATTCTGGAGAACACATGCTAAGTCTAAATTTAAATTCAGTGCATTTCTGTCTCTCAAAATGAATACGAAAAGTATGGCTGTCATATAATATGACACTTAGAAACGTGCGTTCAATTTTCGACATTATTGAACGTAATAAAATGCAGTGTTTAGGAGGCACCTCCGTACATGCCGTCTAAAATTGTCTATGGTTTCATTGAAATATATCTAAAGGAGATGTTCGATATTGGTACTCGAAAGCCCCCCACGATAAATTATATATTATGTGAAAGCTTATGCTCAGAGGATCTTGAATATACCATTTTTTTATTTTGATACCCCGGCATTTTTGAGTAATTTTGAAAAGTGTATGCAAGAATTCTAAGCTTCTTATCAAAGTTTCTCTGGCAAAATATAGTAAAAAATTAATTAAAATCATTATTATTAGTCAGAAACAAGTGCAGAAACCAATTTGCCATGTTCTTATAGCAATTACAATAAAATATAATTGCAAAATAGTCGTAGGCTGAACCAAATCAACCCCATGCCTAGTTATTTAAAAATATTTGGCAAGACAATAGACAACATTAACGTTTTAGACTATGTCTGTGACATGTCACATTTTTTAAAATGGAATTTTACATCTCTGGATAACAGTTTTTTGACCAGAATAAAATGCTATTTTTTATTTATATGCAGGCATTATTAATTATAGTTTTTGTCTCATAATATTCTTAAAAATATACTCTTTCTTCTCATATAACTTTTGTCTTGGGGGGTAGCTGAGTACCAGCCCCCATACATTTTCAGAACATGTCCTTTAATTGACAGCTCCTTACAAATTCTTGCGAAAAAGAGATATACTGTACTTTTTAGAATTAGAGTGTGTCTTCAGAATCAGGCCCATAGACTACGCAGTACACTCTTCAGGTGGGCCGTCAGCTTGCTTGTCATGTAGTTGTATAAAAATATGCAAAATATCTGACCACCGAATTCGTCCACAGATACCCCGATGGCGGTTGACGACTTCGAGATGGAGATGAATGAACCGCGGGACTTGATATCAGACCCCGACTCCCGCTCGAGCCACGACAAGTGAACAAACTAAAATACAAACAGTGAATAAATAATAAATACAATATCTTTAATAGCTATTAAGTGTGGTAACCGCCTTAATTCCACACGTTAAGACTTACTTAAATGTGCTATCGTAGTTGGAATATAGATCAATGTAAATTGAAATCTTAAAGATACGGTTGAGGTAAATTAAGTGTAAATAATAAAATACTTTGTAAGTTGATGCACAGTATGCCACGAATTTCTCTATTATATAAAGTAATCATCTTTATTCATCTTTATTTTCTTCACAATTCACATTTTTGTTTAAAGTAGGTACAATACGTTTCAAATACTATATTTTAATTTTAACTAATGATTATTGTGAAGACTGGAGCTTGAAATAGGTTAAAAATAACCTGTCATAAAAGTAATACTATAACTTGTTTGATAATTAACACACACCCTTAAAAGAGGTCAAAGTACTCAGCGATATGACAACTTTGCTATGGCACCAACCAAGATATTAGAGCAGTCGCCCGGATTGCGAAAGGTCCCGGGTTCGATTCCCGTCTCAGGACTTGAAATTTTTCTAGTTTTATATTTTAATTACTAAGTAATTTTTCAAACATTTATAGTAATGTTGAAATCAAAAATTAAGAACAACCAAGATATTTTTAAAAAAAACACCTTTTTCATACATGGAGGCTGCCTAATTGAATAAAGATACTTCCATTACAATTAATTTTATTTTAGTCCAGTAGGTACTCAATTATGAAACGCCTAATTTTTTTTCACGATTTCAAAGTAGGTTCCATAGAAAAAATTGTCCATCAAGAGTACTTTAACCTATTGTCAGGATTGCGATTGTTTATGCAATGTGTTTTTGTCACTCATTGTATAATCAATATCATTTCATTTATGTTTTGGTAACCTGTAATACCCTGTTAGAAATATTAAAGGATATCATTCGCGTTTCATACATTTTTGGTTCAAATATAAAAGTGCCGGCCAAATAAAAATATATTCAGAATCAAAGATGCCATAAAAGGACGACTAAGAGCTATAGCTAAGATAGTTTCGCGCGCATGTGATTAGCCCCCCATACATTTTTGTAGTTATTTCGTTTTGGTTCTTTATTAAATTTTAGTAATTCATCTAAGTCGGTTTTTGTAGTTGACTGTGCATTCACGTGGGAGAAAAACATGAGGAGCGGGCCCAAGGGACCAACTCGGAGTAGCTCCAGATTATAAATTTTGATTGACCCATCCCGGGATCGACCATGGCGAATGATGCTTTGTTTTCGTAATCGAAAACAGGGCGCTTAAACCACTACGCCACCGAGCTCCTCGACGAGACTGTGCATTGACTATAGCAAATTTACAAACTATAAAGTTTGATATATATCTTATAAGTGAACATTTATTTTGTATTAAAGAAATATACACCCATGAAAATAATGCATTATTTATTTCAAGTAACACTGCAACATATTCTTTTTATATTACAACCCCAATCTAAATAGGTAGAATTAATAATTTTCCATTCATCTCATCACAAACCGTGTTTACATTATTACCATGATCGATAGTCCACTTCTGATTAGCCCCCAGATGGCAGACCATCCTTTTCTCGAAGCCATTCAAGCCATTTGCAACATCCTGTAATTTTTGGTGGCTAAAGCTAGAACCCTGAAGTTTCAGTAAATAAAGGGCTTGTAAGTTGGGCAGTTAAATATAAATTTGAGCTTTAGTTTAAGAACTACTGCCCGTCAAATTTCCTTAGTTTTATCACTGACTCACTGATGACTGACTGATCATCATAATTCTAAAGTACTTCCAGCAGACCCAAAAGTTCCAAAGGAGAAGTTCGATACTGGTACTTTGAAGCACCCACGATAAATTATATTATACTAAAGCCTATGCTCGAATCTTCAATATACCCTTTTTTATTTATTTTTATTTTTGGGAGTTTTTTACAAAATATCCACGAAATCTAGGTAGGTACCTATACGATTCACGTAATCTAATATAGATTTTGTGGTTGTTTTTTATTCTTTTTTGGTCAAGCGTGCATTGGTCTACAGTTCATTCGATGAAAATTATAAAAGTGAAAAAAATCTTCCGTAATTTCTAATTTCTAACCTACCACGGCCGTGTCGGGCTTCCACGGACAGTTCTGTCTGATCTCGTATAGGTACCTACTACCTAGATTTCGTGGTTATTTTGTTTTTCTTTGTCAACGTTTGATAAAGTCTGCCAGTCGCTTCTAGGATCGACTAGGCAAAGCCCGAAACAGATTATTAGGTTTGACTAAAAATACTTTAATCAAAGGCCGAAATTGGGATTTATTTCAAGGTTAGCCCGAAGGCTTTGGTCTAACCTAGGATTAACCAGTCTTTCCGCGAAGAGACTGCATATCGACCTTTGACTATGACATATAATACATATACAATTATAAATATATACCACAGTACCTAACCTGTGATGAAAAAATAAATTTAATAAACTGCTTGTCCTGGTTTCATTAATATGATGGTCACCCTTCACAGCGAATTCATAAGGAAATAGTTTAGTATTATTATTTCAGAATCCAAAATATATACACTGCTGAATTGTACAGATATATTTAGAAGACATTTCTGCTAAATGTTAGTGTCTCTGGCTTTTGATTCCGTTCAGATCTCAGGTGGCTACAGTCAATCATATAAAAGTAGAACGTCAGGATTGAGGAGCCAAAGAAAATTCGTTCACCTACGAAATTTCCTCTGTTTTACTGTTTTATTTCTATACTGCAAAACAAAACACACCACCTGCTAAATGATCATTATGTTGAATATATTAATTGATCGCTCACATTCAATGGAAATTCACCTCTTGAGTATAGATTGAGGAGCCATACTAAAAGTATTTTATTTTCTGTAATTTCAGCGCTACATAAGCCAAATTTTTAGAAGATACTAAACATAATTGCTGCTTAATGATACAAAATTTTCAAAAATATACTTCTATTACTGAACGAGTTCCAGGTGGCTCCTCAATTTAGATGTTTAGATTGAGGAGCCACTTTTGAATTAATATAACTGTGATATATTTTGCTGCTAAATCCAGAATTCGTGCTGCAAAATCAGCTTCTTAGCTGCTAAATAATGGTGAGATCAGCTTTTAAAAATCTGATGTGGCTCCTCAATCCTTACGGACATAAATGGTTTTCGGAAACATGTTCGGGACTCATTTCCACCTGTTTATTTCAAAAGTGACCGTATCAATGTTAATAATTTCTAATTTTATAATTTCTAGAATGACTTGGCAATTGAAAACTTACTCATAGACCTATTACCATATTACAGACAATCGCCTAAAGAAAGAAGATTTTTCATATTCGGCCAGGTATAGGTAGGTACAGGGTGGTGCCGTCAATACCTGCGACAATAAATTGAATCATGAGCTATATTAAGCAGTTCATAGAAATAGTTTGCCACGTTCAAAAACATCCTATTCAGTTGATAATTTCATGACATTTGTATGAAATAATATAACATTCGCCGCATTATATCATAACGTCGTGAAATTATCAACCAACCAATAAAATGTTTGTGAAGGTGGCAAACCATTTCTATGAACTAATATAGCACATGTTTTAATTTATTGTCGCATTGATGGCACCACCCTGTATGTACACACGACAGCACATTCAGTGTAACTGTTGCACTACGCAAGCCGCCACTATTACGTAAAAAAAGTTGAAAATTGTCGTCGATTTCACCGTTATTTATTCAATAAAAGATGGAAGTCAACTAATCGCCACCAAATTGACATGGGGGCCATGATGAACATTTGGCTGTGTTGCAGTTATTTCTATAAAAAATCTTGTTCTGTACGCAACAATGCAAATAAAACGAAAGTATGCTGTAGGTACATAGACCGGGTCGGGTCTCCATACATTTTTAGAACAGCTCTTTTGAAAATAATGTAGTAAATAGAATTCACTTTTGTGAAGACACCGACGATCCCAATAAGTTATATAACAATTGGTTTGAAGAAATAAATATAGAGTTTTAGTACATTTTTAAACAAAAAACTGTTCCAGCCAGTTCTAAAAGAAAGTTTAGTGATAGAAGAAAATTATATGATCTATCTATACTATCAGAAGTCCACTTCTATTATTTATCGATAATGCCAGAAAGTGCTCTAAGATCTTTTGAAAGATTCTTAATTTTATTTTAACATTATTTTATGTTTGTTAAAAATTTAACATTATTACAGATGATGGATTGGCAAATACTTTGGACTCTTTATTCTCCGATAGACCTATTAAAATTACCGAAAAATTACATTCGTGTATACTAAACGCGCTCTTGCTCTCATTTTGTCGAATTTATTGTGTGAATATTACACGAAACCTCTGTTACTTACCTAAATCTAAACCGATTTCCGTTATTTATTTTTGTTTGAAAGTTATACTTCTTATTGGGTAGGTACGGCGGTAGGTATACCTACTGTAGTTTTGTACCTACTTCCTGACAGATACTATTTTAATTCGGTAAATTCAACCGGATTAGTGATCCATCAAATTTTTACATTGAAAATTAATTACAATCAAATGCGGTAAAAAATCTAAAACAGAACTGAAAATCTATGTTAAAATGTGCCTTTGTGATTATCCCTGCGTGGACTGCATCCAATTCTCCCCACGACCCTGACAAGGTCGTGGGTCCATCTAGTAGAGTAACTGTAGGAGGCTGTCCTACTTTGCGCTTTGTGATACGTGGTCGCTTTGCTAGAATACTAGACTAGAGATAGGCTAGAATACTAGACTAGAGATAGGCTAGAATACTAGACTAGAGATAGGCTAGAATACTAGACTAGAGATAGGCTAGAATACTAGACTAGAGATAGGCTAGAATACTAAACTAGAGATAGGCTAGAATACTAGACTAGAGATAGGCTAGAATACTAGACTAGAGATAGGCTAGAATACTAGACTAGAGATAGGCTAGAATACTAGACTAGAGATAGGCTAGAATACTAGACTAGAGATAGGCTAGAATACTAGACTAGAGATTTATTTATTTATTTATTTATTTATTGATCACCAACATAATAAACATCAAATAGTAAAAATAAGGCGTAAAGACAATGTATGTTTTTAGCTTAATGTTATTACAATTAGAGGCGAAGACTGCGTGCGTTTTAGAAGCAGTAAAAAACTAATAATAATAATACAGAGAAACAACAAAACTATTACACTGTTACACATATAAAACAAACTAAGATAGGCTAGAATACTAGACTAGAGATAGGCTAGAATACTAGACTAGAGATAGGCTAGAATTTTAACGCCTATATCGGTCGTTTATTCTGCGTGCTACGTCAACTATAAATATAAATCACAATCTAAATCAAATCGTACAGACTTCACTTAAATACATAGGTAATTAGGTATATCTCATCAATAAAGTTAATAATGTGTGTTAAAAACTTAAACCTCGTTTTATAAAGCCAATCAATAACATGCAAATGACAGACCAACACAAAACTCAATCGTATTATCAATAAATCGCATTGGTAAACATAAAAAATGCAAATAACCCATCACTATTGTCCTCGAAATTAATGCTCCTATCCTTATCACATGTGTGATATCAAATAGAGAGGGAGCAGATCCGATCGGAAGTAAATAAAGTAATGTAGGGTCTGAGGCGCGTGTGACCGCGGCGCGGGCGCAGTCACACGCGCGCCGCACGCGCCGCTAATGCCGAGGGGACGCCGAGGGTCTGCGCAAGGACTGCCACTTGTTATATCAACTACCTATACCTACCAACTTAAGAGGAAGAAAGTGGTTTAATCTTACTTTGATTTTATAATGATATTCATCACCTATTATCTAGCTAGCCCAAAGTAAAAAAAAGGTGTTATGGATGGGTACTAGATAACGGAGAAAATAATAATAATATATGTATTAATACTAGAAATATACTAAATATACAAATATATCTACTACGTCAGAACAAATGTACTTGTTGAACTCCTTTATAAAAAGGTTTTAGTCGATTACGGTATAGATATTATAAGCAGAAGCAAACGTCAATTATGCAGCGCAAAACTAGATCGTTCTGTATCCAATGGCTCCTCGCGGACCTGAACAGGACGTCTGTCCATCAAGTTGGATGCAAACAGCTTCTTTACGATTCCCGGTACGTGGTCGCCATATGTCCGCATCCACTTTAACTTGATAATCCTATGAACTATCTCAGTGACTTTTGGTTTTCTTCCGGATGTCCTCATTGTCGTAAGAAAACACCTAACATAGCTCGCTGGGTGAGTGTAAACTTGTTTAAAAAACCCTTAGTAAGCGACCACGTTTCACAGCCGTATCTCATGACTGGCAACAGGGCCAAACTGCGTTAAAAAATTTAAAAGACTAATATAAAATTACCACTAAGTGCTTACCGCTGTCCAAAGGTAATCAACCTGCAAAACTCTGCGTATATCAATCAAACAAAAGTGTCCACAAGCGGACCCACCCCCATATGCACGCCGCATTCACACGGGAACTGTAACCTAACACCAAACCACATTAACTATGGCATTATTTAAACTCGCCCTTAATTGAATGTGGATAAAGGCTAATCAATTGCACAAGTATTGCTGGTTTAGTAACAAATACAATTGGGCGAGAATGTGATGTTTTTTTTATCGTCAATTGTGTTTATTCAGCAACCAGCGGCATTGTTGACTGATCTAAGTTAAAAAAGATATAATTTGATCGATGTAACTGTTTAATTTCTAATAAAAGGTTGAGTAACACTAGATACACTTTTTTGACTTCATAAAGTGTAGAAAAAGCAACTAAAATGATTAACATAAATCTAAACTTTAAGTTTACTCGCACATGATAGTAATTAAGCTTGTTCGCACATGTTAGTATTTTTTTAGGCCGATACCGACGGACTCTTACTCGTAAGTCGTCAAAGTTTAGCAGTTAAAGTAAAGATTAATCCTATTTTTCCTAAAACTACGGATTTTCTTGTTTTTAAATATGGTAGAGTTGACTAATCAATTAGTTTTACAAACACCCAAAAAATTAAGATGATCCTTCTCATTCCCCGTTTTTAGTTTTAGCAAACGGACGAATCGACGAATATTTAAAACCCACACCACAGAATCCACATTAAGTTTCTAAAAGAGCAATAAACTATTTGAATTACATTATTGACATTATACATAGTGATAGTGTCATTCTTTAGATTTTGTTACTAATTTAGGATGATTTGCGTAAAACTTGTATAGGGCGAAACAGTGATACTAGATATACTTTTGCACCTATGTCAAAGAATATATAAACTCCTATGTTATGACAATTAAATGATTATGCTTATGTATGAATTAGTCTCAAAAGCGAGTTTTTCAAATTTTCAAAGTGTGGAATATTGCTAGTAGGTACATCTGGGATCGCTCAGCTATATTTCAGCTAGATTTCAGCGTCATACAGTCCGTATAATTGGTGATGTAGTGGTCATGAGCAGTGTAAGCCTCTACAATTGCGTCAAGACATTGCATCGCTTAACAACTTCTATAAATAAAGTTATATATATCATGGAAATTGGAAAGTGCCCTGAAGAGATTTTTAAACTTATCCCACCTTCCCCGTTGCTACTCAGGTTCACGCGTGCTGATCTTCTGAGTCATCAATTAAGTGTCTCCACCTGAAAATTATACACAAAGAAGTTTAGTAACTCATTTCTTTGTCGTACTTCCAACACTTGAAATTCTCTGACTTCTTCCTATGACATGAATTCATTGAAGACGTGAAAAACCCCTTTAAAGGCTGGAAAGCTGCGAGCGGCTAGAACAGTGGGTTTTACCTGCACTAGAAGATCTTTGCATGTGGACTTTTTAATATTTTCGATACGTTGAACCGTTTACATTAGTGTAACAATTACAAATAAAGAAAGAAAACGTTGAAAAAATATATGCTCCAGGCGGGAATTGAACCCGCGTCTCCTGATTTCCGGCTAGACATGATTACCACTACGCCAAAGGAGCACTAGGTATAACCTGCTAATTTCTTCACCGCTTTCTTTCCTTTTCTAAGGTTTTACACAGAATATTTGTCATTAAAAATATTTTGTACCTTTTAAAAAAGCAATTTTCTTAAAAAAAATGAAGGCAAACCACCAACCGGCACCTCCGCGACGCCGAAGTCCGTCGTGGAAGTTTATAGACCACACCGCCGAAAATTTTAAGACAAAGCCTGACAGCCTAACAGACAGATATAACTGCAACCTTTTAAAAAAGCAATTTTCTTAAAAAAAAATGAAGGCAAACCACCAACCGGCACGGCCGCGACGCCGACGTCCGTCGTGGAAGTTTATAGACCACACCGCCGAAAATTTTAAGACAAAGCCTGTCAGCCTAACAGATAGATAACTGCAACATAGCTCGCTGTCAAAAATCACTTGTGAGTACCGTTTATACATAGTGAGACTGTACGTAACGTAGACTGGTCGACCATAGAAGTAGCTGAACACTTTAGTACCATGTCACAATAGCTATGACGTTCATAAAGTACGGTGGCAATTAAGTACGAGCGCAAATAGTCAGCGTGACATGATACTAAAGTGTTAGGCTACTTCTGTGGTCGACTGTACGTTCGGCCGCTGACCCAGTGACCTTTCAGCCGGCAGCCCGCCACGGTCCGGACACACGTCGTTACCGCTTCGATAATGAATATTGACATAAACAACCTTTGTTTTGAATGCAAAAATATCTACGGGCACGTAGGTACGTAACCTCACGTAATGTTAGAATAATAGAATTCAACCCTTTCTTATTAGGAAATTGAAGAAGACCTGTTTGTGACATTGTACTAAAGAGAACAATAAAGGAATCTGCCGTTATTTATTTTGTTTAATTTCCAGTATTTATAGCTCTGGTGGCGCCCTTCAGAAGTAAGGAGTACACTCAGTCCAGCAATTCTCAACTCAACCAACATATAACATCCCTAGACTCTCCATCTAACCGGAGTTGCAAAAAGAAGCACACTGCTCTGCTCTGAAACTTTTTTTTTGCAAGATATTTTATTGAAGACTCATGATCTCATATTTGTAACAGGTATTGGTTAATGTACAACTAGATGACAAGCAAGCTGACGGCCCACCTGGTGGTAAGTGGTCACCGTCGCCTATAATCACCCCCAATAAAATAAATAAATAAAAATAAAATAACTTACCTGGTTCATATAGATGCCCTTATACCACCAAGGGTCTGTTATTTTACTATCGAAGCGTTTGCGTTTTCCAACAACCTTAATAAAGAAGTTGACCCAAAATTAACCGGGGTAAGTATAACCGCCAGCGCAGCAGGGCGGGCGGCGAGAGCCCTCCATCGCATAAGCCTACTTGAAAGTGCTCGACCGCTTTGAGAAAACAAAACGCTGCGACAGCGATTGTTCACTTACTGTATCTACAAGAGTAATTACATGAGGTAGTCTTGGGAAGTGCTCAAGAATTCTTTCGAGAGTACAGTCGCCATCTTAAACCATTCGTGCTTTGTCAGCCAAAATAGAGAATCTATTCTGCGTGATATGGCTTCTTTAAAGATTGCCAATGCTCTTAAGATGAAGACAATTGGTGTAACCCTATGACGAGCTATTTCTCTGGCGTCGTCGTATCCGGTCATACAAAATACATACATAAATTCTTAATGACCTTCGACGACCTTACTCGCCGTATGAATATGGTACAGTCAGCTACAGAAGTCAATTATTACTATAGAATTTGTGCTATAGTACCTTTTTTGTTCTTAATAACATAATAAAAATAATTTAATAATAATTTTTATTTTGTATGTTTAGAATTTGGATTTAAATTTAATTAATAATATTATTAAAATTTAATTAGATTTAAATTAAATTAGTAAAATTATACGTCTGTTTTAACTGTATGTGGAAATTTCGCTGATTTAAGATTTATTTACAGTGTTCGATTTTATGTGTACCTAATCAAATTTGTATGTTTTCAAAATAATTAAATAAATAAATAAACATTCTGGCATACCTACCCTTGATAAACGTGAATGACGTAGTGCGACATAGTTAAAAAGTGTTAATCGACCTGTGTACAGTCCTTTTATTTGCCTTCTGGTTTCAAACACGCCAGAACCTCTCCCTACCCGAATCCCTCTCCCTAAACTAATTATTTGCCGTTTTTTTATTACAGTAGGTAAATACATAACAAGAAAGGCCAAGTTCGGTTGCACGCAGTAACAAACTTCGAATAACTTTTAAACTGCTATTTCAATTTTCGAGTCCCTAGTGCAAACTTTCCGCTCAGTATAAAAAAATCGGCTGTAGCAGACAAACAGACCGCCTTAGAGTAATGTAAACCTAAACATCTTACCAGGCTCACTACAAAGACAGCTAACTTATATCAATAGGCCGACCTTTATCGAAAATAAACTACATATCCACCACAAAATAAATAAAGTCTATTCAATGTCAGACGCAATACAATTTTTCGTGTTTACCTTTTGATATATTTCCGCCTCCAGGCTTTACGTGTCACTAAAACAAATATAAATATTGACTTTACTCCACAAATGTCAACAGGGGCCCTAAAAGCTAATCAATCTCACATAGTCCTGCAAAAAAGTACCTCTCGAACACCATTCAATCCACGCAAGACGCATGTTTGAAGAAAATTCTAACAAAAATAACTTTGCTGCTGCATAAAATTGTAGAACGCCTCTATTCGATACAGATTTCTACAAATAGTCTAAGAAGTATTGGCTTTTTGACGGAAAAAGGTTTTTGCGCAGATGACAATGATCTTATAGTGTGGGCGCACAATAGTCGGCCGAATTCGACACCTGTCCAAAAGTCCCACAAACACTTCTCACGCCCATAAAAAACGGGTTACGCTATCGAAAAAATGCGGGTATCAGGCTTTTTTATATCTTTTTATTCATGTACATAGTAAATAATGAATTTGATATTCACCTCAAGATAGCAACCAAATATTCATTTGTTAAGTACCTGTAAAGTAGACTCTTGTATTATTTCTTGCAGGTAACGTCGGCGAGCTTATGTGGGGTTAATAATACAAAAATAATCAAATCAAGAAACGGCAGTCTAATATTAAATTTCAAATAAAATAAAAATATCTTTTTAAATTAAATTTATATAAAGTTTACTTTCCTCGTAATGATTACAGAGGAGTGTCACAAAACGTAGCATTTAATTATTCTTAAATTTAAAAACAACTCTATTTTTTGGCAGAAGAGCGCTTTGTTACAACTTATTGAAGATTTCATTTCAAATAATGGCATGCGTTATAACTACAATGATATCGTTTAGATATAGACTATTATATTCAACAATTCCAACAAGGTATCATTGTAAACCCACTCCAAGCTCGACACCAAGAGTTACGTAACAATAGCCTTTAAGTCAATGAGATTTAGTTTTTTAGGATCTATTCGTAAGAAGGGATCAAAGAGGATTACATGATGAATAATGCCCACGAAGCTACGAATGGCGAGCTGATGGGATTATAGATAAAATGCGCGAGCACAACCTTTGAAAGCACGGCACGGCCTTTGTTTGGGAAAACACCTAAAAATGTGCCCAAAATTCGATTTTTGTTGATACAGATTATATCAAAAAACATAAGTAATTAAAAACCAACGACTTCTTTAAATTGGTAACTTTGCACAGAAAGTTACATAAAAGCAATTGGAACGCTTTATTTTCTTAGAAAACAATACAACCTGTGAATTTAACTGAAGAAGTTCCTTTATTGTTCCATTAACAAATGATTAAAAGCTCTTTAGAAAATGAGACAGACTTTTCTAGTGTCTACAGCATATTAGACAATAATGATATAAATTCACTATGATAAAGACCTAAGATTATGACGTATTTATTTTATACTAACCAAACACAAAGATCGCATACGAGTCGATAGTTTTTATTTCCTATTAGGTATTTTTCGCTAGATATTTGACCTAGAATCGCCTATAACTTTCATATTTAATGATTGGGCAGTTTAATTCAAAGGAAGAAGTTTATGGTTTGGAAAACATAAACACCAGATAGTCTAAGTAGGATAATAAACAAACACACATATTTAAAATTAAGTGATTAATATTTTTGTTTCACGTAATAGTAACACGTAAACACAAAGTTGCTGTTATTTGTGATGTGACATACTTAATGTAAATCCAGTTATATTTTATAATAAATCGCTTAAATGATAAAAAAAACTAGGACTTATAACTTAAAGTACTCTAAGTTCACTGAAACTGACAAGTTACAACCAGTCATTTAAAAGAAGTTCTCTCCACTTCGGAGCTTGTTTAACAACTTACTTGCCCTCTTATCTGGCCTATGGTAGGTTTAGTTACAAAAGCAAAAGACGTTCAATTTTATCCACCATCTCTTTAAGTTATGAGCCCATAAATTATTTTTTAGCGTCTCGACATACCGCAAACTAAAGCTGCTAGTAAAATGACGAGATAATAAAAATGGTCTTGTTTAATTTCCGACGCACGCGAACATTTGTTTGTGAAGGTGGTGAATGACCAATTATTATTAAATTGATTTTCTGTTTATTTAAATGTTGAACTGCTCTGATTAAATAAAGCGAATGCATATAACAGTGATCGCATTTCCCTATTTTGTGGGTGTTCTAAGTTTGACGTGTCTGTCTGTGTATCTGTGTATCTGCGTGTCTGTCTGTAGCATGGTAGCTCCTAAACGAATGAAACGATTTTGATTCAGTTTTTTTGTTTGAAAGCTGACGTGACTAGGATTATAATAATAATAATAATAATATTTATACACTCACACCTATTATCTAGCCCAAAGTAAGCATCATTAAGAGCTTGTGTTATGGATACTAGATAACGGAGAAATAATGATAATAATATGTATATAAATATTAGAAATGTAATAAATAAACTTATAAACATCCATGACTCGACGATGGATGGATGGTTCTTAGCTATAATTTATGTACATCAGTTCAGGCGTTTGATGACTATCAGCTCATTTTCTACATGATAAAAGGGTTTTACTAACTTCCACAGATCCGATTGATTTGAAATTTGGTGTACTGTCATTTCGGTGGCATTTCCATGACATACTAACCTTAAACTGATCCTATACCATCAAAAAGTCTGCGAGATCTTTAATTCTTCAGTTGTTTTGGTTATTAATTCTTCGGAAACTTACAGCAGTATATCGTGCTTGGGCCCTTATGAATAGTCTCAATGACATGGTGTTATACAGGTGATTAATGAGGCCGGGGGTTACTTAAATATTTCAATTTCATATTTTTACACCATATTATGCTAGAATATTTTTGCTTGGCGATTCAAAAGAGTTACTTGGGGGCCTACAAAGTTGAATAAAGATATTTTTAACGGACTTAAAAAAGGAGGAGGTTCTCAATTCGGTTGTTATGTTTTTTTTATGTATGTACACCGATTACGCAAAGATTTCTGATCCAATCCAATTATGTGTTCAATGCACAATAGTTGGCATTTGGTCCCATAAAAAATATCTAGAATCGATTGGGTAGTTGTTTTTAAATAAATAAAAAAATGAGTTGTACTTTTGAAAAAATATTTTTAAGTTGATAATAATGAAAGTACCTACTAACTAATTTAATAAAATGCTTCTAAAATCACTTCGCTTTTAACACAAATGAACAAGAACGTAAGCATCTACCTGTACGCACCTTTGAAGAAATTTTAAAATCGCTCCTTTTTCAAGGTTTCCCAAAACAGGAACTTTAACACAGTCATAAAGTTGGATATGCCATTTTTAATTCATTTTCATTTTTTTTTCATTTTTAACTTGAAATAAAACCGCTTTACCGAGTTTAACTCGCGTTTGTTTTGATGCTACATTTTTATAGTATACCCGACGTTTTGATTACTTTGCAGCGATCGTGGTCACAAAACGACTGACCGTCAATATACCTAGTATTTATAAGGTGTACTACCGTTGTATTATAGTTTGAGTATTACGATCTCAGATCATAGAAAGAACGAGTCACGCATACAGAGCTCACATTAGTGTCAGGGCTGCGTTTCCATAGAAGCGGAGCTGCGAGGAGCTCAGCTGAGCGGGGCCGTGTAAAGAGGTTAATGTTTCCATTGAAGCTGCGCTCCATAGTGGTGCAGTTCTATGCTGTGTAACTGGCTGAAGTTAAGCTAAACGGGGCTAGGAATACATTTTGGTTGTGACTTTGCGTAGCCCACGCATAGCTCAGCCGCGGCCAGCCCCGCCCGTCCCCGCTCCACCTAGCACAGCTACACTGCTCAACTCTGCATCCACTTGTATACCTATATACCGCTGTGCCTCGCTCAGCATGAGAAACCTCCGCAGCTCCGCTCTTCACAGCACGCTATACACTTTGATGTAATTCTTCTCAACTCGGCTAGTCTACTGAAATGGAGCGGAGATGAGATGTTTGATATGAGCAATATCATTGGTCAAATTATGTTGCAGCTCCACTTCTGTGGAAATGCAGCCTTAGTCAGGCAGTGTGTAGACGGGCTTGAGACGCTATGATTTGCGTGATGTGATCCCAAGCTGGTGGCACACTCAAACCATATTATCTATTAAAATAATGTTTTTTTTCAATAACTTGACGTCAACATTCTTGGTCTAGATATAATGTGGTGTTCTTTGGCAAAGGTTTGCGACTTATAAAAATAGAGTGGTTGGGTCCGTCCGGGGCGTATTCACACACTGCCCTTTTGCTTCGCGCCTGAGTTTTACGTCATCTATATTATATTAGCCGGGTCCTTATGTTTTGACCTATTATTTAATTATTTATAAGAGGGTGCAATCATAATCTAACTTGAAATCCCGAGTTAAATCAAGTAAAGCGTTTTTATTGAAACGTGTAGAGCTAGCGAAAATTTTACTTATTTGAATTATTAATGGGCACTATAAGCGGATCAAATAAAAAAATAAATTATGTAAAATAATAAGCTAAAAACATTTAAATGTATGTTCGTTCATTGGTTATAGGCATATTCAAATATTAATACTTAAAGCTACTACGTAAGATGTCAATTTAATATTAAAATTACTATTTGGGACCATTTAAGTATCTGAATTATAAATAAAATTTGGATATAAAATATCCAAATTGTACACAGTTTACGTAGTGTTTTGCATCTTTTAAATTCAGAGATTCTGAATAATAGACGTATCTACTGGCTAGACAAGGTATGGGTTTGTAGGCGAAGTTTTGTAGTAAGTTCAACTAGCAAAAAAGTGGTCAATAATTAAGTTTCAGATATTTTTTTATCACGCCATCTGATTACTGTAATAATGTAAAGTGTATCCTTTTGTGTGATAAAAGGTATTTGATTTGATATGTATTTTATGAATTGACCACTGAATAAAAATAAAATTATCAAAGTTTAAAGGCGCGTGTACAGCAAAGCGGGCCGCCCGCCCAGCCGCGGCAGGCACGTGCGATGCCTCGCTCTGGTTCACTCCATGACCCCACTTACTAGACATGTGAACAAACACCATACCTAGGAAATACCTGTTAAGTCTACCCACACCACAGTCTTATACACCATCGACTTGGCGTTTTGTGTGAGTGTTGGAAGTTAGTAAATGAAATAAATTTTCTTTGACATTTGTTTGCGATTAAAAGCGACTTCAAAAAACTGAAACGGATAAAATAATTAAATTTGAGTAGGTAGGTACTCTTCCCCTAGAAACATATTTTTTGGAGTCGGTGCTTCACTTTCTATTGTTTTTGGAAACAACTTAGCACCGACTCCAAACAATATGTTTCTAGGGGAAAAGAACCTACTTAAATATAATTATTTCATCCTTTTCAGTTTTTGGAAGTCGGTTTTCATTTTTGTTTAAAAATTTTTCTTCACAATTTTTAGTGATTACTTTCTAAGGTTGAAGCTAGATTGGTTACCGTCAACTTATATTGTTTCCTACTATCGTATCGTTTCACTAAAAAGTCATAGGAAAGCAAAAATCCGCAATTTATCATACGTAGACCTTACTGATTTCAGATTTTTTTTTATTTAAAAACCAAACTACCAAACCGATTTTGAGAAAAAAATTATGAAACCAAATTGCAACTATTCCGCGTCGAACAAAAAAAGAATCACGTAAATCAGATCAGTAATCTCGGCGTAATCGGTGTACATACATAGAAAAAAAACATACCGGCCGAATTGAGAACTTCCTCGTTTTTGGAGTCGGTTAAAAAGGAATGGCATGGCGGGCTATCTGCTGTTGTTTTTTTTTGCATTGTATTAAAATGCAGCTGTATCACATTTTCAAAGAATCTTGAGCTTGGCGCAATCCCCATGATGCTACTTCGATGTGGCAAATAACCACCATAAAATTCCCAACGTCTTTCACACTAATCAAACGTTACTAGTTTCCTAGTTTCACAAAACTACATCAATTTCATAACTTATTATCCACTCCGACTTTATTCTATAATGATGAAACATTTGTAAATAAAATCTCGACCAAACCTCATTAAAATAATAACTCCGAAAAAAGTGATAACTTAAGAAATGGTTTATTGAAATTCTTATTACGAAGCAAAACAAGATGCGTTCAGGTATGTATTTAATAGATAGCTAAGGCATACCATGGCGTTCGTATTTCATTAATAGTAATTATATGGTAAACTTCCTTTGTATTGATATACTTTTTTATTGAGTTTTGATTTTTATTTGATGTAACGTTGTTAAAATCGCGGTGACAGCTATTATAAAAAAATAAAGACATGCCGAACAAATCAAGCAAGCTTGAATTCTGACTAGTATCTAACAGCATCGCTATTACACCAAATCAATATTTGATAATTTTACTGGGCTATTAGAAATATTTGCTGAGGCTTTTTACGCAAGGACTACTCTAGCGTTACCACCCTGTAAAAATCATTAAAAAAAATAATGTGACACAGGTTTCATATTATAAAGTGCGCCTGCCCTGGCACGTGTCACTCCCTTTTTGAGTCCGCGGACTAATCGGTAGACAGAATAGTTCGTTTTATTTAAAATAAATGAATTTGTTATCTTATTTGTGCCACCCTTATCGCATAGAAAAAGCGTATCTACCTATTGGTTCATGACAAAACTAAAATAAAACCCAAATTAAAAAAAATATCATAAATGGAGATGTTTCATATACGGCCATGTAGGTAATATGTACATTGTACACATCTCAAGAAATCAGGACAAATCTAAAGAATCCGGGGAAAATACTAATAATTTGTTTTCATACACTTGTACAAATTCAGAATTTATTCGTCGATTTCACCATTTTTTAATATGGCACTATGGCGGCTACATATAGGTCAACTAAACCAAAGTAACAGGCACCGTGGTAAATATTTGGCTGTGTTGCAGTTTTTTCTATAAAAAATCTTGTTTTGTACCACTATACAAAGCAAATAAGACAACTAAAAACCGTTCCGTTTATTTTTGTCCATTTTTTTTAGTATAGTGTACAGTCGACAGCACATCAAGCGTAACAGTTTGACCTTGAGACCGCCCTTACTGCGTTCAAATAGAGGCGGCTTTCGTAGTGCAACTGTTACACTTGACGTGCTGTCGTGTGTACATAGACCTGGTTGGGTCTCGATACAATTTTTGGGACAACTCCTTTCTGGCGCTTTTATTCACTAAATGACACATAACTACAAAAAATATTTATGTAAGATTGAAGTAATTTATCGGTTGAGCGGTTTCAACTTAATTATTTTAAGTATCCCGATTTTTTTATACAAAGCACGGCAATTGACCCAACACCACCTGATGTGAAGCGGTAAGAAGATTCCATATGCAAAGACAGCTAGTGCAGTTTTTTTTAAATTTATTATTTTAACAAACACCTACAATTACAATTTAAAGAAGTCTAGACACTGCTTTAGCCGCCTCCACCTTGCCGACCCAAAAGGTGCTTTTTCACGCCTCCCTTGAGGGACCCCATGTTATAGGAAAGAGGGATCACATGTGCAGGCATTCCAAGTTCTGGAACTATTTTTCTTAAAAAATTACCAACCTCTGGCAAAAGTATTTCGGCAGTCCAATTGAGTCACTAGTTGACACTTGAAAAAACCTAATCGAAGTATACTGTTGCACAGCGCTAACATAGTGAAATACATGTGAAATGTAGATGTGGCGCTATTTTGTCTACGTTTATCAATATATATTTTTTAAATGTCTGATGTTAGTAGTTATGACTTCAATAGTATGAGTGTAGATAAAGCAATGAAAGTAAATGCACATAGCTTGGTATTAAAACTACTTTTAAACACCCGCTCCTGATCTAAGAATCTCTAGACTTTTACATAAAGTACTATTTTAAGAAAAACAGTTTCATTATAATGAGCCGAACCGATGTTACAGGTTGGTCATTATGTTACAAGTTGTTTTTTTTTAATTTAAATTATCTGTGTTAAAACGTAAGTCCATTATTATGTTCACCTTTGAGATTTTAATTCGAATTTTGTAACACGAGTGTAGGTAAAAACCTTAAGCATATTTCAGTAAGTAACCTAATAACTTCATAGCCGTGGATGGAGCTAATGTTTTCATTTAACATGGAAAATTATAAGGGGAAGTGCACAATAGAGGGTTTAAAATTTCTATGTAATCTATTTCCCCATATAAATCGCGAATCGTCTCACGGTCGACCCTCTACCCTCCTAGGATACGTTCACACCAATAGTTCGCCGAATAAAATTGCGTTTCCTAATTGCTCCTCAGTTTCCCACCGTGCGCCTGACACGCGGCCTTCTGTACCACCCAAATTACATAGCTACAGACAACACTGACCTCTATTGTCAAACTATTAAAGTTTATTTTTGTTTCTGTTCTTTAAAAATTAATATTTGCCATGTTAAATATGTTCTACGACCCTTTAAATGCGTCACTCTTGATTCTTATATCCTTGCAGTACCAGTGGTTTTATCGTGGCATAGATTCAGAACTGTTTTGGCTGTAATATGATAGTCCAAAAATTATAATTCGAGCAGTATAGTCTTTCGTGTGCGACAATTAAGCATGTTTTGGTGTGTGGCATGGGTATGTGCAAGTTTGTAGTGTCAAGCGCATTGGCCATAGGGTGAATGCGGCGTAGGGCGGCGGCGCACGGGTCGGCACGCGGCATGCATTCCGCGCCCGTCCGTCCACGCGCGCGCACGTGCACGAGTGTGCACCGCGCCTTGCCATCGCTACAAGCGATCACGTGACTTAGAAAAGTTTCTTAAATGATAAGATCGGCTTTTACTAACTTCTAAAACTTTCTTCGAAGTTTTGATATCTTTGTGGCGATAGTGACTTTGACAAATTAGTGTTAAACATGGAATACCACCACCGTCACATGGAGCAGCCTGGGTCTATCCAAGGTCAGACGCAGCCCCCCCAGTGGGGTTACGGATGGGGCCCGCCAGCCGCCCCGGCACCTCCTGCGCCCGCGCAGAGGAATAAAAGAACGCATTCCGAGAGCGAAGACGATGCCTTCTCTGAGGAGAGCAGTAAAGACGCACAGTGAGTACCCTGAGCTTTTGTTTTCAAGGCTAGAAATTTTAAGTTCTTCAGAGGACAAGTTTATTCTAAAGTAGCTATATTAAATAGACAGTATTTTAAATTGATGCCTGTAGTTTCTCATAGTTTCTTTTCTCAAATTTTTAACGTTTCAACTGATTATCCACGGCATTCATTATATGTAGCAGTCAAGATACAATTAAATAGAAAGAATTCCCAATTTTTTTTTCTTTATTAATGTGTTCTTATAAAATAAGAATATAGTTTACTCAAAAATATATCAGTTCCACAAGAAACGAAACCAATTATATTTGTTATAAAACGAAAACACTCAATAAAGCCTTAATGTTATACACTCGCACAAAACGTAAACTTATTATACATACAGTGATATTACATCGTCTACGAAACGTAGCACGTGCTACGAATCCTCAAAATTACTTGCTACGGAACTACGTTGCTACGAAACGGAAATTTGATAAAATTCGCTTGATTCAAGATAAGTTAGATACCTCTGAATTTATTTCTTTGTTTTCGGGTCAAGTTTATAAACTCTATAGCTGTTGGAAGTCATCGAACCTCCAATTGAAGATTTATGACAAAACAAAATTAGCGTACCTAATGAAATAAATTTGGGAATTCGTCCCAAATTTATTTCAGTAGGTACGCCTTGTTTTCTAGTCTGTGGACGTCAAAACAAGTTATATTTACTGCAGTGGGGCTTACCGCTGCGACTACATTTTACAACTAGTCTATGGAGCCTCAAATTTTATAGCCTTTCGCCGTTTTATATAAATTTTCGCTGGTGGTAGGCCCGTATGTAGGATCGTCTGGGTAGGTACCACCGCCTTTGTTTTTTCAGCTGTAAAACAGTTCGCTGTGTTCGGATTGAAGGGAAAGGTAGCCAGTGTAATTACTGGGCATGGACGGCCTTGCATCTTAGGCCTCAGGATGACAACGCACTTGCAATATCAAGTGATTTTTCCTTGTTATGGCGGGTGGGCCGTCAGTTTTTTTGTCATCTAGTGTTTTAAAAAAAAAATTAAACAAAAAAACCGATTCTAATAAGACGTTATAAGTTTAAGCAAGCTAAGCTAGTCTAAATAGTTGTCAGAAGATTTTTCAAAAAACAGTCTCTGTCTTATTGTTGAGTAAGAACAATTTTTAGCTTTTCATGCAAACTAAAAATCGTCAATAATTTCTTTTTTATTAGACTCTTTTTTTCTCTCTTACTCTCTCTCTCTCTCTCTATCTCGTTTTATTAGAATTCTATTCTAACTTTTTAGACTAGCCTGATTCGCTTAAGCTTGTCAAGTTTAAAGGAAAAATAAATAAATAACATTAATAGTGTCTGATATATTATTATGGGTACCTTCTTCACAGATTAAGAGATTACCTTACACATGGTCACGTCTTCTTTTTGCTATGCGCCGGCCTCGTAGTTGATATGGTGTACTTAAAAATTACATAAAGTATTACTTGGGACTTTTGCTCGAGACTTTTTTTTCTTGAAGTTATCGCACAGAATCAGGAGAATAATTAAAGCGACATTTTCAGTATACAGTACGACATTACAGTATCCTTTCAAATACATATTATCAATCACCAGCCTATACGCCCCACTGTAAGACACAGGCCTTCTTACATGGAAGAAACACATGAGGAGTTTGGGCCGTAACACCACCATGCTGGCTCATTGCGGGTTAGTGGGTTAAAGCGGTTGCAGTAACAACCGGGACCAACGGCTTAACGTGCCTTCCGAAACATGGAGTAGGTCAAGATTATATTTTTGCCACCGAGGCCCTACATTCATACAGGATGGTGCCGTCAATATAACAGTAAATTAAAACATGGGCTAATGCAGCCAATGTTATATTATTTCATACAAATGTCATGTACCTAATTATCAAATGAATAAGATGTTTTTGAAAGTAGGAAACCATTTCTATGAAGTAATATATTGTCATATTGACAGCACCACCGTGTATGTAAACTAAATTATTATGAAATTACTCAAAACATTGCAAACGTTGGTTATGTTGTTTTCCTCCTTTAGGTCTCCAGGGGGCGACTCCTGCCAGCTGATGACGCGTAAGCGCCGACGCGGCGTCATCGAGAAGAAGAGGCGCGACCGCATCAACACCTCGCTGACGGAGCTCAAGAGGCTGGTGCCCGCCGCCTGCGAGAAGCAGGGCAGCGCCAAGCTGGAGAAGGCCGAGATACTGCAGCTGACTGTCGACCATTTGAAGATGCTGCATTCCAAAGGTATGCACCCGTTTCAGTTCTTCGTATACACAAGACGCACGAGTGCCTCTTCAGCCTATATACGTCACACTGCTTCCTACGTGGGACAAACACATGACTACCTAGGTTGTTCGGTTAAGGCTAACAACCGGGATTAACAGCTTAACCAGCGAGGCACGGAGGAGCTCGAGATTATACATTTTGATGGACCCATCCGGCATCGACCATGGCGAAAGTTGTTTTGAACATCTCTCACAGCATTATTGTTACCTACAACGTTACAACGTTTTTCGTTTAATAATGTTAATTAAGTTGTGACATAAAACATAAACGCTTGCAGTCAAGTCACCATAAAGGTCGGTGGCAGGTGAGATCGTGATCAAATTTATGCCTTTATAATAAGTATTTATAAAAAATATGAATTAAAATTTATGTAGCACAAATTAATCTAAAATAATGTATACCTAAAAGTGCGATAAAATCAGGATAAAATAAATACGAATCATTATTTCCAAACCACATTGAAAAAACGGACGCTTATAAAATAATTCTCAACATTGTCAATGTAAATTAATATTCCGCACGTAGGTACATTTTTAATTATACTTGTTTGTCACAAAATAATATGAAAGTTGATTCGCGTAACATGTGGAAGGAAGTAAAACGTAGGTAAATACCTACATATCTCCTAATCTATACCTTCTATGGACCTGCCAAATTATGTCTGCGGCATCTGTTGTGGGCTTAGGGGTGTAGGTAAATACATATGGTTGAAGACGTGTCATTCATCTCATACACTCAACGACTTGCTTCCTCTTCCAATAAAGAAATAAAAAATATAACGGTTCGCAAATAAAATCCTGATAAAAGGAATCCGTAACGTCAAAACGGGATTTCACAATAAAAATGTTAAAAAATTACGTTTAAATAAAAAATCACACTCGGATCGTATCCGATTCGCTTTTCCTGTCTTTTGAGTGAATTCGTGCCGTTTTTTACTTAACTAGTATCACTGTTACTTTCGTGGTTTTACTCTCTTTACTATTACTTCCTGACGGGGTTTTAAATTCCCATTCGGTAGCTGGCTCCGAAACGGTCCGAGGGAGTGTAAGCATAGTAAATCATAATTATTATTAATTTTTGATTTTAACATTATTATAAATGTTTGAAAAATTACTTAGTAATTAAAATATAATAAAACTAGAAAAATTTCACGTCCTGAGGCAGGAAAATAATTAATTAATATATTAATAATTAATGCTGCTGCGGCTATATTAATAATTAATTCGGCTGGTAATTATTATATTATACATTGTAATATTATTGATTTGTGTAGACAATTTTTAACTTGCATGGTATGAAAAAAGTACACATAAATACTCAACGGTAGAGTTTTATGTACAGTCGACCACAGAACAAGATGAATACTTAGCACCATGTCACATCGACTATTGCGTTCGTACTCAATAGTTGCTACCGTAATATATAAACGCAATTGATATTGTGTCATAGTACTAAAGTTTTAAGCTACTTCTGTGGTCGACCGTACTTTACAAACACACATGCATAAAAATCCCACAAAAATAATGGTCCCTAATATTGATATATCATTCAAAAATATCCCAATCCCCAAAACAATGCTTCATTCAATAAATTAATATCTACCTACTCCAGTCCCCAAAATAACTTGGTAACATTACGACCCCCGCGTGAGTATGCGGGCCGTGCGCGGGCGCAGATCGTTCCGGGTTCCCACGCGGCTTCCGGGTGCGACAGGTGGACGGCAGTTTTTGTGCTCGGCTTTTGCTCCACTAGCCCACTAGGTGATGGCGTGTTTTTTTGGGCAAGCCTAAAAGAACATTAGACACGATTTCAACCACAATCTATTCCTTATATTTGAATTTAAGAAATAATTTTATAAATGTTTCCTGATCTTATTTTATATTGGGTTACTCTTTCCTTGATCTATTTATTGAAAGATTCTTTATTTTCTCCCGTGTATTTATTTTATGTTTTCATTTAAGTACCTGCACACAAAAGACTCAAAAAATATATACATAAACACAGTTGAGTACAAAGGCACTGCTTATTTCTAAAGAAAACTCAGACCTGCGATAGGAATAGAAAATAAAAGTGGGCACAATGTGTAATTATATACCTACATAAACCTAATAAGAACATGTACATTTATAATAAATAATACACATTTAATATACAAATTATAAATGTTAAATTATCAATTAAACATAGTATATATTTTTTTTATCGAAAAGTAGGTACTTTAATCATGTCCAGAAATAGAATTAAAACAATAACTACAACTAGATTAGACAGGGTCTGATAATGAATGGTCAGTGTACAGTCGACAGCACATCAAGCGTGACAGTTTGACTTTGAGACCGCCCTTATTCCGTTAGTAATAGAGGCGGCTTTCGTAGTGTAACTGTTACACTTTATTGGCAGTCGTCTGTACTTGACATTATGAATTCCGTTGACTTCAATAACGGCCAGTAATTAGTAATTGGTCTTCCTTCCGTTGTTTAAAATCGGGAACCAATTGCGGTTAACGCGTCCAAATTGGTTGCGGTCTCGACTTCCGAGGATGTAAAATATGAATGACATATAAAATATAAATGAATTATTGTATCGTCGACGTTACAATAAGCGGTGATAACCCAATGTTTGCATTTTTGGACAAAAGCTACCAATTAGAAAATTAATCGCTGTATCGTCAATAATTATTTTTGTTTTTTTTTATAAGTATCCAGGTTAGTTTTGTATGTCTCTAGATGAAAATTCTCAGCTAAAAACCAAACTTTATTTTCATAGATTTTACCTATTATAATAATAATGATAATAATAATAATCCCGTAAGTGTAGCATAAACCAGCTTTAAGATGAGAATTCTAAATACCCATAATAATAATAATAATAATATTCTTACACTCACACCTATTATCTAGCCCAAAGTAAGCATCAATAAGAGCTTGTGTTATGGTTACTAGATAATGGATAAATATTGGTAATAATATGTATATAAATATTAGAAATATACTAAATAAACATATAAACATCCATGACTCGTACACAAATGCTCGTACTCATCATACAAACATTTGCTCCTACCGGGATTCGAACCCGTGACCTCTTGACTGAGTAGCCTGCATAGCAAGGGGTACAGACCGCTCGACCAGCCGGTCGTCAATTATTTTTTGTATACACATTTTTCTGGATCCGCCGCAGTACAGTCAGAGCAGAATCACCTAAGCGCTCTAAGTGATCAAAAATATCTACACTGTTTATGAAAAGCAACTTTATTACTACAATGATAGAATCCTCTATTGTTTTAGCATCACTTAAATCTTTAAAAACTGAAATACCATTCTAAACCGGTAGTATTACTGTTGCTATTGAGCACTCTGAAAGCTCAGCTAATTCTGATACTGACTGTACCTAAACGTAGCGCAAATGTCAAAAAAGATGAATCCGCAAAAAGTTTTCACACTGCAAAACAACAGTTTTGCGATTCTCAAGAAAAAGTATCCCTTAGTCAATCAACATTAAACTCCCATTCTACTTAACAATAGCAACAGGATCGGTTACCTGATGGACAAGCGGACACCTGGCTTTATACATAAAAACTACAAACAGGAAGATGTGGAGATATGACCCATTGGTTGGCCGCTTAAAAGCTTATTATGGACTCTTACATGGTTTTTAATTGAGTTTCTTTTTTGTGGCGTTGGGCGCCAGATCTTATGCCTTAAAGAAATGGGTATCAGGAAGTCAATGTGAGATTGATCGTAGATTTGAAAACGGGTGGCAAAAGATTTTTATAATTCTGTATTTTTATTAACAAATCTAAGGAATGTATATGGCAACTACTTTACTTAGTAAAATATTGTTTTACATATTCTTAATTTTTTATTTTAACATTATTATAAATGTTTGAAAAATTACTTAGTAATTTAAATATAAAAACTAGAAAAATTTCACGTCCTGAGGCAGGAATCGAACCCGCGACCTTTCGCAATCCGGGCGACTGCTCTGACCACTGAGCCACCCAAGACTTGGGATATCCCTGTGAAATACTTCTAGTCTATCTGTATTTGCGTTTATGAGCTAGTCCACCCTACAATGTCGAAAATGTTCCATTTCAACATCCGAAACGAGTATTTTTAAAAATACCTACGATTCGGTTAAGTTGGGGCAGTGCTTTCAAATATTCTTAATTTTTAATTATTATAAATGTTTGAAAAATTACTTAGTAATTAAAATATAAAACTAGAAAATTTTCACGTCCTGAGGCCTGGGAATCGATTCCCGCCTCAGGACGTGAAATTTTTCTACTTTTTGATTGATTTTCTTATAATTTTTTTTTATCTTGTTTTACATTATACGGAATAAAGATTTACATAGTAAATGTAACCACATTACCTGTGGTTGCCATTTAGAAACCGGTTGCAAAATACCTTCATTCATAATAGCTTCAGTAAATACCCAGTAATCATAAAGCAGTAATATTATATCAGTCAATCACAAATGTGATAACTATTATCAGTGAGTGAGTGAGAGGGTTCTGTGGGAACGGGCGCGGTGACCGCGTCCCACTCGCCCTGAGGGATGATCACCCTCCGCGTTGGCGCATTATGCATTGAATGATTTCGGCAATATTTACCGTTTTATCGTCGTGGGAATTGGTTTAGCTTAGTTGGTATGATAATCTTGTGCGTGTTTCTAGTCTAAAGATAAAATGTATAAATTTATAAAAATAACAAATTAAAATTAAAATTCATGTTGGTATTTTTTCAAATATTGAAATATACTGTTTATGTAAATGAGAAAAATAAAGGATTTCTGTCAATGTTTCTATAAATATAAATAATAAGAGTTAAGTTTATCTTCCTCCAGATATTTGAAATCAAAAATAAAATTCCTGTCTTTTATTCCAAATGGTAAAATACATTTTATCCATGAAGATACGCTAACATCATAATAACCATCGTGAATAAAGCTTTATTTTCTTTATATTAAGGCCACTGTGCGTTCTAATCAAATTAAACATTCAACTTAAACCTTTGTTATGTGAATTATTTTTAAAACGATGTAGTTTCATTTGCCCTAAAACCGATTAACATTAGTACAATCTACATTGGCGTCTAAAATACAGGGTAGTATGACAGGCGGAAGCGGCACAAGGCGCTTAGAAAAAGGGTTGTCACACCTGCGTAGAAAAAACTAGAAAATAATAATAAAAAAACGTATTTAACAAGACCAACTGCGTCTCGAGCGGAAGGAAGGGAAGCAAACAATTATGTGTGAATCGTTTAAGTGTATTTGATATTGAAATACCTGCGAAATACAATGCGAGCAACCTATTTCATTAGATAGGAAATGTATTGGGGCGATAAAAAAATATCCCTTGGTGTCACCTAAAGCACGTGTGCAATTAATTTCATTTGAAGATTAAAAATACATACTTAGGATCCGCGGGTCCGCTCGTGTGGATGTTGGTCATCACGCCAAAAAATAGCCGTGTCCTTTCTCAACATGTAATCTACATGTCAAATATCATCTAAATCAGTTCAGCACTAAACGAGTAACAAGTTAAAAACGTACAGACAGTTAGAGTAATTTTCACATTTATAACATTATTATAGATTTAAGTGTTACCTAAAACCAAACATTTAAAATTTATTTAAGAATCTATTTGTACCTACATGAAATACATTGTCGGTGAAACCGGAAAGCCTATAAAATTTGTGCATAAAAATTCTTGTAGACTGTAAGCATAAGTTAAGCAAATTTATAAAGAGACTGTAATAGCTTATAAACAAGAATAGGTTTTTAGGCAAGCATTTGACCACACTCAACTAATCTGGGCTACTATGACTTGGGCTCTATATTTGAAGCGTACTGAGAATGACCAAAGATTCAAGTCATCTCAGAAATGTATAACGAGTATATTTAGATGCACAGGTTATTTGGCCCGGTGGCCCAGTGACGCATTCACCCCAATCCGAACTCCGAACACTTCTTGCGCAATCGCAAGGGGCCTGGTCCGCTATCTTGCTCTTTTTGCTAACCCCAGAAACACGAGGGTGCCGTTACACATGCCCTCTTCTATCTCACTCGAATCACAGGCTGCCTCTTTCCAATGTAACTTGTTGCGTCTTGAGGGGCGCCATGAATGGAGTCAAGCTGCTTTGTTTTCTTGCATCTGGACCCTTATTTACATAACAATCATTTTCTTGTTGCAGGACTCGACACGTTCGCTTACGACCCTCAGAGATACGCGATGGACTACCATAGTATCGGGTTCAGGGAGTGCGCAGCTGAGGTAGCAAGGTATCTAGTCAGCTGCGAAGGCCTCGACATTCAGGACCCGCTCCGGCTAAGGCTCATGAGCCACTTACAATGCTTCGCTGCTCAGCGGGAGTTGGCAGCGAAGTCAACAAATTGGGGATACCCGCAATACCCGTCGACGCCTGTACCGCCTCAGCCGCAACATGGGTACGCGGAGTTGGGGCATAGGCAGGAGACAGCGACGTCTACCGCGCCGACGACGATACCTGCTCCTACTGCCATAGCAGCTCCGTTGTCAGCTCCTCCGAGCTACCCCCACTATCCCCCAGGGCCACCAGGTCCTCCGGCACCCCCGGCCCCACACGCCGCGCCCCCCGTTCCCCATTACCCTGCACCTTACCCCCATCACCCACCACACCACCAATATTCGCAGAACAGCTCAAAGCCATACAGACCTTGGGGTGCTGAGTTAGCTTATTAAAACTTGTTATCGAATCTGTGACTTCATTCAATAGACAACGAACTTGTACACATTTCTAATCTATTTGGATATGTCTCCAGATCAGGGAAACTTTTTTTTTACTTTTAATATTATTACTAAAACTTACAGCATTATTTACAAGATAAATATTAATTCGAATTATCAAGCTTCTAGACGTACGGTTGGTTTTGTACAAAGCTGATTATTACAAAGTTTTGGAATTGATAATACAAATATTATGAAAAAAAAAGGTCTGAAAGATGCGTTCAAACAGATTAGAATATAATATCAACTAGTCAAATTGTTTGGAGTCACATTAGGCCAATGTTGTGATAGATCTCAGAGTTTAAAGAAATAATAAATCTAAATTATAAATATTTTTGGATTCTCTCCTGTTGTCATATCTGTGTCGAGTTTATAAAATAATACGTAAGTTGTGTGATAGCAATATAGTATATAATATAAGTTTATTCTTAAAAGTCATTACTGTAAGGACCAAAAATTAAGCTTTAATGTTTATATTTGTAAGGATTTGAGGATTGTATATTTTAATGAAACACATAAGAACTATGCGACACAGTAAAAGTTGAAAATGGTTAGGGAGAATAACTATTTGTACGCTACTGCCAATAAAATTGACTAAATGAATTTGCCAGTATCTAATTCTGAATTATTCCGGCCAATTCATTATTGCATTGGACATGCGATGTGTGTCAGTCGCACAGCTAATCTTGACTGGTGACGGCAAAACGACATTATGTTAAAACATTGGCTACATTACTTCATAGAAATGTTGTGGAACATTCAAATACACCTTATTTAATTGATTATTTCATAACACTTGTATGAAATAATACAGCCAGTGGCCCTAATTCTGGTAAACACATGCTAAGTCTAAGTTTAAGTTCAGTGCATTTCTTTCCATCAAAAGGAATACGAAAAGGATGGCTGTCATATAATTTGACATTTAGAAACGTGCGTCCAATTTTCGACCTTATTGAACGTGATAAAATGCAGTGTTTAGGAGGCACCTCCGTACATGCCGTCTAAAATTGTCTATGGTTTCTTAGAAATCTATCTAACTTTAAGTGACAGCTCTAAACAGATTCTTGCTATCTTTTTTCTATTACTTATTGCGAGAAAGAGATATACTGTACTTAAATTTAGAATTACAGTGTGTTCCCAGAATTAGGCCCAGTGTCGTATTATTTCATTGGAATGTCATGAAATTAATAAATGAATAGGATGTATATGAAAGTTGCAAGCCATTTCTATGAACTAATATAGCCCATATTTTAATTTATTGTCGTATTGCTGTCACCACCCTGTTTATAATCTACGTATTATTAACTATAAATTAAAGAAGTAAGATTTTTTTTTGTGATTAATGCCTGAATAGTTGCATCCGCAAGTGACTGAAACACTTACGCATAACCCAAAAAAATATTCATCAAAAAGAAAAGCTAAATCATTAGGTAATACTTAACTAACTTAAATTAGTTATATCATCTGAAATGTTCCTCACCACATTTCCAAAAATTCAAATGCCATACAAGCAGCCACCAAAAAGGTGTGGACGAATTTAACAGTGTTAAACTAAAATTAGTTAGTTAAACCGCTGGATAATTTTAAGTAAGCATAACCTTAAACTGTGTTCTGAATTAACGAAAATGGTTGTGAAAAATAATAACTAGTTTTATGTAATAAGCAAATCTCTAAACCAAAGTTGTAATAGACAATTTTATACATTAACAATTTATAAAACCAATGTTCTTACTACCTAATTGTATGAGTATTCTTTCTCTTTCTTCTATAGTCTTTTTGAATAAATTCTAATTTTGAATGTCTTTTTGGACATTCCATTATATTAAAAGTTACTGATAAGGAGAATAGAACACTATATTTAATTACTGGGAAATGAGAAAGTGCACCGGCTTGCCTATTGGCTTTAGCGACCATGGTTCGGTCAGAACACTGGACTTCAGACCAAACTATTCAACCGGAATAGAACCTGCTTTGCAGTAAAATTGTTACACTTTATATGCTGTCAATAGTATTAATTAAATAAATAACTACTTCATTGTTATTTGTAAAGCACTTCCATTGCACTGTGTGGTTTGCAGCGCTTTTCAAAGTATAGGTATGTTTGTACAATTGTAAATAACTTTATCAAATTCCAAAAAATGCGTTCAAGATGAAAAAGATTAAATTATTTTTATGAAATTTGATTTTTGTTTTTCTTTTGCCTCTATGTTTAAAAGATTAAAAGCCAGTTAGATGTTACAGTTCCATGTATTATCCCCTTGTATGATACATGGAACTAGTTTATTTTTTGTAACAAACTGATAACCTAGACTAAAGAATTTTGTGTCTAATTTGACCAGACAAAATTAGTTTCAATAATTTTACTCTAATTGTAGTCTTTATCAAATTATTGCACAAAGTTACATCAGTATTCAATCCTTGTCACGAAACTGTAACACCACCTGTGCTAGTTGACCGCATAACGAATCTGCCATTTGGCACTAATTAAAACGGTCGCACAGGTGGTGCAATATAAGCTCTATTAACACAATTAATACAGCGACTGACCTGACAAAGTACCGCAATAAGCCCCAAAGGGGTCGTACGGAATAAATTCAATACTTAATGTCCGTGCCACATCAATGCTCGTATGGGATATCGCCACCCCTGTGGTTCCCACGGGTTCTATCTCGCTCACTCTATAGGGGACACTGTTTGCGTCTCGCTCTCGCTTACTTCCGTAGGAAGCGCGAGCGCAGGGTGCAAAAACGCGATGTTTTTGTATGTTCGTGTGTGCGCCGTGTGGCGAGCTTTTTGAGTGCGCACTTATAACCTTCACAAACAAAGAAAAAAGTAGTGTAATGTCTTAGATAACCTTTGGAAACTGTAACCCTGAATAATTAAAAACAAATAAAAACAATTCATGTTAGATTTCGTATCCACAAATTTATTAGGTTTAGTAACATTTTTTTCTTATATTTCATGAAAAGGATGTTAGCTTTAGTATAAATAAAATCGAGATCAATTATTTTATTTGGCTAATTATTGTTTCTATCCAAAGTATGGATAATAGTAATAATAAATTGTTTCCATTCGAAGTCTGTTATCATCTAAGATATCAGACTATATATTCTGCAAGGGTGTTAAACATAAAATTGCTTGATAGTAATCCATTATCTGCCTTGTACACCTTTCTACGGGAACATACAGGTACAGCATACAGGCGCTCGTAACAACTTGGGCACTACTCAAGCGTTGTTACCGTAGGTAGCCTATACACGCTCGTAGCACCTTGGGCACTACTCACGCGTTTTAACCGTAGCTAATAGAAGCTCGTAGCACATTGGGCACTACTCACGCGTTTTAACCGTAGCTAATAGAAGCTCGTAGCACATTGGGCACTACTCACGCGTTTTAACCGTAGCTAATAGAAGCTCGTAGCACATTGGGCACTACTCACGCGTTTTAACCGTAGCTAATAGAAGCTCGTAGCACATTGGGCACTACTCACGCGTTTTAACCGTAGCTAATAGAAGCTCGTAGCACATTGGGCACTACTCACGCGTTTTAACCGTAGCTAATAGAAGCTCGTAGCACATTGGGCACTACTCACGCGTTTTAACGCGATTGAAAGAAAAGGTAGCCAGTGTAATTACTGGGCATGGACGGCATTTCATCTTAGGCCCCAGGATGACAACGCACCTGCAATATCAAGTGATTTTTTCCTTGTTATTGCAGTTGTCTATAGGCGGCGGTAACCACTTACCATCAGGTGGGCCGTCAGCTTGTTTGTCATCTAGTTGAATAAAAAAAAGCAGTCAAATAGGAAAATCAAGCTAAAGACTGAAATTAATAATAGTTTAAAAAGTAGTCTAACATTCTTCTTCTATATTTTCGCTTGCAATGAAAGTGATCGAGGGACTAAATAGCCACAAACCAGACACACTAAAAGTGCTACCCCAGTCGGACGCTCCACATTCGAGAGTAAAAAGAATAGCCCCTTTATTTATTGCACAAAAAGGTACAAAAGGCAGACTCAATGCTATACAGCATTCTCTCCCATTTGACCAGTAAGTAAGAATTGGGGGGGCTTATTCATAGTCGTCGGAAAATAATCGAATATCCGAAGCTCTATAACTGACTCTTATTATCACGGTGCGTCAACGCGAGACCACATGCGACTTTTCGAATGGAATTTGTGATCAACAGTTTCTGAATAAAGGGTGGATAACCAGTACCTGCCGCCGCCGCAATATTTGGCCGCCTCTGTGGTCTAGTGGTTGAAACCACCTGCCTCAGATCTAGAGGTCCGGGGTTCGATTCTCGTGGGAGCAGTAATTTTCTGCTTGGTTTGGTTAGTGGTAGGGCTTTCCTAAGACCGCCTGGCTAGCTACCACCATCTGACCTAAGTCTGCCGCCATAACAATAATGTTATCAGCATTGTTGTGATCCGGCAATTAGCGGTGAGATAGCCAGTTCTTCTGTGGTTGAGGATTCCGGGTGTAACTCGGTTCCATCGTCGGCCTTATCTTCACTTACCATCAGGTGAGATGAAGGCCAAGAGTTACCCCGTTAAGGTTAAAAAAAACCTGTTTAATAAGACGTCACTAAGTATTACGACAATTTAATGTCAACACATTTCTTCTAAACTACGTGACCCAAAGCTTGTAAAGTGTCGATATTTAATAGAATAAATATTTACTAGCAAGCATTGTTGTCACTTAACGTCGACAACGTACGAACCGCGACACTTGCACTCAAGAATCAACTCTCGGCTCTTAGTTATAAGCTGTCAAATGACTTGGACACAAGTCTGCAGGATAACGCCGTTGGCGTCATCGTCTAGACATTGCTATCGTCGGTAAATTTTAACTGGTGTGTTTAATATCTTAATAGATGAGGCGACAAAGCGATATCTTAAAACTGGATTTCTCGAAGTACAAATCATTATGTACTAATATTATGTTAATGCTATTTTTTTATACGGGTGCCGTAGTCTATAGACGCTTTTAAGCCCGCATCCCAGCAGTCTTTCAGTTGTACTATGGTGAACTTTCATCGCAATAGAATAGAAATCAATGGGAATTCGGTCTCAGTAGACTTATCTTTGCCCAAATTACGTCACTAATGTTCGTTTTCACTAACCATTTTCTAGACTTAGGTGACTCTTAACGACATTTGTCTCTTTCTATCTCTTTTAGATAGACTGTGATAAAAATCTCTAAGAGACTGCTACGCAAATGTTAGTGAAAACGGGTTTGCAAATATCAGCAAATTCTTGACATTGTCAATCATCATTTTCACCTGCCCATACAAAGTGTTGCCGTCAATAGGATAATTAATTGAAACATGGGCTATATCAGCTCATAGAAATAGTTTGCCACTTTCAAACAACCTATTTATTTGATAATTTCATGACATTTGTATGAAATAATATAACATTCCCTGCATTATTTCATAGATATGTCTTGACATTATCAAATGAATAAGATGTTTTTGAAAGTGGCAAACTATTGCTTTGAGCTGATATAGCCCATGTTTTAATTTCAGCATTTTGGTATTGACGGCTTCACTGCTAGGCACAGGCCTTTCTAATTGGGAGAAACACAAGAGGAGCAATTAATTTGGGCCATAACACCATCTCGCTGGCCAACAACCGAGTCCAACGGCGTAACGTGTCTTCCGAAGTACGGAAGAGCTCGCAAAATATTAATTGACCAAATTGTTTAGCATGCATACTTGAGCATACCACAGCAGTTAGGTATAGTCAATAGTACAATTTGTCTACCATATAACCAATTATTTTAAAATATCAATAATTATCTTTAAATCCCTTTCAACTCGTTTCGACGCACGCGACTAGCAGCACGCGAACACACAATATTTAACTAGTGCTTAGCTTAGCCAGCACGTGTCATAGTCCAAACAAACAATAGATAAACACAATTTGAATGAACTAACCTTAAAATAACTGCCCGAATGTGCTAAATAATTTGTTGTAAGTCCTCCAAACCAGACAGACTTGTTCTGGGATAAAGCAACTTCTGTTTATGAGCCTTGTTTGACCCTTATTGGTGTCATTGTGTGACAACGTGTTGTGAGTGTATTGATACATTGAGTGAGTGTTGAGTAAAATGGGTCAACTCTCCCTATGGTAATGAATGTAGGTATTTCTCTGAAAATGAAACTAGCATAATAAAAATAATTACACCTACAACGAAAAGCTTTTGATTGGATTTTTTAGATGGATTTACCGATATTTATATTTTCTTGTATAACAATTTCCGAACGCTTATTTTTCCAGTAATTATTTTTACCATGCGGATAATTTCGTATGCGTTCATTTGAAGTGTTACAAAATTTCTCATATCGATCAATCAATCAGGTTTTTTCTAATAGATTATATTCTCAATAGAAAATTATAACATTCGCAAATTTTCTTACTCGCGTTAATGCATAGCCACTTATTTTCATGAACATTTTCAAGGGAATGAATCAGCATACCTACATGTAGGTGCTTAAAACTTTTTATTAATCTATATCAATTAAATACTACAAAAAATATTCTTATTTTTACATCTTGTAGTTAAACTTAAAAAAAAATTACTCGTTAACAATATAAATCAAATCAAGTCATAACCTTATATGTTAAGCGGGCTCAGATAAAATTAACAAAAAAAGCCGATTACTCAACGTATTTTTATCATGAAAATGTTAACAATTTGAATGTCTGCACAAAACAAAAGTCAAAAATATACACGCCTCTGTCCTGTCATAGAGGTAATCACAGAGATATCTTTGCTTGCGATATACTTCAAGATCATTTTGTCTGGCTTAAAATCTTGTGACATCGCCTCCTCCTTAAGTGTTGATATGAAATGCAATAAACTTAAGTCAGTCCTTATTTGTTTGTTCAGTTTACTATGCCAACCTTCTAGTATACGAGTATGTATGGAGTATTTCTGTTGCGCTCCTTCCCGTTCTAATAGACTATATAATGTAATTTAAATAACATGTATTGCGTATAGGAAAATGATCGGAAAAGAAAACTATATATAAAAAATTATTTCTTAGTAATTGAAATATAAAACTAGAAAAATTTCACGTCCTGAAGCGGGAGTCGACTCTCGCCTCGATTCCCGCCTCAGGACCTGAAATTTTACTAGTTTTATATTTTAATTATTTAGTATTTTTTTCAAACATTTATTATAATGTTAAAATCAAAAATTAAGAAAAATTCTTTCGTTCAAAATCACAAACCGGTAATACTTAAGCCGAATGAGAAGTTTTGCGAGAGATAAAATTTGTATCTATGAAATAAGTAGTACGATAAAATAAATTACTGGAAAAATAGGCGTTCGGAAATTATTTTACAAGAAAATAAAAATTTTGGAAAATCCATCTAACCAATCCGAAGAACATCAGAAATCGCCTTCTAGTAGGTACATAGTATGCAACTATGAAAGGCTTTTCAAGGTGCTACGAGAGCTACGAATCGTAGCATCTTGAGCTACGAAGCGTAGCACCTTAGGCTCTGCTCGCGCGTAGACTATTCCTTTTCGATTGACAGCTTAAGAGAAGAATCCTTCTAGCTGCTAGAATAAGGCTTTCTCGACGAGCTCCGGTGACTTTACAAGGAAGATTAAAGGTAAATTAGCTGCAATAAGCTAAGGTCGTCGGTAAGTAAGGTCGGTGCTACCCCAGTTAAGCGTCAATATGCTATGCCCTGCCTCTCTTGTAACATTTTAGTGTTTTAAGGGCTATATTTCAGGATCGACAGTCCTATAACCTGATAGCTTACTTGCTTATTAATATTTACCAAAATTAGTGATTGTTTCTACAAGGGTGGAAAAAAGCACTATATACTTGCTTTTTGCTTAGTTATAAAAACTTAAAACCTGTTATAGGCCATCTGTCTCTATTCTCTAGTTGTATGCTGATTTCGTCCCGTTTGAAATAAATAAATAAAAAACTTGAAACCAAATAAAATAAAGACACAATTGCCACACAGTTTTCATCTTATTTTTAGATGGCCGCTTTTGTAAGGAAACCTGTTCGTCGGAATGTTTGTCGGCTTCACACAATGGAGCATTGTCGTGTCAATATTGACCACCCCACCGTCCCATTGTACTGGACCGCCAAAAATATCATAATTGCAATCGTTTCAAATATTTTTTTGTTGAGTGCTTCCCTAAAACGAAAAACCAAAGGGAACTGAAGTCCACAGCCATATCTGACGTAAGTGGTCAGAGATACTTAGACTGGTTTACGAGGGTTTTGTCAACTCTCGTTTTGTACGCTTGGTGTAAGCGACTTAACGTGCACTAAGTGGTAACCTACGTTTCCTACCAGCTCTCTACCTGTCACTTTTATCGCGGTCCGATAAAAGTGACAGTATCTGAGTTTTAGAATCGAATGACAGATCTGAATGCGGATGCAAGAGGGACTACTCCGCAAAATGAAATACGTTAACGATAGAACGGATTTTGACAGGTTTTGACATAAATTGCTTTGCGAGCTCGCGCGACTCAATCCTGACTATTTCCACCAAAGATGCGCGAGGCGAGGATTGAAAATTTGCCATACAAATTTTAAATCTCGTCTCGCCTCGTCTCGTCTCGCCCTTCTGGTGGAAAATCGCCTAGGGTTCGAAATTATATCATATTTCACATTAAAATTTATACTCTATATCGGAAGCAATATGGTTAATTTTTACACAAACAAATATTTCAATTCACGTCTCGCACATCCTCGTCCATCCTGACTATTTCCACCAAAGATGCGCGAGGCGAGGATTGAAAATTTGCAATACAAATTTTAAATCTCGTCTTGCCTTGTCTCGTCTCGCCCCTCTGGTGGAAAACTACCTTAAGCCGCTGCGAACAGATGCGTTATAAAGCAGAATCTTTTAGTGATTGTGAAAGGTCGCTGGTTCAATCCCCGCCCGAGCTCATGATGTTTTTTAGTAAAGACAATTATATTTTTAAGTGGATTAATAAAACAACTGCAATTAAATAGAAGACCTTTTTATCATCATTCAATATGAATAATTACATTAAAAAGACTACAGGTGACTTACTATGTAGATACATAAAAATATATTTTAATATTCAGTTTAAATAATAACAACGCACCTTTGCGTGATATTATTTGGCTTGAAATTTTCTTCATGTTACAGGAGATAAAGGTTATTTCAATAGCAACTTTAATAAGTTGCGGATTACAATACATCAACTTTAGTACTAAGTTACACCAATGTCGCTTATTTAGTATGGTTACAACAATTGGGTTAGTATTGTCGGTGGACCAATTTACAGTTGAAATAAAACCACTTTATATTTAACTCGCGGTTAATTAATAACAGCGATTGTGGTCACAGTCTTCCCTTGCCCACGATGGCTGTAAAGTAATCGTGGCGTCGCCGTCGGGTGTATAGTAATAATGTAACATCTAATTAATCATAATAATCATAATGCATTTATTTGTCAAAACATGAGTATACATTAAAAATGCAGAGGTCACAATATTAACAGATTTCGTCCTACATGTTTTTGCCATAATACGGCGTACAAATTGTTCAGTATTTAATAAAAACAATAATGATGATAATAATGATAGTAAGTGAAAATAAAATGTCAATTTAAAACAGTCAAATTGTATACCATGTCTCTCTATAATCAAAAAATTGTCCTATCATTTAAAAAGTCATTCACATGATAATAACACTTATTAGTTAAAAAATCTTTCAGTCTCTTTTTAAAAACAGTGAGATTGAGTTCTTTTATAGCCTTTGGTATCCGATTGTATATTACTGGGCCCATCACAAATACACTCTTTCGCAATAAAGTAGTGTTAACTTTCGGTACGACTACTTTTGTATTATCTCGTCTGTTACGAGTACTGACTGATGAAACATTTTGAAATAAATTTGGGTTAGATTTAAACGCGAGTTAAAGTGGTTTTATTTCAAATGTGTAGTACTCGCGAAAAATGTAAGACAATTTACAATGTTAATGTATTTCTGGTTTGACACATAAATGATACTGGAATTATTTATTGTTGCATATGACAGAACAGCCATCTTATAAAATACTATACGTAGATTGTTATATCTTTAAAACAGATATGGGTACATGACATTTCGTTATTTTAACCCACCAAAGTATTTAATAATAGTAAATTATTATTTATAGCAAACCAACACTTTATCATTAAATCCATAATTTAGAAAGTCAACCGCAGACTAGCAGCTAGCAGCAGCATTGAAAATACTAACCATTTTTAACAAAATTAATTTCATTTTGTAAAAAATTGTTATTATTTTGTACCACTGAACATAATTAATATGTGTTAGGCTTCACAAACGGGCACTGAAAAGTTCATGCCGTTGTCAGTTGTCAAAATACTTTCAAATTGAAGGTCATTGTGAAGTAGGTACATACAACTGTCAGACACACAAAAATCTATTGTTGGTAAGGTTTGGTTGCTATATAACAAGGTGATTGATAGCAAAGTCTATGGTCATCACGAATTACTGATTGCTAGACTATCTTAGATACTTAATAAAGGCTAAGAATATATACACTAAAGGTATACAGATCCTTCTATTTGTTTTCAGTCGTAAAAAAATATTAAAAAGAACTTCACTATCGATATACCCTCATTATAATTATAACATTACAATAAATTATCAAAGTGAACAAATTAAACTTTAAAATAAATAATACTTGACACAAAAATTTGCTTAAACCAAACAAATGTTAATTAATTTTCAGGTCGTTATATGAAATGTAGTTTATGCCTTAGTAATGAAAGGAGATGTTTCAAAGATGTACGGAGACCCGGCCAGGTCGATGTACACTATACTAAAAAATAGGTAAAAGTATGCAAAACAGTGTTCAATTGTCCATTTTCATTTTATTTGCTTTGTTGCGTGGTACAAAACAAGAATTTATAGATAACTTCTTGTTTTGTACTGCAACACAGCCAAATTTTCATGATGGCGCGTATGTCACTTTGGTGACGTTTAGTTGACTTCTATGTCGCCCGCCGTATTGCCATAGTGAATAACGGTGAAACCGACGAAAAATTTCAACTTTTTTCCGAACAAATCATGTATGAAAACGAATCATTATTATTTTTCACGGATTCAGGAGATTTTTCCTGATTTTATGAGATACATACATATACCTGGCCGAATATGAAACATCTCCTTTAACCATCATACAAATGACTAAGTTTCTGGTAAAAACTTCGCCGATAAAAGCATTTGTAACGCCACATACAGAGCCGTAGAACAAAAATCATCAGATAGTGACAATATTTTTTTTATGGTAGCAATAATAAGGGCTACCGCACTAGCGTTCCATTATAAATACTAATTATTTTTGTCTACCAACCTGCTTTGAAGCATTACGCGGAACAATACATTCAATATGGTAACATACAAAACTACATTTCTTACTTACTAACAATGTTCATTTGTCTGAGATCAACGGACGTATACATCTAACTATACAAACTCACTATAATTAGTAATTACACACACATTTATCACATTCCCTTTGGTAAGTCATCACTTCGCCTGTCGCGTTCGCTTTTTGCCTATTTCTAGATTAATTTTCATGACTGGCCTCGTAATTCCAATTCTGTATTTAATATTTACAGAGCTCGACGTGAATCCGATTCTCCCAATACGGGTTTAATCGTAAAAAGCAAACACGCAGCTGGCTAACGGATTAAGTTAAGCCTAAAACAATTTGGAAACTCATTCTAATCCCAGTAAATCCTCAACCCACAAACAGCCGTGTGAACTGCGATTGCGTTCATAACGTGCTGACCAATTCAATGCTTTCATTTATCATATTCTGCGTCCGCTCGTCCTCTGCTTCACGTTCGGCTTCTACTTCGTAATCCAGAAGCGTGTATTCCGTTCTGATACTGCTGCTATCTTCACTGTCATTAACATTAAAGTACGTGACGGTGGCGTAACACACTGGAGCTCTTTGACGCGACGGACTGCTTCTGGCGGAGTCGTAAGCTGAATCTGATCGAGCGCCATCGAAATTTGAATCGTTTTCGGATTCGTTCCGTGAGCTGTAACTGTTGTAGCTGCTGTAATAAGAGTTGTTCTCGAAGGAGTCCTGAGCGATGCGCAGCGGCGGGAGCGAAGCGCGGCAAGCGCAGAAGCGCTGGAGATCTATCTCGGAGCGAGCGTCTACGGTGCCGCTGTAGGACGGCGAGCGGACCAGCGCTGGAGATATGCGATTTCTTGTGTTCTTGCGTGAACGACTTCGCTTGAACAGTTTGAAGGCCTGTAACAAAGAGAATTTCTTTGAGAAAATGGGAATTGTGATTTTTTGAAAATTTATTGCACTACTGCAACCAAACCGCAACTGTGACTAAATTATGCTTTTGTAAGTAATAAAGGTATAGTAGTTGGCAAACTTAACGCTATGAGACATTCTATACGAGTCATCCAGAGAGAAGAGATACTAAGTGTATTATTCTACAGCTTTGCTGCTTTTATACTCTTGAAACATAAAATTAATATTATGATTTATCTTATAAAACTCTGCAAATTTCAAATATAACGATGCAATATTGTGACGATTAATATTCTATTTTGAAGCTCAAACATTTTTATCTTTAAGCTTTGATAAGTTTCAAGTCAGGCAAAGAACTCTGAAAGTAAGGGGAATTATCTATTTTTTTTCATGACTGTTCTCGTGGAAATCTCGGATATCCGGCTCAGCGAGGACGGACGCTGCTGCCTGCCGAAGCCACTCAATGGATATCTTCATGAATGTTTTTATCGTTTTATTTTTATGTACAGTCGAACACGGAAGTAGGTTATCACTTAACACACTTACAATATTATGTTTGCAACTTTTATTGTAAGAACGCGATAGTCGGTGTGGCATGGTAAATAAATAATAAATAGTTGCTCTACTTCGACTGTATTTAATAATTACTGTATTTAATAAGCTGCAGATTATCATAGACTCCCGGGAACAAGGAATATTATGAATCTATGGGAGTCCTACTGCACTTTAGTAACAAGGCCGATCCCATCGGCGTTGGTGCCTCTTTTTCATACATTATGGGCATAGAAGTAATTTCTGGGCATGAAATGCATTTTACCTTTAGTAAGTAATTCGGGGTATCCACGACTAGTATTCACCTACAAATTCCGACTTGAAGTTAAAATAATAAACAGTTTTTATAAAATCTGTTCTAGATTTTCTAAATTTTTTAGCTGTGTATTCACCGCAAATGTAAAAAAAAAACACATTTGGATTATTAAAACAACTTCGCAATGAAGACATTCTATTAAAATCAATTGAATTGTACCGATAAGACAACAAACGGCGCAAACGAAAGTCAGATTACAGGCAAAAAAATGGAGGGAACATTCAAAACTACACGTAGGAAAAAAAATCAGTATTTTATTTCATTTGTTGGCCTTTTGTATGTATTTGATTACACTCTTATAATTATTACACTAGAATCTAAAACCTTCTCTTTTCTTTTCTTCATTGAAATTTCATAATTACGACGTAACAATCCTTGATTACACTAAGGTATAGGTTTCATATCAAGGATTATTCCTATAATGAATTGTATAGATGATGATAAGACAAATTGGTTCACCACCCGTGGCGACTGACAAATTGATGGACGGATGGAGGGGGTCCTGCCAGGGGGTGAAGGTTTTAAGGCCAATAACATATTGGGTTCACCAATATGCTGAGGCTAACCTCAATTTATATGTAATATTGACGCTACGTATTTTCCCTTGAAATTGATAGGGGATTGAAATTAAAGTCCCCTCTACTTCGTCATATGTCAAAAAATCAATAAAGGCAGTCTGGCTGAGTGATTAGTACCCCTGTCGACTAATCCAGAGGTCGGGGTTCGAATTCCGGTAGGGGCAGATGTTTGTAAGATAAGTTTGAACACAATGTTAATGGAAGTTAGTAGGTTTAGGTATTTAGTTTTTTCTATATTTATTGTTATTAATGGGCATGGAGGGCATATCATCTTAAGCCTCAGGATGGCAAATGGCAACGCACCTGCAACCCAAGTGATTTTTTCCATGTCATTGCTGGTGTTTATTGGCGACGGTAACCACTTATCACCAGGTGGGCTGTAAGCTTGTTTGTCATCTAGTTGTATTAAAAACTATAAATACCTAACTATAGAGCATTACTTGTCCTCACTTACGCAAGATCGATAAACTTAATACTTAACTGTATTATTTTTAAGTTATAAATAACATTACATTTTGTAAGTTTAATTGATATTTACGTATTTATAATTTGTTTATTATACGTGTACATACATATACCTTACAAGAAAATGAATAATAAATATTTTCTTTTTCTTCACTTTTATTTTCCCGTCTTCCTGTCGCAGGTCTGCTGGTAGAGATTTCTTAATAAATAAGCAGTGCCTTTGTGCTTATAAATAAATAAATATTATCATTTAAGTATATTTCTTAGTTAGTACTTATCTATAACACTAACTCTTAATCATGCTTAATTTAGGTTAGTTATAAACTGAAAAAAATATATTCACTTTGCTCATCAGACCATCTCTGTCGGAGGTTCAAAACCGTATATAGACATTTCAGCCAATGAATAAAGAAGTACCTATGTGCCTGATTACATCCCTAACAATTTAAATCCATTGATAACTTTGTAATAAATACCCCGTGTTTATCACTTATGATCAATCATCAATATTGAATACACCTTTTTTGTTTACATTTGAAATAGCTGTAAGCTTGGACAGTCCATTGCGTAAGAGATGTGGAGCATAGTGATATTTTATTTTATTTTCAACTAGCTGAAAACAGTATGCTTTGCAATTCTCGTAAAGAGAAAACTGATAGCTTTTTTAATTAAAAAAATAAAATTTTATAATCTAGTAACCATTGCGGGCGTCCCCAAAATACACCTTTAAAGTTTCATCACAATCTGATCAGTGATTTCGGAACGCATATGGGACAAACATACAAACATTGATTTTTATTTACTAGGTGGTAGGCCCGTATGTAGGGTCGTCTGGGTAGGTACCACCGCCTTTCTTATTTCAGCCGTGAAACGTCTCTGTGTTTCTAATTGAAGAGAAAGGTAGCCAGTGTAATTACTGGGCATGGACGGCGTTTCATCTTGCGCCAATATCAAATGATTTTGCCTTGTTATTGCAGGGGTCTATAGGCGGCGGTTACCGCTTACCTTTAAGTGGGCCGTCAGCTTGTTTGTCATCTAGTTGTTTTAAAAAAATATAGATTAAGAACGTCGAACGAATATCGCAGCCCATCACTACGTGTAGTGTTGTGATCCCGCGGTGAGTAAGGTCGCCAGAGCTCATAGAAGACAGTGTTGGGAGTAAGGGACTTGCTTTCTATGTTGCTAATCATATCGCTGCGTTCTCTTAATTTCAATTATAAGTTTTTCCTTTGTACTTTAAGATGCTACGTTACCCACTTACAGTCACGCGGCTCGTATACCTACATCCTTATGAAAAAGTCCAATCGAATAATAAAGATTGATAAAACAAATTGAAATCATTGAATCGTTAATTCAAACTCAAACTCAAACTCAAACTCAAACTCAAATATTCCCGTGAACAACGCAGAATGAGTAACAAAGGGGCTATCGTAGCTCCAAGTAATATATCAGTGCTATCCTGTACCCACTGACGGCTGATACGAATATTTATGACGCATATCTGTGACACGAGTATTTCATTTGAGACAGAGTGTCTACGCCCTTTGAGGAATGGTATCTTTTACAAAAGCTAAATAGTACTTATTGCAACGCGTATTCTTCCGTCTGTCTTTATTTAATTACTTTATTAGTCTTTCCCTTCCTTACACCCAAGTAGTGAAAGTAAGCGCTATAAAAACTTTATGTGAACTACACTGTCTACTATGGTCTTGATTCCATAAACAGTCATCTACAAACATTTTTCCCTGTCAATCGCCTAATCATTACTGGAAAAAAAATATCAGACATTTATCTCTTTAGTGATACGTAGCAATTAAAAATAAAATATTGGATTTATCACGTAATTGTTTTGCATTGTCAACCTTAACCTCAACTGGCGATATCTATCAAAGAAGGGGCAACCAGCATCCAACTAGTTAATGGCGACCAATTGTTGTCGACGAGTGCTTCACGGGTGCTCCACGGGTGACCGTTGCGTGGTAAACCATTGAACTTCGCGTGGTCAACGAATTGACGAGTAGCTATCAGCGATTGGTACTCTGTCTACACGTGCTTAGTTGTCTTTCCGGATGACCGTAGGAAGTTAGTTTAGAGTTTAGTTTGTTTTTCCTGATGGTAGCCGGCCACGCGAGGACAGCGAGCGAGCAAGGCAATCTACGTTACGGAGTTGATAAAATGTTTGCAAATACATAATGGTCGATTGAAACACAAACCAAACTGTTCGGTTCACTTCTCGGTAGTTCAACTTTTGGAACCGGTGTAAATTCAGACATGACAGACAGACAGAGACTATGACGTTAGTTAATAATTATATTTTTTGTGATAGTTGTAAGAATGTGTTTTTTTTTGAAGATTTAAAAGTGCTTCTTTGTGGCCTATTTAAATAAAATATTTTTTTCTTTCTTTCTTTCTTTCAAATACATAGACGGTCATTGTCAAACAAAAGAGTGTAACTCTTTAAAAGGTACAAATCGTCAATCCATCAGACAATTATGCTGAATGTTGACGTCACATTTAGGTAGTGCCACCGAATGGACGCATGGAAGAATCAAAAGTAGCTTTGTTATTTATGTACACGAGAACTGCTGCCGACAAACTGTTTAACAGTTTGGCAGAGATTAATTTTGTACAAACTAGGTTAGTAAAAAGGAATAAATGGCGCTGGCAAAAAGCCTGCGCATTAATAAATTGCCCAAATATGACTGTAAATCATTAGAAATTATTAATTAAAAGTAATAACAAGATGCTTGAATATTTTTGATTTCCAAATAACCTACAATATTCTGCTTTAACGATTTTGTTTTTTTTTCATATAATAATTTTGGTAGAGAGCACTATGATAGCTCTGTGCTACTTGCGATTTTTAATTTGATGTAACTAGGTACTATCATCCTTCATTTAAAATTTAAATAATACTAATGTAAATACGCACTTTGTAACTGAATTTCGACGCACGAGAGTTCAACGCGCCTAGTTCGAAATAGGTCATTAAAAAATGGGTGAATTCTACTAAGATCCAAGTGTAGTCACGTCGCCAGGCCGCGAGGTAGGAACAACAAATGATTTTTAGTGAGTATGCCTTTTGGAGAGTCTTACATAACCCAATTATTACTGTTGGGAGGGAGAAAGCAGCAGACATTGAAACAGTATTTATCTTGCAAAAACGTGCAATTAGAGCAATCTACTGCCTTGCTGCTCGAACATCTCTTAGAGACTTATTTAAAGAAATAGATATACTAACAGTGGCTTCTCAATATATTTATGCTTGCATAATTTTTGTACGTCAAAATTTAAATTCCTACTTAAGACACAGCGATGTACATGCATTAAATACAAGAAATAAAAATAAGTTGATCTTACCGTCTCTAAGACTGCATAAAGTTTTTAATACTTTTATGGGTCAAAGCATACTTTACTATAACAAGATTCCTAATAACGTACTAGACTTGCCATTTGACAAATTTAAAATTCACATTAAGAAAATTCTAATGTCCAAGGGTTACTATACTATTAACGATTATATAAATGACAAAAATGCTTGGTTGTAACTTATAATGTCATATAGTTATTTCCACCAATAGCATTTCATTGATTTTGTGGTTGCTGGAAGATGTCATGCTCTCTATAAGTTTCTGCGGTGGTGGCGTCGTGTGCCGGGTCGCTCCGTTCCCTATGATATGGTTGAGCGGAGCGATGGCTGGCTCATGCGTCATACTTGTGAACAGGTGCCACTAGTGGAAATGGTCATCTCTAAGCTTCCTTGATTTTGTAATAATTTACCTACATATCCATCAATAGTATCATTTTTGAGGGATTTTTGAGGTATATGGCATTATAGGATATTATATATAAAACAATACAATTATTATTGTAATGACGTGCTCAGACAAGTGTTTAAAATTAATGAAAGATGTTTAGCTTTATTAGGTCTTTGTATATTAATTGTTGACCTTTGTGTATTGTAATACCTATATTGTGAAGGTGCATTGTCGGACAGCCTTTAAATACAGTAAATATTCTTATCATTAGGTACTTATTGGTACTTTAATATACCTTTTTTATACTCTGTGCGACACTGCGCTGCTAAATACTATTACTGTGTAATTAAACATTGTAACTTAATGATTGAAAAGAGTGACTACACGAGTTTGTTGCCGGAATCTTCTCGGTAGTTCAACTTTTGGAACCGGTGTAAATTCAGACAGACTGACAGACAGACGGACCGACAGACAGACCGATAGACAGACTGACATAACATTCTTAGCTTACGTAGATGCAGATAAGACAGAGAGACAAACATTATGAAATTGTTAGTTAGTTAATATTATTTTTATGTGATAGACTTAAGGGTTTTTTTGTTGACGATTCAAAAGTGCTTCTTGGGGGCCTAATTGAATAAAGATATTTTCATTTTCATTTTCATTTTCATTATAAAAGCTTATCCATAAAAAAAAATTACATCTTTGACCTGAAAAATAATAAATGTAATAGGCTGCTAAACGATTCTTCACAGTTGTAACTTAACCTCACCAATTTTAAAGATCTAACTATAATAAATATCCAACTGGCGTGCGTCGACCTCAGTTGACGATATCATTTGGTACTGGATAACTCTAATGAGCTATGACGATAATTCTATATCTGTCAAACGAATATTACCTTATCTTAGGCGTATACGAACCCTTGTCAGCCATTTTTAGCGATATTTGGGGTTCAAAGTAACTGGCTCGGAACAAGTGACGTCACTGCTATCGGAGGAGTTGTGTAAGTGTGGTGCGTTCAATGAACTGGGTCACTCGCGCGAGCACACAGATTGCATGAGCGCCAAATGGGAAGTTTCAGAGAAATGTTTTTCTGACCTAATGCGTGGTTTCCGAACGAATGTTAAGTGTCGCAGACAACAATAATGTTGTGGGGCTCTGCGGCTGGTATGAAGAGTTTATTTATTCTTCAGAAAAGGGCAATACGCAATATATATAAAATGAAACCATGGGAATCATTGAGGGATTTATTCAAAGAGATAGATATTCTTACCTTGGCATCTCTATACATATTTATTAATACTATGTATGTTAGGAAAAATCTAACTAGTTTCAATAAAAACAGTGATGTTCACAGTCTTAATACTAGAAACAAAAATAAACTGCAACTTCCTACTTACAGACTAACACCGATATGCAGAGACGTTTCCTCGAAACCGCCTCCACTCGACCTTAGTCGAAGTCACCTCAAGAAAATCTTAAAAACATCCTTGAAATCGGTATGTTCAGTTACGGCTTCATCCTTCAGTGAGGAAACTCCAGTAAAGTCGAGTTGTGGTTGAGTGAAGGAATGACGTCATGAAATTTCTTATTATTATATTGGCAAAGTGTAGAGAATATGTTTATGGTTCACTTTTTTCATCTGTGGGATGTCGTCTTCCTCTGAGATTGTGTTCTGCTTCTGTGAGGTATCTTTCAGTTCTGTCATTATTTGTCATTCAACTCAACTGTCGACTGCTATGATTTATTTTAACCGTCTCTTTTTCAGAAATTTCAACAGCCACTCGGTTTAACACTTTGGTTAGCCTTTTTATGTACGCATTGTACTTTCACAATCCGTAATAAATAAGCAGAGTCAGTGGCCATCGACATATGAGATAAATCACAAGAATTAGATCTGAGCTAAAAACTGTATTCTGGCGAAATCAAAGACAACGCCATCAACCAAAAAGAAGAAGAAGAAGAAGATTTATTTTAATTTATTTGATTTCATTCGTTTTTCGCGTTCAGTATGAAAATTATTATGGCCGGGAGGCAAGTTTTTAGTGAAATGGTAAAGGCGTGCTTGAGGGAATTTATCATAAAGTATAAATTAAACACCACAGTCGGTTGACATAATTATATTTGCATCACAATATCTAGGTAAATTAATAAAGTTGTATCTAGCACATATACTCACTTGAAAGTTAGTCAATAAAATCATACAAATCAGTCATTATGCTAATAAAACTTGAAATAACCTCAGAAATAACGTGAAAAGCATTGTTAACAACCTTTGAGGAGACCTCAAGGTAGATCGCGACGTACCTTGAGTTTGACAGTTCATTACTCGACTCAACTGAGGAATTTGCTCAAGTCGAGGATAGTTTTTTGAATTCTGCATACCGATTTTATCCTTGAGGCTGAGTCGAGTCACAGTCGAGTGGAGGAAATCTCGAGGAGCCGACTGTGCATATGGGTGTAAGTCAGACTAACGGGTCATTTTTGGGAAATGGTATTAGATTTTATAATAAAATTCCCACAAGTATTACTGCATTGACTGATTTTAAATTTAAAACTCATATCAGAACGAAACTTTTGAAAAAGGCCTACTATAAAATAAGTGATTACGTTGACGATAATGATGCGTGGAAATAACAGTTTTGATCTGCGATGGCTCTGGCTGCTCTATGATTTGTTACACTTTCTTAATTTTTGATTTTAACATTATTATTTATTGTAAATTTTTGAAAAATTACTTAGTGTTACACTTTTTTTTGTGAATTTTGTATGGAGGGTAATTTTATGTATACCAATGGTAGATTTTGACGTTCATAAGAGTATAATTTATACCTAAATTGAATAAATGTAAATTAATCAATCAATCAATAAAAAGGCGGATTGGAAATTGAAGAGTGTAGATTATTGAAACGGAATTACAGAAAAAGTATAAATAAGAGCGAAAATAACACTGCAAGGTTAAATAGAACAAGTGACAAGAATAGATTGGATAATAAAACAAAAAGCTATTTTAAAAGATATAATATAAATTGGTACTTATCACACAAAGAGTTATTTCCTTGGCAGTGGGTAACAGGAGTATTGTTTATGCACCATTCTTCGATGTGATTTTCATAAAAGCAGAAACTAATTAAATCGAATATCTACATAATAATATACCTTGTTTGTTTAGTACCTAATTTATTCAATCAAGCCTCCAACATCTCTTTAGCATCTATTTACAACCAATCCGGCTTAATAACCATGCTTAATTAATTTCTGATGGAAATTCAATATTCTGTAGCTAGTGTAAGTATCCTTTGTTGCTGTTAAATTTAAGGAATTTCGATAATATGCTTCTGATTAACATCTAATAAGTAAAATGATGGCTTAAAGGGGCTCACTGTTACTCGATTATAATAATTTGGGTTTAATATTAATTATTAGAGAATTAAATTTTTATTAGTTTTTTTTTATCAAAATGATAAATTAAAAATTTAGACCCTTAAATTTTGACAAGGAGTTCCAACATTATCTAAAACTAATACGAAGTCTTCCATTCCGCATTAAATTTTCTGTATTTAAACTTTTATGTAGGTAAAGTAAACTAAAAATAAGAAGTGCCTTTTTTTATATTTCACATATCCAATCTCATTTGACGGATGGTCACTAATACGTTTGACGTTTTAGACGTCAGAGTGTTTTTTAACCATTAGAATTGATCGCCAAAATGTTGGAACTCTCCGAGGCTCGGAACGGGGTAATTGTGACAACCGAACGTCATGCCGAAAGGCACGGAACGACCTTTAAGTAAAAATTGTAGGCTTGGAACGCGCCTGTTCACTCTTAATGTCACAACATCGGGTGGTGTAGTCAACACTCAGAAACGAACAATTCCATTTTTCTGCATCGAGTACTTCATAGTCATGTACTTACAAGTCACCTTAAATGTATCCATTATACTAATATAATGAATAAATATGTTTAGGCTAATATTTATCTTCAACTCACCTACTGTTAAACTCATTCCTACTATATAATCAACAATATTATGGATCATAATAATTCATATTACCTGAAGTAAGGAATTTTCATTTTTATTTTTAAGAAATAAACAACAAAAGATCCCAGGATATGGTGCCTGAAGAATCAAGTGTTTACTGCAGACATTTATTAATTAGTGAAATGAATAATTTATTTCATTTTTCACTTTACTGTTGACAGCTAAATTTCCACAAAATAATAGAACGACAACATATATATACATTATTCGTCAAGTTCACAAAATACCCCAGTGATGTTTATAAAACATATTAATTTATCAAAGGCACATTATATAATTTCCCCCGAGATGTGGTAACCACTCAGTGAATGCCTAAATGTTGATTATGACATGATTACCATATGTTTACTATAGGTAGGTATGCAACCTTCAATGATATCAAAGCAAAAACTTTTGTTCAACTAATTATTATAAACAAATTGTTATCTTTAAGCCTTAACTACGCTTTATTTATGTTGTAATTTTACGTGAAGCAAAATAATGTTAGTTAAACACAATAGGTTTTTATTTGTTTCAAATTTTTGCTGGTAACGGACGGAAGCTAATAATTATAGCAAACAATATACGCTTTTACTGTAATTATTAACAAAAAAAGGGGTAGGTATTTAATAATTTTCGAAATGTCTATTGGAACACAATATACATAGCTAGGTGTGTTTTGCGTCGTAGCGCGGCCACAGCCGATCAAAACGATCCCACTCCAATCAGTATAAATTGAGCATCATTTTGAAAAAGTTGATTAGTTACGGTACCAGAAACGTAATGAAATATAAAATACGAGCTGTGACCGCGACTTCGTTCTCGTGGAAGTCGGAAAATAATATTGCCCTCCTTGGATATCATAATAAATGCGTACTTGATAAATTTTTTGTTGCGGAGTTCAAAACTTTTTGATATCTCTTAAGATATCAAGTGCTTTTCCTTGTTATTGCAGGTGTCTATAGGCGGCGGTAACCACTTACCATCAGGTGGGCCGTCAGCTTGTTTGTCATCTAGTTGTATAAAAAAAAAAAAAAAAATAAGTATTCATTGAAATCAAATGTCAAAGAACACTGTTGTTTAAAATTAAATACTTGTGATGAATAATGTATTTATTTTGATAAGGGATAGTATCATGATTACAGAAACACTTTCGCAGATAATGCATTACAAATTTAATTACCAAAAAAGGGTAATAAGTAGTGAGTCAACTTTAATTAATAGACGCGGACTTTTTTTATAACTTTTTGAGGACAACAAATTGAGGAGATTTTTACCGTTGGCGCAGCGCACGCAACGAAAGCTCTGAAAAGGAATACTTGTTCCCGTTTTTGCAAAAGTTTCATTGATGCTCAGCTCTTATTAGACGTAGCGTTATATGGCCCTATAGTATTCCTCACTAAATGGACTGTCCAACACAAAATAATTTTTCAATTTCAATCAGTAGTTCTTGAGATTAGCGCGTTCAACCAAACAAACAAACTCTTCAGCTTTTATAATATTAGTAAAGATTTTTATAAGAATAAGCACTTTTCCTTAGTTTGCCATTAAATGTAATGAATTTATTAAGTAAAATGAAATCGGTCTATAGAGAGTTAGCGATTCCGTGCTAAGAAAAAGAGCAATATTATTAAAACAGAATACGAGGGAGAGTGGGGTAATTTCAGACGCGGGGTAACTCTGGATAAGGCCGTTCACATCATGATAAGCTTGCTCAATTCCAGGCACTAGGTATGGGTTGGAACCACCTCTCGATATCAAGGCAGAAATAGATTATCAAGTATTATTATTTTTAGCCCCCGTCACAAAAAGAGGGGTGCTATAAGTTTGACTCTGTCTGTGTATCTGTGTGTCTGTCTGTGGCATCTTAGCTCCTAAACGAATGATCCGATTTTGATTCAGTTTTTTTGTTTGAAAGCTGATCAGTCCAGGCGTTTGATGACTATCAGCTCATTTCCTACTTGACAAAATGGTTTTACTTACTTTCACAGATCCGATTGATTTGAAATTTGGTTACTGTTACTTCGGTGATGTTTACAAGACATGCTAACCGTGAGCTGATCCAGTACCATCAAATAGTCTGCGTGATGCTCAATTCTTCAGAAACTTACAGCAGATATTGCGTGTTTGGACTCCTAACAATAGTTTCAATGCGATGGTGTTAGATAGATGAATAATAAAGCCCGGGAGTTACTTAAAATTTTAATATTTTTTTTTCATTATGTCAACGGCATCGGCATTAGGTGGTAGGCCCATATGTAGGGTCGCCTGGATAGGTACCACCGCCTTTCTTATTTCTGCCGTGAAACAGTTCGCTGTGTTTCGGATTGAAGGGAAAGGTAGCCAGTGTAATTACTGGGCATGGCGGCACTTCATCTTAGGCCTCAAGTTGACAGCGCATCTGCAATATCAAGTGATTTTTCCATGTTATTGCAGGTGTCTATAGGCGGCGATAACCGCTTACTATCAGGTGGGCCGTCAGCTTGTTTGTCATCTAGTCGTATAAAAAAAACTCCACTCTCCCCCAGTATTGTAGTGTTGAAACTGTTACACTAAATCTGCTGTTACCGGTACACACAAGTCCGAGTAAACAGCGACATAAGTGAGCAACCTTTTCAAATTAAGTCCGTTGCCAATTTCTTCGCAACAAACATTTTCTCCTTAAATTCATAACTTCGCCTCTACCGTCGCATGCTAAATTCTCCACAATAGGGTCGACCTGGCGGCCGGCCCCCGACGCGGCAATTTTCAGGCCCTAACAACGACTACAATTACGAAATCAACTTGAAGATTGGATAATTCCGGAGGCTCCTTATTAAAATCCGCCCTCGACTTGTCCTATTTTCCGAGATTTTACCTTCACCCATTTCTCTGGAGTCTGGAGAGACGTCTAGGTATTTTACTTGGTTTATTAAGTCCTTGGTAAATTGAAGCTCCTCCAAGTTTTTTAAAGCTTCTCAATTTCACGCGATATTAAGTTTTTTTTAGGCATTTCAATATACATAAGTAAAAGGATATAATTATATTCTTTGCCTGGAGCGCCTTATTAAAATTTAGTGAAGATTTGACAAGAGACTACTAAGAAACACTACAAAATAGGTTGTTACTACTTTTATTTACACATAGTGTAATGTGTAGACAAAAAGCGGGGTCAAATGTTTTAACAAGCCGAATGAATAGTTTCATTATTTTACATTAACAAACTTGGTAACTTTTTTTATTCACATTTAGTAGAGGTGATAGATTATTAATGAGGAGATGTATCTTACTGTCAAAAGTGTCGCTAAAGGTACACCTTAGTGCACGTGGCTGTATTTACCAATCCCGTGCCACAACTATAGGCACAACTTGACCGATGCTTCAAGTGATATATGGACTTGGAAGGGGTTTTTTCTACCTACTTGTAAGTATTATCTTTATTGACGTCAAAACGCTGATGCTTTGACGTTATGAGTTATTAAATATTTATTATTGATAGTAATTGTGGACACATCAAGTTACACACTTCGACAATTGTGAGTACTTTAATACAATGGGATAAGAGTCATTTTCCAAATGGCGCTTATCGCTTGATGTGCGGCCGAATTCTTATACTTACATTGTTAATTAGGCTTTACTCAGAACACTTAAGACAAAGTACTATCGATATCTAACGAACTTCTGTAAGAAGCTTAATTTGAAGAGTCCCAGAATAATGTAAAACATATTTATACCAACCTCTTGGTAACATTGATTTCGTTAAAGATTCGTTGCCGTACCTAAAAATAATCACTCTGAAATTTGATCTGTTTACCACTTTTACTAAGAAAAAAAACAACTCTAACAAGTAATTAATAATACTAAGGTTAATGCCAGCTATGGACGAAAAGTTCTTAGCTAAAAATATATCCGACGAAAAACACATTAAAAGAATGTAAAGGCTCAAAAGAATATCGAGCGCAGGGCAAACCTCCGACGTCATTCTCAGTGTCCGATTATTCAGGACAACTGAAGCACCCTTCATGGCACCCACTAGAAGAACAATGGACAAGACATACTTAGGTACACAGCGTGGGCAATATGATATGAAACGACACGCACAATTATGGTGGACCAATTTAATTTGTCCTATATTTTTTTCTTGTCTAATTTAGCTTTTGTTCATAGCAATACAACATTATAGCCCCTTTATAAGATAGGTAAGTCATAATAGCAATACAGTGTAGTGTCAAAAATACCTCGCACAGTCACAAGCAATAATATGTACCCACTTTTGATAGTTCCTGACTCTTAATGTAAAAGTTAATAAGGAAGCTAAAGTGTCAAAGTGAGTACATATTATTGCTCGTGATTAAACATAATAGCAAAGCTCCTTGAAAGTTGCTAAAAGCCAACTTTGATCTGTTTAAAAGAATAGTTACGTTATAACAACTTTAACATCATCAATTGTTTTTTAATCGTGTGTCTGTAGTACACACATATACAAACCAGCAAGCATGAACACTAACATGCATAGGTACATTTATAGGTAATTTAGTTTTAATCGATTAATTTCAACAGCCTCTGTGGTCTAGTGGTTGAGACCACCTGCCTCAGATCTAGAGGTCCGGGGTTCGATTCCCGTGGGAGCAGAAATTTTCTGCTTGGTTTGGTTGGTGGTAGGGCTTTTCTAAGTCCGCCTGGCTAGCTACCACCATCTTACCTAAGTCTGCCGCCATAACAATAATGTTTCAGCATTGTTGTATTCCGGCAGTTAGAGGTAAGATAGCCAGTTCCTCTGTGGTTGAGGAATCCGGGTGCTTCCATCGTCGGCCTTATCTCCACTTACCATCAGGTGAGATGAACGCCAAGAGTTACCCCGTTAAGGTTTAAAAATAATATTAGTTTTTTTTAAATCAACAGACCTTTCTAAACAGACTTTTTTGACCTATCTATGATACACCATGGCGAAAATTGCTTTGTTTACGTAAAAGAAACTAGGGCGCTATCGGCGAGCTCCTAAACTTATTATTATTATTTATTTTACACGAAATAGCTCAATCGAGATATATATACCAACCTATGTAGGTACTATCTCGATAAATTAATATTTATGTAATGAGTAAGAAAGTTTTCTGCGATAATTCTTGTATTCATTATACCTAGTTCAGAAATAATACATGTTTGTCGAAATTATTTAATTTATATTCCTCGTTCCCCGCCCCATGTTTTCTAAATAATACATAATAACCGTTAGTCCGTTGTATCAAGTTATTTGACCTGAAACCTGTTAAGATTGTACCAAAAAATAAATAAAATTAAAAAATTTAAAGTAACTCCTAGCCACATTAATCATCTATCTAACACTATCTCAGTGAGACTATTCATAAAAGCCCAAACACGCTATATCTGCTGTAAGTTTCTGAAGAATTAAGCATCCCGCAGACTTTTTGATATATAGGATCAGCTCAAGGCTTGTATGTCATGGGAATGTCACCAAAGTGACAGTACACCTAATTTCAAATCAGTCGGATCTGTGAAAGTTAGTAAAACCCTTTTATCATATAGAAAACAACCTGATAGACACCAAACGCCTGAACTGATCTTCATAAATTATAGCTAAAAACCATCCTAGTTTTCAGAGAAACAAAACCAAATCAAAATCGGTCTATTCGTTTTCGAGCTATACGATGCCACTGACAGACACACAGACAGACATGTCAAACTTATAACACCCCTTTTTTTCGTCGGGGGTTAAAAAACAAAATGATTCGGGGTTTTATACCTTTAAATTTGGGCACGGCCTTCGCTATTGTTATTTACCGAGAACTCGACAAAACCACGTTTGACATAGAAAATATTTTTCTCATATATTTTCAATCATATTCGAGACTTCATAGAAATACCCAATGGTTAATGGAAGTGGAACTCAAACAGAAAATCAACATATACCTATATCACCTATGTAGAGCACGCAGTTTCTTGTAATTTCATCAACGACGTTCTTTACATACCCTTATGTTTTATTTTCACGTTATTTAAATTCCAACAATTTAAAGGTATTTCGTATAGTTTTTATAGACTAGATAAAAAAAATCCTGACCACAGTGGACCGAGGACTTAAAAATACAATTGATCCAAGTATTAAAATAAACTTTACTTGACAAGTGATGACTATTCGTACATTGTCATTGTTGATTAATTTTATTTGAATAACAATTTATAAAATTAAAACGTGAGATTTCCATCTTAGTCATTGTTCGACCCCCAAGTAGTCTTCACAGGGATGCTATTTTATGTTACCTAATATGGTATGGTTCTACTAAAGAAAATTATTGACAAAAAGTTTTTTTTTAATACAACTAGATGACAAACAAGCTGACGGCCCACCTGATGGTAAGCGGTTACCGCCGCCTATTGACACCTGCAATGATAAGGGAAAATAACTTGATATTGCAGGTGCATCATAATTAAATATCACCCATCAAACTTTATCATTTGAAGTAAACCATTAATCAAAGTAAGTTGTGGTTGTAATATTGTTAGCAATATTCGCAATCGTAACCTAAACTCTAATTTCAACTCGACCTAAACGACAAACGACAGACCTTTATAACATAAACCTAGATTTGATATCAACAATTCAAAATTGATTACCCTTTAAGTATTTTAACGATGGTTAACATGCAGTGGTCGTATGTAAGCATAATTATGCAATACTGGGATACAAATTCAGAAAAATGTCAAGCTTGTAAGAAGCTTATTAATTATTGTTAAAAAATTTAACTAATTTGTATATGTCGCTGCCAACATGTGGAAGATAAATTAATAAAAGCATTTGAAGTAAGTATAAATATAAAATAACTTTACAAATGCTACCATCATCACCATCACCAATCATCATCACTAGTCCCATTGCTGGACACAGACTTTAGGTACCTATATGGAAGAAACACATGAAGAGCTAAAAAAATGCTATGCAAGTCTATAAGTATTTAAGTCTATACATTTTTATGTATGTATTTTTTGCATGTTTATTTATATGTATTTCTAGTTTATTATAAATAATTTTTAATGTGCTTTGTGGCACCTGATTGTCACACCTAAAATATCTTACTCATCCATCGGTTAGCTAGAAGACATATATTTTAGAGATACGCCCACGCTTGCAAACTTCCTATTACATGTAACTTACTATGTATATCTATAGTGCAATATAGAGTCATTAATAAGTACATAACTATTTCACCAGTCGTCGCAGTCGTAGTCGCTTTAAATTCAAAAATTCATTAAACCACCTCCAAACAGAAATTCTTCGATACAAACAATGACATGCTAAAATCTAGTGCTTGGATTCGAATTAAGTCAAACGAAATCGTTACGAATTCAATCTTTAGGCCGTAATTACACAGACCGGGGCGCGAGCTCAACTAATACACATTTTACTGCTCTCTACACATATCTGTATAAATAACACACAGCAAAGTAAACACAATAAAACATAGTACACATAATAAATCCGCGAAAACACGGCAATGTAATAACTTTATCTTGATATAAGCTAAGCCGAGAGCAAATAAGCGGGCTCTTGTACCTTACATTACATGCACTTGTTGCTATATGAACCTCAACACTATCAATAAATATTTTGTTTGCATTATTACAAAAAGCTTTTGCCCGTGACTGCGTCCGAGTGAATGTCGGTTCCATCCCACTGGAATCGTACATTTTCCAAAATGATGAAAAGTAGCTTGTATGCCAGACTTATAATTCCAAATTATAGATAATCTATAAATGTGCTAAAGGAGATGGCCAAGATATGCCCTCGAAGTCAAAAAAATAAACGTATCTTTAATTGCGACATGTACAAAAATGAATTATGAATGAAAAATAATACATATATTTATTTGTCTTTTAATACTTATTGTACACTTCAATTTAAATCTTTATTGCATATCCATATTCTAGTAATTTTATTGCACAATTATTAATTATTCTATTAAATTAATATTTTTTATCCATAATAATAATAAATTTAATCCCTCGAGCGGCGTTATCCCACCGGAGGGCTATGACAATTGAAAAATGAATTTTGTCTGGAATCTGATGCTTGACGGGTGAATTATTCATCTGTGCTTCGGAAGGCACGTTAAGCCTTTGGTCCTGGTTGTTACTGCAACCGCTTTAACCCACCAACCCGCATTGGGCCAGCGTGGTGGTGTTATGGCCCAAACTCCTCATGTGTTTCTCCCGTGTAGGAAGGCCTGTGCCCAGCACTGGGTGGTATAGGCTGGTGATGATCAAGACTCTTTTTATACGTCTCTAGTTCTCCAAGCTTTTCTGGAAGCTAATTTATTTTTTCTATCAAAAGTGGCCCTACTCTCCCCACCAAAGTGCACCATAAAATAATTTGGAAGACAAACAATCTGTTCTTAAAGAATGGCCCGCCTGAATGCAGTAAGAGCTCGCATAGGTACTTCGCTTTGAAGTTGCATCGCGGAGTACCGCACCGAACTAGGAAATTTGGCGCAACCTGTACCATGAGTAAATGTAGGTACAAGTCTGCCGTTCCAAATGCGTCTCTTCACAGGAGAGTTTGGGTACCTTACTCGCCCCAACAACATTCAAATTAAGTAAAATATTATCCACGTCGTAAACACGTGCTTTGCATTGCGAACTGCGACGTGGTTCATTCATAATAGGTACCTATATTTACCTTAGTTCTAATAATGACTGACGATGACCGCTTTGACGATTCGGTGACATTAGTTATGTATGACAAAAAGTTTAACTGTAAGTAGAATTTGTATGATTCTCTAAAGTCAGCAGCCTTGAGCTCGTGGCTGTGGGCAGCGCTGCGGTACCTTTTGGCGTTTCTTTGACAACCATTGACGACACTGACGTTTCGCCGACGAGTACGGCGTGAGTCGGAACTAAAAAGCTGTTTATTTTTAATCTAAGTCAATGAAATATTGAATGTAGTTATTGCTATACATTTTAAACACAAAAAAACTAAATCAAAAAATATCGAATGTACTAGATGTCGTATTTTCAATCCAACGACGACGTAGAGTTTAGTCTTCTTCTTTATTTAATGGCCTCTCGTTATTACGAATTTCGCCAGTGTCAAGTTAAATTAATCTGCAAATAACTTGCGGCAACGTTGTACGGTGATTGGGCAAGACGAATTCTTTTACCGAAGTAAACGTGGTCGCCGGCCCGATAAAACAAAATGGATGCTGTCAGATGGCTATAGAAGCGCACAACCCGTCGATTTCACAGCCAGCCGATAACAACCTAGAGTTTAGCCAATACGCCTACTGTGCTCAAACGTCAAAATCAATGGCGGATCGTGGTCTTGTCAGTCGTCAAGCTCGATGTTGAATATTTCTGTTAGTGAATCACAATCACAATGCAGCTGATAGGCGTACGAAAAATATAATTATCTCTGTGTGGCACATTTACCACGCTACAAAGCAAACAAAATGAAAATGGACAAATGCACAATGGACAATGCATAATATATATTTACCTATTTTTCAGTATAATATACATAGACCTAACCTGGTCTCCATACATTTGATCTTATGTGGAAACTTCATAAAATAGATAGGGACGATAGTAGATAGTTGCTATTCCCCATATTCCTCTTCTCCGCCTGCTACTCTACATGCTGCACTATTCAAGAGAGAGGAGGAATGTGAAGCTGAAATGCTGTCAAAGAATGCTGGGGAATTGGGTATTATCTGTACCAACAAGATTTTTGAAACAATGAGTTTATTCTTCAGGACTTCAACATGTCTGGAGTAATTTGCCGTACTTTGTATAAATAAATACAAAACACGGCAAATGGCTCAAGATTTTCTTTGGATGATATTAAACACTATTGATATGTTGTTGCTTATTCTTAATTTTTGATTTTAACATTATTATAATTGTTTGAAAGGTCGCGGGTTCGATTCCTGCCTCAGGACGTGAAATTTTTCTAGTTTTATTCTATTTTAATTACTATGTTGTTGCTTATTATACTGTTACTCGTACTGCAACTAATTTTCATTTAACACGTTTACAAATCATGATTTGAATTTGAAACCATTGACTATACACTATTTTTTCAATGGTTTCAAAGTTCTCATCTGTTTTCCATTTTATCAAACGCATATTGGCGTAACATACGAGTATTATATGTTTATAACATATCTATATCTATATTTGTGTCTCTCTCTTTATAATAATTATATTATGATGTCAACACCACCACTGGCCCAAGGCGGGTTGCTGGGTAGGCTTATACAGTAAAAGTAATCTATTATTAATTTTAAGCGTCCACCCACACTGAGTCTGCCTTTGTTTTAACAAAGTAATTGCATCCTTGTACGATTTCTCCATTTACTATTTATTATTTTATGTTGTGTGTATGTACATAAACAATAACATTAGCACAAAATACTCATAAACATAGTTTGACACACAATAGCGGCCTCGTAAACAACATCAACTGATAAATATAATCTGTAGTACAGCGATTGTTTGATAATATTCAGCTTGCACAATATTTAATTGTTTATTAAAACATGGACTGCTGGAAAAGAGAGGCGTGGAAAAGCACCTTACGGGCCGGCAAGATGAAGGCAGCTAGGGCTACGTGTCTAAACTGCACTAGTTGTCTTCGCATATGGAGTCTTGTGACCGCTTCACAAAAGGAGGTGTGACGTCATTTGCCATGCCTTATATAAAAAGTAGGAATTAAAATGTTTTCAAGCCTATGAACTATGTACCTAAGTATTGTAAAACAACAAGACTAAAAACCAGGTTATTATTCTCTATTAGGTCTGTAAATAGTTCCGGAAAAGATACGTAATGCTATTTTTAAACTGATAACAATAATGAGAAAAAGTGAATTCTAATATAATCTTTGATATACAGGGTAGTGCCGTCAATACGACAATAAATTGCAACATGGGCTATATTAGTTCATAGAAACGGATTGCCACTTTCAAAAACATCTTATTCATTTGATAATTTCATGACATTTGTATGAAATAATAAAACATCGGATGCATTAATATATTTCATACAAATGTCATGAAATTATTTAATGAGTTAGATGTTTTTGTAAGTGGCCAACCATTTCTATGAACCAATATAATCCATGTTTTAATTTATTGTCGTATTGATGGCACCACCCTGTATGTCTATTTATTTATTTATTTACAGGAAAGCCATCAGCTTGCTTGTATATCACGCAGTAAACAAAAACAGATCGAAATTCCATCAAAAGTGGCTACATGTCTGATCTCTTGTAGGAGCCTAGTGTGCATATCACGTGAGTAATTACATCATCTAATTAAAATAACAATTTAGTGATAGTAATACATTTTATTTACGGACGTTCACTATACTCAAACGCTTTTGAAAATTGAAGCCGTTTTAAATGTTTTAAGTATTGTCCAAGTCAATTGTATATTTTATGAGAGACAAATTTAAATAACGTTTTACTGTTCAATCAAAAACTCTAACTAAAAATATCTTTATTCATAAATCCTAATAAACCCATGTGCATGTCTGTCACAAAAAAGATTAACTATTGTAGCTACTACATAGCAGGTCATAATGGATGTTTGTCTTTTTGTTGTTGACAAACACATTTTACTCACTAGAAGAATTTTTTAAACATAAACAACGAATAATTAATTTTATGCCTACTGTACTGACAATGCACTAGTTTATTTTGATTACAATACTTTTATCCACCTTAAAATTATTATTATTATTAGTTTAAATAATTCATATTTGTAAACATGACTTTAATTCATATTATTGCTGACATTATTTAAATATGACATTGATTTATTTTACGCAATCCTTGAAAATGTTAAAATTGTTTAAATTTTCATGCTGTAGTATATGGCTGAATAGGTTAAGCTACTTACAGAACTTTTAAACAACATTGTAATAACCCTATTTAAAGCAAATAAACTTGATTTGATTTGATTTGAATTGTCTCACTTACGCCAGGCGAAAGTTCTCTTCAAAAAAGCTGCTCCTATTTAAATCGTTTTAGGTAATCGATGCAGGTCATGACATCGCGTCGAGGTTAAGGCACGACAAAATATGACCATCGCGGTCGTTTCGACAATATGTCATCCGATATTTTGTCATCTAATCTGAGCCACGCATTGTAACGAAATAGCAGTAATCACGTGTGTGTGGCGACGGAGACGTGACTCTAGAGTCTAGGGATAACGAGACAGTGTAATGCGTGGTGTACAAACATGTTTCACCCTGAATACTCACACCTACAGTCCGGAATGATTCACACTCAATCATAGTAAGTATACAGAAATATCTATAATCAACTTGTGAATCATTGAAACAAAATTGAATCAAGTTTTTATTTTAACATCAATTTACGAAAACGATTAATTACGATATCAGCAAGAAAGAAAGAAAAGACATTTATTTCACCAACTTTAGGGAATGACAAAACGGTAAGGAATCTTTTAGAGTTATTTTTAATATTTTTTCACGCAAAATGAAAATGAAATGAAAATGAAAAATGAAATGAAAATAATGAAATGAAAATGAAATTGATGATGAAAATATCCGTAGACAGTAACTGCAAGTCTGTTACGTCTATTCCTAAGCCGCTGAACCGGTTTAGATGCAATTTGGCACGCATAGATAACTTCCTCAGAAACGGCGTTGTTAACGGTAGGCTGGAGCCAGTAGATTGTATTATAGTAGAAAGAAGTGGGAACTAAACACTATAAAAAATCTTTAATGACACCTTTAATTGTCCAAAACTTCGTAAAGCGGTCCATGATAAATGTAGGTTCGATAAGAATGACATTTCTGTCTTAGTGGACAACCCTGGCTCCAAAGCTTGTAGATTTCACAAGACACGTGTGTCACCGCGTGGCAGTCGATGCAACCGCAAGCGCAGCCCTTTCGACTACTAAGTATACTATTCTGAGCATTAATTAGAATAGAATAGAATAAAACTTTATTCAGCATCACAACATAAAAGATATATAAGATGACTGTAATTTTATTTTAAAATGAATAAAATTGTATTAAAATTGTAGTAAAATGAATTAAAATAATTTCAAGTAATGCTTGCAATCATTGTGAATATTCTAAAATTAATTTCAATTAATGTTTACAATTCAAATCAAATGAAATCAAAATTGTTTATTGTTTCATGTGGTAATTATTGTCAATATTCTGTTAAATCACTAACATTAGGCATGTAAGTAAAACCGTGTATATACTAACTACTATGGATCCAATTGTGGTCTGAAATAAAGATTTATTATTATTAAAAGACTTAATTCTAATACAAAATAAATCAGGACCGTTATAGTTCTGTTAATACGTTAGCTAACGATTCCCATGGTTCACGTATAATCGATGTTCTTTATCTATAAATGATCGGATAGCAGATAGAACAAATATAACTAAGTACTTTAGGATATACCAGATTTAACGGTAAACAATCAAATATCTACTCTTTACTTTAATCAGAAAAAATATATGTTGTAGTTTTTCATTATTCTATGGTTAAAACATGATATTTAAATCGATAAAAATATTACGAAGAAAAGGAAAATTTTATTGTTTTTCTGGTCATCGAGATCAAACCGAGGTTAATCAGGTAATCGAGAAATAAGAACAAAAATAAATATTACTTTATGACACCCCCTACAAATAAAGCAAAGGGGAAGATATTCTAATATTACATCTATCAATAAGAAGTAGGTATTTTGAAAAAAATATTGAAAAAGGTTTTGTTTAAACCGCATTTAAATTAAAATCATCTACAATCGAGATGAGATAAAGTTTATGGTTGACCCTTGTGACCCGCCTGACTGTAAGGGTATTACCGGCTCAGAGAGCCCGCTCATACCACAATCGACCCTTTAAAATGAGGAGGAGAACTGACGCGTGACAAAAACAGCCATCGAAGTAAAAAGAAATCAACAAAAAACAAACAAATTTTACTAGGTGGTAGACCCGTATGTAGGGTCGTCTGGGCAGGTACCACAGCCTTTCTTATTTCAGCCGGAAAACAGTTTGCTGTGTTTCGGATTGAAGGGATATTACCGGACATGGACGGCATTACATCTCAGGATGACAACGCACCTGCAATATCAAGTGATTTTTAACCGACTTAAAAAAAGAAGGAGATTATATGTTCCACTATATGTATTTTTTTTTGTATGTATGTTCATCGATTTCTCGATCAATAGTAAACCGATTTTTAAAATTCTTTTTTTATTCGATAGAGTATACTTCTTAGTTGATCCCTTTGTCACCAAGTCAGGATCTGATGATGGGATCCCAGGGAAATCGAAGGCAAACCTCAAATTTTATAGGAACGTATGACTTTTTTACTTTTTTCCAAGGTTATTCAAGTATTTGCTACTGTCAGTAACCACCTTAAATTGATGAGCTGGTGATGGAAAGTACAACTCCTTAACGGCTAGGAGTTGGAAGATAATTCTTTAAATACTAAAGGTACGTATTAACGAATAGTAGTAATCTATCGGGTTATTCGGGTGAACTTATGATGGAAAGTACAACTCCGTAACGGTTTCGGTTAACCGAACAATATTATGTGTTTCAACTAAAGACTAAAAGACAGACAAGTTGATAGTGCTGAGGGTCACCCATCTAGGTTTGACATTAGATGATCAAATGATCACTTATAAAGGTGAATTTTTTTTTTTTAACTAAAATAAAACCGACTTCTAAACCCTAAAAAGGAAAAGATAATTAAATTTATGTACTTATCTCCAAAAAATGTATTTTTTGGAGATGGTGATAAGCAGTTACCAGAAGTCGGCTCGGTCGTCGAAAGGAGCTCGGTGGCGTATTGGTTTGAGCGCTCTGGTTTCGAATACGAAAACAAAGCAACTTTCGCCATGGTCGACCCTGGGATGGGTCAACCAAAATTTATAATCTCGAGTTCCTCCGTGCTTCGGAAGGCACGTTAAGCCGTTGGTCCCGGTTGTTACTACAACCGCTTTAACCCACCAACCCGCATTGGGCCAGCGTGGTGGTGTTATGGCCCAAACTCCTCATGTGTTTCTTCCATGTAGGAAGGCCTGTGCCCAGCAGTGGGACGTATATAGGCTGGTGATGACTGAGTTACCAGAAACAGTAGAAAGTGAAGCACCAACTCCACAAAATACATTTTTAGGAGATAAGTACCCAGTTTTCTTATTGCAGGTGTCTATAGGCGGCGTCAGCTTGCTTGTCATCTAGTTGTATAAAAACCAATTATCGCTCTACTTCTCTTGCAAAGTTTACAATTCAGAAATAAAACGATAGTTAAATTTATAACAAACTCACACATGTTTGATTGTACATATCTGTTTGATTGTTAAATTCCTTTATTGCGTTCAGTATACGATTTGTTTGCGCTTCCGTCTGTCAACAACCCACTATCTCTCTGTAGACTGGTTCGCGCTCCGATACTGAGCAATATATTAATTAATCGCACATCCTCTTTAAACAGACGCCATGTTAACCTTGCTGTTAATACCATAAGAATAAACAAGAAGAAAAGCAGTTGTTATTTTAGCGATCATTCAAAACACTGATTCTAATCAAATATCAACCAATCATAAACGTTATGTAACCATTCATATTGCTACAAATTAATTTAACATAAGAATTGTTTTGACTATCGTTTAACAGCTCATGACGATGTATTTGATTGTATTTGATTTCGACATACGCACTTGGTGAAGTAGGTATATCGTATATTGAGTTGATACAACGTAGATTTATTTATTACTTACCGGAAGGCTATTGAGTTTTAATAAATATGTTTTCGTTTATTGCCTTTGCAAATCCAAGTAGTACGCGTATAAAGATTTTTATTAGATACGAATTATATTTTTTTATTATATGCGAAGTTTTTAGTGTTCACAAGTACTGAGACAGTGATAAATACTATGTAAATAAAATATAATATTTCGACATTGTAAGGGAAGGCGTTATAAAACGCAAATATAGATAGATTAGAGGAAACTCATGCTAGCAAATTCAAGTCCTTAGCAGCTTACTGGTTAGAGCAATCATCCTATTTCAAAACGTCATTTATTCGGTTCCTGGGCCATGGCATATATTTAATAACAATCCAGTATTAGCAGAGAACACCAGGATCTCGAGCATCGCCGTAGAGTTGCAGGTTTGTCGGGTTTTCTATCGAATACACTTCGGAGAGTGAGCGAGGGAATTACACGAATTAATTCAACCAGCTCCCTTTTACCATCGAGGGACCAGACGTAGAATGGCTTTTGACCCTTATGTTGTGGATATTTCAACCATCCGCACAAAGTATTTCGCCAAGTCCTTTCTAATGCTAACTGCCAAGGAGTGCAACTCTCTGCCTGCCTATCTGCTTCCCGAAACCTACAATTTGGACGTCTTTAAGGCTAGAGTGAATAGGCACCTTCTAGGTAAGCATGTATCATCGTAGATCAGGTGTGATTGTAGCCAAACGTTTGCCTATTTTTTTTTAATTCTAAAAAGCATATATTAGTTGGTAACTATTTCTTGTTAAAATTTTGAGGCAAAAGCAATTGTAGCAATAAACTGTTTTGGTAAGTTAGATTGTTGTTTTTGGTTGTAATCTCTTAGCCACTAATTGAAAAGCCTTATTCTTATCAACCTTAGTACTTAAACTCCTACTCAGGAGCACGCGTGCCGGTCTTCGGAGTCATCAATTTACTATCCCCACCGCAACATCACGTACAAAGAAAGTTAGTAGCTCATTTCTTTGTCGTACTTCCAGAACTTGGAATTCTTTGCCAGCGCATGTGTTTCCTCCTTCCTATAACATGGGTTCCTTCGAAAGAGGCGTGAAAAAGCAACTTTCCGGCCGGCAAGGTGGAGGCGGCTAGAGAAATGTCTGAACTGCATTATCTGTCTTCGCATATGGACTCTTCTTACCGCTTCACATCAGGTGGTGTTGAGTCATTTGTCGTGCTTTGTATAAAATAACCAGTATATGTAGAAGATACTAGAAGTAAATAATTATGATTCATTTATGTTGGTTAGTATTGTCTTTGTTTTGTACGAAGCTTATCTTGCTTGAATTGCCTCTTTGGGTAAAGCAAGAGCCTTTTAGGTCAAAGAAAGATAAAATCAGCATTGTTATAAGATTTCCAAATTTTGTCACGACATGAATAACTAAAAAAACAATACTAGACCTTTCACAACACTATCTTTTTATGGGACAAGCAAGCTCACGGGCCACCTAGTAGTAAGTGGTTACCGTCGTCTATGCAATAACGAGGAAAAATCAGTTGGTATTGCAAGTGCGTTGTTATTCTGAGGCCTAAGATGAAATGCCGTTCATGCCCAGTAATTTCACTGGCTACCTTTCCTTTCAATCCGAAATACAGCGAACTGGGTGTGCTTGTGACAATGGTGGCAAACAAGGGTACGGTTCGCGTGATACTCGTGGTAAGAGGTTACCGTAGCCTGATGCTCGTGGCACTTTGGACACTATTATCCGATAAAATCAAGAGCAAGCGGTATATGGGCAACACAGGAGACAAGTCCCCTGCTTACAACATAACGCTTTATCAGTGAGCTCTGGCGACCTTACTCACCGCAGTACGACAGTAGATCTTACAATAATGCAAGCTAGTGATGTTTAGCTGCAATGCCATACCCCCATCATCACCAGCCTATATACGTCCCACTGCTGTCCACAGACCTTCCTACATAGGAGAAACACATGAGGAGTTTGGGCCTTAACACCACCACGCTGGCCCAATACGGGTTGGTGGGTCAAAGCGGTTGCAGTAACAAGAGGGGCTAATCTTAGGATTAGCCCCTGCTTAGCCCGCTTGCCCAGTGCTTAGGCACGGAGGAGTGAGAAATAACAAATTATGATGAGCCCATCCCGGGATCAACCATGGCGAAAGTTTCCGTAATCAAAACCACTACGCCACGAGCTCCTCAAATATTTGCGAACTATCTATAAATAGTTTAATAGGCTTAAGTTAACATCACTATTCACACCCGTAACTTTACCATATTTGATGCGAATAAATGATTATGAATTTAAAGTATTAGTGGTCTGTAGCTGTTACTTACAACGTGAAACGTGTAAAATTTCACGTATTAGCTGTCATATTTTGTATACAGAAAAGAGATTCTTAACTAATATTCAAAAATATGCTCTATTAGTGTATAAACCAAACATAATTCACGACAGCATCATGAGTAAAATAAACATATAAAAGAAAAAGAAACGAAAAAGCTGGTGTTTCATTGTTTTGTTTGTTTGTGAAATTTGATCGCTTAGTTTTTTTTACGGAAAGGGTTGCTACTTATATCAAAAACAATTCCGCATAGAACTACGAACAAGAGCAAGTTCGTTTAACTGTTTGAGACAAGACTCGTTGCTAAGCACCTACAAATCCTTATCACTATAATACAACTTGTATGCTTGTGATTTAGCGTCAAACTTACTAACTAGGAGATTTCCACGTATACGGTGAAGAGAAACCGTGTTCTGTTTGTTTACTAGAAAATATAAATTATAAAACGTTTATGACAGTTTTTAAATAAAGTAACTCTGTCTGTCTGTAACTTTTTCATTCCTAAACTGCTGAACCGATTTAGATTTTTTTTATACTACTAAATGACAAACAAGCTGACGGCCCACCTGATGGTAAGTGGTTACTGCCGCCTATAGACACCTGCAATAACAAGGGAAAATCACTTGATATTGCAGGTGCGTTGTCATCCTGAGGCCTAAGATGAAATGCCGTCCATGCCCAGTAATTACACTGGCTACCTTTCCCTTCAATCCGAAACACAGCGAACTGTTTCACGGCTGAAATAAGAAAGGCGGTGATACCTACTCAGACGAGCCTACATTCGGGCCTACCACCTAGTGAAATTTGGCACGAATATAAATTACATCCAGAAAAAGGACATGTGCTAGCTTTTGGCGAGATAACCGACATTCACGCCAGCGGAGCCACGGGTAGTCACTAGTAGATCATATTTCCTGAATGAACTGCTTCAGTTTAAAAAAATGAGCTTTTACCAATCAAAAATTTTAGGTTGGTACCACTTTTTTTTTCTATTATCTCAAAGTATCTAATAAATATAAATTGCTTATGCTAACTACTTTTTAATCGTTCGTTCTTCATCTTTTGTTTGAGGATTAAGTACTTAAAAGCTTTCGTAAGTAAGTAAAAGTTTAAATTACTTTTCAGACGAAGAAGATAAGTAACTGAATTTAAAAATGTAATTTCCTTAATAACTTAAAGTTTTCTTATTTACATATCCTTATAGGAAATATTATAACTCAAAGTAATTAGTCCTAACGAGTCTTTAATTATGTTTGTTAAGTTTCTGAGATAACGCCCTAATAATTTGTTAATAAGTTTTAAAAACAAATAACTTTAACTAAAGTAAACTTCCTATCAATGTAAACTAATTGTTTTTTTATACTGAATATCTCTAGCCAATAAAAGGTCAATAGTTATAACCATAGGGGAAGCGAACTCCCCATGCGCCATTCCACGGGGAACGCCATATAACATGTCGTACCTTATTATTAATAATAATAGTGACACTACTCTTCGATGTGTGTCAAAGTATCTATAAATAAAATTACCAATTACAGTAAAAAACTTATAAGCAGTGCTTTTTAAAGTAAATTTTCTGATAGTACACATAAATGATAAGGGTTGGTCTTGGACTGTCTAGAACACAATTTGACCACATTTCATTTTTGCCTGAGCTTAAAGTGACTAGTACATAATCGGTCTGTCACTCAAATCTACCATAGCACAAATTGAATTAACCATGCTATACTACTTTTGGTTAGTTTTGGCAATTTTTTTTTGGACACCAATAAAAAATATGTACACTGACATTATATTATCTTATTTTAACAACGCATAACTTGTTCGACAACATTTTTTAAAATAACTTTTCATTATACCGATTCTAATACATAAAAAATGCAATCAGGGTACGAGTAAAATTAAAAAAGCAGGTATCTCACCTTCAACCACCGCCTCCTGGTCTCAGTCAGGAAATCAGCAAGAACCATTTTCACTGAAACTTTTCACAAACTCGCGTAATAACGTTGGCGGGTTCTGTCCGTGAACGGCGTGCGTTGTAGTCGCGCGTTAGCTTCGGAGTGCCGGGCGGAGGGCCGCGCCGTCTAATATACGCCGCCCCCGGGACCCTCGCGATAACCGACGGGCGATGCAAGTGCCATATACCCGTATGCAAAATGTACTATGGTGCCATAGTCCTATTTTGTGTTGCGGAACTTCATTTAGAAAGGTATGCCCAGAAGTGGGTCTTTTATTTTTTACAGGTGGTAGACCCGTATGTAGAGTCTGGTTTACCACACCGCCTTTCTTATTTCAGCCGTGGAACAGTTCGCTGTGTTTCGGATTGAAGGGAAAAGTAGCCAGTGTAATTATCGGCATTTTATCTTAGTCTTCAGGATGACAACACAGCTGCAATATCAAGTGATTTTTCCTGTTTATTGCAGGTGTCTATAGGCGGCGGTAACCACTTACCATCAGGTGGACCATCAGCATAACGTTAACAGCGTTAACAGCATAATTTTATTAACGCTTTCTCTTGATTTTAGCGTGGCGGGGTAGGCAACGTAAGTGGAGTTCAAGGTGCTACGAGCGTAACTACTTACCAATATTGCCATCAGGCGGCCGTACCTACGATAATTTGCTACCCATAATTTGTAAATGAATAATTTACTTATCAAAGTGTGAAAAAAAATATTCTTTAGTCTACCAGAGAAAGCTCTAATTTAGAGCTTTCTTTGGTAGACTGGATAATAAAAACTTTTTTTTATTATACAACGTAATAGTGTTCTGTTTATCGGTGCACAACATTCCGGTTGCGGCTAGTTTACAACAATAATATATGAATAATTGATCACATAAAGTTTTATTAACCGCATAAGTAAAGTACACCTGTGCTCGCAGCGGACCGTGAAAAGTGTGGGACTCTTGCGCAGATGGGCAGTGCAGTCACGTGGTCATATGTCTGTTCCCTAAATGTAGCTATATATCATAATAAATGATATACAAGATGAGGAAGATGATGATGAATGATTTTTAATGTTGTCTACATTAATTGTTAAATAAATATAATAAATATTTGTATACTACACCTAATCGGAACAGTAGCTATTATTCCCTCAAATTGAAAAGAGAAACTTGATCTTTTCTTCGACCTAAATATGCGGGAGGGAAAGTTGTATGAAAATCCCTTTCTAAGGACCACAACTCGCGCTGCATTTTGCCGCGCTACAAGATGGCTGTAAAAAAAGCAAAAAGTAAAGAAAAACATAACGAACATTGAAACGTAAATTTAAGTAACTGTACAAATTGTAACATAATCTCTAATTAATTTAGTCATTTATAACTGGCTCCAACAATGCGGCGCCTGCAATTTTTGGATTAGTCCCATACAAATGTAATAATCTCTTTATAATTCTATCAAACTGCTTATTTCAATTAAACAAGTCTTTGAATGCTCCTCACAGGTGTAATATAAAGTACTATGTTGCACTTGGGATAAAAGTCGATTCCCAACTGGGGAGTATTGTGGCCCTCGGCTGCGCCTTGCCACAAACTACTCCCTCGTTAGTAATCTGTCACTTTCTTCCCGCGATGGATACTGTACTATAGTGTAAAACTAAAACCCGCATAATTTATGATATTTTTATGTCTTGGCATCTAAGCGTCCTGTAATAATGCCCAGCAATTATGGCAACCCAAGATATATATCATGTTTAAAAGTATGTGATTTTGCCTTCAAGCATGGGAGAACACATGAGGGCCATAAAACCACTACACTGGCCCAATGCAGGCTGGTGGTTAGTTTGGGTATTCAACATATTTCGGCCGTAAGTCGCGTATCGGGTGTTTTTTATTCAGATAAGTATAGATAAAAAATAAATAATTTGATTTGATTTGATTTGATATCGCAAGGTCGCAAGGGTGGAAAATGCCCACCTAATAGTGATTGATTGTATTCTTATAACATAAGAAGCATTGTTCGCACGTAACTGTTGTTTATAAACTGAGAATATAAGTTGTTTAGCCCACCCACCGTAGGCATGGACTGACAGGTTTTCTTGCCATATTATTTTAAATGCTGCTCGAGAGTAAGATATATCGCGTGTAAGGGGGTACGCTCTGGAAATAGAAGGCAGATGACAAAGCTGGAGATATTATACACGTGTTGTTAAAAGAAATTTGAACTCGCGAAAAATAAATCATTTTACTAGGCGATAGGCCTGTATGTAGGGGCGTCTGGGTAGATACCACCGCCATTCTTATTTCAGCCGTGAAACAGTTCGCTGTGTTTCAGATTGAAGGAAAAGGTGGCCAGTGTAATTACTGGGCATTGACGGCATTTCATCTTAGGCCTCAGGCACAACGCACCTGCAATATCAAGAGACTTTTCCTGAATATTGCAGGTGTCTATAGGCGGCGGTAACCGCTTACCACCAGGTGGGCAGTCAGCTTGTTTGTCATCTAGTTGTATAATTCAAATTTTCTTACCAAGACATGTTGTTTTTAACACCAGCTCTGTCATCTGCCTTGCTTGTCGAGGGCGTTCCTCATACACCTGCATAGAGTAGAGTGGGGTAATTACGAAAGAGTTCGTTTAAAATCATGATAGATCAGTGTAAGTGCTGTGAAAGCTTATTACGGCGATAGTTAAAAGCTCGGCTCCAATTACAGTGCTATTTTATTTGTTTACACTCATTTTTCGTAATGCGTTCGAAAAACGTCGTGTGAACAAGTCTTAAGGTGTTTTACACCTTACAAAAACACTAATCGACAGCACATCAAGCGTACCAGTTTGATCTTGAGACCGCCCTTACTGCCTTCGTAACAAAGGCGACTTTCGTAGTGCAACTGTGACACTTGTCTGTACTTAAAATAAACTTCAAACGAGATTAATAGGTACACGAAAATAAAAAATACTACTTTAAAGTTGCCTATCTACTGGAGAAGAGACGAGTGGAGCAAAGACGAACGAAGCGGATCTTTCTCGAATGAATTAAAATGTACTTTATTGCTAAGAGAATAACGACATTCATTGCAACACTAGCATAATTTGAAGCAAAGAGTGACGGAGATGCGCCATCCGTTACTGAATAGTGTTCTAAAGCAAAGTACAGTGGAATCCGTTTATAATGACCAGAGGTCGGAATTAGGTAAAGTTATTCATGTACTTGCATCAAAATGTTGATATTTATATGGATCTTCCCGGGATTTCAAATTTTGCAACTTGGCAACGATGTCGTTGATGTCAATTTGGCAACGTCGCGCGTGCATAGGTTTAAATTGTGTAAAAGTAAATCACTTTTTTATTTAATAAATCACGGGACTTTTCTGCTCTTTAAAATTAATCTCGGGGTTCGAGGCACATCCACTTTCTTCTTTCGCTGTATGAAATCAGTGTAAGTACATAAATTAAGCGGTATCATGACTCCGCCTAAGCGGTGGGTCAATATACCGCTTAATATGAAGTAATTGCACAGCGAATTTTGGTTTTTATATAAAATACTTTATAATAAAGTCTGATATAATAACTTCGCTTATAGTGACATGTCGCTTATTATGACCAATTTTTGTTAAATTATGTTCGGTTATAGTGACCGACAAGATTCCTTACACCTTCGGCAGTAGGGTGGACGTTAGCTCATAACGCAAATACAGATAGACTGGAGGAATTTCACAGGGATATCCCAAGTCCTGGGTAACCTTCGTTGGAGAAGGTACGTGACTCCTGACGAACGTTCGGCGCGTGCGAGTCACGTTTCTTGTTGTTATTTTGAGTCTCGGAGAGTAATTAATAGGTGAATTATATGCTATGTTTCTCTCTAACCATAGATATGTACCAAAAACAGGAGTTTTTTCGTTTTCTACAAACGCTTTGTGTGACGTCCGCTTAGTATGACGTGTTTGTCATTTCCCTTGACGTCATTATCAATGGATTCCACTGTACCTAATTAAGTAGCGGTTTGTCAGCAAAGCTCCGCTAAAGGACAGGATAATAGGAGCTTTTACTCTAACAGGTGGACTCCACGGCTGTACCACGTGGCATATGGCTGTATGCCTCACCTCCAAAGGGCGCTCAGAACGTCATTCGTTATCAATAGTCTTTACAACGTATCTCTGTGTATGTTTATTATTTTCCTCAATAATCGCACACCTAAATATGTCAAAGTACTTATTGCTCCACAAAACGAATAGTAAATAAACAAGCAAAGGCATTCTTATCACAGTCGAAGATAGAGTACGCCTTGTTTATTCATAGCTTTTGCGTAGCACTTACTCTTATATAAACAAAAAAAATGGTAATTAAAATAGCAGTTTGTTTCCTTGCACTTTGATAAACTTCTAGAATCGACTGGCGTAATGTGTCTGTTGCCGCCATTGAGTCAAATTCACCGCCTTAATTGGATGCCTAGCCCGTTGATTAAACGCCGGCGGCATCCAATTAAACGCCTAGGCCGATATTAAATCAACCCTTCTTCGTCTTGTACCGATGTGTTTTGGTGTGATTGGTAGGTTTAATGTTTTTTATGACCACTCATAACCAAAAAGATGACGGTTATAGGTAAGTGGTCAGAAAAAATAACCTTGAACCTACCAATCACTCCTCAAACTTTCACACAAAAACTATTAAACGACCTGTATACAACTAGATGACGAACAAGCTGACGGCCCACCTGATGGTAAGCGGTTACCGCCGCCAATAGACACCTGAAATAACAAGGGAATTTATTTTATTGTTTTTAGTTGAAATATTAAATTTCTGCACATTTATTTTTACGGAAATCAATGCTCTGGCCAGATGTTTTTTCAAGACATTTTAGGAAAGATGATATATCCTGGGACTGGTTGCGAGCCCGTGACCATTGGAATTGGAAATAAGCCGTTTCTTTCAAATTCGTTTAAACATACGGGAATCCCCTAGGAATCACCGGTGCCGTTTGTATTACGTAATACTTTACCATAATCTAAACTGGGTTTTATGGAAAAATATATCTATTAGGCCTTGATAAGCTTACGAAATTTAATTAAGTAAGTAACTAAACATAAAACTTGACAATAAAATATCATAGTTTTGTATTGTAGAGTACTTATGCAATTTAAGCTCTACGTTAAAAGTAACGGCACATACTGTCCAGTGTAATAACCCCTAAAATTATCTAATTCATATAACTGATAGACTGCTGAAGCTGCGAGTAGAAGTCAACTTCATTGCGGGCAGATATATCGATCTACCCTCTTTCGTTGACGCTTGCTACGATCGATGCCCCTACCACTGGACTCAGTCTCACTACTAACACAAACTGGTTCCCGACACACAACACTCACAGTATCGACTCGCGGCACTGATACGGGACGCTTTTTCCCACATAACCGTAACACTGGATTCCAGACACTCGACAGTTGAAACCCGTCTTCTCGATTAAAATTACTGTATTTTCTAATTTCTATTAAAAATATACTAACTAAACAATGTGAACATCCATGACTCGTAAACAAATGCTCGTATTCATCATACAAACATTTGCCCCTACCGGGATTTGAACCCGGGACCCCTGATCACTAGGCCAACCGGTCGTCAAATGAACTAGAGAAGAAGAGAAGAAAGATATATATAGTACGGTAGCAACTATTAAGTACGAGCACAATACTCGGTGTTACATGGTACTTAAGTTTTTTTTTTATGTATGATAAGGCAGAACGTTTGGCCACAATCTCACCTGATGTGAAGCGAAGATGAGGCCTAAGATGGTACATGCTCGCCTAGAAGATGCTTGTTCACTCTGGCCTTAAAGATATCCAGATTATACTGATCCGGGAAAACAGACCTTGGCAACGAGTTCCACTCCTTAGCTGTCCATATAATGAAAGAGGAAGCAAAGCGCTTCGTGCGGATGGGAGGTATATCCACTACGTAAGGGTGAAAGCCTTCGCCGCGCCTGGTCGTCCGGTGGTGGAAAGGGGCTGGGGGGATCAAATTATGAAGAACCTCCGCACACTCTCCGAAATGCAACCGATAAAAAACTGAGAGGCAAGCTACACGCCTTCGGTGGTCAAGGCTCTGGAGATTCGCCTCAGCGAGTGCCTCATTGCCGATGAGTCGCCTCGCTCGGTGCTCCACCGAATCCAGTGCATCTAACTGATAACGTGCAGATCCGTCCCAAAGGTGACAACACTACTCCATGCAAGAGCGTACTTAGGCTCGATAAAGGCTTAGGAGCTGCTCAGATGTAAAATATCGTTTCACCTTTGAAAGAATGCCAAGTTTTTTGGCTGCAGTTTCAGCAATGGATTCGATGTTAAGCTACTTCTGTGTTAAGCGACTTAAGTGTAAAGCTACTTCTGTGGTCGACTGTACGTGGTGCGTGCTGGAGGCAGCCGCAGCAGACGCGCGGCCACCGTTCCCCCATGGCCCAGGCGATTGGGAGCTCTTATGTCAATGCAATAGGTATCAAAATCGTTTATATCTTTTTGATTCTTCTATATCATTTGGGAATAAGATTATGATCGAATAATTTCAAGCTACTCACTAAATGAAGACAGATACACCAAAATGGAGGGCGTAAATTTAACACCGAATTTCTCCGTTACTGACAGATATTATTCAAATTTCATGCTCGCTAATGGAAATCGCATTTTGGGGTGGCAAGTGATGTAAAACGCCTTATCCAATAATGTTAATAATTCCATTTTTAGAATGATTATGTGTAAAATTACGACTTTATATTACTATTGGTCGCTCGCGTCTCCGCCCGTGTGGATGTCAGGAATAGCTCCAAAAGATACGCTGATAAATATATTTAACTAAGATAACTACCTCGGTCACATTAGTAATAAGAATAAGAATATTTTATTGTATAACTGTTACAAATTATTATAGTACTAGATTTTATTGCACACAATGAATAAAAACAGTTACCCTTATCGGGCATACAATAATTAGATAAACTGATAATGTAGGTAATCTGATTTAAATATTATTACAATTCATGGTACTTAGTCAATATATAAAAAATAAAAATTTAAACATTAATTATAAAAAACATGTATGTACTTATTTATAATGTAATTGACAAATTAAATCTATGGTCATTGTTATATTCATTTGTCACTATTATTTAAGAATTCATTCAAGTCGTAGAATGCATTACATAGAAGCCATTTTTTAAGAATTTTGTAAACTTATGGTCAAGAAGATCTTTTAGTTTTACAGGCAATTTATTATAAATCTGAATAGCCGACACATAAGTACTCTTTTTAAAGATCTGGGAGTTAGTCCTTGGGTAAGCTAAATCATTATATTTTCTCATTGGCACTTCTCTTACTCTAGAATCAGAAAGTTTTGGGAAAATTGATCTCCGAGCATAGTAAGCGTTTAATGCCACCTCCACCGATGATACGTCAACCAACACTGACAAAGCGTAACAATAATTAACAATTCTACTACCTATTTATAGTTTCTAAGTGAAGTTTCCAGTTCAAATGGGTATCTAACGTTAATCCCAAGAATTTAGTGTGGTCGATTTCAGTAATTTTGGTTTCATCAAGTATTATGTCAAGATTTAACGACTCTTTTTTATAGTTTCTTAGTTGCAGTATGTTAGTTTTTTGCAAGTTTACAGTCAAATTTAGGGAATTAAGCCAGGCAGTAATTTTTTTAAAAGTCAAAATTATAGTAGTTTCATAATCTAAATTTGGCGACTAATATATAATTGAAATAATAAACAAAATTTGGCGAGGTTTAATTACAGTTTATTTAATTTAACAAAACAGTACCTCTCTATACGACTTTGTTTAGCGAGGTATTAGGAACCCTTCCACGGTGGACGCAGTGGCACCACCTCAAAAGGTGGACTGAAAATGTGATCGCGGTGTCTTATGATATCGCAAACGCATTCAATAGCCTCAGGAGGCACTTAAGTTCCACCAAGATCAGTCGTAGTCGATGACGGCAGCTGTGCGCCAAAAGGTTCCGTACTAGGCCTAGCTAGTCCTTACTATGGAACCTGCACCCGTACCACCATCTTTTATCGCGATCCAGTTCAGGACCTAAACTGAGTAGAATCGTTATATCCGTACTACGACGCTATCTACGACTATGACAGCGATGCAGTTTAGGAACCAATACTGAACCGAGCGGAATATGAATCGCTTTTATAAAGATGGTGGTAAGGCCCCTGGGCTTCAACTGGGTACAGCGATCGTGGTCACGGGAAGACTGAACATGTCATTTGTGTTTAACTTGCCAATTTTGAAGAAATTTTGCAGGCAACATATATTGCGATTGTATTCCCATATAAGTTACATAAATATTACTTTAAGTTAATACCACCTTCCCCCATCCTAGTCAAGAGCGCGCGTGCCGGTCTTTGGAATAATCAATTGACTACTGTCTCCACCTCTACATCATGAACAAAGAAACTTAGTAGCTCGTTTCTTTAAGCGTTCTTCGCTAGCACTTCACTGCACTTCACTAGCTGTCTCCGCATATGGACTCTTCTTACCGCTTCACATCAGGTGGTGTTGAATCATTTGCCGTGCTTTGAAAAAAATAAACGCACTTCCGAAACTTGAAATCCTTTGCCAGCACATGTGTTCCCTCCTTCCTATAACATGGGTTTCGAGTAGGGTTGCCATCTCTAAAATTTGGTAACCAGGACAAGACGCGCAAAATCCTCGGATTTTAGAGCCCAAAACCCGGACACGTCAACAGGTTTTTTAAACATAGTCGATTAACGAGTCGGTTCGTCGGTTGATCGCGGCGTGAGGGCACAGTGCGTGTGTCGCGGGCGGCCCAAGACTTTAAATTTTTAAACCCGGACTACAAATGAAGCCCCGCCCGGACGCTCTCCGGATGCCCTCTAAACTAGGACAAATCTGGGGAAACCCGGACGGATGACAACCCTAGTTCCGAGGCGTGAAAGGCACCTTATTATAGGTCAACAAGGCGGAGGCGGCTAGAACAGTATGTTTCTAGCTGCATTCGCTGTCCTTGCATATGGACTCTTCTACCGCTTCGATCTAGAGGTGGTAGGAGTATAGAGTCGTTTGCCGTGTTTTGTTTAAAAAAGATATTGCTAATGATAAGAGTTTATAATTAAATCACTTAAGATTTTAAACAGAAATTTCATAAATTACCAACTCGGATAGAAAAAAACAGATGCCGATAATGACGCAAGCGCATTTTCTCGTTAATGGTGAGATATCTAGTTTGTTTTATACATATTTTCAAATAATCGTCATAATGATTTAAATAGTAGTTAGTCAAGAGATGTCAACTGATAAAGAAGTAGACACAGCGGTTGCAAATGACGGCGAGATACGTTATCACATTACCAACAAACAGACACTTACCTACATAGCTTTAGACTTGAGTTTGGCTTACGTAATTAACTACGTCGTAAGGTAGTTTTAAACTAGAGCAGATGCAATCAGTTATTTATATCAACAAGGGTGGTAAATATACAGCTCGCCTGGTAGTAAGTGGTTACACATTCGTTACCCTTCCTGAAAAATCTCTTGCTACCAGCACAGCGCATTCTCTGACGATCTTACTCCCCGCAGGACCACGATACAATCATACCAGCCTATCCACTTCTGAACAAAGGCCTCCCCTGTCGATTTCCAAAAGGATCTGCGCAGCCTGCATCCAACGGGTCCCAGCGACCCTGACCAAGTCGTCTGTCACTGTTACCGTGACCGATACCGTAGTCCGGAATATTGGAGACTGGGACTGGGGCCGATACCGTGTCATTTTAACCATAATTTTATTTTATTTTTATTTCACTGGTAGATCAACAGGTTTCTATAATAAAAGTAAGACAAATAAGTAAAAACTAGTAGGTAAACCAGTTACAGATCCACACTAAACACACGTAGATAACGAAATACAGTAGATAAGTAATGTTGAGCAGACAGAGGAAAGGTTAAAATTAACTTGGTGAAAAAAATAGCACACACACCTGGCTTATTATTATTGGGGGATTTTGCTATAATCACCCCGCTTGGCATTCGAGTTGGTGATCGCAGTAACCAGTACCCAGACGATGCTGCTGCACGTCATCCGGAGAGGATTATCCCTGGTTCAGTTCTTTACGACACCCACGGGAAGAGATGGGGCGGTGCTATTCTAGCCCAGCACCACACGAGGGCCATCTACAATAAAGTAGTATTATTTGACTACTGTCTTGTATAACACGGAGATGGAGGTTTCAGAAAAGAAAGCGTTTGTAATATGTTGTTTTAAAGTAATGATTACGAAAGATAGCCACAGCTCATTCAGTAAACATCCTGTTTGAAGCCGGGGAAGTTCTTTGCGATGTGCTAGAAGCGTCAAATAACCTTACCATCATACCATCGGGCGGAGTTATATGTCACCGCCATCACATTAAGAGTAATACGTGGTATTCATACAAAGTAAAGAGGCTAAATTAATTTCTTGGAGACATTGAAGAATCAGATATAAATGCAAATGAATCGCCATCTGCGGCATGCCTCCGTCCTCATTCCGATAGTCGTTATCTGAATAGGGTAGTTGACAACTTATTTTTATTTCATAAATAAAGAAGTATACAACTCATAATGAAATATTGCAAAGGAAATAGTATGTTTATGATCAATAGTTTCAGCGATATAATGTTTGATGTGTTGCGGCGCATCGTCCAAAACCGCTCCATAGAAAATCTACAGAACAGGTGACATGTTCCTATATTACTAGCAAATATATGGGCATATTAATATTAATAATAGTTATATAATATGTATGTTTCTATTCATAGTTGGCATTATAATAATTGTTTTAATTGATGTCAGCAATCTAATACTTATCATTAACATTTTCGATAAATTTTGGAATTTTAAAGTTTTCTAAACAGTAAAACTTCAAGAATATTTCATGTCTTTTAAGTTTGAATTGTTTTTATGGACATTAAATTCCGAACTTGTGAAAAATGGCGCCATATTCAAAAGGCAACATCCCTTGCTCGCGTGAGAGTTCCTCCATTGTATGGATGAGATCAACTTAATAATATGTTAATCCGCGTAGTAGAAGGAACTCGGTGGCGTACTGGTTTGATCGCTCTGGTTTCGATCACGAAAGCAAAGCAACTTTCGCCATGGTTCATACCGGGATGGGTCAATGAAAGTAGTCGTGAGCTGATCTCGGTTGTGACTGCAATCGGTTTCACCCACGAACACGCATTGGGCCAGCGTGATGGTGTTGTGGGCCAAACTATTTTTCTCTCATGCCTGTGCCCAGGAGTGGGAGATCCTGGAGCATATGATAATGGTACAAGACTTTTTAAAAGCTTTTATTTCTCTTGCTTATGTTCGAGTGGAATCTTGCTACTCGATTTTGAAGCAGATATCTTTAACCGATTGAGCTGAAATTTTCTATACACGTTTAGTTTAGATGACAATACACGATAAGCTGTGTGACGTCATTCTAAATCCAATATGCCGGACCTTCCAAGATGGCAGAATGGTTATTTTTAATGCATTTCTACAATGTGGGTATCAAATGAAAGGGCTTGCAAGACTCAGAAACCTAGCCAGCGATAACTAAATAAATTAAAAGTAAAAAAACCTTTTTTAAAAAAAGCTTTTATTTAGATGTCCTAAAAAGAAGAAAATAAAATTTTCCTTTAAAATGTCAACTATAAACTAATAACCTCATTATACACAATTTATATGATCATAAAAGCTTGTCGCACGATTTACTTGTGTAAATAAACTAGTACCCATTTAATTGAGCGACAAGCTTTTATGATCTATAAATTGTGTATAATGAGGTTATCATATAATTTTAATTTCATATACAGGTTGTAAGAGGACAGTTCTTGTGAACGAAGATCGTCCGGTGATCTTAAACAAAAAAGCTTCTTAGGTATAGCGATTTGTTTGAGGAGCTATTTACAAGGGTGAAATATTAAAATCGCCATTAAAAAAAACCTACACCTTAAGTTTTACATCATACAAAAAAATGGACTTTGCAATGAATGTTTTTATTCATAACAAATACATAACAAATATACGTGACAATACGAAATATATTATCTACATTTTCACTTGTAGTCAAGCATCGCTTACAGTATCTGGAATGTGGGTACTGTTATGGGGTCAGGGGCGGTAGTCTTTTTAAAAAAAAACACAATGTTCACTACCTAAATTTATTGAGATAAACTTCACAAAATTTAACCTTTTGGGGACCTCACTTTTACTTTTGTTACGCGGACACGGTTAGGTTAAAGTATAGCAACTGACTGTGGGCACATGGCGCAATTACTTTTATATTAATTAACTAGCTGTACCCTGCCACGCTTCGCAGTGGCACATTGTGATTGAATGGTTGAGAAATGAGAAACAAAACAAAGAATGTGATAATTCTTGATTTAAGTGAATATTTAATTCTGATTGTATAATAATCAGAATCAGATGCAATTTTTTTTGTAAATAAACAATGTAATTGGGAATGAATTTGTTTCTCATGTGACAGCGTCATTCTATTGCGGTTGTCAGCGAGTGTTTTCCTCGCTTCTGGCAGATGGCGCGGTCACTGGCACACATCTGATCGTTAAAAAAACTGTTTTCTCGCGGTCGCAGATATGTGACTGATGCAAAAAATAGATAAAAACAATCCTTGATGCGGATTTTATATCATGTTAAAATTTCGACTCAATCGGTGCAGAACTTTTTGAGTTTTTGAAGCGTACACAAACCAACATAACATTTTTATATATATAGATATTGTTTACAAGTGCAATTTGCTTCATAGTGAGTAGGGTTATAACAGTACGTAGCTTATTTGTCTAAGCATATCATATGTAGTTTTCTTAAGAATTTCATTATAAATTAATCAATACTTATATTGTTAATACGAAAGTCAATCTGTCTGTCTGTCCCTATCAAGTGTAAAAAATTGACTTGACGATGTTCTTGAGTGGCTCAAGCCAATCAATATTTTGAACCAATTAGTTTCTACTGAAAAATGCTGACGCTGTCTCCAGCGAGCCTAGGTTTAATTAATATACACAATATGACCCTTCGACACGTCATTAATTAAGATTGAATAGATAGCCCGATAGACTCTTAAAATATTAACAAGCCATGAAATATTTTTATTTGAAAAGATCTCTAGACAAACACAAACTAAGCTTTGATGTGTATGAATTTTTGATAATTATACAAAGTATTACATTTATCGGAGCTTCCGTAATTAGCACACTAAAAAATTTCAGTCTCTAGCTCCAAAATTCAATGTTCATCCTTTCATCATGATTGTTTCATTCGGACCATGAAAATGAAAATGAAAATGAAAATATCTTTATTCAATTAGGCCCCCCAAGAAGCACTTTTGAATCGTCAACAAAAAAACCCTTAAGTCTATCACATAAAAATAATATTAACTAACTAACAATTACATTATGTTTGTCTCACTGTCTTATCTGGATCTACGTAAGCTAAGAATGTTATAATGTCTGTCTATCGGTCTGTCTGTTGGTCCGTCTGTCGGTCCGTCTGTCCGTCAGTCAGTCAGTCTGGCTGTCTGTCTGTCTGTCTGTCAGTCAGTCAGTCAGTCTGAATTTACACCGGTTCCAAAAGTTGAACTACCGAGAAGATTCCGGCAACAAACTCGTGTAGTCTCACTCTTTTCAATTATTAAGTTACAATGTTTAATTACACAGTAATGGTATTTAGCAGTGCAGTGTCGCAAAGAGTATAAAAAAGGTATATTAACGTACCAATAAGTACCTAATGACAAGCATATTTACTGTATTTAAAGGCTGTCCGACAATGCACCATCACAATATAGGTATTACAATACACAAAGGTCAACAATTAATATACAAAAACCTAATAAAGCCAATCATCTTTCATTAATTTTAAATACTTGTCTGAGCACGTCATTACAATAATAATTGTATTGTTTTATATATAATATCATATAATGCCATATACCTCAAAAATCCCTCAAATATGATACTATTGATGAATATGTAGGTAAATTATTACAAAATCAAGGAAGCTTAGAGATGACCATTTCCACTAGTGGCACCTGTTCACAAGTATGACGCATGTGGCAGCCATCGCTCCGCTCAACCATATTATAGGGAACGGAGCGACCCGGCACACGACGCCACCACCGCAGGAACTTATAGAGAGCATGACATCTTCCAGCAACCAGAAAATCAATGAAATGCTATTGGTGGAAATAACTATATGACACTATAAGTTACAACCAAGCATTTTTGTCATTTATATAATCGTTAATAGTATAGCAACCTTTGGACATTAGAATTTTCTTAATGTGAATTTTAAATTTGTCAAATGGTTGTTGTTATTGTTTTGTTTTCTTCTGTTGTTATAATAATAAAAAAAACATGGCTAAATGCGTGTCTGGCAGGGTAGTTGACAACTTTTTTTTATTTTATAAATAAGAAGTTTATAACTCAGAAAGAAATATTGCAAAAGAAATAGTATGTCTAAGATCAATAGTTTAACAGATATAGTGGTATGTATGATGTGTTGCGGCGCATCGTCCAAAAACGCTCCATAGAAAATCTACGGAACAGGTGACGTCACATGTTCCCATATTACTAAGAAATGTATGGGCATACTGAGAAAATTGATAATTACTATGTATTATGTATGTTTTCATTAATAGTTGTCATAATCATAGTTGTTTTAATTGATGTCAGCAATCTAATATCATAAATTTTTTTGATAATTTTTTTTTAAAAAATGACCATTTTTTCAATTTTCAAAACAGTACAACTTCAACAATATTCCGTATCTTTTAAGTTTGAATTGTTTTTATGGGTAACAGTAGCGTATATTTTCCGAATTTGTGAAAAATAGCGCCATTTTCAAACTTAGGCAACATCCCAATTGTAGTACTTAGGGGGCTCGTTAATTGATACTTACTATATACGGTTTAACGGCTTCTAATAAATTAGCACTTCAAAGCTTCATATTTTGGAAACGGATAACGGTTTAGTATAGTTTTCACACACCCCAAATACCTTTAATATGAACAATTTATCCAACGACACACCAGACACCACACCATTTATGAAAAATAGAGTTTGCTACTTTTTCTGCGTGATTAATATGGTATGTACTAAGAGTGTCTGTGCTCAGCCGCGGGCAGACAGGGAGACGGATCGACACAGTCATGTTGAAACTAAAAGGATTCCTTGTTGAATACGGAACCCTAAAAGTACATCATAACAAACAAAGCAGCTTGCGCTGTTGTAAAAAGAAAACACAAATCTTTATTGTTTTCACTAAACAATATCCTTATTTAAGGTTGTTATGAGTAAACTTTCCTTTTCAGTGATGTAATACTGGTGCCAGAAGGGCTGAACAGCTCATTTATTACCTTAATTGTTCTGTTTACTTTAAAAGACAACTAATTGCAGCTTAATTGCGGTCCGTTAGAGCTAATTGTGAACACAGAAACAAACTACTAGCCTGTTATCGATAAACACACAGGGCTCACGTTGGACGGTATGGAGGTGACCGCTTTCACGCACATAGCAAACCTACCTACTCCTGCACGAAGGGACGGTACCATAAAGTGGAAGGCCCGTATGAAGGTACAGTCGACCACAGAAGTAGCTTAACACTTTAGTATCATGTCACACTTACTATTTGCGCTCGTACGTAATTACCACCGTATTATATTAACGCCATAGATATTGTGACATGGTACTAAAGTGCTCAGCTACTTCTGTGGTCGACCGTACCTTCATACGGGCCTTCCATCTAGAGTAGGAGTAGGGGTATCACCTCCAAAACAGTTCGTTCTGTTTCGGATTGAAGGTGAAGGTGGAATTTCTGGACATAAAAGGCATTTCGCCATTCCCTATAATATGGTTGAACGGAGCGATGGCTGGCACATGCCTGTCATACCTGTGAACAGGTGCCACTAGTGGAAATGGTCATCTCTAAGCTTACTTGATTTTGTAATAATTTACATACTTAGACACCAATAGTATCATTTTTGAGGGATGTAGGTATATGGCATTATAGGAATTATTTAGAACAATACAATTATTATTGTAATGACGTGGTCAGAAAAGGGTTTAAAATTAATGAAAGATGTTTGGCTTTATCAGGCCTTTGTATATTAACTGTTGATCTTTGTGTACTATAATACCTACCTATATTGTGATGGTGCATTGTCGGTCGGACAGCCTTTAAATAAAGTAAATAATTTTGTCATCTTCTTGGTATGCTTATATACCTAGTTTGTATACTCTGTGTGACACTGCACTGCTGAATACTATTACTAAGTAACTAAACATTGTAACTTAATAATTGAAAAGAGTGACTACACGAGTTTGTCGCCGGAATCTTCTCGGTAGTTCAACTTTTGGAACCGGTGTAAATTCAGACAGACTGACATATAGACAGACAGACTGACTGACACAGACTGTCAGGCTGACAGACGGACTGATAGACAGATCGACAGACAGACCGATAGACTGACATTATCACATTGTTAGCTTACGTAGATCCAGACAAGACAGAAAGACAAACATTAAGACATTGTTAAGTAATTAATATTATTTAATGTGTTAGACATAAGGGTTTTTTGACGATTCGAAAGTGCTTCTTGGGGGGCCTAATTGAATAAAGATATTAAAACTACTACCACTAAAGTACCTACTCCATCGTCCAACCCACTCCAAGGCATTCGTCTGTTCTGCGGATAACATGGCCGGCCCACTGCCACTTTAGCTTACTAATCCGGTGGGCTATGTCGATGAGTCATGTACAGCCGACAGCAAATCAAGCGTAACAGTTTAATAATGAGACGGCGCTTATTCCGTTTGAAAGAAAAGCGACTTTCGTAGAATAACTTTTACACTTTATACGCTTAGCACTCGAGAAAGCTTCTGTAAGAAAGTATATAAAAGATAACACTTTTCAGATCACATCCAGTGCTTTGCAGTGTAGTTTTCCGGCAATGGGTAAGGTCGCCAGACCTCAAAGCTTGTCTTGAAAGCAGGGGGACTTAACCCTTGTGCACCTTGTGGTTAACATAATGCTTCTCTAAAGGCAGGCTTGAAGAGAAAGGCGAAGAAGGCTTGTGTTGAAAGCAGGGATTTGTCCCTTTTGGTGAAAATAATGCTTCGCCAAAGGCTACTAGAACAGTTGTTTTGAAAGCAGGGAGATTAGTTCTTTGTGGTTAACTCTATGCTTCTCCAGAGGCTAGTAGAAGGGTTGTGATGTAATCAGGGGGATTTGTCCCTTGTGATAAGCATAGTATTATACAACATGTGAAATAAGTATGTAATGACTGTTTGTTGCCAAAATAAAAAGAAAAAAATATGCTTCTACAAAGGCTACGGTGGCCACTTAATTTTCTTACGATCAGAATGGTCATCATATTGAAATTTTACTTTATTTCAAAGATTTATGTCATTTTAATCATTGGGCTAATACCTATTATAATATTATTTTCTTTTACTGACAAAAATGTGGTACATTAGAGAATGTTATTTGTTATATTTACATTTCCTTTGCCCAAAATATCAATCCTCCTACGCATCTTATCAAAGACTCACAAAATTCTATTTCGCCTTCAGAATCTAGAGAACGTCTTCAATGGCGACAGACGGAGAGCCTTTAACGAAAACTTCTATCTTTAAATTGAGGACTGAATAGGGGCGAGTCATTGATATCCATTCACCTTGTAATTCAATTATTATTCTGTTCCCGAAGCTATTTTCAACGCAAATTATTTTCAGCGATACCTATATACTAAGTAAGTTTGCAGAAAAATCAGTTTAGTATGCTACCTTTATACAAAGTGTAGAGGGAACTCTCATAAACGAAGCCAGATAGCCGTGATAGTCTTCCTTAACTCGACTTGCTTAAAAAAATTTTCAATCGCGAAAAAAAGCTGCTGTACCATACAATCAGATTGTGTAAGGTAACGATCGTGAAAAATAGTTGATTTTTATCTCGATATTTTTTATACAACTAGATGACAAACAAGCTGACGGCGCACCTGATTATTCTCTTTAGTTCAACTTTTGGAACCGGTGTAAATTCAGACATGACAGACAGATAGACAATATGACATTGTGAGACCATTTTTAAGTAGATATACATATTTTGTGATTTTTGACGATTCGAAAAAGCTTCTTAGGAGCCTACTTGAATAAATATATTTTTGATTTTGATGGTAAGTAGTTACCGCCGCCTATAGACACCTGCAATAACAAGGAAAAGTCACTTGATATTGCAGGAGCGTTGTCATCCTGAGGTTTAAGATGAAATGCCGTCCATGCCCAATAATTACACTGGCTACCTTTCCCTTCAAACCGAAACACAGAGAACTGTTTCAGGGCTGAAATAAGAAAGACGATGGCACCGACCCAGAATACCCTACACCAGGCGATTTCATGTGGTCGTGTTGCTGTGGTGAGTAAGATCGCCAGAGATCATTGAGAAAACGTTATGTTGAGATCATTAGAACTCTTCTCGATGTTGTCAAGATGTGGCTTTTCTTATTTTCTAGCTCAGTATACAAGGTGTTTGGTACTTGGTTTATCATTTTGACTTTGAATCATTTTGAACTTTGTAGTGAACAATACATGAAACCGAATTATTAACATTTTTCTTGGATTCAGCTGAATTTTCCTGGTTTTTTCAGGTAGTGTAGGTACAAACACCTGGCCGGATATGAAACATCTCTCTATATACAAATACATGTAGTTCGGTCTCGAAAACAAAATGTATTGAAAATTTCAAAATAAATTTATCAATTTTCATATTTTTGATAACACCATAGCATTTATATGACTCTGTTAACATCGGTAAGTGCCCGCTTGTTATACCATATACCAAACATCTTGTATAATTATCAGACATTTTTAAAATATTGAAAATAAAATCAAACTATCTTTATTCTGGGCGACCTGGTCAGGGTCGCGGGAAGCCCCTGAATGCACCTGCAATATCAAGTGATTTTTCCTTGTTATTGCACGTGTCTATAGGCGGCGGTAACCACTTACCATCAGTTGGGCCGTCAGCTTGTTTGTCATCTAGCTGTATAAAAAAAATGTATGAAATAATTAGTCAGCCAAATAATTGTGTAACACAGTCAGAAAATAACCGCGATCTTGATTATAGGTGTACTATTTCACAGCAGGCTGCGCAGAACTGTTCCATTTGGAAAGCTATGGAAGATGAGGAAGCCTTTATTCAGCAGTGGATATCATAGGTCGGTATGATGTAATGATCTTTATTCTGTAATATTACTAATATGACAAAATTACTAATGGTTAAGTAAGTATTGACTTCAAATTTTAAAGTATCATAATAAGACCATCCGGTCCGGACAACATCAACAAGTGCTGACGTCTCCGCAGTAGGAACTTCTTCCAAAAGGTCGTTCCCGAGTTCGTGGACGTCCCGGCCACGTGACCCAGAGGGGTAGATAAAGAACGAACACGCCAGTTGCCCCGTGAGCGACCACAGATTTGGATCTGACTGGATGTGGCTTGTCTGATAAAAAACACTCACACATAGAGCCTGATTCTAAAGTACCTACATAATCAAAGTATCATATATTTTTTACCATAATCATCATGACTGTGTCCGATAACTTGCCGTAACTAAATGTTACATAATATCACATGCCATAAAATAAAAGTGACAACTCATGAGTAGGTAGTGCCTAATGTGCTACAAATGTCTATAGGCTACAGTGATAACGCGTGAGTAGTGCCCTAGGTGCTAGGAGCGTCTGTAGGTTACGGTGACAACTCGTGATTGGTGCCCAAGGTGCTACGAGCGTCTGTAGGCTACGGTGACAACGCGTGAGTAGTGCCCAAGGTGCTACGAGCGTCTATAGGCTATAGGTATACGGTGACCCTTACTGACAGGTGAGCCGTACACCTTTTTGCCTTTAAGTATTAAGAAAAAATAAAGAAAACTCAAACGGACTTCAAAACACTAAATAGCTTCATTTAATTTGATACTTATCACTTTATTTGATTTAAAGGCATTTTTTCCACTTTCTATTGTTTCTGGAAACAGTTATCTAGCTCCAATCAATAAAACTTGCTTGATTGATCAACTCTGACAAGGCATGCGTATTGTAGCAGTAACGATCGGTGCTCAGGTGAAAACTTCTTATTAAAGTCCAACAAAAGGCCTTTATTTAAATTGTAACTTGTCCTTAGCTAATGAAGAATAACTTCAACCTGGAGACCGTGCCACCAGAAAAACTTTAGTTTGTCCCTTCCACAGATTATTAATCTTGTAGCAAACAATTTTTCCGCGAAGAAAGCCGCGAGGAGCCACCCGCTGGGAAGCTCAGACGTCTCAGCGATGGTCGGGAATCTTTTCTCCGTTACATAATGCTATACGTTTTGTTACACAAGAGCATGTGCATGAAACTTAAAGGATACAAAAATACATGTTCGTGAAATCAAAGAGATATTAAAATCAAAGTGTTCTTTGTGAGAAACTAGCTGCACGCGGTATGCTTTGCCATGCCCGCAAAGATAAAACTATTAGTTTTTATAATTTATTGTCCCCGAGTATATTGTCCCTGAAACTCTCACACACATATACTAACTTTACTTCTTCATACCCAAAACTATACAAAAACACATGAATACAAAATAAACTAACACGTACACACACGCACACACTTACACGTACATACAAGAACCTCACTATTCAATCAAATACCTACCATTACCCAACATACTTTATAACCATAACCACTTCATACATACTTTTTCTGCGGAAGGGGCCTAGTAACCAGGTTCCTCTGGAACCTATTTCAGGTACTAGACTCTTCACATGGTAATTGTAATTTAAGATCTTTATAGAACACTATTGTGAAGAGTAAATAAATAGTTTTTTTATTATTTTATCATAATCTGATCAATGGTTTCAGAAAGCATTGGGGACAAACATACAAACATTGATTTTTATGTATAGTACAAGATTATAAATAGATACCTATGTTAGCACTTTCTTCACGTTCAGATGAGTGTGCGCCCCAGTTACTGTGTCTCATTGTGTCTGCTGACACGATGAGATTTAGTTGTATAAATAGAAAGTAATTTGTAAATAAATGACAAATATCATCCGTAGTCGAGGCTATCATTTCTTTCCACAAGAACACGTCTCACCGACGTGATCTTCGCGAATATTCGCCATTTTTAACCTTTTTGTCAACTATTGCTCTTGTTTTCAAATATGTTACAGTTAATCAAGTAATAAATAATTTAACAAAACTATAACATGAACGGGAAGAAATTTCTCGATGGAAAGAAAATTCAAAGATGACCCTACTCATAAGCAAATAGACGAATATACCAAGTATAAAACCCAAGTTAAGCTTCTTAAAAAGGCAAGGCAATAATCGGTTGATTTTCAAGTGGCGGCTAACCTATCAAGCCACTAATTCCAGCCACAATTGGTTTTCATTTTCTTAAGATCCCGGAATCTTAGGCGGCTTGAAAAATTAATAACTATATTATTTCCTATTTGTCGCTCGTGTTAATTACGCGTGCACTATGGTTATCTTTTTTCCTCATTCTGAAAAATCATATCTCTAGCCCTCTATGTCTAGGCCGAAGCGGAGTTCACAAGCTTTCGCCCGAAGAATCTCCAATAAGCGATATCTTTGATGTTAAGTAATCGCCTCAATAATATTTTCCCTTAATATGTATTATTTTAAACATTATGCATTATAATAAATGTTTAAATTTTTTTAATAATTTGTTGTCACTCTTCTAAAACAAAATAAACTTTATTCAATAGTAATAAAATAACTTGATCTAATTATACACAAAGACGACTATACGGAATACGGAAATACCTAGAATATAATAGTTCTTTGCCAGTTGTGTTTTCAAAACAGTTCGTTCAACTTACCTCGTACCCTGGAACTCCAAACCTACTTTACCATCCATCTAGGAGTCCATTGATTGATTGATAAACAAAGCTCGACATACTAAACCATTTGACCAAACGCCGCGCCCACATCAAACATATTTTGTTGTAATAGTAATAGATTGCAGGATTAAAAATCACGATAGTTTTATTGCATAGCTGATATACTTTAAATAAAAGAGGATCCATTTAAAGTTTTCTACGTTAAAATCTTTGAAAAAATTGTATATGTAGATAGATAGCTGTCATTAAACAAATTGTTTTGTTTATAAATAGCTTGCTGAACATTTAGCCTTTCATTATAAAATAATCAAATTATTTAGAACAGAAGAAATGGATCAAAAATGTTTTACAAAAATAACAAATCGGTGTGAATAGATTTATACTGATACTCACAATGAATAGACTCCTACATGAACTCAATAATAGACTTGCTTAATTGTTAATTGGGTGAATCAACTATTTTACAAGACATTCTGTTCAATTTCTTTTTTCAAATTGACTTTATATTTACGGATTCAATTTAGTCAAGAGTAGGTACTAAAAATACTCTAATAGTATAAGTAAGTACACTTGGTCTGAAATAAACGATTTGTATTTGTATCTTTCTGTCTGCTACGCTGCCACTCTTAAACCACTAGATCGATTAGGATTTTTGGTACAGCGATTGATCACATCCTGAGAAAGGACATAGGTAAGCTATATTTTGATGCGATAACCGACATCAACGTGTGCGGAGCCGCAGGTATCTACTATTAATAATATAGTCGACAAACTAAATAATAGTAGGTATTTATCAATATTAGTAAAATAAATAAAGTATTAAGAGAGCTCTTAAGACTAACATGTTCACCAAAATAACTACAAATCATTGGTCGTTTAGATATTTTCGTGCTCAATTTTTCATTGATTGTTTACGTTTGATCATTTTCTTTGATTGTTAGGTAACGTAAATATGGCGAACGATTAAGTACAAGGTACAAACCACTAAATCCCATTCACAAGAGCACAAAAAGGCAGCATTGTTTCTATAAATTAATTAATACAATTTAACAAAAAATGAAATCATAAAGGAAAGGAACCAGGAATTGTCTTGAAGTCCGAACTCGCATTTAAAAAAAGAACTAGGCCAACTATTTGAATCATTTTAGCAATCTACTTCAAATCCGTTATCCTCAATAGCGTTTGCGTTATTCCGGAATATTTGAAATTACGGAATGAGGAAAGCAGGAATCGATCTGTCATTCGTTCGTGGCTTTCATTCGATCGCTTCCCGCAGCGATCTGCTAAATGGTTCATCAAAATAATAGCCACGATGACGAATTATCTATCAGCTTCATGTGCATAGTTTGTAATTATGTCACGTCAAGACACGCTACAGCCGTTTATTTTCCGTCAAACTCCAGGTCAGTATGATTATTAATTTCAATTAACTGTACCAAAGCAATACTTATTTGAAAATCAAATGGGGCTATGTAGTAAAAAATTACACAATTTATAACAAATGCGATAAGTACGATTAATGCGGCGAACGAAAAGCAAAACGTAAGCATAACCATAATTGCACACTACACACTACGCTTAGAATGTTATAATTATAGGACACCACAATCATTCATTCATGGATTCATTCATTCATTCATTCACGCTTTTTTACTTCTGTGATACACATTACCTACTCGTCTTCATAGAATAAACAATTCGTTATTTAATATAATAGTCACTGTAAGCTGTTCTGGGTACCTACCTCTAATAAATAAATAAATAAATAAGAAAACTGCAGACACACAAAGCAGTGCTATTTATATAAGCTGGGATCTTAAATAATGTGGGGGTGTACCTGTGCCTCAGATCATAAAAATGAGACCCCAGCCGAGCTCTCCATATTCATGCGGTAAATACCGCTATGACTATATGCTTATAACGAATGCTACTAATGAAATTGTATCGGCTATGGTGTATGATTTTAGAAATTGTCAACTGAGATGAGAACCAATCTATGAAACTTACAATCTATACTGCTGTCTATACAAAACTGTAAAAAAGTGAAAAAACAGTTGTGAGTATACTAGGACCAATTCGTCCAATATTTTTTTTCAATTTCTGTCTGTTTCTCAGACTGCGTGCGCATCACACAAAAAGTTCTAAACAAATTTGAATTTGCCTTTCATTGCTTGGTAGTTTTAGGTGCAACTTAAAATCTATACCATGTTTCATCTCAATCGTGTGGGTCAAACTAGAGATACAGCTTGAGCTCTTCGTAGTGAAAAAGAAAAAAAGAAAATAAGATTTTTTTTTGACAAACACCAAACATAAAAACATACATACAACATAAAACTAGCACTAGCCTTCATACAATGAGGAGGTCATTTAAAGTGGTAATTGCGGGTATATTATGCTTTACTGTCACAAAAGCTATCTCCTCGCAGACAAAATCGCTGTAAAAGCATATACATATAACCTCTTTTTATTTATAACGTCAAGTAACTATATCTATCCTGTTTTTGTTAGATTGGACAAAAAGAGAGAGACGCTGATGCACTTTAACATACACAATTTCGCTGTCCCATGAGTCACTTACCACTCATAACAATTGCTTTTTTTGTTTCTAGCTTGTGGAATGAGAAACTGAGCTTAGCGATGGTACGCTAAGCTCAGTTTCTCAGTATTCAACAGTATCAACACCAAGCAGTATCTACATAATTAGATGCAGGAATTTCATTGCACTACAAACTGATTCAACCATTTTTATAGAAAATTAATTATTTATTATTTAACCTTAAATTGCTGCTCTGCTGAAAAATGACATTTTTTTGTCGAACTACGACGTAGCGTTACGCCGTAGCTCAGAGAAAACGCAGGTCGGCTTTCAACGTAAAACTCATGAAGAATAAATCACTTCCCAAAAAGTTATCAATCCAATGTTTTGATAAACAAAGAACAGAAGTCAGTTACAAAAGTACTAAAACTAAAATAAAATCCTAGGGTCATCCCAAGTCCTCGATAGCTCAGATGGTTAGAGCGGGTTCAGTCCCCGCCCAGGCCATGATTTTTTCTACTTTATATACACTTTTCTAATCTTTCTAACTTAAAAATCAAATTGAGAATATTTAAGTACAAAACATTTGAAATACCCGAATTCAGGGTTGACTTCCATGGTACGTTTACAAACTACAATATATCGTTAGCAAGTGCAGCTCAGCCGTAATCAAATTAGGTCAGTCAAAATCGGGCAGTGACACACCCTCTAGTCCCTCCCTGTGCTGTGACGTGGGAATGCACCCTTAGTCTGCTCCCACGCGCGGCCACGTGGCGGTAATGCCCTGAGTACGGCCCTGTAATTATTGAAACCAGATAAAAATGTACTCTATTTCGCAGTGTCAATGTGAATTTTACACTGTTTACTAGATTTTATGGAACTTTAATAAAACTAGGCATATTTGCATTCTTGAGAGCTACAACTTATTATATTTATTATGTTTAAAACCTTTTTAAAAAATACATATATGTCACAATCTAAAAACAAAAAAAATAACAATTATTATGAGTCATAAATGACTCATGGGACAGCGAAATTGTGTATGTTAAAGATCATCAGCGTAGCAAAGTGCTTAGTTAAGTAAGCACTTTGCTACAGAACCACGGAAAAGATAGTAGTTAGTATCTTTCCCGTGGTTTTGCAGCTCATTATACATATAATAATATTCTAAGGCTCACCTGTTAGGTACTTAGTCCAAATTAAGCTTTAAATAACAAAACTGTAAATCAAACATCGCGAATTGTCGATATCTTGAATGAATTTTAAAAAATACAATTAAGGACTCTATTATGTTCTATATTTTTTAAACAAATGTAAGTCAATTTGTATTCCATTTAACAATACTAAAGTATAAAAGCTTCAAAGCAATTAAAGATTTTTGATCATGAACGCGAAAAACTTAAGTGCGAATGCAATAATTGTGATGTCACGTGGCCGCCACGTGGCTCCCGCCATCCATTCACTTTGCTCTACTCTATGATTAATATAGAATTCATAGATCAATAAATTTTATTTTACCATCAAGTTTGGACTGACGTGTTACTGTATTTTTGTTTATATTTTCAAAACAATCTAATGTTTCTAAGGTTTCAAATATTTCTAAAATAGAAAATTTATTCAACTGCAATAATTATTAATAGACAGCTTTTTGATTTGTTCTTAATAAATAACCGATCGTAAACAGCATTGTAAATAATCACCCAATAATTTTATTAGATCAACAAGAAAAAAATATGAAACAAACCAATAATACTCTTAAAAAATTAAAATAATACGCTAAAAAAAGTAATAAAAAACAGGTCCCACCGAGATTTGAACTCGGATCGCTGGATTCAGAGTCCAGAGTGCTAACCATTACACCATGGGACCGATGCTTGTTGGATCAAAATTGGGTACTGTTTTAAATAGTAAACATGTAATATGTTTTCAGTAATAATAATATTAATTAATTAGAATTATGTAGCATTTCACAGAATACTAATTTTGGACAAGTTCGCCTTTCCGTCCGCCCATTTGTTCGTAATCTGTGAAGTACCCACATGTCTATTGTGTCTAACTAAACACAATAGATGTTATATTGTAGATGATTGTAGGTACCTATGTGCGCGCTGAATAGAAAGTGACGAACGGTTACGCCGCACGGCTTTCCATACAAAATTTCAAGTCGAAAATATCGGAAACCAACAAACCGATTCTAATAGAGTTTACATACCTATGCTAGTCAAACTAGTCTAAAAAGTTTTCGAAAAGTCATATCATCATTTCAGCCGAGAAACGCCCACTGCTGGGGCATACGCCTCCCCCAGGGATCTCAAAACCGATCGGTCCTGCGCTGCCTGCATCCATCGGCTTCCCGCGACCCTCACCAGATCGTCGGTCCACCTTGTGGGGGGCCTACCAACTTTCCGCACTAACGGCCTGCCCACTGCCTCTTGAGGTTAAAGAAAAAAGAAAAGTCGCATAATAAATAAATAATTGGCAATTGTTGGTTTGTGTCAAAAGCCAAAAATTGTTCTTCTCACTTGAGTAAGAACAATTTTTCGAACGCGAAAAACAGCTTTCCCATATTTTTGACTTGAAATTTTATATGATACGTGCGGCGTAAACCCAATTTATTTGTTCAGATATTGTAACAAGGTCTGCTGGCAGAAAATTCTTTAGAAATAAGCAGTGCATTTGTACAAAGATTACTTTAAAAATTGTTTCTTTTTATAAAGTGTGTGTAGGTACATAAAGTTATAAATAAATAAATAAGGTAGACACACGCAAAAAATTGTATCAACTTTTTGGCAGAAAACAAATTAAGCTTATCTTTATTACTAAGGTACTCCATTAAATAGTACTTAACTGCCCTAAACATAATAATATTTACACAGTGGAGTACCTGTGAAAAGGGTATTTCAAATTATCTTGAAGTTCTTTCAGCCGTTACTCAAAATTATGAAGCTTTTAAATATTCCACTCTTCCCGCAATTAAGGTAAGGATCAAAGGATTATTCAGCCCATCATTCGACCTTTTTAGCATAATATTTTCTTATTTTTTTTACAGAAGAAATGTGTGCGGCGCATGTTACGTTGCGGGAATTATTGAAATTTTTAAGATTCACTCCGACAAGTTCGACAACATGTTGTCGATAATCCTAGGTACCAATTTTCTGTAAATCCTTGTAGACAGAGTCGAGACCTTGTCGATATAAGAAGGACTAATTTTATAATCATAGTATTGTCTTATATTTTCACGTTTCACGTTTGAAATATAACTCGCGTTTAATTACTTAGATGTTACATTATGATTATATACCCGACTTTTTATAATCTTTCATCGAAATCACCACCCTATATACGTCTCACTGCTGGGCACAGGCCTTCCTACATGGGAGCAAGACATGAGGAGCTTGGGCCATAACATCACCACGCTTCGCTGAGCTGACCCAGTGCGGGTTGGTGGGTTAAATCGGTTAAAATAACAATCGAGAGGACCGGGACCAACGTCTTAGTGCGTTGCGAAGCACGGAGGAAATCGAGTTGATAAATTTTGATTGACCCTTCCCGGGATCAACCACTGCGAAAAATGCTTTGTTTTCGTGATCAAAACCAAAGCGCTCAAACCACTACGTCAGGTGAGTTCCTCAAACTAAAAATAATCAGTAAATTTTAAAAAGATTAGATTGTAAACATGTTACTAAAAGAGAGGAAGCGACCGAACGGACCGACAGGTAAATAAATCAGTGTTGCCAGTGACCGATAGTCAATAGTAACACGAGGCAGTTGAAAAGTAACATTTTCATTTCAAAAGTAACATTAGTTTTTTTAGGTAAAAAAAAGACTAATACTGAAACATGTATCAGAATCCCTTTTTCATTATTTTGAAGAAACACGTTTCTGAATTCAATTTTCATTAATTCGAAGTTGTTTAGAAAAGACTTGGAGAAACTTTTGAGATCATATAACTTACTATTCAACAAAAAAAAAGGTAATTATAAGCTACTCAATAGCGTAGTTTTATGACTACTCGGTGTGTGAATTTTTTCGCTACATTTGTTCAAATTTTATAAGTAACGTAAAAGTAACATTTTGAACGTGATTTCCAAAAACACAAAACGTTAGCGTGCATCAGAAAACAAGTAGCGCCATCTCTTAACAACTCTTTGAACTAGCTTTGTATTAAACCATTTGGCTGCCTCCACCTACACGCGAGTTTGCAGTGTTACCTACGTCCTCAGATCATAGAAAGAAGGTTATATCCCAGCGGTGAGTAAGGTTCCAGAGTTCATCGAAAAAGTGTTCTGTTGTGAGCAGGTGCTCTACTATGCTGTCCACGTATGCTTTCACTTGTTCTTTTACGGGGTAAGCAGTGCGTGAGTAGTGCCGACGTTGCTACGAGTGTCTACAGGCTACGGTAACAACGTGCTACGAGCGTCTATAGGCTACGGTGACAACGCGTGAGTAAAGATAAAGAATGCAAAAAACTGCTCGATCCATTTCAATATGAATTTGTAGCAAAAATCTTCTTTAAAGTACTTAACCAAATCTACACAACAATTTAATATAATCCTATCAAATCGTATAGCATTCCAATTAAAATCCAAACTACGTATTGGAGCTAGTAGCAGATACTCGAATAATATCTGCTACTGAAATATCGATGATAATCGAATTAGTCGATTATTATCTATCATCAATCATCGATGCGTAGCGATAGAGTTGAACATGTGCACATGATCGAATGATGGCTATTATTAGATTAATTTTTAAATTCATCATGCCATTGGTAATGCTTATTAAGTAATCAAAATCTTTTGTTACATTAATTTTAAAAATCGCCATCTTCTGATTGATACCGTGTGATGCCGTCAAAACGACAATAAATTGAAACATGGGCTTCAATAGTTAATAGAAATAGTTTGCCACTTTCAAAAACATCTTATACATTTGATAATTTCATGACATTTGTATGAAATAATATAAGTACTTAACATTGGCTGCATTATTTCATAGAATTGTCATGAAATTATCAAATTAATAAGATGTTTTTGAAAGTGGCAAACCATTTCTATGAACTAATATAGCCCATGTTTTAATTTATTATCATATTGGCGGCACCACCCTGTATACTGGGTGGGTAGTAAGGTGCAACCTCAGATCTGTGGGTGCTACAAATGATTTTACCAAAACTATTTATATATTAAATACAATTATGGCACTTTCTTGTTTAATTCAAGAACGTGTATAAATTTTCTCAAAATATCTTTTATAGGTAAACATATAAAATTATTAAAATTTTAATTGGTCTTCTTGGAGATTACCTTAAATTGATTTATTTATTGTATGTTTCTAGTACAATAAAGGTTGTAGGGGCAAAGCTCTCATAAACGAAACCAGTAGGCAGAGTTGATCATCCTAAACGCAGCTTCTTAAAAAAAATTGGGAAAAAGTCAACAGTTTTATACTATTCTTAATTTTTGATTTTAACATTATTATAAATGTTTGAAAAATTTATACAAATAACACACACACACACACAAGTGTGTGTGTTATTTCACAGGGATATCCCAAGTCCTGGGTGGCTCAGTGGTCAGAGCAGTCGCCCGGATTGCGAAAGGTCGCGGATTCGATTCCTGCCTCAGGACGTGAAATTTTTCTAGTTTTATTATATTTTAATTACTAAGTAATTTTTCAAACATTTATAATAATGTTAAAATCAAAAATTAAGAATATTTGAAAGCACTGCCCCAACTTAACCGAATCGTCGGTATTTGTAAAAATACTCGTTTCGGATGTTGAAATAGAATATTTCGACATTGTAGGGTGGACGTTAGCTCATAAACGCAAATACAGATAGACTAGAAGAATTTCACAGGGATATCCCAAGTCCTGGGTGGCTCAGTGGTCAGAGCAGTCGCCCGGATTGCGAAAGGTCGCGGGTTCGATTCCTGCCTCAGAACGTGAAATTTTTCTAGTTTTATTATATTTTAATTACTAAGTTTTATACTAACTTTTAATACGTCTGTTTGTACCTGTTACCCTGCATATGATTTTATTTACTGCGTACAAGCAGTCGACAATAAATTAAATATGATTGTATTCTATTGAATTCGGTGAATTTCCTGTATCTAAGCAAATCTCAATTTTGTGTTAGCCATTGTGACGTATTGCGTATCACACACACCATTGATCTCGTATAAGTTACGACCACAAACATTTGAATAATCAATTGTGCCATTTGTGGCTATCCAATTGTACGAGTATTCGATATCGTCAATATCTATATCATATTGTGATCGCTGCGCCGGACAGCGGGGCCGGTGTACTATTTAATGTACTGTCAACAAACTAATCATTCATCATCATTTATTTTAATAACATTGATTTTCGCAAAAGTTTTATTTAGCGAGTTCATCTATCAGCGAGTTATAATTGTTGTGCGTTTGATTTGTAGATATCTTAGGGCTGATTTTTCAATCCTTAGATAATTTTTATCTAGAGAATAATTTTAACGTTTTGACAGATTTTCTATAGTTTTACTGTCAAGTTGTCAAAGTTATTCTCTGGATAAATCCTATCTGGGCATTGAAAAATCAGCCCTTAAACGACTTATTAGAATTACTATTCTTAATTTTTCGCGTACAATAATACTACATATTTAAAATAAAACCACTTTAACTGATTTACCACGCGTTTAATTGGAATTTGTATTATTATTTTATATCCGACGTTACGAAGACAAGAATTGCTTAAACTATGATAATTATGTTTTAATTAAATAAATACTTTTTAATAAAGTAAATAAAATAAGACGGTTGTCTCCGGGCAGCTGTTTGAGTAGGTACAAACATAATTTGGTGCACAAGTCATGATATTTGAACGATTATTTAGTACACCTATATTTCTAATATTTATTAAGACATTTAACATATTTATTTATCCGTTAATTAGTATCAAATATACAATGTTTTGATTATTGTTAATTTGGACTAGACAATAACTTCTGTCATCCTTGGTATGGGTATAAAATTATTATAAACAATATTTTTGTCAAAATCTCAGCCGGGAGGTGGTTAATTAATAGTGATATCAGCAAGGAATACAAACCAAGGCCAAGATATGTGACAGTACGTGTATATGATTCAATATTAATTTGGCAATTAATTCTTCAAATAATCCCCAAGTAAAAACAAAACAGTTAGTATTAATATGGTATTTTGTAGTCGCACCGTACCTATCCGACAACACAAAAGTGGGTCTTAGGAAGGGCAGAGCAGAGCTTGCTATCGACATTCTAGGACAAAGGAGAATGGCAAGCTTCCTAAGAACTTTGGGCCTAAGCGTTACACTGATGATTTTTGGACTGTTTTGTAGAGCGAGAAATACACGTTCTTTAAGTATTAATATTGTAATTCTTTTCTATGGGGTTAGCCAGATAAGTAGTTTTTAAAAGTTAAGATACCAAAAATGTAAACCGATAGTATTACCATTTTATTGGCTTTTATTTATTAAATATGGCGTGAAAGTGGACTCCCACGCCCTCCTCCTCCTTCCTGACTAATGCCGCAGTTTATGCAGTTCAGAGTCACGCTAATTTTGAAGTCCAATCGGAAGCAATGTTCGGAGTCCAGGTGAAAAAGCCGTGTGAGACGTTTAGGCAGGGAATCAATGTCCGTTGTGCAAGCGCAGGTCGTTCGTGGTGGCAGAGATCGTCAGAGCCCGTAATAAAATAGCGAAAGTCGTTGTTAAATAAAGGAAATATTAAGAAAACACAACAGTGCACAAGAAAACGTAGACGCGAATTATTACCAATGACAATAAAGATCTAGTCTATGGATGTAAATGCCAATTTGACATGACACACAAAAATATATAGAGATTATTGCCAGTGTTGGTTGACTAAATCGTAATCGATACTTGTAATTCGCTAAAAATATTTATGAAGTTAAAAAGACAGCGTACTAAACGAAGCAAATAATGTTAATAGCACGATTACATTTGTTCATGAGACTCAGTAAATAATTAAAATGTTTTTCTTTTTATTCGTCGAACAAAAGTGCTAATCGATAAAACAGTCTTTTTTAGTTCTTGGCAACATTATCATCTAATGGACTTCATGATGGTTGGGATAACTTTTAGTCAACAACATTACACTTTAATTTTTACAACTTTATCCCATAGACGAAGTTGTTGATTTTATTCGACAAAGTAAAAAAAAATATTTAATAAATTTTAGTAGTAACTTTGAGCTTGTAACGATTAAGCCCATTTCTACCGATCTCCTTTACGTGAGTAATTGTATTTATATTTTGAGTTATCAACAAGCAAAGCCTGGAATACATAAGCTCGTAGCACCTTGGGCACTACTCATGCGCAGCCCTAAAAAGTCATGAGAAAGCTGTGCTCCAACATAACGCTCTTTGAGCTCTAGCGACCTTACCCACGCAAAGTAGCTGCGAACTTAACCACTAAGGTACAAAACCAGGTGAGCATTTGACATGGTATAACGGGGAAAAACCCTTACAAGGACTCTTCTTACAAAAATAATAATCTTACATGAACACCCGACATCTTGACGTCAATAATAATAATAATTATTATCATAATCTCACAACCCCACCTGTTATCTAGTTAAAAGTAAGAAGCATTAAGAGCTTGTGTTATGGATACTAGATAATATGTGTATAAATATTATAAATACACTAAAAAAACATATAAACATCCATGACTCGTGAACAAATGCTCGTACTCATCATACAAACATTCCCGAATCCCAAAAAATCCCAAACATCGAATCCCGGAAAGAGTATTTCCGGGATTCGAACCCCGGACCTCTGGCCAAATAGGCTGTAGGGCAAGGGTAGCCGGTCGTCAATATGGTATACCTTAATTTAGAAATCTTTTTTTTTACATAGGTAATACAGTTATAGTTAAATTCTTTGGCAATGGGATGACTCAATTTAACTCTCACTCATTTATTCCTTTTCAACAATCCGTAGAACAAACAAACGCTTTCCCTAACACGTCGTGTGAAGTTCCAATTATTATTCAATCAAGTGAATTGCATCAAAGTGTCCCTCTTATAATCTATCGGGTGCCATATCGCTTTATTGCTTAGCAATTAGTTACGTTAGTGGACTATGGCATACACAACATTGTGATTTAAACTTCAACAACTAAGGAAATAAGGTTGATTTTCCTTCAAATTTAGATGGTTATCAAGGGGGAATGATAAACTGACCACACAACTGACCATAGTGGCAGCAGGTGACCAAAATCAACAAAGTGTAGTCTATGGTCAAATGCAAAGTAAATAGTTGTTTTATCAATAAAAAGTTACATTATTCCGAGTGTTGAACGAATATAAATGTAAATTCGAATTTCAAATTCAATTTACGACTTATGCCATTAGACCTATTTTATAATTAGAACTTTTTCATTTTAAAAATTAGAATATTATTATGAGGGAGGAGAAACAAAAGATGTATAATAGCAGTATTTTATCACCTAAGGGCTTCATTCTTTCTAACACCTTCTCATTGAGACTATCTTATGAGACCAAACAAGCATATCTGCGGTAACTTTCTGAAGAATTAAGCATCCCGCAGACTATTTGATGGTACAGGATCAGCTCAGGGTTAGCGTGTCTTGGAAATACCACCGAAGTGACAGTAAACCAAATTTCAAATCAATCGGATCTGTGCAAGTTAGTAAAACCATTTTGTCAAGTAGGAAATGAGCTGATAATCATCAAACGCCTGAACTGATGTTCATTAATTATATATTCATTAATTATAGTGAAGAACCATCTAAATCACGTCAGCTTTGAAACAGAAAAACCGAATTAAAATCGGTCCATTCGTTACGATGCTATAAGACAGACACACAGATACACAGACAGACACGTCAAACATAAAACCCCCCTCTTTTTGCGTCGAGGGTTTAAAATAGGTTTATTTCGTGTTTATGAATAAGGCATTTTCACTATAAATAATGACTAGGCATAAAAAAAACTTTATTGAAAGCTGTATAGGTACTTAAAGTACCTAATTAAGTAAGCACTTAATTTAACTTTAGGAAAGATAGCTAATGTAAATAGCGCTTTCTAGTATCATCTACATAATGCCTATTCTTCTTAAATATTATATTTACAGCTCAATTTACTTTAAACTAATTAAGTACCTTTCCACTTACTTATTTATTAGCTATAAGTATTACAAACTAAATATAAAAGCATAGATACCTACACCAAAAGATAAAACAATTTTAACTTTTCTTATGTAAGTAAGTACTTGCATGATTTTGTAGCCTAAATTCTGTGTGGAAATATTGATGTAAATTTTTATTTTATTCAAACGAATTAATGTAGATTATGTTCTACGAAACTCCATAACTGTAATCGTAAATATCCGAATTGTAATCAAATAATAAATCAATAATGAATATGCGCTCCACAACTTAACAGAATTTACAACAGTCAACATCTCGTAAAATTATAATTGAATTAATTGAATAAGAATCAAGTTAATCGAATCTAGTGGAAGGTTGTGAATGGCGACTAATGATAACGCGTGGCGCGCCCCTTCAATAGCCTTCCATTATTCCAAATTCGAATTTTAAAAGCATCTCTTTGTGCAATTCCACCTTCAAACATGAATAATAATAATGGAATTGCTGACTAAGCCGCGTAGGAGTCCTAGAAATAAACCCATTGCATGGTGTCTGGATTGTGGGACTTGACAGGTTTTAATCAAATTATATTTATTTGTTTATTTAGTACCTATATTTCTAATATTTATATATACGTACCTACATATTATTATCATTATTTCTCCTTTATTAGTATCCATAACACAAGTTCTTAATGATGCTTACTTTAGGCTAGCTATAATAGGTGTGAATCTATGAATATTATTACTATTATTAACTCCAAATATTACCTTTTTATAAGATAAGTAAGTATTTTACTTCAATTTCATTATTTCTTTAACCGACTTCAAAAACGAGGAGGTTCTCAATTCGGCCGGTATGTTTTTTTTTTCTATGTATGTACACCGATTACGCCGAGATTACTAATCCGATTTACGTGATTCTTTTTTTGTTCGATGCGGAATAGCTACCATTTGGTCCCATAAAAATTTTTTCAAAAACAGTTGGGTACTTTGGTTTTAAATTTAAAAAAACTGAAATTATAAAGTCGTCTACATATGCGTAATAGCGCATTTTTGCTTTTCCAATGACTTTTTATTTAGTGAAACGATACTATAGTAGGAAACAATATAATTTGACGGTCACCTATCTAGCTTTGACCGTAGAAAGTTATCTCTAGAAATTGTGAAAAAAAAAATTTAAACAAAAATTAAAACCGACTTCAAAAAACTGAAAAGGATAAAATAATTAAATTTAAGTAGGTATTCATCCCCTAGAAACATATTTTTGGAGTTGGTGCTAAGTGGTTTCCAAAAACAATAGAAAGTGAAGCACCGACTCCAAAAATATGTTTCTAGGGGATGAATACCTACTTTAATTTAATTATTTTATCCTTTTCAGTTTTTTGAAGTCGGTTTTAATTTTTGTTTAATTTTTTTTTCTTTTTAGTGTTTTGAAGTTGGTTTAATTATTTTCTTTATTTCTTAAGCGTCAATGATGAAAAAATATATGAGTTGTACGGGTTTTACAGCCTAAACCTAAGCACTAGATTCATCAGGTGGTAAGTAGGTAGGAAGGGGGAAATAATAGATATCAATCAATCATTTTATATTTTTATGTTCATAGTATTAATAATGTTATAATCAATAATATTATAGTATTGGTTGTTATTTGTTAGATCCGTTTTCCGCTTCCAGGGAGAAATTTTGGACCTTGATTTTCCAGCATTTTTAAATATTTTGTTTTACGGCTGTGATTTCAATACATTTTGATACAGTCATGAAAACTTAGTTATTTATGGGATTTGTTTGAATAAGCACAAATCATCGCTTACAGCAGAAACAGATTTTCAGAGAGCGAACGCTAAAGGTGGTCGTACGCGGCAGCAAATCAAGTTATTGGGCAATCGTGGATCAAACAAAACTAATATACTTAAAACGTAAAACACCTTAAAAGCCTACAACAATATAACCTAGTAACCTAGGCAACGCTTGACTATTTGTGATTTGACAGTTTGTCAAGGCAAAATGTAGTAGGTTCATTTATTTACAGATCCCATAGCCTTTTTTCGAAGGGAGAATAAAAATAGCAAGTCCAATGTTTATCAAGGGAAATCAATTATCAGCCTATTTGAGAACAAAAAAATCTCCGTTTCGTATTCAAAAGTTTTATTTATTACGATTTTTCATAAAATATGTATTCTAAATTAAATAGTGAAGTTTTGTATATAAGGACGCTTCTTAAAACATTCAGGTTTCTACGCGATTATTATTTCATTTAGCTAAGAGCATTGAAACAACATGCATATTGACAAGTTTTAAAATTACGCTGTTAACGATACGTTTTCTTAGTGACTGATACACACTTAATCCTCTATCTTCAAATTCAAATTAGAACCTGGTATAGACTAACATATATCTTTGCCATTCTGACAATATATTTTACACACATACAGGTCGAATTAATAACCTCCTTTTTGAAGTCGGCTAAAAATATAATAAGCGTAAGGTAAGGTCAATAAACCAGTTTGACTTTTCGGCCACAGGTCCCGCGTTCAAGTCCCGGCCGAAACACAAGTTTATGTGATGAGCACAAAAAATTGTTCTTGGGTCACTAAATTATGATTTAACTAAGTGAGAATTTACTTATATTTAACCATAGACTAAGAAATATTTATACCTACAAAAAACCCACTAAATATGTTTTCCGTTGTCTGCATCCGTTACAAATGCTTACTTTGGGCTTAAATAATAGGTATTTGAAATTTCGAAAATTGTTATTAATTAAACTTATCTTTCTCTCAGTACATACCTATTCCGAAATGAAATGAAATGAAACCTCTTTGTCTATAAAAAAACCATTTATAACTTTTCATCCGTATGCAAATGTTCTGTGGAGCGACCACAGACAGGCGTGACTAACATTTGAAGCAGTTTTTAATTGCATTTCGAGTGAGAACTTTTTAGACATTGTTGTCCGCGCGCTCTGCATTGAATCGGACGCACGATGACGTGTGTGACGAATAATAATAATTTTAACTGATGTTTTTGTTCGATGTGACTTATGGCACATTCTACACGTGTATAATAAATAAATAAATAATAATATTCACACACTCACACTATTATCTAGCCCAAAGTAAGCATCATTATGAGCTTGTGTTATGGATACTAGATAACGGATAAATAATGATAAGTAATAATATGTATATAAATAGTAGAAATATACTAAATAAACATCCATGACTCGTGAACAAAAGCTCGTATTCATCATACAAACATTTACTACTACCGGGATTCGAACCCGGGACCTCCCGGGCCTGTATAGCAAGGGGCACAGACCACTCGGCCAGCCGGTCGTCATACACTACATTGCTTATTTTAGACAATAATTATTATGAGATCCAACTTAATAATTAAATAGTAGAAAATAATTTATTAGAAGATCCACTTTGATCATCCTCTGTTCGAGCAGGGCTTCTATTTTTTTATGAATCCACATTTTTTATAATCTACCTTTAGTGTTTTACGAATCTAGGCTTGTAATGAAAATATATTTATCATGAATAATTTAATATTTTTTGCTTAAAATAGTAATTCATCAACCCAGAAGTGGCCAAAGGACACTTTTTGTTTGAATCGAATATGAAGGTGGATTGTTTATTTATATTTACATCTGTGGTGTCACCATTAAGTTCGACAGGGTGTTGAACATTACATCCGAATGGGCCTCTTCTTGCTGAGTTCAATGCAAAGAAAACACAGGTGTGCACCTTTACAGCCAAAATGTCGCCGATTCTTCCCCTTCCCTCTCTTCAGAGCAATCCTCTTTCGGCATAGGGCTCCTTAAACTTGCTCGGCATACCGAGGCATATGGAGATATGTTGCGATGTTATTCTTTTCCGTTTCCGTTTCCTTTTCACGGCTGTTTTATTATACCTGCCTTACACAACGCAGGTCCAGTATTGCGTGGAATATTAGAGGATTCAGGCGACTGAGACCCTACATAACTGGAACTGCGGTCCAAGTTACCTGATAACATTTTTGAATCGGTCGACTGGGACCACATACCTAATTTGCTTTAATGTACAGTTAACAGAAAAAATAACAAGCTATATAATTCAGGATTTTATTTTATGTAGCATTACAATGAAGTATTATTTTAGTAGGTTTATGGATGTCAAAAAAACTACATGCGAGTTTAGTCAAGGACATACCAAAAAGGGCTGCCCTTTTGTTTCTTACTTTATAGTGTCTAAAGTTAAGAGACACATAAATCGACTTTAAGACTGATTTTTAGATTATTGTTTCTAAGGCGATTTCTAAATGTTTACTTAGATTTACTAGTTAAATAAGCATATTCATGAGCCAACGTGATTTTAAAAAGATAATTAAGACTGTTATACTTTTTCAGTAATACAAAAACGTAAATTAAAACCTATAACTAATGAATAACTTTGTTTCATTTGTGACACTTTTTCTGCTAACTGTGCTAAATCTGGTACTTAAACAATGGATTTGTGGTTAAAATAACGGGTGGTCCCACTCGCCTAAATAAATAAATAAAAACTAATCAGGCAACTGAGACCGCGGTCCCAGTTATGTAGTGGTCCCAGTCGCGGATCCGCCAAACAAGTACTTCCTCGATGCACTGGAAATTGCAGCGTCATGCTGTCCGTATCATTAGTGATGTAAAGGTGAACCTTGAGCCTTCTATCGCTATATCATACCTGCAATATCAAGTGCTTTTCCTTGTTATTGCAGGTGTCTATAGGCGGCGGTAACCGCTTACCACCGGGTGGGCCGTCAGCTTATTTGTCATCTAGTTGTATAAAAATAAATCAAGGAGAGTGCTCCGTAGAGCTTTTTGACCTTATCCCACCTTCCACTTCCTACTCAGCAACACGCGGACCTGAGTTTTATAGAGCAGGCATAATTAGTCAGGCGTGAAAAATCGACGCACCTTGTTCAGGACACCGAGCTTCCGTGAGGCAGTTTTGATCACGGTTTCGATGTCGTTCCTGGAATTCGTCCACCTCAACATCACGCACAAAGATATTTAGTGCCTCGTTTCTTTGTCGCACTTCCAGAACTTGCAATTCTTTGCCAGGGCATTGTTCACTCCTTACTATAACATGGATATTCCTTCAAAAGAGGCGTGAAAAAACACCTTTTGGGCCAGCAAGGTCGAGGCGGCTAGAGCAGTGTTTTAACTACACTAGCTGTCTTCGCATAAGGACTCTTCTTACCACACTTCACATTAGGAGATGTTGACTCAATTGCCGTGCTTTGTTTTTTTTAAAAAAGAATTAATTTTATCTTCAACACCTACCTTTTCCTTCAATCTCTAGGTACACTACGTTCACTAGCAATCTAATTTGAGTTGAGCTGCTAGTATAAGCCCCCGTGCGTAGCGTAGCGAAAGTAATATAAAAAATTGCAATTTCAATGCCTTAACTACTGCTATGTTGTCTGTAGTAAGTAGGTTGCAAATTTGCAATCAAAAGAAAACTTCTTTTGAAGTTATCGCCGGAGCATAGCTTTCTTTCTTCCACTGCCTTATTGTTGGCGCCCTCTTTTAAGGCTGATTTACACTTGCATAAGTACAGTAGCGAGTTAACTTGCGGTCTTGGCGAGTTAAGTTCTTAACATTGTTTGGACGGGAATTTGAACTTAACTCGCCAAGACCGCAAGTTAACTCGCTACTGTACTTATGCAAGTGTAAATCAGCCATTAGTTACCATTGCAACAAAGTTCCATCAGGGACTCTACAATTAACACAACTTCTCGTCGCTAGATGTCACAGCGTCTTTTCAACTAAATGCTTTACATTTCTCAAACGTTACAAATGCGAAAGATTGCAACAAAATTTAATAATTATTTACTTACACTTTTAATTAATTTAAAATATTAACAAAAGAGTTTTCTGTGACTGATAATGATAATTTCAAAGCAAATAACTATCTACAATAATGATTTTATACAAACCACTATCGTGTTTGTCTTGCTGTCACTTTGACAACTTTGATTTGACAGTTCCTTCACTACAGTCTATGGTTCATTCAAGAGCGCGCGACGGAGCCAACATTTGTAAACCACGGCTCCGCAAATCAGTTTATTGATTTTAATTTCGTACTATATAAAGATTTGTTTTTACTAAACCAATGTTTCCCACGTGTACGAAGTGAATAACAACGAAGTTCTGTCTGTGGTATTAAAATCTAAATGTCGACACAATCTAAAACAATGCCTGTGATAGATTTGAAAGTGTACATCAAGGTGGTCGCAGTAGTTTTCTCTGTAAGTAGTCTGGACAGGGGTCAATTTCACTGTTCAATACGTTCATAACAGAAAAGTGGTAATTAAAGAACTTAACATTCTTTGGTCAAAACACGGTAGCTTTACAACATCAGTGCTAATTATAAACTGTCGCTAATATAACCCGTAAAACCGTTAACCAATAATTCTTCTTATAAAATAATTCTTGCAATACAAATAATTATTAATCTAAAGAATAGGCATTAATATTCCCCATTTATAGAATACTACAAAACTTCTTTTACTAAGCGTTGTATTTGCTTATTACACAGATCAAATATCAATATCAGTATGCAATTCAAATAAGAATCTAGTTATCAGTAAGTTACACAATGAAATTATTATTAAATAGAAGCTCCTTAGTTTATTAATCTTACCAACAACATTTTTAGTCTAATCTTCCTAGTTCAGGTTATTAACCCACTATTAACTTCAAATGGTGCAGGTAATTAAGACTAATTAAAAATTGTTGTTAATGTTTGTAAGGGGAATAAGTTTATTAAAATTATTTATGTATTTTCCTCTCTGTTTTGCTGAAGCTGTGTCAGAGTTGTTTATTAATGTGTTTTATTATTATAAAAGTCATTGTCCTACTTCAGGTACCTATAATATTACAAATATTAAAGGATCAAAATTAATTTATTTATTAATATTTGACTATACGGTTGTGGACACCTATCTCAGGCTGTTGACTCACAAGGTTTTCTGAAGACTATTCTCTTTTCTATTGTTTTGCTAGGACACAAACTTGAAGATTATCTTCATAAATTATAACATTACTATGCTTTTATATTCTTGAGTGTTGTATGCCATTTCATGAAAACTAATTTAGTTTTATTATAATTAAGACCAAGTGAACACCATAAGCAATAACTGTGTATGGTTCAAGATAAAACAAATGAGTTGTAGTGTTATTTGCAATGCTCCTAATGTGGGATTCCCAAATTTATTTATAACAATAAATGTCATCTTTCAAGAGAAGTCTCCATTATTTCGTGGTTTAGAAATTTACTATTAATGAGTTTTAACTTACAAGGCAATATAAAATCACTTACCTTGTAGTAAATATAAGCAAAGTACAATTTTCTAAAGACAACAGGAAAAAAATGGTTTGTGTTAACTGCTAGATAATTATTTTTTTTCTTTTTATACAACTAGATGACAAACAAGCTGACGGCCCACCTGATGGTAAGCGGCTACTGCCGCCTATAGACACCTGCAATAACAAGGGAAAATCACTTGATATTGCAAGTGTGTTGTCATCCTGAGGCCTAAGATGAATTGCCGAATGCTTTGTAACAACATAAACATTTTTTTTTATACAACTAAATGACGAACACGCAGACTTCCTACCTGGTGGTAAGCAGTTACTGCTGCTTTTATACACCTGCTATAACAAGGAAAAATCACTTGATATTTCAGGTGTGTTGTCATCCTGAGGCCTGAGATTAAATGCCGCCCATGCCCAGTAATTACAGTAAAAGTAAAACCAAAAAAATGAAAATGAAATAAAACTTTTTTTCCATCAAAGTGTATTTGCACTTTGAAACGTTGATACAACATTTAGATAAGTAACTACCAACCTTGTTCAATTTTACATCAAACCTTTTGACCACTATAGTCATTGGCATACAGGGCAAGGATGCCAATGATTGACAATATTTACGATTAACCTAAACACACATTGAAAATATGAAATGATTTTGGAATCCCTATTCTCTATGCAATTTTATCTTGGCATACAGGGCATGGCGTCACATTGGTGTGGTGGTCAAAATGTTGATAAAACTGCTTACTCCTTAAAACTTCTAATAACATTATTTTTCTTATTTCAGATTTCCTCAACTACAGCATTTATATTTGCATTGCTACGTTTACTCAAACCTGAGCTATATTATCTAGAGCCATTAGATATCAGTAATTGGGGTAAGTCATTGTGTAATGAAAAATGTTTGTCAGGCAACTAGCTTTATTTTAGAGTTTTTAACCGACTTCAAAAACGAGGAGGTTACGCAGAGATTACTGATCCGATTTACGTGATTCTTTTTTCGTTCGATGCGGAATAGCTGCCATTTGGTCCCATAAAATTTTTTTCAACATCAGTTGGGAAGTTTGGTTTTTAAAAAAAATAATGAAATTATTAAGTCGTCTGCGTATGCGACATTGCGAATTTTTGCTTTCCTATGATTTTTTAGTGAAACGATACGATAGTAGGAAACAATATAAGTTGACGGTCACCCATCTAGCTTTGACCTTAGAATGTTATTACTAAAAATTGTGAAAAAAAAATTTATACAAAAATTTAAACCGAATACAAAAAGCTGAAAAGGATAAAATAATTAAATTTAAGTAGTAACTTATCCCCTAGTAACATATTTTTTGGAGTTGCTGCTTTACTTTCTATTGTTTTTGGAAACCTTTCTATTGTTTTAATATAAACAATGTTACCATGATATCTTTAGTCTTATTTTGATGATATACTATTTTTAAAACATCATCCAGTTTAAGGCTACCTGTCCAGAGGTCGAGACCAGTGGAGCGGAGCTATGCTAAGAAATGAAAGCCAAGCTGATTACTGTTCATCATCATCATCATCAGCCTATATGCCTCCCAGTGGGTACAGGCCTTCCTACAGGGAACAAACACATGAGGAGCTTGGGCCATAACACCATCACGCTGGCCCAATGCGGGTTGATTACTGTTCACTTTAACTCTTTCACTGATGACACGTCTCCGCCACTATACACTCCCTAGTATTGCAAAGAATTTCGTAATTATTTTAGCAATAAACAACATAATCATATATTTATATAGGAAAGCTCCAACTGACAGGCAGCCTTAAGTAAGTAAGTATGTTATTACTGGAATAGATTTTCTTTTAAAAAAAAAGTTCTGCCAGCGTCACGTCAGCATAAATTAAAACCTGACAGCCTAAATGTTATTTTCTAATTTCTATGGCTTGTGACGTCATGCTGTCGTTTTGTTCGTATTATTTCATCTCCTCAGGAAAAACACAGCCATTAAAGAGAATGTCAAAAACGTACATAAATATGACTGGAATAAAATACCGGGATTTAAAGACTCCAAATCCTTCCTAGGGGAAGAGGTAGGAGGACGGAGTAAATACATGCAAACGGTAGAACAAAAGCTCGCTTCTTGATTGGGGCGCTCACAGGGCATTTTGCTACTAACCACAAGCTACATAAAATGCAACTCTCCCCAACACAACTTTGTCGAGCATGTGGTGAATGCCAGGAATCAATGATGCATCTCTTGTGTCATTGTGATGCCCTGGCTAGAACCAGAATAAGCCTTCTTGAAGTGGCATATCCAAAGCCAGAAGACTACAAGCTCTTTCTGCCTAAAGATATAGTAAGCCTAATGGCATCTATATTCTGGACACAGGAAGAGTAAACGCAGGGGAGGCACAAAAGATCCCAATGGGTCAAAGTGCACTGTGACCCACTGTAAGATAAAATAAGATAAGATCTCCTCAGGAAGAGAAGGCACCTGCAATACCAAATGTTTTTTTCCTTCTTACTGCAAGTGTTTATAAGCGACAGGCTGGCGGCCCACCTGGAGGTAAGTGGCTGCACTTACCTCCAGGTAGGCCGCCAGCTCGCTTGTCATCTACCTAGTGCAATAAAAAAACTATGGGATTTGGGTAGAAAGATCTTCTTTTCCGTCTACAAATAGGTAAGTCCGCCTGGCTGGCTACCACCATATTACCTAAGTTTGCCGCAACAAAAATAAAGTTAACAGCATTGCTATATTCCGGAATTGAGAGTAAAATGGCCAGTTCCTCTTTGGTTGAGAAATCTGGGTGTAGCTCGCTTGCATCTTCGGTCTTATCATCACTTATCATCAGGTGATATGAAGCCCAAGAGCTATACTCGTAAGAATTTAAAAAGACTCTAAAACAACAACGGCAATGCGCAAGTGATAACCCTGCACTCGTAGCACAAGGAACACGAGAAGCTCGAGAAACGATTTTGTCTACACCGTAATGTCATTTTTACCCGAGAAAAATGTCATTACGGAGTAGACAAAACCGTTTCTCGAGGTTCCCTTGTTCCTTTCGCTACGCGTGCTGGTCTTGCAAGCGTCCATAGGCTAAGGTAACCGCTTACCATCAGGTGGGCCTTACGCTTTATTGCCACCTTAGTGGTATAAAAACCCCTACTCATTCCAGGTATCCACTACTTCATCTCTGGGCTGATGTTGGTGACCAGTGCGATTGGCTTCATCAACTCCTGCGTGGTGATCAATCGCAGTTCAACGGTCAACACAGGCAGGAACATAACCACTTGGCTGCTGTTGGACTCTTTGTTTGAGACCAGTCGAGTGGTGTACATATTTTTGTGTGAGATTGTCCTCAAGGGCAAGGGGAACACCCAGACGTACGAGCTGCTGGGCAGCGCTGTACAATATTGTAAGTATTACCTAACTGTATATGTTTTGTGATAGGCTGCCCAAACCTGTTGTGCATCGAAGTGAGCTTGATAGAACTATAACCTATAAGACGCCTTATAGGCCGCCAAGGTGGTCGCGGCTAGAACGTCTTCAAGTTGTGTTGGCATATGGCCTCTTCTTACTGCTTCACATCAGGTGGTGTTGAGCCATTTTTCGTGCTTACACGAACTATCTACATATGTAGATAGAAGCCGATTATATTTCAGTTAGATATTTCACAGTGCAACACTGGTTTTAACGCGACAATTAAAAACGTATTTGCTCGACGTTTCGTAGACGTTGCGACGACGCCGCGCTCCAGACATGGGCTATTGCAACCTGTCTGAAACGTTAAGCAAAAAGTTATACTCAACTGCCGCATAACCCGTTTTAAATCAGTGCTAATTCATTATAATGCATCGCGAAAGTATAAACTTTATATATTCAGGGTTCAGTTTTTGACACCTCGAATGTTTTTAACCGACTTCAAAAACGAGGAGGTTCTCAATTCGGCCGGTATGTTTTTTTTTTTTTTTTTTTTTTTTTTTTCTATGTATGTACACCGATTACGCCGAGATTACTGATCCGATTTACGTGATTCTTTTTTCGTTCGATGCGGAATAGCTGCCATTTGGTCCCATAAAAATTTTTACAAAAACAGTTGGGTACTTTGGTTTTAAATTAAAAAAAACTGAAATTATGAAATCGTCTACATAAGCGAAATTGCGAATTTTTGCTTTTCCAATGACTTTTTAGTGAAACGATACGATAGTAGGAAACAATATAAGTTGACGGTCACCCATCTAGCTTCGACCGTAGAAAGTTATCACTAAAAATTGTGAAAAAAAAATTTTAAACAAAAATTAAAACCGACTTCAAAAAACTGAAAAGGATAAAATAATTAAATTTAAGTAGGTATTCATCCCCTAGAAACATATATTTGGAGTTGGTGCTAAGTGGTTTCCAAAAACAATAGAAAGTAAAGCACCGACTCCAAAAATATGTTTCTAGGGGATGAATACCTACTTAAATTTAATTATTTTATCCTTTTCAGTTTTTTGAAGTCGGTTTTAATTTTTGTTTAAAATTTTTTACTGAATTGAAAACCGTTACATATTTTTTCACGTAAACTGCAGCCAGTGGTGAGCAAGCCTTATATTTTTTATCGGTCTATTTCAGTGCTGGACAGCTTCCTCTACTGTCAAATGATACTAAGACACTAGTATACGATCACAGCGACACGTGTCACTGCCCGTCTGCGGGATACGTCTCCCAATGGACACCAAGAACTATCTCATGTATTATGTTTGTTCTCAAAGATTATGATCTTGTTATGTATAGCTAATAGATCTTACTACAGGGTGCAATTAAAAATCGACTAGGAATATTTTCTCTAAAAACATGGATCGGGGAATTTAGCCTTTGAGGTAAATTTCCAAAGAATATCCCACGGCTACTCGTTCAATTTTGTCGCTGAGGTCACAATACTGTTTAATTTAGTAGATCTGAAAGAAACGTTAGAGTTACACTTATTTTCAATTCCATCCTGTACTCGTGTCGATTATGGCGAATATCTCTTAGTATCAAAGTACATTTAGAGTGACGCCATCTCTTTAAGAAATAGCGTGAGAGACGACTCTTTAGAGGAATACCCCAGAGTGGACACAAACGATTCCATAGTTTTGTAATTTTACACGAATCTATGATACGACGGTGATATTTAGTTAACTGTCACATTCCGCCGCAACTGTGATTTATTAGATTATTAGGTATAAAATGTATTTATAAATATTTTGGTCCAATCGGATTATATCCAAAGAGTGTTATAGTTAAAAATGCATGTAACGATAATAGAGAGAAACATAATAAAGTTAAACTATTTAAAATAGCGCCTAAACGGAGAAACGACAATATGCTTTGATAAATTAAAATGTGAATTACTTTTCAATGTAGATATCATATATTATCTGTAGCTGTAAGTATGTAGGTGATTTTGATATTTTTTGTAAAATTAATTGAAGGGTCTCATCGAAAGGGTTTACAATACTTAAACAGTTTTAATCTGTAAAGCGGCAATATACCACCGGTGGGCGATGACAATAGAAAAATCAATTGTGTCTGGAATCTCATGCTTGACGGGTTAAATAAAAGTAATAAAATCAAAGAAATTGATGGCCTAGCTGGTACAGTCGACCACAGAAGTAGCTGAACACTTTAGTACCATGTCACAACGACTCTAGCGTCAATATAGTACGGTAGCAACTAAAGTACGTGCACAACATCGGTGTGACATGGTACTAAAGTGTTCGGCTACTTCTGTGGTCGCTGTACGTGGCTACGTGTAATTATCAGTCACTTTACAGTCACATATACAAAAAAAGACGATCTGCAGTAACATTCTGTTTGGAGGCGAGTTGTTGATACCCCACGTGCGCTGTTAATGTGCTAGTTGGAAGATTTAACAATTTATTAGGTTAAGTGATTTCAATTGTGCCATTGGGCCTGATTCTGAAGACACACTTTAATTCTAAATTTAAGTACAGTATATCTCTTTCTTGTAATATGTCATAGGAAAATGATAGCAAGAATTTGTTTAGAGCTGTCACTTAAATTTAGATAGATTTCAAAGAAACCATTGACAATTTTAGACGGCATATACGGAGGTGCCTCCTAAACACTGCATTTTAGCACGTTCAATAAGGTCGAAAATTTAACGCACCTTTCTAAATGTCAATTTATATGACAGCCATCCTTTTCATATTCATTTTGAGAGAAAGAAATAGACTGAACTTAAATTTAAACTTAGCATGTGTTCTCCAAAATTAGGGTCATTATGGTGTAAAATATTCGTGCAATGAGGCCACTACTTTCTTCTGCATAGAGTCGATGTTGTCTAAATTTGAATACATTTTCTGACTAAAATATAAAGCTAAATTTATTTTACTTTCTTGCAGAAGAGTGAGAGCGAGATTTTTTTATAATTTCTGGCACAAGTAACATGTCAAGCCACAGATTCCAGACACAATTGGTTATTAAATGTCATATACACAGTCAAGTCTTACGCGAATTAAAATTTTTAAGAAGATTTTTAGAAGAGACTTGTCATATTCGAACTCAAATAATAATTTGATGAGGCTCCCTTATAGACGCACACGATCTATAGACTAATGACACCTAATGATGATAACAGACAGAGATGTTGACAAGTTTTGGGAAAGTAATATAGCACTTTATACTTTCATGGTTATTAACATTTGAATTAGAATCATATTCGGCATATTAAGTTTTGCGTGTGTGAAATATTGGGAACTCCTTACAAACAAATTACTTTGGGAAACTGTTTCATGTCGTATATAATAAGCATACGTATTATAGCCCGAAAAAGTTATCGCAATTATTTTAATAAAACTTAAATTTCGTTCCAAATTTCGCTCCAAAACTCCAATACGTGTAAAGTGACCACGGTGACGTCACCTATTACCAAACACTTATGTCTGATGCCAACAAGTGACGTCAGATAGTGAGATTGGTGTTCCTTGTCACGTGGCCTGAGTATGTATAAAATAATATTTAAATTCCGTAAGAGTAAATAGTACGATATTAGTTTTTTAGGATCTCTATTGTCAAAAATACCACAACGCGTGAAAAAAAAATATTTTAATTTGTCAACATCCCTATTTATTGGAGCAATCAAAGATAGCAAAGTAAGTAATAAAAAATGTCTCGTATTTGTTCACTCGAGCCCCTTCAGTTATTTATCTATCAGTATTGTGCACCTTGTACAAACTTAAACTGTGAATGTTTATGCATTTGTTAGATACGTTATATTTTTATTTGTAAAGTTTTGTTAAAATTGTTTAAATGTGATTCCTTGTTATTAGATATTGTGTTAAAAATATATTTAACACAATTAAATTATTAAATTACGTGCATCAGGATCTCAGTTGTACTGCACGATTTAGAATTAAATATATTTTGTATAAAGTACCTACTATGTAATTTAAAATTAAAATAAAGATTTCTTTAAGAACAGATACATTTCTCGTAACGTACGGAGAGTTACAAACAAAGCAATTACCTACTTATAATATAAATATATTTTATTCAATTTAGGTGTAGTTGATGACATACAGTCACTAGCAATATAAAGATACATTACTTATGACTCCCGAACAAGCCCGATTTTGAAAGGGCTTTAGTACCATAGCCCACATACATACACTGCGGCAGGTATACAGAAGACCGAAGAGTACAACCTGCCATTATGCTCAGCGTTCGTGAACTATGAGAAAGCCTTCGATTCCGTTCAGACCTAAGCCGTGTTTCAGTCACTCCAGAGATGCCAAATAGACTATCGGTACATCCAAGTGCTGCAGTCACTGTACGAAAACGCCACTATGTCAGTCCGCCTTCAGGACCAAAACTCGGAACCAATACGTCTTAAGCGAGGTGTGAGACAGGGCGATGTTATTTCGCCGAAACTGTTCACAGCCGCGTTGGAGGATGTGTTTAAGCTTTTGGATTGGAGATGACTTGAAATCGACATAAAGAGCGAGTACATGACTCACCTTCGTTTTGGTGATGATATCGCGTAGTTAAGGTCCTGGAAGACTTGGGCACAATGCTCGACGAGCTCTGTAGGGTCCGCCAACCAGTGAGTCTTAACAAGAACATGGATAAGAATTATATCGAATTCCCATGTCATACCCACTCTGTAAAGGTTTGGCTGCAGCTTCCGGGAAGCTTCGCAGCATATTCTCGGCCCAACTATCGCAGTGTCAAGACGAAAGTCTTTAATTCGTGTGTTGCTAGTGAACATCTTGCTATAAACATTTAACGTGTACTAATATGTTACAAATTCGTAGTGATTAAATGAATATGAATATGAAGACTTACGGAACTGAGACGTTGCCGCTTACAATGGGTCTCATAAGAAGGCTCAATGTCACCCAAAGGTCAATAGAGAAATCGAATCTGAAATGATGAGATCTGTAGAAGAACTAAGGTTACCGCCAGTGCAGGCCTAGTAGCGGGAGACGCAGCGTTAGTATGCCCCCCCACAAGATATACTGACGATCTGCCCCCCTTATTCACAACCGTCGGATCACGGATTCGATTCAAAAAGTCACATCCCATCTCGCTTTGACGCGCTGTGGTAAAAAGTGACAGGTTCAAATTCGAATATTTCCCGACAGTTGTGAATAAGGGGGCTGGTCAGCCTCGCGGCAAGCCGATGGATGCGGTCAGCACCGATCGGTTTGGAGATCTTTGGGGGAGACCTATACCAGCAGTGGGCGTCTTCCGTCTGAAATGCTGATGATATAATGGATGCTTATAATATTATTGCTCGTAGCTGTATATCTTCACCTAGTTCTAAAAAGTCAAATTAACTACGCCCATTTAGTGACTAGCAATGCAGTCAGTTTTAAATGTGTTAAGTGTAAATTTTTAAAAAAGAAATCTGTGGAAATCGTTAATTACCTAAGATTGTTCTAATAATAAGTATTACTGTTAAAATTACGATTTCATTGTAACTTTTAAGTTTATTTACTGTTGTGAAAAAAAAAAGAATTATTTTTTGTATTTTGGAAGTTTGTTAAATTTTTATTTACGTAAAGCAAAATAATCAAATTAAGGCTGTAAATGTAACCTCTAATAATACATACTCTTTGTTATATTAGCCATATTTATTGTTAAATTTTGATCCAACTTAAGCCTACCTACACACATTTCGGAGCACCATCCGTTCAAAGAGAGAGCTTTTGCTTAGACCATTTTTACTGGTTTATGGTAAATAAACCACATTACAGTTAAAATAAATGGTTTTTCATTTAAAATTTTCGACAGGGTCGATTTTTATATTTCAAGTCCCATTTTTACCTAACCTATATGTTAAATTAAATTCGATCCGTTAAAATCCATCTCTTTAAAAGTTGTTGTAAAGTACGATAGCTGGTAGGTAACACAAACTCGCATGTCTCAATTTAAATAACGCATATATACGTAAACTACGTCTTTGTTTTTACAAACTTGTGGAGCGTCGTTTAATGCTAAAGATGAATGATTGAAGACCGTTTATCCGGCATAAATATGGCCTCTGCCAGGGAAATATCCCTGCGCGGCGCGATCGGCTCGAAATGTGTGGAGTTATTTTTCTACAATAATTTACTATATTTTTTTACTTAGGTACCTAAAACATACTCGATGAATTTTTCATGTCTCGAGAATCTTATTTTGTAGGTCACACTAATGTTCAATTCTGGTTTCTTTAATATTTCACATTCAAATACACATTTCTTTTAACGTAATTCAATTCATAACTATGTGTCATACATACATACCTACATCTACACTTATAAGTTTCATAATAATAAAAATATGATACAAAGATATACATTTCATCTTATTGTACTTGGAATATACTTTATTGTAGTATGCAAATGATGAGTCGATAGTTTTGCTCACCAGTGCATACCATATTATCATGGTAACACGACCCAGCGTTGAACGTCAGTGTGTCACCGAGAGCATTCTTTCTATAATTCTGGAAAATCTGGCTTATTACTATCGTCATTGGGACTGTTTTTCGACGACCAAATTTCCAAGTAAGATGGAGTGAGTTGCAGTAAATATAATTATGATATAAGTTCAAGCAGCTAGACTGCATGTTTATAATATTTAGTCGCAATAAATTTAATATTGTTCCTTGTTTCTATTACATTTTAGAACGCACTAATTATTAAATTATGTCAAGCGTTTTGAGGCAACTTTGTTGGCTGAATTTGACTCAAAATAATTATCGTCATTTCAATATCTACGACCCACCGTGAATTTTACTATAAAGAGAATAGGTACGCGGAATCACAAAAGATACTATTCGAGACTGCCTACCTCAGTTAATCAGAAGACCCGAAGATGAGGAAGAGCATGCTGATAATGCCTTAACATGGTGCTATGTTCATGTTCTTACTGGTATTAAATATCTGACGAACTATTTTTATTTTTCAATGCTAAACAATGACTTAAAAAGTACCTGCTAGACATAAGCAGTCAGTGCAACACTTTGAGCTTATACGACCATGTACGACTGGTCGACTGGTTGACTGTCGACTGGTCAGTAAACCAGAAGTCGGGTTCGAATTTGTATGATGAGTTCATACATTTGTTCAAGAGTCATGGATGTAATAATTGCCTATATATGCAACTTAAGTACATAATGTGTAATATTTGTCCGTTAGTCATCCAAAAGACAAGCTCTTAATGACGCCTAATTTGGTCTAGTTGGTTGTGACACTTAATAGTGTAAGAATATTAATTTGGAGAGTAGGAATTACAAATAAAGAAAACGATAAATAAAGTGTATGCTCCATTCGGTTATTATATGGTTCGGCCAGAGGAGGTAACCTGCCAATTTCTTCACCGCTTACTACTTTTCTGTGGTAGGTATGGAGGGTAGGTCCAAAAAAAACATTACATATTTTCATCTTTTTAATCAGTGAGTGGTTTGTCCAAAAATATAATGCGTACGCAGCTATCAACACTTCAACAGGCTACTGAGTCACAAGTGCACTTCCGTCCCGCTACAACAAACGTATTTGAGCCCCGCGTACGTACGGGCTCTCCGCCGCACGTCTTCATACACAGTAAGCAACGCTTCAATCAAGCTAATACAAAACCCCTTTGTTCCCGTTGAGTCACGCCATTTTGTGTCACACTGTTACACATTGGGAAAAATATTCCCGATGAGTAACACTGTTAACTAAAATCATTGTTCAAATTCGTATGTACGTAGCTGGATCATCCCCTGAAGTACCAGGCTACGATAAGTATATGAGAGGTTATTTATTGTACCCCTACGATTATTAAATAAATAAAATAAGAGTATGCTAAACATCTCCTACATAGATATGGTAGCCTGGTACTTTAGGGGATGATCCAGCTACATACGAATTCGAACAATGATTTTACCTCTAAGAAGGTGTTTACTTAACGGGAATACAGCGTTCTGTTTAGTTACACTGTCACTCAACGGGAAAAAAATAGTGGCATTGAGTTACAGTGTTAATCATCGGGAATAATTTTCCCAATGTGTAACAGTGTGACACAAAATGGTGTGACTCGACGGGAACAAAGGAGAAAACCGACCTTATTTATTGGTAATGTAAACGCGGGTTTTGCAGTGCATTGCTTCATTTGATTTGCTGTATATTGGCAAGAATATGAATATTTTATAACTTAAAAGCGTTTGAAAGTCGTAGTTGTATTAAATACTCATATCTGTGTCTTGTCAAAATAATATTCATAATGAACACGTGCGGCAAAGATATACTAATCACAAGAACACGGTTGCCGCCAACAGCCAACTAGCGGCGCACACGCAGCTATCAACAACGCTCTAACTAAATCGCTTGCTTCTTTCACACCTTATTATGTACTAGAAATTCAGTAATCTACTAGCACCGAGAACAGTTTAAATCGCAATCCGCCAGTTTAAATGCGCATCTCTTCATTTAACAAATAACAAGAGACAATTTCAGCGACTCGCGATATCAACCAGTTCCCAGACGTTTTGTATGCAGACTAATAAACTATTCTTTTAGGTCGACCATATTTATGTTGTTAAGCAGCATTACGGCAAAATTTGAACGTACTATATAATTTTACCCTGTACATTTTACAAATACAAAACTTTCATTTCCAATCATGTGTAGGCCGATTTTTTTTTATATAAGAACTAGCAGTAAAAAGTTTAAAAATCGGTCGAAAAAATAATTGGAAAATATCTAGTGTTTTAATTAAAAATATTATAGTTACTGCTAATTCCTGCTAATAACTGTTATAATTACAAAAAATATTTGTTACAATAAATATGGCTTTATGATGACAATTCGTTCCAATTACGTATTACAAAAATATCTGCAGCGTTCAATACAAGTCGCGCAATATTCTCACAGAGACACTCAAATCAATGGCACTAAACAATAACTTTTATACAATCACTGATCGCACTTTGATCCGAAGATATAAGAATTTTTAATTTCTTTACAGCTATTGCTAGGAGTAAGAAAATACTATATATTTTATCCTTAATGGCACTTCTAAAAGTTTGTATTAACATCTGTGTTAGTGCAGATTCTGAGCTAAAACTGAGATAAGTTCAGTGCCAAGGTGGGACAGACAGAAAAAAAAGATTGAAAGCTTTAAATTTTAGGCTACTTATAAATTACACAATTTAAAAATTACTAGAAAGGAAATCAGTGGCATTAAACTTTTTTGTGAACTCTCCCAGCTCATGGCTTGATTTTGTGATGTCGCAATGACAAAGTTACAACTCAGAATCTGCAGCGTCTATAGAAGTAAAGTTAATCTCTCTATTACAAACATGACTTATCCAACAATCTGTTAGAGCTAATTGTATTCTACCATCAGTGTCAGAACTTGTCAACTAGAATCTGACATATCCAGTAAATCCTCACACGTACATTAAATATTCAAAATGCATTATTATTTATAAATATTAGTAATAATACGGTCAGTATTGCTTTCAAACTACGCGTGAACGGGTCCACAGCGGCACGCCACCTATTTCAATATAAATTCATTGTCACAACCTGCTACCGAATTCAAACTGTACAATTGATGAGTTCACTATATACGTATATTTTATAATACAATTTGCGAGATAAATTGAGATCTAACAAAATAAGGAACTAAATTAATTCGTATCCTGAAACATCAAACATTCAACGAAAATGTTAAAATAATCATCCTTACATAGTTACACTTTTATAATTATTACTTATCATGACGACTCCTACAATTTGAAATCTATCTACAAACAAATATATATATTATTTGTCATGAGTCTTACACAATATGGTTTATAACGGCGTATCTTCATTATATTTTTAAATGAAAGCACCGAAACATTTTATGGAAACAAAAACTTAGTTAATCATAATTCGAAATGTTATTTCACTACGTATTATACAATGTGAACAGGTGTCTATCATTAAAATACGTCGTCTGTTCACTAATTGTAACTACAACTCATTGTTCATCGTCATTTCATAATGAATTTGTCAAGTTATTACATATTTCAAATCTGTAAATAATTCAGAAAAAATAAACATAAATTCTTACATTCAATATAAATCATATTATTAAACAGTATAATAAAATAACAGATCATTAATATATATTAGAATTTCCAAAGAAAAAAATGGGTTTTCACCACTATTATACAAAATGAAATTTGTAATTACATATAATAGTATATTATAGCTAGCGAACAGAACCGCCAACTACGGGGATATGTCTCATCGCCTTACAACTATACCTACCTACTCTGTACTACTCAACAACTTACCTACATATAACATGTATACTACACCCGGAGGTCGCTGCCCCGCATTTACCGTCGTTGATAATACACGTTAGCACGCAGCCATATATCACCCGATTTCATTACAAGAGGTCTGTGTTCAACTGTGACAGGTTTGATTCACAGATACCCCTCAACAAAAAAGTATATGAATTTTTGGCTGTCTTAAAATTTATTTGAATAAAATTAGGCCATTTATGCTCTTTAGGAACATCCAATCGCTTTTTGGCACCTCCATATTGAAAAGCACCTCGAGCCAACGGTATAGCAATAGCATAACCATTTAAATACATACTAGTTTTTTGGTAAAATCTTATTCTTCACTCATGTAAACTATTCCATTATGGAGGGCGCAATAAAAAAAACTGTCGCTAAGTTGACTAGAGCAACTATTTACACCATCATTTCAAGTAGACTACACGTTTTACAATTGTTTTTTAGGCTTACTGTAGAAAGTTGTTATTCGAGATACTAAATACATAGCCAGATTTAAATGATAACAATTCGTCGCGACATCTGGCCAACTTCAGGAGGCTTAACCAGACTGGAAATTGGAATTATCCCTTCAAAGGCTACAAATCCTGCTTTATACATTACCGGCCTATTTTTTATTAGTATAAAGATACAGTTCCTAAATCTAACAATAAATAAGAAAAAAGTTTATGGCGTCATTCATAAGACAAGTGAAAATTTAATACAGTCAAAACACAAGACAAAACAAAACAGTAGCTTAATGAAATAATAAATAGAATATTACCTGTCTACTTTAACCATCAATTTATAGATCCTATTCAATATTATAGACTGAAAAAGATGAAAATCTGAAAAGATTTTATTTAGATAGGAAGAAAAAACTCTTGTTGCCAATATAACAACAAAGCTGTAACAGTGTTACTTATTAGAAAATACCAACAATTTGATCTAAATAAGTTTAGCATCACAAAGTCCAGTAATTTAACAAATAGTCTTCTTATAAAAATACCGTTTTTCTGTACTCATATTTAGAGAACGGAATGCAGTAAACTTAAATGTAGATTTGGAGTCTGTTCTACATAATTACTCAGTGTCTAGATTTAGGCACTGTATCTCGTAATCAAGACTACGTAGTGGCCCGTTAAACAGGTTACGCGGTGGTCTACCTTCAGAATGGCCTTGTATCTCGCACCGATAATGCACCAAGACTAGTTAGTGGCCGCTATAGGTACCTCACCTACGGAGAGCTTTGCTAGAAGTTCTAATCAAGACTGGGTAGTGACCTGCTAAGCAAGTTCACTTCAGAATGGGCCTGCGTCTATCAAGACTAGGTAACGGCTCAAAGCGGGGTAACTAGGGGCTTTGCCTGAAGTTCTAAGACTAGGTAGTGGGCCGTTGAGTAGGGTCCCGTCAGAAAGGCTTAGTATTTCGCGCAGATAACGCACGAACCAAAACTAGGTAGTAGCCCTGGGTGAAGTTCCTGTGGAGAGCTTTGCTAGAAGTTTTAACCAAGACTAGGTAGAATCCCGCCGAGCGGGGCCTTTTCAGAATGGGCCTATGTCCACCAAGGCTAGGTAGCGCCGAGTACGGGGTACCTGTGGGCTTTGCTAGAAGTTATAATCAAGTCTAGGTAGGATCCCATTGAGCAGGGTCCCGTCAGAAAGGCTCAGTATCTCACACAGATAACGCAAGAGTCAAGACTAGGTAGTAATCCAGGACGGGGTACCTGTGGGGAGCTTTGCTAGAAGTTCTAACCAATACCGGGTAGGGATCCGTTGAGCGGGGTCTCTTCAGAACGGCCCTGTCTCCACAAAGACTAGGTAGCGGAGGGCGGGGTACCTGTGGGCTTCTAGAAGTTGTAACCGAGACTAGGGGCCGGGGCGGGCGCTAGAAGTTCTGCTGCCGCTTCCGCTTGAGGTGTATGGCGTCGAGGATGGGCTGCCGCTTGCGCGTGTATCGCGCGCGCAGCGTGTCGATCTCCGCCTCCATCTCCGCGTCCAGCCGCGACACGCGCGCCTCTAGCTCCGCCACCGGCAGGCACGACAGCTGCCATCAACCAACAGAGATTACCTCACACAGTTTTTGTAAGCTACAAATAGAGCCTGCGCAGACGACGGACTTTTCGCGCGGGGGAGAAAAAAGTACGCTCCGCTAATAAAAAGTCCGCCGCGGATTTACCGCGAACTTAATGCACACGTTTATCATCCTCAATACGTACGTCATGTGCGTCGCTTCGCCTAGTCACACGAGTTTTTTTTTTTTTGGGGGCCCCCGTACTTTTGTCCGTCCTCTCTGCATGTCCTCGGTTATTTGGGGGACTTTTTGTACGCGGTACTTATAATCCCTCGTTTGCGTTACTCGATACAGTTGTAAGCGATCGATTTTAGCGGACAAAATCCCTCGTCTGCGCAGGCCTATAGTTAAAGTGACAATAATAGTTGAAGCTCGACCAAAAAATAGCTGCCAGCGGCGTCAGCCGGATTTACATTTGTTTGACGTGTCGTGTTGTGATGCTATCTGACGTGACGGCTACCGTTCACATCTATAAGTCCCATTCTGATGTCTTCTGACGATATTTTGAATCAAACACTCATAGCTCACGGAGAGTTAACACGTTTACAATGTTTTTCTACGAATCTGCCGACTCCGATACTGATTATGAAGGTGTTTTATACAACTAAATGATATACAAGCTAACGGCCTACCTAATGGTAAGCGGTTACCGCCGCCTATAGACAGATATTTAATTTTGGTGCTGGCACATCTTAGTAAAGAAAGAAGGAGAAATGAAGATAATATTGTCTTCCCTTCTCTTTATCCTTCCTTCTTTTACTTGTAAAAAAGCTAAAGCGGCATTCACTGTCTCTTAAAAGAGCTTCAGAACGATCCCAGAAAATTCCATCAGTATTTTTAGTAATTTCAATCAGGTCGTTCATACTTTATAGGTCTGTATCTGACCTCTTACAGGACTTAATCTGTGCACAGACGCGTGCATACTTGTCTGACGCGACAGCTCCCGTGCCTCCCCCATACCCGGCGCTTTGATGCGACATAACAGAGTGCGTCACACGTCACGACAGATCAATGTAAATCTCACCATTGTAATTATATGAAACCGATGCCGTTCTGACGCGTCACGACAGAAGGCGTCAGACAAATGTCAATCCTGCTTTAACACCAGCAACGGCCCTACAGGCAGGCGCGGGGAGCGTGGGGAGCGTGAAGGTCACTGAACCTCTCGCTCCGCTCCAAACTCGCTACCTCTTATGCGGTCGGTCTTCCGCTATGAAATTGTATACGTAGGGCCGTGTCAGTATTAACGCCTATACTTTGGCCGAAGTTTAAGCATTATTGTCATTTTAACTATTAACTCCGGCATTACATTACATTACACATTGGAACCTACACCTAATAGGAGTATTCTCAATAGTTCAACAATCGAACCAGTGTGATTTTTTCGACCGTCTTACTCGAGAAAATTCTACTGCTTTTAAATGTTTTACAACTTTTAAAAAACAAAGTCCATTCTACGAATACCACTTGAAATGATTCAATAGAAATAATACCATTTTTAGTATTCTGTTTCAATACATGATTATGAAGGATTTTGATGTGTACCTTTTAATTATATTTAGGTTAGACTCTGTTAATATTTCATTTTTTAAAAAATTTAACTTTTACTATAAAAAAAATAAACTATTAACTAATTATCCCACTGACTTTCTCATTTCAGATTTTGTTGATTTAAAAACCAAACTACCCAACTGAGTTTGAAAAAAATTTTATGGGACCAAATGGCAACTATTCCGCATCGAACAAAAAAAGAATCACGTAAATCGGAACAGAAATCTCGGCGTAATCGGTGTACATATAAAAAAAAACATAGCGACCGAATTAAGAACCTTGTTTTTGAAGTCGTTTAAAAATTAGTACACAGAGAGTAAGGGGAATTAGTACACAAAGGCAGATGGCAGTGTTAGTCATATTAAACACGATTGTTAAAAAAACACTCATCTCAAATTTCTTTACAGTAAGACTACTTCGCTTGTTCGTGATTCAAAGTCAGCATCCGCAGTAAGAGGAGCTCGGTGGCGTAGTTTTTTGAGCGCTCTGGTTTCGATTACGAAAACAAAGCAACTTTCGCCATGGTCGGTCCCGGGATGGGTCAATCAAAAGACATGGCCAAGATTCCGTAGTGACTTTGCCTAGGTATCAATTTCCATTTACAGTAATGTTCTGTATCGTTTTATTTTGCTAAATACGTACAGATTAAAAGAAATTAAAAATAAATCCCAAAGAACTTCTCAGAGGCATATCAAACGAAAACAGTTTTATGATCAAAACTAAGGAATGTGTACAATATTATACTTTGCTATTAATATGAATGTACGATACAATGTTGTAACATGTTCACCAAAATATGAACGCAAGCGCGTTCATATGCAGTTTCACTTGATATAATCCTAAAACAAACATTATTAAATCATCATATGTAAAAACTGAGAAATCAAATGAGTGACTGCAATGATGACAGCTAACAGCTAATGTCACTTATCAGTCAAATAAGTTCCGTTCCATTTCGGATTTTTGTGATAAAATATAATTAAATTACGTTTCAAAAATAATATTTATCAATACTTGAATAGTTAAAAATTTGGAGTTTTTAAAACACAACTCTTATTTTATTATATTATTTTGTATTTACTGTTTTGCTAAAGTTATTGTATTTTTAAGTCGTCTGTGTGGTAAGGAACGTCAAATGTGAAAGTATAACCGGAAGTTTGCACTAAGGTTAAAAAACTGAAAAGTTCTACAGGATTAATAAATATATAGTGTTTTTGTAAATGCTGGAAAAATTACCTAGACAGAAATTGGATATGTCCTTTATAATCTCGAGCTCCTCCACGCTTCGGAAGGCACGTTAAGCCGTTGGTCCCGGTTGTTCCTGCAGCCGCTTTAGCCCACCAACCCGCATTGGGCCAGCGTAGTGGTGTTAATGCCCAATCTCCTAATGTGTTTCTCCCATGTAGGAAGGCCTGTGCCCAGCAGTGGGACGTATATAGACTGATGATAATGATGATTCGCAGTGAAAAATAACTTTGCTAACTTGTTTGACTATTCAGACTATTGTCATTTTACGATGATGCAGTTACATAATCCTTACTTCCTTGCTAATATTATTAATGCGAAAGTAACTCTGTCTGTCTGTGTGTTACGCAATCACGCCTAAACTACTGAAGCGATTTCAATGGAATTTGGTACAGAGATAGTCTAGAGTCCGAGAAAGGACATAGGCTATTTTATAATGCGAAAAAGGGTTGTAAGAGGTTAAAATTGGGGATGAAAGTTTGAATGGAAAAAGTCAATATTCCACGCGGACGAAGTTGCGGGCACAGCTAGTAATATTATTAATGCGAAAGTAACTCTGACTGTCTGTGTGTTACGCAATCACGCCTAAACTACTGAACCGATTTTAATGAAATTTGGTACAGAGATAGTCTAGAGTCTGAAAAAGGGGAAAAAGGGCTGTAAGAGGTAGAAATAGGGGATGAAATTTTATATGGAAATTACGTCATTTTTAAAGTTAGAAGCTTGAAACTTATTATTTAGGCTTTAGTCACTATTCCACGCGGATGAAGGGCATAGCTAGTACATTCATAGACGTGTCTGGCTGAATTTGTAGCAGTCTAGTAGGTGGTGGTTAGGCTGTGTTATCTGTCCGGTCAGGGCAGTAGGAGGCAGGCAACGGGCTGTGGGCGGTGGTGACTTACGCGGCGGCGGTGGTGACTTACGCGGCAGCGGCAGTAGCGTGACCACGTGCAGTTGACTTACGAATTCGAAGTTGCCGTCGTCGAGCAGCGAGCGCACCGCCGCGCCCGCGCCGCCCACGCCCAGCAGTGGGACGCCGCCCGCCATCTTGGAGATCTCCTCCTCCATGCTGTCATCAACATTGTCATCATAAATGAGATGATTCATATTCGGCCAGGTATAGTCAAAGTCAAAGTGAAAAATATTTTTATTTAAATAATATAATAATAATATTAATACACACACCTATTATCTAGCCCAAAGTAAGCATCATTAAGAGCTTGTATTATGGATACTAGATAACGGATAAATAATGATAATAATATGTATATAAATATTAGAAATATACTAAATAAACATATAAACATCCATGACTCGTAAACAAATGCTCGTACTCATCATACAAACATTTGTTCCTACCGGGATTCGAACCCGGGACCTCTTGACCGAGTAGCCTGGGGTACAGACCACTCGGCCAGCCGGTCGTCGAAATACCTTCAAATGGTCAAAAAACACATTTTTATAACTATCACAAAAAAATATCAACTAACAACGTCATAGTGTCTGTCTGTCTGTCATGTTTGAATTTACACCGGTTCGAAAAGTTGAACTACCGAGAAGATTCCGGCAACAAACTCGTGTAGTCACTCCTTTCAAATATTAAATTACAATGTTTGTAGTTAAAAAATTATGACTTTTAGCAGTACTGTGCCGCGAAAAAGAAAAATTAGAAGAGAAGGTATAATTATCAACGTACCAACAAAATAGGTACCCAATGACATATTATCGTTCTTTTCAAGCTGTCTGACAATGCACAATCACAATATATGTACACTATCTCGAAAAATCAGGAAAAATCTCGTGAATCCGGGAAAAATACTAATAATTCGTTATCTTGCATAGTTTGTTTGTACAAAAGTTGATTTCACCGTTATTCAATATGGCAATACGGCGGGCGACATAGAAGTCAACTAAACGTCACCAAAGTGACATACGCGCCATCATGAATATTTGGCTGTGTTGCAGTTTCTTCTATAAAATTTCTTGTTTTGTACCACGCAATAAAGCAAATAAAAAGAAAAGGGACAATTGAACTTTGTTCTGCATATTGGAGTTTACTCCTTAAGAATCGATTTGCATATATAAGGGGCCCGGTATGAGAAAAATGTGAGGACTAAAATCTATCGATGAATGACCTCGTTACGTTTTTGGTGCGCATCCTATGTCGCGCAACTTTCTAATTTGGTTGTGAGTGTAGGGAATTGAAATTGACTATTGTAAAAAGTTTAATGTAAAATATTTCGTCGACTTGTTATAATAAATGTATATGAAATGAATAAATATATATTTATATATGTATATTATTTTCATTAATTTGTTAATTTACCCTTTCATACAGTATCAATCTTTTTTAAGTTAAATAAACTCTTTTTGCGTCTGGTTAGACTATTGAACTTAAGGAGTAAACTCCAGTCGTGCGTCGGAGCTGACACACACAATTTTTTTTTTACCTATTTTTCAGTACACTGTACATAGAGCTGGCCGGGTACCCATACATTTTTAAAACATCTCTTTTGGCGCGAAATTCTCCCAATAGGCATCAAATGTGTTACACTCACATTTCAATGCAATAAATAAAGATGTAATCTATGAATGGCTTAAAAGGTCTGAAACCAGAGGCGTAAAAAATCCTGCTCTATGCTAAACACTTTTAAATTCGGCACGGCTCTTACACAAACTTTCAAGTCGAAAATATTGGAAACGAAAAAACCGATTCAAATAAGATTTTTCATGTCCAGCTAGTCTAAATAGATGTCAAAGGATATTACGAAATACAGTACCTATTGAGTTACAATAATTTTAAACTTTTCATACTAACCAAAAATCGCCAATATTACTTTGTAACAGACTTTTTTAAAAATATTGTGTGCATGTAAAGTATCAGATTCCGAAGTAGTGCACCTGTCCGTCTGTCCGTTGTTGGGCGGTTCTCGTCGTAGGTCAACGTCCTATATGTCACAGCCGCAGTAGCTCACCTGTCCGTCTGTCCGTTGTTGGGCGGTGCTCGTCCTAGGTCAACGTCCTATATGTCACAGTATGTCAGAGCCGCAGTAGCTCACCTGTCCGTCTGTCCGTTGTTGGGCGGTGCTCGTCCTAGGTCAACGTCCTATGTGTCACAGTATGTCAGAGCCGCAGTAGCTCACCTGTCCGTCTTTCCGTTGTTGGTCGGTGCTCGTCCTAGGTCAACGTCCTATATGTCAGAGCCGCAGTAGCTCACCTGTCCGTCTGTCCGTTGTTGGGCGGTGCTCGTCCTAGGTCAACGTCCTATGTGTCACAGTATGTCAGAGCCGCAGTAGCTCACCTGTCCGTCTTTCCGTTGTTGGTCGGTGCTCGTCCTAGGTCAACGTCCTATATGTCAGAGCCGCAGTAGCTCACCTGTCCGTCTGTCCGTTGTTGGGCGGTGCTCGTCCTAGGTCAACGTCCTATGTGTCACAGTATGTCAGAGCCGCAGTAGCTCACCTGTCCGTCTTTCCGTTGTTGGTCGGTGCTCGTCCTAGGTCAACGTCCTATATGTCAGAGCCGCAGTAGCTCACCTGTCCGTCTGTCCGTTGTTGGGCGGTGCTCGTCCTAGGTCAACGTCCTATGTGTCACAGTATGTCAGAGCCGCAGTAGCTCACCTGTCCGTCTGTCCGTTGTTGGTCGGTGCTCGTCCTAGGTCAACGTCCTATATGTCAGAGCCGCAGTAGCTCACCTGTCCGTCTGTCCGTTGTTGGGCGGTGCTCGTCCTAGGTCAACGTCCTATGTGTCACAGTATGTCAGAGCCGCAGTAGCTCACCTGTCCGTCTTTCCGTTGTTGGTCGGTGCTCGTCCTAGGTCAACGTCCTATATGTCAGAGCCGCAGTAGCTCACCTGTCCGTCTGTCCGTTGTTGGGCGGTGCTCGTCCTAGGTCAACGTCCTATGTGTCACAGTATGTCAGAGCCGCAGTAGCTCACCTGTCCGTCTGTCCGTTGTTGGTCGGTGCTCGTCCTAGGTCAACGCCCTATATGTCACAGTATGTCAGAGCCGCAGTAGCTCACCTGTTCGTCTGTCCGTTGTTGGGCAGTGCTCGTCCTAGGTCAACGTCCTATATGTCACAGTATGTCAGAGCCGCAGTAGCTCACCTGTCCGTCTGTCCATTGTTGGCGCGGTGCTCGTCCTTGCGGTCGAAGTGTTCCAGAAACAGTGGCCGGTACTTGGGCCGGCTCGTGTCCAGCGGGTCAGTGTCGTGCCCTGCAATACATAACGTTCATCATTCAATAGAGTGTTTTGGGAACGCTCGCGAAGGTTCCTGAGTCATAAAACCTATTCTTTGTTATTTTTTTAATATATAACCTAACGGTTTTCTATTTACGGGTATTACAAAGCATGCCGGGTGTATGTTTTGTAATGCCTGTAAAGAGAGAAGTTAGTTTGAAATAAAACCCAGATTATGAAAGGTAGCGGAATCAGTTCCTATCCAAGGACCAGATTTTTTTCTAGTGTAACAAGTTTTTTTGAATATTTTTCAGCATTTAAAATATTAATAATTACTGAATACATATTTTTTTATAAACATAGACGACAAGCAAGCTAAAGTCGCTGGTGGGAAGTGGCTACCGCCGCCTATAGACACCTGCAATAATACGGAGAAAAGCACTCGATATTGTAGGCGCGTGGTCATGCTGAGGCCTTTTTTTTCGGGGAGGAATCCACTGCCCTACACGGAGGTAGCCCGGGCTCTGTTGAAGCAATTTCATTGAACCATCCCCAGGTCACGCTGAGGCCTGAGATGTACCTTCCATGCCCAGTAATTACACTGGCTACCTCCCCTTTTAATCCAAACACAGTTAACTGCTTTACGGACTAAATAGGAGGTCCTAGGTATGGCTTTGAACCCAGGCGCGTGTAGGGGCGCTTTTGGCCTCGTCGGCGGCCAGCCGTGGGCGTGGGCGTGGTAGAGGTGTGTGTGTACTGACGCTTCATGGTGGCCAGGTCGAGGTCGAGGTCGGGCTCGTTGATGACCATGGTGCCGAGGTCGTGCACGAGGTCGCCGCTGCCGCCGCCGCTGCCCGCCCCCGCCCCCGCCCCCGCCCCCGCCCCCGCCCGCCCGCGCCGCGGGACCAGCGTCCCGTCCGCGCGTTGCTTCATCGTCTCCTCGTCGTAGCCCCCGCCCCCGCCGCCCCCACCACCCTGCACAACCACCACCAATATAATAATATGGCTTCCATCTAACTGTTTACTTTCCTACAAACAAACAAATTGAGCACCAAAAATGTCTAGCTTTCAACAAAAACGCTCGCCAAACATGGATAAATGCTCACCACAAATGGTTGAATGCTAACCGCTAATAATTAAATGCTTACCAAAAATGACTGATGTGTACTGATGTGTGTGACTAGTGTAAACACACTAACATTTGCTTAGCGTTCAGAATCTCTTAGCGTTTTTTATCTGGCTGACTGACGGACAGACAGACCGATAGACAGACATTATAACATTCTTAGCTTACGTATCCAGATAAGACAGAGAGACAAACATTATGAAATTGTTAGTTAGTTAATATTATTTTTATGTGATAGACATAAGGATTTTTTTGTTGACGATTCGAAAGTGCTTCTTGGGGGGCCTAATTGAATAAAGATATTTTCATTTTCATTTTTTCATTATCTCAGTCTATTTAAAGAAGACAGACAGAGACAAAAGTCGTTAAGAGTTACCTAAGCTTTGGGAATGGTTAGTGAAAACGGACGTAAATCTTACCAAAAACAGCAAATCTCACCAAAAGTGGCTGAATGCTCACCAAAAATGGAAAAATGCTCACCACAAATGGCTAAGTGCGCACGCACCACAAATGGGTAAATGCGCACGCACCACAAATGGGTAAATGCGCACCAAAAAGACTAAATTTCACCAAAAATGACTAAATTTCACCAAAAATGGCAAAATCCTCACCAAAAGTTGCAAAATGCTCACCACAAATGGGCAAAATCACGTCAATACTCAATACTCAATATTTTATTGCAACCATAATGTTTACAAAAGGTGTTTATACATATCAAAAGTACAAAAAAAAAATTTTAAACAAAAATTGAAACCGACTTCAAAAAACTGAAAAGGATAAAATAATTAAATTTAAGTAGGTATTCATCCCCTAGAAACATATTTTTGGAGTCGGTGCTTCACTTTCTATTGTTTTTGAAAACCACTTAGCACCAACTCCAAAAATATGTTTCTAGGGGATGAATACCTACTTAAATTTAATTATTTTATCCTTTTCAGTTTTTTGAAGTCGGTTTCAATTTTTGTTTTAAAATTTTTTTTCACAATTTTTAGTGGTAACTTTCTACGGTCGAAGCTAGATGGGTGATCGTAAACTTATATTGTTTCCTACTATCGTATCGTTTCACTAAAAAGTCATTTGAAAAGCAAAACTTCGCAATTTCGCATATGTAGACGACTTCATAATTTAAGTTTTTTTAAATTTAAAACCAAAGTACCCAACTGTTTCTGAAAAAATTTTTATGGGACCAAATGGCAGCTATATCGCATCGAACAAAAAAAGAATCACGTAAATCGGATCAGTAATCTCGGCGTAATCGGTGTACATACATAGAAAAAAAAAAAAAAAAAAAAAAACATACCGGCCGAATTGAGAACCTCCTCGTTTTTGAAGTCGGTTAATTATGGACCCTGTCGGGTATCGCAAATTGAAAGAGGACCTGAGGAGGACGTATAATTTCTATAAAAAAATATATATTATTAATTATTTTAATATGCACGCAAGATATTAAATAATTAAGGTAATTTATATATAATTATTGTGTTTTGTCATTAATATATTCTTGAAGACTATAGTAACATTTATTAATTAACATTTCTTTTAACAGTTTTATAAATTTATTACTATTTTTTTCGATTCTTAATTTTTCAGGAAGTTTATTATAAATCTTTATTGACATGTTATATGTGCTAGATGAACATAAAGTAAGACGTGCAGTAGGAACTTCTAATTTGTTTTTATGTCTTAATAAATATTTTAATTGTACATCATCATGTTTTGTGTAAAACTCAGCATGTTTTCTGACAAACTTACATATCTCAAAAATGTATATACACGGAAGAGAAAGGATTTCATGTTTCTGAAAAAACGGTTTGCAACTTTCAGTCTGCTCCAAGTTAACAATAATACGAACCAATTTTTTTTGAAGAATAAATAAAGAAGGAGCAGAAAATGACATATGACTTTAAAAGTCATTAATGTGGTAAGAATTTATCTTTTTTATAGTCTTAATGATTTTGGTAAACACTTAATCTTTTATTAGTCATCTCTTTAATTAAAAGGCTTATATTTTTATTATAATACAATACGCTAACACTAAAATTAATGTGTTTCAATAAAATATGATCAATATATTTTTTATAATTCTATTAGTATGGTCGTTTATCTTATGAATTAGTACTGACCGCGGCGAAGGTCTTCCCGTGGCTGGCGGCGCGGAACACCTGGCTCTCGCGGATCTCGCGCGCCTCCGCGATCATCGTGCTCAGGATGCTGGGGTGCTTCGCGTTGCCTGCACACAATCAAACATACAAATATTTTTTAATATAACAGTAACAAACTTACACTCACGCTAATATCTAACCCTAATAAACATCATTAGGGTCATCATAGCATCATTATGTTACAACATATGTAACGACCCACTCAAAAAATTTACTTTTTTAAAATTTGTCAGTTGTAAAAAATATGTCCTCAAGCGGGATGCGAACCCCCGTACTTACATACTCCGGGTGCTTTAGAACAATCACACAGATAATGAATTTTGTGGATTTGCGTGTCAGTATTTTTAGGCAAAAGCATTTTTAATGAAGAATTAAGTAATAAACATTCATTATCATTAAAATAATCAGCAAATACGAGGTATTAACAGACTTACCAATAAATTCGTGATTTAATAAATATTCAGCGGTTGCTCGCTCGTCAGGAAGCTTTACAAGGCACTGACTGACAAAATCTATGAACTCCGGCGACCACTGGTCTGGCTCTCTGCAAAACAAACAATTGAATATGTTACACCAATTTATCTGGTAGTTTTTGTTATGATGCGGTACCTCTGCGAAAGGCTCGGAACTTATTTATCAGTTTACGCGTCTGCTACTTCGCCAGCGGTGGATAGGTCCGTCAATAGATTTCTCCTGGTAAAAAAGGACATTCTGCCACTAACCTCACGGTACTCTCTCCAGCACAACTTCGTCGCGTTTGGCGAGAGCCAGCAAGTAGAAAGGTGGGATCAAAAAGGAGCGATAAGGTCGAAAAACTCTCCACGTTCTCCGAAGAAATAGAAAGAGAAGATGAAAAGCCGAGGAACCTCGGAATGAAACGGAATAAGCTGAAATATGGTATAAACCTTTATTTTGGCATCCTCATTCCTCGAATCGTTTTTACATCATTATAAAAGTTGTAGAAACGTTTAAGCAATAATAGACCGTAAGCTATGAAACACCCAGATATAATAGGTTTCTTATTGCGTACGAGCACTCGCCAGCGAGCTGGGAAGGGGCGAAAAATAGGGAGTATAGTAGTGGATGATAATGAAGATGTACCTGTCGCGTCTGTTACCTGAAGGACGGCGGCGGCTTGGTGGGGATCATGAAGATGGCGCGCATGGGGTGTATGTCTCCGTAGGGCGGCTTGCCCTCGGCCATCTCCAGCGCCGTGATGCCCAGCGACCAGATGTCGGCCACGCAGTCGTAACCGATCTCCTGGATCACCTCCGGCGCCATCCAGAACGGCGTGCCGATAACGGTATTACGTTTCGCCATTGTGTCCTGGTGAACAAAATCCACGGTATAACAGTAATCGCCTTATCTGTTATTTCGTATTAGATTCGTATCGAAATTTGTAATCTCTCCCTGCTCCGTTGGTCCCAACCGCCTTAACTTACCAACCCGCATTGGGCCAGCATGGTGGTATTATGGTCTAAACTCCTCATGTGTTTCTCCCTTGTAGAAACGCCTGTGCCGAGCAGTGGGACGCATATAAGCTAGTGATAATGATGATGATTGTCATAGTAATCTCACCGTGAGTTGTCCCGCGACGCCAAAGTCCGCGAGCTTGGCGTGCCCCTCCGTGTTAAGCAATATGTTGCCTGCTTTAATGTCCCTATGGATCTTCCGCCGCCGGTGCAGGTACTCTAGGCCCTTGAGCGTGTCGCACAGTATCGTCGCTATCTCATCCTCCGACAGGGTCTTCTTCCGTAACCTCATTATGTCTGATACTGAGCCCGCACCACAATATTCCATTACAATCTGCAACAAACACTCCAATCTGTTAAATTAGTTAGGAGAGGTCCCCTCGAATTTTTATCGCCAGGCTGGGAATGTACCTCTAACTTACAAAAGATGGTAGGGCTAAGCCCTTTATTTCTTTGGAATTTTGAGTACCCGACTTGGCAAGAAGCGCACAGAAGATGGCTATTAAATTTCTGTACTTTTTAGTGGTGTCTTCCTACTAAGACAGAGTTCATTAAGAAAGTATTTTTATAATCTTGATAGAAAAAGGTTCCTCTTGATTCCTACAGGGCGTTTATAGCGGGAGCAGTAGTGCTCATGGTGTAAAAGCCTCTAAAGGCAACGGCAACCACTTATAATTACGCTGGCCACTTTTACTATACGATAGCAAGCAAGGATGAGATTCCGGCAGTAGGTAGTTACTGAAACCCTTAGACGCTTCCTGATAACCCTTGCTGTCATTAAGAATGCTCCATCGAGTCAGGAAGAAACCTAAAAAGACTGTTGGGCTGCGTACGTTACTAGACAAATTGTGAAGACTTGACAGACTGATTAAAAGACGTAAGTTTTTATAGTACTTGAGTCTAATCTGAGCTGGTGTTTAGTGCCGATTTGGTTGACTGTGTTTACCTTGAAGTATGTGTTTTAAAATATCCAGTCTACTAAAGAATAAAAAAATATGTAGAAAAAAACAGTATACGTGATCTTTAGGCAGCTAAAATGATTGCAGAATCATATAGGAGGAGAAGGTATACTATTTTCGAGGATGAATGAAAAGTACTCACCCATAGGTCTGTGTTCTTGAAGTAGCTACCATAGTACTTGACGACGTAGGGGCTGTCGCACTGCTGCATGATGGAGATCTCCTTAATGATCTCCTGGAGGTCGGTGTCCACCGGCACCTGCTTGATCGCGAGCACCTGCCCGCTCTCTTTGTGTAACGCCTGGAAACGAAATAAATTCAGTTTGTATGAAAAGCCGTGCTTTAACGCTCTTAAACATAGCCAAAACCAAAATTCAACTGGACAAAACATGTCGCGGGGTGAGAACCGAACCCACGACCTTTCAACATACGGATGCCAGCTCTCACTAATGAGCTACCGAGGACACTGCTATTAGGATATAGTCCTCACAGTGCCGAAATATATGTTTAATTTTGAGCTTTAGTCAATTGCCACTTTATTATTCTAAGGGGTCATTCTAAGGGGCCACTGAACTTATTAGCTTTGTGCTTTGGGCTGCATAAAATTTAGGAATACATAGTTATTTTACCCAAAGTCATACATACTAGGTGGTAGGCCCGTATGTAGGGTCATCTGGGTACATACCACCGCCTTTCTTATTTCAGCCGTGAAACAGTTCGCTGTGTTTCGGATTGAAGGGAAAGGTAGCCAGTGTAATTACTGGGCATGGACGGCATTTCATCTTAGGCCTCAGGATGACAACGCACCTGCAATATCAAGTGATTTTTCCTTGTCATTATTGCAGGTGTCTATAGGCGGCGGTAAACGCTTACCATCAGGTGGGCCGTCAGCTTGTTTGTCATTTAGTTTTATAAAAAAAACTATTATTATCATATCGTTTTAATCTTAAATCAGTTCATCCCTGCTTTTTGTTTCTGACATAAATTCCTATATAACATTGCGTTAGTCATAAGGAATCAAATCAATCAAATTGGAGTTAACTGCATAATTGAAACGATCACTCGTCAGCTGGCGCAGTTGTTAAATCATAAGGCAGCCTTCCTCTGTCCGTCAAAACAAAGTAACAGGGGGCACGACTCGTCCATCACGCAATCCGCCTGAAAGGATGACCCACAATTCACAACGCGATAGGTGTATCCTTTATTGTATTTCGGAACAATTTGTGGAAATGTTGGAACACAGAAATAAACCTTTAGTTGCAGTTGGGAGGTTAGATGTTTCTCTTATAAAGGGCATTATTATAACAATGTTATTATTACCTGGCGCTATTCAAATCCATACGTATCCTACTGATAAGTGATAATATAAATGCGAAAGTTTGGATGTATGTTTGTTACTCAATCACACCTGAACTGCTGAGCGGACCTGGATGGAATTTGGCGTAAAGATAGATTGTAATCTGGATTAAAACATAGGACACTTTTTCTCCCACGGTTGCGTTCCCATGGGATAATGCAGATGAAGTCGCGGGCGGGCGCTAGTGTTGCAAACACGAAGGAATGACTGAAGTACTGGAATCAGATAGACGGAGTTACCTTCGTCTGTCAAAGTAACTCTGTCTGTCTTTCCACTCCAAGCAGCTGAACTGATTTAGATGAAATTTGGCATGGAAATAGATCACATACTAGGTAAAGGTTACAAAGTAAAGGCTACCTTTTGGCGCTATACTGCGCGGGCGGAGACGCGAGCGGCTACCAGTAAAATAAATGGTATTGTGAAATCTACTCCTAGTTTTCCTTTTATGTTCTGGTATTTTTTTTATCAAAAAATCACCACTCTCAAGACCTCCCGGGAAGTCCAGCTGATCTTGTGGCGTTTTTTTTTGTTTAAATTATCTGAACAATGCCGCGCTTTTTGGGTGTGACAGATGATGTGGGGAAAGACATAGGCAATTCAACATGAATAACGTGATATGGTAATAATTATAATATTGGTTCTGATAGTTTTGCGTCTAATTCGACAATTTTTTTTCAATTCAAAAAAAAATAATTAAAAAAGGTCTTTATCACAAAAGCCCACGCAAAATAAAATTTATGTTTACCTAGACTCTAGACTAAAGATTTTATTTCTAAATAGTTGAATTTGAATAATTATTATAAAATACACACAATAAAACCGTATTACACATTATCAGCCTGTTTACGTCCCACTGCTGGGCACAGGGTTTCCTGCATGGGAGAAACACTTGAGGATTTTGGGCCATAACACCATCACGCTGGCCCAATACGGATTGTTGGGAACCAACGGCTTATAACGTGACTTCCGAAGTTGAATTTCGATTGACTCATCCGGGATCGACCATGGCGTAAGTTGCATTGTTTTCATAATCGAAACCACAGCGCTCATACGATTACACTCTACACTACGGAACACCTCTTAAAACCGCATAAATTAATACATATATCCTCAACAATATTATACGAATGGAAACCCTACCCCTATCCGGCAATAGAGCCAGACGCAAACGCAAAAACGGTCGAATATAGGTTCAACGATTCAATGTAAACAACCACCCCATTATGAGTGCACCCTGACTTGTTATTAATAGCCAAATAGGGGCAAACATTACGGTCCGAGCGCGGAGCTATTACTTAATTTGCCGTTACTACATATATGTCAACTTTAATCTGTTTGTCTATTGAAACAACGACATGTGATGTCTTGGCTCATCAAGAAGGCTCTGAGCAGGCACCAGAGAAGTGTCTCTCTAATACTGCTGTCAAAATCTACTCTGATATCACCCTTACTTTTCAATTAGCAGACGATGCAGTTTTTATAAGACGAAGCACTTAGTGGTAAGCGGCTACCATGTGAGGAAAAAAGCACTTGATATTGTAGGTGCGTTGTCATCCTGAGGCCTAAGATGAAATGCCTTACATGCCCAGTTACGGGTACTCTAGTTACCTTTCCCTTCAATCCGAACCTCAGCCAACTGTTTCACGGCTGAAATAGGAAAGCCACATACGGGACCTACCTCTTAGTAATGGTTAATCTGTTAAGCGGCGTTATACTTCTGGAGGTCTATGACAATAGAAAAATCAATTGTGTATGGAATCTGATGCTTGACTGGTAATTGGTTTTAATTCAAAGATATATTTTGCACACCGGTGTCATAGCAACCAAATTAGTGTGTTACTGGATGATCCTCATTACCTTATAAACGCTGCCATAGGAGCCCTCGCCCAGTTTGCATATGATGTCGAACACCTCCTCGGGCTGCCGCGTCAGACTCTCTTCAGAGAGTTTTTTGAGTTCGCTGCAACAACAATATTAATTAAATTTAATTGCTTAGTAAAAACTTACTCCTTCAGTATTTGGAATGTAATTTTTTTAGTGCTCCATTTATTTTCCTAAAATTGTTTTTCCGAAAATCATCATCCCTTGCACGTTTGCAAGTGCTAAACTTCAGTAACATAATGTGAGAATATTCGAAATTTTGTTTTACTCATATTTAATTCTAAAACTTTTTGTCATAATATGGGTACTTTAATAGTTGAATCTCATAATTTTGCATGAAATAAAGTCATATGTCCTAAGTATTGTATTTTATAATGTGAATTTTATCGAATATTATAGTAAAAAAAACATATGTAACATAGAGAGCCAATGTTTTGTATACATGGGTGACTAACAACCGCACAGCCAACCTATTGGTAAGCGGTCACCGTAGCCTGTAGACGCTCGTAGCACCTTGGGCACTACTCACGCGCTGCCTACCCTGTTAAAAAACAAGAGAACGCGTTATGTGTTTCCAAACAGCCTCAAAACATAACGCTTTCTCAATAATGAGCTCTGAAAACTACCAATAAAAGGCATTGTTGATATAATTTTTGAGCTGTCAACTATTATACAACAAGTTGTAAAATCCCGGCATCCAATAACCGGAACATAAACAGAGATATGACTAATATTGATATGACACAACATTCGTAATTCATTATAGATCATTACCATTTCTCATCAATTCTATAATGTCATCATTACGTTACTCATAATAAACGACATCGTTGCGCCGATCACTATCTAAAATACGCTATCAAAAGCTGTCAACGTCGAACTTCATGTTAATTTAGCAGCAGCAACTATTTTATAGATTTACAACCAAAACGATAGTTTGTAAAATAATCTCTTCGCAAATGTAAATGTCGATAGTTGCCAAGACAATTTTACTCTACGTGTCGACAAAAAGCTGGCGACATCTAGAGAAACTTCTGTGTAGCCAATGAATGCGAGTTTACAAAAAAACGTCTGGTCTACCATTATCAGATTAAAAGTTAACGGTATTGATCCAATTAGCCAGGGCATTGATTTCAAATAAAGAAATTCTATAAAGTTCATGCTCTTACGTAGAAATACATCGATTATAATTCGATTTAATAGACATACTCGTATATACTCGTACAACAAACTACCTCCGGAATTGCGCGATAATTTAAATGATAAAAACATTAAACTAAAGCTGAAAACTTACTTCATAGATAGTTTAAAAAATTATTAGATTTGATAATCAATAATTATTAGGTATTAATCTTTATTTCAAGTAATAATGCGTCTACTCATTCCTTTTACATTGACCGTGTACCTTTTTAACATTTTTAATTTTAATTTTATTTTTTATTTATATTGAATTATTCGAGCTGATTTATGTTATTCTGTCAGCAACTGTTAACTCAAGTCGCACCATTACAAACCTTAGTGGTTTAATAATGCGACAATGTACTAATTTGTGTTATAATTATTTGCATGTTAAATAAATAAAAAAAAAAAAAAAATGCCATCTGGAGCTTAAGAAAACTGAACGATTTTTAGAAGGGATGTTTTGTTTCTGTTCTGCTTTTAAAACATTATTTTATTGTTAAGCAAATTTGGATGGATTTGTAAGCGTGTCATTTACACTTAAACCAGGCCAAAGTCGTCTTATCAGTCATAATAAGTATATAGGATTTTAATGGTTTGTCAGTTATCGATTTATTTAATATTGCCCAACATTGTCCACACATGCACCAGTCGACCCGCCCCCATGAGTTATCAGCTTGACAAGAGCGGACGACAAAAATACAATAAACACGAGTTCATAGTGTTAACGACCCCTTATCGTAATACACACCCTGTAAATTACTTGTTTAGGTGCACTCCCAAATTCGAGTTCAGGGCCATCGGAAATAATAACGAAACGTCCAGTTGATATGCTGAATGCATCAAGCTAAAATGTGATGTTAATGCTTCAGCTAATCACTTAGATGATATAGTTAAAAATAGTAAGAATAGCACGAAGGCAATGATACTGGGAACAGAACGGAAAGTAGTATATCCCACGTAATTCAACAAAACGTATAAGATTATATAGAACGTTGGCTCGGTCTCTTATTCTAAGAGTAAACTTTTACAAGTTAAAGTCACACACTTCCTACAGTTACTCTTCCTACTCAAATTTATGATTTTCGAACAGAAAAAAAGTGTGAGAATTCACTAATAGAATAAAATCTGCTAAAAAACTACCTTTGAAAGCAGTTGTTGAGTTCGCGCCAACGATACTGGTTTTCTCTAAGATTTGTAGAAAAAACTACCTACAACCTAGTCTGCCAATTGAATATTTAACTAAGCGCTATGGTTAGTATGTAGTATGATTAAAACATAATTTTTGGGGCTAACAACATTGACAATTACCGACGTAAATGCAAAAGAGGTGTAAAAATTCACATAAACAGCATAAATAATTTTATTAAAATATGTATTTTGTAAATAGTATTCAATAAAAAGTCTTACGTACAGATATTCAGAAAAACATCAAAACGAAAGCTGTATAGATATCTAATCTGTGGTAATATTCTATGAGAGTCTATGATAATATTCTCATATTAAATAAAGCGATTTGATAAATACCGAAATATTTAGGTAGGTGCGATAAACTAAAAGACTATAAATGTACATAAATTCCACTTGGTGTCAAAATCAAAATGAACAACGTGAAATCATTATGAATAAACTTTGTCCTCTTAAAGTTATTATAAAATCGCAGCATCATCAGCACAAATCCCAGAGTTTTTTGTAACTATTGCCTGCGTAGTCCTTTGATTGGAAAACACGGGGCGATAGTGAAATTGAAACAATCTAATCACCCGGAACACTGTTTGACGAAACTCTCTGGCATTTAGACAAGAGCGAATCCACTGGCAAACCACAATGCAGATGACTAATGGCGCCTAGAGCTTCAAAAACAGTTTTGTTGGCTTGGAATCCGGATGTAACGAAAAGTAACTGTACCATATTTATGGTGAGCCTTGAGGTTTAGTGTTTTAAATCATAGCTTTGAAAGGTAACTACGATTTTTTTTATATACAACTAGATGACAAACAAGCTGACGGCCCACATGATGGTAAGCGGCTACCGCCGCCTATAGACACCTGCAATAACAAGGAAAAGCACTTGATATTGCAGGTGCGTTGTCATCCTAAGGCCTAAGATGAAATGCCGTCCATGCCCAGTAATTACACTGGCTACCTTTCCCTTCAATCCGAAACACAGAGAACATCTATACTAACAATATAGATGTTATAATTTTGAAGTCCGTATGACAATCTAAAATTGATTCCCAAAGAATATTAATTTGATGCGTAACAATTCTTGAAAATATTATATCTATACATTGGTCATAAGATATACCGTAGGAAGTAGAGCGCAAACTATCTGGAACATGATACGGCATCAGTAACACATCACCACCTCACCTACTAATATTTACCTACCATATTAACTTACATGGTGAAAGAAACACGAACTATTTGCAAAAGGAGTGACCTTTCCAAAAAGTTTATTTATTTAACAAGTGAGTGAGAGATACATCAGAAAGTAATAACGACAGATTATATCGAAAACTTTAGATTGAATCATACAATTTACAGGAACTCGAAACATAAACATTAGTACAAGCATTCAATATTTTATTTAGTGGAATAACGTATGTTTGGCAAATGATAAATAACAGTACCTAATCAAACGTTATGTATGCAATTCATGTGAGATGAGAGGTGGCCTCTTCAATATTTAAATTTAGAGCCACCGCACATATACAATTTGGCCATGCGATTTAGTTGGCCATCAAGTTGGCCAACTAAATCGCAGAATGTCTAATAGGCATAGAATCTTATGATAGCCCGCACATTATATCAACTAAGTCGTTCAACTAAATAATAGGTTAACTATCGGCCGATAGCCCGCACACTATAACAACTTAGTTGGTCAGTCGCACGGTAAGATGCAGTGTGACCGACCCGTGCGCGTGATTTCCCCACGCTTGGATTTTTGCCGACGGGCACGCAGCCGCCGCAGCCAGTCGATCCAGAGATCAGACATTCTCTTCTTGTAACAAATGAAAAAAATAGAACTGCTGATCGACGAAGTCCAAAAAAGGCAAGCCCTTAAAAAACTTATCTGGGTAACATCTCAGTTTAGAATGTAAGGTATGATGTTTCCCACGCTCTAATCTGTCACTTAATATCGGATGCACACTAAATGTTTTGTTCTGTTTTCGTCTTCTTTTTATTAAGTTAAGAAGTGCGTTGTTTTTCCGCATTTTATCGCAGACTTCACCGCGCTAGCAACACTGTCCACCAACTAAGTCGACGAAGTGTGCGGCCTATGAAAGCACGCAATTTAGTTGTTCGATAGTTGGCCAACTTGAAATTGTATATGTGCGATGTCTCTTAAACTTCTTGGAGGATGAAGGCGGAGATTAATAACGCTTAACACTATTGTTGTATTTTTATTTTGTCATATTCCATCAACGATTATTACACCAATTAGTAGCTGTCCTTAGCATGAACTGGAAGATTAAAATTATACTAATGGAACATAGGGTGATTTATTGAAGGTTATTTTAGACCAACTTATGGTTCTAAAAGTAGATAATGGTGAAGTTTATGATGTGTTGCCGACAGTTTTAATGGCGTAGTATTAAATAAGGAATATCCAAACGGACTCTCGGAGTTGAACTGAAGAAAGTTTCCCCAAAACTATTGGATTACGATGTAAAATTGGCCACAAACTAAAGTAAATATGTTACTAACGGGTTGCAATATTTCTACTATTTATATGGAAGTTAGATTTCTATACGAAATTATCAAAATATTTTTAAAATAATACCTAGCTAATATTTATATTTGCAAATGCAACAAAAAGTGGCTAATACTAGAAAGAAGAATTTCACACGATAACTTGCTTGTAGTTTAATACAATGCTAGCCTAAGCTTACGAGTAGATATAAAGTAAGAAAAACAAATGATACCCCGAACATATTATTATTAACCCCCGACGAAAAAAGAGGGGTGTTATAGGTTTGACGTGCCTGTCTGTGTATCTGTGTGTCTGTCTGTGGCATCGTAGCGCCTAAACGAATGGACTGATTTTGATTCCGTTTTTTGTTTTGTTTGAAAGCTGATGTGACTACGATGGTTATTACTTAGCTATAATTTATGAAGAACAGTTCAGGCGTTTGATGACTAACAGATCATTTTCTACATTATTATAGAGTTTTACTAACTTTTACAGATCCGAATGATTTGAAATTTGGTGTACTGTCACTTCGGTGACATTCCCATGACATACTATCCTTGAGCTGATCCTATACCATCAAAAAGTCTGCGAAATGCTTAATTCTTCAGAAACTTACAGCAGATATAGCGTGTTTGGGCTCTTATGAATAGTCTCAATGAGACGGTGTTAGATACATGATTAATAACACCGGGGGTTACTTAAAATTTTTAATTTTGTATTTATTATCTCATAATAAAAGACGATGAATGAATGACCACACGAGAAATTCTCGTGTGAAATGCGTAAATTTCACGCGAGAATTTCTCGTGTGGTCAACGTGCGGTAAACCTCCTTGAAACTATTATGTTTTGTATTAATTATTTTAGTTTGTAAGCTCAGTCTGAAAGTCTTAAAATTTTCTCAATTTTAAATTGACTTCAGCAATTTTAATTTCTATTCACAAAAAACTATTATTTATTAATATATTGGTATTTGTATACAATTGCATTAATAGTAGCGACACTAAACGTTAATCCGTCATTAGATATAAAAAAGAAAAAATATTGAACTTAGCAACAATGTAATAATAGCAGTAATTAGTGAAATATTTCGTATTCAAGACGAAAGCGATTGTTCAGATATTGCTATTTTTTTTTTATTAATGAGACTCACACAAACCTCATAACTTTTATAAGTTATCATATAGGAACAATAAGACACACCTATTATCAATTAGATACTAATGAAGGTATTAATAACTATTGAAAGCAATTTATTTATAAACTTTCTTACATTGCACAACGATACTATGACTAATTATGAAGAAATGCACCAAAAAGCATTCGCTCGGATCTCATTTGCTAACCACATGTGTCTTGTTATTATTACAATGTACGATCATAGTTCACGGCTTGCTCTTAAAATGTCATCAACCAGTGCAATATAAAATATTTACGTCCTTTGTTCCATTGTCAACAGATTGAACAATAACAGGCAAATGAGAAGCTGATGAACATTTAGTAGTTACGGAATCATACCCGAATGTTACAAGGAAAATTGTTACAGTTAAAAACTTGCACTAATGACTATGAATTATGAAAATAGTAAACGGAAATCAGGAGGAATTATTGAATAAGGAAAAGTTTATGTTTTAATAAATAGTACTATGTCCATTAGGGCCACGAGATCCTCCAGGACACTAGTTTCTATGTCTTTAAACGAATGGTCTTACCATTATAGCACGTGGTTATAACACGATCTGATTTAGCATTCTTTATTCAATATTCAATTTATTACGGTAACATTAGTTTATCTTTTGGTTAGGTGTTAGTTCAATAGCTGAATTCAACAAAATGCAAAATCCCTGTTGCAAATTCTACATATAACACTAAATTACACAATTTTTGTTTATGTTAAATTTTCCTTTCAATAATCAATATAATAAAAAGATAAAGCGATCCTAGTGCATACCCCAGGGGACGCTCCTCGTTGGCAGTCATCCTTTCAGCACGACGTTTCTTGCAGGTGTTGCAGTTGAGGGTGGGCGCTCCCCCCTCCCAAACTCCGCTTTTCCAGAATACCAAGCGACCTTCACTATCCATGAGGGTCAAACATTGTCACCACGAAACACAACATGAACTATTAAAATATTAAAACTGTAATCAACAAGTATCCTAGCACTGAGCACGTGGAGATTCACTTCAAGCGTAGATAGTAAAGAGAGTAACAGCTTTCTCACTGTCTATAAACAAACACAGCCAAATGTTACTCATAAAAACAGAAACGAACGCCGCAAAAACCAGGTTACCGAGCGGTAAAAATTATCTCCTTAAAATGATCGATTTATCAAATGCACTCCCGAAAACTTTTTCTATAATTGGTGAGAAGATCAACAAAGTAACGCCACATTTATGTAACCAAGTCTCCGAAAGTCATTTAAAAATGAATAACAAAAATTGCATCCCGAAATAGCCACTCGTATCCTCTGAGTTATTATAACCGGTTCGGACGATGACGGCGCGTCCGTCCCACTCTGTGACTCTCACAACACTGTCTTTGATCTCTTGAAGTTTCCAAGTTCAGCGGTAATTCTAGGACATAGACTAGCTGGATATAAATATGGGTACAAATCAACGGGACTTATTGTTCGTAAACACGTTGAAACAGTAACAAACATTGCAGGAAATATAATTTTTCCTTAACTATTAAATTTCATTAATTTGCTTAAGTTCTTTTTCATAACATTCCGATCTAACATGTACCGATTTGTTAGGGTGACGAACTGACGTGATGGTTGTACCATAAACACGCTGAGACATAAATCACATCGCAACATTAAGTTTTTTACGTGACGTCTTCGTGCTCAGAGAAGGCAGCACGGTGGCCTGCTCTAGATAAATAAAACCGCGTGTTGGTCTATCTATAAATAAAACGCAGATCTAGCTCATTACATCGGCACTGAGACCTTTTTAGCTGTAAACATTTGATGATTTCAGTTACATCTAGCAATTAAGGCAGGAAACTAGATAGCAATAGATTTTGTACTGCAAACTATTTACATAAACAAAGTCGATAAATGGAGAGAATTCTTTTGCCTTGTACGGGACTGTCCTCGATCATTAAGAAACATCATTGGCGAGTGTTTCTATCGTCCGTTCCGCATATTCGAATCTACATTTCCTGGGATGTCAACCCGCATGCCGCTTGTGTTTGGCACACATCGATTTCCGTTCTTATATTTTTGCGTGGGCCATCTTCAGTACAATGAACTGAAGACACACTGTCTGCCGACATCCATCCCCCGCAGTATTTACCCATATGTGCAGGAACAATGTTCCGCAAATAAGCTCCCTGTTGCATTCCAAATATTTCGAATACTCAGGCGAGTGTGGAATCGCAAAGAGAACAAAGCTGTCATAATATGCGCGATGTAAAGGAGACATCATGCAAAATATGACATTTAAGTCAGTCAACTTACGGGGCTTTGCGTTTGCACGTTTACAAATTCACGAATACTTTTATTTCTAGGATATAAATATAATTATATATTAGACAAATCAACAAGGTCACCCCCAGGACTGGTGAATTATAGTCGAATATACCAATTATTATGATAATAGCACGATATCTCAACTACGCGTGGCGTGGATTTTTCAATAGTTGTGATGATTCATTTCCTATACGTTCCTCATTTTCTCAATTTACTCCATAATCAAAAACTGTTATAAATTTTGAATAAATGTTTTGGTAAGGTGTAAAGGAAATATCTTGCAAAATATGCAAGCAAGTTAGTCGAGACAGGTCAGCCAAGATCGACGACCTAGAAACGAACCAACGGCGGCGCCTCGTGATCCAGCTTTTCGATTGCCACTACGCGTACTATTTGCACATTCAGTTTCAGCTTTAGCCTGTTGTATCAATTGGCCTACGGTTTATGAAGATACATCTCATCAAATGTGAGCCTGAGTTTTTAAAATTACTTTTTTTACTTTCTTTGTAATTCTTTGGAACAGTTTCGAGAAATGTTACGATGATGTGATGTTCTTTTACTCATTGGATATAAAGTTGTTTTGATATTAGTTTAAAGAATATCACACATCCACGTGGCTACGCCGCCAGAGGAAAAATGCAGTAAGTAGACATCTAATATGAAGAAACGAAAAATTCCATTTGATTTTGAAAACAAATAGATCTGCTTCACAAATTTTGTAAAGTTATCTGCAACTAAAGATAAAATTGAACTAGCGCATGATGAATAGGTTTGAATTTGAAATAGAACCACCATTAAAACTCGTAAAGTAATTTTCTTTCAAATATATAAAAAAAAGTCTAATACTCAAACTCAACTGAAACGTCAAACGCCAAATTTTTCTTAAAAAAATTATAACTCTTTCGTTTGTGCAACCAATTGTCTCGCACGACTTTTTAGCATAGTTTATGATCAGTAAAAACGTTTTCAAACCAAAAGAATGACCCTTAAAAATTCAAGCCTCCATGTCTATGAAACGCGATTTTCAGCCCACAGAGCGTCACCTAGATTTTAAGGAGGGCTCAATGTGGCTCAAATTGATATTTAGCACCCGACGAAAAAAGAGACGTGATATAAGTTTGACGTGTCTATCTGTGTATCTATCTGTCTGTGGCATCGTAACTCCTAAGCGAAGGGATCGATTTTGCTTCGGTTTTTTTGTTTAAAGCTGACGTGATTGAGATGATTCCTAGCTATTATTTATGAATATCTGTTTAGGCGTTTGATACGAGTAACTATCAGCTTATTTCATAATTCACAAAAAAAGGGTCTCAGTAACTTCCACAGATCTGATTGATTAGAAATTTAGTGTACTGTTACTTCGGTGGCATTTCCATGAAATGCTAACTATGCTTTTTTTTTCTTTTTTTTTTTTTTTGCTCTGGCAACATTAGCAGCCAGATGTCTAGAAAACAGCTGCTAATAAAATATGTGAAAATAAATAATAATTACGGTTTTTAACAAGCATTGAAGTGATTAAACAGTGGTGAATTATACAAATACAGTGCTGTATTATTAGTGAATCGATATTCAGTGTAAATATCGAGAAATAAAGATTATTATTTTCGACATAGCCGGTCGGTTGTCAGACTGACTATCTTGGATTCTGCTTCTACGACTTGGACTTAAAACCGGGGGAGTATTATTTGTCACCTATTTTCTCATTACAAAACATTTAATCACCATTTTTCATGGTTTTCTTTGATATCATAAAGTTTGAATTTCATAGTGACGGTTGCAAAATTGTAACTGTCATAATTAAATTTTGTTTGATTTAATCGTTGCAACGCAATTGTTTTACTCACATTTTGAAAACAGAGCACAACATTTTATTTATGTTAGTTTAGTAGTCCAATTCATTACATTTACAAACATTCCTAATCTATTTTGCTATCTGAAGTGCAGTGCAAATCATTAAAGTACATATACATTGACTACCTACTTAATCCCCTGACCATAACCTTTGTACAATCAACAAGTCATAGTATATATAATTGCTCTTGCCAATCGTTGATAAATGGTTAGTCTTATTAGTATAATATCTCATACTTTCATTAAATTATTTTCAGTGCACCAGTGGGAAGCAACAGACTAACCAATCTACCACTTATAAGCCATACCAGTACAAATATACACTGTCATAGAAGTATCTGTTAAGGTTGCTGCCGGTGTGTTGTATTCTGGTATCAACAACTAGAAAAAAAAAGCTGAAACTTTTAACTGGGGAGTATTGTTTCTATTGTTTTTAATTCACAATAACAACAAGAAATATATCAGTCCACTTTCACTGCTTCAACTCTAAGTTTTTAACTTTATTTTAAGTTTTCTAAAATACCCACTTCTCAAATTTGATAGATTAGATTGCTATTATACATACTTAAATATAAATAGGTATCACAACTCCATGTAAGTTGACAAGTAAAGTTTGTTTGGTACAATATAAAATATATATTTATATTTAGTGTTATTTAGTCTGTTCAGTAATATTCAATAGTATTTGTAATTTTAGGTATTTTTTGAGATTTTAATAAGTTCTTATTTTAATTTAATCTTTTATTAATTTCTAGCTTCAGTTGTGCCAACTAACATTAAAATGCTGACCCGCAAAGCAACTGCTAAGGACACCGAGATGAAGCTGAAGCAGGTGCTGTTGGATCTCAAAAGGGCTCAGGAGCTCAATGACAAGCTGCTGCAGGAACGAGAAGACAGCGAGCAAGAGATACAAGCAATTATAAGAAAAAACTCGGAACTTAAGAGTGAACTGGCCGAGCTTCACATAAAATATTCAGAAATTGCTGATCAATGTGTCCACTTGCAGGATAAAATAAGTTCTTTTAAAGAATGCAATGACACTCACGAGCGGGCACTGAGTCGCATCAATGACCTAGAAGTAAGTTTATCAGAGGCGCACAAGACTGTGCTAATATTAGAAAATAATAGCAAGGTTTCAGAAAGTGATGCTTCCCAGAGTCTGTTTAGTGAGTTAGTCAATTGTGATTCGGGTCTACTCAGTGATAACACAGTTAATGTAAACTCACTGTGCAAGGAACTGGCGTCTACACAACATTTGTCAATGAGTAACAATAAATTTAAAAAATATTTTCGTATTAATAAATTCATAAAAAAAACTAATAGATTAATTAAAAGGCAAAATCACTTCAAGAAGCATTTATTATTGAGAAAAGAACGTATATTACTGATAAATAAATTAAAGTCATTTAGTAATAAAGTTCAACAAAATCATTCCTCACACGATTGCACAACCAAATTATTAGAAAATAGATTAATGCATTTGGAGCATTCACTAAAGGACATGTTTAATGATCAACTTAACATGTATAAAAATATGATTGAATATCAAATCTCTGCAAGGCATGATATGATTGACTTGTGTAACTACAGTACAGAGAGATATGCTTCTTTAACAAATAAACATTGCTCATGTTCTAGTAACAATAACAGTAATCATAGTAGAATATTAACAAACAATGAACCAGTTCCTTTGCAGCCAATTCAAAGTGAATTTTTGCCTGTGCCGCCAGTATTAGAATGCTCAAACACTATAAAAACTAAGATGACACAAAGTACAGAGTACACTTATATTTTTTCTGATAAATTAGGACAAGGGCTAGGGCACTTACTTTTAGATCAAACAGATCAAATTGTGTTTAATAATTGTTCCCCTGGGCTCCACTTTGAAAATATTATAAATAATGTTACTACGTGTGAAAATTTAAAAAGTGATAGCAACTTAATTATTCTGTGTGGTGATAGTTCAGGAGTTAGGAAAAATCACATAACAAGGTGTATAACCAAGCTATTAGAATTAAATAGCAAAAAAAATTGTAAAATTACTCTCTGTGCATTTCCGTATGCTACAAATATGGATTTTAATTATAACAAACAAATTCATTATTTGAATGAACATATGTACAATTTGACGTGTCGTCATAGTGACGCGCTTTTATTTTTTGATTGTAACAAATTTGTTACTAACTTTACACTGACCAGAGATACATTGTATCTGTCACCTAGATTTAAAAGACAAATTGCTACATTGTTAGCATATAATATAAGGAACAAGGTTATGAATACCATAACTAAGAAAAATAAAAACAATACCATATTTTCTAATGAATTGGTCTCACCTAATATTAATTCATTATCTTTAAACTGAACCATAAGACAAAAGCTAAGCCTATGTTATTAAATATTGTGTACCAAAATTTACAAGGATTAGCTGGCAAAGAACTAGAACTTGAATTGTTTACAAAAAGTCAAGATATTCATGTGGTATGTTTAACTGAACACTGGCTAAAAGTTTTTGAATCGGTGTCTATTGACAATTTTCAGTTGTCAAGCAATTTTGTAAGGAAATCTGCAATTCATGGTGGCTCTTTAATACTTGTTAACAATAAAATGAAATGTAAAGAACGTAAAGATATCGTAGGTCTTTCAGTCGAGCGTATAATTGAATTGTCTTGTGTGGAATTAGAGAGTTATGTTATAGTATGTGTGTACAGACCACCTTCTGGAAATTATAACACATTTGAGTCCATAATGGAAGATGTACTCAAAAAAATAAGTAATAAAAGGAAACATATTATTATCTGTGGCGATTTTAACGTTAATTTGTTAGAGAGCACACCATCATGTACTCGTTTACTTTCCGTTTTTAAATCCTTTGACTTAGTTAATCAATTTCTAGAACCTACTAGAATCACTTCCCACTCGGCCACCTGTCTTGATAATATTTTTTCAAATAAAGACCCTGTTTCAAAGTCTGTTATTACCAATCTTACGTCTGATCATTGTGGTTTGCTGATTGCTTTTGTTGATAACTTATTGATTGAACCAAAATATTTAACATATAGACCTATTACGAAGAGTCGTGAAGACATTTTTATGAATAAATTGGCTATAAAGGTAGCCACACTGCCACTCACACACTCCAGCCCGGACGATCAATATACTTATTTGTTTCATGTAATAAAAAATGAGTTCGAAAATACCTTCACAAAAAAGACAGTTAAATCTTCAAATAATAAAATGAAATTTGGTGACTGGGCTACAAAAGGTATATATAAAAGTAGAAATAAGATGTATGAATTATACGCACAAAAGAAATACAATCACAATAAGGACTTTCATGAGTATGTAAAGAAATATTCCAAGACTTTCAAAAAGATATGTAACCGCGCCAAAGCGATACACATCCGAGACAAAATTGAAAAATCTAATAACAAAACAAAAACTACATGGAATATAATAAACCGTGAAACTGGTAAAGTCAAGTCACAAAACACCACGTTCACAATAAATGTAGATAATCAAATTATTAATTCTGACCACGAAATAGCTAGCATATTTGAAGATTACTTTTCAAAAATACCTTCGATTACAACATCTCATTTAGATTCTTCTTCTCTTGAAGCAAGTTCCATCCTGAGGCATTGTGTGCCCGAGTGTAGCGAGACTTTCCAATTTACCCATGTTGTTCCTCAAAAAATCATTAAAATTTTTAAATCCCTAAAATTGAAAAATACAGGGGATTTATGGGATGTATCTGTAAAAATAGTTAAGAATATCATTGATATTATTGCCCCTTATCTCGCGCAAATTTTTAATAACTGTATAGATGAAAGTATTTTTCCTAATTTAATGAAATACAGTAAGATTATTCCGCTATTTAAATCAGGTGATAGAGAGGATCCTAGTAATTTTCGTCCAATTTCTATTTTACCAGCACTTAGTAAAATATTTGAAAAAATTATTTTGGAACAATTGATTAAGCATTTTAATTTATATAATCTTTTCCATAGTGCGCAATATGGATTTACAAAGGGTCGTTCTACTACTGATGCTGGTGTAGCGCTGTTAAGGCACATATTTGATGCATGGGAGAGTTCACAAAATGCTATTGGTATATTCTGTGACTTATCAAAGGCATTTGACTGCGTTGACCATCAGACGCTAATTTTAAAATTACAACACTATGGGGTTACAAATTCAGCTCTGAAGTTAATCACATCTTACTTAAGTTCTAGAACTCAAATAGTTGACATCAATGGAACAAAATCTTCAGGGTCTTATGTCAAAATGGGAGTTCCACAGGGTTCAATTCTAGGGTCTTTTTTATTTTTAATATACGTAAACGACTTGCCTTTCTTTGCTAAGGAATTTTGTGAGATTGTGTTGTTTGCAGATGATACTTCTTTAATTTTTAAATGTGATAGAAATAAAGTTAACTTTGACGACGTAAACAATGCGCTATCTCAAGTAATGAATTGGTTTACTGTGAACAATTTACAACTGAATGCAAAGAAAACTAAATGTATTAAATTTATTTTACCTAATGTTAGGGAAGTGGATACAAACATTAAATTAAATAATCAGTCGCTAAATTTAATTCAATCCACCACGTTTTTAGGCATTACAATCGATGCGAAACTCCAGTGGAACCCTCACATCACAACACTTTGTAGTAGACTTAGCTCCGCGGCTTATGCTATTAGAAAAATAAGGCAATATACTGATATTGCCACGGCGCGCTTGGTTTACTTTAGTTACTTCCATAGTATTATGTCGTATGGTATTCTTCTGTGGGGTAAAGCAGCAGACATTGAAACAGTATTTATCTTGCAAAAACGTGCAATTAGAGCAATCTACTGCCTTGCTGCTCGAACATCTCTTAGAGACTTATTTAAAGAAATAGATATACTAACAGTGGCTTCTCAATATATTTATGCTTGCATAATTTTTGTACGTCAAAATTTAAATTCCTACTTAAGACACAGCGATGTACATGCATTAAATACAAGAAATAAAAATAAGTTGATCTTACCGTCTCTAAGACTGCATAAAGTTTTTAATACTTTTATGGGTCAAAGCATACTTTACTATAACAAGATTCCTAATAACGTACTAGACTTGCCATTTGACAAATTTAAAATTCACATTAAGAAAATTCTAATGTCCAAAGGTTACTATACTATTAACGATTATATAAATGACAAAAATGCTTGGTTGTAACTTATAATGTCATATAGTTATTTCCACCAATAGCATTTCATTGATTTTGTGGTTGCTGGAAGATGTCATGCTCTCTATAAGTTTCTGCGGTGGTGGCGTCGTGTGCCGGGTCGCTCCGTTCCCTATGATATGGTTGAGCGGAGCGATGGCTGGCACATGCGTCATACTTGTGAACAGGTGCCACTAGTGGAAATGGTCATCTCTAAGCTTCCTTGATTTTGTAATAATTTACCTACATATCCATCAATAGTATCATTTTTGAGGGATTTTTGAGGTATATGGCATTATAGGATATTATATATAAAACAATACAATTATTATTGTAATGACGTGCTCAGACAAGTGTTTAAAATTAATGAAAGATGTTTAGCTTTATTAGGTCTTTGTATATTAATTGTTGACCTTTGTGTATTGTGTAATACCTATATTGTGAAGGTGCATTGTCGGACAGCCTTTAAATACAGTAAATATTCTTATCATTAGGTACTTATTGGTACTTTAATATACCTTTTTTATACTCTGTGCGACACTGCGCTGCTAAATACTATTACTGTGTAATTAAACATTGTAACTTAATGATTGAAAAGAGTGACTACACGAGTTTGTTGCCGGAATCTTCTCGGTAGTTCAACTTTTGGAACCGGTGTAAATTCAGACAGACTGACAGACAGACGGACCGACAGACAGACCGATAGACAGACTGACATAACATTCTTAGCTTACGTAGATGCAGATAAGACAGAGAGACAAACATTATGAAATTGTTAGTTAGTTAATATTATTTTTATGTGATAGACTTAAGGGTTTTTTTGTTGACGATTCAAAAGTGCTTCTTGGGGGCCTAATTGAATAAAGATATTTTCATTTTCATTTTAACCTTAAGCTGATCCTGTACCATCAAGTGGTCTGCGGGATGCTCAATTCTTCAGAAACTTACAGCAGATATAGGGTGTTTGCGCTCATAAGAATAATCTCAATGAAATGGGATTAGATATATAATAAGGCCGGGGTTTACTAAAAACACGGGGGTAACAATCTGACGAAAAGCGATTACCGTTGCCTATTTACCTATCCTAATAAGACTGGTTGCGTAGGCGGCCTCCAGCCGCGGCGGAGCTAGATTTGGAGTTAGAGAAATGGTCCAGCCATCATCAGTTTCTTCGGGTTGCTTATTTTTAATATGGGAATTAGCTCACATGTTCAGCGATTTTGATGCCGACACAACCAAAACGTTCAATTATGATCTTTACATTATGATTATAAAGAATTAGTCGCACTTGGAGGGTGCTTGTATCGGCGAAAGAATCTAATTCTAGCTTATTATGAAGGGTCAAACTTTATTGAAGCAGGTGAAATGCAGTATGATTAGCTGTTTTACGATGATAAGTAGGCGTTTTTCACCGTCTTGGGATGGCTACTGAAAGCAGACGTTTTACGTGTCTTTCAAGAAGTTCGAACTATATCAAGATTATGCTGAACAAGTAAGGTAGGTACGCCAAGGTCTGAATGTAAAAAACACCAAACTTATTTGTACCATATTTTCAGGGAAGAATGTATATATTTGAAATTGTTGAGATGCTATGATCAATATTCAGATCATTCAGGTATGTATTGCAGTGCTTAAGTCAACAATGGGCTGCGATGTACGACCACCTCAATGACGAGGCATCCTCTGACTCACGTCACGTATTCATCGCCCTTCTAGGCTACGGTAACAATAAACAAGGCAACCATAAACAAATCGATTTCCTATACGCCCTGCCGACTGCGTGATCGACGCATAGTAAGATTTTGCTCGAGATCTCTGTTATTAGATACGCGTAACATCTAATGATATATAATTAAAACATTACGTTAAAAACATCAATTTTACATGATGCATGATTCAGAAACAACAAAGAAATCCAGAGTGAAATCATCATCACCAGCCTATATCCGTCCGACTGATGGGCACAGGCCTTCCTACATGGGAGAAACACATGAGGAGTTTGGACCATAACGCCACCACGCTGGTCCAATGCGGGTTAGTTGGTTAAAGCGGTTGCAGTAACAACCGTGACCAAAGGCAAAAGGGTAACGTGCCTTCCGAAGAGATGAAAATGAGCTGATTGTCATCAAGCGCCTCAACTGATCTTCATAAATTATAGCTAAGAACCATCCTAATCATGCCAGCTTTCAAACAAACAAAGAATCAAAATCGGTTCATTCGTTTAGGAGCTACGATTCCACATGCAGACACACAGATACAAAGTCAGACACGTCAAACTTATAATACACCTCTTTTTTCGTCGGGGGTAAAAAACTAATATCTTTTGGCGAATAATTACATAATTCCTAGCGTTACTGATGAAATGTTTTGGTGCAAAATCACACGGCACGATTATACAGCCCCACGAAGTGGACAAAAGTCCAACTTTTAAAATATTTCCAGGATGACGTCAGCTATTAAAACGATTATACAGATTCACATCAACCTGCCCGCCTGGGCGCTATAATCATTAGGAACAAAGCCTTTATACGTGCTTAGTCTCATTTGCAAAAAAAGCAAAACAATAGGATTCAGAATAAACTTTGCAAAGCGTGATTTGAAACAAATTGTGGTGGGCTTCCGGGATTATTATGGCCAATATAATTTACACTATACAGACACGTTAACTATTGCTGATTTATTTATTTATCCTTTTAAGATAGCTTAATTTTGTATTGATTTAAACCAATGAAAAGCTGCCAAAAATAAAATCATATACATTGTATCAACGTAATACATTGTATCATTTTTGAAATGAACCAGCCCTTATTATTTTTTTCAGATAATAAGTTGACCGGCCTCGACCCGACTAAACTGCGGTGAAGCTTGACTCACTGTGAAAAAATGCCACCACATGCCTACCTATAGGTAAAACTTGGAATTCATAATTATTGTTGCAAAAACAGGTTCCAATATCGATACAGAAGAAAGTGCCAAAGTACGAACTGCAAGTATTTTGCATGCAAATGAATGTTTCCTTATAGAAATACGAAAGTGATGCATTTTATATGTTCCCATCTAAATTATACAATCATACATGTATTCCGAAAAATTATACAGTATTATAGTATTGTCTTATATTTTCGCGAGCACTACACATCTGAAATAAAACTAATTTACCGGATTTAAGTCGCGTTTAATTAAACGTGTATAATAATAATGTACCATCTCGTTAGATGCCCTGACACTGTCCGGCAAACTATGAATCGGACCGCTCATTATATAACACAAAGAGACGGTGGTTAACTTATAAACTTATTAAAGATAATTGACATCTTCAATCTTATCGTCGAAACGTCGGGTGTATAATAATAATAATGTAACATCTAATTAAACGCAAGTTAAATCCGGTAATGTGGTATTATTTCAAATATACAGTATAATGATTCTCGCTAAATTCAGTCTCTAGCTTCGGTGTGCGTCTTGACATAGACCTTCTCCAGTTTCTTCCAATACACCCAATCTCTAGCCACTCTTGTCCAATATGGTCTGGCAGCAAGCTTGAGGTCATCGTACCACTATTTCAAAGGTCGACCCCTCCTTCTTTTGCCGCCTCTAGGATGCTAGTGAATTTGCTTTTGGCTACAATTTTCTATTTAACACTGTTAATCCAAAACGTTTTGGTCGACACTTGATGTTTGAAGTCAAAATTTTCTAGACGGTCTTGACAGCGTTTAATTTTAGTTGTTAATACTGTTGGTTCGTTGGATGACCACTTGCGTAGGTTAAATCTTCCCAGCTTAAGAAGTTCAATGAGGTCACATTGTAATTGTTTGGTAGATGAGATGCTGTAGCTCCCGGTTCCATCTCATCCATGTAGAACTATTCCTTTACTGCTTTAGCTGTTTCCGGGAATCGGATTTTACTCATCACTCGCTAGTTGTTTTAGCGTTTGCATTGCCAAAAATGACGCAGCTTTTGTGTATTGGTATTCTTGTAGTCATTGGTATTCTTTTAAGGGTTAATTTAGTGATGCATGACATACAATTTCTTGACACCTTTTATAATTTTCATAAATAATAATTTGCTTGAACATTATTTCTACGTCGGCAGTTAGGGTGTACTTATATCCGGCTCGTAGGACCATAAAGATGTATGGTCTTGACCGTACACCTTTAAATTGCCAGTTGATTGATAGTAGAAATAAATTACAAACTTATTTTTACTATCAATTAACTAACTAATAATTGCTTGCAAACATTGATTGTTTGTTTACATGCTATTTGTTTTTTTTAACAACTAGATGACAAACAAGCTGACGGCCCACCTGGTGGTAAGCGGTAACCGCCGCCTTTAGACACCTGCAATAACAAGGAAAAGCACTTGATATTGCAGGTGCGTTGTCATCCTGAGGCCTAAGATGAAATGCCGTCCATGTCCAGTAATTACATGGTAAAATGCTATAATGCTAATACTGATGAGTAGGTACACAACTATACCTGCAACGCGATGCAAGACTTAATGTGAGTTGGCTTAAAATAATAATTAATGAAAAATGCTGAAAAGCAGTTTATGCGGCAAAACCTCCTATATGACTGGACTACTTACCTTACCAACCCCTGGCACTCACTCAGACACTAGAATACCTGGTGATTACTATTTACTTCACAAATTAAAGATCAAAACCAGTGAAAACTATGTACACATAATAATAATTAATGCATGTATTTTACCCTCTTCATAAAACAGTCTAGGTTTATAAATTGATCTGGTTTCTTTTGCTTATGAAAATAAAGCAGACAAAATATGTTATAACTCCAGTAAGTTTATTTAGCATTTAAGGACAATGGCCCTAATTCTCGTGAACACATGCTAAGTCTAAATTTAAGTTCAGTGCATTTCTTTCTATCAAAAGGAATACGACAAGGATGGCTGTCATATAATTTGACATTTAGATACGTGCGTTCAATTTTCGACCTTATTGAACGTGATAAAATGCAGTGTTTAGAAGGCACCTCCGTACATGCCGTCTAAAATTGTCTATGGTTTCTATGAAATCTATCTAAATTTAAGTGACAGCTCTAAACAGATTCTTGCTATCCTTTTCCTATTACTTATTGCGAGAAAGAGATATACTGTACTTAAATTTAGAATTAAAGTGTGTTCCCAGAATTAGGCCCAATGACAACAAATCATAAATGTAAACAACAAAGGGAAGTTGTCGATAACAACTTTTACCGGTTTAGTAATTTATTTTACAATGTATTATTAAAACTCTGGTTGGCATAGAGTACCTTAGAACAGAATTTCGACGGTATCAGTCAATATTTTTAACCCCCGACAAAAAAAGAGGGATGTTATAAGTTTGTCGTGTCTGTCTGTGTATCTGTGTGTCTGTCTGTGGCATCGTAGCGCCTAAACGAATGGACCGATTTTGATTCGGTTTTTTTGTTTGAAAGCTGATGTGACTACAATGATTCTTAGCTATAATTTATGAAGATCAGTTCAGGCGTTTGATGATTTATATGTTCCCATCTAAATTATACAATCATATATGTATTCCGAAAAATTATACAGTATTATAGTATTGTCTTATATTTTCGCGAGCACTACACATCTGAAAAAAAACTAATTTACCGGATTTAAGTCCCGTTTAATTAAACGTGTATAATAATAATGTACCATGTGTATCTGTGTGTCTGTCTGTGGCATCGTAGCGCCTAAACGAATGGACCGATTTTGATTCGGTTTTTTTTGTTTGAAAGCTGATGTGACTACGAAGATTCTTAGCTATAATTTATGAAGATCAGTTCAGGCGTTTGATGACTATCAGCTCATTTTCTACATGATTATAGGGTTTTACTAACTTTTACAGATCCGATTGATTTGAAATTCGGTGTAGTCACTTCGGTGACATTCCCATGACATACTATCCTTGAGCTGATCCTATACCATCAAAAAGTCTGTAAAGTACTTAATTCTTCAGAAACTTACAGCAGATATAATGTGTTTGGGCTTTTATGAATAGTCTCAATGAGATGGTGTTAGATAGATGATTAATGACGGTGGGGGTTACTTAAAATTTTTAATTTTGTATTTTATTTGAAGTCGGTTATCATTTTTGTTTAAAAATTTTTAAACATTATTATTACAAAAATTACAAAATTGTGTCTGAGCGAACATTGTGCTAAAAATTGGTGTAGTTTTGTGAAGCAAACGTTTGTGTTGACATGCAATAGGAAGAGAATTGTAATACATATAGGTAAGTGAATTTTGATATGAAGATGTTGAGAATTTTTTAGGTATGTTATGGTATGACCAGCATTTTTTAATATAATATTTGCAGAACTAAAAGAAACTTAAGACATAGTTGTATGGGTATTAGTGTAGTGTAGTTTGTTAGGTATAGCCCAGAGGGTGGACGGTCCAATGCTGAATCATTTGAATTAAACTACTGAAATCATGTATTAGTTATTATATTAAAATAATGTTCCGGTAGTCATTTGGCTGCCACCAAATGACTATTATTTAAAAATAAATACTGACATGTTTATTTAACCCGTCAAGCATGACATTCCAGACACAATTGATTTTTCAATTAGTGTTATACCACAAGAGAGATTTGAGAGATGACAATCTTATTTGATTTAGGTAATTGATTTGATTTTCAGTTTTTATTTCTAATATGTGACTTATGTATTTATTTTCAATTTTCTGGTTCTATTTCAATATAGAACCAGAAAAATAATTATCTAATTTTATTTCAATATATTTAATGTAACTTTTTTTAAATTACTCCCAAAGACCAGATGATGAATGGATGGAAGTTTTGGTCACTAAAAGAGATGACGAAAAACAACGAATTTAGTAACAAAATAAAGAAAGACCTTTGAAATGTGTATCCTCCCATACATAACATATGGCTGCGGGAGTTGGTCACAAACCAAGCACCAATGACCCAGGCTCGTAAACTGTCTAAGGGCTATGGAACGAAGCATGCTGGGGCTAAAACTAAAAGTTAACAAACAAAGATATCAACCAAAGTTAACGGATATTCTTACACGGATTGATATATTCTTACACGGATTGATCAACTGAAAATGGAGATAGACCAGTCATATGCTGCACTGCAACAAAGGAAAGGGGAGCAAACAGGTGACTCTTTGGTACCCGAGAGACGAAACAGAGAGACAAAGCAGACGGTGTCTATAGGGCGCCCTCTGCAAAGTTAACTGTGGACCTCTCTGGACAAGAGTAGCAGCAGACAGGGAGCAATGGAAGAAGTTGGAGGAGGCCTATGCTGAAAGGCACACCAAGTTAAGAGATTTTTTATAGTGTGTTAATAATCTAAGTTTAAAATTGTACTCTTTACCTAGAAATACAGGCTATTTTTATTTTATTAATAATGTTACTAATGTAGGTTTAAGTAAATTGTTACTAAGAAATATGGATGTAAAAAAAACTCCTAAATAAATGATGATTATTACTAATTATTATTATTCGTTCCCCATGCCTTCTCTGCAATAGACAGAACTTAAAAACAAATTTAAACAGAGCTCACCTCACCAACATTTTATGCATTTTATCTGGTGAATTTAGGGGTTTTGCTAAGGGCCCGGAGGCCAACTTAATTCCACCTCCTGTCAAAGCAAATGCATATTTCCAGAAATAACCTGATTGATTCACTAACAAAACAATAGATGAAACCTGGCACATGGTGGCACTGCCATGGTACACTCACTGCAATCAATTGCCTTCACATTTTAATAGTCACAGTTCTAACTTAACATAACCCAAATGATTAACAAATAATAGATGAGATACCTTATCAATATTTAAATAAGTAGGTATATTTTATTATTATGAAACAAATCTGTGCTTTACACAACAACAGTTTAGTATTCTCTTTGGCTGTATGTTGTTTATCATACCTTAATCTCATAGACTACAAACAGGTAAAACAGGAATGAAACATGTTCTTAATTTTATTGTAACATTTCATAAATTTGTGAACAAAGAATTGAAGCAAGAAATGACTTGCCTATTGTAAACAACACATTAGACTATCTTACTTCAACTTAGATGTATGCTACAGGCAAGAAAGTTACTTCGTGAAAATGGGCCTTTAACCCTAAGCCCAAGAGAAAGGAAATTCATATCTAACAAAGACAAAAAGGTGTAATTCTAATTTTAAAATGTCTATGACAGAAAGAATCGACAAAAAGAGACAAATATATTTTGAATAGCATGTTGATATTGATAATGTCATTCGGATCATCTTTCGGACTACAATATTTATGTGGAGTAAATTTAACAGCTAAGAACTGTTTCCGAAACCGGATTAACTAAATACTACGTCTATGAAGCACAAAAGATAAGCATAAATTTACAGTTAAATTTAAAAGTTGTTCAGCTCTACCCTCATACATAATTGAAAATTTCATTATAAAAAATCAGGTATTCATATCTTTTAATAGGTACCTATTTTATTTAAAATAAATATATTTTTGAACTCACCTCTTCGATGACGTTTCGGTCATTGTCGCTATATTTATTCAGCTATATTCCAGGCTTATACACAGCAAAGTTTTCATTATCTTTTTATATACCAAGAAATGAAGTTTTTTCTAATACATGATACGAAAACACTTGGAAAATAACAACAGAAAACCACAAAATAAAAGTGATTCAGTATCACTCACTGAAGTACATGCATTTTTGGCCGATAATATTAGATCTGTGGATTTAAAAAAAACTACGCTGCTGCTACAGATAAAAAATGCTCGAGTTTTATAACATGACATTGCATTGAATCGATTCATCCGATTATTAATAATAATAAATTATGAAATCTGAGAATGCGCTTAAAAATAATTAATAAATATTTAAGTCATCATAAATAAGAGTTTTTACGTAACGACAATATTGATAACGATTACGAGAAGAATCGAAATAGACGCACTCGCTTTTAAGTTATCTTAGACCATAAGAACAAGATAGATCGAAATTCGGATCACTAAATCAAGTGAAGTGAAGCCCCTTTTTCGCTGTGTGACCTACAAGTATCCATACATAAATACTATCTTGTGTGTAATGTTGCAATGCTTTGACTGCTTACTCCGACTTTCGGTAGTTTAAACTGGAATGTGCAGTCCTTTTTAATTTTCATTTAATTCTCGACGACTATATTTCGAATACACAATTTATGTTACACTTAGTGTTCCGGTGGCGAAGTGGTAGTTAATTGCGTCCGGCCGGACCAGGTTCTATTCTCGAGTGGAGCAAATATTTTTTTCATTGTTTTCTTTCTTTATTTGTAATTGTTACCTATATTTTTATTAATTTAAATTTTTTAATACTAATACCTACTTGCGTAGTAGATACAATGTAAACTTAGACTTAGAATTAATTAGGCATTTTGTTACTTACAAGTTTAAACACACAAAAATATTTTTTTAATGAGGTGTTAAATATGTGTAGCGCAGAGATCACATTACTGTAATATGGGCGATCAGAGTGGCACTGATCGCCCATATTGAGATTTTGTGTTTCTAAATTCACTAAAAAATCGTATTTCTTTAAAAACAATTTTAAATTGGTGAAATGACATCTCTTCACCTTTCTTCAGTTTTTCTTAACAGTTTTACATGTTATTACAACACAGGATGGCATAATAAAAAGAAAAAATACGATGTCTTGCGACGACCATTCGAAATAGTGTTAACTGTCACCAGGGTATTATCACTTCATACTAAATAACCACATCAATTACGACCAAATGCAGTAAACATTGAAGTATCAATAAAGACAAGAAATTATATGCTCCAGGAGGGAATTGAAACCGCGTCTCCTGGGTTCCGGCCAGACGCGATTACCACTACGCACATCCCACACTCCGGAATCCAGGAGACGCGGGTTCAATTCCCGCCTGGAGCATATATTTTTTTTTCATCGTTTTGTTTCTTTATTTATAGCTGTTCTTTTTTTTTCATTATATTAAGAAACTTTGTGAGTAGGATGTAATCCAAACCTCTCTGTTTTTCCTTTTTTGTAAGCCGGCAATTTTTTTTATTTTAATTTTGTTCAAGAACTCTTGATTGATTTGTTCAAGAATACTCCTCGCTTTACTTTTTTAAGTTTTCGAATAAAATCACATGATTCTATTCGATTTTTGTGTTCCTCTGTTTTTTTTTATAAGTTGCGTTTTGTTCAATGATAATTTATTTCTTGAACATAAAAGTTTTAATCTAATTTATCCTTCAAATAAAAATCTCTACACTATTTTAAACTAAATAAACATTAAATTTGATTTATTTATTTTGACCATACGTATACACATGAAGATCCAGTAATGCTAGCAAAACAAGTGTTACGTTGCTATGACAACCATTGTAGTGAATAACAAACGCATGGCCAATGGCCGCGCTCTAAATTCTTGGTAAATCTGTCAATCTGTCATGTTGCAATGCAACCGCGAAATATTTTATTATTGATTAAACTTGATTAGTTATTGGCGTGTTAAATGTAAGGGCTACATAATAGTTAGGGGTGATATAGAAGAAAATGTTCAAGAACACTTTTCAGTCCGGTTTTCTGTCAATTCTTTACAGCATAGGCAGCAAACCTTTACAGATTTGGGACAAAAAGGTGCGAAATGGGCACATAAAGAGGATTACGGATAATGATATACAAAGCTTAGTGCTTGAAATAGTCGGGACCAATGTCAGTACAACTTATATTACGTGCCCAGCGGATCCCAAAAAGACCCTCGGTATCAAACTGCCATTTTTGGTTATGATTATTAAAAACCTCAAAAAATACTTCACATTTGAAGTCCAGGTAAGTCGGTAATAGCTTAATTCTGATTACTACTTGCCAATTATTTATTATTATTAATATTACACTTATACAACACTCATTGTAAATAAACATAACCTCAATTTTCTTTACAGGTTCTAGATGATAAAAATGTGCGAAGAAGATTTAGAGCAAGCAACTACCAATCGACGACTCGAGTGAAACCTTTTATCTGCACTATGCCAATGCGCTTAGATGAAGGCTGGAATCAGATACAGTTTAATTTAGCAGATTTTACACGACGGGCTTATGGCACTAACTATGTTGAGACTCTGAGGGTGCAAATTCATGCAAACTGTCGTATAAGGAGAGTTTATTTCTCTGATAGATTGTATTCAGAAGATGAGTTACCTGCAGAGTTCAAACTTTTTCTGCCTATTCAAAATAAAACAAAGACCGCTGTTGCTACATAATTCTTATAAAAACATTATTATTATGTTGTCATTATTATAGTAAAAGTATGTCTTAAGTCTATTTTGTTTTTTTTTTATTGTTGTTTTATGTACATTTCTATACACCCCTATATTAATATGGATTTTAGTAACAATTTAATGTAATTTATTAAAAATAAATGACCACATAATATTGATTACTATATGACATTAAATCATTTATTAGCATAGCCACCTTAGATTATTATAACTTTCTTATTGAAATTGTTTTCATTCCTATTTTAGCTATTTTAGATAACAAAGCAACTTTTGCATGGTTGATTTGAATGATTCGAGCCCAGGATGGGTCGGTAAAAACTTGTTATCTCGATCTCCTCCATGCTTCAGAAGCTGTTAGTCCAGGTTGTTATTGCAACTACTTTAAACCCACCAACTCTCATTGAGCCATCTTGGTGGTGTTATGGTCCAAACTCCTCATGTGTTTCTACCATGTAGGGATGCCTGTGCCCAGCAGTGGTAAGTATATAGGCTGGTGATGATGATGATGATGAAATAATTGATTGAATCCTTTATAAAAATGTTGATTTTTCACTTGATTACATTCTGGTGTAAGAGGTGTTTGATCTCCTCATAGACCATTTTAATTAGTCTAATCTTGCAAATATCTTGACCGAATTGAATAGCACCGCCTACAGGCACTATTTGCGTACAATCAATTCGGATCATTCGGACCATGAATGCGCGCTACCATGCGCACGAATGGTAGCGCATTCATGTGTACTCCTGCCTGACAAGACAATGTCCATAACAAATTATTCTCAGATCTTACGTTTTTATCAAAGAGTAATTTAGGAAGTATTTGCAGTAGGTAAATGAAGTGTGATAACAATTTTTTATCAATTCAAAACATAAATGTAACTAGTTCATACAATGTTTTTTATAGACTCGTAGTCGAAACATAATTATATCTATACCTCTTTTACGCGAGAGAGATACCAGCGTCGTCATTGCGTTAGCACGGCTTTATGACGTCACATTACTTTCATTAGCACGAATTTAATAATAATAATATTCATACACTGACACCTAATATATAGCCCAAAGTAAGCATCAAATAAATAAATCATTAAGAGCTTGTGTTATGGATACTAGATAGCGGAGAAATAATGATAATATATGTATATTAGAAAAATACTAAATAAACATCCATGACTCGTAAACAAATGTTTGTACTTATCATACAAACATTTGCTCCTACCGGGATTCGAACCTGGGACCTCTTGACCGAGTAGTCTGTATAGCAATTAGCAAGGGGTACAGACCACTCGGTTAGCCGGTCGTCAAATATTATGTTATTTTTGGTTCGTTTGTATAAACGCGCGCGCGCGTAAATTGTTCATTGCGGATGCGCACCGTAGGTTTTCCATAAGGGGTCCATGTAAACGAAGTAAGTTAACAAGTTTTTATCAACTGAAAACTTAAATGCTTACAACAGTTTTCATACTCATTTGATATTTGCGCATACACTACACTACCTCCTTTTTGTGAGCAGCAGCGTTAGCAGTGTTAGCACGGCTTCATGACGTCACATTACATTACTCTCGTGTCTCGTTGCCATAGATTAGAGATAATATATCTCGTTGGCACGACTATAATATATATTCATACACTCACACCTATTATCTAGCCCAAAGTAAACATCATTAAGAGCTTGTGTTATGGATACTAGATAACGGAGAAATAATGATAATAATATGTATATAAATATTAGAAATATACTAAATAAACATATAAAAATCCATGACTCGTAAACAAATGCTCGTACTCATCATACAAACATTTGTTCCTACCGGGATTCGAACCCGGGACCTCTTGACCGAGTAGCCTGGGGTGCAGACCACTCGGCCAACCAGTCGTCAACTATGCAGTGTTGCCAGTGACCGATAGTCAAAAGTAACACGAGACAGTTCAAAAGTAACATTTTCATGTCAAAAGTAACAATAGTTTTTTTTATGTAAAAAAAAGACTAATACTGAAACATGTTTTAGAATCCATTTTTCATTTTTTCGAAAAAAATATGTTTTAGAATTCATTTTTCATTACATATTTCAAAGTTTTTTTAGAAAAAAACTTGGAATAATTAACTATCGTTAAAATATTTTGAGATCGTAAAACTTACTATCCAACAAAAAACAAGGCAATTATAAGCCACTCAATAGCGTAGTTTTATGACTACTCGGTGTGTGAATTTTTTCGCTACTTTTGTTTAAATCTTAAAAGTAACATTTTGAGTCGTGTAACATGAAAGTAACATGAGAGGGTCAAAAATAAAATGTTACAAAAGTTACAAAACAAAAGTTAAAAAAAACATTCTGGCAACGCTGCGACTATGTTCATTTCGGTTCGTTTGTAATCGCGCTATTTGTGCAAATTGTTCATCGCAGACCGTAAGGTTCATAGACATTCAAGGAACTTACATCCTAGACATTTACCTTACGGTCTAAAATACGCAAATAATGCATACGTTCCCTCTGGCCCAAATTGAGCCATTTGCGCAAATAGCGCACCTACAAACGTACCGAATTGAACGTATTCGTGCCAACGAGATTATTGTGACGTCATGAAGCCATGCTAACGGTGCTCACGAAAAAGAGGTAGTGCAGTGTGTGCGCTAATGTCAAATTTGAGGCTATGACCTAGACTTTGTGAAAAATGTTGTAAATATTTTATTTTTGAATTGATAAAAACTTTTTATCACTTATTTGCTACAAATACTTTCAAAATTTACTCTTTGATTGAAACGTAAAATCTTATAAAAAAAATTAGTGTTATTGACAGAAGTACACACGAATGAGCGAAAAGTGTGGTCCGAATTGATTGCACCCAAACAGCGCACATAAAAATAAAAGAAAAAAGAAAAAGAAAGAAAATTTATTCGTCATAAAAAATACAATATTAACAAAAAAAAGTAAACAGAAAATAACAAATTATTGCCGAAACGGACTCCAACTCAGCATATGCTACAGCCGGGGCTGTTACGCTGGTTTTCAGTTGGCGCCGGTTTATAATTGTCTAGGTGGCGTGCTAAGCGCGCTATTTGTGCAAATTGATCAAGTATATACTTATGTGACCAATCAAAAAAATAAAATGTAGATGCTAAATAAACTATAAAAATATATAATTCAGTACATACTTAACTTAAATATTATTAGTAATAATAGATAGATACAACTTAAAATGTTACAAATTAAATAAACACCAATTGCTAAACGGGTAACATACATAATATAATAATATGTAAGAGCTTACGTTATTTTAATTGTAATATAATTGATGATCAGTGACCTGTAGTTGTAGTTGCATGTTGTAGTATATCGCACCGTATTCAATTCGGTCAAGTTCATAACCTCAAATTTGACATTAGCGCACACACTCTGCACTACCTCTTTTCCTTCGTGAGCACCGTTAGCATGGCTTCATGACGTCACTCATGACGTCACAATAATCTCGGCACGAATACGTTCAATTCGGTTCGTTTGTAATTGTTAAAAATAATGAGTTTGGGTAAAAATAATTGCAACAGTTATTAGTTTATAATTTTAATCCCACATAGGTACAATATAACATAAGCGCGCTATTTGCGCAAAAGGGTTGGTGAGTTTGGTTTTTTTGTATGTTCTTCTCTCAGAACAATAACTTCTGAAGTGTTTGGCGCGTTTTAATGGCGTCGGTCAAGATTTTTATTATAATAATTTAAAATTGTGTCTGAGCGAACTTTGTGTTATAAAAGTTGTGTTTTTTTTATATACAAAGTGCTTTTGTTGACGTGCAGCTAAAAGATTATTAGAATAAAAGTGACTATGTTGTGAAATACGATGAGAACCTTTTTGTGGTTATCCACCTCATCAAGTAGCGCATAAAGTGACTGTCATCATATATTTCGTGTCAAATACTCCCAAGAAGCATTGAAATGTATTACATCAGCATTTCAATGCAATAAATGAAGAAATAAGTCTCTGTTTAAGCTAATGCTGTATCTGTGTTGTGTTGTGAAGCTATATATTAATAATCAACTAGTTACTGTTTAACAACTTTTTTCCTTTTTCTACGTCCCGTAAGCATAATTAAACATGTTGTGTACACTCAAATAGGATAACTGTCTAGCTTAAGTCTTTGTATTTATTACACTTATAACCATGTAATGACAATTATCTGTAAGTGTACCTATCTAAAATAAATAAATAAATAATGGCCCTAGCAGCCAAAGCTTCAATAAATTAAAAAAAAAACAATAACTTCTGTCATGGCCAGTGTTGCCATTTATACGGCAATTGCCGTGTTACACGGCAATTTGGGACTATTGTGCAATAAAACTCGGTACACGGCAGTATATTCATTGCCGTGTTCTAGAACACGGCAATCCCATTGTTACTATTTTTTTCTAGTTCCGACTTATAACGCACATCACTAGACTACACTAGACGTATAGTCATGCATGACTCTATTGTCCGTTTTCACTAACCATTCCTTAGGCTTAGGTGACTCTTAACGAAGTTTTGTCTCTTTCTTTCTCGTTTAGATAGACTGAGATAAAAATCGCTAAGAGACAACGATAAGCAAATGGTAGTGAAAACTAGCATTAGAGGCTGAGCGGGGAAATCCCGACGCGCATTTAACATACATTCGCGCAACTTCATTGTTTATGATGTTCATTTCATTCATATTTTTTTTGAAAAATACATTATAAGATATACTGCTACTTACTGCTGTTTATTTACTTTGAGTAAAGTATTAACATGTAAAGCGGGGAATAAGGGCCCGTACTGTGTTAAATCTTAAGTGTATTTAAAACAAAAAAGTTTGCACGGCAATTTTGTAGTTTTTCTTCCAAAACATGGCAATCCAGATGTCATAACACAGGAACTTAAAATTTGGAAATGGCAACCCTGGTCATGGCATGACTGTATATTCTCTTTGATGTCATTTGTCATTGTCATCTGTCATGCATGCAGCTGTCATACTTTTTCATAAAAATGCCACTAACTGAAAATATGAAATTATTTATTTTAATGTTAATTTTAATGTATGATGTAACAAATGTGACTGCCGACGATATTTTAGGCTGTGGCGGATTTGTCAAAAGTCATGTTACATTGGATTTCTCAAAAATCGAAATTGGCCTGTAAGTTAACCTAGAAAGTTGTTCTAATTAGATTTTCTGAAATAGTATTTTGTTTAAAATTTTTGACTGTCAACAATTATTAAACAAGTTTTAAACTATTTCAAATTCAAATAACTTATGTGATATTGAATGTTATGCGTCTATAACTAATGTTTTTAGATACACTAAAGAAGGGACTTTAAAAGAGAAAACAGAATGCGCTCCAAATAATGGATATTATTTCTTGCCCCTGTACGAAAAAGGAGAATACGTTCTTAAAGTCCACCCACCAGCTGGATGGAGCTTCGAGCCATCAGAAGTAAACTTGGTTGTTGATGGTGCTACAGACCAATGTTCTGCAGGGCAGGATATAAACTTTGCTTTCAATGGGTTTGGTATCACAGGACGTGTGATTACCGCTGGCCAGAAACAAGGCCCTAGTGGGATAGCTGTTCACTTAGTTAATGAAAAAGGTGATGTAAGAAAAACAGTTACAACTGTAGGAGGGGACTTTCATTTCACACCTGTGATTCCTGGGAAGTACACACTGAAAGCATCACATCCAAAGTAAGACTAACCTAGTTTTGTTTTATTTATGTTAAGATAGGTAGGGCATAATCTAATTAGTTAAATTAGCTAATGTCTTGTGAGAAAATCATCTGAGTCCTACATTTTAATTTAATAACAAAAGGACTTACATACATCTTTGATATTTTAAAAGTAGCCATTTTTGAAACTTTTTATGATTCCTAAATTATGTATCACATTGCTATGGATTGGTTACCTGTCATCTTACTTGATTTTCTAAATATCATGATATCTCTTTCTTGTTGAGTTTCAATTTTAGGGTAGTAGTGAACTTGAAATGTTTTAAGGCTGATTTTTCAGTTCACAGATAATATTTTTGAGTTGATAGTCAATCTTTACAATTATGTCAAATCGTCAAAGTTCTTCTCTGGATGAAAGTAATTTAGAGTTCAAATTACTTCCAGTCATTACACAAACATTACCTATGTTACGAACAGAGCAAATGCCTTGGGCCAAATTGAATACGGAGCTTTAGGCACTGTTTGCATGCAATCAATCTGGTGCATTTGTGTGTACGTCTGTCACTGTTCAGAACAAAAAAAGTTCTTAGATGTTTGGTTTTTATCAAAGAGTAAATTTAGGAAGTATTTTAGCCAATAAAATACGATAACAAGTTTTCATCAATAAGTCATTACATCAAATTTGACATTTGCGTTCACACTGCACTACACATTTTTTGTAAGCAGTGTTAGCATGGCTTCGTGATGTCGCATTACTCTCGTTGGCATAAATATGTTCAATTTGGCTCATTTGTAAGCATGCTATTTGTGCAAATTGTTCATTGAGGACCATAGGGGAATGTAAACAGCCTACCTAATGGTAAGGTGGTGACTATAGTCCTTGTAACCTTACTTGAGGCACACTATATACAAAGTATATCATGTCAAGTATTTACTCTTACGTTGCCATATTCTTATAGATTTGTAATAGATAGTATTTATTTTGAAAATAAAATGTTTCGTCTATAAAATTAACCCATTTGGACCAATAATTATTTTTATTAAAAAATTGTGATTCTTTAATAAAAAATTTTCAAAGGAGTCCTAAATATTAAGGAAAAATTATAAAAAAATATATTCATAAACGTGGGAGGCTCCGCCTTACCATATAGGGTACAGTAGGATTATATGCATGCTAAAAATACAAGTTGTCAAGTATGACTTTTACTAACTTTTTCGTGTGATACATAATTAAACTTTCCACATGGACACCAACGTTACACTAAATACATCAATTGCTTGTGAAATTATCTATACCTTGACCCTTTTTACTGTTTGGTGATATTTGGCATCACATTGAAAGTCAAGAGATATAGATGATGAACTACTAGGACCTGGCTTTCATGTATTTCATTGGCATCAAAAATTGAACTAGCAATACCACTCCGAAAATTTAGTAAGTCCATATTCCCACCATTATGTCTATAGAGCAACCAAGTATTTTGTGCAGAGATGTCAGTGGAATGGAGAATCAGAGGCATGTACCACTTTTTCTTTCAACACAAGTTCATAGTGTATATTTGGGTTTGATGAATCGAATCTACCCATATTTTTATTCTATTGTTCAATAAGATGGTACAGATGGTGATACGGATATTGTCTTGACAAGGCTCCAATTATCGAACTGTTCCTTATATCTGGAGCATTTCCTCAGTACATTCTTCTACTACTCACCTGACAGTTGCACCGACTAACAAAATTCCAACTAAACATTTCATTCCTTCAATCTAACCGCCAGCAGGAAGATTGTTTCGAGCCAACAACTATCTATTTGTTTAGTTGTAAACAACTCAAACAGGTACTTGTATAAGAAAAGAACAAAGAAACTTGAGGAACCTCCAATAGAATGATCTATTGGAGTTTACTCAAGTTGAATTATGACAAAGAGGTTGCAAGGCAGTAGGTTCGGGCAGTAAGTACCATTTCTTCCAACAGTACTTAATGAGACGCTTACGAAAATTTCCCTGATCAGTCTTTAGTTGTTTGCTCTTCTACACTTCTTGTTTGCTTCGGAAACTAACAGAGGGTAATTATCGAAGCGTACTTGGAGACAAATTATTTATGCTCACTTCACTGCAACTTCTTCATTTAGGTGGAAATAAAAAATATCACCGAGACGGTTGAAATTTTCATCTTCTCATAGAACTCTTACAATATCATGTACCCTCATAAGAATCTAAAAACAACAAAGCACACAATCGGATGTATACATCGAACTTGTTTATTGGATATTTTGCTCATGTGTAGACCTACTGTTCCCTATATGGTACACCTTTACATAAGAATTGAGTATATCTTACAAAAATAACGTAAGTGAGTTTTTTTGCAGCCATCACAGCTGTAATACTCTAGCCTTTAGAACAATACTAGAAATTAAGTGAATTTATAATTAATAACATAGAACTTGCCTTTTTAAAGTCACGGCAAGTATTTTATTTCTTTTCTTCCGGAAATATTCACTTATATAACTGAAACTACTAGCGCAAACGTATTAGTAACATTTCTAACATAAAACGAACACTTTGGTCTCATAGTCATGACTAAAACAAAAAGTGATTATTTTGTGGTTATGTCAAAATATTTTTACAAAGCTACTGTACCAAATAAGGAACGGTAGGTCTCTAAGGGTTAAAAGGGGTACCTACATCATTTTGTTTCAGGTGGAAGCTGGAGCCATCTCAAGCCATAGTGCAAGTCAAAGAGGGGAATACAGCCCTTCCTGTTGGAGTGCTCTCTGTCAAAGGTTACGAATTGAAAGGCTCAGTTGTGTCATTTGGAGCACCACTTGCAGGATTATATGTGCTCCTTTATTCTAAAGAGGTATTTTATCAATCAAAAGTTTATTTTTGGCTACTACCATCATTATTTATGAAATCATCTCTAGTACAGTCATGAAGATAAGATAAGATAAGATTTTTATTTGCTAAACATGTGTATACATAAAATGCAGTTGCTGCAATAGTCAAAGTCCAGTCCGAGAATTAAAGTTGTATAAAAAAAAAATATTATTCCAAAAAGAACATCAGTCTAAGTATATCATTTAAGAAAAAAATATTAAAAAGGTATAATCTTTAATCACTATTGCATTAACATAATAGACATTGAGTATAACTTAAATTTGATGTGCAACCTCTAAAAGCAATATTGTCTGTTTGCATTATTGTAAGAATGTTTCATAGCAAATGTGTATAGTTTTATAATTTTTGAAATCAGGTTTTTTTGTTTTGCTCAATTAAATCTCATTCCAATAATGTTGGATAAAATACCAAAACTTATTATATTTGAAAAAATGTTTAGACTAGCTAGACAAAAGACAAGTCCTGGGGTGGAATGTCAACCCAGAAACTTTGGCAATCTGTGTGATTCCTCTTGCCAGTGAGCTATGAAGGTCTTGGGGAAGCCTGTGTATTTCTTGTAGTCTTTCTACTTTTAGCCCCCAATGCTGCAATAGGGGTCTTATAAGTCTGATGTGTCTGTCTGTGTATCTTTGTCTGTCTGTGGCATCATAGCAACTTAATAAATGGACCATTTTTTAAAATTGTTTTTATGAAAGCTGACATAATCGACATGATTCTTAGCTATAATTTATGAAGATCTCATGGAATGATCGATCTGTTCAGGTGATTGATGACTATCAGCTAGTTTCCTACTTGACACTAATCTTGAGCAGATATAGTGTGTTTGGGCTCATAAGTATAGTTTCAATGCCATGGTTTTAGATGATTAATGAGTCTGTGGGTTGCTTAATTTTTTTTATTTCTATATTATTACAACATAAGGTATTGTCTATCTAAAAGAGGACTTTTATACAAATAACAACAATTTAGTTACTTGAGCATTGCTATTTAATATTATAATAGGTTGGGGAAAAAGTTTCTTCACATTTTTTAAGAAAATTCAAAACATTTTTTAATATTGTTTATTTACATTTAACTAAAGTATGTAGCTTAAAATTAAAAAAAATATATAAAATCAAGAGTGAAAAGATCAGGATAAAGACCAAAATTACAGATGCCATCAAACATGGTAGTCTGTGAGATGGGCCGGCCACATAGCAAGACTGTCAGATAAAAGATGGACATCAACTAGCACAAAGTGGAAAGGTCCATCCCGAAAAAGAAGTGTCGGCAGACCAATAAAAAAATGGGCTGATGACTTAGTACAGATTACTGGCAAAAATTGGCACAACTTGGGTAGAGACAGAAAGTCATGGAAGAGTCTGGAGGAGGCCTTTACCCGAAAAGGGATCCATATCTCCAAATTATAGTATTAATTCAACTAACAATTAGCTTAAGTAAATTTACTAACACATAACTTTTTAAGTAATGCAATAATTGTAGACAGACTGACTGACGGACAGTCAGACAGACTGACTGACATAACATTCTTAGCTTACGTAGATCCAGATAAGACAGAGAGACAAACATTATGAAATTGTTAGTTAGTTAATATTATTTTATGTGATAGACTTTAGGGTTCTTTTGTTGACGATTCGAAAGTGCTTCTTGGGGGCCTAATTGAATAAAGATATTTTCATTTTCATTTTCATGTAAAGCATAATGCAAAAAGGGAGGTATGGAATAAATGGCTTATTATTATTATTATTATAAAGTATGTAGGTACCATTTTGTTCGATAACTTTTTGCCATCTTGCAGGTAGGGACATGATCCCATTGCTATAGAAATTTTGGGGCTTATGATCAAAATACCGCGACAAGTGGTTTTGGCAGTCCTCTCGTGATGTTAACCTAAACCTGCCTAGAGAATTCTGAAGAGAGCGAAACAGGTGGAAATCTGAAGGTGCAAGGTCAGGACTATACGGCGGATGCATTAACACCTTCAGCCAAACTCTCTTAATTTTTGCTGAGTGGCTAAAGATGTGTGAGGTCTAGCGTTATCGTGATGAAACACCACACCCCTTCTGGTGATTAATTCCGGCCGCTTTCTCTCAACTTCTTGCTTTAATCTCATCAGTTGTTCGCAGTAGAGTTCAAAATCGATGGTCCTGCCTGGTGGTAACAGCTCATAATGAATAATGCCCTTCCAATCCCACCACACACACAGCATCATCTTGTTGCGAGTTAACCCGCGTTTCGCCACAGTCTGTGAAGCCTGACCGGCCTTTGACCACGACCTTTTTCGCACGTTCTTGTCGTACGTGATCCACTTTTCATCACCAGTTATCAGCTTCTTTAAAAATGGTTTGGTTTCATTACGTCGTAATAAAGAATCACAAATGAGTACATGGTTCATTAGGTTTCTTTCAGTGAGGTCGTGGGGTACCTAAATATCGAGCTTTTTTGTGTACCCATTTTTTTTTAATGCGCCAAAACTGTTTTGTGGTCAATGCCCAGTTCTTTAGCTACGTCATAACTACTGATATGCCGATCTTGCTCCAGTTTTTCAAAAATGGCATCAATTTTATCCGTAATAGGGCGACCAGAGCGACGTGCATCTTTGACATCAAAATTTCCGGATTGAAAACGCTTAAACCAAATTTGTGCTACTCTCACAGACACTGCACTGGGTCCATAACCATCGCAAATTTTTTTCGCGGCTTGCGTTGCATTTTTACCTTTTTTGTAGTAAAACTTTAAAATGTATCGAATTTCTTCATTAAATTCACTCATCTTGACACTACGAAAAACAATTGAAAAACACACATTTTCCTAATTTGAATTTGGAATTATCTTTTTTAAAATCTAAACTTTTAATGATACCAAAACCAGCCAGATACAAATAGTACAGCCAAAGAGATTTTATTACAAGTTCATACATACTATAATGCGAAAAGACTTTTTCCCCAAGCTAATATTATATGATTAATTTTTGATTTTAACATTATTATAAATGTTTGAAAAATTACTTAGTAATTAAAATAGAATAAAACTAGAAAAATTTCACGTCCTGAGGCAGGAATCGAACCCACGACCTTTCGCAATCCGGGCGACTGCTCTGACCACTGAGCCACCCAGGACTTGGGATATCCCTGTGAAATTCCTCTAGTCTATCTGTTTTTGCGTTTATGAGCTAACGTCCACCCTACAATGTCGAAATATTCTATTTCAACATCCGAAACGAGTATTTTTACAAATACCAACGATTCGGTTAAGTTGGGGCAGTGCTTTCAAATATTATTAATTTTTGATTTTAACATTATTATAAATGTTTGAAAAATTACTTAGTAATTAATTTTTTTTTTTTTTTTTTTTTATACTAAGCACGACAAATGACTCAACACCACCTGATGTGAAGCAGTAAGAAGAGTCCATATGCGAAGACAGCTAGTGCAGTTCAGACACTGCTCTAGCTGCCTCCACCTTGCCGGCCCGAAAGGTGCTTTTTCACGCCTCTTTTGAAGGAACCCATGTTATAGGAAGGAGGGAACACATGTGCTGGCAAAGAATTCCAAGTTCTGGAAGTTCGACAAAGAAAAGAGCTACTAAATTTCTTTGTACGTGATGTTGAGGTGGAGACAGTGAATTGATGACTCCGAAGACCGGCACGCGTGCTCCTGAGTAGGAAGGGGGAAGGTGGGATAAGGTCAAATAGCTCTTGAGAACACTCTCCGTGATATAGCCGATAGAAGGCGCTAAGCGACGCAATGTCTCGACGCAATTGCAGAGGCTCAAGGTTGTTGGTGACCTCTACATCGCCAACGATACGGACAGCACGACGCTGCAATCTGTCCAGGGCATCGAGTAGGTACTTGGCGGAGCCATCCCACAAGTGCGAGCAATATTCCACGCAAGACCGGACCTGAGTTTTATACAGCAGGCATAATTGGTCAGGCGTGAAAAATCGACGCACCTTGTTCAGGACACCGAGCTTCCGTGAGGCTGTTTTTATCACGGTTTCGATGTAGTTCCTGGAATTCAGATCGCAACATATCTCCATACCTAGCAAGTTGAGGGAGCCCTGTGCCGAAAGAGTCGTGCCCTGAAGAGACGGAAGGGGAAGGAACGGCGACATTTTGGCTGTAAACGCGCACACCTGTGTTTTCTTAGCATTGAACTCAACAAGATTGTTAGATCCCCATTCAGATACGAGGTTCATCACCCTGTCGAGCTCAATGGTAAGATTCTCTCTCCCTCTCGGTTTCAGCGCGCCCAGCCCCTGGGCGACCGTAATATCCCCCATGCACTGTACTGTCATCTGCATAGCAATGAATGTTTCCTAACGGAATCATGTCATTGATATGAAGAAGAAAGAGTGTAGGGGATAGAACAGAGCCTTGTGGTACACCAGCATTCACTGACATGAACCGCGAAGCGCATCCATCTGCGAGGACACGGATTCTTCGCTCATGCAGGAAGCCGGCGATCCAGTTACAGAGCTGAGCGGGCAGACCGTATGCCGGGAGCTTGGAGAGAAGAGCCCTGTGCCAGACCCGATCGAACGCTTTGGCAATGTCAAGGCTAACTGCCAGTGACTCACCACGTTTGTCAATAGCTTCACCCCAGACATGCATTAAGTACGCTAGAAGATCACCCGTTGACCGGTTCGGCCGAAACCCGTACTGTCGATCATTAATTAATGAGTGATCTTCTAGGTATCGGATCAGCTGGTGGTTTAAGATCCGTTCCATGACCTTGCAAAGAACTGAGGTGACAGCTATCGGGCGGTAGTTAGCTGGGTCTGATCGGTCTCCCTTTTTGGGGACCGGTTGCACATTGGCCTCTCTCCAAGATTCCGGCACACACCCAGAAGAGAGAGAAAGACGGTATAGCCGCGTTAAGACAGGAGACAACTCCGCTGCGCAGTTTTTCAGTACTATCCCTGGAATGCCATCAGGCCCACTAGCTTTCCGGACGTCGATTGACTGAAGCTCCGCACGTACATCACATTGCCTAATACGTATATCGGGCATTGTGTGGCCACAGTGGGAGAGTTTTGGTGGCTGTAAGTTGCAGTCATCGATTCGGGAGTGAGCAGCAAAGAGTTTTACCAAGAGATCGGCTTTCTCTTGCGGCTTGTGAGCTAGCGAGCCGTCAGAACATCTCAACGGGGGCAGCGAGGGTTGACAAAAGTTGGATTGCACGGCTTTGGCCAGACGCCAGTAGCTACGGCTTCCCGTAGGATGCGTAAGAAGTTCTTGGCCAACTCGTGCAACGCGCTGTGCATCCGCTCTGATGAAGGCCCTTTTGCAGGACTTGGTGGCGTTGTTATATACTGCTTTCAGTGAGTCAATGTTGGGATCCCCGCAAGCTCGGCCCCTGATCCAAGCGCGGTATGCCGACTGTCTGTTTTCAACAGCTAAGGCACAATCGCGGTTGAACCAGAGGTTACGCCTACCCCTACTGATGAGATCGGAGTGAGGGATATAGTACTCCATCCCTAACATGATCTCATCAGCAACAGCAGTAGCGCTAGCGTTCGGGTCCAGCTCACTGAAACAGCGCTGCCTCCAAGGGACAGATGCGAAGTAATCCCGCATACCGTCCCAATCTGCCGACGCATAGTGCCAGATGCGGCGTTTGGCAACCATAGGTACCGGTGGCGACGCCCGTGGCACCCCAGCGGATACCAAGCAGTGATCTGATGTTCCCAAAGGAGCACGAACCTCTAGCCGATATCCATCCGGGCGAGTCGTCAGCAGAAGGTCCAACAATGAGGGCGCGTGACCGACAATGTCTGGAATCCTGGTGGGCTGGTTTACCAGTTCGGTCAGGTCGTGCGTGAGAGCGAAAGCGTGGGCAGTTCTACCAGCATGGTCAGTTTTAGAGGAACTTAACCACGACTCGTGGTGAGCATTGAAGTCCCCTAAAAACACCAATTCCGCGGTTGGAAACTGCTCCTGCGCAACATCTGCCACCCGACTAAGATGTTCGAAAAGTCGAGTTGTCTCCATGTCACCGCTGTGGGATCTATAGAGGCACACGTAGATTCGGCAATGTGTGCCCAGGTCCACATGCACCCCAAGAATAGAGTAGGAAGGGTCCTCCAAACAGCGCAGACGGCGACAGCAAACATCCGCCCGGACAAACAAGCATACCCCGGCCTTCGCTTTGAAGGACTCTTCAAGAGCGTAGCCGGGGTAATCCAAGTAGCTAGTGTCTGCCGGGCGGAGTATTTGCGTCTCCGTCAAAAACAGCATTTCGGGTCGAGCCGTCTCGAGATGTTGGTGGACGGCATTGAGGTTAGCATGGAGCCCACGGATGTTAGTGAGCCCGACCTCAAACAGCGTGGTTGTGGTGGGGGTGTGCACCGCTGAACGACCGGAACTGTTTTTGAGCGCTGCCATGGTTAAAATAGAAGGAGGAGAGGCGTGAATTGGGGGGACGTTGCCGCGATATATACGGTCAAAGCGTGAGGCCTGTTTCCCCAGGTAATAGCCGACAGTAGAGAAGCGCTGACCCGCCGAACGGAAGGGCCCCCGAACCCCCCCGGGAATGGCCGCCGGGACCCCACCACCCGGTCACCAACCGGCACGACGGACCACCCCAAGATTATGCGTGGCATGATAGGGCAGCCTAACGAACTGGTTAGGTTCGCTTGGGCCCCTGTACTGTACCACGGGCGGCCAGCGGAACAGCCGTTTCTTCGGGTCTCCCTGGTCGGCGGGTCAATGCAGTCCACCTGGCTCTGGTTAGACGGAAGCCGTCACTGACCGCATCCATCGCCGCAACGTCTCCCCAAGCTCTGGTTGTACGCTGACTGATCCCGGAACGCGACCACAAGTGGTCACTTGGCGGGTTTTACGCCATGCGTACGGTGGTCACTAACCAGACGGGTGTTCAGACCCTACCACCAGTCGAGCAGTTGGTAGCACGGTAATCCCTTAGTCGCCTCTTACGACACCCACGGGAAGAAATGGGGCGGTGAATTGTATTCTTAATCCGTCACCGCACGGATAGAATAGAACTAGAAATGACAACTGAAATAGAATAAAACTAGAAAAATTTCACGTCCTGAGGCAGGAATCGAACCCACGACCTTTCGCAATCCGGGCGACTGCTCTGACCACTGAGCCACCCAGGACTTGGGATATCCCTGTGAAATTCCTCTAGTCTATCTGTTCTGTATTTTATTAATAATATTTGAAAGCACTGCCCCAACTTAACCGAATCGTTGGTATTTGTAAAAATACTCGTTTCGGATGTTGAAATAGAATATTTCGACATTGTAGGGTGGACGTTAGCTCATAAACGCAAAAACAGATAGACTAGAGGAATTTCACAGAGATATCCCAAGTCCTGGGTGGCTCAGTGGTCAGAGCAGTCGCCCGGATTGCGAAAGGTCGTGGGTTCGATTCCTGCCTCAGGACGTGAAATTTTTCTAGTTTTATTCTATTTTAATTACTAATATTATATGGCTTGTATTTAACCGAGCCTCATACCATGGACCAAATAATATATCATCCTTGCTCATACTAACCTAACCTAATGATACTAAGCGGGCATCTATTCAATGATTAGATGCCACATCACGATTTTTGGAGCCCATTTTTTTTAGTTGATCAATTTATTATTATCCATTTTAAATTTAAAAAAGGTCTCAATTAATCCTGCTTTAGAATATCAGTGCAGGACCGATCAGTTTGGAAATCCTTAGGAGAAGCCTATGCCGACTAGTGGGAGTCTCTCGGCTGAAATGATGACTCTAAAATATGCATTTGATTCTTTACAGAACAATCAACAGTACCGTGTAGAAGGTTGCAAGACAGCTCTCTTACAAGGTGTTCCGGATTCCCCAATCTGTTATTCTGTCACTGACAATAATGGAGAGTTTACCTTTGGCCTAGTGCCAGCCGGCCACTATAAGCTTTTGGCACTATCTACTTCACCTGGACAAGCCAGTGTCAGCTACAATGTAAAGCCAGAGAGTGTTCCGTTTAGCGTTCTACATGATGGCCTATACATTAAGAATGCTTTTGAGGTAAGTGTATTGATTATGTTGTTTTTTTATATACCACTAAGGTGGCAATCAAGCATATGGCCCACCTGATGGTAACCGGCTACCGTAGCCTATGGACGCTTGCAACACCAAGGGTATCACTTGCACATTGCCGACCCTGTAAGAACCCCATGTTGTACTCATTCGAGAAAACCTCTGCAGGGAGCTCATTCCACAACTTGAGCGTAATGTAATGTGTTGATGTAATTTTATGAACTAGTCTGGACATTTAAAATCTAAAATCATTACACTTTTTTCACATACTTGTAGGTACATACAAATATTAAAAGTTGGTTTAATTTGATCACCAATCTTATGATTTTGAATTGAATTTGAACAATGATTTGAAGTGGCAGTATTTTTTTTCAGGTTAAAGGATTTACTGTGATAGGTAGTGTCCTGACCTCTGTGGGTGGAAGTGGTCTGAGTCGAGCTAGAGTGCTGCTTGACGATATACCAGTGGGCAACACTGATGCCAGTGGCAAATACACCCTTTCTAACATTCAACCGGCCACATATGTTTTATCATTCCAACATGGTGAGATGTCATTATTTCTTAACCTATCACATATTTTTCTCAAAAATAAAAAGGTTTTTTATTTTTATCCTTTCTCCCTTTATCAGAGAATATAAGTTGTGGTCAGGATCTGTAAACAATAAATCAATCATCATGAAGTAGAGGCAGGGGAAAATATGAAGCAGATATACTTGTTTTTTCTAAATAAAGAAAACTAGAATTGTAGCTGTTGCAATTTGTAATGAGTGAAGACTATTTTGTCAAAATATGTTATTTTAATGTAATTTTAACCGCCTCTGTGGTCTGGTGGTTGAGACCACCTACCTCACATCTAGAGGCCCGGGGTTCGATTCCCGTGGGGGCAAAAATTTTCAGCTCGGTTTAGTTGGTGGTAGGGCTTTTCTAAGTCCGCCTGGCTAGCTACCACCATCTTACCTAAGTCTGCCGCGATAACAATAATGTTTACATTGTTTTGTTCCGGCAGTTGTAGGTAATATAGCCAGTTTCTCTGTGGTGGAGGAATCCGGGTGTAGCTCGCTTACATCGTCGGCCTTTTCTTCACTTAACATCAGGTGAGATGAAGGCCAGGAGTTACCCCATTTAGGATAGAAAAAATTGTTTGTTTTCGCTATTGAATTCTTAATTTGTTGTTTTGGGCAGAGTTGTGCGAAGTAGAGCCAGTGCAACTAGTAGTGTCCAGTGGTGGGCCTTCAAAAGGGCCCGTGGCCGTAGTGTCGCGGTGGAGGGTCTGCGGGGCGGTGACCCCGGCGGGGGAGCGACTTGTAGCCATAGTGGGGGAGCGGCCTCCTGCCAAAGCTGTCACTGTGACGCCAGATGCTGACGGTGAGTAGATTTGGTTAAATTACACAGGCACACTAACATAATAAATAAATCAAGTAAGATTAAAGTAATAGACTCAATGAATCATCTATTGCCAAATCAGAATTATTATTCTTCTGGACGTTGGACCTGTCTGCCTTTGTTTTCACTGAATCGAATATGTAAAATAGTTTTTATTTGTGTAGCATTACTTAACATTAGGTATATAAAAACTATTTTACATATTACTAAACTAAAAGACTATTTTACGTATTGCTAAACTATATTTACTAAATTGATAGAAATTTGAGCTAATGTCAAACATTTTTTGTTTGATCATGCATATCAGTTGATAAAACATACCAACCGAATTGAGAACTTCCTCGTTTTTGATGTCGGTTAAAAATACAAATGTAAAATGTTAGGCCTAAAATTTTTTGAATTTATTCCTTCTTTTTCCCATACTCTGCTCTATCTGTCTACACCATCTTTTTTTCCGGTTTTTGTACATTTCCATTTAGTATTTGTATATTAATTGCAGGCAAATGGTGCACATTTTTACAACCTGGGGTATATTCTGCTAATGTTCAGTTGTCTGAACAGGAACAAAGAGATGGAATGCAGTAAGTGGTTTTAACTTTAAACTTGTTTGTATTTTATACTAGAGGATTTTAATGGACAGATTGACATGATTGGACATCCCGTTCGGAAATCCATGGAGGAGGCCTTTGTTTAGCTGTGGACTGTGTCTGTGAACTCTGAAATAAGCTGGTTTGGGCGGACATCCATACTCCTTGATTCTGAATGCTTTGGATTACGAAAACAAAAATAACTTTCGCCATGGTCGATCCCAGGAGGGTCAGTCAAAATTTGTTATCTCTCACTCCTCCGTGCTACGTTGTGCACGTTAAGCCGTTGGTCCCGGATGTTACTGCAACCGCTTTTAACCCACCAATCTGCATTTTGGCAGCATGGTAGTATTGCGGGCCAAACTCGTCATTTGTTTTTCCATGTGGGAAGGCCTGTTGCCAGCTGTGGGACGTGTTATTTTTTTTATACAAAGACCAACACCACCTGATGTGAAGCGGTGAGGAGAGTCCATATGCGGAGACAGCCAGTGCAGAATAGACATTGCACTAGCCGCCTCCACCTTGCCGGCCCAAAAGGTGCTTGTTCACGCCTTTCTTGAAGGATCCCATGTTTTAGGAAGGAGGGAACACATAATAATAATAATAATTTATTCAGAAAATTCATAATAACAAATAGTTTAAAATATTATTAATTTTTTGATTTTAACATTATTATTATTGTTTGAAAAATTACTTAGTAATTAAAATATAATAAAACTAGAAAAATTTCACGTCCTGAGGCAGGAGTCGAACCCGCGACCTTTCGCAATCCGGGCGACTGCTCTGACCACTGAGCCACCCAGGATTTGGGATATCCCTGTGAAATTCTTCTAGTCTATTTTTATTTGTGTTTACGAGTTAACGTCCACCCTAAAATGTCGAAATATTCTAAAATCAAAATAAATATTAATTATATTTTTTTTATTATTTATTTATATTTTTATTTATTTTTATTATTTCTAAAATTATAATATTTGAAAGCACTGCCCCAACTTAAACGAATCGTAGGTATTTGTAAAAATACTCGTTTCGGATGTTGAAATAGAATATTTCGACATTGTAGGGTGGACGTTAGCTCATAAACGCAAATAAAAATAGACTAGAAGAATTTTACAGGGATATCCCAAGTCCTGGGTGGCCAGTAGTCAGAGCAGTCGCCCGGATTGCGAAAGGTCGCGGGTCCGATTCCTGCCTCACGACGTGAAATTTTCCTAGTTTTATCATATTTTAATTACTTAGTTTAAAATAGTTACAGCATTACTTAGTTATTATAAACAACAATGTGCCTGAACTAGGAAATCCTGTGTTTCAGGCTGAAGGACCTTAATACAGTTATAAATAATCAATAATTAATATACAAAAATAAAGGAAAATTACATAAAAGTTAATTTATAGTAGTTATAGGTAGACAAGACAATTAAATTAAAGACTACTTACATTTAACAAAAACACAAAAAGTCCTTAAAGAATAAACTTAACTTATTACTGACAGCAAATTGCATACACACATATTTAATTACAAGCATTAATGACAGATGCCAGTAGACTTTGTCTAAGAACTGGACGAACTGCTCATGGTGCGGAAAAGTGTGTTCTGTATGGCTCCAATAATATATGTTTAGGAGGCTTCTCAAGTCACTGAAGGAACTAAATCTAGAAAGATTTAAGAAAAAGATTCGAAGTTTACTAGCGGATAAATGTTACTACCACATAAGCGAGTTTTTTATGGATTTATTATAAATTTTAATTGACATTCTAATATTTGACCACCTATAAGTAAATTTGACATTCCATTGATTCTCAACTAATTAATAAGATATTGACCTAATTTGTATTTGTATTATAATATCTATAGTGTACTGATTATAATTTTTTGATCATTTTATGTAATTCTCCTTAATTATGATTACAAAGTCATAATTTCATTTAATTTGTACGCTTAGTAAACCATAACATGATGTAAGGACTTCATTCACTTATAGAACATCTTGCACACAAATGAACGATCTTTATCTTTATATTTCAATAGGTAGGATTTATTAGAATAGGTTCATAATGTTCTCAAACAGGCAATAATATCTTGGTTTACTAATTATTGTTTATAACCGTATCAGAAATTTCGAGTTTCTTTTTGTTTCTGCTGCATGTCACAAATTTCCTGTCTTTATAAATATTTGTACGCCACAATGGCTGAAACAGTAGGGCAATGATTATTTTATGACCTACATTGTAAAACTATGTACACTCGTGTTTTCACAAATAAATGATTAGTTAGTTACTTACTTTGAATACAGTGATCAGTTTGTCTGTATAACCGGTGGTGATGATGCGTGGCGTGGTCGCTCGGCAGGTTCTTCCCGCTGTCGCACAAGATCTCTGTGTCGTCGGTGTCGGTGGAGGGCGTGTCGTTCTCCCAGCTGAAGGGCACGGTGAGCGGGCGCGTGCGCTGCCAGCGGCCGAGCGACTGCGCCCAGCTGCCGGTCTACCTCCGCCCGCTGTCGCCCGACGGCGCCTACGTAGGCCACCAGCTCAACACGGTGGCCGTCGGTCAGTATGCTCAATAATAATAAAGAAAATCATCCAATTGGGATGTTGGCTAAGTTTGAATGTCGCTATTTTTTACAAATTCGGAAATTATACGCTCTTGTTACCATTCAAACAAAGGCTTTGCCAGACAGAGCGCGTAATTAACGCGCGTCAGGGCGTTAGTCTGACGCCGCGTTAAGGTCTATTCACACATATGAATAGACCTTAACGCGACGACCGCTTGGCCGAGTGGTCTGTACCCCAGGCTACTCGGTCAAAAGGTCCCGGGTTCGAATCCCGGTAGGAACAAATGTTTGTATGATGAGTACGAACATTTGTTTACGAGTCATGGATGTTTATATGTTTATTTAGTATATTTCTAATATTTATATACATATTATTATCATTATTTCTCCGTTATCTAGTATCCATAACACAAGCTCTTAATGATGCTTACTTTGGGCTAGATAATAGGTGTGAGTGTATAAATATTATTATTATTATTATTATATCAGACAAGCCTCAGTTCCGGCACAGATCCGGCACAGTTCCGTATCAGTGCGAAATATTATTTCATACATTATCTATGAACGTATCTCCACTTGTCCGTGTCAGTGACGGCTCAGTGCTCTCAGTGTCCGTGCCGGCACCAGCAAGCACGGAAGGTATCGTCGACAACGATATTTTATGTCGGACGGACCGATCACGGACGGATCACTGATGGATCTCGGACGCCGACATCAACAAAAACAAAATAGAGGACGAGTGATTAATAGAATTGGTTCGTGAAAATAGAGTTTTATCTCTATTTAGAGATGATTTATCTCATGCAAAGTATATGGATACGAAATACAATCACGATTGACGACGGACACGTTTTCACTGAAGCTCCGTGAACTGAGCGGGCACTGACATGTGTGAATTGAATCACTGAAGCACTGATACGGAACTGTGCCGGATCTGTGCCGGATCTGTGCCGGAACTGAGGCATGTCTGATATGTGGGAATCGACCTTTATAGCGTCAAATTGTGTTGTACTATTAACGGTACTAGCCGTCAAACAGAGCCCCGGCGTTAGCAGTACGCAACGCTCTGTCGCGGCGCTAGGACGCTTTGACGCCGGGCGTTGTATTTTTTTACAGATTGTGTTTAACGCCCGACTGCTTGTTTGCTAAAATATTGCAATTATGACTGAAAATCTAATAGAATTGGTTCGGAAACACCTATGTTTATATAATACGAAGGATAATACTTATAAAAATGTAACAATAAAGGCAAAATTGTGAATATAAATCGGAAAAGCAATCAATACGAAAGTATGTAAAAAACGATCTTCATGTGATGAAAGTTCGCGACCCAAAAACGATGATATTCTCCTAATTCCTTTCTCTTTTTATTAATAAAATGAACATTCACTCTTTGTTTTTCGAGTTAAAGCATATTAAAGTATAATTGCGTTGGCAAAGCCTTTATTAAGGCTTTGCCAGACAGAACGCGTACTTAACGCCGCGTTAGAGCGTCAATAGCGTTGCGTTTTAACGTCGCGTTTTATCATGTCATACACACTAGATTGATTAGTTAGTGGAAAGCTCCAACGCAGCGTACCATTCAACAGAGCGCAGTGCAGATCACTACCAGTCTTTGGAAAGTCTGTGTGCTATTGAGATGTGGAGTGATTCACATTTGGAAGAATTATACTTTAATATGCTTTAACACGAAAAGAAAGAGTATATGTTCACTTTATTAATAAAAAGAGAAAGGAATTAGGAGAATATCATCGTTTGGGTCGTGAACTTTCATCACATGAAGATCGTTTTTTTACATACTTTCGTATTGATTGCTTTTCTGATTTATAGTCACAATCTTGCCTTTATTGTTACATTTTTATAAGTATTATCCTTCGTATTATATAAACACAGGTGTTTCCGCACCAATTCTATTAACGAGCAGTCGGGCGTTAAACACAATCTGTAAAAAAATACAACGCCCGGCGTCAAAGCGTCCTAGCGCCGCGACAGAGCGTTGCGTACTGCTAACGCCGGGGCTCTGTTTGACGGCTAGTACCGTTAATAGTACAACACAATTTGACGCTATAACGCGGCGTCAGACTAACGCCCTGACGCGCGTTAATTACGCGCTCTGTGTGACAAAGCCTTAAAAGATGTGGAATGTTGTTAAAGTTATACTGTTTGGAAAATTTATAAAATTGCTAATTTTGTTTCCAAAATTTATTAAAAAATTTTGGTGGCATTAGATTGCTTAATCAATTAAAACAACTATTATTATGACCAGTTTGAATAAAAACATACGTATTAATTGGTAATTTCCAGCTCCTTGCTTCGTCCTGCTAAGCTATTGTTAAGCCATTGTTTCCGGTTGTAACTGCAACTGTTTTAAGCCACCAACCCATATTGGCCAGCGTGGTGTTATGGCCCAAACTCCTCACGTGTTTTTCCCATGTAGAAAGCCCTGTGCCCGGGAGTGGGACGTATGTAGGATCGTGATAATAGCATTTATAACACATTTCCTCCTAAAGGGTCTCTTATTTCACCAATTTCAATATCGTATTGTATCACATTACGTACTTGTGCGTTATTGTAATGTAAAACGCGCGGTTTATCAAGATGCTCCGTCTAAAAACGAACGGTACTTTTTTAAATCTTAGCAAAGAGTTTTTATGTCAGTAAAGTGGTCAACATTTTAGGTTTAGATTTGGATTTTGTAATCTTTTTTGAGAATAAATTCTTTAACCATTATAACCATTTATTTGTAACAAAAACACAAAAATATTAATTTACTTGACAACATTTATTCGTTTAAGAAAGTCCGAGTTTCATTTATTTCCTTGCAAATATGTTATAAATTGTCGTATGACACCCGTGCGCTTTGATAATTACAGCCTCGCCAACGGCTCGGGCTAGCGATATCGCCTCGGCTGTAATCTTCAACTTACCGCACTTATCCAACATAAAAATCGTCAAAATCATTGGTTGTAATCATCACCAGCCTATATACGGCCCACTGCTGGGCACAGGCCTTCCTACATGGCAGAAACACATGAGGAGTTTGGCCATAACACCACCACGCTGGCCCAATGCGGGTTGGTGGGTTAAAGCGGTTGCAGTAACAACCGGGACCAACGGCTTAACGTGCCTTCCGAAGCACGGAGGAGCTCAAGATTATAAATTTGATTGACCCATCCAAGGACCGACCATGGCGAAAGTTGCTTTGTTTTCGTGATCGAAACCAGAGCGCTCAATCCACTACGCCACCGAGCTCCTCACGCCACCGAGCTCCTCTGGTTCCATTGGTTGAAATAGTGAAACAAATTTCGAGGGGCATGTATTGTCTCCAGACGGGCAGTATTCATTCCCTGAAGTGATGGCTGGCAGCGCCGAGGTATCGGTGGGCGGAGCTCGTCTGTGCTGGCGCGAACGCTCGCACAATGTGGCCGTGGCTCACGAGCAAGTCACCGTGCCGGACTTCGTCCATACCGGCTACGTCATCAGGGTCAGGACTTCGCACCCTATACAGGTAAGAACACAAAAGTTAAAGGGAAGCCTTTCGTTAGATAAATGACCCCAAAATATTAAAGTGCTATAATTATATTTGCAAGCAGCAGGTCTATCTGTTCGTGTTAGGAGCATAAAATAAATGATAAATGATAATTGATTGATATAACTATATTTATCCCAAAACTTCGCGACGGTAATTGATTGTGCACTAACTAGCTAAAAAACCTTTTGCCGTCGCGACGGGGCGGGCGGCACGGGTGTGACGTCGAAACGGTGTTCGCTAACATTCAATGCACCGAACACTATCTATTTGCTATTTTATATAGACTTACCCAACTTAACCGAATCTTAGGTATTTGTAAAAAAAAAGGTAGGGTAAACGTTAGCTTATAACGCAAATACAGATAGACTAGAAGAATTTCACAGGTTTATCCTGAGTCCTGGGTAGTTCAGATGGTTTGAGCAGTAGTTCGGATTGTGAAAGGTCACTGTTTCGATCCCGCCTCAACTCGCGTTTAGTTGGTTTAGATTACTATTCAGCCGTCGTTTCGATTACTTTACAGCGATCGTGGTCATGGAAAGACTGAAGATATCAGTTGTCTTTGATATGTTTACAAGTAAACTACCGCCACTTTGTGCTATATTTTGAGTGGTTCAATTAACGCATACGGAGCTCACGGTGTAAGGACGGGCTTTTGGGACCGTATTATTCGCATTATGGAATCCCAAGCTGGTGTTACCTAACATAGAATTTTTAACTATAACTTGATGGTAGTGTGAATAATACCTGTAATGAGTGGAAATGTAAAGCATGTCTGACATGACAGAATATGTTGAACTACTATAGTAATTTCACCAACTTTGTTGACCATTTTCTATGCGAATAAAGATGCCCGATACTCTTAGGTATTACTGTTATTTTGCTTTTGTTCAGCAGGGGCCATCATAGGCTGATAATGATGATGACTTTTACGTTAAAGTAGATCGCAGCCATCTGGTTACATTTGCTACTCAATCTGACGCCTAGGCCGTTGATTGAAGCACAACTAGCACAGTCACTGAGAGGAACGATTCACCAAATGGCGGTACCGACCGGGACCTTTCATTGCATGCCGGCGTTCAAACAGCCTGGGCATCTTAACTGGCTAGCTTAACCAGGTTCCTGTGGCGATCTCGAGCGTGTGGTGATTGTTCCCCAGTTGGAGTACGTGGGTCCTGACAGCAAGGGTGTGCTGACAGTGCGTGAGGGAGCCAGCGAGCAGTGCGTGTCGGGCGCCGGCCGCTACCAGCTCACGCCGCGCTCGTGCCACCAGATGTCGCCCGCCGCCGCCACCGCCCACACCGACACCGACACCGACACCCAGCACCCTGACCACACCCCGCCCAAGGTACACAAACTAATACCATTCTTAAAGTTCATACAGTCAACCAGGGCAGGTCTAGACAGCAATCGTGGGGGGCTCGCGGTGCGAGAACGTAGAGGGCCCGAGCTGCGTACACTCGCTCGGGACACACCGGTCAGGAGTGTCACATTTTGCTTTTTTCCCTTGCTATTGCAGATGCCTATATTGGCGACGGCAGCCACTTCCCTTAACGCTCACTTAAACTCCCTGGTAACTCCACTGTCCTTCGCGGCTTGCTTGGACTCTGCCGAAGCAATTTCAGCAGTCCACCCCCAGGCAAGCCAGCCTTACGGCCAAGTTTCGCGCCGTTAGAGATTACCCAGAGTGGCCAACCACGCCCGCAGCCGCGCCTAGGGCTCAGGAAGTCGGGGGATCACCGTCTGCCTCTTCACAACCTCCCACTTACGCCGGATAGGGGCGGCTAGAGCATCCTCCTCCCATACTTAAATACCCAACATATTTGTAAGTAAAATGTTAGTTTAATCAACTGCGTCAACAGATGGCGCTATTGAAGCAATTGTGGCACACGTTCCATTGCGCGTCACTGTGTGATTTGACCCTTATTCTTGTCTATCCTGTCCACTATAGGTTGTCTGGAAGAGGTCTTCGTCTTTCTACCCGTCGTGCGTGCCCTCGCCGAACAACACCAGGGAATAGGGAAGTACCGATCTGCGAGGCACAAATTAAGCGGGCATAACTCCCACGACCCAACTTTTTTTTAAGAAAATTTTTTTTTTTTTCTTTTAAATATATAATTTTTTTTTGCTGACGCGTGGGCCTTTTTATTATAAACCGTGTCCCCCGTCACAATTCATCGATTAGACCGTGCAATTTGACCTTGTACATTTAAACATTATATTTTATATGTAATTTTTGGTGTACAATAAAGCTTATTCTATCTACAAATGCTGAATAACTCAAACTGAAAACTATTACAAACAGTGTATAATTTTTAAGTTGGTGTACTATATAGAATTGTATTACCCAGTTGTAAAAGCCCATTGGCTTTTCGGACATTGCAAGTCACAGGAGATTTTCCAATCCTAACTAATTGCAAATATTAAATACTAGCTGTGCCCGCGACTTCGTTCACGTGGAATATTGACCTTTTCCATACAAACTTTCATCCCCTATTTTAACCTCTTACAGCCCTTTTTTCGCATTATAAAGTGGCCTATCTCCTTTCTCGGACTCTAGACTATCTCTGTACCAAAATTTATTTAAATCGGTTCAGAGTTACTTTCGCATTTATAATATTAGTATAGTAAAGAAGTGAGGATTTATTATATTATCATGAATATGTATACACGTGCAGACGGTGCAGTTCGTGGCGACGGCGCACGAGGCGACCATCGTTGTGCTGTCGCCCGAGCCGGCCGCCGACCTGATGCTGTACGTTGGCGGGGACGGACGGCCCGAGCTGGTCGCCGGCCCGCTCGCCCCCCGACCTCACCCCGACGGCGGGTACGTCTACGAACACACCGTGCACATGGCTGATGTGAGTGAACAAAAAACAACAAATATTTTATTTAAATAGGCCACAAAGAAGCATTTTTAAATCGTTAAAAAACATTTTAAAAACTATCACAAAATAGTAGATTGTTGCATCGAGCAGAAAGTGAGTTATTGCATCGAAAGTGCATTAATTATAAACGTCACTTTTGCGAGGTTCATAATCCTTCAACTACCGAATGAAGAACTGTAGTTAAATAAAATAGAAACAATAATTTTGAAAAAATAATAGTAACAGTTCACATTTTTACCGGGCATATTAATAGTCGTTTGTTTTAATTGTGACGACGATGTAGAGGCACATGGTTGACTTGAGATTTTGGACTTATTTTCACAAGATGTAGTAGAATGCTGGCTGAGTTCGATCTCAACATTTTCACGAGTAGATGGACGCAAGTTAATCGATAGTAAAAATAACGCTGATTGGCTGTTAGAAATCTAGTTGGTCATGCTTGTAGCCTGCGATTGGCCTGCTATGTGGTCAGAATAGCGCTTATTGGCTGGTATAAATCTAGTTGGCCATGATTGTAAAGATGATGCTTGCGATTGGACATTTGTGGCTTTAAGGCGAAAACAATGCAGTAATGGATTTTCATACAACTTTACTGCACTGTTTTTAAGCAAAAGCAGTGCAGTAATAAAGTTTCATACATACTTTACTGAACTGTTTTACTTTGAAGCAGTAAAGTGCTGCTTTGTTCTCACTAGGCTAGTTATAATGAAATTATTGTGTAGTTGGAAGAAAATTATATTAACTTTACTCTCTTCCGTATTAGTCCAGATGTCTGTAGCCACTCACCTTGTCATCTAGTTGTATGTAAAACAGTATTTGATAAAATGTTCCTTGATAAATTATTTAAAACCAGAAAAGATTGCAGTCGCGTGTGTGGTTTTGAGATAACCCATAAAATTGTGAGATTGTGACATTTATTTATTTATTAACGACTTGTAACCTGGTACATAAGTTAGCTTTCCATTAAAGTCTGGTCATATAGACAGTTATATGGCGTGAAATTTAAAAAAGATTAACTAAATTCTACGCTATGTTATTTTCTGCTCTCATAAAGGACAAGTGCACAACTGACAATTTTCTCAAAAAAGTTGAATACTGAGTTGAGACTTGAGTTGAGTCTTTTCTTAACAAGAGATGCATCTGCATTATTTCCTATTTTATTTAGGTAATAATAATTGGCTACATTCTGATAAACAAAATAAAACAACAACTCTCCATTTTCAGGCCTATACTTAGTATAGAGCTTAGAGATTAGGGCTAGAAATGGTCTGAAAATTGAGTGCTGATTGTTCGGGGCGTCGTTTGTTATGTGGCGGCAGAATGAAGCACGTTCCTTATATCTGTCGCCGCCATCTGGTTAAATTCGCTGCTTAATTGGATTGCTAGCCTGTTGATTAAACGCCGGCATCCAATCGAATGCCTAGGCCGATAGTTAGTTGAACTAGACTCACTTAACGTTTAACGATTTGGCATATTGAATGGATCGTCCTGTAAGTTTTGGTTTGATTGGTAGGTTCAATGTTATTTTTTTATGGCCACTTATAACCGACATCGTTGGGGTTATTATAAGTGGTCATAAAAAATAACCTTAAACCTATTAATCATTAAAACGACTGTTTCAGTGATTGGTAGGTTCAAGGTTATTTTTTACAAAAGTTCTTTGATTTAAACGACTCGCCTAGGCGTCGTCAATTGAATGCCTAATTTAACCAGACGGTTGACATGACGTTCAGCCATCTTGTTTTCTGTTTGATTGGATGCCGGCGTTCAATGAACGGGTTAGGCGTCCAGTTACGACGGCTTAAAGTAAATCAAATAGTTTATTGCTTAAACATGTGGTTTACATTACAGTTGTTACAAATGAATATTATAGAACACATAAACCCTGCAAGGGTATAACAACATTATACTTAAGCTACTAGGTATATAACTAAAATGTTTTAATTTTTGACTAAGCAATTATCTTACAATACTATAAATGCACACTCGAATACATACTGAAATCACATAAACTAACTACCTAATCATACTGTCTAAAATGCTGTTTATTGCTATTAATGGTTCTGTTTTTAATTTACATAATATTCACTTAGACTATAGTAACATTTATCATTTAGATAATTTTTCAAATTAACTACATTTTTTTATAGTCGTCTATGTCTCTGTCTAGGCATTATATAATTTGATAGACATTGAGTATGGTCCAGATCCAAATAAAGGTAAAGTAGTTTGAGCCCTTAACCAGAGTCAGAGTGTTTGTTTACCATTAGGGTGAGGTGGCAGTGGTGTGGGCCAAGTCCTCGTCGCTGCTGGTTAACGGCGGCGTACCGCAGCAGGTGGTAGGCCGCGGTGGCTGCCCGGCGGTCGCGGCGACCTTACGCGCCGTGCGAGGACTAACGCTGGCCGGGACGCTGCGTCCGCCCGTGCCGGGAGCCCTGGTCACACTGACCGCGGGTGAGACAACTAAAACCATTTTTTTTGTTAATTCGCCCTATAAAGAGGAGGCAAAGGGAACTAATGCCCATACAGCAGTGTCTTAAGTATGTCTGTATTTGTTCATTTATTGCATTAAAATGCTGGCGTAACACATTTCAATGCTTATTTGACACGAAATATATGATGACAGTCACTTTATGTGCTACTTGATGACGTGGATAACCACAAAAAAATCTCATCGTATTTCACACCATAATCACTAAAACTTTTTTTGTTCATCCTCCCTATAAAGGGAAGGCAAAGTGAACTAATGCCCATACAGTCATGTCTTAAGTGTAATAATAATATATCCATACACCCAACACCTATTATCTAGCCCAAAGTAAGCATCGTTAAGAGCTTGTGTTATGGATACTAGATAACAGATAAATATTGATAATAATATGTATATGCATATTAGAAATATACTAAATAATCCATGACTCGTAAACAAATGCTCGTACTCATCATACAAACATTTGCTCCGATGGGTTTTGAACCCGGGAGCTCTTGACCGAGCAGCCTGCATAGCAGGGGGACAGACCGCTCGACCAGCCGGTATCATGTCTTTATTTCTTCATTTATTGCATTGAAATGCTGGTGTTACACATTTCAGTGCATTTTAGGAGTATTTGACGCGTACTTGATGAGGTGGATAACCACAAAAAAGTTCTCATCGCCTTTACACCATAATCACTTTTATTCTAATAATCTTTTAGTTGTACGTCAACACAAACACTTGTTTTAAACCGCTCAAACGTCCGTGTTTTAAAAACAGAGAGGGTCATACGTCCGGGGTTGAGAAGGAGATTCTCCTTCAACTCCTGCGCAACTCCCGCGGCGCAGAAAAAAAATTCTAACTCTCTAACCAAACATCGGAAAAATACGCAAAAAATACTGTCGTCAAGCTAATTAAATAACAATTCCAATGATATAACAACATTATATACATATCTAATAGATATATTCTTTAAATTGGGTGTAAACTTTCCTTAATGAAAAACATTTTCTCCATTTTCCATCTTGATAGCTTATTCTACATCATTGGTATGACTCCTTATCCTTTATTTTATAGTTAATGTGTAGGTAATTTAACTAGCTTTCTATTAATACCACATTTGTGTATGCTAACATCTACAGAAAAAATTAAAAAAAAAATTTGTGATCTCGGTAACTTTAGTTACCAAGGACGGTGGAGGTAGAAAGTAGGTTGCGCGGCCTCTTTTTATTGCTTATAACTCTTTAACCAAGTAACGGAAAAAAAAACAAAAAATACTGTCGTCAACCTGATTAAATAACGATTCTAATGATGTACTAACATGTTAAACATAACTAGTATTAGATTCTTTAAATTCAAAAACTAAACTCCGCATTTACCGCGGCGGCAGAAATTTTCGTCAATTTTCGTCCAACCTCCCGTGTTAGAAGCTTATTCTACATCGTCGGTATGAATCCTTATCCTTTATTTTATATTTAATGTGTAGGTAATTTAACTAGCTTTCTATTAATACCACATTTGTATATGCTAACATCTCCAGGAAAAATGATAAAAATCTTGGTAACTTTAGTTACCAAGGGCAGTTGGGGTATAAAGTAGGTCGCGCGGCCTCATATTATTTGTTGGATTGAGAAATTATAAAGTTATTTTTACAAAATAAAAATTATACGGGCTTTATTATTAAATAAACAACGTTATTTAGTATAAATTTTATGTATCTAGCAAATATAATAGTAATAATAACTCAACAAAGCCGTCGTTCATAGCCGCGTCAGCGGGTCTGACTTCGGACATTTTTAGAATAAAAACTATTGAAATGGCGAATAAAGTATGTTATATTGACTTAAAGCCTGTTTAATGACGAATATTTTGATATATAATCAAGAGCATAAACAATACTTACAGAATTATAACAGAATAAAAATCGGCACAGATGACGCGCAAAAAGCAAAAGTTGTCACAGGTAATGAATCTGAACTTTTTTTTTTGTTTCTTATTTCGCTGTGGGAAAACCATAAATAGGAAAAGGCAAGGGGATCATTGTAGTGTACAGCCCGTTTAGTGCCGATTCTGTAGGTCTTTGTTTCATGGCTGTACGATGTTTTTAAAATTTTTGAAAATTCAAACAGTCCAGGTATGTCGGGCCCCTACAAATTGTTCGGGCGGCTGGGGAATAATGTTACCAAGGACATAAAGAGCCTTATTTTTTGGGGAATAATCTTACCAAGGACATTTGACCGGACACCACTTTTATAGCACAAAGTTCGCTACGGGTCAATTTTTGATTATTGTAATAAAAATCTTGACTGACATCACAATATCCCGCCAAACACCCCCACTAAAACTACTACTTTGTTGGTTGCCTGTGGTCACAAAGCAGTAGCGACTATTGTTGACAAGTTTTGGGAAACTGTTTCTTGTCGTGTTTAGCCCGAGGTAGTTATTATTTTAATAATACTATAGGGAGGTTGACTGTATACAAATTAAAATACATTTATGATGCGTAGTGGCGCTTTTCATAATAGACACCCTAAAGAACACAACAGTTTATTGTATTATTACGGAACGCAAATACTAATTAATAAACAAAATGCAATTAAATCACTCTCAAATTCACGTGACAACGAACACCAATCTCAGTGTTTGACGTCACTTGTTGTTAGCATCAGACGCTGTCAAAAGGAAAACCGCCTATATCACCATAGCAACCTATCAGTGATTGGTAACAGGTGACGTCACAGCGGTCACGTGACACGTATTGGCGTTTTGAAGCGAAATTTTAAACGGAATTTATTATTTTTAAAATAACTATGATGACTATGTCTGACATGAAACACTTCCGAAAATTGGTCAACATCTATATTGCAATGAACTTCGCTATAACAACGAAACTCACTTCACAAGCGATGTTATTATGTCTCAAATACTTTGTTATTTCTCTCCAGAGGGCGTATCTTTGACCCAGACGACGGCAGAAGACGGCAAATACAGCTTCGGTCCGCTCGACGCGTCTAAGGAGTACACCATCAGCGCGGAGATGGAGTCGTATGTGTTCAGCGCGCCCGACGACAAAGGAGACATCGCCGCCAGGAAACTGGCCGAGATCACCGTGGAGCTCGTCGACGATGCGGACGGCACTCCGCTACAGGTCGGTCTAGCTTGCTTATATCGCCGCCAGGAAATTGAAAAAAGAGGGGTGCCATAAGTTTGACGTGTCTGTCTGTGTATCTGTGTGTCTGTCTGTGGCATCGTAGCGCCTAAACGAATGGCCCGATTTTGATTCGGTTTTTTTTTTGAAAGCTGATGTGACTACGATGGTTCTTAGGTATAATTTATGAAGATCAGTTCAGGCGTTTGAAGACTATCAGGTCATTTTCTACATGATAATAGGATTTGACTATAAAGCGTATTTGTGTGTCTTTGTTTGTCTATCCACCAAGGCTGAGCATTTAGAGGTAGTATCGGAATTATTGTCGGAAGCCTTTATAGCTACGCTTAGCAGATTTATATCCCGCAGGGGACTGCCGACTTTAATTCGTTCGATTGTGGTACCAATTATCAGGGTTCGAATAATTATTTAAAAGATGTATGTAAATTTCTAGCGGAAAACAAGGTAGACATTGGAACCACCCTCACACAACGTGGGATAACCTGGAAGTTCAGTCCTCCAGCTTGTCCGTACTGGTGGAATATTTGAGGCTTGTGTAAAGGCGGCCGAGACTCCCCTGCGTCGCGTTATTGGCGACACCGTCCTTACCTTTGAAGAGCTTGACACGGTGTTCTGTAAAATTGAGGCCGTCCTCAATTCGCGACCCTTGTGCCCACTGTCCTCCGACCCTAATGATCTGGAAGCGTTAACTCCAGGCCATTTTTTGATAGGGCAACCTCTTAACGCTCTACCGGAATACCCGCTGAAAGATGTGAGAAGTCACCGATTGTCGCTATTCCAGCTGTTGCAACAGTTGTCTCAGAGTTTTTGGGCACGCCGGTCGCTCGAGTACTTGCACATCTTACAACAGCGTGTTAAGTGGACCGATAAGAGCACTCCACCCAAGAACGGGGACCTCGTTTTGGTGAAGGATACTAACCTTCCGCCGTTGTTCTGGCGTCGAGGTCACATTGTCAAACTAAATTGCGTTCATCTCCCCCCGGACCTCCGAGGAGATCGGACGTATTTCTTGTAAAATCTTATTTGTTGTGCTCAAAGATATTTAAATTTAAAATTGAGAAAATAGTAAGTGTTTATTCGCCGAAGCTACCAAGAACGCAGAGAATACTGAAGATAAACGCGAGCCGTGTGAGAGACATACACCTGTGCAAGAAGAAGCAATATCATTCTAACAGTGCCGAGTTACCTCCAACACCTCTCTCCGAGTAAAGCAGGTGTGCTCTTCCGCAGGCCCCGCCCTCAAACGAGCGAGTCAACTATAGTCACAACTGTTGCTTCTATAGTACGAACGACTCCCTCTAAGCAAAGTAGGTGCGCCTGCGCCGATCCCGCCCACAAACGATAAAAAGCGATATTTAGGCCTACAGTGAACATCGAATCCTTCAAATTATGCCTAAGACACAGCGTACGCCGCCACTTAGTTTTGATGCAGTGACTAACACCACGTCTGAGCATTCGCCCTCCCATTACGGGTCTGACTCTGATCTAAATTTGTCATCTACTGGCACAGTGAAACACGATAGTATACTCAACATCACAAAAAGAGCGAAACGTAGACTAGCTGACACACCCGGATGCTCATACGAATTTTTAAATGAGTTTAGGCAAATGTTCGAAAAGCTCCAATCCCACCAGGAGGCCAAATTTGCAGCATTAAACTCTTCAATAAGTACTCTTATTGATCAGAACACTGAGATTCAAAAAACAGTAGACTTTATGTCCTCTCAGTACGACTCTCTCGTAAATAAGATTGAAATAGTGGAGAGTGAGAATAGATATCTCAAATCCCACGTCAGGACTCTTGAGCAAAAAATAGACACACTGGAGAAGGATTCTAGGTCCACCTCAATCGAGTTGCGTAACGTACCGAAATTAGAACATGAAAACAAGCATTCACTGTGCGATACCATCAAGAATATTAGCGCTGTCGTCGGCTCCACATCACTAATCCCAGAGTCTGAGATACGTAATATTTATAGAACGAAAACTGAGGCGATTGTGGTGGACTTTACCACAACCTCTAGGAAAGAGGACCTGGTCCAGAGATATAAGAAATATAATAAGGACAAGCGACACTCTAATCAGCCCCCGCTTAACACTGTGACCCTCAAAATCCCTGGCCCCAACAAAACAGTGTTCCTATCTGAGGCCCTAACAACCAAAGCACGCCGAGTTTATTACCTAACTAGAGAGCTCGTGAGGAATCGCAGAATAGTAGCTACCTGGACCTCTTACGGTAAAGTTTTCATCAGAAGAGAAGAAGATACACCCCCAGTACGAGTGAACGACGAGAGTGAACTTGCAAAAATTATCTCCTAAGCGTTTTTATTTAATTTCATTCTTATTTTATTTTATTTTTATTTAACTGTTGTTACGCTTGCCTATTTTTACGTTTCATTATTGTGCCTAATGTTGGGTAATGACCTTAACGATAGTGAAATTATAACGGAGGTTAAAACATACACTAACAATGTTATCAACATACAAACTGATTTAGATAATACCAATATATCCGAATCCTCAGTTGAGGAACCCAAAGAATGTTATAATAAACTAAATTGTCACAAAAATAGTCTCAAAATTATCACACATAATATCAGAAGTATATACCGTAACTTCGATTGTTTTTTGGTCTTCCTCAAGGGCTTAGGTGTGGACTGTGACATAATTGTTCTCACTGAATGCTGGTTATCAAAAGAAAAACCTCCCCCTAATCTAGACAATTATAATTTATATTATTCATCTACATGTTTCAACCAAAACGATGGAGTCATTATGTATGTCCACAAAAATATCAAACATTCAGTGGAGGAGCCAGCCTTCTGTGACGCTAACTGTCTGCTGCTTAAAACCTCTGACATAGCCATTCTTGGTTTATACAGATCACCCTCTCAGAGAAACATCGATAATTTTCTTAACTCACTGGAAATTAACCTAAAATCGATTAGAACACACAAGACCATAGCTGTAGTAGGAGATATCAACATCGATATAAAACCCTTTAATGTTGATCCTAAAAGTCACCCCTACCTAAATCTTTTAGCTGAAAATGGCCTTCTACCAGCACACGTCTTTCCTACGCGAGATTTAAATTGCCTGGATCATATTAATTTAAAAACAGATTACAAAGCCCAAGTCATTGTAATCAAAACATATATAACAGATCACTTACCTGTTTTATTAAATCTAGAACGCACGAGAAAAAGAGACACCGATGTAGTATTTAAAAAAGTAACCAATCTGGACAATGCCTCAAATGAATTTATTAACGATACAAACCTCAAAAGCGTCCTAGAGATCGATGATCCAAACAAAGCTACTGACACTCTAATGAACATCATAAAAGATGTACTAAATTCAAACACAACAATTCGTAAGATCCCCAATAGAAAATATATTTTAAAACCGTGGCTCACAAAAGGATTACTAAAGTGTATTAACCACCGTGACACTCTCCATAAAAAAGTAAAGGAATCACCTGCCAACGAAACTCTTTTAACCTCTTATCGGAGATACCGTAATTTCTGCAATAATCTAATAAAAAAAGTCAAGGAAGAATATGAAAGCCTAGAGATTGATAAGTGTAAAGACACGAAAGAGACATGGAAAATGATAAGAAAATTCACCAATACAACTGCTAAGAAAAATCCAGCCGTAGAACTTTTAAAATCTAACCCAAATGACGCACTATCATCTGTGAACCAAATAAATGAATACTTCGTTGGTATAGGCCAAAAATTAGCTGACGACATAATAGAACACAATAAAACACAAACAGGATGCAAAATCACCAGCTCGCCCCATAAGAATTCTTTCGTATTGCTAGAAACGGACGAATACGAAATTGGAGTCCTGATACTTTCTCTAAAACATGATTCCGCTACAGGTTGGGATGGAATCCCGGTTGCTTTCTTAAAACGCGTCAAAGACACTATAAGCCCAATTCTGACTCATATATTTAACCAGTGCATAAATGATGGAATTTTCCCAGACAGTTTCAAACGGTCCATAATACACCCTATCCACAAAGGTGGGAGTAGAGATTGTGTTGAAAGCTACCGACCTATTTCAGTGTTAAGCGTTATGTCTAAGCTTTTGGAGAAGCTTATTAATAAACGGTTGATGTCATACGTAAAGGAAAACAACATCATCGCTGATTCGCAGTTTGGCTTCCAGGCAAAAAAATCTACCGAAGACGCGGTAGCTGAACTCGCAAATGATATTGTAAGTAATTTAGACAAGGGCCGGAGATGTATTGGAGTTTTCCTGGATTTGGCAAAGGCGTTCGACACAGTCTCTATTAACACACTATTAAATAAGCTAGAACAGATTGGTATCCGCGGATTACAGTTGAAACTGTTCGAGAATTTCCTCTCTAACAGATACCAAACAGTTAAAATAGGTGAACACGTCAGCTATCCCCTCCCTGTCACCTGTGGCGTCCCACAGGGAAGTGTTCTAGGTCCGAGTCTCTTCCTGATTTACATAAACGAGCTCTGTCAATTCATACCACATAATGGCAAAGTAATTTCATACGCCGATGATACAGCTCTAGTATTTCAGGGGGAGACTTGGGCAGAGGCACACTCGTGTGCAGAACAAGGACTCCTTCAAATATCATCCTGGTTAAACAAAAATCTCCTTACCTTAAATACAAATAAATCCAAGTATATTACCTTTTCTATTAATAAAACCACTCAGCCTAAAACGAATCAATTTTCCCTAAAAATTCATACGTGTAACAGCTCGAATTTACTGACATGTCCATGCACTCCCTTACAAAAAACTAATGTCATACGATATCTTGAAGTACAATTAGATGAAACACTGTCATGGAATACCCAAATCGAAGTTTTGTCTACTCGCGTAAGGAAATTAATCTGGTTATTTAGAAAACTTAGAAATATACTTAAACCTAAATTACTTCAATCTGTCTATTACGCTCTTGTCCAATCTGTACTCATCTACTGCATACCAGTCTGGGGTGGTGCATGTAAAACAAAAATCATAAAACTGGAACGGGCACAACGTTCACTGATTAAAGTAATGTTCAGGAAACCTTTCTTATATCCAACAGAAAATCTTTATAAAGATGCGAAAGTTATGACAGTGAGACAATTATTTACCATGCAGGTCACAATACGACAGCACAAACTCCTAAGCTATTACCCCCCCACACAGCAGACTAACAGTCGTAGGTCGCCTAAAGTATGTCAAACCACCAAACACAACACCGCTTTTTTTCGTCGCCATACAACCTTTCTTGCAACTAAATTATACAATAAATTCAACTCAGCTTTAAATATTTATCCTAAAATATTGTATGAATGTAAAACTATACTTAGGAGCTACCTATTGGAACTTAATTACTATGAAACGGAAGCACTAATAAAATGACAATGAACATCTAAGAACAACACTCATGCATACAAACTCACACACTCACAAACACGCATTTGTACGCACGCATAATTTTATTACATTGTAGTACCTCTGTTTATAACGTTATAAGGTTCGGGTGAGGTTCCTGGAGTCCTGAAATACAGGAATTTCCTAGTTTAGGCTCCAGTCCTCCCAAATATTATATGTTTTCGTTGTTATTGTTACCTTGTTTTCAGCTTCTCTAATATCTATAGTTATTTAAGTATGACAAACATGTAATATTGAGGTGGAAAATAAAGAAATTTATTATTATTATTATTATTAATTTAGCTCCGTGTATCACGGACGTAGGCATACACCCCGGTGTTTTGGTTTTGAGCAAGGGTGACGAGTGTTCCGCTCTCCAGGACCGGTCGCGTATGCAACAACTCTGTATATTTCGCGCCAAACTCTCCCAAGATGCATTGACATGTGTTACTCTAGCATTTCAATGCAAGTACAGAATTAAAGAAAATACTAAAAGCATGGCAGTACTGGCATTAGTTCCCCTTGCCCTCTCTGTTATTGCAGAGACGGCAAGGGGAACTAATGCGCTACACATGACACATGACACATAGACGGTTGACAACTTTCGTTCGGTATGCCGCAGGGTGCGCTGGTGTCCGTGAGCGGCGGCGCGTACCGTCGCACGGCGGCGGCGGGCGCGGGGGGCCGACTGCGGTTCTCGGCGCTGGCGCCCGACCAGTACTACGTGAAGCCGCACATGAAGGAGTACCGCTTCACGCCGCCGCACACGCTCGTGCCGCTGCCCGACGGACACGCCACACACATACAGCTCAGGTGACCACGCCTCGTCTTATACTATAGTCCAGGGATAGCGAACCAATGGCACGCACACATTTAATTGTTTGAAGAAGCTGGCTCATTATGCTATTTTAACAATATTCTTCGTCAACCTATGCCTGCGAGTCATTTTCAGAGAAAAATAACATTAAAGACTCGGTAAGAAACCGTTAGACATATGACTCTATTTCAGCACGAGTTCTGCTAAAAGTAACATCTTATAACCCTAACATTTGTTATTTATCATCTTATATGCAACAACAGAAGTCACACTACTTTTACTTCAATTTAAATTACTCTTACAATTGATACATTGCAAAATGTTCCTATTTTCTGTAGTATGTACATACAAAACTTTTGAGTTGATAGTATTTATTACTATTATTTTCCCAATAAACACAGTCAAAATTATTTGATGGCACGTCTATGACCTCATTAAACATTTCTTTGGAAAAATGGCACGCTGATACGTAAAGGTTCACCATCCCTGCTATAGTCCTTTTATCTCACAAAGCGAAGCGCAATGACAATTTGCGTAAATGGCATGATAAAAAACATACGTGGAATTTTACGTGCATTTTGATGTTATTGACGAGTCGCGCAAATGCCAATATGCGCCGGAAGAACAATAATATTGCGGCAGTATTATAGTCCTTTGATTTCACGAAGCGAAGCGCGCTTTACTTGTGGTAACCTAGTATACAAACACCTTGCTATACAGGCCAGGTATATGTACAGTATCTCACAAAATCAGGAAAAATACTAATAATTCGTTTCCATGCATACTTTGTTTGTACAAAAGTTGTTTTTTTTGTAGATTTCACCGTTATTCAATATGGCAATATTGCGGGCAACATAGAAGTCAACTTAACGTCACCAAAGTGACATATGCGCCAAAATATTTCAAAGCAAATAATAAGAAAATAGGCAGTTGCACACTGCATATTTTTACCCATTTCTCAGTATAGCGTACATAGATCTGGCCGGTTTTCCATACATTTTGAAACATCTATTTTGTTGTCTTCGGCATGCCTAAGAGGTTCAAAGCCCGGTCAGTAGATGATGTAGTGTGTTGTGTTTAGGGGCGTCCGCGTGGCGTGGTCTTGCGTGGGGCGGCTGGTGTCGCTGGGCGGGGCGGGCTGGGCGGGCGTCACGCTGGCCGCCGTGCCCGCCGCCCACGCCTGCGCCGCCGAGGAGGCCGCCACCGAGACCGCCGGGGGCTTCAGGTAACTTAACCTATACTACGGACTAGCTGCGCGCGCGAATACGTACGCGTACGTGGCACTTGATCATGCGTAAATAAATGCGTGCGTGGTACTTGATTATTGTTTTGTTGCGAAGTTATTTAAAACTATGATGTCTTATGATGTTGTCATGTCATCATTTACTCGGTGGTAGGCCCGTATGTAGGGTCGTCTGGGTAGGTACCAACGCCTTTCTTATTTCAGCCGTGAAACAGTTAGCTGTGTTTCGGATTGAAGGGAAAGGTAGCCAGTGTAACTACTGGCCATGGACGGCATTTCATCTTAGGCCTCAGGATGACAACGCACCTGCAATATAAAGTGATTTTTCTTTGAATTTGCAGGTGTCTATAGGCGGCAGTAACCGCTTACCATCAGGAGGGCCGACAGCTTGTTTGTCATGTAGTTGTATAAAAAAAATGTATTTATTTTGATAAGGAATAATATCTTGTTTATAAAAACATATTAATAAGACGGTTGACATGACGTTCAGCTATCTGCTTAAACGTTGCGCTCAATGAGTTGGCTAGTTGTACTTTAGCCGTTTGATTGGATGCCGGCGTTCAATCAAAGAGCTAATTATACCAGACGGCTGCGACATATACATGACCTCCTCATATGTGTATGTCTGTAGATTTTCAACTGTGTACTTATATCTAGTATTTTGGCTGTAAATTTTAGTATTATTGCCCATTTTCTTGTTTATTGATCTTTGAATTATAATATTATTTTGTCATGATTTCAACTGTCAGCTAGTGTTGCATATATGTGTATACATAAATTTCTTACGCTTTATGTAAGGCATATCCTAGAATTATTATTGTCAACTTGTATCTACCTATGATAACGAATAAATGATTTGATTGATTTGATCTGTATGTGTGTTGGAGGAGGCCCCACCGAGCCTGGCAGGGCCTTACTCGATTTCTGTGACGTGTTTCTGGGACCACTTGATCTTTTACAATTCAGGGAACGTCAGATTACTAATATAACACATACACACACACACACAAAACTTGACACTGTAGTTTTATTCAACTCTTCTCTAAGATACACCGCGATATGTACAAATACAGTAACACCAGCAGCTTGTCATGTTGCCAGGATCCGAGGACTGCTGCCTAACTGCGTGTATACTATACAGTTGAAGGAATCTACGGCGCCCGAGCTGGCGGGGCTCAAGCTGGCGAAGGCCCCCCCTACTATAGAGGTTAGTACACCTGATTAAACATCATCGTCACCAGCCTATATACGTCCCAATGCTCGGCTGATCCCAAAAGACCTGAATTTTCTCCAAAAATTCAATCGCATGAAATTCGCTCAGGACATGCTAGAACGAGTCAATTCCAACCCAACATTCATGAAACGCATTGTTACTGGTGACGAGACGTGGGCTTACGAGTTTCACATGCAAAATAGTCAACAAGCATCGGAGTGGCACCTTCCAACTGAACCGAAACCGAAAAAACCACGCCAAAGTCGATCAAAAGTCAAAGTCATGTTGACTGTTTTCTTTGACTCTCGCGGTGTTGTGCACTCGGAATTCTTTCCGGAAGGTCAAACGGCAAATAAAGAATATTATTAGCGCGTGAGCGTTATGCGACGTTTAAAAGAACAAATTCGACGAAAAAGGTCATTTGTGGAAAGAAAGTTCTTGAATTTTGCAACACGATAATGCGCCTTCGCACAAGGCCATCATTGTGAACGAATTTTTGACCAAATATTCAACAAATACCATCGAGCAACCACCATATTCACCAGATATAGCTCCAGCACCGAACTTCTTTCTTTTTCCTAAACTCAAACTACCACTTCGTGGCACCCGTTTTTAATCGGTAGAAGACATAAAGGAGAATTCGCGGCGAGAACCGAACTCAGTTCCGGAAACAGCGTTTAAAAAATGTTTTGATGATTGGATTATTCGTTGGCGTAAGTGTATCGTTTCTGAAGGAGGATACTAATTTGAAGGTGATATAATAAATTTGGATGAATAACTAAGATTTTGTGTATTATTGATCTTTTCCCGGTACTTTCTTGATAGAGTAGTATTTCTAGCCATTTAAAGCGAATATCTCTAACTCTCTTGCCAGGTGAAGAACAACCAGGACATGGAGGACGTCCTCCTCATCGGCGTCCAGCCCGTCCAAGTGACGGACGGCAGCGTGGTGGTGACCTCCCCCCCCGACCACTACCGCACCCTGCGCCTCACCCTCGCCCCCCAACGCTCCCCCCACTCCCCCCTCTACTCCACCAAGCTGGACCCGACTGGCCTGCCCGTCGGACCCACTGCTAGGTCCCCGGGACTCATGTTCGTGTTGCCGAGGCTGCCGGCCGACAACGCCGGGTACATCCTGACTCTGGAGTCGACACTGTCAAAGGCAACGCACTCGTATGAAGAGACGACCATATACTTCAATTCTGATGGGAGCTACAAGCATTTCGATATCGATTTCGCTCCTAAGGTTAGTGATTTTTAGCTTTGATGTTCTGTAATACTTGTAAGGAAATTAATAACCGCTTACCATAAGCGGGGCCGTAAGATTTGTCAATAAGTTATTGATGTTTGTGTTTTTTACATACTAACTATAAGTATTTAAGTATTTTTGGAATTCTGGGGTAGCGGGTAGTCGATTTCGTTGTGTGTGTGTGTGTGTGTGTGTGTGTGTGTGTGTGTGTGTGTGTGTGTGTGTGTGTGTGTGTGTGTGTGTGTGTGTGTGTGTGTGTGTGTGTGTGTGTGTGTGTGTGTGTTAGTGTGTGTGCGTGCGTGAGTGTGTACGCATTTTTTAGAGTTGTCACGAGCAGCTATGCGATTAACTTGTAAGTTAAAGTCAATCAAATATTGAATAAAGTTTTAAGCACAAATTTTAAGCACAAAAAAAACTGATTCGAAAAACATAGATTGTACTTCATGTCTTATCACCACCAAGCGATCGACGTTGAGATTAGTGAATACGCTCACGGGCAGCGCTGTTCACTAACATCAAAATCAATGGCGGCTCGTCTTGTCAGTCGTTAAGTTCGATGTTGAATATTTCTGTTAGTGAATCACACTGCAGGTGTCAAACTTTCAGAGGTAACTATTTTCAAGAAATTCTACCAGTCCTTTAATTTTTGTCCGAACTTTTGTTTTGTAGCACACTGTGCACATATTATTATCAATATTTTGTCAATATCTAGTATCCATAGCACAAACTCTAATAATGCTTAATTTGAGCAAGATAATAAGGCGTGAGTATTTACATACTATTATTATGTCGCACTAAACCTAAAATTGTCCCTTCCAGGTCAAGTCCTCGGAGCAGGAACTCCGTCAAACGTCTCTCCTGGTGGTCCCACTGGTAGGTCTGCTGGCACTGGCGTACTTGCACCGCGAGCTTGTGGTGGAGCAGGCCGGAAGGTTAGTGGGGCAGGCGCTACGATCGGCCGGTCGCGGCGGACCCACCGCGAGGAACACGGGGCCGTTGCTGGACCGGGCCAGCATAGACCATATAGTGTCGGCGGTCAACGCAGCAGGGAAGCGGCCGCCTAAGAAGAAGTTCATATAGAACTGTAGTTATCTAGAACCTAGATAAAATGCTGTCAGTGTCTAAGCTTTATCTCAGAACAGAATAAACCACTTTTATATTTGACTTCACTATGGGCCGATTTTCAGTATAAAATGAAATTGATTTGCTTGACTATGTCACATGACGGTAATTTTATACCATGTGGGCCCCGAAACAGGAGCAAAAAACTATAATATACATCCTTTGACTAATCAGTAATTACGTCCAAATGGTATTAATTAATTATGATGAAAAATATGTTTACTGTTATTTTGTAACAATATTAATCAAGCCAGCAATGTGCTGCAGACATTGTGTCCAGTCGCTATTAATGACAGAGACATTTAGTGACACTAATTATTGTTATAATCTATCAAAATGCACGGTACCATGATACCGCATCTTACGACCAGCGACAATATCGCAATTTGAAATTCATTGATCTAATTGATCTAATTCATAAATCTTTATTTTAAATGTCTATTTCTCCTAATTTAAGAACTTTGGAACATTAGTACCACTTTGTAATAACTGTGGATACTTTAAGGAATCTCTGTTTCCATTTTTACAGCTTTAGTTACAGGGCCCACACTATACTTATTATACATAAACTTTCAGTATAAAGTCGTTATTGACATACTGCCAGTTAACAAATCAATATTTAAGCGTGATTGCAACTATCTGAAAATATAATCATAAAAGTATGAGTCAGTTACTGTATAATTATGGTATTGTATTACATTGTCAGCACTATTGTGATATGATGATTACATTGTCAGTCATATTCATCATACACGTTTTGATATTTATGAATCCGCCAAATCGTGATCTACGCTGTTCGCGAGACTTCGAATGTTCGCAGAATTAAACCTATAGTACTGAAACATATAGTGTGATTTATCAGTGTGTTTAGTAGGTTCAAGGTTATTAATTTATATAACTTTTAACTAAAATGTTTTAAGCGGCCACACAATAATTTGACTTTTTTTTTCTATCTTCAATTTTGACATAATTGTGATAATTGTAAATTATATGTTTATATCTTATGAGATGCTTACTCGATGATGTGCTATTCTTAACTCGTTAGCCTTTTGAACTGTCTGTAAGCTTTCAAGTACCATTTTATAAATAAAGAAATAAAAATGAAAGCTTGAACCTGCCAAACACACAGTACTCAGTATTAGACGATATATGGCGAATTCGACGATTGGATTTCGACATAATTTTATTTTATTTGTAAAGTAGATAAGTATAATCTTGGTAGATACCTAAGTAATTGATTTTATGATACGTATTACTTTTATTTATATTTGGAAATGAGGGTTGACATTCCATGAAAAATTATCGAAATGTATACTAATGAAATAATAAAGACAATGTTTCTAGGCCTTTTTAACCAAAATAAATTTATTGAATTTAAGAGAGAAAATAATGTAAAATAATTTTTATTTTACAATTTAAGTGGCCAAAGTTTGCATTGCGTTTTCTAACGGATCGATATATTCAATTTCGTTGTCCTATCTAAAAATTTTGTCTATCCTTTTCTCTTTTTAAGTAAAGAAAGAGAGAGTTTGTGGGTTATTGAAAACCAGTCACAGGGATGATTTTAATTATCTCCGTTTACCAAAATTGCGTTACTTTTATTAATTTTATTTTATTTTATTGTGTAAGCAGAGTGTCTGAAATATTATTTATTGTAAAGATGACAACACATCAAGTTTAACAGTTGCACTGCCAAAGCCGCCTCTATTACGAACGCAGTAAGGGCGGTCTCAAGGTCAAACTGTTACGCTTGATGTGATGTCTACTGTACTGTTGTTTTAAATTGGTTTATGCATTTATTGAGCAGTGGTGTTCGGAAGTCTTTGTCGTGATAAATAAATGGGATTGTTAATAAATATTATGTCGTATTATTTAAATTAATCTGTTTAGTCCATAAATTATTACAATCTCAGAGTTGGGTGTAGTTATAGCCGTTATAGCTTCTAGTATGTTTTCACTGTGTCGTTTCACTATGGTACGAATTGTAAAATGTAAAACAAGAAGGGTTTACCACATTTTAATTACTTTAAAAAGTTCAAACAATTTAAATAAAAACATGGCTACACTGCTAAACGACAGCTATCAAAATAGGATATTTGGCGGGATTTGATAGTGTCAGTCAAGATTTTTATTACAATAATTAAATTTTGTTTCTGAGCAAACATTGTGTTATGTAATCGGTGTAGTTTTAGGAAGCAAGTTTTTGTGTTGACGTGCAACTGAAGGATCATTAAAGTAAAAGAGATTATGGCTGTCATCATATATTTGGCGCCAAACTCTCCCAAGATGAATTTAAAACTGTTACACGATCATTTCAATGCCATAAATAGATGAAGATAGAAAGAAAATACATTTGAGACTGACTTAAGTACAACTAAATATAAAAAAAAAACACTTGACAATCGAATTTATGTTAACTTACAGTATGTGTACGTACACACGACAGCACATCAAGTGCAACAGTTGCCACGAAAGCCGCCTCTATTACGAACGCAGTAAGGGTGGTTTGGAACCAAACTTTTACGCTTGTTAGTTTACACTGCAATATTTTTTAAAAATAGAACTCTGAGGGCACTTATTTGACATAAACAAATTGTCCGAGTCTTTTTTACGTATTTTTATAATTCCATCGCGTGTGACGTAATGCATCCTGTGTGACGTATCGTTTGGTGTCGTAGGTACCGGGTATTGCCTCATTTATCATAGCAGCTGTATCTGTTGTTGCACTCTTGTAGTGATCTTGCGTGATGGTCCCAAAGCCTCGCGTTTTCTCGGCTGTAAACGGTAAATTATTAATTAGGACATAGGAAGAGAACCAAAGTCACTGACATAGCTAGTAGGATTAGTAAGTCCATTTGGAAATCGATGGGGGAGGCCTTTGTTCAGCAGTGGACATCATAGGCTTATGATAGGTTAATTAATACGAATATTTCAGTCTCCACAGAGAATTAGAATTCTTAGGTACCCTGCTGCACAACGCACTGCGACTATTCTTTGTGTAACAGGGTACATAAGAATTCCAACATTACAAATAAATAACTTTGTCCTTTACAAAGTTTTTAGTCCCGAGTTCGATATCAATCTGTCCAGCGGCGTTATACCTCTTAAGGTCTATGACAATTAAAAAATCAACTGTGTCTGGAGTCTGATGCTTGACGGCTTATGACATATTTCAAATAGTTTGAATGGACTTACTTGACGAAGTATAGTTCATAGGTAGCAAAGAAGTTTTGTCTGGAGCGCGCGTGCAGCCGACACAGCTTTAACTTCTCGCACTCTTCTTCGCTGCAAGAAAATAAATATATCGTTCAAAATTGGATTTCATGGGTAGGTATATAAGCTCGTCGACCCCAGACACTAGAGATAATACAGGGTGGTCCCATCAATACTAAAATAACGGATATAATTAAATGAATAAGATTTTTTCGAAAGTAGCAAATATTTTTGTGAACTATTAGAACCCATGTTTTAATTTATTGTCGTGTTGATGGCACCACTCCGTATATGGTTGTCGACCCTTCTTAACTTCTCTCGGAACAAAAGTGGAAAAGAGTGACCCCATTTATAGTAATTATATTTTTTTTTAATCCAGCGTTAAAATCAAACCAACTAAAATCCTTTAACGCGGTGTAAGACAGATTCGGGATAAGGCAGAAACTTGATACGACAGTAACTGAATTATGCACAATCGTGTTTTGGCAGCTCTATATCTACTCTTCATCACGTATCTGGCAAGATTGTAAGTCAATCTGTGAATTAGGGTGGATATCTGTATCCTAAGTCAACGCAAGGATCAAAATCGATTCATTTTTGAAGCTGTTGTACGTTTGTCAAACTGTTTATTAAAATTTAGTTTTACCTTCTTTTTGTCCTGCTGGCATCTTCAACTACAAGGTCTGTGTTTATGAGTGTTTCTTTAATGATATCTGTGTCTGGGCTGGCATCTGAAAGGCAAGGATAAAACTTTAGGATATATGAAGTGAGCGAAGTCTCGGTAAACTCTCCAAACCTAACTAGCGCGAGCGGTAGAATTATTATTTAAAAGTTCTATTGTCATCAAGCACTAAAAAAAGTGAAGGATCACGAGTAATGATTTTTAAGTTGATTTGATTTGATTTTAAAGTTCCTTCTGTAGAATTAGGTGAACCTTATTATTACGAGGAGCTTCTAATTTAATATAGGTAAGCCTTTATTGCTTTCATAACTTAAGCCGAAAAAACTCCTTCCTGTTGTCCTAATACACTTCCGATTTTCTACGTACCAAGATTTTGAACATTTTCCAAAGGCTTGCTGGAAACCATGCACGCCATTACTACCAGCACAATAATTTTAATTTTAGGACTTTCCATTGTACTAAAAAGTTTAATAATTAATTAAATATTTAAAGCTTTATTTAGTTTAGTTTATACTTCAATACTACGACTAATTTCTGAGATCTCAAGCGGCAATGACTTGTCCCCATCTAATGAGGCATAAGACTTTAGCCCCACATCATTTATACAGTCCTGACTGACAGACCCCCCTACTGTGTCTCCGACGTCAGCTTGCTTGACACGTTTTCACACCAATAAATTAATATCTCAATATCTCTAATTAATAAATAAATACCTACGTGGCAGCTCATAGTTATACGTTATACAAATAATTTAAACAGTTGTTAGATTCATGATTATGTAATAAATTAACGATGATCTTGGGAGGGTCGCGGGAAGCCAGTAGTGGATGCGGGCAGCGCAGGACCGAGCGGTTTGGAGATCCCTGGGGTTGGGCTTTGCCCAACAGTGGGTTGTCTTTCGGCTGAAATGATAATGATTATCTATTGTAGCGGCTAATCACAGCGACAAAATATTTACCTATCTTTTTCATTTGTTTGGAGTTGTAACGTTCGAGTAGCTGCATTAAGGGCTCGCCTCGTTCCAAGAGGTTTCTTCCTTCAGGGCGATCGCTTTACTCAAAGCCTTTTTTATACTACTAGACGACAAACAAGCTGACGGTCCACCTGGTGGTAAGTGGTTACCGCCGCCTATAGTGGTTCAATTCCAAGTGATTTTTCTTTGATTTTGCACACCTGCAAAATTCAAAGAAAAATCACTTGGAATTGCAGGTCCCTTCGATCCGAAACACAGATAACTGTTTCACGCCTGCACGTACAAGATCGGTGTGCCATGTAGTTAAATAGTATTGATATGAAAACCATACAGTATTGGTTTCATCGGCGGCGGTACTAATTACGACGAAAAACTGTACCAATTAACAAACCGATCATTTAGGGCAGAGGTTCCCAGACATTTTTTCTTATAGACCACGTGTATGTGTAATAAATTTAAATGTTGCACACATTACTACCAAAACTGGTAGAAATGTGTGCTACTTTTCTACCATAATTATTCCTAAAACTGGTCAAAAAATGTGAAGATAGGCCAACGTAGACCCTCGTCGGGTCTCCCGTGGACCTGGGGGTTCACCTGGACCACTTTGGGAACTAAGGATTTAGGGGGTCGCCCTGTGTATATTAGTATAGGTATTTCAGAAGAGCGGCCGACTCGGGAAGCACCGCTCCGCCTTACGGCCTGGCCACAGGAACGGGCGGCGGCGGTACTGAAAATGTAGGCGTTACGTAGTGACAAGGAGTAAGTACAGTCGACAGCACATCAAGCGTAACGGTTTGACCTTGAGACCGCCCTTACTGCGTTCGTAATAGAGGCGCCTATTGTAGTACAACTGTTACACTTGATGTGCTGTCCTGTGTACATACATTGGATTGATTAAAAGTCTAAAGTAGATATATCTAAAATTGGTATTTACAGGGTGGTGCCGTCAATGCGACAATAAATTTAAACATGGACTATATTAGTCCATAGAAATGGTTTGCCACTTTCAAAAATATCGTATTAATTTGATACTTTCATGACATTTGTATGAAATAATGCTGCCAACGTTACACTATTCCATACAAATGTCATGAAATTATCAAATTAATACGATAATTTTGAAAGTGGCAAACCATTTCTATGGACTAATAAAGCCCATGTTTAACCATCCTGTATACCCAAATACCTACTTACTTTACTGTCCAAAATGTTAGCATTCCTAAATCAGTTTATCATGATTATGTGACGTTCTATTGCTGATGAGTTCGGCAAACCATCTTGATGTAATCCGGCTTAAACCGGGTTTGCTTTGACGTATCGTTACAGTCAATACATATATAGTCTGAGGTACAATCAACCGTACATTAGGTATACGTAACATTAAGGTGTCCTGTCTACAATATCAAACTGTTTCTCCTTATTCGTAACTGATAGTTTATTTACTCAACAGGTTAAGTGGCGCTAATTGACGTTAACAGAAGGCAGTAGTTACATATTCTGTTTAGAAATATTTAGCTGTTGGTACCTAAGCCACGTTGGTTGAACGTGTCAGACATTTAGGTAACCGAATATTGTTGATGTGCATTTCGGCCCAGGAGTTTTTTTAAACTGCTACATTAGGGTGGCCAAGAACCGCTACCCGTAGTCTATCGTACGCAGCTTGGGCACTATTCACGTATTGCTTAAGTACCCTAAAAGGTATAGGTTACCTACCTAGTCGTTATTTTTTTTTAATATTGCTAATTTATAATAGTAAGTAGGTCAAATTGTCAATAGTTGATAAATATTGCAAAAGCAGTAGTTTCTTAAATATACTAGTGCCACCGAAAATATATGGGCGCATAGACAAAATGATTAATATCTTTGTAATGTTTTAAATGAATTTTATTACAGGATGTTAAAAGAAAAGAAAATTAGAAAAAAAATTGACATCACGAAAAAAATTAAGCTGTTCTATACAAACAGGACGTGTAGATAGATATTACATTTGTATGTAAAAGCTGATTTTTTTCGCGATTTAAAATTAATTTTTTAGGAAGTCGTGTTTAGGGCGACCTGCCTTCGTTTTCGATAGCGTCCACTTAACATCTTGTATATTTATTTCGCATTTTTTATAACATTTTTAGTAACATAAGTTCGATAAGTACCATACAAAAATATGAGTACCATAACTACTTTACAAAGCATTTTTTAGTGATGGTACCTACCTATCATCCTTGGTGATAATGGTGATACCAAATAACTCATACTGTCTGTGTGTAATGTTGGTAGTAGAAATGTATAAGAAAATAACCTACATTTTCACTTTTAGGAAATACCACTATTCCGTCTGCTCTCTTAAACTTAAGTTTATCGGTTTCTCGATGAGCCCCGGCGACCTTATTCACCGCAGGCACACAACCACTATAAAGCAGCGTTAGATTATATAAAGAAAAGTAGACCATCACGTACCTATACTTACCTACCTATGTCCTCTCTGCGATCAAACCAAAGGGCAGCACAACACAATGACCCTAATTCTGGAGAACACATGCTGCTAAGTCTAAATTTAAGTTCAGTGCATTTCTTTCTCTCAAAATAAATACGAATAGGATGGCTGTCATATTATAATTTGACATTTAGAAACGTCGTGCGTTCAATTTTCGACCTTATTGAATGTGATAAAATAAGACTATATAACCGGTATATAACCAATTGACTGCGCTTGCGGGGGCAATCTTCTCACTAAGCATATGCTAAAACGAGTTTATGTGCCGATTTCGGCTTCAGAGTGCTTCTAGCTGCCGCGGGTATCACACAGTGACGTAAAATATTATTTAAAGAGTCAAAATACGGTAAAAATGCCCAGTTGTGCTATTAAATGGTGTAGGATGTCTAGTTCTATTTCAAATTACAAAAAAGATGGAATAACCTTCCACAGGTAAGTATTATTTAGATGAAATTCGTACAAAATAATTTTCACAAATATAAATTCTTTTTAATAAATATAAAATTGGCACGCGTTGATGTCTTTCTACCCCTCTCTCTCTTTCCTAGGTTTAATGTACTATGCATTTATCTCTTTCTTTCAAGATAGTGCTGTTACGTGCACTTTCTTCTTGGTATCGATAATAAAATCATTTTGTAAGATTTAATTATATTGTTTTCGTATTATTCAAATCTAAATTCTAATTTGATTAATATAATTTTTATTTCTATTTACAGACTCAAGCCATGTGATTCACTAAGGGATTTATTTAAAGAAATTAATATTTTGACCGTTGCTTCTCAATATCTAAAACTTGGAACAGCAAGTTTATTTTTATATCTAGTGTTTAAGTTATGAATATCACTATGTTTTGAAGAGGTATGTTTATATTTGTGAACATAAATTATGTTCTCATATATACAGGGTAGAAAAAATCTATGGGCCCTGGAAGGGAACTACTTTAAATCCTTTAGTTAGCTCATTTTACTGAAAGGAAACATTCCTTTATTTTTGAAAAGAAACAAAACTGCATTTAAAGATCTTCTAAAAGTCGCTCGTCTCACCCGGGAATCGAACCAACTAAAAATTAAAAAAGTAAACCCTCGCTATTTTTTTTTATACGAATCGGTAGGATTAATGTTCAGGATAAAATTTGTTTCATAAACATTTGGTATTTGGAATAAAAAAGTAGCATCAATTATTTACGATCGAATACATTCAACATTTTTAACGATTTTAAAAATGTTGAAAGTTGTCGTTCTAATTTCAAATTGCCCCACGTTGCATTAAAAAATGCGTTCCATTTTTAACTTTTCCTTAGATTGCCTAGTTTAAGAACGAATTGTGCATAAATTTATTATTACAATTTAATGATTTTCTTATCGAAGTCTTCAATAAGGTACTAAGACATAAATAACATTAGCAAACCTGTATTTCATACAAAATCTTTGGATGTTAGAGAGATAATAAAATTAACGTATGGTTTACTTGTTACAAATGAACATTACAGTACTAGGTACTAGGTAATTAATAAAAAACTTGTAATAAATATTCAATTTCATAGGTATCACGTACAACATATTAGTGTGTTTGCTAGACAAATTTTATCCTGCACAATAATCCTACCGATTCGTATAAAAAAATAGCGAGGGTTTACTGTTTTAATTTTTAGTTGGTTAGATTCCCAGGTGAGACTAGCAAGTTTTAAAAGATCTTTGAATGCAGTTTTGTGTCTTTTCAAAAATAAAGAAATGTTTCCTTTCAGTAAAATGAGATACCTAAAGGATTTAAAGTAGTTCCCCTCCAGGGCCCATAGATTTTTTACATTCTGTATATATGATAACATAATTTATGTTCACAAATATAAACATACCTTTTCAAAACATAGTGATATTCATAACTTAAACACTAGATATAAAAATAAACTTGCTGTTTCAAGTTTTAGATTTCACAAGACAAGTCGCTCATTCATGGGGAAATGTATACACATTTACAACAAAGTCGCACCAAATGTAACTGAACTGCCTTTTCACAAACTTAAGTTATATGTCAAACAAACTTTAATGAAAAAAGGCTACTATAAGGTCCAAGAATATTTAGATGATAAGAATGCGTGGACACATTAAAATTCCAAAATGTTTTATATGTTTATTTACGAGTATTATGACTATTAACCACTGTATACCTATATTGTGATTGTGCATTGTCAGATAGCTTGAAAATGACGATAATACTTTTGACATTGGGTACCTACTTTGTTGGTACGTTGATATACATTGTCTTCTAATATTTTTTTCTTCGCTGGGTTGCACTGCGCTGCTAAAAGTTATATTTTTTTTAAAAAACATTGTAATTTAATATTTGAAAAGAGTGACTACATGAGTTTGTTGCCGGAATCTTCTCGGTAGTTCAACTTTTGGAACCGGTGTAAATTCAGACATGACAGACAGACAGAGACTATGACGTTGTTAGTTAATATATTTTTTGTGATAGTTGTAACAATGTGTTTTTTGACGATTTAAAAGTGTTTCTTTGTGGCCTATTTAAATAAAATATTTTTTCTTTCTTTCTTACGTTCATTCATTAATATCGTACTAAGTTATTATGTTGTTTAATTACACTAGAAATTCCCTCGCACCAAAGTTGACTTATAGTTTTTATCGATAGTCGATAATATTTTTAGTCTCCCTGCTCCCTACAAAAACACGTGTAATTGAACTGACCAATCAGCGAAGCCAATGCCTCGTCGCCCCCGCACCGCTAAGCAGTGACCTGTGTTTCTAAGGAGGAATGCATCTATGCGCTCTCCACTGGTTAAGTACTCCGTGGATAAAATGCAGTGTTTAGGAGGCACCTCCGTACATGCCGTCTAAAATTGTCTATGGTTTCTTTGAAATCTATCTAAATTTCAATCAAGTGCTTTTCCTTGTTATTGCAGGTGTCTATAGGCGGCGGTAACCGCTTACCACCAGGTGGGCCGTCAGCTTGTTTGTCATCTAGTTGTATATAATAATAATAAAAATAATTGACAGCTTTAAACAAATTCTTGCTATCTTTTCCCTTTTACATATTGCAAGAAAGAGATATACTGTACTTAAATTTAGAATTAGAGTGTGTCTTCAGAACCAGGCCCAATGTAAGTCTTAGTACAAGTGTTTGGTCAATATCTCTAGTCTATGGTTTGGCCCCTGTTTGTTGGCGATTGAATAACTGTAATGAATTGAGAACCTCCTCTTGAGACCCTCTTCTTTTAAGGTCGGTGAATAAATAATAATAGGCAGACGTGTCAATTCTAAGGCTAAGCTATGGCTAAGTTTATCACAAAACAAATTTTCGTAAAAGAAGCCAGCGAGATTTTGTAGTTCATCACCACCGGCTGTGTCACCCGGTATTAAAGTAACAAGCGGTAGAATAAAATAACATTAATAATAAAATAACCGATCAGTTTGGAGATCCTTGCGGGAGGCCTATGCCCAGCAGTGGGAGTCTCTCGGATGATGATGAAAATAAAATAATTTATTTACAACAATTGCATCAGAATTTCGAGAAATGTTTTCATGTTGCACAACTCAAGTTATAGTTGCCTCAAGTTATAGTTGCCTCAAGTCTCTGGCTGTAATGTAGTTACTATCTGATGGAAAATATCTGGAGATTAGGATTGCGACAAAATAATTTTGATTTATCTAAATTTAGATTATCAAGTATTCTGTGATTTAGATTCGTACGTAGCAGCTTATAAACCAAAAACAGTAAACAAGGTTTGCGTTTGTTTACTAATGCCATCTTGTGACGAGATGTAGAAATGTATCTTATGAAAAGTTAATCTTCTAGCCACTAGATGTCACATATCTTTGTCAAAATATTTTTGTAAATATAGCTAAGTAAAAACTAGAAATGAGTTAAAAAGTAAGACAAATTGTATATGTACTTAATTGTTTAAAAATATTTTCATTTTATTTTATTTTTATAAAAGAATGCCAAAGTCAAAAGCAGTGCTATTGTGTTACTACATACTTTTTCTACTTGACGCTAGGTAGCGTTGAAAACATTTTAATTCGAACTAGGTAGAAACTTCGCGATAAGTCGTGAAAGCTCCAGTTAAATGTTCGGGAATATTTCTCATCGGTAGATGACGCTTTTGGCATGCTATATAAAGGGCAAAACGTCGTCGGCGCGGAACAGTTTGATTTGTCAAAGCGACACCTCAAAACAAAACAGAAAAATAAGAAGGACAAACAAAGTGAAAATGTCTCTGATGCCGTATTGGTTGCGTCATTTGAGGAATTTGGCGTACCGGGATCCCGTTGCCAGGGTGCTGGAAGATCCGTTCGCTGTCTTCTCAAGGGACCCATTCTTCCGCGATCCTATGAAATGGATGAAGCAAATAACGCCTATAGAGCACGATCACCATGGCATCGAAGGAGTTTACTCAGATTCCGAGGTAAAAATCGACGGGAAAAAAGTTGAAGTGCATTTAGACGTCAAGAACTTTACTCCAGACCAGATTCACGTGAAGACTGTTGGCAATGAGCTAATGGTTGAAGGGAAGAAGGAGGTAAAACGCGAGGATGGCTGGACGAGGAGTCACTTCGAGAGGAGGTTCTTATTGCCTGAAGGTTTCCCGCCGGAGCGTGTGGAGTGTCACCTCGATAAAGGCAAGCTTGTACTCATCGCCTTCAGGTCGGAACCTTTGCAGGAGAGATCAGTGCCCATTCAGGAAAAGCAGGAAAAGTCGGAAAAGCCAACAGATACTGAAAAGTCGTAATTGCTAAGTTTAGGTTTAGATTTTGTTTCAAATAGTGTGACTGATAAACATTGTGATGTTAACTAACTAACTAGTTATAAATAGATAGATAACTACTTTATTATCTGTTTTTGTTTCATTCTAGCTCACTCACCGCCCCGCCATCGATGACTCCACAAATTATGTTTACACCTTAGACCATGTTTACATTTAAAAATTAATCATGTGTTATGTTTTTTAGACATATCTTTCTCGTTGACTGGTAGAAAATTTCCAATGGCATTAAGTCCGCCAATTTGTAACTGCAATCTTATTTGTTTATTTTTATATTTCTTGTTATTGCGTTAGGTGTGATTTATTTATATTTTGACGTCTGGTTGAGACTACGGCCAGTATCTTTCTACTAGAGGTCCCGGGTTCGAATGGGGCAGATGTTTGTATGATTAGTGCCTACGAACATTTGTTCATGAATCAAGAGTCACAATGCTTCTACTCTTAAGTATCCCTATCATATATTTTTAGTACGTATTTGATAGAATTAATGAAATTTTTTAGAAATTCAGTTGTAAAAATATATATAGTGACACACACGGAACATAAAAAAAGGAATCAATTACCCAACTGCAATCATTATCAACATTATTAAATAAAGCAGTATGGAGAACACTATCATCTTCTAGAACAACACTACACTCATTCTTCTTATTCTTCTTTTTCTCATTTCTGAGTTTAGGGCATTTTGGTCTAATGTGTCCTTGTTTATTACAATTGTGACAAACAGGTACAAATTTCCCTTTAGAAGTAGAAGTAGACGCTAAGGCCTTTTCAGAATCCAAAATTGTTGCTGAAGAAAGCTCAGATTTTTTAAATTCAGCTTTTCTTTTACAAAGTCGACGGTAAGTTTAGTTTGAGTACCCTGAATTGCCATAATCAATGGGTCATAGTCTTCAGACAGACCTAACAATATCCATTCAGCAGTCTCTTCGTCATCAATGGGACAACCTAAATCGGCTAATTCTTGTGTAACGGAAAGAATGGTACCAATATAACTATCCATAGAATCATAATTGACCAACTTAGTCTGGGTAAGTTTACGTTTTAATTGCAATCGACGACTTATCCCTGAATGTCCATAGGCCTTTTGCAAATTATTCCACGCTTCAGCTGCAGTTTTACAGTTTTTGACGTGTGGATAACAAATCGGCTTCACCGCTAAACATATTTTAGCGTAGGCGCTTTGGTCAAGTAATGGATCTAAAGCTATAGGTGGATCACTTACAACATTCCATAATCTTTGCTCTATAAGCAAAAGTTTCATTTGGAATTTCCAATTTCCGTAATTATCTTTTCCATTTAATTTATCTACATGTGGTCCAAAACTACTCATATAAATTGGATTGAACACACGACGACGACGGACTAACTGGAATAGTCGGCGGCAGTTGCACATCACTATTATTCATTGTAAATAAATAAATCGGGAATTCGATAAAACTGTTATAATTTTTTACTTGGTAACTTGAAATTCTAATTAAAGGCCCATAACCTGATAGAATTTCATTAATTCTATCAGTATTTATAATAAAAAATACATGTTGAAAATCGAATTTCTATTAATAAACCAAATAGGAATTCGTCATATTTTCAAACTGTTATTTTCTGAAACTTCGATCATAGGGCTGTTGTGTTTTTGTCAAATAAAGTATTATAATTTATTATTATTATTTTGGCCAAATGTCGACTTGGTGACTTTTCGCTCTACGGCGACGATTTATATTATTTATGTAAATAATAATATGTAAAACTTTTTTTTAATGTTTTTTTTTACACGTACTACCTCACCTACCAATCAAAATGTGTTAAGCTCGCCTGTGTAGGTACATCATGTTTTATTTTGTAAAATTTGTTTTAAGTTGTTTTGTGTACAACAAAGAATAAATAAATAAGAAATAAATCTATGATTCTATTTTACCAAAAGCGTGGCCTACCAGACTGTGTTTACGTCACGTGGCTCCAATGACTAATCCTCGCTGGCGCCGGCGTGCAGCGGCCTTCGACCCTCGACGTAGTAAACACAATTTGCACCAATAATAATGTTTGGCAGTATTTACTGAAACACAGTAGGTATTATAATAGCAAACGCAACAACAAGAAAACAAAAATTAAAACCGACTTCAAAAAACTGAAAAGGATAAAATAATTAAATTTAAGTAGGTATTCATCCCCTAGAAAAATATTTTTGGAGTCGGTGCTTCACTTTCTATTGTTTTTGGAAACCACTTAGCACCAACTCCAAAAATATGTTTCTAGGGGATGAATACCTACTTAAATTTAATTATTTTATCCTTTTCAGTTTTTTGAAGTCGGTTTTAATTTTTGTTTAATTTTTTTTTTCACACTTTTTAGTGGTTTTTTTCTACGGTCGAAGCTAGATGGGTGACCGTAAACTTATATTGTTTCCTACTATCGTATCGTTTCACTAAAAAGTCATTTGAAAAGCAAAAATTCGCAATTTCGCATATGTAGACGACTTAATAATTTAAGTTTTTTTAAATTTAAACTAAAGAACCGAACTGTTTTTTAAAAAAAATTTATGGGACCAAATGGCAGCTATTCCGCATCGAACAAAAAAGAATCACGTAAATCGGATCAGTAATTTCGGCGTAATCGGTGTACGTACATAGAAAAAAATAAAAATAAAAAAACATACCGGCCGAATTGAGAGCCTCCTCGTTTTTGAAGTCGGTTAAAAATAAAAAAAATTCTACTCATAGTAAGGATGAAACTTGTTAGGGACTAGTAGGGAGGCACTCAGAAATAAACATATAATGCAGGGTGCATATTTAGTGAGTAGTGTACATACATAGAAAATAACATTGAAAATTAAGTTTTGCAATAAACCAAACGATAAAAGAACCAATATAAGAAATATAGGCTGTGTATTTTATGGCACAGAATCCGTAATGATGACATTAATTTATCTATTGTCTCCTACTAGGCGGATCAATGACCTGATGAAGGTTGCGAGGAATGGAAACGCAAGATCGATAGCGGAGGGAATTTATGGGGAAGGCTAAGTTCGGCAGCAGACATTAATAGGGCATTGATGGAAATTTAAGAGGGGAGAGGAATAGCGGACTAGCTTTATTTTCTACAAACTATGACCTTCACCCTACTTTTACATACAAACTTGAAAGTCGAAAGTATTGGAAATAAACCAATTCTAACAGTCAGTCAGGTTAGGTAAGTCTAAAAAGTTGACAGAGGACTCTTCGAAACTAAGTCTAATCGAAAAGAAATTGTCGGCGATTTTTGGTAAGCATGTAAAGTTAAAAAATAGTGTTCTTGCCTACTTAACTATAATACTGAGTAGGTATTTAAAAATCCTCATACAACTTTCGCAAATCAATTTGTTCCTTTCCATTGTTTACGACCTGGAAGTTGGTATGAGAAGCCGTGCGTCATTAACAAATTGAACTGAACACAATAAGGACTTGATCTAAGAAATAGTAAGTCAGCTTCATAAAAAAAACGATATATCTATCTATGAATCTAAATGCTCACCAAAATATTCAAGCAAACAGAAAAAATCTACAAACAATTGTAATAATTAAACATAAAGAAAGAAAACGATGAAATAATATATTGTGCTTCAGCCGGGAATCGAACCTGGGTCTTCTGATGTCCGGCCAGACGCGATTATCACTACGTCACTGGATCACTAGGTATAACCTGCTAATTTCTTCACCGCTTTCTATCCTTATCTACTCTACCACTCGTTGAAGTTAACTAACACATCTAGTGACCCGAAAGAATACTTTTACAAGCATTTTTAAACTTGTAAAAATGAAAAACTAGTGGCTCGGTGGCGTAGTGGTAATCGCGTCTGGCCGGACATCAAGAGACGCGGGTTCGATTCCCGCCTGGAGCGTATATTTCTTCATCGGCTTCTTTCTTTATTTCTAATTGTTACAATAAAGTAAATGTGATACAAACAATTGATTTTGTAAGCAATTAGACAATTTTGGTGTTCGACCATTTTTTCTTTGGTCGGTTAGGTCAGTAGTCACCATAAATACAAGCCATTCAAATGGCTGCCATAGTTACTCTACTCATTAACTTACGGTTGCAATAGTATCACATAGAAACATTATGCTACTTTTTGAGTTTATTCATCATCATCATCATCAGCGTATATACGTCCCACTGCTGGGCACAGGCCTTCATACATGGGATAAATATAATTATGAGGAGTTTGATCTATAACACCACCACGCTGGCTCAATGCGGCTACAGCGGTTGCAGTAAGTAACAACTGGGACAGGACACCGCGCAGCACACGCTGGAGGTGTGTCCGGCGTGGTCAGTGCAGCGCGCTGCCCTGACCGCAGTTATTAGTATGGACCTTTCCCTGTCGAACATCATTCATAAGATGGTAGGCAGCGAGACGTCCTGGCAGGCGGTAGCCTGATGTGCTGTCACAGAAAGAGGCTGCGGAAAGAGTTCGAGAGGCAGATCCTCTTGCGAACCCTATCCGCCGTAGGAGGCTAGGCCGGGCGAGGCGGCGCTTTGCGCACCTGCTTCAACCGCCCTAGCTAGGGGTGTGGAATGGTGGCGGGGGGCTCCACCACTCATCCCAAACACACTCCGCTGACGGTGTGAGAAGTGCCAAGTACCCGCCAAAAAGAAGAGATTGAAAGAACGCCACAAGGCACGACCGAGATGTTTGCGACGAGCTTCCTCGGTAGCGCCCTACAAATGTGGATAGCGGGTACAGTCAGTTTTAGTGGGTATACCGGCACTTCACATCGCAGTCCCAGGGGGCAAGCCCCCGCCGTTCTCCCTGGGTACCCATAAAGGGTTTCTGACTAAAAAAAAAAAGTAACAACTGAGACAGAGGACTGGGACCAACGGCTGAACGTGCCTTCCGAAGCACGGAGGAGCTCGAGATTAGAAATTTTATTTGACCCATCCCGGGATCGACCATGGCGAATGTTGCTTTGTATTCGTAATCGAAACCCTTCCTTTCCTTTCTTCGCTCCTTTCTCAGGATGTAGGTAATCTAACTCTGTGTGTTTTTTATCCGTGGCCCCTTTCTTTAAAGCTTTCATAGAGATTTACATTGGAAAGTGGGAAACGAATCCTTAGGACGTAATTAAGGATGGAGAGCGATTTTGTCTATAGCCAATGCTACGGGTGATGGTGGTATGTGGCCTATATTTGCTTAATCGACAACGTCCGTTAATGTAGCAAACATTTACATTAACCTATGACGATCGGCATTAAGTCGGATACATCTGTGAATACATATACCTACCTAGTTAGTTAAGTCAATAAAAATTTTTTCTTCTTCACTACACGGTAGGTAACTAATAAATAGTCATCGCAGCTTAGGTGTGTGTGATAGACAATATTCGATGTGAGGGAAAGAAAAACTAATAGTTCGTAAAATAATGTTGATTACGCTAATGGTGCCACAAATAGCTTCAGGAGCAAATAGACTTATGGAAAGATTGCTCTTGTCAAACGAAATTGGATTTACTAACTACGAGTTATGTATTAGATGAAATTTTTTTGGATCTGATTTTGAAACTGTAGCATTATGAATTCATAATGACGTATATTGTGTCTTTCGTCCCTTACCGGCCCGCTGGCATTCACATGCAATAGAAAATCTATTATCAAATACACTATAAACATTATTCTGCGCAGTAGTTACCGCACATGTCAGACAAACTTTTCTTGTGTAAACGTTAAACTCTACATTTAGTTTTATGGTAGAGACAGTTTATACCGGTTTTAGAATTCATATAGGTTTGATGTCATGGATTTTGTTGTTTGTTTGCGTGTGTGTGGTATTCTGTAGTGTGTCGTACGATATGCAATAGTACAGTCGACCACAGAAGTAGCTGAACACTTTAGTACTATGTCACACCGATCTTGAGCCCGTACTTTATAGTTGCTACCGTACTATATTGACGCTAGAGTCGTTGTGACATGGTACTAAAGTGTTCAGCTGCTTCTGTGGTCGACCCTACGCATTTTTTAGGGTTGTCACGAGCAGATTGATGGTTTTATTAATTGAAACAGACAAAATATAAGTGGTCTGAAAGGTTATTTATTCATAAAAATATCTAAACTAGAAAGATTTTACGTCCTGAGGCGGGGATCGAACCTGTGACCTTTCACCATCCAGGTGCCTGGTCTAACCATCTGAACTACCAAGGACTTGGGATAATCCTGTGAAATTCTTCTAGTCTATCTGTATTTGCGTTATAAGCTAACGTCTACCCTACAATGTCGAAATGTTCTATTTCAACATCCGAAACGAGTATTTTTACAAATACGTAAGATTCGGTTAAGATGGGGCATTGCTTTCAAATATTCTTAATTTTCATTTTGACATTATTATAAATGTTTGAAAAAATATTTACTTTAAAAAAAAACTGAAAGGACCCTGGGATGGGTCAACCAAAATTTATAACCTCGAGCTCCTCCGTGCTTCGGAACTTCGGAAGGCACGTTAAGCTGTTGGTCCCGGTTGTTACTACAACCGCTTTAACCCACTAACCCGCATTGGGCCAGCGTAGTGGTGTTATGGCCGAAACTCCTCATGTGTTTCTCCCATATAGGAAGGCCTGTGCCCAGCAGTGGGGCGTTTATAGGCTGGTAATGTTGATGACCTAAATTATTAATGACAATTGAAAGCAGGTTTTAAGAAAAACATAATTTTATATTTTTAAGTTACCAATTATTACTCAAGATATTCGGGATCCCCTTTGCTAACAACTGTTCATAAAAGTTTTTATCTAAACCTTTTAAATAGAAAACTAACTAATTTTAATTCCTGTTAGTAAAAAGTAACATTTGAATATAAATTATATACAAAAATGACAAATGTGTATAGTCGACAGCACATCACGCGTAACAATTTGACGTTGAGACTTACTCCATTCGCAATAGAGGCGGCTTTCGTATTGCAACTGTTACATTTGACGTGCCATCGTGTGTACATGAAAATGTAATTATCAGAACATAATGTAATTTAAGCTTCGCACATACAACAACATGAGTGGTTTATGTTGACTTTGTCTGTAGACATGGGGACCGGGCATTGACTAGCTAGCACTAATTTAATGACATTTGATCACGTAGGTACCTGTACGTACGTACTTTGCGTACAAAAATTACGCTCCCAATATCTGTAAGGTCAGTAGGTATTTTTAGCCTTTAGACGTGGAGTAAAAATATATATGTTTATACAATATACAGGGTGTTAGGGGGACGTTCTTGAAAAGGAAGGCAGGTGGCAGTGCTCGTCACTCTATTATTTTAATAACGAAAAAAAAATCAGATGTTTCTTAAAAACAGGTCGTGTAGATATTACAATTTGTGTGAAACAGCTGATTCTTTTTCACGGTTTCAGAATTTATTTTTTAGCGAGTTATGTTTAGGGTGACACTGCCACCTGCCTTCGTATTCGAGAGCGTCTCCCTAACAATCTGTATATATAACTAACCAAGAACGCACATCATGAAAAGGGGTTAAAGTACTTATCAATTTGAACAACTTTAACTATATAGGACCGTAAAAAATTAATTGTTTCACAAAACGTATAGCACATATGCAAAATATGTTTGGAACAGCTAATATTTTTTCACGATTCCACGGTTAGTCCTATAATACATTGAGGAGTACGTCTACTTTGGCTTCTTTTCAATGCGCGTTAATTATGTTACACAAAGTATATTACTCATTCGCAATCACAAAGAGATGGGACCATGTTCAAGACAACAAAAGAAAATTGAAACCGATTACAAATTTATTTTATGGAAAAATATTATTGTAATCGTGTTTGAATTCTGTAATAATATGTAATATGTAAACTAAATACGCTTACATTGTTTATAGTATAAAACTTTTCAGTGATAAAAATATCCCGTGTATGTAAAACTCATAATCCAGAAAAAAAATCTACTTAGTCTTAAATCTTCGCGAGCACTACAAAGAAATAACGTCCTTGAATAAGAAGTCACGGACGGTATTGGATAAGAGATTTTATCTAATACATATATAAAATTCTCGTCTCACAAATTTAGTTACCATACTCCTCCGAAACGGCTTGACCGATTTTCATGAAATTTTATATGTATACTCAGTTGGTCTGAGAATCGGCTACTATCTATTTTTTTTTCCATTTTTTGGACATTTTTTTGGCAAAACAACGTTTGCGGGGTCAGCTAGTTTTAAATAAAATTCACCGGGATTATTGTGAAGTCAAGGACCTCCGCCAACATTGTTGCTATTGCTGGTCTCGGCCTTGTGAGTATGTTTATAATATACATATAATTTCCATAGATTTGTAGCTGTAAGTGACCTTGGTTTTCATTGAAACGTGGACTATAACCAAAATACAACGACACCAAAATTCATTTACATTCAAATTCAAAGTGTTTTAGTAAACTTATTGAACTTTACACACACGACGTACGAAACCATTCGTAAGTGTAATGGTATTATCATCGCTTTGAGAAGAACGGACAAGAAACTCAGCAAGCCTTCCTGTCTACTGGAGCGGAGACGACAAGAGCAGAGCTTTCTTGAACAAATAAATATGTACTTTATTGCTAAAACAATTACGACATTCTTTGCAATATAGCGAAATTCGAAGCGTCTCTACGCGGATGGCCACTCTTGGCGGAGATGTGCCATCCGCGAAAGAGTTTAAGATGAACACTGATCTAATGCTAAGTAATTAGGTTGGTTTTCGTTTTTTCAGAAAAGCTCCGCTCCGCCTGTCTCCGCTTCAGTGGACCTTACAATCAATAATTTATAAAAAAAACTCTAGATCAGATAAGAATCGTGTCGTGGGGTGGGAACTGTACCTGCGACTTTCATCCTATGAATTTCTTAATAATCCATCTGTTTAGTGTCTGTAGAAATTCATTATTCTTATCCTCGGTAGTTCAGTGGTCAAAGCAGTTACCCAGATTGTGAAACGTTGCGGGTACAAATTTCACCCAAGGACATGGATTTTTTTAGTGTAGATATTTATATAAATATATTTCAAGTATTTATTATAATGATCAAAATAAAGTTATGAAAATGACTGCAAAAATTTAATGCAAACTTTTAAAATACACATGCCGGTAAAAATAATGTGTTTTTTCAACATCACCCATCGCACCATTATAATAAATTACAATAACATATCGACCTTAGGTACACATTAAATCTCCCGTAAAGTATTTATTTATCTTACTAGTGTGTATTTATCTTAGTAATAAATAAACGTTTATATCGAAATGGCACTCACTCCTAAAAAAAGCAGTTTTACCAAATCAAATACTCGCAATCTTATCAGCTACTTTAAATATTCCTGAATTGTAATGTAGCCTTTTTTATCAAACCTCCTTAGATTTCTTAGCGTGCGTAGAGTTGTTTTAGAAAACCGCCCCTTAGAAATAAGACCCTTAGATCTAATGTCCTGAATTTATTCCTTGTCTACACCCAAACAGTGGTGTATCTGATTTTTATATTCAGTCAAACGGCAACCGCGGCCTGACGCGTACGTCTACTTTTTGTTATGATTTACATCAAACGAGCTAAATTTACAGAGCGCTAACAGTATTTTGATAACTACTTGTTTATGACTTATAAACGTTTAAACAGTAATTTACTTTTTATTTTATAGCTTTAATGTCCTTCTTAGAGTGAAAAAATACTTAGAGAACACATTGTTTACCTAGATGCCATGACTCAACTGTGATTTTGGAAAATGTCTTCGCCAACTCCATTAGGTATGTGTATTTATAAGTTATTAAAAATATTTTTCTGTTTAATTATTGTTATTTGTTCTCACATTAAAAATTACTCCCTGAAAGGAACGTGAGCGTGCCGAACACTAATTAATTATGAGTCCAGTAGAAATTTTGGAAATATGAATCAAAGTTTTTTTTTCAAATTATTTTATTTTATTTGAATGCGGATTTATATGTTATGTGAAGCGGTTCTATTTCTAATGTGAAATTATCGCGAAAATAATATTTTTATGTTGTCATTCCGTTCTAGTTCTTTTTAGGTAATTACATCTCAATGAACTGGGGAAGCACCTCCTTAGTAGATCGCTGCCAATTAACACTGTTTTGTAGTGTAGTATCACCTATTATCTTAGGAGCACCCGGACTTATATGGAAAAATTAATCCAGATTATTTAATGTCCTTATTAAAATGTTCCTAAATGTGTACCTATTTGATTAGACTATGGTACATTGATATACCTTCGCCTCCAATTTGTTTTTCGCTGGGCAGCACCGCACTTCTAAAAAAAATTTTTTTTAAATACAAACATTGTAATTTAATTTTTGAAAAGAGTGACTACACGAGTTTGTTGCCGGAATCTTCTCGGTAGTTTAACTTTTGGAACCGGTGTAAATACAGTCATGACAGACAGACAGACACTAATGACGTTGTTAGTTAATATTTTTTCTGTGATAATTATAAAAATGCGTTTCTTGGTGGCCTATGTATATAAATGAAAAATATTTCTTTCATACATGTATAAAATCTTTTATTTTTACACCGCGATGCATGGAAACTTACCGCTTCTTCAAAAGATCTGTTCTAGCCAAATTGTCCAATGACTTTTGCTAAGTATACCATCAGGCAGTTGACATACATCTGTCAATATTAGATTTGTAGCACAAGTGTTATCTGTTCAGATCGTATGATCTGAGGTTATCTATGTGATAACAATTAATGTTACGAAATTCCTCGTTATCGTTTTATTCGAGTGAGGTATGTTATTGTACAGACGACAGAACGTAAGTGCAACAGTTGCACTACGAAAGCCGCATCTATTACGAACGGTATAAGGGTGGTCTCCAGATCAAACTGTTACGCTTGATGTGCCGTTGACTGTACACAATTTCCGGAAGCCAGTAACACTACACATTTGAAATAAAACCCCTTTATAGTAACCTTACTGTATACCTACCCGTGTCAAGGGTGTTTCTGAGTAGTTCCCAGACGTTGCAAACACAGGAGTTAGGGTATTGAACAATGTAGAAGATCCCCCTGATACAAATTCTCTACTACTAATATTATACTCCTAAAAGTACAGGTTCGTTCTGTTACGCTTAAAAAGTTGAACTGATTTAGATAATATGCAGATATTTGGGAGCGATATCCGACATCCACACGGGCGGAGTGACTTCCCGCAGCTCCATACCAACTTTCATCTAAAATCGTTCAGCATATTAAGCTTAATAGGTTACAGACAGAGTTACTTCCGCATTTATAATATACTAGCGACCCGCCCCGGCTTTGCACGGGTGCAATGCTTATGTAAATATTATGCTTGTATTATACATATAAACCTTCCTTAAGAATCACTCTATCTATTAAAAAAAACCGCATCAAAATCCGTTGCGTAGTTTTAAAGATCTAAGCATATATAGGGACAGACAGACGGCGGATAGCGACTTTGTTTTATACTATGTACTTAGTGATAGTGATAGTGAAGTATGGATTAAACATTATAAAAAATTCCGATGCGGGTATCTAATTGTGATGACATATTTTAGGTATATCAAGGCTGGCATCGCTAAGCGGGGTCAGTGTCCGTCAAAAGACGACCGTATTCACTGGGAATAAGTACGTGGTGATGGAGCCTGATGGTACACCGCTGCTGCGAGCCAACGAGGAGAACGGCCTAAGCCTACTGGCCGGCAAGGACCGCTCCTTCGAAATCAGCATTTACGACATGAACGAACAGAAGGTACGAGAGAAATGTCATATTAACCTGATAACCACTATGGGAGTGCCGAACAGGCAAAGGCTCTCGCAACACACGAAGAGCCTTTTCGTCGTCATCAAAGTATTTCGTTGGTGAGCGTGCAAGAACGCGTAAGAACAGTTTGCAATACCGCGTATTTACAAAGACATCGCACCAGCGGGTTCTTAGCGCTGAGTAGCTTATGCTAGATTTTCATTAAACAACACCTAGAGAAATCCCAAACAAATTCTGTTGAATAAATGTGTCGAAATATCCAAGATATTAACTTTTTTCTTCCTCTTTTGAAGTAAAGAATAAGCTGATACGTAGTATTGCAATCTTGCACACCCACCCACAATTTGGTATTTCTTTTTTGTTCTTACCTTGTAGCTCTTGGCCTTATCTCACCTGATGGTAAATGATGATAAGACTGAAGATGTAAGCGAGCTACACCCGGATCCTCAACCACAGAGGGACTGGCTATCTTACCTCCAACTGCGTGTACCGGCAGTTGGAGGTAAGATAGCCAGTCCCTTCACCAACCAAACCGAGCCGAAAAATTCTTAGGGAATGATCAATATCAATTGCCTGAGTCCGTTAAATGCGATAACTTTTGTCTGTTCCAATTTTTCGTTGGATGGAATATATAGACAGTTAATGCTAAGATTATCCCATGCCACAATCGCGTGTTATTGCTTTGATGTTATCAGACTATGCTGAAACCGAGATTCAGTTACACCACAATCGCATTAGCTCATTCCAATCATATTGGTATGTACGTGACTGGATTTTTTTTTATTTGGGACAACAAGAAGAAATTACAGTAAAAATATTGTTGTTCTATTATTCTCACGCTAACACCTATATTATTTAGCCCAAATTACTCTCAATAAGAGTTTGTGTTGTGAATACTAGATATCGGAGAAATATAGTTCGTTATCGTTCTTTTAAATTGTCTCCAGCTACCGCATTGACGGCTTTAGCTATGGAGAAGACGTGGTGCGAGAAATTCCTGTCAAGCCACAGATTCCTCAGTTTTTTTTTCGTCGGGTTTACGCGGCTTGACTAAAAAAGAAATTCTGTATTTCATGAAATTTACACGTAGTTAAATTATAAGTTACTAATTTAAAATATAATCACAGAGATGAAGTTCAGTCGTCTATAGCATAAATAGGATTACATTTACACTCATCACCAGCCTATTATATGTCACACTTCTGGGCACAAGCCTTCCTACATGGGAGAAACACATGAGGAGCTTGGGCCATAACACCACCACGCTGGCCCAATGCGGGTTGGTAGGTTAAAGCGGTTGTAGAAACAACCGGGACCAACGGCTTAACGTGCCTTCCGAAGCACGGAGGAACTCGATACTATACATTTTGATTGACCCATCCCGGGATCAACCATGGCGAAAGTTGCTTTGTTTTCGTAATCGAAACTGGAGTGCTCAAACCACTACGCCACCGATCTCCTCCATTACACTATTCACTGTCATTTATACTATTTATCCACGTAGTATTTTTTTTAATTCACGTTGAAGTTAATCCAACCAACTAATTTGTACTCCACAGCACACAGCATTTTTAATATCAACACCATTAGGTATTATTCCGATACAGAAAACATTTGTTTTGTAATTAATGGTACGCTGTTGAAACTCTGAAAAAACGTGTATCCCAACGATTTATTTTGACACATCAATTATTGAATGAATGAATGAATGAAAAACAATTTATTTAGTGCATTACACATACAGTAAATTACAACAGATATTTTTTTAAAAAACTTATTTATATGCACCAAAAAGGTCTCCGCTCAGTATAACGTCAGGGCACCTAGAAAATTGCCAAGACACTGGTTTTCTGCGGAAACCTTGCGAAAAGCGCAACTCTGCGCAAACATACAGCTTTATACAATACAATATACAATAATAATAAAAAATAAAAAACAAAACATAACTTTTAAAAGACTACAAGATGTTCAAAACGAGATCCTTATAATAACCATAAAAACATTTCAACATAATTGAAAATCCAGACCTAATAAACTATGTCTACTCTGTCTTTCTTATTCTGTTACAAGTAGGTCCTCTAATTTAGTATAGTTGAAAATCCAAATGAATTTGATGGTAGCTTCTTATATTGTTTGCCATTGTTACGTTCGTCCTCGAAGTTTTATATAGAATACATAACATGAAGATTTCGACTCTTAGGGATGTTTTGTACTTCCCCTGTTTTTTACTCGTGTCCAGAATAAAGCCGCCATAAGCCTAGCTCATTATGTCTCTGGGCAGAAGGAACCTGTAGTTATTTATACCCGGTTACCGTAGCGTATGGATGCTTGCAACATCAGGGGTTTCACTTGCGCGTTGCCAACCCTGCAAAAATCTTTACAAGTTCTTTTTGAAGAAGCCCATGCTGTACAAGTACAAGAGAACCTGTGCAGGGAGCTCATTCCCCAAACTGAGCGTACGCGGGAAAAGGTTTTCGGGCTCTTGATATGCCACTTCCAAGTCATATTCTGGTGCTAGCCAGGACGTCATTCCGACACAAAAGGTGTTCCCTCGATTCCTGGCTCTCACTGCACGCTTGGCTAAGTTGTGCTGTTGCATTTTCTGTTACATTTTTCACTTTCACGTGGTTGGTTGTGAGCGGTCCAAGAAGCAAGCAAAAACCATTCATAGTTATTTTCAAGTCCTAACTTGGAGGTCAGAGCAGTCACGCGGTTTGTAAAATGTCGTGGTTTCAGCTCTCGCCTCAGGACATAATTTTTCTAGTCTAGTCTAGTCTAAAATGCAAAACTAAAAAAATATAAAACCGACTTCAAAAAACTGAAAAGGATAAAATAATTAAATTTAAGTAGGTATTCATCCCCTAGAACCATATTTTTGGAGTCGGTGCTTCACTTTCTATTGTTTTTGGAAACCACTTAGCACCAACTCTAAAAATATGTTTCTAGGGGATGAATACCTACTTAAATTTAATTATTTTATCCTTTTCAGTTTTTTGAAGTCGGTTTTAATTTTTGTTTAAATTTTTTTTTTCACAATTTTTAGTGGTAACTTTCTACGGTCGAAGCTAGATGGGTGACCGTAAACTTATATTGTTTCCTACTATCGTATCGTTTCACTAAAAAGTCATTTGAAAAGCAAAAATTCGCAATTTCGCATATGTAGACGACTTAATAATTTAAGTTTTTTTAAATTTAAAACCAAAGTACCCAACTGTTTTTGAAAAAAATTTTATGGGACCAAATGGCAGCCATTCCGCATCGAACAAAAAAAGAATTACGTAAATCGGATCAGTAATCTCGGCGTAATCGGTGTACATACATAGAAAAAAAAAAAAAAAAAAAACATACCGGCCGAATTGAGAACCTCCTCGTTTTTGAAGTCGGTTAAAAATGCAAAAGTGTGTCTATCTGTTACCTCTTCACGCTTAAACCGCTGAACCAATTTAGGTGAAAATTGCTACAGAGATAGTTTGAGTCCCGGGAAAGGACATAGAATTATTTTCATTCCAAATATCATTCTTCAAGGGGGTGAAAAGGAGGGTAGAAGTTTGTATGGAAATTCATTAACCGCTGAACCGATTCAGATTAAATTTGATATGGAGATAGTTTGAGACACTGGGAAGGACATAGGATACTTTTTGGCGCGATAAACGATAAAGCCACTAGTTTAATATAACGTAAAAAAATCAAATAAACTCAAAGTGTTGTTTGTTATCTCCTGGTCTATAATGTGGTGCTAAATATAGTTTTGAAATCAGACAGATCCCCCAAAAACACCATTCCTAGTAGAGTTATTCGCCGTATTGTTAAAGCGAAGGCGTTGCCGAATTTATTCTATTATTTGATCCCAATTGAAGGCTGGTAATAATTCGCCTTCGCAAGCAAACGTCGTCTGTTATGGGTTTGTGTCTGTGGTCGTGGTTCCATCCAGCTTATTAGGAATTTGTCCTAGCCTTTGACCTCATAAGGTATAGATCTATATCGATCTGTGGACATCCCTAGATTGAAGATATTTTTGTTGAGACAGTAATGGTTATAGGCAGATAGAATGACTATTTATGTCCGGTTACAATAGTGTTCCTAGTTACTGTAAAAATATTTTGTAAATATTTTAGTTTAAACCTACGTAAATATATAAAATATTAGTTTCTGCTCGCGTGAATATCTCCAACGTGAATTTATACCCGAAGGTTCATTCTAAATATTGGCTGAAAAAAATAAAAAATCTCATAAGTAGTTTAAGATTTTTTTTTATACAACTAGATGACAAACAAGCTGACGGCCCACATGATGGTAAGCGGCTACCGCCGCCTATAGACACCTGCAAAATAACAAGGGAAGGTCACTTGATATTGCAGGTGCGTTGTCATCCTGAGGCCTAAGATGAAATGCCGTCCATGCCCAGTAGGCAATTACACTGGCTACCTTTACCTTCAATCCGAAACACAGCGAACTATTTCACGGCTGAAATAAAAAAGGCGGTGGTACCTACCCAGACGACCCTACACACGGGCCTACCACCTAGTAAATTAGGAGATCTTTTATCATAAAATTACTAGAAATTCCGAGTAGAGAAAAATGTAGCAAGTCGTGAAATGTCCATTCTAAGATACGGATTTATTTTCTGGGGAAAAAACAAAGCGGGACATTATTTTTAGAGCACAAAAACGATGCGTCAGAGCTAATTGCGGTTTTAATTCTACTGAAATTTCCAAACTAAAAATCACAAACCTCATAAAATACCGCACTATTTTCCAGGCAGAAGTCTACGGCGTTTTCGAAGCTAGATTTATCGAATATTTATCTATTCTGACAGCCAAGCAGCGCTGAATGCTGTAAATCTAAACACATCGCATTCAAGACCTGATACCTGACATCACTTGAGTATGTTATACTTTCTTTGTTTGATGATCGTTGTCTATACATAATTTCTATATTCGACTTTGATAGAATAATAAGTATTGACATGCGCCTTTTCCTCCTACCTTTCCTTTTGACTCTTACCAACCAACCGGCTGCGTTGTCACAACAATAGAGTATCTATTGTCTAAGGTTTGTGGGTACCTACTTAATAAATAAAGTTTATACATTTAGTTGTGATTTAAAAACAATATATAACTGTCGTTTACAATCGTAGCAAAACGAAGCTTCGGTCAATCGTCCCTAACATAGCAAGCGCGTGTGGAGTGGACCCTATTTAAAGCCCAGATCGGTATCAGCACTCAAATAAATACATTATTTATTCGGGTTAAGGTTTAGTTTAAATAGTACTCTGATTAATGTTTCTAGCCATGAAACGCAGTGCGCAGTTTCACTTAAAATAAACGTCAACATAATTTGGTAATGTTCAAATTTCAATCCGTTTTTTTTTTTTTTTTTTTTTTTATACAAAGCACGACAAATGACTCAACACCACCTGATGTGAAGCAGTAAGAAGAGTCCATATGCGAAGACAGCTAGTGCAGTTCAGACACTACTCTAGCTGCCTCCACCTTGCCGGCCCGAAAGGTGCTTTTTCACGCCTCTTTTGAAGGACCCCATGTTATAGGAAGGAGGGAACACATGTGCTGGCAAAGAATTCCAAGTTCTGGAAGTTCGACAAAGAAAAGAGCTACTAAATTTCTTTGTACGTGATGTTGAGGTGGAGACAGTGAATTGATGACTCCGAAGACCGGCACGCGTGCTCCTGAGTAGGAAGGGGGAAGGTGGGATAAGGTCAAATAGCTCTTCAGAACACTCTCCGTGATATAGCCGATAGAAGGCGCTAAGCGACGCAATGTCTCGACGCAATTGCAGAGGCTCAAGGTTGTTGGTGACCTCTACATCGCCAACGATACGGACAGCACGACGCTGCAATCTGTCCAGGGCATCGAGTAGGTACTTGGCGGAGCCATCCCACAAGTGCGAGCAATATTCCACGCAAGACCGGACCTGAGTTTTATACAGCAGGCATAATTGGTCAGGCGTGAAAAATCGACGCACCTTGTTCAGGACACCGAGCTTCCGTGAGGCTGTTTTTATCACGGTTTCGATATAGTTCCTGGAATTCAGATCGCAACATATCTCCATACCTAGCAAGTTTAGGGAGCCCTGTGCCGAAAGAGTCGTGCCCTGAAGAGACGGAAGGGGAAGGAACGGCGACATTTTGGCTGTAAACGCGCACACCTGTGTTTTCTTAGCATTGAACTCAACAAGATTGTTAGATCCCCATTCAGATACGAGGTTCAACACCCTGTCGAGCTCAATGGTAAGATTCTCTCTCTCTCTCTCGGTTTCAGCGCGCCCAGCCCCTGGGCGACCGTAATATCCCCCATGCACTGTACTGTCATCTGCATAGCAATGAATGTTTCCTAACGGAATCATGTCATTGATATGAAGAAGAAAGAGTGTGGGGGATAGAACAGAGCCTTGTGGTACACCAGCATTCACTGACATGAACCGCGAAGCGCATCCATCTGCGAGGACACGGATTCTTCGCTCATGCAGGAAGCCGGCGATCCAGTTACAGAACTGAGCGGGCAGACCGTATGCCGGGAGCTTGGTTTTTATAATATTGCAATGTTTGTTTTTGAAGGATGCTTATATTTCTGAATGTAACCATTCTCATTCAGAAACAAGCATCCTTCAATCAGAAAATACCCATGTACTTTACGACTTCGGAAAATTGATAAAATTTTCAACAAACTTTTAATTTAACCAAGGAGAATTCTTTAAATTGGTTGTTGTCCACGGGTAGAGCAAACGGTAGAGTGAACTGGCTGCTACCTTACCTACTCTACCAGTTTCCAGGTACTCTACCAGTTTAGTACTCGACTCTACCAATGCTGTCTACATTGGTATAGTTAGTAGGATAGATAGTACTCTAACGCGCTACTATGCCGTTTACTCTACTGTGGAGAGCACCGTTAAAGGTTACTTTCGATTGTATTTATAGTAAAGAGTGATTATGTTTTAGACATATCTGAGTCCAATTTTCACTCTACCAAAAGCACAATAGCGCTTTAAGTTACCATTATTCCCCGCGTCTTAAGAATCTGCTGTCCTGTTTCTAGGTGATCAAATTAAGACGACCGTACACTTTCGGTCCAGACAAGATGCAGGTGTCGGTGTGCGAGCATCTGGTGAGCGTTGTGCGGCAGGAGATGACTCTGATGAAGCCGGTGCTCAACATCAACGACCAAAACGACCGGCTGGTGCTGAGGGTCAAGGGCCCCGCCATCACTACCGGAGAGTGCGACTTTGAGGTAATTTTATTAAATTAAATGACAAGCCAGCTGACGGCCCACCGGTAGGCCACGTGTAGCATGAGGAACGCGAGAAAATTTTGTCTACATCGAAATGTCATTTGTCTCGAGCTAAACAATGGAAGTTAAACTTTTAACCCGAGAAAAATGACGTTTTGATAAAACCTTTCTCGACCTCCTCGTGCTAAAGGTATTAATCGTGTATTAAGTTGCTATCGTCCCCAGAAACACCTGCATTAACAATGAGAAAATCACTTCCATACCCAGTAATTACAATAGCGAACTTTCTTTTCAATCCAAAACATGGCAAACTGATACGGTTTAAATAGGTGGTGGTACCACTTAGTGGTTTTTCAATTCTAGACTTAGGTAACGGGGAACTTAGAGCAAATTTATTTTTCATTATACTTTATTCGGAAAAATGCAATAACATTATTTAATCAATAAAGAAAATTGTATTTCCTTAAAAAACACAGCCAAAACTAGAAAAAAGGCATGTCCTTGGCGAACTCCGAACTATTAACTAAAAAAAAGATATGTCCTGAGATGGGCCCCGAATCATAAACTATAAAAAGACATATCCAGCGGCGGGCACCAAACCCGTAATATTTCACAATACGCGGGTGACTGCTCTAAGCACTGAGTTACCAGGGACTTGGAAGAATCCTATAGATTTTTTCTACTCTTTCTGTTTTTAGGTATTTGCTAACGGTCTACCTCCACAATGTTGAAATTATTTTAAATCTAAATTCTCCTGCGTGAAAATTATGATTTTAATTTACACCGCAACATTATATTAGGTTAGGGAAAAAGTATTTTCGCATTATATTATGTATGAACTTGTAATAAAATCTCTTTGGCTGTACTATTTGTATTTGGCTGGATTTGGTATCATTAAAAGTTTAGATTTTAAAAAGATGATTCCAAATTCAAATTAGGAAAATGTGTGTTTTTCATTTGGTTTTCGTACTGTCAAGATGAATGAATCTAATGAAGAAATTCGATACATTTTAAAATTTTACTACAAAAAAGGTAACAATGCAACGCAAGCCGCGAAAAACATTTGCGATGTTTACTTATGGACCTAGTGCAGTGTCTGTGAGAGTAGCACAAATTTGGTTTAAGCTGTTTCAATCCGGAAATTTTGATGTCAAAGATGCACGTCGCTCTGGTCCTATTATGGATAATTTTAATGTCATTTTTGAAAAACTGGAGCATATCAGTAGTTACGACGTAGCTGAAGAACTGGGAATTAACCACAAAACAGTTTTGGCGCATCTAAAAAAAATGGGTACACAAAAAAGCTCGATATTTGGGTACCCCAAAAGCTCACTAAAGAAACCTAATGAACCGTGTACTCATTTGTGATTCTTTATTACGACGTAATGAAACCGAACCATTTTTGAAGAAGCTGATAACTGGTGATGAAAAGTGGATCACGTACGACAAGAACGTGCGAAAAAGGTCCTGGTCAAAAGCCGGTCAGGCTTCACAGACTGTGGCGAAACCCGGGTTAACTCGCAACAAGGTGATGCTGTGTGTGTGGTGGGATTGGAAGGGCATTATTCATTATGAGCTGTTACCACCAGGCAGGACCATCGATTCTGAACTCTACTGCGAACAACTGATGAGATTAAAGCAAGAAGTTGAGAGAAAGCGGCCGGCATTAATCAACAGAAGGTGTGTGGTTTTTCATCATGATAGACCTCACACATCTTTAGCCACTCAGTAAAAATTAAGAGAGTTTGGCTGGGAGGTGTTAATGCATCCGCCGTATAGTCCTGACCTTGCATCTTCAGATTTCCACCTGTTTCGCTCTCTTCAGAATTCTCTAGCGCAGTGTCAGGTTAACATCACGAGAGGACTGCCAAAACCACTTGTCGCGGTATTTTGATCAGAAGCTCCAAAATTTCTATAGAAATGGGATCATGTCCCTACCTACAAGATGGCAAAAAGTTATCGAACAAAATGGTACCTACATACTTTAGTTAAATGTAAATCATCAACATCATCATCACCAGCCTATATACGTCCCACTGCTGGGCACAGGCCTTCCTACATGGCAGAAACACATGAGGAGTTTGGGCCATAACACCACCACGCTGGCCCAATGCGGGTTGGTGGGTTAAAGCGGTTGCAGTAACAACCGGGACCAACGGCTTAACGTGCCTTCCGAAGCACGGAGGAGCTCAAGATTATAAATTTGATTGACCCATCCAGGGACCAACCATGGCGAAAGTTGCTTTGTTTTCGTGATCGAAACCAGGGCGCTCAAACCACTACGCCACCGAGCTCCTCAAATGTAAATAAACTATATTAAAAAATGTATTGAATTTTCTTAAAAAATGCGAAGAAACTTTTTCCCCAACCTATTATTACATGGATGTTTATTTTTTATTTCGATAATTTTTGTCTCTTCTCTCTTACCCACAAATTTTTAACCAACTTCAAAAACAAGGAGGTTCTCAATTCGGCCGGTATATATTTTTTTTCTTTGTACCTATGTACGTACCTATACCGATTACGCCGAGAATACTGAACCGATTTACGTGATTATTTTTTTGTTCGATGCAGAATAGCTGCCATTGGGTCCCATAAAATTTTTTTCAAAATAATTTGGGTAGTTTGGTTTTTATATAAAAAAACTGAAATTATTAAGTCGTCTACGTATGCGAAATTGGGGCGGATTTTTGCTTTCTTAAGGCTTTTTAGTGAAACGATACGATACTAGGAAACAATATAAGTTGACGGGCACCAATCTAGCTTCGACCATAGAAAGTTATCACTAAAAATTGTGAAAAAAAATTTTAAACAAAAATTAAAACCGACTTCAAAAAACTGAAAAAAAAAAAAAAAAAATTTAAGTAGGTACTTGTCCCCTAGAAACATATTTTTTGGAGTTGGTGCTAAGTTGTTTCCAAAAATAATAGAAAGTGAAGCACCGACTTCAAAAAAATATGTTTCTAGGGGATTAGGTAGTACCTACTTAAATTAAATTATTTTAAACTTTTCAGTTTTTTGAAGTCGGTTTTAATTTTTCTAACCCACCAATAAACTAACTGGACAGTAAGCCAAATTACACGACTTAGAAAATTATGTTTCTCAGAAGAAACGTCTAAATCGTTTCATCTATTAGTTAATCTATACTTGCATACAACCATTCAATACGATAGGTGCGCTTTTATAATTCGTAACGCGACGATATTATCGTGGACGTCCATCGTACAACGTTAACACAGGGAAGTAAGACGTGCACGTTATAACGTCCACGTCCACGGAAATTTAAAAGCGTCTTCTTATATTTCCATACAATTTACTTCCCTGTGTTATCGTTGTACCGTGGACGTCCACGATAATATCGGCGCGTTACAAAATAAAAAAGCGCCCATACGATAAAACAATGTGAAAGTGGCTCTGTCACGTTTTCTCTGGACTGTCGCTGGACTGATTTAGATGAATTTTGACATGGAGATCACCCTGAGAATAGTGCTTCGTTTTGGCACGACAAACGATAGTCTCGTAGGCGGTGCCGTAAGCGGACACTAGTCAAAAATAATAATAATCATCATCATAATATTTTTCCAGATCTTCTCCCCCTCCAAAAGCCGCGTGGGCGTGATCAGGAAGAAGTTCAGTGTGTCCTTGCGGGAACTGATGACTGACAGTGACAGCTACCAGATCAGCTTCCCCCAGGACCTGCACGTCGGTTACAAGGCCGCTGTCATCGGTACCTGCTTCCTTATTGTGAGTTTTACATAGAGTAGCGTAAATTCTACAACACATGCTAAAAGGCATAATAAGGATTCTGATCAGAACCAATCATGATGATAATTATAATTCTATGAAAAGCCCTCCTCACTTCTCATTTGCTGTGCCCGACAGGGTTCATGATGGATGCAAAATTTTATCTCATAATCTTAATATTTTATTATGGAAAAGAAAAACAAGACACAATACAACACTAGAAAGATTTTTTAGATGCTAAGTTTTAAACTTCTAAGTAATGCAACGTTTGTAAACAATTTAACATTTAAATGAGTTTATATCATACTAAGGTTACATGATTATTGATTTGTTTAAGGATTTACATAATGTTTATTATAAAAACACCTTTTTTAAAAAATGATTGCCGCCTTAAATATCATAAATGAGTGCGTGGTAGTTGATCATTATTTTGTTGCGGAGTTATTTTTAAACTATGATGATATCTCGATATCCACTAAAACCAAATCATGTCAAGGACAATTTAGTTCAAAATTAAATACTTATAATGAATTATATATTTATTTTGTTACGGAACATTAACATGTTTACAAAAATACCTTTGCAGATAATGCATTATTTTAAAACAAATTTGATTACCCAAAAAGAAAGTTATAGTGATTCCCGCCTGGAGCATTATTTATTTCATCATCGTTTTCTTTCTTTATTTGTGATTGTTATAATAAAGTAGGCGTATAAACGCATCAAAAATTATAAAATTAATTTTAAAGATAGACATATGCAGTCGCGGACTTTTTTTAGAACTTTTAAAGAAGAACAATTCCAGGATACGTGATGTTTGCGTATCTATAACCGTTTATGCAGCGCACGCAATTCTGAAAAGGAATATATTTTTCCCGTTTTTGTAACATTTTTCATTGATGCTCAGCTCTTGTTGGTGAACTAATTCAACTCAAAAAGATTTTTTCAATTTGGATTAGTAGTTCCTGCGATTTGCGCGTTGAACCAAACAAAAAAACTCTTCAGCTTTACAATGTTAAAATAAAATAGATAATTTATGCAAAGTTCTTTTTGTTACAGGATTTCCTTTACTTCGAAAACTAATGGAAAAATTTAAAATACGGTGCTGGTGGAAGACCAACTCTAAGTTCTAGAACCAGTAAAGCTGTACACTGTGGTATACTCAATAGAAGTGAGGGTCTTAAACTGACCGCTTTCTATTTAGCCGTTAAATAGATAATTATCAGATAATAATCAGATCTACGCTATACTGTGAATAACGCTGTTAAATTATAGAATTGTCCCCGTCGCTGAATACCTAATGTACAAAATAACATTTTGCCATTAGTTGTCTTATAATTTCTCCAGCATTAACTGACTATTTCGACGACTGGCCAATCTAAAGCAATATGTTGGTAAAAAATTACTTACTCCTCGTGCTAGGAACCTTAGCTATTGGCACATATACAGCGTGGTGCCGACATACGACTATAAATTAAAACATGGCATATATTAGCTCATTGAAATGGTTTGCAACTTTTAATAACATCTTATTCATTTGTCAATTTCATGACATTTCTATGAAATAATGCAGCCAATGATATACAATTAATGTCATGAATTTATCAAATACATATATAAGATCTTTTGAAAGTTGCTATAATGATAAGCACCTTTCAAAAGATCTAATGTATATCTCTATGTATGAACTAATATAGCCCATGTTTTTTTATACAACTAGATGGCAAACAAGCTGACGGCCCATCTGATGGTAAGCGGTTACCGCCGCCTATAGACACCTGCAATAACAAGAAAAATCACTTGATTTTGCAGGTGAGTTGTCATCCTGAGGCCTAAGATGAAATGCCGTCCATGCCCAGTAATTACACTGGCTACCTTTCCCTTCAATCCGAAACACAGCAAATTGTTTCACGGCTAAAATAAGAAAGGCGGTGGTATCTACCCAGACGGCTCTACATACGGGTCTACCACCTAGTTTTTAACCGACTTCAAAAACGAGGAGGTTCTCAATTCGGCCGGTATGTTTTTTTTTTTTTTTTTTTCTATGTATGTACACCGATTACGCCGAGATTACTGATCCGATTTACGTGATTCTTTTTTTGTTCGATGCGAAATAGCTGCCATTTGGTCCCATGAAAATTTTTTCAAAAACAATTGGGTACTTTGGTTTTAAATTTAAAAAAACTTAAATTATGAAGTCGTCTACATATGCGAAATTGGGACCGTAGAAAGTTACCACTAAAAATTGTGAAAAAAAAATTTTAAACAAAAATTAAAACCGACTTCAAAAAACTGAAAAGGATAAAATAATTAAATTTAAGTAGGTATTCATCCCCTAGAAACATATTTTTGGAGTTGGTGCTAAGTGGTTTCCAAAAACAATAGAAAGTGAAGCACTTAGCACCAACTCCAAAAATATGTTTCTAGGGGATGAATACCTACTTAAATTTAATTATTTTATCCTTTTCAGTTTTTTGAAGTCGGTTTTAATTTTTGTTTAAAATTTTTTATTGTGACGTGTTAACTGTCTATTACTGCTTTCGAAATCTATCCTAAATCACCTCACAGAAATCTTTTGGTCTCTTTATGGTTTTTCCAAAGTGTAGAACTCCACTGTACCTTACAGTATGACTTGATTTATCTAGTTTTTCTTACTGCTCGTGCTAGAAACCCTAGCTATGGGCACATATATATTGTGATGTGATAACTGTCCATTACAGCTTTCGAAATATGTCTTATATCACCTCACAAGACTATTTTGATATCGTTGTGGTTTTCTTTAAACGTACCACTCAACCTTACCTTATGACGTGATTTATCTTGTGCGTTAAGACAGCAAGTGGTTTGCCGATGCTTCTTGCATTTTCGCCAAGGCTAGTGTGATTGATACGCTTACGAGAATACAGACATTTAGAATTGACGCTGAATATATCCTCTTCCACATTGGCTTTACTGATTTCTGCAGCACTGGTCTGCGGGACAATCGTTGGCTTGCTTGGTCGAGGACGCATTTTTTTGAAGGCAAAGTGCCTAGAGGAGAGGTGTAGATTTTTGATGCTGGAGTGACGGCTAACTCGAAGATAAACGTGTATCATTTTGCTACTCATATGTCGAATCGTAGTCTTTTAAATTGTATGTACCTTGTGTGTAACTGACAAACTTTATTGGACAGAAACCGAAAGTTTCTAACTTTCACGAGGTTGTAAAGCTGCACCTTTGCAGTTCCCAGAAGCGTCTGTCATTAAAATAAGGATGTGACAGCGTTGTTCAAACTTTCCTTTCACTGTCTAAAAGCTTTTAGGGCATTGTCAGACAAAATAATTTTAATTTTATTGTGCTTTTTGGAATTGTGTATGTATGTACGCATACGTTTACTGGTCATTGAATTTTGGCGGCTTTTGAAATGCTTTGACTGTATTATTTCTAAGACGAAGTTCTTCCATAATTTTGTGTTGGGGATAGTTTAAAATGAGCTAGGTTACTTATGACATAGCTTGATAGGGTTTTATTTGTGTTTGGGGCTTATTAGTCTTTTAACACTGCGGCCTAAAAGATCTATTATGACTTGCCAACAATAGTTTGAAGTAGAGCTATATATTTGGGCACTTACCATAAATTTTAGGATATTCCCAACCTCAAGGGTCTAAATATCATTTGGTACAATAGTGTGTCTCTCCAGATAAGGGCTTCGTTTGTGGACAAGGAGTCCACAGTTGCATAGGAGGTGCAATGAGGTTTCACGTTTCTGTGCACAAAATCTACAAACACCCGAATTCGTGATTCGCCCTCAGATTAGATGAAGTATCACGTCAGGGTTTCAACTTTACTGAATGGTTCCGTATAGTTCGATTTAATTAAATTTAAGGTGCATACAACTAACACCATCAGTATTTAGTCCTTCAAGCGGCATTAACCCATCGGAGGGCTATGACAATTGAAAAATCAATTGTGTCTGGAATCTGTTTACTTGACTGGTTAAATTAAAAAGGTCCGTAAATAAGAAAAGTGTGTTCTATTCAAGACGTGTATTGCTAGACTGTCCTCTATATAAAAATAATGTAGTGCTCGCGAACTTAAAAACACAACTAAAAGAAGGATTGGTCATCAAAAATGTATGAAATCCAACAACTCTGCTTCGTTAAACACGTTATAGTCCAGCCCCCTAATTCTTAATTGTCGGATCACGGATTCGATTCGAAAAGTCATATGCTGTCCCGCTTTGACGCACCGCGATAAAAAGTGACATGTTTCCCAAAAATTCCTGAAATCCCAAAACTGGAATATTTTCCGACAGTTGAGAATAAAGGACTACCCCTTCCCAGCCCGTCAGCCATTTTTGTTTGAGGATGGGATTACCAGTGGTCATGCGATGTGTGGAGGTTGTTGAGAGTAATGATGCCTGCAATATTTTAACAGCTACATACAGTATAACATTTTTGTTATCAAAATGTAACGGATATGCTGTTATGAATTTCTCCTAGTTATAAGCCAACGTGTTTATTGATAATATATCAGTCACCCGGTTTGGTCAACCCAGTCTAGTCGCAACATCTTAGAAATAAGTAACTAATATTTGTTGGGTTATAGGTAAGTACTAACTATTTATGTCTCAGCGGTGGTGATTGCGCCATTTGAATATTTCCGTGAAAAATTTGAGAAATAAATGTTATTTGATACGGTTAATTATTGTGTTTTCTTTAATATTTAAATTCAACCTTTCAAGTCGCACATTCCACAATCCCTTTATTATAAAGAACATAAATACATTTAACTGATGCTCTCACTGTCTTTCTTATAACAAATAGAAGTGACAGCATGAGTTTTAAACCACACATAACTTTTTTGGGTTTTTTCATTGTCATAATGCTAGCAGGAGTAACGCGAGAGTATGCGGGCGGAAATGTTAGCGGAGGCGGTTTTGTAAATAACAACAATAATAATTGAAAATAATAAACCGAATAATCAAAAATTAAGAATATTTGAAAGCACTGCCCCAACTTAACCGAATCGTCGTTGAAATAGAATATTTCGACATTGTAGGGTGGACGTTAGCTCATAAACGCAAAGACAGATATACTAGAAGAATTTCACAGGGATATCCCAAGTCCTGGGTGGCTCAGTGGTCAGAGCATTCGCCCGGATTGCGAAAGGTCGCGGGTTCGATTCCTGCCTCAGGACGTGAAATTTTTCTAGTTTTATTATATTTTAATTACTAAATAATAATTGAATAATATTTTTACTGCTAAAGCTACCTCCGGGCCCCTGGAGAACTACCTCCAGGGTAAGAGGGAGACTTCTTTACCCCAGACGAAAAAAGAGGGGTGTTATGAGTTTGACATGTCTGTCTGTGGCTCCTAAACGAATGGACCAATTTTGATTTGGTTTTTTTGTTTGAAAACTGAAGTATACAGAACGATTTTTAGCTATAATTTATGAAGATCAGTCCAGGCCAGATCCTGTATCATTAAATAGATATAGCGTGTTCGGGTTAATAAGAATAGTCTCAATGAAATCTCACATCTCATCCCGAAATCTACCTAACACCATCGTGTCAGGTAGATTTTTAATGAGGCCGAGGCTTACTTAAAAATTTCAATTTTAATTTAACATATTATTTTAAGTAGTATATTAGTAATCGATAAGTAAATCGATCTTTTGTTAATTATAATACTGCACAGAAAAAAAGGATTTATTCAATGAAGAAAATCATTTTTCTCAAGAATTTTCGTAAATACAATAAAATATGTATCTGGCCGAACAAAACTGAACTTCAATTAAAAAAGAGCAAGTCTTGGTTAAAAACGTATTTTTTCTCAAAATTTTTACTAACTACAAGAGAAAAATATTGGTTGGAGAATATGTTTTACTTACATTCAGAATTTTTAGTCATCTTCATTTAAAATCTTACATTTCTCTGTTCTAAAGAAAATTTACTAGTTTTGAGATAAAAATGTTCTTGTTCTAAGATTACCAGCTTTTTTATTTAAGTAAAATATTTTTTATGTCATTGAGACAATGTTTTCTAAAACCAAAGTTATATAATAGCTTAATTTTTTTTCCAAATAAATATTTTCTTAGACCAATAACGGCATACTAAGAATATTTTATGCTTCAGTTAAGCAAAGGATTTTCATGAAAACAAAAAAGATTTATTTTATTAAGAAATACAATTCTTGTTTAACTGCTTTGCAAACAGAAACAAACCGCATAACAACTCTGGCCTGGTCCACACGTGGTCACAAAAAAACATTATCATCTAGAAGAAAAATAATTATCAATTAAAGTTTGTTTTGTGTTTGGCCTGTGGGTGAATTCGAGCAAATGTAGAGCATTCAACATTTATTTGAAGAGTGGGGTATACCATTTAATGTTATACTTAAATGCATTTATGGGTAAGTACTTAAGCATTGATTGTTTTAATCAACACTATCCTACCTGTTTGTGCCATTTTATGATCTAATTCTCTTTAAATCGATTACAAACATGTCAAATATTCACAGAAAAGGTGTAACACTTGAACTGTTGGCAAAACTTACAACAGAGAATTTAAGGGAACTTGCTGTAGTTATTAATACTAATATACTTATATTTTATGCAGATAATCATGATGTGATATGGCTGAAACAGAATTCGGATCCATGGGATGAAGTTCTAAAGGGGTGGAAAAATAATTTAATTTCAGAAAGGAATCTAAATTGAATAATGTCCATGAATTTTTTTTGGAATGGAGGATTTTAAGCGATGTACGAAGTAAATCATAGGTATGTTAATGTTTTGATTGGTAAGTTATCTGGAATTTGCCCTTATGTATCTTTACTGATCTAGCATGTAACTATCTTACCTAATAAGGATTCTTTCTTTTTCAATATTTTTATTACGGATTAATACCGATTTTGATTTACTACATCCCAATAAAGGGCTAAATTGAGACTTGAACTGGAATATATTTTTTGCTAGTTTGATTGAATTTAAATAAATAAAGGATGATTCAATTATAGAAATTATTCAAGAATTACCAAACTTAAATGATAATGGTAAATAACTTAGTATTATTATTTTGTTTATTTTCCTAGTCTATGAAAAATATATGGCTTTTATGTATTTAATGTATAAAAGTGTGTAATATGCGCGTTAATAAAGTGTTTTTATTTTCTTTTAGAAATACTTCCAGCTTAAATCGACATATTGGATCGTCGGGTACCTCCCCGAGGGAGACTATCTAAGAAAGTAAATTTTTCAACACAAGAAGCAATAGAATCAATATTCATACATGCTAATTATGTAATAAAGTGGATATAATATGGTTAATTAAATAATATAGGGCTAATTTAATAAGTTGGCATTTTTATTTCAGAAACTAAGGGCATATCGACTTGTGCAAACAACAGCCAGACCAGAATGTATATTGCTTGTTGAAGGTAATGTGTGGTTGCATGTTTTGCATTTAAAAATTGTTCGAAATATTGCACATTTTTAAACATAATCGTATACCGACCTATGCAACCATGAGCTATCTACCACAAAAGATATTCTGTTGCTGCTGCGGTTTGCGTACATTCTTCTATTTTGACAAATTGCAGCATGATTTTTCATTGTATTGGTACGATTGTTGGAAAGAGATTAGGGTTAGTACTCATAAATCTATTGGGTAAAGTATTATGATGACTTTCATTCTATTCAAGCTACAATTTGCCAAAACGGTAGAAAATTTGAATTTCCCTGTTTGAGGAGTAAAATAAGAAAGAATCCCATTCAACACAAGATTAAAATATTCTTAAATTAAGAGAACACACCTCATAACGGAGAACAATAATTATCAAAGTTGAGATTCTGTACTCTCCAATCAAAAAATTACGTCACTAAGCCTAGATCACGATATTGTTGAAATAAATCAATATCATTCAAAATTAAGAATATTAATTTTCTTAAATCACAAGAGTTAACTCATTCCAAGAAAAAAAAATCTTCAATGCAAAATAATTCAAAATTAAATTTAGTACATTTCTTTGAGAGAAAATAATATTCGCTTGTCAGTAATAATGTAAATCTTGAAATAAGAGTTTATAAACTAAATTTAATAAATATTTGTCATGTTCGAAGAAAATGTTTCATAAATTTTCACTAGGTGGTAGACCTGTATGTAGGGTCGTCTGGGTAGGTACCACCGCCTTTCTTATTTCAGCCGTGAAACAGTTCGCTGTGTTTCGGATTGAAGGGAAAGGTAGCCAGTGCAATAACTGGGCATGGGCGGCATTTCATCTTAGGCCCCAGGATGACAACGCACCTGCAATATCAAGTGACTTTTCCTTGTTATTGCAGGTGTCTATAGGCGGCGGTAACCGCTTACCATCAGGTGGGCCGTCAGCTTGTTTGTCATCCAGTTGTATAAAAAAAAAAAAAAAAAATTTAAGAATAGGTTTTTATTGAACCAATATTATCAGAATACTCAAGATCAAAAATATACTTGAATTGATAATATGCGAATTCTTAAGACAATTTATATGGTCTTGCTTAAAAAAATAATAATCTTACATTAAGATAAAATATTTAAGAGGATATCTTACTACAAACAAGAAAATATTTTCACGCGTCTATAGGGGGAAATGGTTTTCTTGGATTAAAGAAAACTGCTTTGACTGAAATAAATATGTCTCAATTTAAGAAATCTGTTTTGATGTACCTATTCTCTGCACCACGGTTTTAATAGGCGTAAGTTCCCTGTATTTGTTTTAACAATTTATAACGTAATCCAATAGAAAAGAGGACATCATAGCGAAAACAGAGACTATTTAAAGAATACTTACGTAATTTTGAATGCAAGAAAATTATATCTGTTTGGTGTAAACCGCTGTGACAAATCCAAAAAAAGGTAAGTATGTCTTAAAGAAAGAAAGAAAGAAAGAAAAAATATTTTATTTAAATAGGCCACAAAGAAGCACTTTTAAATCGTCAAACACATTCTTATAACTATTACAAAAAATATATTAACTAACAACGTCAAGTCTCTCCGTCTGTCATGTCTGAATTTACACCGGTTCCAAAAGTTGAACTACCGAGAAGATTCCGGCAACAAACTCGTGTAGTCACTCTTTTCAAATATTAAATTACAATGTTTGTAGTTACAAAAGTTTAACCTTGAGCAGTGCAATGCCGCCCAGCGAAAAAAAAATGAAAATTAGAAAAGAAGGTAAGTCAACGTACCAAGAAAGGTACCCAATGTCAAAAATAATATCGTTATTTTCAGGCTATCTGACAGTGCACAATCACAGTATAGGTTACAGAGGTTAATAGTCACAATACTCGTAAATAAACATATAAAACATTTGAAATTTTAATGTGTCCATGCATTCTTATCATCTAAATATTCTTGGACCTTATAGTAGCCTTTTTTCATTAAAGTTTGTTTCACATATAACTTAAGTTTGTGAAAAGGCAGTTCAGTTACATTTGGTGGGACTTTGTTATAAATGTGTATACATTTCCCCATGAATGAGCGACTTATCTTGTGAAGTCTAAAACTTGGAACAGCAAGTTTATTTTTATATCTAGTGTTTAAGTTATGAATATCACTATGTTTTGAAAAGGTATGTTTATATTTGTGAACATAAATTATGTTCTCATATATATATTGAGAAGCAACGGTCAAAATATTAATTTCTTTAAATAAATCCCTCAGTGTATCACGTGGCTTGAGTCTGTAAATAGCACGCACAGCCCTTTTTTGTAAAATAAAAATATCTTCAATGTCGGCTGCTGTGCCCCACAATAACAAGCCATATGACATAACACTGTGGAAGTAACCAAAGTAAACAAGTCTTGCTGTTTCAACATCACACAAAGACCTAATTTTTTTAACAGCATAAGCAGCTGAACTAAGTCTTTTAGATAGGGACGAGATATGAGGATACCATTGTAAACGAGAATCTAACTTAATTCCCAAAAATACTGTAGAGTCAACACATTCAATAGTTTCTTTATTGATTTCAACATGAGTACTAACCTGCCTTACATTTGGTAAAGTAAATTTAATACACTTAGTTTTCTTTGAATTTAACAATAAATTATTATTTTCAAACCAGGATAGCACTTTTGAAATGGCATTATTTACATCCTCAAAGTCAGTTTTAGTTCGGTCTATTTTAAAAATTAGTGAGGTGTCGTCTGCAAACAATACCGTCTCACACAAATTTTTTGAAAAGTAAGGGAGGTCGTTGATATAAATTAAAAAAAGCAATGGCCCTAATATCGAACCCTGAGGCACGCCCATATGCACAGGCACACCAGAAGACTCAGTTTTGTTTATAACAACTTTTTGAATTCTATTGGTCAAATAGGATTCAATAAGTTTTAATGAGTTTATTGATACACCATAATGCTTTAATTTACCTAATAATGTTTGATGGTCAACACAGTCAAACGCCTTGGATAAGTCGCAGAAGATACCTAGAGCATCCTGCCTATTTTCCCAAGCATCAAATATGTGTTTTATAAGCGCAATTCCCGCGTCTGTAGTATTTTTTCCTTTAGTAAATCCGAACTGTCTATTGTGAAGCAATTCATTTCTCGTAAAATGAGAAAGTAATTGGTTAAGAATAATTTTTTCAAAAATTTTGCTAAGAGTCGGCAAAATAGAAATGGGACGGAAATTAGTGGGGTCATTGATATCTCCTGCCTTAAACAAAGGTATTATTAAATAAAGGTAAAAAAATTAAAACCGACTTCAAAAAACTGAAAAGGATGAAATAATCAAATTTAAGTAGGTTAGTAGGTAGCTTTACTTTCTATTGTTTTTGTAAACCACTTAGCACCAACTCCAAAAATATGTTTCTAGGAGATGAATACCTACTTAAATTTAATTATTTCATCCTTTTCAGTTTTTTGTAGTCGGTTTTAATTTTTGTTTAAAAATTTTTTTTCACAATTTTTAGTGATAACTTTCTACGGTCGAAGCTAGATGGGTGACCGTCAACTTATATTGTTTCCTACTATCGTATCGTTTCACTAAAAAGTCATTGGAAAAGCAAAAATTCGCAATTTCGCTTATGTAGACGATTTCATAATTTCAGTTTTTTTAAATTTAAAACCAAAGTACCCAACTGTTTTTTTGAAAAAAAATTTATGGGACCAAATGGCAGCTATTTCGCATCGAACAAAAAAAGAATCACGTAAATCGGATCAGTAATCTCGGCGTAATCGGTGTACATACATAGAAAAAAAAAAAAATACATACCGGCCGAATTGAGAACCTCCTCGTTTTTGAAGTCGGTTAAAAATATGAAACCTTAAGATTATTCGTAAACAATCATTTGTATTAAACAGGAAATTACTTTAAATTGTAAATATCATTAATATTCACAATCGTGTAGAAGCTTTCGTTTTGTAATACTTATATGTATTTATTTTTCAAAAAAACAATTTGTGGAGGTAACTTCGCTAATCTTACCTATATATTTATTATTATATAATTATATCTCATAATTATATTATATCTCAGTCATATCTCTATCCTTTTCTGTCTCGGGCAAAACAACGTTTTGATAGATCGCCATAAAAAAGATTTTATCTATTCCGTGGTCTGTCTGTACAGAGTAAACAATTTCTTCACTATCGCCTATCTGTGTGGGCGTCAGGATGTGAAATAAAATAATTTATAAATTTATTAGCAAAGAAAAAGCGGAAACTGGGTAATAAAAACGCTAGAACATAAACTTTCTAATTATTTTAATATATCTTTTTAGACATTGTTTTATTTTCAAAATAAGTACAAAACAAAAACGAGTAAATACATATAACAATAGAGCATGAAAACACATATTTAATACAAAAAACGGCCTTATTGCTCACAGGCAATATTTTCCAGGCAACCCTCAGTTCTGAGAGGCTACCTTTATTTATAAAACCTACTTTTAGAAATATAATACTTAGTAGATATACTAATTTCAGTGGCCTACTGATAAGTCGTCCATTTCAAACTACTTACTCAAACTTGTAAGTGGCTTATGCGGGGTTGGGATCTTATATTAATTAATCTAAACAAGCAAGTTTCTAGAAGGAATTTTACCCAACGTACTTGGAATTAACGGCTGAGTATACATACAGGAGATAGGGTTTATTAGATCGGTCGTATGTACTGCAACGGTTTGGTTGCTTCTTAATAATTACATTTATTGTATTGATTCGTTTAATACCATCGTTTGGGGTCCTCTACGTAACGTAATACGAAAAAAGGTCACGGGCAATAAGGTTTTAACAATTTGTTCAAAAGTGTATACCTAGACCTAGGATCTTATTGTAATTACAGTTATATAAAACAAAAATTAAAACCGACTTCAAAAAACTGAAAAGGATGAAATAATTAAATTTAAGTAGGTATTCATCCCCTAGAAACATATTTTTGGAGTCGGTGCTTTACTTTCTATTGTTTTTGAAAACCACTGAGCACTAACTCCAAAAATATGTTTCTAGGGGATGAATACCTACTTAAATTTAATTATTTCATCCTTTTCAGTTTTTTGAAGTCGGTTTTAATTTTTGTTTAAAATTTTTTTTTCACAATTTTTAGTGATAACTTTCTACGGTCGAAGCTAGATGGGTGACCGTCAACTTATATTGTTTCCTACTATCGTATCGTTTCACTAAAAAGTCATTGGAAAAGCAAAAATTCGCAATTTCGCTTATGTAGACGATTTCATAATTTCAGTTTTTTTTAATTTATAACCAAAGTACCCAACTGTTTTTGAAAAAATTTTTATGGGACCAAATGGCAGCTATTCCGCATCGAACAAAAAAAGAATCACGGAAATCGGATCAGTAATCTCGGATGTCTCTTTGGACATTTTTTTTATGGCAAAACAACGTTTGCGGGGTCTGCTAGGAATTTTATATGTATATTCAGTACGTCTGAGAATCGGCTACTATCTATTTTTTTATGTTGTTTTAAGTTCGTTCTTGTCTTGAGTAAGTATACCTATACATAAATGGAGGTAATAAGCTTACCAATCGGTCCTGCGCTGCACAGATAAAATTAAATCGGTAGTATTATCTAATATTCATTTAGGCAGTATCTACTGTTATAATGAAAGGATAAAGAAACGATAAGAAAAAGTATTTAAAATCTTGTGGCACAAAATGTAAATAAAAAAAAAACTAACTTTTAAAGATAACATAAAAACTAATAAGATTAATATCTTTACCCTATTATGACGATTTATAATTTATCTGTATATTTTTTTTTTTACTTTTACCTTTTTTTATTTTATTTACATGCATATTCGCCATTATGACGATTTAAAAGAACTTAGTCTTAAGTCAATTTAAATAAAGAACTTTTTGATTTTGATTTTAGCGCCATCTGTTGCGCGTTTCAGGTGGCTAAATGTGAATGGTTCGTTTCTTTGAGAGCGGGATATTTTCTCCTCAAGTTCTCAGTTTGCTGATAGCGGGTTGTTAGAATTTGCGACAGGTAGCGTTCTTTTGTTTTGATGAAATGTAAGTGCTTTTGTCATTATTATAAAGTTTTACTAGCAGCGACTTTGATAATAAATTAGAATTTTGGATTAGAATATTGGTTCCGGGCTAGAAGATTCTGGGCTAGAAGATTCTGGGCTACTAAAATTAGAAGATTCTGTAGGTGTACCTACCACCTAGATCATGGAAAGACTGTAACAATAATTTAGCTATACGCCTCCTTACCATTCCAATACAATAACAATAAGAAAGAAAATATAATATACTTAATGAGCTCTTAATTTTTGATTTTAACATTATTATAAATGTTTGAAAAATTACTTAGTAATTAAAATATAATAAAACTAGAAAAATTTCACGTCCTGAGGCAGGAATCGAACCCGCGACCGCGACGTTAGCTCATAAACGCAAATACAGACACTAGAAGAATTTCACGGGGATATTCCAAGTCCTGGGTGGCTCAGTGGTCAGAGCAGTCGCCCGGATTGCGAAAGGTCGCGGTTTCGATTCCTGTCTCAGCACGAGATTTTTTTTAGTTTTATTATATTTTAATTACTAAGTAATACTTAATGATTTTTAGGAATATCAAGCTAAATTACAAGTTACTACTTAAATGTGCCTAAATCCTGTTTTTAGCTATTGGATGGGTTAAAACAATAAAGGACGCACGGTAATTATCCCTTTGCCCGATGCTGATCCGTTGTGTGAAATTTTTCGTGGATCTTTCTCAATTCTCATCATGCCGTTTAAAATATTGAAATCCTTTGTTATTTACACTTTAGAGTTCAATTAATAAAATTAAATAGTAATTCAAAAGTCTCGCGTATTATTTTAAGAGGTTATGTGCCAGCGCCCTGCATACTGCCCACCACGTCCCACCTTTAGATATTTCTCGAATGTTTTGTGATCTGCAAATTAAAAAGAATATCGTGTTTGTGTCATATGATATAAAAATCATTAATTAGTATATTATAGAGTTGTATGAAAGACAGGGGGCGGGCGGGGTGGCTGATCGCTCCGGACCTCGGGGCGGCGACATGAAACCCCACAGAGTATAAATAGAAAGGCACAGAAGGACCTGTCCGTACTTTTCATATCCTACGGTCTGCCGTAAGCAATTGGCGTAGTGGTTTGAGCAGTCTGGTTTCGATTACGAAAACAAAGCAACTTTCGTCGTGGTCGGTCCCGGGATGGGTCAGTAAAAGTTATAATCTCGAGCTCTGCCGTGCTTCGGAAGGCGCGTTAAGCCGTTGGACCCGGTTGTTACAGCAACCGCTTTAAACCACCAACCCGCATTGGACCAGCGTGGTGGTGTTATGGCCCAAGCTCCTCATGTGTTTTTCCCATATAGGAAGGCCTGTGCCCAGCAGTGGGACGTATATAAGCTGGTGATGATAAAGTCGTGATAAGGGTGACCTGCACTGCCACCTGCCTTCGTATTCGAGAGCGTCCCCCTAAATCCCTGTATAGTATAAAGCTATAAATAAAATTTTAACCAGGAAATCATGTAGGTAATATTGTGCAAAAGTTTTCTTAGAATGTGCTATATTATAATTTAAATAGGTAATATTAAAAACATTGCGGATAATTTGTCTGAACTACCTTCAAGAGATGTAAAGCATGCTGGTTTTTCCCTTCGAATTTTAAGTGCCCGACTAGGACGGCGATCTTCTGTAAAGTGGATGGAGGAAGTAAATAACACTGCTTTATAGTTCTGTGTCCTGCGGAAGTAAGGTCGCGAGAGCTCATAAATAAAGCATTATGAGCTCTCGCTCGAGATTAGATAAAGCGTTATGTTGGCAGAAAGGGGACTTGTCCACTATGCTGTTAACATAACGCATTCTCTTGACTATTACAGGGTAGGCAACGTAGTGCGCGGGCTGGTAAGGGACGGAAGGTTAAAAGGTCAATATGGTAATATTTTCTCGTAGAATGGCAAATTATTCCCTGTGACCACAACTTAGTCCCTTGCGTTATTATGCCATGTAGTTACATCGCCTCAGCTGTTGTACCTTCTGTGCCCTTTATTTAGCAGCCGGACGTGCCTAATTTGGTTAGAAAATCATCCTGTTAATTACGTTTCCTTTGGTCTAATTTAATTATTTTTATGTCCCGCTAATTTGGAATAACGTTGTTTTGATACGAATGTTGAAAGGAGATCTTAGTAATTCAAATACTAATATTTTTTTTTATTACAAAACGAACGAAAGACTCATGCCAAATTAATAATTCGTATTGAATTTATATCCTAATGATTAGGTAACTATATATAAAAATTTATAATAAAAACTTCCTAAAAATTAAATAATTTGGGCAAGGGACGCATCACACCACACGATTTATACGAGAAGCAAATTCCTCACAAGATCGGCCAGAAACTGTCGGAAGTGTAAAGGTCCCGCCAACAGCGAAGTGCAATCTCATCTCATTTGATTACGTCGCAAAGACAGTGGGGCCCGCTCGTAAGAATTATCTCCGGTCAGAAATTTGAATTTAACGATTTAGATAAGAAATGAACCACTTTAGCTCTTTACGACGGAAGTTGAAGGTTCAGGGGATTCGGGTGTACCGGGTCGTCATGATCGGAGCTGTAACGGGGGCCTTTTATTTTTATTGTATTAATTTCGCTATTAAATTTAAGACTGCAGTCGCCCACCGTAGACATTCTAAAATACTACTTACACCAAAGCATAACAGTATTCGTGGCGTTACTATTGTTGTACTTGGAGTATTCCAGAAACTTGACTAAGAATAAAAGATGAGTAGGTATTATCAGCATGCAAGCAAGCACGCGCCTACGCGGGCTTGAATTATACTCTAGGGGTAGGGCAGACAAGACTACGTGGAGTCGGTTTTGCAGCGATTCGTTTCTGTCACTAATGTAGCACAATCTTCAGAATCTACCCTTTGTCGCAAACACTTTTATGTCACAATATTATTATGCATATCACACAATATTATTATGCATATCAGCCGATGGCATAATTCATTAGAAATAGTATGCCAAGTAAAATTATACCGAGTAATCGTCGCACTGAATAAGTGTTATGCTAAACAAAATTATGCGTAATGTAATTTTGCTAATTGAAATTATGCCTAGTGAAAATCTGCCATAAAAAAAGTATGCCATTGGGAATTCGGACATATAAACATTCGACCAAATGATAATTATACTAAATGATTTTTATGCATTGAACATATTCGTTTAGAGACAATTATGCCAAGTGTGTTATGGCAAATAAAATTCGGAACAACAAAATTCTGCCAGATAGAAGGAACCCCTAAGAACCATCCTAGTCACGTCAACAACAAAAAGAAAAACAAATCAAAATCGTTCCATTCGCTTAGGAGCTACGATGACACAGATAGACACACAGACACGTCAAACTTATAACACCCCTCTTTTTTCGTCGGGGGATAAAAAGGATGGACCTTTTTGAACGTGATAAAATACAGTATTTAGGAAGCACCTCCGTACATGCCGTCTAAAATTGTCTATGGTTTCTTAGAAATTTATCTCAAAGTTGACAGCTCCAAACAAATTATTGCTATCTTTTAAGATTAAGAGTGTGTCTCCAGTAATATGTAGCAATTATCGAAGGTATATAGCAATTTTTGAACATACTTTCAGAGTCTTTCGGCGTAGGCAACCAGCCATTCTGACGCTGACCAAAATAAGGCCCATTGTTGTTGAAAACTGCCAAACTGTGAAAATTTGATTTAAATTAATTGGTTCCACAGATTAGTGATACATGTATCTACGATAATCGTTTCTGCGATGTATAGATAAGATTAAATGTAGGCCTGAAGTTTCGGACCAAAATTAAGCGAGATTCGTGACATTATAGATGGTTTATAAGAAACACTATTCCTTTGTTCCGATCGTCTAAATATAAGGCTGAAATCGAAACAAACTTTATAATAGCCTTGTATGTCGTTCGTCTCCGAAGCTTCGGATATAATTTTTCATGCTAGCCCTTTAGATATTTGTGAATTAAAGTGTATATAAAAATAGCAGAAGTGTGTCTGTATTACAAGCACTGAAAAATGTGGTATCCTTTATTAAACATACTAAAAGAAACTGTTGTAAAGGTGCTAGCTTTACTTTAATAAAGACCTGTACAACAGTTCCTTTTGAATGAACGATGCCTTTTTAAAGACAGGATAAGGTCTGTGGGAGGCTTCTCAAAGGGACGCCTTATCCCGTAATAATCAGCGAGCTCAAAGATGCCTTTTATACACCAAGCACCAATTCCCACCGTGTCAGTATTAAATTAAATTGTTTGTTAGGGCGATTTTTCTGTAACTGAAAGAGGACGCCGGTGCTGATACTTGATCACCCTGTTATTAGACCTAATCGACTTGACACTGTTGAAATTTAAGCTCAACCGATCAAGAGTAATCCTGATCTGACACTTGAACTTCCATCCTGCTAATCTGTATGACAGTAGACTTGATTCGTTCTGAAATCCCTGAACTAAAGTGTCTGTTTGGGAAACTGAAAACTTTCCTCATGCGTCGATATCCAAATACCCCGCAACCTTGAGCAGATTCTCCGTGTATCTTTTGCCCCCTAAGACCGTCCATTCTTCGCAAAATGTGTCAAGTGATTGCTTCTTCTATTTGCTAATCCTATAAGGTATGTCAGTAACTTAATTTCTCCTATCTCGTAACACTAACATATCCCGTTTCATTGCTTGTTGAGCAACTCTGAGTCCTGTTATTGACTTTCATGGACAAACAAGCAAATTGCCTGATGATATGCAGTTACTGTTGCAGAGGCGGCGTTATTTTAAGAAAAGAATAAAAGTCCCAACATTAGAGAAAACTTCCAACAAAAATCGTCTTAAATGATATACTTGTTCCAGGAAAAGAAGAAAAAGTTGTTTGGCTGCATCTTGTATGCTACCAGAGGTGCTGGGGACTGGCAAACTTTAAAATTACTTTCTTTTAGATTAATAAGTCGTCAACTATCGTCAGATCCATTTAGTTAGCCTTCAATGCATTTTGTTTACGTGAAGGTCGTTTGACATCTATATGCCCTGAAATCTTCTCAGATGAGACAGCTTTCTCACAGGCACCCCCCGTCCTACGCGGACGAGCGGTGAAACTTACACTTACAATAAAATAAGTTACCACTAAATCAAACTAATGGCTTTTGCTGATGGTTGGGCTTGGATTGAAATATTCTTTTTATTAAGTGATAAATTTATTGGGGATCAAAAATATGCTCTTTACTTCTGTAACAAAAGACATAATCCTCACGGAGGTTTTTTGGACTACTTAGGCGGCAATCCAGCATATAGCCAATACATTGCAATACCAGGGGTATCACTCGCGTTGCCGATTCTGTATACTCTTTTCACGCCATTTTTTAAAACCGCATGCTGTTATTCTACACCATACACAAACTGAGCATACGTGGAGCCTCAGGATGACAACGCACCTGCAATATCAAGTGCTTTTCCTTGTTATCACAGGTGTCTAGGCGGCGGTAACCGCTTACCACCAAGTGGGCCGTCAGCTTGTTTGTCATCTAGTTGTATAAAAAAAAAAACGTTGAGGAAATCTTTGAAACAGCACAGCACACGACTATTCTTGTTCTAACGTGGGGATGTGATACCGTGGGTAGAAGGATACCGTATGCATTATGTCAAACAATTCCTCAAAGCTCGTCCTGTTACTAAGTGGTAGAACTGGCTGGCTACTATAAAGAGTTCTTAGCATTCAATTCAAGCAATAAATACTGTTATATCTTCTACATCTCACACACGTGAATTAAAGTGTTCAACTTAAAATACCTTTAAAAAATCCAATTTTAAAAGTAAACAGAATCAGGTTGAAACCGCGGCTAATATTTGAGCCAAACAAAAGGCCGGACCGGTAGGTGCCGGAGTTCCACAATTAAACGCGCCGCAATAATAACTCGCGATCGCCCGCATGCTATAAATTCATGGGAATTAGGTTGGAATGAGAGATAACTGCGCAAAACCGCTTTTTTGCGGACCAATACAAAATTTCGCTGAAAACGGACTGTGCTGTGTATAAGCGGTGGCGGGAAACTGTGTGCTGGTAGCCGTCGAATCACTTTTCAAAACAAATATCTGTTGGTCAGATAGGTGAATCAAACACGATAAAGGGAGAGAACAAAAACGTCCATCCCACTGCACCAAGTATGGTTTCAAATTCAAAATAAAAAAATACGTTGGTTAAAAGATTATAAATTTAACTAGAACTTTGTCTTCTACGATGTGTCCACGCTGGTCCCAGTGAGCCAAAGCAAGAACAGCAGCTGTCAGATTCCATTTGACATTTGGATGTTTAGACAATATTAAATATTAGAAGCTGCGTTAAAAAATACAATACCATTAATATGTATGCATATACATGCGTGCTTACGTAACAACTAATTAAGCCAAAGCCACTGATGCTTTTATAGAACCTCCTCTTGGAATACATCCTACTTATAACAAGTGCTGCTATCTGAACATGCCCTGTAAATCAACAGCTGAAGTCTATCGAAAACTTGCTATAAGTTTTACTCATACTACAGTCATATTCATTTGGATTACCTTAGAAAAACACTAAGAACAAACTTAGCTATCTTTAGATTGTCTACTCTCGCCAATTTTGTGGATTTCAAGGGATTATCGATATTATCAAGATGCAGGAAAAACTAGGAGATCTGAACACAACACATTTCTTCACAAATATTTGCTCGAAAATTAAATACTGACAGATTTAGGAGTAAAGTTCTCGCGCTCTCCTCCTAACAAAACCTCAACCTTCCGCAAAAAAGGCTTAGCAACACGAAAGTGTTAGAATATTATGAGAGCGGTCAGTTTTTACGGTGTAAGATGTTACGGAAATTCCACAAATCGTTTCCATCATAGCCTTTTTTGCATAGAACCCTCTGTCTTTGGTGGATCTGGCGCCGTTTGAATTCATTTTATCGTTTTGTTTTTAGCCGTTCTACGGTTAAAGGTCGATGAACGTTTGATTTGAGCTGCCGGCTTTGAACAGATTCATATTTAAATATGGAGGGTTGCTTCATGCGGATTTAAAGCGAGGATTTGGCGCAAACAAATAAGGTTGTAGATAAGTTACATAAACGAAAGGCATGGCAAGAATTTATGTAGGTAGTAGATTTTGGAAAATTGATGAAAAAATTATAATTTAAATAATGGTTCGACCCGCCTAATCGTAAGCGGGTACCTTAGTCAATAGACGCTCGTACCACCTCGGGCACTACTCATGCCATGCCTACACTCTGAAAAAATCATTAGATTTCAAATATACAGTTAGACAAGTTCCTCTTTCTCGGTGAGCTTTGGCGGCTTTACTCACTGCAGGGACATAAACTTATCTAGCTGCGATCTTCTGCAAGGTGGTAGCTACCCCTAGGACGTAGCACTTCTCTGCTCCCTCTCAAAACAACAAAAGTGTTTCATTCAATTTCAATACCAAATTGCTGTTATAAAACACACATTGCCGACAAAATTCTTGTATATGAGCCCTCGCCTCTCGTTTGAAGCGTTTATTCTGAAAGGCATTTAAACTGAGCCTCAATAAAAATGAGCATATTGAACGTTCTCATGTTTACCTACCTAAGCATACAATTTATCCGGCGCACATTTTACGATACAAAAACTCGTAAAAGGTGATATTTATTTCAAACCCGTTATCAAGACGAGCACCGCGGTTTAAAATGGTGGTGATAGTTAATGACTTATAAAATTTCTAAACTAGAAAAAAAATTCGTGAATCCGAAGTTGTGAAAACAACTTTTCACAACTGTTCTTACCGTGTGAGCTACCAAGTACTTGGGATAGCCCTAAGGATTTTTTGAAAAAAAGATGTCTATGATTTCTGAAATTCGATGACATAGAATATTTCGATGATTTGAGGTCATTTTTTTTGCCTGTAACCTAATTTTAGATGGACTAGAGAAAATTCACAGCGTCATCCCAAGTCTTCGGTAGCTCAGATGGTTGGAGCAGTGACTCGGATTGTGAATGGTCGCGGACATGATTTTTTCTTAATGAGGTATTTTTTAACCAGTATATTTTTCAAACCTTTATAATCTTCAAGTTTGTTATTGAAGGGCGATCTTAGATTCTTGAAAACTAAATAGACATGTTTAAAAATAATAAGTAGGAACTTCCGAAAGTATTTCAACAAGTTACTTTTGGTTTTGATGATTGGCATCTAGGTTCACAGATTTTTTTATTGAGTGCTACTTATGAACCGGCACCATATTGAACCAAGTGCAGTGTAGAGTTATCACTTGCCCGTCACAATATAGTACTATTATTGATCAATGATAAAGGGACTTACAACGTGGTTTTCGTTTGATATCTACTACAATAGCCTATTTAAACGTCCCACTGCTGGGCCTAGATATTCCTACATATGGGTTTGGTCCTTGTCAACACAAGCACGCTCAACTTTCGCAGTGTCTTTAATTCGTGTTTGTTGCTAGTGACGACACACGGAACTGAGCCATATTAGGGCTTTGTCCGCATGATCGAACCAGAAATTATTAACTAAGGTTGCCGACATAGCGTAAAGAGCATAGGTTGTCGACGTAGCCTATTTAATTATTTTGAACTCAACTTTCCGGTTGACTGGTAGAGAATGCCTAATGGCATTAAGTCCGCCAAATTGTAACTCATTTTGTGCAATTAAAGTTTAAATAAATAAATAAAGAATTGCACGCCTCAACTGGCAGTTGGCAGGCCACATTGCAAGGACTGACGGCCGTTGTGACGGAAAAGTCCTCGAGTGACGACCGCGTACCGGGAGACGCAGCGTTTGTAGGCAAGGTGGACCGACGATCTGGTTAGGGTGCAGAACCTCGGCTTGGAGATCCTCGGCCTACTTATGAGCATCAGTGGACGTTTCTGGGCTGACATGATAAAGTAGCCCATGCTCGGTGCCCGGCATTAAACTTGGGTCTCGATGTGAGCCTGCAAGAGTTCATCAACTATTTTATTACTAACCTTTTCTGTCATCATGTACACGGCAACGTTCAAAATTCTCTGCGTTCAGGATTAATAAATAATGATAATAATAATAAATATTTATTCATAAAAACAGGACAAAAAAAATAATACAACTAAATATCTTACAAAAATGAAAACACCACGAGAAAACTTAGTTGCCTAAACTAAGTTAAAAACCTGTATCTTAGGTGATTCAGCGCTTATTTACACATTTATTAAAGATTCTAATACAATAAAATAATTACACTATAAATGCTGATAACTGAAAAACTACAATATTAAAAATTAAATAGAATTAAAATTCAAATACTTAGTAATATAATTTAATGCTAGACTTATCTAAATTAATGACTATACCTATATACGTCTAAGAAGTAACTCCTCCGTCTGTTCGTAGGTGAGAATTTGCAAGTACTCATATAATACTTTTTTACATCTTTAATAATTTAACTTATAAATATTAAGAATTCTATTTACTCTGTTATAAAGGAAAGGACCCAAAAAATTAAAGAATCTGTTTGTAAATATAAATTTAGAGTTCAAGGTGCAGACTATTTCTCTTCGTCTTTTATTATTCAAATCGTTATCAATTGGAAGCATCTTGTGTATTTTTAGTAGTGTGTGCAGTAGGAATATCTGACGGACAGGTAATACGCAACAGGATTCATATAGCAGGCTTATGGGATAGAGGAACGGTCTGAAATGGGCTACTTTTAAATCAGCTCTCTGAGCCCGTTCGAGAGGAAGGATGTTAGTTTTTAATGCTCCAGACCTCACGAAGTGATTGCCCTGCTCTCCGCTACAGCACACTGTTATTGCAAAATATCTTATATTACAACGCATATAAAGTTTGTTTTAAACCTGTGTTTTCCTTTCACACCTATCGTAATTATAAACTTTTCAAATTACGCAAGTTAGGACTATAATGTTTCATTTTATTGAAGGGATACATTGTTTTGTACTTTTATCGTTTAGTCTATCGGAAATATTTGAGCGGAATCATTCTCCAGGGATTTTAGGAAATTATATTTTTGACCGATGAGTTTCAGTCCAGTCCGTTTATAAAACACTCACGTACGATTTTTTGTTTATGAGTTTTATAATGAATTGGCGCGGAGAGATCTATTTTGACAGTACCTAATTTTGTTTGAAATTAAAAGTTTTGGGTAAAACAATTGCTGCGTTGGTCAATTTAATGTTTATTTTTCAGTCTACTTCCACGTGATATCTTCAAGCGCAGACATTTTATACTTTTCTTTGTTTCTATTTGTTTTTTCTATCATAATGATCATAAAGGGTGATGCCGTCAATACGACCATAAATTATATTAGTTCATAGAAATGTTTTCTATCTTCAACTTTCAAGTTCATCTTATTCATTTGATAATTTCACGACATTTCTATAAAATGATATAACATTCGCTACATTATTTCATAGTAACATAATCAAATTATGAAATCATGACGTATTTTAAGTTGCAAGACATTTCTATGAACTAATATAACCCACGTTTTAATTTATTATCGTACTGTCGAACAATCCTGTATTTTTCCTAAAATAAACCGTATTAGTTGTTTCCAATTCGAACCTTAATTACAATAATGTATACAGTAGTTTATTTACCTACCTAAATTTTACCGTGAACCATGAATTTTAACTACCCCCGAGGACTGAGGCCGTTTTCCTAAAACTCAATTTACATTACAGCTGCAAACTACGCAATGCTCAATAAATTAGTTTAAATTGAAATTCCTATAAACAGAAATGTAAACAATTTGAAGCGACTCGCGAAGTTGAGATATTGGTCTTAAGTCGTAACTATGGATACAGAACAGAAGAGAATTAATCCTTGCTCAGCACTGCGACATGAAAATCTAAGGCATTCTTAAACTATTTTTATTTCTGATGTTGTCGTTGTTTTGAAGTTGACTAATCTATGAAGTTAAAACATGAACGGAATCAATTTTCTCAACAAAAACCGATTCGAATGTCATTCTTTTTATTCCATGTTTTTCGTTTTACAATCAAACGGACAAATAATTTAAACCCAAACTAAGTTTACTAGAAGTCAATAAATTATTTTTATAATGCTCTAAAGATTTTTTTCAAAAATCTGTGAGTTTTTTTTAGAAACTATAAAGTTTAATTCCAATTACTGCCGCTACGCTTGCGTGTGCTATTGTTGTTTCCTTCGCCCTGAGAAGTCATATCACTACTTACTTATTCCTCTCTGTTTCAGCCGCAACAAAGTGCACGATGTAATGCCATATGTCAAGTAAATACAAAGAAGTTTATAACCGACAAAGTAACGCTAAAAGGGTATCGCCTGCAACCAGCTGATTTATCTATGAGACATGTGTAAGCGGCCACAAGCAAAATTTACTTTTTTATTGATTGACGTAACCGCTAGACAGTCCCGAAGGACTGGGATAAAAAAAATTAACAGTTTTTACTCAGGTGAGTTACAGTAAAAAACCAGTTCTCCGTATCTAACTCGCGTTTAATTAGATGTTAGACATTATTATTTATACCCGACATTTAGATTACTTACGGGATTACTAAAGATGTCTGTCAGTTACAAGATTATTGAAGATGTCTGTCAGTTGTGTTTGTTGAGTTTACAGGTGTTTATTTTTTTCTACCATCACTTTGTGTTCAATTTTGTGTGTTCCTATTCACGCATACCCACGGAGCTGTGGTCTGTATAAAATAAAATAGAATACAGCATAAAATACGTTCTCATAAATATTGGTTCCCATAGTAACGTCTTTGGATCTAAATGCTGTCACAAAGTGCCGTACAGATTGTGCGCAACATAACGTTTTTGGTTATGCTTTGCTAAACACATTGTAAATTAGCGCGATCGGGACCCAGAAGTGGGAATAAAATCGAATACAATACTTTCGACATAGTGGCAGCTACACATTAGATCAAACGACAGGAACATATACAAAAGAACCAAAATAAAACTTGTACGCACCCTGGTGTTCTTTACAAGTATTCCTATACAGAACCGAAGTAGACAATGAGAAATTCTGATCGCAACCGCATAGACGCGTTCGAGATGTGGTGCTTGAGGCGTTTGCTGCAACTTCCTTTGACGGCTAGACGCACCAACGCATCAATCCTGCATGAACTAGATATATCGACCAGGCTATCAACCATCTGCCTACGGAGATTTCTTGAATACTTCGACCTCATTGAAAGGAGGAACGGAGACAGGCTCTAGAAACTTATGGTCACTGGCAAAATAGAAGGGAAGAAACCGCGGAGTCGCAGTCCGATGCGTTTGACAGACCAACGCCACTTTCGAAACCAACTTGCACGATGCTCTGCACACTGCTGAGCAGAGATCGGGATGGCATAAAATCATCGCAGAAAAGATGATACCAAAGGCAGGTCACGACCCTCATCAACGAGGAACACGACGCGAGTAGGAGGACACAGAATAAGTGACGCGCGGGACTATGTTCTGGTGGAGAGAAATGACAGCCTCGACTACGGTTATAATATTCCTTATTAATATACAAGTTACATTCTATTCATACAACAAATAATCATTGAGATAGCAGACACAATGACATACTTAATCTGGGGCGTATACTCTTCTCTATGTGAATAATGTACAAGGACTAGTATCCCTTCAAAAATAACGTGATTTACACTCGATTTTGTGCGCCGGAATGGGCAAGACAGACAGAGTTGAGCGCCGGAATATAAACAAGGAACCCCGTGTAAAATAATATTATCATTTAAATACATTTCTTCAGAGCTTATCTTAGTACTAAATTTCAGTAAGAATTACTCTTGAAGTGAAAGAGTGTAATTTGCCAATGTTAAACAGGCGAATTGTAACGCCTACGGTTGGATTATAGCGGGAGGAGTGAGGAGGGAAGGGGTGGCGTTTAATGTAATTAGAGGGCAAATAAATTCGGCGAGGATTGTTTTCGTTTATCTGAACCTTTTCACGGCGCCTCACTGATTTAGCACCAGTCAGGGTCGCCCTGACGGTTTTTGCTGTGCTATGCAAATTCTTCTTGGGTTCTGAAGGTATATTGTTACGAGAAATTTTAGTATCGGTATTTCCTTCATACAAATAGATGACAAACAAACTAACCGTGGCTATGTTGCTTATAGACACGTGCAATAACAAGGAAACAATCACTAGGTATTGCAGGTTCGTTGTCATCCTAAAATAAAATGCCATCCGAATCCCATAATTACACTGGCTACCTTTCCCTTCAATCCGAAACACAACTAACTGAAATAGGAGCCTATCCAGACAAAAAAGCTTACCACCTGTAAATAGGCTACTATTTTCTAGCTAATAGGCTCCTAAGTAGGAGCTAAGTAGTAGTTTGAGCGCCATGGTCGATCCAAGGATGGGTCAAACAAAATTTGTTATCTCGTGTAGGCATGTTAAGCTGTTGGTCCCGGTTGTTACTGCAACCGCTTTAACCCACCAACCCGCATTTTGCCAGTGTGGTGGTGTTAAGGCCCAAGTTTCTCATGTGTTTCTTCCATGTAGGAAGGCCTGTGCCCAGCAGTAGGACGTTTATAGGCTGGTGATGATGAGACTTCTAAGGAAATAAGATCAAGAGCAATGGATCGAGGGTCGAAAAAAAAAAGACATTTAACCATCGCATGCTTCCTCTTGATCTGTTTCAATCACAATCGGTTCCAAAGCAACTGTCAGAGAGTAAACCGAGTATCATAATGCCGCAGGCGCAGTGGAATCTGCATAGTTAATTTTGGACAAACACAAAGCCGGTATAAAATGCGCGAAATGCAAATTTCTGAACCAAATATTTAGTTTAGCGCGAAGAGTGATAGCCGTGATGGATCGCGGCAAAGTGTGGCACTTGGGATGTGCTATCGTGGTGCTTATTCTTAATGGAGCAAGGTTCAAAGTTATTGTAAATCCATTTCGCCAGTAATTTTACTCATGTGTTGCTTTTGTTTGACAAGTTAACTCTAGTGAATGGGATATTGTGTTTCTCAGTGTTGATCCACGACTTCAACTCAATGTGACCAACCATTCTCAATCCTTTTTCTTTTTTTTTTGGATTTATTTTCGATTTAGATTTAAAAAAAATACGATCTTAATCACTTTAAAATGCAGTGCAGAGCAGATGATTATGGTCACGAAGAGGCGATATAATCGTTCGGGTATGAATATCGACACTCGTTCGGTGAAATATAAAATTTCAGCCGAACGAGTATCCGTAGGGGAATCACTAAGCTTAGAGCATGGCAAACCCTGGACTGCAAAAAATCCATTGGTCATCAATCCTCATCCTTACACCACGTGAGCATTGTTGTATATTTACTATAATATTTTATGTTTTCTTAACAACTGATTGTATTTAGATAGTTTTCAAGTAAGACATAAAATCCGAGCCAATACTGTTGGTTTAACCTACGGAGCCAACCGCTTTAAATTTGATTCCCTCTTACCGTCCTCCAATCTGCGGCGCACAGTGCCCACGCCGCGTTTTCAAGTAAACCTGCCGACCATAAGATGAGATCGAGAATCGTTGGGGAAGCTGCCCTCAACTGTAATTAATGCAATTATAATCGCCGCCACGGGAGAGGGTTACTATCCATATATAAAATACTAACAGCCGCCTTCTTGGGTGTCCGCTATTAAGTCTAAGGTAACCTATGTATTTTCTTAGAAAGTAATCTACCTCCACGCCAAAATCATCTAGGTAAGTCGGTTCAGTGGCCTATGAGTGTAAACATAGCATCCGTTATTGAGCCAAAGGTAACCTATTCATTTTCTTATGGTAGCACTTCACGCTCGCACGAGGCGCTCGGAGGAGCGACTCAGCGAGTGATGCCGAGGCGAGTGGTACCTCTCTTCACGCTCGATTAGCTCAGTTGGCGCCATACCCTTCATCAAGATGGAGGTTGAAAAAGTCGCTGCGGCAACGGCTTCGTTCACTCTGAACAGTCTGAACACTGAACGCGAGCATGTAGAGGCCCTGCTGGGTTGCCCTTTTCAAACTCGTGCTCGCCACCACTCGCCTCCACTCGGCGAGCGTGCAGTAAGGACATTAGAATATAATCTTCCTCAATGCTAAATTTCATATAAGTAGGTCAGTCCAGTACCCCTAGAGTAAGTTTCAATCGAAACGAAACGATAACAATCATCGTCGTGTCCACCTCTCAAATCCATGTATGAAAAGAGGTTTCATACAATTTGACAGTTAACACGACGACGAAAGTTTCCGTTTCAATTCGATGAAAAATTACATTGGGCTGGACAATAAATAGTTAGTAGATACGTGAATGGATAATAACCATCCAGTGGAAAAACCGCTTGATCGCGCACGAAGGGTTCCGTACCATAATCTATAGGTAAGCAAGAATCTACATGTTGCCGTTATCAATATCGAGCAAAAAGCAAATAAATCACGTTTGTTGTACGGGAGCCCCCTTAAATATTTATTTAATTCTGTTTTTTAGTATCTAATGTAACTTAAACAAAAAAAAACTTTTTTGCTTTTGTGACCACGGACAGTTTTCAATGTATTAATTAGTTATGAACATAACAACACAGAGAACATAACATAATGTCTTTATGAGAATAAAATTCTTTAAACCTAAAACCTAATGTAATAGCGGCAACAGAAATACATCATCTGTAAAAATTTCAACTGTCTAACTATCACGGTTCATGAGATAAAGCCTGGTTACGGACGGACGGACGGACGGACGGACGGACAGCGGAGTCATAGTAATAGAGTCCCGTTTTACCCTTTGGGTACGGAACCCTAAAAGTACTCAGACAGTAAGCTAGACGCGTCCATTTATTTTAAGCGTGCATTATTTGCATTGCAACTTGATTAGAACCAGCTCGAGCGAGCTCTTAAAAAGACGATCAGTTAGCACTAACCGACGTTTACTGACACCCTCCATTAACATTCTGCGCTCCAACGAAGTAACGTGTTAATCTGCTGCAATACCAGCTAATGCAAATTGAGTCACTATCTCAACCCGTTCTATTTTTCTATGATTGCGGCTAGTAATGTTAACTCTTGGTTTGCGTGAGCTGGAAGCACGCCTATTTCCGGGGCCCATCAACGCCGGGGCTCCCATTTATAGTATGCCGATAGTGGCACGCTTGTTGGAAAGATAGTACGGTCAATATAACAATTTAAATTTTGGTCTTACGTATAGTAAATTAGCTTAACAAAACACGGTACAAAACTCAACACCACCTGATGTAAAGCGGTAAGAAGAGTGCATAATGCGAAGACAGCTAGCGCAGCTAAGTCACACTGCTTTAGCCGGCTCCACCTTGCCGGCCCATAAGGTGCATTTTCACCCCTCTTTTTAAGGAACGCACGTTAAAGGAAGAGGAACTTAATTGTTCTCGTAATGAATTCCAAGTTTTGGAACTACAAACAAAAGAGTTATAATTCCTTCTTTGCTTTTTTTCTTCTTCTTTATTACTTTATCAAAGAATTTATATTTCTCTAAGGCTTAAAAGAACTTACATAAAAACACTAAACAAACCGACAAAAAAACCGACTTCAAAAAACTGAATAGGATAAAATAATTAAATTTTAGTACATACTCATCACCTAGAAACATTTGGAGTCGGTGCTTCACGTTCTATTATTTCTGGAAACAACTAAGCACCAACTCTGAAAAATATGTTTCTAGGTGATGAGTACCTACTTGAATTTAATTATTTTATCCTTTTCAGTTTTTTGAAGTCAGTTTTAATTTGTTTTTTATTTTTTTACAATTTTTAGTGATAACTTTCTAAGGTTATAGCTAGATGGGTGACCGTCACAATATTTCCTAATATCGTATCTTATCACTAAAAAGTCATAGGAAAGCATAAATCCGCAATTTCGCATACGTAGATGACTTTCTCATTTCAGTTTTTTTTATTTGAAAACTAAACTACCCAACTATTTTGAAAAAATTTTTTATGGGACCAAATGGCAACTATTCCGCATAGAACAAAAAAAGAATCATGTAAATCAGATCAGAAATCTCGGCGTAATCAGTGTACAAAGAAAAAAAAAAGGAAAAAGAAGATGACCCGACCACCCGCGGTCATAAATTATATTTTTGTACAAGGAGTGCGAATCTGTAATGAGTGTGACCGCACATTCACTGCGAAAATTGGCTATATTAGCACCTGAGAGCACACGAGTGACGATCACAATAGCCACTTTCCAGCTGCTGTGTCCGAAATAGTAATTATTTCGGATTTAAGAAAAATTAAAAAAAATAAGTCAAAGACCTCGCCCACCGCGTAGAGGCTCGCGTGCGCCGCCCGCCCAGTTCCGGGCTCGATCAACAACGGGAATTGTCTAATTTATACATCAGCCTGATACGGAATACCGATTTTATGTACCTATAAATTAACACCTAAATTAGACACGTTTTTGATTTCGACAGAACATTAATAACTTTTAACTTGGATACCGCCACAGAACAGTGGATATACAGCCATGATTCTTTATGCAGCAGTAAGCTACCTTAATTATCATCATCATCATATCAGCCTATGATGTCCACTGCTGAACAAAGGCCTCCCCTATCGATTTCCAAACGGATTGGTTTTAGGCAGTCTGCATCCAACGGCTCCCTGACGAGGTCGTCTGTCCGTCTAGTGGGAATTCGTCCTACTTTGCGCATTCCGGTATGTGGTCGCCATGCTAGAATTTTAAGGCCCCATTGGCGGTCCGTTCTGCGTGCGATGTGCCCCACTTCAACTTGGTAATCCTATGTCAGTGACTTTAGTTCTCTTACCGATGTCCTGATTTCAGTTTCTATCTCTTATGGAAACGCCTAACATAGTTCTCTCTATAGTTGGGTGACTGTAAACTTATACAGAATATTAGTAAGCGACCACGTTTCACAGCCGTATGTCACTGGCCATGGCCACACACATTGGTCGAACACTCGCGAACACACTTCGAATCGCCACAATATTGTTTATGAAGGACTTGCGGAGTCAGTCATAAATGTGTGTGTGTTAAATGTTGCATTATCATAATTAAAAACTGTTTACTAGAAAGAAATTTCCTCTACAATAAAAGTAGAAACGAAAAACTAACACAAAGATATTAATATCGTTGCATATCGCATAACAAAGCAACGTAATTTGTATCTTGCCCATTATAGATAAAGGTTCAGAATGAGAAGTCACCTCTTCTTTTCGTCTTGCAGTGGAAGAGATCCGTTGTAAACTCAATTTTTAGATACATAATAATAAGATTTCTGGAATCAACTTATATTAAACATTTTTTATATTAAATTATAAGAAATGTTCAATATAAGTTGAATTTTACACAAAAAACCGTAGTTTTAATTTGATTTTATAACATAATTTCCAAGGTGCGGGATCCCGCGGGTCTCGCGCGGAATTGAGTAATCCCGCATACTAGTCCCGCGGGATCGAAGGAGCTGCGGGATTGCAATCCCTAAATCCGAAACATAGCGAACTGTTTCACGGCTGAAATAAGCAAGGCGGTGGTACCTACCCAGACGACCCTACATACGGGCCTACCACCTAGTGATTATTAAAGCTTAAGTCCTTTCTCAGGATATAATGTATCACCTCATGTATGTAGGTTTTGAAGAGTACACACTATCAAATAATAAAACTTTAACATTCAAGTATGAAAAGCATTTGAAAATACTACGCCAGGAAGGAAGTGACGACACCGAGAGAAGTGTGCCAAATGCTTTTGTAGTCCTTTTGGTTTCCATGTGTTCTGCTCCCCGGGCTCGGCAGTAAATAACTTAGAAGTTTAAGTTACGATTTCGTTGATAATTTTTGAACTTAACATGCTTAAATAAACGCGACCTAAAATTTGGAGCAAACCTAAAATCCGTCTGATATTACTAAAAAGCAAACCATAATTATTTTTGAAAATGAATAAGATCCATAAAAATCACTTTTTAGGCATTTTATCTTCGGCGCCAGGATGACAACGCACAGGCAATACTATGTGATCTTTTCTTTGTTATTGCAGGTGTTTATAGACGACACGGTAGCCACTGACCACCAGGTGGGCTGTCAGCTTGATTTTCATCTAGTTGTATAAAAACGTACAAAAAAACATTGCTTTTCTGACAATCAATGTTATAAATTTAATTTTATTAAAAATAATTCAGTTAAAAAAGAACACACGGCACACCTACCAGCATAAATAATCCATTTTTGGCGACCTTATCGCGGAAACACATCACTACAACAAAAAAATTGGCTTATATCAATTTCGGGTTCAAGTTTGCAAGGAACCTTCTTTACATCAATTAACGCAAACTATCCAAAGTTTCCCAAACTGCGGAAGAGTAGTGGCTACCAAAGTATAATTCGAATTATTCTAATCTGTGGCGGGGCTCCCCGCCGCGGGGAGTTCCCTTAAGCCGGAATGCGTCGGAAGTTTAATTTCCCGAAGTAAACAGAACCGTTGTATTGACTCGTTTAATTACTAGTAGGGCTTGATCGTTAATGGCGGGAAATTGTGAATTAATCAAGGTGCGTAAAGGAGAGAGAGTAGAATGTCTCTGTAGTTCGGCTCTAAATTAAGCTTAAGGAATCTCGGCAACGTTAAAATAGAAAAATAAGATAGCGAAGGTGCCCTAGGTGGCGTAGATGCAGCCTATCCAGGTCGGAAATCCTATTCGGTGTAGGAATTGATAGGTTTCGACGCTAGTTATGAAAGAAGTTCTTTCAATATAATAGTTTACTCAAACAAAATAATGAAAGACAAAAGGCGCAGATGAATTACACACGAATATAGAAAAAAAAAAATTTTTTTAAGAAACCCCCGGCCTGTTTATTATCAATCCAACTAACACCAGCTCGTTGAGACTATTCTGATGAGCCCAAACACGCTATATCTGCTGCAAAGTTCTAAAGAATTATGCATCTCAAAGTCTTTTTAATGGTCCGATCAGCTCAAGGTTAGTATGTCATGAAAATGTCACCCTAGTGACAGTACACCAAATTTCAAATCAACCGGGTCTGTGAAAGTTAGTAAAAAGCTTTTATCGTGTAGAAAATGAGCTAATAATCATAAAACGCCAGAACTTGCAACGATTGGTGGTATTGGTATGGTTGTCCAAGAATAACACACCGGAATACGTCACTGGGTATATTACATTTAAAATTAACTTTTAAATGTAATATACTGTAACAAAATAAAAAAAAACTTAAAAAAAACACATAAACAATACACTGTAATGTTTATAAAAATAAGAGGTATGACTTACAAAAGTGCCTTGAGATTGATTTTAGACAAATTAATAAAAGAGATGTTTCATATCCGGAATGTTACATTGTCAGGATGATAGATAATATATCGCCCAAGAGTATAGAGGGCGTCGAGAGTGAGACACTGGTAAAAAAAAAATTGCAAAATTAAAAATTTTAAGTAGCCCCCGGCGTCAATAATCATCTATCTAACACCATCTCATTAAGACTACTCATAAGAGCCCAAACACGCTATATCTGCTGTAAGTTTCTGAAGAATTAAGCATTTCGCAGACTTTTTGATGGTATAGGATCAGCTCAAAGTTAGTATGTCATGGGAATGTCATTGAAGTGACAGTACACGAAATTTAAAATCAATCGGATCTGTAAAAGTTAGTAAAATCCTAATATCATGTAGAAAATGAGCTGATAGTCACTAAACGCCTGAACTGATCTTCATAAATTATAGCTAAGAACCATCGTAGTGACATCAGCTTTCAAACAAAAAAAAAACGAATAAAATTGATCCATTCGTTTAGGCGCTACGATGCCACAGACAGACACACAGATACACAGACAGACACGTCAAACTTATAACACCCTTCTTTTTTCGTCGGGGGTTAAAAATGGAGATTCGTCTCCTCTCGCGGTCAGCAAAATAATGATTTGTGAAGATAAAACCGAATCAAACGTCAAAGTATGAATTTGAATTTTGAATTTATGTTTTAAAAATTGCCAGGAAATTTGGAAGGTGAAACGAGGTGCTATAACTTCGTAATGTCATAGTACCACGTTACAATACCCGGTCCCGTTACAAACTGATCTTCATAAATTATAGCTAAGAACCATCCTAGTCACGTCAGCTTCCAAAAAAAAAACAAAAGTAATGTACACTAACAGGTATACCAACGCTTGTTGTAGGAACTAGCCGTAACTAACAAAAGCCGGAGAGTCTCACATAACCCAATCGTGGCCCTCTTTCACAGCTACGTAGTTATAAAAGTCTATCCATCACAAAAAAAGTCTATCAGACTTACCAAAGGTGCAGCATAATCTTCATGCTTCTTTTGCGAAACTTAACTATAGTGCGTCGTGAAAATTATTTACTCACACTTGTATAACTAATAATTCTATGAATTTTCATGTAAAAACATCTTGACTAAAAAGAATGAACCTCCCATAATCCGTGATCAGTTAAATACTGGTTTTTGTATTTTAATATCGCAGGACTAAGACCTAAAAAATAAAATAAAAGGGAAAGCTCATATAAGTTTTTAAATCCTATTTGGAATTGAAATTATTTAAACTCAACTGTTACCTAAGTAAAACGATAATTGTTGCAAACGGGGTGTATGTATGTACACTCATATTAACTATATCTTATAAATATGCATATATTTGTGTGGTTACACTCCCTACATAATGTATGAATTCCCATCGGGACCACGTGGGAGGATCGCCCGGATTCCGCATGTTTCCCCGTGGGAATGCGTACTTCCAGTGGACTTTGGGTTTTCGAACTTCGATAAGGTAAAAAGAAAAGGTACTTTACGGACCGGCGCCTACTTTATTGTAAGAAATACCAACAAATAAAGGAAGAAAATAACAAAAAAAAATGTATGCTCTAGGCGGGAATAACCGTAAAAGTTAATATAAAAGCGTTAAAAAGTAAAAACCGGTAAAGATATTGGTAGGTTACACCTAGTGTTCCGGTAGCGTAGCGGTTATCGCGTCTAGCCGGACCTAGGAGACGCGGGTTCAATTCCCACCTGGAGCATAATTTTTTTTCGTCGTTTTCTTTCTTTATTTGTATTTCTTACAATAATACTGTTTATAAAAATCCTCTGACTATTTAGACAGCCCGACTTGCTTATGCAAGTAAATTCTTATAGGGCCTAACTATACGGGCCTACCACCTAGTAAGTTTGTGTGCTAATGACAATTGAGGCACAAAAATTTGGTTTTGAAAACCAATACGAAAAATAGCGTATTTATGGTCATGAAGATATAAATGCGCAGGAAAAGGTATTTGAACAGCGGAGGGCGAGTTGGCAGGTTTCCATCACTACCTCGGAGCCTTGAGTGTCGTCATGTCGCACACTTATTTTACAACGCTGCCACTAAGCAAGTCGGGCACTTGCTAAGTGCCGTTTAAAGATACCAATATTAATATCAGTTCCTGATACACTTGCGAAAATAAATACGTATTGTTCATATACAATTTCATTATATAGTTTAGAGTTTATACGCTAAATTGTATACAATTATGTATATATATTAATATGTGCATATCATATATACAATATTGTATTATGTTATTAGAAGAAGTTAGGTATCATATTTTTTAAAGGTTTGGAATCTATTTTAAGTTTTTCCATAAACAATTGGGATGTTCACTTAGTGCAAATATAGCGCTATTTTTTTAAATTCAGAAAATATACGCTACTCTTACCCATAAAAACAACTCAAACTTAAAAGTTGTACTGTAACTGTTTAGAAAATTTATAAAAATAATACTATATTTTTTCCAAAATATCTCAATAATTGTAAAAATTTTAGATTGCATACATCAATGATCAACTATTATTATGACTAATATGAATAAAAATAAACATATTACAGAGTTAGCATTAATTTTGGCGTCTAAATTTTTTTAGTAATAAACCAATATGTGACGTCATCTGTTCCGCAGATTTTATGAGGAGCGTTTTTAGACAATACTATGTAATTAAAATATATTATAAAGCTAGACAAATTTCACGTTCGTTTCCCGCCTCAGGACGTGAAATTTTTCTAGTTTTATATTTTAATTACTAAGTAATTTTTCAAACATTATAATAATTTTGAAATCAAAAATTAAGAATACTATGTAACTTATCAAACATACCACTGTGTCTGTAAAAGTAAAACTGATTTTAAACATACTATTTCTTTTGCAATATTTCTTTATGAGTTCTAAGCTTCTTATTTATGAAATAAAAATGTCAAAAGTTATAAACTACCCTATTGTTACTAGTATTTTCCCAATGAATTGATATTCACAAAATAACAAATCTGCTAGTAAAGACTTATTTATTCCCTTAGCTTCACATACAGGAAGACCTTTGTTAGTTCTGGTACAACCTTTTTCCTCGTACAATATGAGATATACTATAATCCCTATTGTAGTTTCGTAATTGAACATTGGCGATATGCTGTTGTGATATTATATTTGAATTAAATACTGTTATATTGTTCGGGGAACTGCCATTTCCTAGATAGACAGATATGACACATTAAGAGTAACAGTTTCGCTATGAAAATCACCTCTATTGACAAAGTAGTAAGGGCGGTCTCAAGGTGACACCGTAACGCTCGATGTGCTGTCGACTCTACATTTTGCGGCTGTTGACTTTTGTGCCACAAGATATCAGCATTTGGGAATTGTTATTTATTTACGGCAAACATCACCGAGTGGATTCTGAATATCTTAACATAGTATTTACAAAACAAATAGAGAATAATTTTCCGGTGGCTTGCGACTGGAAAGTAGTTTCATTAGGGCCATTTGAACAAAGGCCAAATGCACTTGATTGGGACCGGGTGTATTGGTATTTAGCATTATTCGAGTGCTACTGCGGCTATTCCACCGTGCATATTATGATCGACAAATGACAACATCGACAAAATTTTTTTAGCCAACGCTTACCCTAAGTGCTACGATCATATATAGGGTAACTCTCTAACCCATACTCTACCCTCTCGTCTCCCTTCTTCCTTCATTTGTTTACATTTCGTGATTCTTAGTTGTGGAATGGTCTAGCATAGCCATAGCTGCAGTGGCACTCGAATTTATAGTGCTAAATACCAATATACCCGAGAGAGCTCGGGGGTCTCTCGGGGTATATACTCTTTATGATTTTTACATGAGTAAAATCTTGCATTGATTACGATGAAGTTTGCGATAAATAATGGCACTTAATCTTCGATTTAAGAGACGCGATAGAACGGCTCTCTTGGGCAGCAACTTGTAAAGCACGAAGGAAGAAGGAAGACGTTGGTACACTTAGGAAGTTCGAGCATCTTAGTCAAACACGGCCGCATAGAGCCTAAGGGAGGAGGTATCCATTGGAACCGGAAACGCAGGTAGGAAGGAGAATTAGGGTCACACAAAATTTTATACAGAGCAGACAGGATGTGCAAATTACGGCGATCCCGAATCGGGTGCCATTATTGCTCTGAGCGAAAATTAGACACATGATCATATTTCCGTAACCCAAAGACGAACCGTATGGCCAGATTTTGAAGACACTCAAGCTTATTAAACAGTAACATATGTATTTAAAACCATACTACTATTACTAAATACGAAAGTAACTTTATCTGTCTGTCTCTTTGCTTCTATCGGAGTATAAATTGAACATACCTTATACTTATGTAATTAACCTTAAATATCTTTAGATTTTCAATGCGCTGGTATTCACTGGTATCGGATTCCGACGGCGGTACTAATCAAGACACACTGTAGATAGAAGCGTTCATTATTGGGGGTCGATTGACGTGTGAATTATTAATTTTATGAATTAGCAATATCTACTTGGGCATACACATAATCTGTATACATATCTATAACCATAGTGTAGGTATAAACATATTATATGAGTACTTGAGTACACATAATCTGCATTCATTTCTATGACCATAAAGTAGGTATAAACATATTTTATTAATTAACATTTTGAAGACGAGAAGGTAGTAACTAGTGATCGATATACCTTTTGCCGAAAATATTGGCAATACCCATGCCGATACCAATACTCTTACTAAATATAAAATGAGATTAGAAAATAAAATTAATAATAATTGCAAAATTGAAAATTTTAAGTAACCCCCGGCGTCAATAATCATCTATCCAACACCATCTCATTAAGACTACTCATAAGAGCCCAAACACGCTATATCTGCTGTAAGTTTCTGAAGAATTAAGCATTTCGCAGACTTTTTGATGGTATAGGATCAGCTCAAAGTTAGTATGTCATGGGAATGTCATCGAAGTGACAGTACACGAAATTTGAAATCAATCGGATCTGTAAAAGTGAGTAAAATCCTATTATTATGTAGAAAATGAGCTGATAGTCATCAAACGCCTGAACTGATCTTCATAAATTGTAGCTAAGAACCATCGTAGTAACATCAGCTTTCAAACAAAAAAAAACCGAATCAAAATCGGTCCATTCGTTTAGGCGCTACGAGGCACTACGCCACAGACAGACACACAGATACACAGATACACAGACAGACACGTCAAACCCCCCTTTTTTCGTCGGGGGTTGAAAAGTACTTAAATAGAACTTGTCGCATAGAAAACTCATATTTTATCACATTTTACTGTTTTTGATGCGTTTAAATACCTATTTAATTGTAACAATTACAAATAAAAAAAGAAAACGATGAAAAAATAACTGCTCCAGGCGAGAACCGAACCCGCGTCTCCTGATTTCCGGCCAGACGCGATTACCACTACGCCACCGGAGCACTAGGTATAACCGCGCTTACGCGTTTCATTCAAGCAACGCTAGCAAGCGACTGAGTAAAGTGTACCCATACTTGAACATGAGGACGTCTCTTGATATGGTGAGGTGGTCATCTCTTTACTTTATATCTCAATGGCGACAGTCATTATCACCAGCCTATTATACGTCCCACTGCTGGGCACAGGCCTTACATGAAAGAAACACATGACAAGCTTGGGCCATAACACCACCACGCTGGCCCAATGCGCCTTCCGAAGTACGGAGGAGCTCAAGATAACAAATTTTGATCGACCCATCCCGGGATCAACCATGGCGAAAGTTGCTTTGTTTTCGACAACAGATCGCTCAAACCATTACTCCGCCGAGCTCCTTCGACATAGAAATGGCGACAATATGACATAGTTCAACTAAATAAAAAACATAGGTACAGTAGGTAGGCGACAGTACGATATCGGCAAATGAAATTTGTTTTGAAAAGTCCCTTCATAATATGTAATTGATATGTCTATTGCCTACCTATGTACCTATGCGTACCATTTTTATAAGTAGATTCCCGACGTTAGACAGACCGACTTAGGTACCCGAGAAGTGCGCCACGTTAGCGAGTGCTATCTCATATTTTGTGTCCTATCAGTACTTAGTACTTACCTAGTGCCGTCAGTGTTGTGCCTACCCAGTGTGATCCCGAAGAACCCCACACACCTGATCCAGCGTGAGGGTAAGGTACCTAGACTAGACAACTTACTTACTAGCCCAGCATTCTCCCCAAACCCTGGCCAGTCATTGCGGTTGGTCAGTAGGACTCAATGTAATTCACAATTTACATAAAAAAGTAATTGAAATTCTTTGAGCGAATAACATGTTTACGAGTTACATATGTTCAAAACATCTAGCACATAACCTCGCCAACTAAAAATATTGATTGATCGTCACAAATATTTATAACTTTGAAAAAAGACATGTCCATGGAACACGAATCTATGATATTTTTAGGGTTCTATCAGTTTTTTACAGCCCAGATTTTAGGTCACCCTGATTGTGAAAGGTGAGATTTTTCAGGATTCCATGTCATCTATTCCAAAATGAGCAGCGCTGACCGATTTGTACACCAAATCCTTGTTAAAAAAAATATCAAGACCAGCGACCTTTTACTATCTGGTGGACTGCTTTGGCAACTTATGCCTAATATGAATATCAACCGTACATCAATAGTCCACGGATTGGGTAAGGTCGCGGGGTCCCACCCCAGGACATGATTTGTTTGTTAGTTTGCCGTTCTAAATAACTTTTAAACATTTTAAAATCAAAAATCAAAATCAAAATATATTCATCATAAAATAAGTTGGAAGTCCATCTGAATTCTGCCATTACAGCGCACAATTAATAATTATTAATTAATTTTACAGTACCAATAATAAAATCTAATAATATCAATAAATCTAATAATATCAAAAATAATTGTCAATAAATTATTGTCAATAAAACAATATGTCAATAAAATCGAAATACAATATTGGATCAATGTCATGGTTGAAAACATTTATATGTCATTAAAAATGTATCATCATCATCATCATCACCAGCCTATATATACGTCCCACTGCTGGGCACAGGCCTTCCTACATGGGAGAAACACATGAGGAGATAAAAATGATTAAAAATGTATATTAAAGTTCATTACAATTTTTTAACCGACTTCAAAAAAAAGGAGGAGGTTATCAATTCGTCTGTATGTTTTTTTCAGATTAAATATCCCTGTCCGATAAAAATTCATTCAATGTATAGTAACTTTTGGCAGTGAGGAACTCCTTCAGTTTATGCTTAAACGTAATCAAATTAGCATCAGCTTTACGTATTGACATTGGTATTTTGTTATATATGCGAGGTGCATTACAGAACACACTATCATTCATCAACTTTGTTTTACTATAAATCATGTGAAGCTTACCTTTGTGTCTGACTCTAGAAAAAAATCAAACATTTCTAAGTTATTTCTAGTGAAGACAGCACTTTCAAAAATATACAAACGCGGAAGGGTCAAAATTTTATTTTTTGTAAAATACGGCTTACAGGAATCACTGTTGTTTTTGTTGGAATCATTTATTATACTTAATATTAAAATAAAATTAAGAAAATATCAAATCCTTACACCGCCTTTCTTATTGCAGCCGTGAAACAGTTCGCTGTGTTTCGGATTGAAGGGTAAGGTAGCCACTGGGCATGGACGGCATTTCATCTAAGGCCTCGGGATTACAACGCTCCTGCAATACCAAGTGATTTTTTTCTGTTATTTAGTATGTAAGCTTATATTTTTGTCGCATAATTTATTATCTTCCTTGTCTTTTAAAGTAAACAGAATGCAATGTGCGAATGTAAAACTAAGTCTTTTATTTTGCACTGGATCTAACCCTTTGACTACAAGAGCCCGAATGATATTATCTCACAAAGAACTTGCAAGTGGACTATAATATCCGAGTCGCAAACACTTTTTCAATTAAAAACTATTTAAAAACTTTTATTTAGTACAGCAGTGCGCAGTCAGAATAATTAAAAACGCTGGAGGGACTCGCAGAAAGACTCGGATTAGTTTTTATTTTACATTAAACAAATAAATTACATTTTCTTGATTTAAGGCGATGTTACGTTGTGAAACGTATGTAGCACTTATTATTTTAATATAATCAAATAATTTGATATAATTTTTTTTCTCTTAACGCGGTAGATCTTGGCCTTCATCTCGCCTGATGATAAGTGATGATAAACCCGAAGATGGAAGCGAGTTACACCCGGATTCCTCAACCACAGAGGAACTGGCTATCTTACCTCTAACTGCCGGAACACAACAATGCTGTTAACATTATTGTTATGGCGGCAGACTTAGGTAAGGTGGTGGTAGCTAGCCAGGCCCTATCACCAATTAAACCGAGCTGAATATTTGTGCCCCTATTTTTTGCTGCTGCTTTTTTCTAGATCTGAAGGAGGTGGTCTCAACTACTAATCAAAGGGATCAAATTATTTGTGGGTAACACATAGTTAAAATTGTAATACTCCAGTGTCAGGATTCTTTTATACCTCCTTATATTAAAGCACTCATTGATTTCAAAGAAGTTGAAGTTTTGTAACACTGGATATGTTACTCGACATTTGTTACTAGTTAACACAGAGTGGTCGAGTGGTCTGTGCCCCTTGTGGTCAAGTGGTCCCGAGATCGAATCCCGGTGAGAGCAAATGTTTGTGCGATGAGTACGAGCATTTGATCACGAGTCATGGATGTTTATATGATTATTTAAGATATTTCTAATAATTATACAGGGCGGTGCCGTCAATACGACAATAAATTGAAACGTGGGCTATATTAATTCAAAGAAATAGTTTGCCACTGTCAAACACATCGTATTCATTTGATAATTTCATGACATTATGAAATAATGCAGCCAATGTTATAATATTTCATACATATGGAATGAAATTATCAAATGAATACGATGTTTTTGAAAGTGGCAAACCATTTCTATCAACTTATACAACCCATGTTTTAATTTATTGTGGTATTGACAGCACCACTCTGTATACATATTATTATAATTATTTCTCCGTTTTTTACTATCCATAACACAAGCTCTTAATGATGCTTACTTTGGGCTAGAAAATAGGAGTGTACGAATAATATTATTATTATTTAACTCGGCAAGTGAATCGTCTGAGAAGTACCTACGCTTGTGCTACCGTTATTTTAAAAATCTTAATAATATTTTGAGAAAGAGCCTTAACAGGTAGCCGGATAACTAATTAACACAGACATAGTGAAATTACAGTCGACAGGGTCCACTGTAACTAAATACACGGATTTTTATATGTTAATTAAAATTAGATTGTAGAGTCTAAATATGTAGGGAGACGGTTTGGATAGCAATTTTATTTTATCACGTACTTAGAATTAAGTAACGTATTCTTTGTCGCACATTCAAACGTTGAAATTATTCACCAGCACAGCAATTCACTTTCCCTTTTTTCTATAACATTGAATCCTTCAAAAGAAACTTGAAAAAATTAAAACCGACTTCAAAAAACTGAAAAGGATAAAATAATTAAATTTAAGTAGGTATTCATCCCCTAGAAACATATTTTTGGAGTCGGTGCTTCACTTTCTATTGTTTTTGGAAACCACTTAGCACCAACTCCAAAAATATGTTTCTAGGGGATGAATACCTACTTAAATTTAATTATTTTATCCTTTTCAGTTTTTTGAAGTCGGTTTTAATTTTTGTTTAAAATTTTTTTTCACAATTTTTAGTGATAACTTTCTACAGTCAAAGCTAGATGGGTGACCGTCAAATTATATTGTTTCCTACTATCGTATCGTTTCACTAAAAAGTCATTGGAAAAGCAAAAATTCGCAATTCTGCATATGTAGACGACTTCATAATTTCAGTTTTTTTATATTTAAAACCAAAGTACCCAACTGTTTTTGAAAAAAAATTTATGGGACTAAATGGCAGCTATTCCGCATCGAACAAAACAATAATCAAGTTAATCGGATCAGTAATCTCGGCGTAATCGGTGTACATACATGGAAAAAAAAAAAAAAAAAACATACCGGCCGAATTGAGAACCTCCTCGTTTGTGAAGTCGGTTAAAAAGGGGCCGGTAAGGTGGAGGAGGCTAGAACAGCTTGTTTGTGGACTCTTCTCACTTCTCATTAGGGTGGTGTTGCAAAAATTACGAATACCACCTGATAGCGGTTCAGTGGTCAGAACAGTCACACCGATTGTGAAAGTTCGCGGGTTTTTATCCCACTACATGTCTTATACTTCAAGTGTAGGAATATTTTATTGAAAATGTGTCAATAAAGACATCAAAAATAACGCCTTACTTAGCCAAATCGCTGGTATTCGTAAAGTGTTGTTCTATGGTAATAAGCCAAGGATAGGAACAAGCGTAAGGCCGACCTAATGGTAAGCGGTTACTGTACCCTATAAAAGCTCGTAGCACTTTTGGCAGTATTCATGCGCTGTCACCGTAGCCTATAGACGCTCGTAGCACCTTGAAAACTCCTCACACGTTGTTGCCGTAGCTTATAGATGCTCGTAGCACCTTGGACACTACTTACATGTTGTTACCGTAGCCTATAGACGCTCACAGCACCTTTGGAACTACTCTCGTGTTAGTGCCATAGCCTATGACGCTCGTAGCACCTTGGACACTACTTACGCATTGTTGCCCTTATAGACGTTCGTAGCACCTTGCGAACTACTCACACGTTGTTGCCGTAGCCTTTAGACGCTCGTAGCACCTTGGGCACTACTCACGCACTGTAGCCGTAGCATTTAGATGCTTGTAGCACCTTGAGCACTACTCACGCGCTGTCACCTTATAACACTACTAATAACACTGTAGTGTTGTGTCTTATTCAGCTGCGATTTTCTGTAAAATGGAGATAAAAGAGAGCATTTTATTCATGCTGTATGTTAGGTCACACATATTTGGTCAGTCAGCTAGTGCGAGATACCTCTGAGAATACAAACAAGCTAATATATATTCAAACCTTTACAGCGTTATAACGACTGAGTTTACAGCCGTGAGTGTGCGCAGTTGAACAATTTACGAGAGGCTGCGGGCCGCCACACACATGCGCATTTTGCGCAAGGCTTGCGTCTCGAGACGCACGCCAGTAGACATACAATAGTTATTAATAGACACAGTCTACGATTGTGGCAGTAAATCAACATATTTAATTTAATTTAATTAGTAAACCCTACATGGCTTTCCGAATTGCAACGAAACGAAAGCAACGCCAATCCCAAAAGTATTTGAAACCACTTTTCAAATATTTTGGAGTCCATGCCATGAACTCAATAGAATCCCAAACAAATATAAATTTTAAGAGGCTTTTATTTTAACTATTCAAGCGGATTTACTTTTTTTATTTGCACATGGCGTGGAAAATAAATGATGTTAAACTGAAAGTGGGATCCAAATGAAGAATACCAAACAAATTAACCTTTTCAAGGCATTCGTGATAGTATATCGTAAGGATTTTACTAACTTTTACAGATCCGATTGATTTCAAATTTGGTGTACTGTTACTTCGGTGATATTCCCATGACATACTAACTTTTAGCTGATCCTGTACCATCAAAAAGTCTGCGAAATGCTTAATTCTTCAGAAACTTACAGCAGATATAGCCTGTTTGGGCTCTAATGAATAGTCTTAGTGAGATGGTGTTAGATTGATGATTAATGTCGCCGGGGGTTACTTAAATTTTTTTATTTTACATTATATCAAAGCAGTTAATTATTTTATTTATCAGAATTTTCATTTTTAATATTACAATAAAATAATAGAGCTATGCTGAAGGTTTTTCTGCGCGGTCGAATAAAAAAAGGTTGAGATCCGCAGGAGAACTTCGGTAACCGACATAGCTCAAAGAATTACGAGCCTTAAGTGGCAGTGGGCAGGTCACATTGCCAGGAGAACTGACGGCTGTTGAGGCGGAAAGGTCCTCGAGTGGCGGCCGCGTACCGGGAGACGCAGCGTTGGTAGGCCTCCCACAAGGTGGAACGATGACCTGGTGAGGGTCGCGGAAAGCTGATGGATGCGGGCAGCGCAGGACCAATCGGTTTGGAGATCCTTGGAGGAGGCCTATGCCCAGCAGTGGGCGTCTCTCGGTTAAAATGATTGTTGATGATGATGATGATAAATATTTGAATAATATTCAGAAAAATATCTAAATTAGAAAAACTTCATGTCCTAGGATGGGAAACGGACCCGCGACCTTTCATGATCGGAATGAGTGCTCTGACCACTCAGCCACCAAGGACTTTATGGTAAGCCTATGAATTTCTTCTAATTTATCTGTTTTTGCGTTATAAGCTAACGTCTGTCCTCACAATATCGATACGTTTTCATGAACTTGTTCTGGATTAGATATTTTTTAAAATATTTTTGGTGCTATTTCAGATTTCTTGTGTGGGAAGGGAAGGGGTTAACAGTTCAATTATAAAAATCTTTCAAAACTATATGTCAGAGCTATTTTTGTGGTTGTGCCACTGAGCTTTTTTGTGGACTGTGGCTCATCAAAAGAGTACGTGTCGAAACTATCACAATCAAAGTTTGTTAGTCGCTCGTTAGCGAGCACGCTCGCTGTCACGCTCAGGTTTTTAATAACACTAAAACAGCCATTCTCGTGGCAATTGCCAACTTGGAACTGCGGCAGAACTCAAACTAATATTGTTTAATTTATCTTCGACAAGAGTTTTATAGTTTTGACGGTTGCAGGTTTTATGGAAGAAACACATTTCATTTTATGACTAGGCGGCAGACTTATTTAACCTTTTTTCAATTACCACACTGCCGGCGCGTCTCCTCAAACAAAGAATACTTATGACCACCTGCGTGTTGGCCCAATGTTAGTTGGCGTGCTTCTAAATCAGTTTAGGGTGAAAACGTAACAAACAGACAGACATAGCGACTTTTTCATTTGTAATATTAGCATTGATTGTCCGCGTTCCGTCTACATATTCATATTGATATAATCACTCTGAATTTGTAACATATTGGTACACGTAAAATGTTTCATGCAAGATGTTAGTAATAGTCACAAATTGACCTTTTCAAGGCATTCGTGATAGTATAAATTAAAAGCGTAGTTACAATACGTATAGCTAGAATAATTACATGCATTGACTTATTATGTTACATGACAAGGGAAACAAACGTATTGCCCGCCTAAAGGTAAGTCGTTACCGTGGCAGACGCTCGGAGCATCTTGGGCACAACTCAATATATTTCTTGTAACCAGGTGTTACAGAATTCCGAAATATTTGGGGTTGAGGGGGTCAATATCAATATAATAGTATGTGCGCGGTGTGCGATGAATAGCACGCATTTTTTAGGGTTGTTACGAGCAGGTGTTAAAATGTTTTTATTAATTTAATCGGAAAATAAAAGTGGTCTAAGGTGTCAAACTTTCAAAAGTTACTGTTGACACGGAACACAACCCCCTTAAAGGAGATGTTACATTTTCGGCTATGAATATGTACAGTACATTAAAACATGTCAAAACATGATTAAAGCCACTACAAATTATTTTGCGTGACATTCTCGGCCGTTAAACCACGTACAAAAATATTTTAAAGCATCCATATAAAACCAAATATGGCAATATAGGAGGTCATATTAGGACATGATTTAGACATATTCTCTATACTTAATCTGTGGCCATATTTTTAAATTGTTTGGAAAAACGTTCGCTTTTAGTCTAGGAATATGGAATTATGGACTCAGTAGTGTGATAGACAGATCAATAAAGTATTTTGCTTTTTCTGTATATTTTGAGTGGTATAATTATAGAAATTTGACGTTATAGTGTTGCTATTATATTGATAATTATAAAACTGTCACTTATTATCAGAATGTATTTTGTACTGGAAAACAACAAAAAAGTAACGAAAATGGAAAATGAATTGAAAAATAATGTTTTATTTCCATTTCCCTTACTTAAAAACCACTGTACATACCCATAGCCGGGACTCCATATAAAATGAAAATATCTTTATTCAATTAGGCCCCCCAAAAAGCACTTTTGAATCGTCAAAAAACCCTTATGTCTAACACATAAAATAATATTAACTAACAATGTCTTAATGTTTGTCTTTCTGTCTTGTCTGGATCTACGTAAGCTAACAATGTTATAATGTCAGTCTATCGGTCTGTCTGTCGATCTGTCTATCAGTCCGTCTGTCAGCCTGACAGTCTGTGTCAGTCAGTCTGTCTGAATTTACACCGGTTCCAAAAGTTGAACTACCGAGAAGATTCCGGCAACAAACTCGTGTAGTCACTCTTTTCAATTATTAAGTTACAATGTTAAGTTACTTAGTAATGGTATTTAGCAGTGCAGTGTCACACAGAGTATACAAACTAGGTATATAAGCATACCAAGAAGATGACAAGATTATTTACTTTATTTAAAGGCTGTCCGACAATGCACCATCACAATATAGGTAGGTATTATAGTACACAAAGATCAACAGTTAATATACAAAGGCCATATAAAGCCAAACATCTTTCATTAATTTTAAACACTTGTCTGACCACGTTATTATAATAATAATTGTATTGTTCTAAAATAATTCCTATAATGCCATATACCTACATCCCTCAAAAATGATACTATTGGTGTCTAAGTACGTAAATTATTATAAAATAAAGGAAGCTTAGAGATGACCATTTCCACTAGTGGCACCTGTTCACAGGTATGACGCATGTGCCAGCCATCGCTCCGCTCAACCATATTATAGGGAACGGAGCGACCCGGCACACGACGCCACCACCGCAGAAGCTTATAGAAAGCATGACATCTTCCAGCAACCACAAAATCAAATGAAATGCAATTGGTGGAAATAACTACAAGTTACAACCAAGCATTTTTGTCATTTATATAATCGTTAATAGTATAGTAACCTTTGGACATTACAGTGTTCTTAATGTGAATTTTAAATTTGTCAAAAGGCAAGTCTAGTACGTTATTAGGAATGTTGTTATTGTAAAGTATGCTTTGACCCATAAAAGTATTAAAAACTTTATGCAGTCTTAAAAAGTCTTATAAATTAAAACATCTCCATTCAAATATTTTAAAATAGTGGGTTTGAACCTTAACTATGAAGATTTAGTAGAAACAAACTACATATTCAAAAATTTTTAATGTCTAATTTAACGTTACATTATTATAGTAGACTCTTGAGTACAACATTCTTAGCCCAGCATAATATTATAGAAATATATGTACGCAATCAATACCGGCAGCCAATGGTCGTTATAAATAAGCGGGTTCAACTTGAGTATAAAATAATTTACGAAATGTACATTAAAAGCAACAAGGGCTCGGAATGTAATGAATGAAAAAAAAGCTACGTGAAATGAAACGGAATGTGTATTAATTAATTAATTATGACGTTGGTCGGTGAAGTAATGAAATTAATTATGAGATTAATTATTTTATACGAAACCCAACCAGGAAAAGATATTGTAAAGAAATTTTATTTACCTTATCATTATGGAAGAATTTCTTCTGAAGTATCTGAATTATTAAATAATTCAGATACTTTTATGATGAATACGATAGAAACATATTTAAGTTAGAGAATATTTAACAGTTTTAGGTAAACGAAACGGATCATCATCATAGATGACATACAAGCTGATGGCCCACCTGGTGGTAAGCGGTTAGCGCCGCCTATAGATACCTGCAACAACAAGGAAAAATCACTTGATATTGCAGGTGCGTTGTCATCCTGACGCCTAAGATGAAATCCCTTCCATGCCCAGTAATTACACTGGCTACCTTTCCCTTCAATCCGAAACACAGCGATATTGGTGATATGTCGATGATTGCTTTTCTACGTATTATTATAATATACATAAAAGGTTCACTACGAATCCGATACATTTAACAACACCTAGTTTCCCTTCGGTTACTAATTTGCATTTGAAAATCATACGGAGCTAATAAAGTGTAAATCGATCAAAGGAGGCGCCCAATTAATACGTTATGCGTGGAAGCACAAGCAAGAAGCGGGGCCAGGGTTGCCAGCAATATTTTAATAATGCTGTTTTTCGATTCATTTTTTTTCACTTTTACAAAAATAATTTTCAAAATGGAGTAAAAAATTTTTTTTTAAAGTAGGTACTCATTTCTGGTTCCGAAATAATAATAATTTTTTTATTGCCTTTTCTGTACAAAGTCAATTGATACCGGAAAAAGTTATGTTAAGTAAAGGTAAAGCATTTGTACTAATGTTTCAAAAGAAAACGGGCACAGTGGTATTAACTATTCGAATTATAGGCACCCAATTGGGGTAGCTGATTTAGGGTAGTTCCTGCGGTGAGTAAGGTCGCCAGAGCTCATCCAGATTGAGAGCGTGACACTTTCCTCGCTTTCTCTTGAAGCTTATAGGGTGGGTAGGCGGCGCGTCTCTAACCATGCTTAGAGCCATTATTGGTAGCGAAAGCGTTTGGGAGGCTGTCACCTCCTATGTGAGACTGTGCTCACACAGAAGGGCAATGGAGTTGCTGGGCAGTTTTGCTGGGTATTCCCAGTGCCATTACGAACAGGCGCTGGGCGATAACCACACACGCTATGGAGTAGGCAGCGAGTTAGTAGTGCGTAAGGTGCTAGGAGCGTCTATGGGCTACGGCAACCTCTTACCGTTAAAGGGATTTTTAGTTTGTGATTCTAATGAATTGTATCAAGGATACCCAGCATGTCAAACCGTCATTGGAAGCATTGCAACTACAGCCCATAGGTGACAACCCTAGCGGTAACAAGCTTTTAGGGCCATCAGCCTGTTGGCGGAGCACTCGGGGCAGCTAACGGGACTGTCACGCGGCAAATGGACGGTCACGTCACGTCGCGACACGCCGCCACGATGCTCGATTCTGTAGTTTGATTTCAACTTGATTCAGTTTGGATGAAAAAAAATTGAGTTGAAATTTTGACTTTGGAACTCAAATATTTAGTCTATTGAAATCGTATGTCCTATTGATTCTTTGGCCAAAAAGTGACATAGAGTAGTTAAATCACGGACATTAATATTCAAGGGAAATATCAGAAAAGTATTTAAAAACAAGAAAAATCCTAGACAAAACACGATGTTAAAAAAATACAAAATTAAAAATTTTAAGAAACCCCGGCGTCATAAATCATCTATCTAACACCATCTCATTGAGACTATTCATAAGAGCCCAAACAAGCTATATCTGCTGTAAGTTTCCGAAGAATTAAGCATTTCGCAGACTTTTTGATGGTATAGGATCAGCTCATGGTTAGTATGTCATCGGAATGTCACCGAAGTGAGAGTACACGAAATTTCGAATCAATCGGATGTGTAAAAGTTAGTAAAACCCTATTATCATGTACAAAATGAGCTGATACTCATCAAACGCCTAACTGATCTTCATAAATTATAGCTAAGAACCATCGTAGGCACATCAGCTTTCAAACAAAAAAAACTGAATCAAAATCGGTCCATTCGTTTAGGCGCTACGATGCCACAGACAGACATACAGATACACAGATGCACAGACAGACACGTCAAACTTATAACACCACTTTTTTTTCGTCGGGGGTTGAGAATGAAACTGGATGGACAGTTAAAGCTAGATTTAAGAAAATCTTTATTGCACGAAATTAGTACGAACCTACATTTTTCTGAGTTATTGTTGACGACCGGCTGGCCGAGTGGTCTGTACCCCAGGCTACTCGGTCAAGAGGTCCCGGCTTCGAATCCCGGTAGGAACAAATGTTTGTATGATGGGTACGAGCATTTGTTTACGAGTCATGGATGTTTATATGTTTATTTAGTATATTTCTTATATTGATATACATATTATTATCATTATTTCTCCGTTATCTAGTATCCTTAACACAAGCTCTTAATGATGCTTACTGTGGGCTAGGTAATAGGTGTAAGTGTATGAATATTATATTATATTATATTATTATTATATCTCAAGAACACCAGCGGTCTACGTCGTAAAAATCGTCATTCGGATGAAATGACGATAAACGGTAAATATTAATTGAAGAAATGAATCACGTACACTGAAGACAGTGCTCTAATTCTATTCCAATCCACCAACGAAAAATATTAACAACGCAGATAATATTCAAAATGTGCCTAAATTTAGATTTTTTTTCTATTTTCCTTTATCGGGGCAGCAAAATATTTACATCACTTTACAATCAAGTTCTTAGTTAGATTTCTTAATAAGCCAATAACTTTATCCTCATGTGAGAGTGCTGTTTTGAAATTACCACTACCAAAACACTAAAAAAATCAATGACGCGGGATGTATGTTTAGTTAATAGTATGTCATATATTAAATAATTGTGCTGTGCAACTTTCAGTAACCACACCAAAATATTTATCGAAACAAAACCGTTCAATTACCAAATAATAATAGTATTGATGTTTGGCGTCATGTTGCGCGCATTACAATAATGTTGCGGTGCTGTGGCCGCGTCCTCGCCGCTTTGGATTATCGGCCACGATTGTTTCATATCGTTTTATCGTATACAAAACTGTGGTCGAATCGATTGAATTGGAAGAGATTAAAAAATGAACATAGTGCGAGAATTTCAGACCATTTTTACAACACAAAGTGACATAAACTTTTTTTTAGCAGGTAGGTTAGTGCTCTAAGTGTAGAAGTCCAATAGTTGATTTCGTCAGGTCGTGATCTGCGTAGGCTTTTCACGATACGTCGGACTGTCGCAAATAATACTCATCGTCTACTACAAGAGACCGTTTTTTGAAATTAGAGAACCCGAGAAGTGAAGCTCAAAAGGCGTAGCCTCTACGCCGTAGCATAGGTCTCTACGCCCGCCGTAGCATAGCGTGGCCTACAAGCCGCATCGTAGCGTGGCCTCTACGCCGTAGCATAGCATGGTCTCTACGCCCGCCGTAGCATAGCGTGGCCTACAAGCCGCATCGTAGCGTGGCCTACAAGCCGCATCGTAGCGTGGCCTCTACGCCGTAGCATAGCATGGTCTCTACGCCCGCCGTAGCATAGCGTGGCCTACAAGCCGCATCGTAGCGTGGTCTCTACGCCGTAGCATAGCATGGTCTCTACGCCCGCGGTAGTGAAGCTCAAAGGAGGAATCCTTTCAGAAGCTCGCTGGCACTTTGCAGTTTTTGTTTCTGTAGCGGTACGCTACTTTTCTTACTACGCCGTAGCGTGGCGTGGCGTAGCATGGTCTCTACGCTGTGGCGCGGCGTAGCCTCTACGCCGTAGCATAGGTCTCTACGCCCGCCGTAGCATAGCGTGGCCTACAAGCCGCATCGTAGCGTGGCCTCTACGCCGTAGCATAGCATGGTCTCTACGTCCGCCGTAGCATAGCGTGGCCTACAAGCCGCATCGTAGCGTGGCCTCTACGCCGTAGCATAGCATGGTCTCTACGCCCGCCGTAGCATAGCGTGGCCTACAAGCCGCATCGTAGCGTGGCCTCTACGCCGTAGCATAGCATGGTCTCTACGCCCGCCGTAGCATAGCGTGGCCTCTGCGCCGTAGCGTAGCGTGGCGTCTACGCTGTAGCGTAGCGCAGGCGAGCGATAGGCTTACGAATCTTACGATACGCTGTAGCGTTCTAATAGTATGGCTTTTTTCAATCCGGGAATCCAAAATTAAATTACTATCAGAATTTCTGAGATTGCCAACAATAGCTACGATTGTACTGTTAAGTCAGTAAGATAAAAAAACCCTTATTTTCTTCAACAAATATTATCAACAGGTACTTACCTGTTAAGTTGTTTGCTCGGTGATAAAGCCGTTTTTCCACAAAGGTATCCTCATCAGGAGTTTGTTCGACACGGGCTGTCGAGGCCAAAGCGACGTCAACAAACGTCGCGCGTTAAGCTGACGCCTGTCGAATCCCGGTAAAACCTTTATTTACTTTTGTTGGCCGATTTGGTTTGAGCCGACAAGAGCGGCAAAGTATTCGATATTGTACAGTTTCCCGTTTATGTATAAAAAGGTGTTACGTGAAAATGATCGATAGGATTCCAAATTAAAATTTTGAGTAATCATCAGAATTTTTGTGATTAATCGTGTATATTATGTTAGCAAGTTTTCTGAGCTGTCTGTTGTGTTTTCTGCAAATATTTTATTTGAATAAACAAAATGGCGTACCACTATTTTAATATAAAATAAACAAAATTTTATCCTTTCCTCTTACTAAAGACATTACATTGTAACAATGTCTAGGTAGCTCACCCTTTTCTCGAGCGCTCATCAGTAAAATCAATGTAGAAGCTGAGAAACATAATTATTGTTACCTTAAATTGACTGATAAGAACAAAATAAAACGCTAGTTTTAGTTGTAAGTTCGTTCGTTGTTGTTCGTTTTAGTTGTGTTGTTGTTTTTCTTTTATACAACTAGATGACAAATAAGCTGACGGCCCACCTGGTGGTAAGCAGTTACCGCCGCGTTGTTTTAGTTGTGTTGTTGTTGTTTTCAAGAAGAAGAAGAAGATTCAATCGAAACGTCCCGAAAACCTAACTCCTTTTATTACATTATTATGATCTAGAAATAAACGGCGGTTATTGCTCCTAAAACTATCCTGTGTTCTTCCCAGGGCAGGGCTTCAAACTATCTCCATACAAAATTATATCTAAATCGGTTCATGGGTTATTGATTCCCCATACAAGCTTCCACCCGCCATTTCACCCCCGCAAAGGATGATATCTGGGATAAAAACTATCCTATGTCCTTTCCTGAGATTTGAACTATCTTTATACCAAGTTTCATCTAAAGCGGTTCAGCGGCTTAAGTGTGAAGAGGTGACTCACAGACTGACACACTTTCGCATTTATAATTTTAGTATGGATTTACTGAATACAATCGAAATCGCGGTGTTTCGATTGAATTTAAACCTACACAGAGTGAGTTTTGCTTCTTCAGAAACGCTTTAGCCTCAAAAATGTCAAAGTTTACTCAGAATTTCTAACGATTAAGTTTTTTAGATTTTAAACTCATTATGTGATGGCTTACCAACACTTTTTTAGGATGCCTCACCAACAAAGGTCTTATTCTGTTCAAGTAAAGAAAACTAAAATGATCGTAAATGAATAAAGATGAATGAATGGTGACTAAGTAAAATGTAGGCCTTTGTATTTATTAAATCATTTTTATATTGACTACTTTTTCCCCTTTGTTACAGTGAATTAATTTTAACGGATTTTCAAAACTCAATTTACAGTGGTGTTGTATTTGTAGGTATTTATTTAAACATTAGGATTTGTGTTTTAAACTTTTCTTGATTAGAGAAATTATTGTCACGGTCCTATAAGCCCTATCAATGTTCAAATGTTTATTTTGAAGGCAACAAGTTTGATTTCTTCGTTTAATAAATGTTTAAAAGATATTGAATTCGATATTAGTAAAGCAGCATACAAACTAGCTTTTTAACCCCCGACAGTAAAGATGGGTGTTATAAGTTTGACGTGTCTGTCTGTGACATCGTAGCTCCTAAACGAATGGACCGATTTTGATATGTTTTTTGTTTGAAAGCTGACGTGATTGGGATGGTTCTTAGATATAATTTATGAAGGACAATTCAGGCGTTTGATGGCTATCAGCTCATTTTCCACATGATAAAATGGTTTTACCAACTTTCACAGACTGATTTAAAATTTGGTGTACTGTCACTTGACATTCCCATGACATACTAACCTTATGCTGATCCTATATCATCATAAAGTCTGCGGGATGCTTAATTATTTATAAACTTACGGCAGATATAGCGTGTTTGGGCTCAAAAGAATAGTCTCAATGAGATGGTGTTCGATAGATTTTTGATTTTATATTTTTACATGTTCCAGTACCTAAAGTGAGAGTTCCACCTGTGGTTCTACGTCACTCCTTACCACAATCATGTTTTTAATCTATCAACCGGCGTTGTACCTCTGGAGGTCTATGACATTTGAAAACACAATTGTGTCTGGAATCTGATGCTTAAAGGGTTACAAGAGGCTTTACTTTTACTTTCATGTGTAAAACCAGTCTTACGAATGCTCCTCTCAGAAGCATCTATTGCATATTTCAATACTGTAAGTAGAGGAGGCTTCTTGTAATTACGTACCTCAAGTCTAGTAGTCTGTGCAGCAGCTTCCCGAGTGGCTTTAAATAAATAATCGACGCAATTTAGAGCGAATTCTATTTTGAAGTTAGTCCTTGTTACCGCCTGTTGAATCTTGAATGAGCGAGTTGATGTCAATAATTAGGAGGCTATGAATAGGCGAGCACCCAGCAGTTATGTTATGATGCAGACGAAAATTTGATTTTAAGGCTGAGTTTTTTTATATACTAATACATGACAAACAAGCTGACGGCCAACCTGATGGTAAGCGGTTACCGCCGCCTATAGACAGCTGCAATGACAAGGAAAATCACTTGACATTGCAGGTGCGTTGTCATCCTGAGGCCTGAGATGAAATACCATCCATGCCCAGTAATTACACTGGCTACCTTTCCCTTCAATCCGAAACACAGCGAACTGTTTCACGGCTAAAATAAGAAAGGCGGTGGTACCTACCGAGACGAACCTACATACGGGCCTACCACCTAGTAAAAGTAACCCTCCAAGGGTGTACCCTCCACAGGTGAATGAAGTCCAATAATATTTCTTTAGCTATGTTCTTTACGTTAAGACGAACGCCCGAAAATGCCAGAAGCGAGAAAAAATAACAATTCGTTTTTGAATAAAAGATATTTAATTAGATTAATTTGAAACATGAAGATCTCGGGTTTTCGCTCGACATTTCTTTTCTTAAAATCTTTCGTTTGGTTAAGAAATCAACTTCCAGTCTGCCAATTACATAATATTAATGTTGTGCTAAACATTTAGATGGCAAGAACGGTCATGAAAACATTTCCCCCTAAACAGGTTTCTAGATGACGATAAATACTAATAAATGTGTAAAATATATCTAGAAAATAAAATCATATCCTCTGGCGAGAACCGAACCTGCGACAATCTCACAATCTTGGGTTTTAGCGTTTAATGCTAACGTCTAACTCCACATTGTCGAAATTTGGGTTCAGTTCTCGGCCCAGGCATAACAGATCCGACGCATAGCTTATTTTCTAGTTTATATATTTTATGATATTTTAATTTTAATTTATCAAACAGTAAAATAAATCCTAATAACTTTTAAGTCAACGTAAAGATCAATATCACAGATACCTTTATTAAAAACCTCTCCCAGTTTTGATTTGAATAATGTCCCTGGGTCTGATATATTCGGGTGGTAGCCGTCCCGCGCATGATGTATGGCTGGATGCGAGCGAACCTGGGACTCGCTAGCCGCACATCGTCGTTAAGATTACGTCACATTCTTGATCCTAATGTCTTACCCTATTAAGAAAGGTGTACCCACTTGCTGATGAATTAATAAGCTCTACCAAGCTTATTAATTTGTGCAACTAAATATGATATTCATAGTATTATAAATTTGACACGCCGCGTAAAACTTGGGACTTATTTGACAGTAAAAATTTAAAACAAAATCCGACATCATAAAAAGAAAAAAATTTTGAACAAAAATTAAAACCGACTTCAAAAAACTGGAAAGGATAAAATAATTAAACTTTTCAGTTTTTTGAAGTCGGTTTCAATTTTTGTTTATTTTTAGTGATAACTTTCTAAGGTCAAAGCTAGATGGGTGATCGTCAGCTTATATTGTTTTCTACTATCGTATCGTTTCACTAAAAAATCATAGGGAAGCAAAAACCTGCAATTTCGCATACGTAGACGACTTACTTATTTCAGTTATGATGATTTAAAAACTAAACTACCCATTTGATTAAAAAAATATATTTAAGATCTAGTGATCCGAATTAAATAAACTTCCAGTTAAGGGGGAAAAAGCTATTTTTATCACATTTTAATGTTTTTGATGCGTTTTAACGCCTACTTGGTTGTAACAACACTACTTTAATGTACAGGATCACTTGAGGTTTTAACTTCAATGAGTGGTGAGATAAATGTTGCTATAAAAAAGGTTAAGAAGAAGGATGGAAAGCGGTGAAGAAATTAGGCATCACCTCTTGCCGGACATCAGGAGACGCGAGTTCGATTCCCGCCTGGAGCATATATTTTCTCATCGTTTTCTTTCTTTACTTGTAATTGTTACAATATTATATATTTGATCGTCTAGTATATCGTAGGCCTTGTCAACAATATATCGTTCAGCTATAACAATATGAACACGTCACTTACGTTACGGTTAGTCATGGCGAAATGTGTTGGACATTTCAACCTAGCAGGCATTGTGAACTCGTCACGTGAAATACCACTGCATTCTATTACAGCTGGAAAAATACGAGGAAATAAAAATAAACACGATCGTACACAAGACAAGACAGAGCGATACGGACCAAGACAAGCAGTGTTTGCGCTCAGAATTGAACGTAATTCATGCGAGACGATATTTCCACATACAACTTGAAATATACTTGTCTTTTAATTCATTCTTAACCGACTTTAAAAAGGAGGAGGTTCTCAATCGGCGGTTCAGATCGGTTTCACAGAAATGCTCTGGTGCTCGAGTGGCGACCGCGTACCGGTAGACGCATCATTTGTAGGCTAACAAGGTTAGCCGACAATTCGAATCTGATGAAGATATCGGAATTAGACGACTAAACTCCTCAACAAACGATAGACGAGGAATTTAGAAGTCTAATGATAGTAATAAATAACCAGAGACAGAGAAACAGCCAAGTTGAGGATGCTGACAGTCTCATCTAGCTACTTTTTTTTTTTGTAACGGTTATCTCACCACTCATCATCACCAGCCTATATACGTCCCACTGCTGGGCGCAGGCCCTCCTACATGGGAGAAACGCATGAGGAGCTTGGGCCATAATACCAACACGCTGGCCCAATGGGGGTTGGTCACCACTCATTGAAGTTTTACAATCTCTGTCCGACACAATGTCCAACACATTTCGCATTGACGACCGGCTGGCCGAGTGGTCTGTACCCCAGGCTACTCGGTCAAGAGGTCCCGGGTTCGAATCCCGGTAGGAACAAATGTTTGTATGATGAGTACGAGCATTTGTTTACGAGTCATGGATGTTTATATGCTTAGTATATTTCTAATATTTATATACATATTATTATCATTATTTCTCCGTTATCTAGAATCCATAACACAAGCTCTTAATGATGCTTACTTTGGGCTAGATAATAGGTGTGAGTGTATAAATATATATATAAAAAAAAATCTCTAGTGATCGACAGAATACAGTGGAAAGCAATGAAGAAATTGGTAGGTTACACCTAGTGCTCAGATGGCGTGGCGGTAATCGCGTCTGGCCGGACCCCAGGAGACGCACGTCCAATTCCCGGTTGTTCATCGTTTTCTTTCTTTATTTGTTTTTCGAGATTTTAGTCAAGAGACGTGTGTTTTGTCTATTTTTTTCCTTTGGTGTTAATAAATCACTCATCCCAATAGATTACTATTCTTTAACAGAGACCTTAGTTTAAGTAATGACGTTAGTAACACGTCACCTTCACGTCTGCGATCAGTTTTCAAATCGTACGAAAACGACAAGAACGCGTTTGTTATGAAGTATTAGAATATTTTAATTTTTATATTACTGAGTTCACACGATAAACGCAGTCGTAGCGTTTGACGTAAAGCTCACATATGAGGTGATGAGTTAGTGGAATGCAACCGAGGACTTTAGAAACGTAAATATTTTCCACACTCAATGCAGATTATGCAACTTAATTTGTTTGTCTGTCGTGATTCAACACAAATACGGCGTTAAATTAATTAAGTTAAATGAAAACTATTTGCAGGAGAACCGTTCGTTTACAAAACGCAACACGTTTGCATGTCATTTGGTTAATATTTAAACGGGTGTTTAATTGCAAGCGTTTTATTCGCTATTAAAATATGCGCAGTGGTTAGTGTTGTGGAATCGATGTACAGTCGACAGCACATCAAGCGTGATAGTTTTACCTTGAGACCGCCCTTATTCCGTTCCCAATAGAAGCGGACTTCGTAGAGCAACTGTTACACATGATGGGCTGTCGTCTACACCTACATATTCATTATAATAATAAAATTATCTGCTATTTTTTTAAATTAAATTATCAATTGACTATTTTTTATGTTACATCTGCTTCAATTGTTTTGAGTTTCCGAGACAGAAAATGTAACTCCTTACCAAACAACCGTCAGGCGATAGTAAGAAACGATACTAACATTATTTAGGGAAAGGGGGTTGATTTTGAGTGAAGCCAGGTGTTCACCATGATCATGATTATAATAATAATAGTTATAAATCTTTATTTAACTAAGAACAAGTCACAAAAATAAATTATAGCCCTGACTCCTAAACTAGTATAAATTGTATTTCAGGAGCCAGTTCCGTCCCAATAAAATTATTAATACAGTATTATAATTCTTAAGTACAGCAAGAGGATATTTAATATTAATTAATACACTTTTGACACTTGACAACAAAGAAAATAAACTTTTTTTAGGATAATATTTGACAACATAATTGTGAAGCTTTGTTTTCATTTTGTATTTATTATGTGAGTGTATATCTAGGTAGTGTGAATGTATGTAGTGAAGTGTGGAGTGGTAGTGTAGTAAGGGTAGAAGTACACTTCACATACTACACTACACTTCGCTAGGGCGTAGTAAGAATATAAGGCGTATCAACATATGTTGAAGGGCTTATAGTCAACGACAGGGTCATCATCATCATCATCATTTCAACCCAGAGACGTAGGCATAGGCCTCCCCCAAGGATCTTCAGGCTGATCGGTTCTGTCGGCTTCCCGCGCCCAAAAAGGAATCTCTTCGCAGAGTAAAGTGGAGTAATCACGGATACTGGTTACTCCGAACGACCCCTTTTATATCATGATTAAAAAGACCAGCATGAAATAAAATTCTCGTGTCACAAATTCGGTTACCATACCCCTCCGAAACGGCTTGACCGATTTTCATGAATTTTTATATGTATATTCTGTACTTCTGAGAATCGGCTACCATCTATTTTTTTCGGACAATGTTTTTTATTTTTGGCAAAACAACGTTTGCGGGGTCAGCTAGTAATATACAAAAATCGTTTATTTCGGACAACATTAGATCCAAGCAATATTCTTGAACCCTAAAGTAGCCTTCTTATTAAAGTTTTTTTGACATCTAGCTAATATTTCAAAAAGGCAGTTCAGCTACATCTCCCTCAGATCTAGAGGTTCGGGGTTCGATTCCCGTGGGGGCAGAAAATTTCTGCTCGGTTTGTTTGGTGGTAGGGCTTTTCTAAGTCCCCCTCGCTGGCTACCACCATCTTACGGCCTGGCGGTCACAAAGACTCGCTGCGAGGCCAACATCGAGAAAGCGCGCAGTGGTTGCCGAGACGCCGCCGCCGCCGCCGTCCATAGCCAGGCCGTTAGGGAACGTTTGCTTTGTGAAATCATCTCTGGGCCATTCACGTCCAGTACAGTTCAAGTCCCAGCACCTTATTCCTTTGCTACTTAGCCCTCTCAGAAGAGTTCGCTGAATTTTTTTTTATCAGAGTGGTGCCATCAGTACGACAATAAATTAAAACATGGGCTGCATTAGTCCATTGAAATGGTTTACCACTTTCAAAAACATCTTATGCATTTGATAATTTTAGGACATTTCTATGGAATAATGCAGCCAAGCAATGTTATATTATTTCATACGAATGTCATAAAATTATCAAATGAATTCGATGTTTTTACTACTAGTATAGCCCATGTTTGAATTTATTGTCGTATTGACAGCACCACCCTGTATACTACCTAGCTAGAAAAAACTGTACCTAATCTTGCCATCATAAAAAATGTTAACAGGATTGTTGTATTCTGGCAGTTGATAGGTGTAAGTATAGCCAGTTCCTCTGTGGTTGAGGAATCTGGATGTAACTCGGTTCTATCTTGGCCCATCATCAATCACCATGAGGTGAGATGAAGGACAAGATGAAATGTTTTAATTTTATTTTGGTCAAACTTTTTGACAGAAGTGACTTAGCCATATTGTTAAAATATTGCTTGTTCGAGTCTGCTGAATTAATCAATTTTATTAAAATGAAAATACTAGTCCTTAGACCTAAATACAACTTAGAGCTGTTTCTAAGTATTTCTAATATAAGCTCACAACGCTTATTTAACAATTAAGAAAGTTTTTCCTAAAAATCTCTTAAATAGAAAATCTAAATACTTGTTTGAAATATTTGTTCGCTTATGCTTGAAACAAAACATTCTTCTTGCTATAAATTTGGTTTCATCTGAACAAAATTGGAGAATTTCAATAAGTAAAGTTTAATCTTTATGTTAATCGTTGTAATTCGCTGAAGATTTCTAAATTAGGGGCTTTTATTTGGCTAGATTTTTCCACTGAGCTCTACCCATATATCCCCCACCTTCCGGGGAGGCCACCTCTTTGCTACTTTTGCCGATATACCACAGATAAGCAATTCGACGCAGGTGCGATACACACACACACACACACACACACACACACACACAAATATAGAATGGAGAACGTCTTCCATTTTTGTAGTCGGCTTCAACATTAAAGCATACAGTGGTATAGCACTTTATACTTTCATGTTTATTAACATTTGAATCAGAATTATTTTTTTATATCGGGAACTCACAACTATAAAGTTACATGGTAAATATCCCGTAAATAATTCTGATTCTTATACAGTGGTATTAACTACACATTTTTTTAAATCTCACAAGTCAAAGATTGCGTTCAATTCTGCGTAGTTACGAGATGTGGATACATTCCAGGGCATCTTGGCAGAGCATTTGACGGAGTCAGCTAAAATGCTCTGTAACTTAGTGACCAGTAAATGTTACGATAGAATAAGCAATAATAATAGTGACGATAGAACTAAGACCATTTCTGATAAATACAAAAGTGCTAAAAAAATGGAAATAAAATAACTGCGTAATTAATAAAGACGATGCTCTAGAAATGTATGGAAACCCTACCGAGGTCTTTAAACACTTTACTAAATAATAAAAATTGAAAATTTTTAATAACTCACGGCCTCACATGAATCATCTATCTAGCACCATCTCGTTGAGACTATTCTTATGAGCCGAAACACGTTATATCTGCTCTAAGCTTCTGAAGAATTAAGTATCCCGCAGACTATTTGATGGTCTAGGATCAGCGTTAGGATTGTATGTCATGGGAATGTCACCGTAGTGACAGTGCACTAAATTTCAAATCTGTGATAGTTAGAAAAACCCTTTTATTATGTAGAAAATGAGCTGATAGTCATCAAACGCCTGAACTGATCTTCATAAATTATAGCTAAGAACCATCGTAGTCACATCAGCTTTCAAACAAAAAAAAAACGAATCAAAATCGGTCCATTCGTTTAGGCGCTACGATGCCACAGACAGACACACAGATACACAGACAGACACGTCAAACTTATAACACCCCTCTTTTTTCGTCGGGGGTTAAAAAGTAGACTTTACCGTGGACATTTAATTATTTTATTAAACATGTTAGCTTACCTATCTGGCTTGAAATTATCGTCGTTTTAAACAACTGTTATTTATTTTATGTATATGATAAAATCAAAATCGGTCCATTCGTTTAGGAGCTACGACACAGATACATAGCAAGACACGTCAAACTTATAACACTCCTCTTTTTTCGTGGAGGGTTAAAAATAGGCAACGCAGAAAAATTTCTAACATTCATCATCACCAGTCTATATACGTCCCACTGCTGGGCACAAGCCTTTCCCATTGGCTATATTTTTGAGATAGGGCTTTTAGGGCTTACACACATGAAACATCTCTTAAATAATGTGCTGTCTAAGCGAAAGTTAAAAACCTTTGAAATTAATTACTGAACAATAACCATTTTTAATGAAATATTGATAACATCAGCTTACGAGATACGAACAGATGGACCGGAGCGTAGCTAGAGGGCGCCAGGCGTCTTTATTTAATTACTTTCCGATTACTTGATGATTGATTACGACGCGACTAATGAAATCTTGTTCAATGTCACACGCCACTTGCTGGCTTCACTTGACTTAGGGCTGTCGAAACGACAGTAATAATGAGACTGTTTCTGGCTATGCAGAAACAGTCTCATTATTAAAATTAAATTGTATAACCCTGGTTTAATAAACAGTAGTATATATCCACTAAACGACTAGTTTTATTGGGACACTTGCTTTTTGAGAAGATTTAGGTGCTGTTTTTTATTTTAAAGTTTGGCTATTTTTAGTTAATTTATAGGCATAAGTTTATTTTTATTTTTATTTCTTTTGAACAAATATTTACTTATAAAAATATGTAAACTAGATAAATTTAATTAAGAAACGACAAAAATAATGAAAGAAAAATATTAATTAGAAATATTTTATTAATTAGATTAAGATTCTTTTTCAAGTTTCATTAGCAAAAAATCAGACAATTAACATAAAGATAACACAACGTAACTCATCGCGGAGACCACTTGATATTGGAGATGTGTGGAGAATGTTATGAACGTTGACTAATGTTTTCCCGAAATTAAATTTCGTTGGCCATAACGTCATTAACTAGCAGGGGAAACTGTTATTTGCTAATTTATCAAAATTGTTTTAGAATTATGTTTTACTAATTTCATTGGTCATAAGCAATCAAATGACGTTACTTTTTAAATATATAATTTAAGTTGTCATACATTTCATTTTACATAATGTTATTGCCAAATAATAATTTGCAATAATTTTCAAGCAGGTATGCAATATGCAAGCACGCAAGCAGGCATGCAGTATGCAAGCACGCAAGCAGGCGTGCAGTATGCAAGGTATGTAGCGTGCATGGCTTCTGTCATAGCTCCGGCGCTGTAGGGTTCCACCGGTCCCACGCGTGCTCGTCATCGCAAAATAATATTTATGGCAAATCAATATGGCACTTGCTATTATGGCACAATTATATATATATATATGTAAACGGCCTTGTCAGGAGTTAGCCCACGTCCTTCATGTCAGCATGCTTGTCGTGAAAAGCATGCTCAATGCCAGTCACTAGGTATAGGTTTTTTAGGAGCGGACTACCTCTAAATATAAAGGCAGAATCTGATCATCAAGTATTTTTTTTATAACTGACGGTGTATTGGTAAGGGGTGACGTATGTTGCTGTGTTGATGTTAGTCGAGGAGTTGAAGTAAAGCCAGATGAAGACTTCACATCGTGTATTGTATCACAAGTGTATATAGTAAAAATTTTAAACAAAAATTAAAACCGACTTCAAAAAACTGAAAAGGATGAAATAATTAAAGGAGAATGCCCAAACATGCCCACGATGCGCAATAATCAAACGTATCTTAAAAAAAATATCTCGAATTATTAGTAATATATTGTTAATTTAAATGTAAAAGCGGGGTGGGGTTAAAAAGTTAAATTAATGTTAAATTGTTGCACTGACTTCCTACTTCGTATACTACATTATTAATCTGCGGTGTGTGTGTGTAGTTCATTCTCCCTACAATGGGAAGGCAACGAAAACTAATGTCCATACATGTCTTCAGTATTTCTTATTTCTTCATTTATTGCATTGAAATGCTGATGTTACACATTTCAATGCATCTTAAGAGTATTTAACGCGAAATATATGATGGCAGTCTCCATATGTGCTACTTGGTGCGGTGCACTTTTATTCTAATAACCTTTTAGTTGTACGTCAACACAAATACTTTGTATATAAAACTACACCACTTTTATAACCCAAAGTTTGCTCCGACACAATTTTTAATTATTAAAATAAAAATCTTGACTGACACTACAAAAACCCGCCAAACACTCCGAAATTAATCTGTGGAATAATACAATATATTTGTCCTTTACTTGAAAGGCAAAGAATTTACGTGTATGCAGCCGCATCGTAAGTTTCATTAATAGATCGAACTAGTTTAAATAATTGCAAGTCTATTTAATTTATACTGCTTAATAATGTTAGGTACGTTTCAAGTATTAGTAAATATAAAACTCTTAGAACTACCAGCCTACCGCGCCGCCTTAAATCCTGCCCGTTGAACCAAAAATGTAAAAGGTGTCTGATGAACTTGTTCTTTTTATTTTCTTATTATTATTATAACTGTTTAGGTAGATAAAAAGACATCTACGTTTTAATACAAACTCAAAGAAAAAGATTCAAGATGTGGATGTATATGATAGAGTACCTTTGCCTTCCCTTTGTAGGGAGAGTACTAGTCTTTTTTGCTATTGTGTGACATCTGGTGAAGATTTTTCATATTGTGTCGGAAATGAACATTGTCAAAAGCGTATTTTAGCGAATCAAGTGTCTGTGTTGACTAAATGTATCACTTTATGAGGTAGACAGGTGCATACTTGTAGGTTACTTGTAGATTTCTGCGACTGGAGAAATTATAATATTGATAGTTTCTGCATATAATCCCAAGATGCATTGAAATGTGTTTGCAGAAAAACCTAATGAAATAATTGGCTGGATGTTTATACCTTTACCTTCGCCTATCCCTCTGGATGAATGAATATTATTATTACTGTCAATCTGTCAAATATTTTAATAATTATAACCTCAAAATCAGTACCAAAAATTATGATTTCTCTAAACTGCCACACCATAATTTCGTGATATTTTCCCTACATAATTTATAGATTTTTCCCATTCTTTGGCACTCATTTCATTGAAGCGCAATCATGGCCCAACTCTCATAGTAAATTGGGCATTGTCCTTTAAGTAGGTATTCATCCCCTAGAAACATATTTTTGGAGTCGGTGCTTTACTTTCTATTGTTTTTGGAAACCACTTAGCACCAACTCCAAAAATATGTTTCTAGGGGATGAATACCTACTTAAATTTAATTATTTCATCCTTTTCAGTTTTTTGAAGTCGGTTTTAATTTTTGTTTAAAATTTTTTTTTCACAATTTTTAGTGATAACTTTCTACGGTCGAAGCTAGATGGGTGACCGTCAACTTATATTGTTTCCTACTATCATATCGTAATATCGTTTCACTAAAAAGTCATTGGAAAAGCAAAAATTCGCTTATGTAGACGATTTCATAATTTCAGTTTTTTTAATTTAAAACCTAAGTACCGAACTGTTTATGAAAAAAAATTTATGGGACTAAATGGCAGCTATTCCGCATCGAACAAAAAAAGAATCACGTAAATCGGATCAGTAATCTCGGCGTAATTGGTGTACATACATAGAAAACAAAAAAAAAAAACATACCGGCCGAATTGAGAGCCTCCTCTTTCCTTGAAGTCGGTTAAAAAGAGAGGGCTTGTCCCTACTTACAAACTATTTATATAAGCATTATTGCTAACTCAACAACATTCGCTAATGAAGCAGTGCGTAACGATAAGTCGCGATGCAACTGTAAATACTGTCACATGTTACAGGGGCGTCAAAGTTCTAGCATGGGGACCACGTACTGGAAAAGCGTAAAGTAGGAGAACTGGCCAGGGTCGCAGGGAGCCGTTAGTTGCAGGCTGAGCAGAACCGTTGAATTTGGAAATTGATGGAGGACGCCTTTGTTTAGCAGTGGACTTCCTATGCTGATATGATGATGATTATTATTATTATAATTTTTAAACGGCCATTTCCGGAACTTCCGGCCAACCCGTGTCCGCAATTACCCTACTCTCCCCTAAGAACGGAGTAAGGGCGGACTCAAACCCAAACTGTTGAGCTTGGACTAATATGAGTAGTAACTTATGAAACTAATGAACTAAACTACTGGAGGAAAACTCCAAAAAAAAAAAATTGAGAGCGCTCAATTTTTTTTTTAACATTTGTTTATGTATTATGAAAAACACATTTCTAAAGTTTTTTTGAAGATTCATTGACTGGCCCTGGATTCCGAGGTGTAAACCTTACGGCGCTCCACTATAAGTGAATAGAAAATTTAAGTATTCATGTATATTGACGTAATTTTAAATATTTTTTAATTGTAATTTATATAACTATATTGCATGCTATTGTTAATGGCTGAAATGGTGCAACTATAAATTTAATACTCCATCTACAGTGTACCCTTTTCAAGGCAATAAATGAATATTCTATTCTATTCTATTCTATTAAATTTGCTTCTATTAATTTAACGAACTACCCTCAGCGCTAGGTCCCTCCATGGTGTATCCCGTGTATCAAAAACCGGGCGTCTCCCAGTGGTCCCGTAATACCTCGACCTGATTTCAGCCGGGAGTCCTGAGGGACGTCTGTCACCCGCCTAATATAACCCCAGCTTTCTTTAGATTAGATAATCTTTGGGAAGACGTAATAAAATATTGTTTCGTTACATCCGGCATTTAGTAGGTAGTATAAATATGATTTCATTTTACAAAATCAAATATTAAATTAACTTTAGTTATTGCTCAAGTCTTCAATACATTTCGGGGCTGAGGACAAAAATAAAATTTTACGGAGGAGGCTCCATTTTTATTTAAGAGCCCAATGAATAATGCCTTTTTACGAAGAAAATCTTTTTGTACTGCCCTTTAACAACTTGTTTCTGTTGCTTGTCCAATAATTAAAATTCTTTTTCCTTGTAACTACAAAGATATTTTCAATTATCTATATTGCTGCAACAAATTTCAGTGCTTAGGGGAGAGTGGGGTTTTTTCGGGCGCAGGATAATTCCGGACAAGGTCGCTTAACATGATGAATAATAAAACTTGATGATCTATTTATGCCTTGATATTTAGAGGTAGGTCCACCCCAAGGAACCCATACCTAGTGCTTGGCATTAAGCTTGCTTATCTTGATGTAGACGGCCTTGTCTGGAGTTACCGCGTCCAAAATCACCCCACTCTCCCCTGCCACAGTTAAATAGTCTATGTATAGGTAACTCTGAAACACACGGATTGATAGACAAACAGGTGGGTACCAAAATCGTTTTTTTGTCTTGAAACTCTAAAAATTAAAGTGGTTTGGTTTCGATTGAAATCATCACCTTCATCACCATATCAGCCGAGGGAAGCCCTCTGCTGGGCTGAAGGCTCTCCCAAGGAACTCCAAGCCGATGGCTCCTGCGCTGCCCTCATCCATCGGCTTCCCGCGACCCTCACCAGATCGTCAGTACACCTTGTCCTACGCCCCTCGACTACCAACGCTGCGTCTACTCGTATACGGCTGCCATTCGAAAACCTTTTCGCCCCAATGTCCACCAGTCCTCCTAGCTTGCAGTTACGCGACTTTAGTTCTCCTGCGGATCTAATCATTTCTGATTCGATCACGCAGAGAACACGCAGGTTTTAATAATGAAAGATTATTTTCTTTGGTTACAAGGTTAATTATATTTTGTGATAATTATTAGGTATTACTTATAATTAATTACATTAACTTGAATAACAGCCGACGACGTTTTCATTTTGTCCAATTAAATTAATTACACAAATCACTTAGGTATAAATACAAAGGTCAATGACATTAATATTTTCATAATAAAAGAATGTCTATTAGCTTTCTGTCCATTAACTTAATATTTAAAAAGTATTTGGTCTTTTGTTTAGCTAACTATCATCATCATCATCATCACCAGCCCATATACGTCCCACTGCTGGGCACAGGCCTTCTTAAATAGGGAAGCACATAGAGTTTGGGCCATAATATTACCTAGCAGGCCCGATGCATGTTGGTGGGTAAAGCGGTTGCAGTAACAACCAGGCAACTTAACGTGCCTATAGAAGCACAGAGGAGCACAGGATGACAAAATCCCGGATCGACCATGGCGAAAGTTGCTTTGTTTTCGTATCGAAACCTGAGCATTCAAACTATTATGCCATCAAGCTCCTAGCTTAATTAATTGTAAACATTGTTAAATTATCATTATGAGACGTAAGGCATTTTTTTTATTCAACTGGTTGAGAAACAAGCTGACGGCCCATGTTAGTAAGTAGTAACCGTCGCCTATCGAAATAGCTGCCATTTGGTCCCATAAAATTTTATTCAAAACCAGTTGGGTACTTTGGTTTTAAATTTAAAAAAACTGAAATTATGAAATCGTCTACATAAGCGAAATTGTGAATTTTTGCTTTTCCAATGACTTTTTAGTGAAACGATACGATAGTAGGAAACAATATAAGTTGACGGTCACCCATCTAGCTTCGACCGTAGAAAGTTATCACTAAAAATTGTGAAATAAAAATTTTAAACAAAAAATAAAACCGACTTCAAAAAACTGTTAAGGATGAAATAATTAAATTTAAGTAGGTATTCATCCCCTAGAAACATATTTTTGGAGTCGGTGCTTTACTTTCTATTGTTTTTGGAAACCACTTAGCACCAACTCCAAAAATATGTTTCTAGGGGATGAATACCTACTTAAATTTAATTATTTCATCCTTTTCAGTTTTTTGAAGTCGGTTTTAATTTTTGTTTTTTTAAATAAATTTCTTTAATCATTATAACAGCGAGCCAGTTTTACAATCACGTACAGTAGAAAAACCGCTGAATATTTTATATTCGGATGTGTCGCCTCAAACCATTAACAAATAATAATTTCTTATTTTTATAACTTTGTTGGTGTTGCCAGCAAATACTACTAAGTAGTGGTGCGTCCCTGGAGTGAGTAAGGTCGTCAAAGCCCATTGCAAAGTTATAACTTATAAAATTGTTACAAAATAATATCTGATCTCCCGGCTCAAGAAATATCGTTTCACCAGACTAAGATTTTTTTAAATATCTTTCAAACCTATCTATTAAAATTTAAAAACAAAATATCAAGGCAACGCCTAATTTAAAATGGAGGGAGTTGTAATATTAAAAAATTAATATTTTTAAGTAACCCCCGGCCTTATTACTCGTCTATCTAAAACCATCTAGGTATTCGTAAGAGCCCAAACACGTTATATGTATCTGCTGTGAGTACAGAATCAATTCAAGGTTAACATATCTTGTAAATACCACCGAAGTAACAGTAAACCTAATTTCAAATCAGTCAGATCTATGAAAGTTAATAAGACCATCTTGTCAAGTAGTAAATGAGACGATAGTCATCAAACGCCTGAACAGATCTTCATGAATTATATCTAAGAACCATCCAGGGGCCTTACCACCATCTTTATAAAAGCGATTCATATTCCGCTCGGTTCAGTATTGGTTCCTAAACTACGTCGCTGTCATAGTCGTAGATAGCTTCGTAGTACGAATTAAACGATTCTACTCAGTTTAGGTCCTAAATTGGATCGCGATAAAAGATGGTGGTACGGGTGCTGGTCACGACAGCTTTCAAACAGAAATCGAATCAAAATCGGTGCATTCGTTTAGGAGCTACGATGCCACAGTCAGACACACAGATACACAGACAGACACGTCAAACTTATAACACCCCTATTTTCCTATTTTGCGTCGGAGGTTCAAATACTCGTTCGTATGTTGAAATATTATAATTTTGACATTGCGAAGCTAGACATTAGCTCACAACGTAAAAACAAAAGACGACAAAAAATTAACAAAGTTCTAAGTCCTCGGTAGCTCAGCGGTTAAAGCAGTCACCAGGGTTGTGATCCCGCCCCAGGACATATTTTTTGTAGTCCAAGCATGTTATAAAAACTTTTTCGTTGTCTAATAACATTTTAAGATAGTATCAGTACAGTAACATTGTCACCATGAAATTCTCATAATGGTCCCGCAATGGGACTCGGCGGTATCAAGTCAATTAACTTTTCAAATTCCCCCACAATAGCGATGTGGCTGATAAAACTTATCGGCCGTTTCCGAATTGCTCGACAGTTACAACATTGTCACCAACTCAGGCCAATCAGATAATGAAAGCATAATATGAGAGCCATTAAATTTAACGCTAAGAACTCCACGTCGATTTTCGAACATTATCAGATCGTGCAGTCGAAACGACTTGTACGAAGATACTTCTTTAGTTGTATTCCTTAGAATTATATGTCGCAGCCATCTAGATAAGTTAGCCAGTTAATTGGATGCCTAGGCCGCTGATTAACCACCGGCATTCAATAAATGGCTGAAGGACAATTAGCCAAGTCATTGAGCGCAATGTTGAACGGCTGAACGTTCTGTCAACCATCTGATTAAATTAGCCAGTTAATTTGACGCCTAGGCAAATCGTTTAGTTCAAAGAGTTTTTTGTGTGACTGTTTGTGTGATTGGTATATTCAAGCTTATATAACGAAAACTTTTCAGTGAAGACGATCCTGAATTGATATGACTTTCAATACGCCAAGTTGTGAAACGTTGAGTGGAACTGGTTCAATTAACTATCGGCGTAGGCATTAAATTGGACGCCGGCGTTTTATCAACGGCCTAGGCATCCTATTAACTGGTTACTCAAATGCCTGGGACTAATATAGTTTCACAAAGCAAGACAAAGGAATCAACACTACCTGAAGATTAGGAGAGTCAATATGCGAAAACAGTGCAGCATGGACACACTTTAACATGTCCTAGCTACCTCCACGTTGTCGGTAATAAAGTGGCTTCTTTTGAAGGAATCCATGATGTAGGAAGGTGGGAACACAATGACATGTGGCGGCAAAGAATTGAAAGTTTTGGAAGTACGACAGTTAAACGAGTTAATAAACGGCAAGTGTGGTAAACATAACGACAATTAATAGTAAGCGGTTATCGTTTCGTGGCTCCTTGGTCATTATTCACGCGCTGCCTACCATCTGGACATCAAACAAAAGCGTTATGATATGACTCTTCATATTATCATCATCACCAGCCTATATACGTCCCACTGCTGGGCACAGCGCAGAAACACATGAGGAGCTTGGGCCATAACACCACCACGCTGGCCAAATGCGGGTTGGTGCCCAATGCTGGCACCAACCCGCATTGACTTTTTATAAATCCCCCTAATATTTTGATATGTCCTTCTAGATGGGCTCTTTAAGGAAGGCGTGAAAAAGCACCTTTTGGGCCGGCAAGGTGGAGGCGGCTAGTGCAATAGACGTTGCATTAGCCGCCTCTACCTTGCTGCACTAACTTTCTTCGCATATGGACTCTCCTTACCGCTTCACATCAGCTATGCGATTCTCTAAAGTCAGCAGCCATGAATTTGTGGCTGTCGGCAGCGCCGTCATACTTTTGGCGTTTGTTTGACAACCGTTTGCGACACCAGCGTTCCAACGTCGGGCACGGCGTGAACCGGAACTAAAAAGTTGTTGATTTTTATATCTCTATGTAAAAAATCTATTGAAAGAAAGAAAGAAAGAAAAAATATTTTATTTAAATAGGCCACAAAGAAGCACTTTTAAATCGTCAAAAAAACACATTTTTACAACTATCACAAAAAAAATATTAACTAACAACGTCATAGTCTCTGTCTGTCTGTCATGTCTGAATTTACACCGGTTCCAAAAGTTGAACTACCGAGAAGATTCCGGCAACAAACTCGTGTAGTCACTCTTTTTAAAATAAATATTCAAATACAATGTTTGTAGTTAAAAAAATAAATAACTTTTAGCAGTGCAGTGCCGCCCAGCGATAAAAATAATTAAAATTAGAAGAGAATCTATATCATCGTACCGACAAAGTAGGTACCCAATGTCAAAAGTATTATAGTTATTTTCAAGCTATCTGACAATGCACAATCACAAAATAGGTATACAGAGGTTGATAGTCATAATACTTACACGTAAATAAACTTAAAAACATTTTGGAATTTTAATGTTTCCACGCATTCTTATCATCTAAATATTCTTGGACCTTATAGTAGCCTTTTTTCATTAAAGTTTGTTTGACATATAACTTAAGTTTGTGAAAAGGCAGTTCAGTTACATTTGGCGGGACTTTGTTATAAATGTGTATACATTTCCCCATGAATGAGCGACTTGTCTTGTGAAGTCTAAAACTTGGAACAGCAAGTTTATTTTTATATCTAGTGTTTAAGTTATGAATATCACTATGTTTTGAAAAGGTATGTTTATATTTGTGAACATAAATTATGTTCTCATATATATATTGAGAAGCAATGGTCAAAATATTAATTTCTTTAAATAAATCTTTTAGTGAATCACGTGGCTTGAGTCCGTAAATAGCACGCACAGCCCTTTTTTGTAAAATAAAAATGTCTTCAATGTCGGCTGCTGTGCCCCACAATAACAAGCCATATGACATGACACTGTGGAAGTAACCAAAGTAAACAAGTCTTGCTGTTTCAACATCACACAAAGACCTATTTTTTTTAACAGCATAAGCAGCTGAACTAAGTCTTTTAGATAGGGACGAGATATGAGGATACCATTGTAAACGAGAATCTAACTTAATTCCCAAAAATACTGTAGAGTCAACACATTCAATAGTTTCTTCATTGATTTCAACATGAGAACTAACCTGCCTTACATTTGGTAAAGTAAATTTAATATACTTTGTTTTCTTTGAATTTAACAATAAATTATTATTTTCAAACCAGGATAGCACTTTTGAAATGGCATTATTTACATCCTCAAAGTCAGTTTTAGTTCGGTCTATTTTAAAAATTAGTGAGGTGTCATCTGCAAACAATACCGTCTCACACAATTCTTTTGAAAAGTAAGGGAGGTCGTTGATATAAATTAAAAAAAGCAATGGCCCTAATATCGAACCCTGAGGCACGCCCATATGCACAGGCGCACCAGAAGACTCAGTTTTGTTTATAACAACTTTTTGAATTCTATTGGTCAAATAGGATTCAATAAGTTTTAATGAGTTTATTGATACACCATAATGCTTTAATTTACCCAATAATGTTTGATGATCAACACAGTCAAACGCCTTGGACAAGTCGCAGAAGATACCTAGAGCATCCTGCCGATTTTCCCAAGCATCAAATATGTGTTTTATAAGTGCAATTCCCGCGTCTGTAGTATTTTTTCCTTTAGTAAATCCGAACTGTCTATTGTGAAGCAATTCATTTCTCGTAAAATGAGAAAGCAATTGGTTAAGAATATTTTTTTCAAAAATTTTGCTAAGAGTCGGCAAAATAGAAATGGGACGGAAATTTGTGGGGTCATTGCTATCTCCCGCCTTAAACAAAGGTATTATTTTACTTAATTTCATTTGATTGGGAAATACACCATGATCAATACATTTATTAAATATAAACGATAGTTGAGGAGATATAACATTTATTATAGAATTTATAACACTAACAGAAAAGCCCCATAAATCCTCAGTCTTTTTCATATTCAAAGACTTGAAAGCTTCTATGATCGTATTAACGTTAATTTCATGGAAATTGAAAGGAATATTGCACTTATGAACATTCGTCTCTATGAGAGCAAGTGCGCGCTTAGTACAAGAATTCAATTCTTTTGTAATTTTAATAGGTATATTGGAAAAAAAAGTCTCGAAGGTATTTGCAACTCCATCATCTGTTTCTATAGTTTTTCCATTGACATTAATTTTAAAACACCTATTAGTAACTTTTGATTTACCACTTTCTTGATTTATAACTTTCCAAGTGGCTTTTATTTTATTATCAGATTTCTTAATTTTAGTACTCAAAAAGTTCGCTTTGGCAGTATTACAAACCTTTTTAAAGATTTTGGAGTACTGTCTGACATAATCAATAAAAAATGGATCAGTGGAAGTCGACTTCTGATAGTATAGTTCAAATAATTTTCTTCTACTTATATAAATACCCGGAGTTGCCCAATCACTAAACTTCCTTTTAGAACTGACTTTAAAGCTTTTTTGTTTAAAAATATTCTTGAATTCAATATTTAAATTATCAAATAAACTGCTATACAACTTATTGGGATCATCGGTTTCTTTTAGACAGTGAATTCTATTCATTACATTATTTTCAAATTTCCTCAAGCGACTATCTGTAATAGGCCTATAAGTTATTTTTTTTATTTGGTTAACATGATGGTGCTCAATAGCGATTTTCTGTCCACTATGATCTGAATTTATACAATATATAATTGATTGTTCAAGTACATCACAGTTACAAAAAATATTATCCAAGCAGGTAGCTGATATTGGTGTAATTCTAGTAGGTTCAAAGAAAGTATGGAGAAGATTAAAACATCTGAATAAATTAAGGAACCTTTCTGAGTACGAACATGATACCAAAATGTTTATATTGAAGTCACCACATACAACTATCTTCTTGTTATTGCCACTTATTATATTTAAAACGTTTTCCATTGAAGCCTCAAATAGATCATAGTTTCCAGAGGGAGGTCTGTATACACATACAACAATATGTTGCTCGAGTTCTATGCAGGAAATTTCAATAGTTCGCTCAATAGAGTGACGAACAACATCTGGTCGTTCTTTATATTTTATATTATTTAATAATAATATTAAAGATCCACCTCTAATAGTAGATTCTCTTGTAAAAGCACTTACAATATTATAGTTTTCAATACAGGTCAGAATTTCATTTTTTTTAACCAATGTTCTGTTAGACATAACACATGCACTTCCATGGTCTGCAAAAATAAACTAATTTCTAGATCTTTGCCAGAAAAGCCCTGTACATTTTGGTGAACAATATTTAAATAATTAGACTTTTCTGTTGTTTTAACTTTGCCAGAGACTTTCTCTGTTGTCTTATTATCTAATTTAAATGAATTGGAATAGATTCCAAAACAGTATTATTAGTCAATCTAATTTGCTCAATAGAAGCATTGTCAGGAGTAAATTGCTCAATAGAAGCAAGGTCATTAATAAAAGTCTGCTCAATAGAAGCAGAGGTTTGAATAGCCAAATTTCTGGCTAAAGTTAAAAAATTATAGCTTAGCAATTCAGCTATTTGTCTTCTAAAATACTTAGATAGATTTATTCTATCTTTAGTCAAATAAAATTTATTTTTTAAGTTGGTCAATATATTGAAGTCAATAACTTGTATTTTCTTACTATAATATGCCATGTTGGACAGTACTAAATTTAATTTATACCTAATGTTATTTTCTTCCTGTGGCAAACTGTAACAGTAGGGTAATGTAAACATAACAATTTTTTTCACATTTAATGTATTTAAATAGTCAAGATAGTTTTGAAGCGATTTTTTGTTTACATTACCTCTGTTTCCAATTAAAATAATCAAATTATCACTTTTAGTCAAGTTATGTTTGGATATTTTATCCATAATATTATTGTAAGATGAGCCCGGACTACAGTAATTTGTTACACTTTGTCCCAATTTATTTTTTAACATAAGGCCCAAATCTTTTCCAATTTCATCACTAAACATTATATTATTGTTGTTTGTTTGTGTATAAGAACTGTTTTCATTACTGCTAAACATTTCAAATGTGGGTTGTTCAGAGAAAGATGGCTCACACATTGACATGGACCATTCTAACTGATCCAAGGTGACCAGGCCTGACACCAAGGAACATCGCCTAGCCAAGTGGTGATTTTCATTATTAAATATTGAATGAAGTCATTGCGATACAATTCTAACACAACAAAAGAAATGAAAAAAATATCGATTGTACTTCATGTCGTATAACCAAAACAGAGACAATCGTACACAGCCAAGAGACCGACGTAGAGATTAGTGAATACGGATTCACGCAGCGTAGTGCGCAAACATCAAAACCAATGGCAGCTCGTCGTCTTTGTCAGACGTCAAGTTCGATGTCGAATATCTTTGTTTGTGAATCACACTGCAGGTGGTGTTGGGTCAATTGCCTTGCTTTGTATATAAAAAAAAAATGCCCCTGCTCACAACGTATGCCCATCTAGTGGGAGGCCGCCCTACTTTTCGTTGGGGGTGGATGCTAGAACTTCACCCCACCCCATCCGTTTATGGTGCTATGAGCCCTGCCCACTGCCTCTTTTACCTTTTGAGCAATGTCTGTGCTCAGATTCTCTTACGTTCTCATTACTGATGATATCCCTCAAGGAAACATCTACAGCTTGTTCCATAGGTTGTTGAGTGACTGTGAACTTATATAGAAGGCCCTTAATAGGCGACCACTGACCACATTACACATCCATCATGACAAGACAAGACATAGTGGTCGAAGAGTTTCGACTCGAGGCGCTGAAAAATCTTGGACGAGAAGATCTTACGCAATTTTCCAAGCGTTGCCAATCTGAGTTGGAATCGTAGTCATAGTAAAGTTTAGGGCTTTTAGTAGTTTCTATCTATTCCAAGCATAGTATTTGCTTGTCACATGATACATTAGAGTGGAAAAGCTTCTATCAGAACATGGAGCACTTGATACCCTATAAGGGCACTGCAATTTTAGAAGAGCGATACTTATCTAATAGAGAGACACAAATTTAATTGCAGTTCACTTCCTGTTTCGCAAGATTTAGGTGGTGTTTATTATTTGAAAGTTTTTTTTAATGGCACGTTTTAAGCTTTGTAAATATTAAGTTAGATAAAGATAAGGTTTTTTTATACCTAGTGTTGCTTAAGTTGATATATAACATAATAAAATTTTAAATAATTTATAATAGACTTATCATACAATATATTGCAGTATGTTACATTTCAATCATAATAGGTTTATAATTTGTCTTTATGTGCAAACAACTCATTCAATGTGTAACTTAGTGGGCATCCTCCTTTGTTGTAAAGAAAAATAAAAAAAATAAAATCTTGTTCTCTTATAAAATTCACTTGGTCGTATTCTGATCACAATCTGATAATATTATTATTTCACTCGCGAGCTTTTGCTTGTTTTGAGCAAAGATTTCGTATTCAGCTGCTTAGATAACGCAGACTCTCATATAATTCTGTGGGCTTTACAAATTGTACACAACTTTTGTTTTATCTAATCATGTTTGTTGTAGGTATTCATTAATCGCGTATGAAGTTGCGAATTATTGCTTAAATTAATAATTCGATGCCCCCAAGCAAAAAGTCGGTAATCGAAAAATGCCAATTTTACAGGAGAGACGTTTTACTGTTTTTTGTGAATATCTTTGCAATGCATAGGAATATTTTAAAAATTGATATACCAAATCAAACCTAATTTTTTGTGAAATGTTATTCTTATACCATCATGAAATTATGTTTAATCAAAAGCTAGAAATCAGCGAAAATACATATTACAGGAAATGTTATAAGTTAAATATTACGGTACTAATACTTACGGGGATTTTGCAGTAAATATATGAAACATTACAATTTGTAACATTAAATTATGGACTTTTATAACGTACTTTTCTGTAGGAAAGATGACGCGTAATGGTTTATTACCGTATTATTGCAGTAATTTATGATACATACAAAAACGGTATTGCTAAATTACAGTATATTTAGAAAGAAATTCATTATAAAACGTGTAGCGTTAGCACCAATACCAATATTTTATTGACCTATTTATTCAACGTAATATTAAAGGGTTTGTAAGAAAAAAGACAATATCACTAGGATTTTAATAAAGTTTATTAATTTCAAAACCAAATATTTTTGGTTTTAATCAGTTTGGTAAAATAAACACAAATTCATTATATCAGATCGAGTAACAAACAAAAAATCAAGATTCAAGAAATATGACAAGGTGTTCATTATTATTGTTCTTCTTCAGATGTGCTCTTTTCAGTCGGAGCTTCAGCACAAGATAATGATTCATAAAATGGATGGTAAAATCTCGGGATCGCTCCAGATAAACTTAAAAGGTCTGCATGCAACGCTTTATTTATTGGAATAGGTTGGGGATATGCACGTTTCAATTCCATATTATCTATACTTTCAGATGTTTCTTAAGTACTCTTTCGTCCTCTTCGTCTATCTAACGCAGAACGAGGATTGTCTATATCAAGCTCAGAATAATAGTCTTCAAAGTTGTATTTAAAAACAACTTATTTGGTTTTGAATCTCCGCTCTCTCAAAGGTGATGGAGCGCATAGTATTGTCTTACATTTTCGCGAGCACTACACATTTAAAATAAAACCAATTTACTGGATTTAACTGGCGTTTAATAAGATGTAGGAAGACGTCTTCCCGTGACCACGATCGCTGTAAAGTAATCGAAACGTCAGGTGTATAATAATGATGTAATATCTAATTAAACTCGAGTTAAATTCGGTAAATTGGTTTTATTTCAAATGTGATAGAGCGCGTCATAAATATGCAACTTCTCAGGTACCTAGAAGATCACGACCTAATCAGCGACCGCCAATATGGCTTTCGACACAATCGCTCGACGGGTGATCTACTAGTGTGCCTAACACCGTTGGGATCTTTCCATAGAGGCATTGATGCATGAGGCATTGGCTGTTAGTCTAGATGTAGCGAAGGTGTTCAATCGGGTCTGGCACAGGGGTCTTCTTTCGAATTAACCAACGTACGGGCTACCCGAGGGGCTCTGTAAATGGGTAACTTCGATGGAAGTTGCTCGGATAGCATGGACATTAACGCTGGCGTCCCGCAAGACTCGGCGCTGTCTCCAACACTGTTTCTGCTACATGTCAAAGATATGCTGTCTATTGGGGGGCTGCATTGCTAGGCGGATGACAGTTCTGGAGACTCGGCCTACAGTGGAGGAAAGTCGCGGTCGACTTGTGTCTGAAATCGAGAGTTCTCTCATCAGAGCCTCCGATTAGGGACGACTATACTTAGTCCAATGTAACCCCGCTATAGAATCCCCATTCGCTGTGTCTCTACAATTCCTTGACACACCCCTTTTCATCTCTAAGAGTATAGGGAGGGATCCTTGGTGACGATATCTCTAGTGACGTGCAGTTCCGCGGTCATTTAGAAGATAAAGTCAAGCTGGCATCTAAGAAACTTGGTGTGCTCAATAAAGCGCGGCGGTTCTTCTCTTCGGCGCAAACTGGGACAAATATTTTACTGTATAGGTAAGTCTCAAGTCAGACCACCTAAGGAATACTGCGCCAGCTATGGGCGGGAGCACCTAGATACCAACTTGGACCATTTGACGCAGTTCAAAGACGCGCTATGAGAATTGTCAACGATTCCGAGCTCACAAGCGGTATTGAACCCTTAAGCTTAAGGAGAGATTTTTCTTCCTTATGTGTATTCTACCGTTTGTGTAACGGAGTGTGTTCTGAGGAATTGTTTGACATGATGCCCACGGCCTCTTTCTACCATCGCACTGCTCGCCATCGGCAGGGAATTCATCCTCACAAGTTGGATCTAAAATGGTCTCGTACTGTGCGGTTTCAGAGAAACACTGTCCCGCGGACGCACAGGTTGTGGAATGACCTCCCAGCAGAGGTTTTCTCGAATGAGTACAGCATGGGGTTCTTCAAAAAAAAGGGGTTGAAAAGGTTTTTACAGGGTCAGCAACGCGCCATTGATACCCTTGGTGTTGGAAGCGTCTATAGGCTACGGTAACCGCTTACCATCATGTGGGCCGTATGCTTGATTGCCACCTTAATGGTATAAAAAAAATCCCATAACGCAAACAAAACCCTTTAAAATATATTCAATATTAGGTACTTATTTTGATTCGTGTCGTCAACTATGAGAAGCATTCGTATCACACGATTAATTTTAAATTTTATATTATTATGTATTTTCGAACTCATATTCAAATTAAATCAATATTCCCTTTAAACAATAACAATCAACTAGACACGACTAGTACTCCCACACTACACTGACACGTGAAAAACTTTTAAACTCAAAGCAGGACGTCACAGTACCAAAACTCCGGAAATACAACTGTTTATGTAAACAGGAAAGTCAAGGTCAAGGATTACATGTTGGGGTGCGGCATTATCTATATCTATTACTGTCTGATTATTAGTACAAGTAAGAGAGAAATGCGCATTGCAAAATGTCGCCGGGCAAGCCAAAAACAGTAAAGGTCGAAAACAGAGTTAGCCATATCGATTTTGAAATAAATTTATTTGTACTGACATATTACGTATATTACTAAGCCGATTATTATCTGCAACAATATTGTTATTGTCTATTACAAAATTCATATGCGTCAATTCTTTCGACAAAAATCCTGCAGTACAGTTTTACCAAAACCATAACGAATTAATTTTACGGCAATAATCCGGTAAACGCATCTTACTAAAACAAGATTTGAAATATTTTTTTGTAATACTGCGTTACAGAACTTTTGCTGGAACAATTTTGTTAGTTGATTTCCGTGCAATAAATGTATATTTCATTATATCTTCATAAATATAATTAGGAAAAATCTAAAAAAAAATGACAAGGTGTATTCAAGTCTATAGATTCCGAATTCATCATAACAGGAATAAGTCCATAATAGCACAGTACCGACTTTTTGCTTGGGGGCATCGAATTAAGATAGAGATGTAATGACGCGTATGGAATATTGTAATCGAAACATATTTTTTGGAGTCGGTGCTTCACTTTCTATTGTTTCTGGAAACAACTTAGCACTAACTCCAAAAAATGTTTCTAGGGGATGATTACCTACTTAAATTTAATTATTTTATACTTTTTAGTATTTTGAAGTCGTTTTTAATTATTGTTAAAAAAAAAATTTCACTTTTTTTAGTGATAACTTTCTAAGGTCAAAGCTAGATGGGTGACCTTCAGCTTATATTGTTTCCTACTATCGTATCGTTTCACTAAAAAGTCATAGTAAAGCAAAAATCCGCAATTTCACATACGTAGATGACTTTCTCATGCCAGCTATTTTGATTTAAAAACTCCTATGTCGCTGCTGTAGCGCTGCTCACATTATTATTATTATCATTGTGTAATTTATATGATATTGCTTCTTTTTGTGTGTAATGTTATAAGCATGTAAAATAAATAATTTCATTTTTTTTCAATTTCAGTATGCAAGCACGCAAGCAGGTATGCAGCATGCATGGCTTCTGTCATGGCTCCGGCGCTGCGGGGCTCCGCCGGCCTCACGCGTGCTAACCGTCGCAGCTGGCTTTTACTCACCACCGACAGACAAGACTACGCGGAGTCGGGGTTGACTGAGTCGCTTTTAAATAGTGTTCATTTTTAACCGATTTCAAAAAAAAGGAGGAGGTTATCAATTCGTCTGTATGTTTTTTTTTATCTTTGTTACCTCAGAACTTTTGACTGGGTGAACCGATATTGATGATTCTTTTTTTGTTCGATACTATTCCAGTTCCCATTAGGTCCCATAATTTTTTTTAAAAAAACCATTGGATAGTTTGGTTTTTAAATCAAAAAAACTGGAAAAATTAAGTCGTCTACATATGCGAAATTGCGGATATTTGCTTACCTATGAATTTTTTAGTGAAATGATACGATAGTAGAAATCAATTTAAGCTCACGGTCACCCATCTAGCTTTGACCTTCAAAAGTTATCACTAAAAATTGTGAAAAAAAATTATTTAAACGAAAATTAAAACCGACTCCAAAAAACTGAAAAGGATAAAATAATTAAGTTTTAGTAGGTACTCATCCCTTAATAATTACTTTATCCTTTACAGTTTTTAGGAGTCGGTTTTAATTTTTGTTTAAATATTTTTTTAATTAATTTGTGATCCCCGTAATATTACGTTTAGGTAAAAAAATGTGTTATATAGATATTGTATGTGATGTCAAAGATTGATTATGTAAAATAATATTTATAGAAACTAACTAACCATATGACTTATGAGAGCTTGGCTACAGAATTGTTATGTCATGCGTTGTTAGTAGGTATAAATGACAATAGTGCACACAAATATTATGACCTAGCATCGTTATGGCAAATGAAATTATTGCAATTAAGATTATTGGAAAACAAAAAAATACCCTGCCAGGGATCATTGAGAAAGCGTTATGTTGGGTGCAGGTGTCTCGTCTCCTTTTTATTTATTTAGGCTTTGTTACAGATAATAGGGTTGGTTACCTTATATGGCATTCTCTACCATTTTCAGGGAAGACTTTGGCTGGTAAGGTAATCCCACTCCTAACATAAAGGAGTCAGCGAAACTTTTAGTGATAGATGGAATATCAATTACATAGGGCGGTGTACAGCAAATCGATGTCTTGTTCTACGTCGGTGAAATGACTTCAAACAATTCCCTGGCACACTCTCTATAGACTATAGACCACTCTCTCTTCTGACCTAGATTTCTCAACTAGGGGCCTAGTTAGGCCATGAAAGTGTCATATATATATTTTATTTATTATTGACGGGGTTGCCCTTAGCCCTCATGTCATCTGATGAAAAGCGAACTACAACCGGATTCTTCAACTCTAGAGGAACTGGCTAAGGCGGCAGACTTAGGTAAGATGGTGGTAGCTAGACAGGTGGATTAAGAAAAAGCCTGACCACCAACCAAACCGAGCAGGAAAATTCTGCCCGCTTCGGGAATCGAACCCCGGACCTCTAGATCTGAGGTAGGTGGTCTCAACCACTAGACTGCTCAGGAGGTTAAATTCAGTCAAAGCTTCAGCAGTTTTAAGTTGGAATGCTATGAACACAAACCGGAGGGTATCTCATGTATGTAAATTATAATTGGGCTTAAATACTCCTCATAAATATTGAGCATAGGTAATTTTATGTAAGCACCGGGCTTATGTTTAATAATCCCATCATTGTATCGATTAAACGTTACATGTGCACATAACCCATGAGTATTATTCCTGACCGCCCGGAACCGTAGCGGGTCTTTACAGAATCCTACTCAATATCCGGTTGGTTTTGATCTGCCTACAGGGCTTTGGAAGTCGGAATATCGAATATTCGAATCAGTCTACAATTGATTTTGACGTTGTTCTGTGATTTTTCCGTCTGCACTAATCTGGCTGTGGGAGTTTTGTCCATTCACACTACTCATGTGTAAATGGGGAGTTTGGGACGGTTTTTTTAATTTATCCTTATTTTATTTTTGACATTGGACCTAATTCTGAAGACTCACTTTAAATCTAAATTTAAGTACAGTTGACAGCACATCAACAGTAACAATTCGACCTTGAGACCACCCTTATTGCGTTCGTAATAGAGGCTGCTTTCGTAGTGAAAATGTTATACTTGACGTGCTGTCATGTGTACAGTTTATATTTATTAAATTATGATTGAACTTAAATTTAGATTTATCGTCTGTTCTCCAGGATGAGGTCCATTATGGTCATTGTTTAAAAGATATTTAGAAAAAAAAATAAGTAGGAAAAAGCTTAAATGAAAGGTAGTCAGTGAAATTACTGCGCATGGAAGGCGGCATTTCATCTAAGGTCTCAGGATGACAAGACACCTGCAACAACAAGGAAAAAATCCTTTATTAGGGCTCCGCCATTAGAAGCAGTGGTAACTACTTACCACCAGGTGGGCCGTCAGCTTCGTTGTCATCTATTTGTATAAAAAAACAGTTATCCTAAGTCATTGGCAGCTAGTCGAAGAAGTCAATCGGATTGAGAAAGCTGCGTTGGTTAGCCCCAGCAGATAAATTCTGGAGATAAGAGATGTCACAATGCCTAATATGCCACCGCGTTTGCTTTTTCTGTCGTGAGTGAAAGAAACGTAACCAAATTGATAACAGGGCATACGAAATGTTGGGTGTAGCTGAATTCGCTACATCATCGGTGAAATGGGAAGATCTCCCCCTAAGCTAGGCGTTCGCTCAGGAATGAGTTCAGTCTGCACGTCGTGGGAACTTGTTAACACAATCACATGCTTAAAAAAACTACACAACGTTATCTCCGACTCAATTTTGATTATTGTATTAAAAAGATTGACTGACACCACCGGATCCCGCTAAACCTGGATAACAAACAAGTGAACAGTACGATCGAAAAAGTAAATTTGTCATCTAGTTTTATGACATGACATCGGAATACCAAACTATCAATACAAACAGCTCCTCACATTCCCGTGGGACTCGATCTTAGTTCATTAATATCGTGTCGCCCGCCAAGTTTTTGTACGCCGTCAATTAGCCTTTCGACTCAGCTGATTTATCTTATGTCAATTTCAGATGTGTATGTTTTTATATTAGTCTTCTTATATTATTGTGTTTACAGAAACCAATTCTCTAATATAATAAGGGTGACAAACAAATGTATGACATAGACGCTCGTAGTACCGTAGTTACCGTAGTCTACAGACGCTCGTAGCACTTTGGGCTCTACTCACGCGTAGTCACCGTAGCCTATAGACGCCTGAAGCACCTTAAGCACTACTCACGCATAGTCACCGTTGTTTATAGACGCTCGTAGCACCTTGGGCACTACTCACGCGTAGTCACCGTAGCCTATAGACGCTAGTAGCACCATAATCACTACTCACGCTAGTCACCGTAACCTATAGACGCTCGTAGCACTTTGGGCACTACTCACGCGTTGTCTCCGTAGCCTATAGACTCTTGTAGCACCTAGGGCACTACTTACGAGCTGCCTACCTTGTAAATATCAATTATATTGACAGCAAAGGCGAGTAAATATAGGTGATAGCGAAGGACTTTCATATTATATAGGAATTATAATCCACTTAATATCAAAATACTATAAATATACCTACATAAAAAATACCAAATATATACAATACATAATATATACTCAAATGCATGCATACATACATACATATATATATTTAAAATAAACTTACTATAATATAACTATACAAAACCGGAGGTTGAGTCAATAAATACAAATTAGTAAAGAAAATAGTCACGTGGAAAGTGCCAGAAAGTGTTTTTTTAATTTAAATTTAAAGGAGGAAACGGAAGGGCTATCCTGTATGCTTGCTGGGAGTTTATTCCACAAAATGGCTGCACGAACAGAAAAGGAGTGGAAAAAAAAATTGGTGTTGCTTTTCGGCAGCTCAAGCATCTTTGTAAAGCAGGAACGCCTGGGACGAGAGGGTGGAGGAGACAAATGAAAACGAGAACGGAGATAGGATGGGGAATTAGGGTCTTTGAGTATTTTAAAAAGGGTTGTGAGTATGTGAATATTACGACGATCACGTATGGGGAGCCATTTCAACTGTGCCCGAAACTCGGACACATGATCAAACTTGCGAAGTCCAAAAATGAAACGTATCGCTAGGTTCTGCAGGCGTTCCAGCTTGTTAAGCAACTCTTCAGTGATGTCCAGATAGCAGACGTCGGCGTAATCGAGGATCGGGAGGAGGAGACTTTGCGCAAGCATGATTTTGGTTTTAAAAGGTAGGAAAAACTGAAGCCGCTTGAGGGAGTGATAAGAGAAGTGCATACGCCTACTTACCTCGTTGATGTGAGATGCCCATGACATTGTGCTGTCCATAATTAGCCCTAAATTTTTGGCTTTGTCCGTGTATTTGATAGGAACTCCACCGTAAACAAGATCCGGCACAGAGTTCCAAATCAGCTTGCTTCTTAGCCGTGTGCTACCAACAATCATTGCCTGGGATTTTGAAGGATTAACTAGTAACCCAAAAGAGTTAGCCCAAATCTGTATCGACGCCAAGTCACGGTTTAGATCATTGATAGCTGCAGTAGCCTCAGATAAATCAAAGTCACGATATATCTGCAGATCATCGGCGTAAAGGTGGAAAGGTGAGGTTAAAACAGCAGATATTTTATTTATGAAGATGGAAAATAAGAGGGGGGACAGAACACCACCCTGAGGCACACCAGCAGACAAGCAAGACTAGTTCGAGTACGTGTCATCATGTTTAACACACTGCTGGCGACCAAATAAGTAGGAATCGAACCACTTTATAACTGGAAGTGAGATATTTGCCGAACGGAGAGTGCTAAGGAGTATGTCAAGGTCAACTGAGTTAAATGCATTGCTGAAATCCAGCAATACAATTGCCGTGAGTTTCGTGTTGTTCATGGCACAGCGAATGTCCTCAGTAACATTTAGTAGTGCACTAACAGTGCTATGCGAGGGACGAAAACCAGATTGGTATGAACAAAGAACAGAGTTTTTAGTAATGAATGAGTACAATTGCTTATGTACAACTGACTCTAGAACTTTGGAGAGGATAGGAAGAATGGATATAGGGCGAAACTCAGATAGAGAGGTAGGATTAGAAGTTTTAGGTAATGGTATGACAAAAGCTTTCTTCCAAGCTGTAGGGAAAACATTGTGTGTAAAGGAAAAGTTTATGATATGGGTAATCATTGGCACAATGTCATCCAGTACAGGGAGAATCATATCAATACTGAGACCATCACTGCCAACGGCTTTGGAAGATATGGTAAGGACACTCTTCTTAACGGCTTCATCTGAAACAGTGGTAAATGAGAAAGAAGGGCAATCTGGAGGGACAATATTTGAAAGTGAAAAGAGAGCACTGGACTTGGCGCATATATCCAATTTGAAGGGTGAAGAAGACAAGTGATTATTAAGTACATTGAGATCCATAGTACATTGGCATGCATTCATGGACTTGCCCACACCTAATGTCCTTAAGAAGTTCCAAATATTACCAGGGTCCGAATTTTCAATATTTGTATGTATGTAGCTACGCTTGGCATCCCTACACAGTCTGGTACACCGGTTTCGCAGCTTTTTATAACGATCTAGATCTGCTAGTGAAGACGATTTTTTAAATGCACCTTTGGCCTTATCACGTTTAGCCATCAAATTTCGGATCTCGGATGTGAGCCAGGGCGCCGGTAAATGCTTAACACGTACGGGTCTAACTGGAGCATGGATGTTATAAGCTTTGATCAAATTAGCAGATAGGTTTTCAACCATGACATCAATATTGTCAGATGAAAAAACCGATGACCAGTCCAAACTTCTCACATGTTCCTTCAAGCGGGCTATGTCCAAATGCTTAAAATTGCGCCGCAGTAGCACTTTGGTTTTAGCTTTGCGAGGACGAACTTTATAAGTTAGATAAACTAGGTCGTGATGAGAAAACGGAGCAGTCATTTGCCCATGAGAAGCTACAAGATTGGTATTGGACACTATAACCAAGTCTATAAGAGACGGTTTACAATTGGGAAAATAATGAGTAGGAGAGGATAAAGGAAGTAAATGAAAATTAAGCGAAGTGACTACATTAACAAGTTTACGTGCTCTAGCATCATCTTTGAGTAAGCAAGTATTTAGATCACCCATAAGAATGACACTGTAAAAAAGTGGAAACAAGCTCTCAAGAGTACTTTCTAGAGTGTCAAAATAGTCAATCTGGTCATTCGGACTATATAAAGCACCCAGAAGAATTTTTTTATGTTGAATGACAATGTCCAAAAATAGGTATTCCAGGGAACCAGCGCTTTGAGAAGGAGAGCATTTGATTACACTAGCCGGGATATGGCCACGCAGGTAAATACCAACACCGCCACCCCGCGAGCCAATGCGATCATTGCGGAATAGTTTATAGCCCGGAATCGAACAACCAGTTGAGAGCAAAGAAGGCTTTAACCAAGTTTCTGAAACAAGAATGCAATCGACTACGCCATCACTGAAGCTAGCTACAAGGTCGTTGTAGTGTGCTAAAATACTTTGAGCATTAATATGCACCAGAGAAAGAAATTTAGAACCTTTATTAAAAGTAGTAGCCAATTTGACCTGCAATGGGCTGCTGTCAGAAATAGATACGTCGCTAGACTCAGCACTTCCAAAATCATCGTCATCAGAAGAGCAAGAAAAATAATCATCTTGTATAGACATAAATAATAAATAAAATATATACCTAATAATAAACTAAACTAAGCTAATTGGTTAAAAGAAAAAACCAAAAAATAAAAATAAAATAAAAAATAAAACTCACAGGCCCTTACATGCTGGTTGACTCGAAGGGACAACTAGAACATGATGAGCAAAATTGCATAAACATCTTTACAAATTTATATTTACAAACAGAAACATAAATAGCACAAAGTCATAACATTATTATCATCTTATACAACGTTATGTATGTAAAAATAAAAAACAAAATAAATATAATGGTTGTATGGACTTGACCGTTTGCCCACCCAAGAAAATACATCCTTAGATCAGATGTTGTACACATGGCTCAATGGGCATCGAAGCCAAGCCAAACAATCGGGGAAAAAAAGCATTACTTTGACATCGTCGACAATCTGTGATTGACATTTCATTGACAATTGGATTGATGTTAGAAGCAAAACTGGTTTTTCTAATTAAAAATGTTACGATTAATAAGGTATTTGCGAAAATGCTACACAATAATCTTGCTACAAGTAAAAATATATATAACTTGTGACATATCACGGTATAAACCGGCCAAGTGCGGAAGAACAATAACACAATTATTTTTACTTGACCTTTCTCCCGGCCGCCTCCGATGAGTTCACAGGATACTTGGTGACGATTTTCTGAAGTTCAGTTAAAGAGAAGATCTTCATGCGTGTCTTGTCTGGGAGAAGAACAGTCACACAACCCTCAGCTGTCCAGCACATTTTAACACCGAAGTGATTACGCGCTGCCATGAATACAACCTGTCTATTCTTGGTTAAAAACTCAGTGACAGTTATTTTTGAGCCCTTTAGTGCAGTCTTCGAACTCCACACTAACCTTCGATGCTGCATAGTTGAGAACCGAAGGAGAATAGGACGAGAACTGTCCTTCTTGGCTCCCAGTCTATGACATGATTCCAGTGTATCAGCTTTCAAAGCAGACAACTGCATTCGGTCGGTTAACACAGCCAAAGATTTCTTCAAGACATCCTCGTCCTTATCCTCCTTAACTCCATGGAGTAGAAGCACCTTTCTACGACTATGTGTGTCCAGGCGATCCACTTCCAAGACCAGGAGCTCAACCTGTGATTTAAGGATGTTGAGCGATTTCCAAACAAAAGATTTGAAAGTAGAAAACTCTGCACTTAATGATTTAACCGTAGAAGCAGATTCCTTAGTGCTTGTCTGCTGCAAATTCTTCTCAAAATCAGCCATTTTATTTGTGAACATTAAGGAAATTTCATCCATGCCTTTCAAAAGCTGTTCTGCTGTTTTATCCATAGTTGTCAGTGGAGAAAGTTGGTGAGAAAGTGTGGTGCGAGTCAACTTAAGCACAGGTGCAGATTTTAAATAAACATATAAGCTTTTACTAATTTATATAGTATAGACAAAATTTTTATGTGTTTACACTTCAATGTCTACCCACATTGATTCATTGTATATTTCATAGGTACAAATTGTTTCCTAGCTGCTTTCACATGAACATCAATGTATAATAGTGAAATTATAATTCTATCATAAGCTCTAATTAATAACATTGGCGATAATGTTGTATCAGAATGTTTAAATAGTTTTACATTTTATCTATACAGAGTGTAACGGGGACGACGCTCTCCATAATGAAAGGAGATGGCAGTGCTGGTTTCCCTAAGCACGACTTGTTACAAAATAAATTTAAGCTGTTCTATACAAACAGGTCGTGTAGATATTACAATCTATATATATAAAAATGTTATGTTGGTTTGTGTACGCTTCAAAAACTCAAAAAGTTCTGCACCGATTGAGTCGAAATTTTAACATGATATAAAATCCGCATCAAGGATTGTTTTTATCTATATCACAATGTGCCACTGCGAAGCGTGGCAGGGTACAGCTAGTTAAGTATGAAACAGCGATATTCTTATCGCGATTTCAAATTGATTTTCTAACACGTCGTGTTTATGGTGACCAGTACTGCCGTCTGCCTTACACTCTGTATTTATCATCATCAATTCAGCCTATGACTATACATTTGTCGATAGATTTTTATATTTTAGACAGTTTTTTATATGTCTCGTGTCTCTAAACTATTAGACTACTTCGCTAGTTCGTGACTCGCAGCTAAAAATAACTTTCTTCACTTTTTGAACAAATAGCTGAAATAAGTGAACGTGAGTTTCTCACGCTTGAAAAACGATGGATATTTCTACTGGGCATAAAAGGCATTTCAGATTAGACCACCTTTCGTAGTGGTATCCCGGAGCTCTGTGGGTCTTTCTCCCTAGGGCACAAAATCTCATTACCCCAACCTGTGACCGATGGCAAGGCACGTCGAGGGTCAACGCGTCATTTGCTGCCTCATCGCTTGTGGCCCGAATAAGATATTAGCGGGTGATGGAGGAGGCGAAGGACGTGGTTGGCCCCCACGAACACATTGCACATGCCGCCACGTCTGGTATTACCCAAGTGACTATGGGTTATCTCCATCACCGCGAAACCTGACCATCAGGTCAGGTTGCCTGGGTGTGGGCTGGTGAAATTACTTCGGTAGAGCCCAGGCTACCCCCGCAAAGGGTAGTGGAGTTACCGAGGAATTTAGTGGGTATTTCCAGTGCATACGCCCGTCGCTTTGCTAGCGGCGGGTAGGCCTGTAATCGAATCGAATTTCTCCACGAAAAAAGCCTCGGGTTGACAACGCACCTTCAATACCAAGAACAATATCTGTGCCATCGGCTTGCTTGAGATTTAGATGTTTAAAAAATCGTATTGAAGTTTAAACAGCCGGTTTACTGCGATTTGACAGTTTAGTTCAAAACGCGGTAGTGATTCGTGAAATGCGAAAGTCTCGTGCAGTTCTCAGAATTCTATACCAACTGGATGGTTTGGCACAAACAAAATTCTACTTTGTCGCTTCATTGTTCAAGCGAAATTGCGACTGAAATACTCAGAACATGTTAAATTTGTTTGTTTTATACGCGGCTTACTTTATAAATCGCTGTAAAATATACAATGTAACCAGATACCAGATATTTTAGCAGTTGGATGAATAATTTAGCATGCCGTGTGTACTTTTCGATTTCCTGAAAGTAAGGACGGTAAATTCTGTGTACTTGTAATAAACAAAAAATAAGTTTTTGTTAATTAGTACGTATTTATTTATCAACAACCGATGAGTTCGCTGGGGCAGCGTTTTGAGTGCTCTAGCACATAATAAATAAGCTCTGGTTTCGCTTACAAAGCAACATTCAACATGGTTGATTCCGGGATGGGATCAATCAAAGATTGTAATGTCGAGCTCCTCCGTGCTTTATGGCCCAAACTCATAAGGAGTGTTCTCCCTTTTAGGAGGGCTTGTGCCTAGAGGTAGGATGTATTTAGGCTGATGAATATTTTTTTTATTTACATAGTCAGTAAAAAGATTTTTTTCATGTCGGGGGGTGAGCTCATTTACCCTATATGAAATGGAAGAAATTTGTAGACGGGCAAAAAAGAAAAGCAGTTGTCAAAAAAAGAGTGACACTGTCAGAAAATTAAATATACAGTAGTTGAGTAGAAAATGAAATGTAAAAAAGCCTAAATATTATTGAAGAAAATGTGAAAAATGGGTAGAATACAAGTGCAAACATGAAACTGAATTATTTACATGGAAACGGTTATTTCAGACGGAAACGTGAAGGTGATAGTTTACAGTGAATTTTTTAAATTCTAATGATAAAATAAAGCTATACAACAGGTAATCTGTTTTCGAGTTATTTACAAGTGGTTTATATAAAGTAGCCAAATAAGTAGTGTTAACACCATAACACTACTAGGGGGATTTTCTCCTGCTGTCACCATAACTCTTTCTCTTCATTTTCATGCAGGTAGGCAGCGCGTGAGTATAGTGCCCAAAGTTCTACGAGCGCCTAACATCGGCATCGTCCTCATAATCACCAGCCTATATGCGTCCCACTGCTGGTCACAGGTCTTCTTACATGGAAGAAACTCATAAGGAGGTTGGGCCACAACACCAATACGCTGGGCCGATGCGGGTTGGTGGGTTAAGACGGTTGCAGTTACAACCGGGACCAATGGCTTAACGTGCCTTCCGAGCACAGAGGTGCTCGAAAGTAGAAATTTTTGTTCACCCATTCCGAAACCAGGGCGCTCAAGCCAATACGCCACCGAGCTTCTTTCACGAGCGTCTATAGGCTACGTTAACTGCTTATCACCAGGCGGGCCATACGATTATTTGACACCCTTGTCGTATACAGAGTGGTGACTACATTAAATTAGAACATACGCCCATTAAAGAAATGTTTTGCAACTTTCAAATAAATCTCATTTGGTTGATAATTTCATAACATTTCTATGAAAGAATGCAGCCAATGTTCTAATTTAATGTCGTATTGTCTTCACCACTCTGTATAATGATGTGGAGTCCTCTTCGTCATCATTTTAGCCTAAAGACATGCTCTGCTGGACAAAAGTCCTAAAGATTTCCAGGACAACCGCTCCTGCTCTGCACGCATCCAGCGGGTACCTGCGACCGTCACCAGATCGTTTGTCAGCTTTGTTGTATAAGTTAAAAGAAAATACCTAGACGAACTACCTACCCAAGTCCTACTTCAATAACCAGCTGATCCGATTCTAGAAGATCACTCATTAATTAATGATCGTCAGTACGGATTTCGAGATTAGTGTAGCTCTCAAACAGCTTATGAACAACAAGGCGCCGGGCGACGATGGAGTTACAGCGGAGCTTTTTTATAATAATAAAATAATATTCATACACTCACACCTATTATCTAGCCCAGAGTAAGCATCATTAAGAGCTTGTGCTATGGATACTAGATAAGGGATAAATATTGATAATAATATGTATATAAATAAATATTAGAAATATACTAAATAAACATATGAACATCCATGACTCGTAAACAAATGCTCGTACTCATCATACAATGGCATGGCATGTAGGCGTGGTGACACTCTTCTTCAAAAAAAAATGACAGGACCCAATTGAAGAATTATAGACCCATCACGCTCTTGAGTCATGTTAACAAGCTGTTTACGAGAGTTATATCGAATCGCCTCGCACGCAGGTTTGATGACTTGCAGCCTCCCGAACAAGCCGGATTCCGAAAAGGCTTTAGTACCATAGACCACATACATACGCTGCGGCAGGTTATACAGAAGACCGAAGAGTAAAACCTGCCATTATGCTTAGCGTTCGTGGACTATGAGAAAGCCTTCGATTCTGTTGAGAGTTGAGCCGTGCTTCAGTCACTCCAGATATGCCAAATATGCTATGCTCGGGGTTTCCCTGCGTGATCGAATCAGAAATGATGATGAGATCCGCAGGATAACTAAGGTCACCGACATAGCCCGGAAAATTGCGGGCTTCAAGTGGCAGTGGGCAGGCCACATTGCAAGAAGGATTGACGGCCGTTGGGGCGGAAAGGTCCTCGAGTGGCGGCCGCGTACCGGGAGACGCAGCGTTGGCAGGCCTCCCACAAAGTGGACCGACGATCTGGTGAGGGTCGCGGGAAGCCGATGGATGCGGACAGCGCAGAACCGATCGGTATGGAGATCTTTGGGGGAGGCCTATGCCCAGCAGTGGGCGTCTCTCGGCTGAAATAATGATGATGATGAGGTTTCGGCCGAAACGGCCAACGGGTGATCTTCTAGCGCATTTGATGAATGTCTTGGGTGAAGCTATTGACAAACGTGGTGAATCAGTGGCTGTTAGCCTAAGAATTGCCAAAGATTTTGATCGGGTCTTCTCTCCAAGCTCCTGGCATACGTTCTGCCCGCTCAGCTCTATAACTGAATTGCATGACTACTTTATGCTAAGTCGTTAATCCTCTTCTCAACCTCTTATCCACGAACAATATCTCATTCCCACATAAGAAAATAGACACACATACATAGAAAGGAGATGTTTCATATCCGGCGTACACGTTCAGTATCTCAAAAAATCAGGAAAAATCTCCTGAATCCGTAAAAAATACAAAAAATTCATTTTCATGCATAGTTTGCCTGTACAAAACTTGAATTTTTTCGTCGATTTCACCGTTATTCACTATGGCAATATAGCGGGTGATATAGAAGTCAACATAACGTCACCAAAGTGACATACGTGCCATTTTTTTTATACAACTGGACGTCAAACAAGCTGACGGCCCACCTGATGGTAAGCGGTTACCGCCGCCTATAGACACCTGCAATAACAAGGAAAAGTCACTTGATATTGCAGGTGCGTTGCCATTCTGGGGCCTAAGATGAAATGCCGTCCATGCCCAGTAATTGCACTGGCTGGCTACCTTTAACTTCAATCCGAAACACAGCGAACTGTTTCACGGCTGAAATAAGAAACGCGGTAGTACCTACCTAGTAGTATATAATACTTAAATTTAATTTTTTATCCTTTTCAGTTTCAGTAATTTTTATTTTAAGTAATTTTTATTTTAATAACAATAATGTGTTGGTGACCCTTGATTCACGATTATCATTATTAAAAAAATACGACTGATCTCGTTTCAACTTTTACCAGTCAATAGTAAAGTAAAAGCACCTATTACGGTGGTAGTTAAATTCGGCTCCAATTACGGCGGTATTATATAAAGTTTTTTCTCGTTTGAGTAAGCTTAATCTGTCAAGCAACGTTATACCTCTGGAGGTCTATGACAATTGAAAAATCAATTCTGCCTGGAATCTCATGCTTGACGGTTTAATAAAGTAAATGCATCATAGTGGAATTCACTCTTTCAAAATCTCTTAAGGCCTATTCACAGGACGTTTATCAATGCAAATATTACGTTTAAAAGAATAAAAGACATAATAGAAATACCACCGTAATTGGAGCGCATTATAACAAAACCGCAGCGCGCTGTAAAAGGAGCTTTTATCTTACATCTCACATTTTGTTCTTACATTCACACTAATTTCATCTACTGTGTCTGGTTTGTGGGTTAGTACCTCATATATTGTTATATACGTAAACACACTTGTTATGAAAGGTTAAATTTGGATTAATTTTCATTTTACCTCGCCTCTTTAAAGCAAACATACACCTTCATTTTATATTCCAACTATACCTACCTAAGTTCAAGCATATCTGTCAAATTTTCTTCATAAAAAGAGGATGTAATTCATTAAAATGCATATAAGAACAGTTTGGCAGCAAATATTCTATTAGATTTCAATATTTTTTACACCAAAAAAACGTTTTTCATGTTCTACAACGGAACGTCCAAGTAGAAAAATTTAAGCCGACGCCATTAAACGCTACTAAGAATCCTTTTACCTTCCGTACCTTAATTATTGAGTTAAACCCCATAATTGTGCTTCAAAATCCAATATATCGATTTTCATTACCAAAGAGTTTATTTCTTTTTATTTTATTCGCAACGGTCTGCGAAAATTCTTGAAAGGCTGCGCGAGGGGGTGGCGGGGCACGTGCGGCGTCACCGCGCCGGGTCCGGCAGTGCTGCGCGGTGCGCCGTCAGAAATACACGTGTATGTAACTTTACAGTAATTCGATATTATTTAGTGCTTGTGTTAGTGCACCACGTGCTCCAACACCCTTGTAATTACCCTGTGAGAGTTGCCATGTGTGTGTAGTGGAATATCGAATGTGTTGTGCAACGCTAGGATGCAGTTAAGGTTGTATTTCGCCCTATTGACCCGCCGATAACGTTAGAAGAGCTATTTTAGATTACCTAGGGATTACGGGAGAGGTGTTTGGGGAGGGAATTGTCGCCTGAATGTGCCTGTTTACCTTCACTTATCTACGGGAGGCTGTGGTTGATATTAACCATTGTTCTGTTCGCTAGATTTTATTAAACACTAAGAATCATAGCATAAAAATTAAAGCAATACAATTAATAACATTTTCGCTTGCAATTAGTAAGTTTTAAAGGCAATTGAAGTTTATAATTACTCTGATTGAAACGGTAATAGTTCACAATAGTTTGGATTGAAAGCGAAGAGAAATTTTAATTGTTGTGTAAAAAAACGGATTTTTAGATCAATGACAATTGACAAGAAATTTCTAAAAAGTCGTTATAGATAAAACAATCGTCGATTATTTCAATGATTCTAAACCTTTTCGGAACATCTGCGAAGAGTTAGACGCTGCAGGCTCCATTTCTTCAGTTAATCAATCTTCAAAATAAATAATGTAAACGGTCCTATTACGGTGGTAGAAAAAATCAAGCCTATTACGGAGGTATTTTTATTTACGTGTTTTATTCTAGTTTGGTTATCCAAACAATAATAAAACATCAAAATAAAAATTAGCCTTCAGTTAATTAACTATAACATTCTTATTACGGTAGTATTCAAATTAACGCCTAACACGGAGGTATTTTTATTTTCGTGATATTTCCTTGTTTGATATTTTCTTGTTTGGTTATCTAAACGACAATTATACAGGAAAATAAAATTACCTCCGTAATAGGACTGTTTACGTCAACGACAGTATTCTATAGATGAGTCATTGATGCGTTCTATATTAGTATGAAAACGTCGGGAAACTTAACAAAAATGTATATTTTTCCTTTTCAATCCCAACCAGCAAAAGTTGGTTGTATAAAAGAGCATAGAACGTTTCGTAAAAACTAATCGGTGGTCATATAAAAGGCCTAAGAAGGTGCACCCACAAAGAAAGTGGCGCAATTATATCTCCATTTAGCTTTATAATACAGCTGTAGCAGTATCAGTCATGACCATTTTGGCCTATCGCAGTTAATATAGCAGTAACGCAATCTCTATTTGATGATATACAAGCCACCAAAACGCTACTAAAGTACCTTTTTGTACTGTAAAAGAGTTCATGATTCCATTACATCACCAATATTCACAATTCGTTCATTTTACATTCGTTCACGCGGCTACAGTGTCTCAGTGTATTTAAAGTGAAAATAGTAAGCAAAGTATTAGGTATCTACAAAAAGAGAATACGAGGATATTGTGGTAAGTTTTGAAATAAATTATTTGTCTCTTACGGGGAAAATGATGTGCTACTGTAATTTTACTGATAAACCATGTATGGGTTTACGATAATATTTGAATGCCCCCCTCGAAATATTGAGCTTTTATTAAAGCAACTAAGAATTTTAAGTGATAAACATACTTTTAGTTTCTTGAACTCTACTATAGCACTCGTTATATTGATAACACCACCATTACCCATAAAATTAGGGTTCTTTTTGAGCTTGCTTTGAGTTGCTGATTTTCTTAATAGAATAATTAGTCAATATGAGTACCTAGTTATTTTTTTCTTTTTCAGTGGAATGTGCAAAATGGTTGTCATTTTAGATATTGATAAGTTTTTAACTCGTGATGATTTCAAGCTACTTGCGGAAGCGGAATGGCCGTGGGAAATAACACATTTTCTTTTGACTACAAACTGTTATAAATGTGGTTTACACACCAATTCCTATTTACCAAAGCACTTCATCATGTGCAAAAAAGATATGATATCTATAATAAGTGTCACGTTTTTCTGGTGTCGGGGCTGCGGTATTATGTCTGTTTATGATCACTACACCCCTGATGAATGTAATTATTGTGAATATTCTAGCTATTAGCTAACTTGTTTCATACTACTTACACAACACAATTTTGTATTTATTTAATTTAGTAGGTATAAACTATAGAAAAATGAAGATAATCAGTTAATTGCGTTGAAGTTTACACAGTAAGGCAAGCAATATATTAATAATAATAATAACTCAAGACATGCCACACAGGGCCACACAGCGCCATCTAGTCCCAAACTAAGCCCACGCTTGTACTATTGTTATTTCTCTCACTAAATTGTGTCCATTCCGCACCCCACGCCCTGCGCCGCTGCCCCTTAGCCCTCTTCCCGCGATAAACACGTCAGTTCGTGTTCAAAGAGAATATAAAACGCTATTCGTGTTGTCCCAAGCTCTGAACAGTACCTACTTAATCATTTTTAGATAATATTATAAAAATACTACATTTCTTCCTGCTTCATAACGAAATCAGGTAATAATTATATAAAATAATTATTATATTTGAAATAAAACCAAATTTACCGGATTTAATTATTATATGTTACTTTGCTAGTCATTTTATAATAGGTAATTTAACTTAGAGTATGCAGTCGTATTAAGATGATTCTTATTGACCTATATTTTGTAGATGCCGTTCAAGATAGTTCAAACATTTGAAAGAGGAAGAAAATTTCTTTCCTGTGTACCTAGTTCCTGGGAAAACGAGAACTTATTACTATGGCCAAGAAAAGGGTCAAAAAGACTACAAAAAAATGAATATTCCATACCCGGCGAAGACTGGATAAGCACCCCCTGTCAATTGAAAAGATGGGACTTGACATATGATGATGCACAAATGGAACTCGCGCGCATGCAGCGTGAAAGTGACACCGAAGAAGAACACTTGCAAAGAAAACGTCATGAAATTAATTTATCTGACATGAATGATTTGGCGCTGCAGTGTATCACGGTAAGATTTTACTACCTACTATTTCTATTTCATAAATTTCTAATAAATAATAATTTAATAAATAATAATTTAATAAATATCACCCAACATCACATACATTGATCTGATTCCGAGAAGAGTAGCTTTTTCAAGCACTCGTGTTACGGAGTATCAAAATCAACAGTGGATTTATAAATATATTAGGTACTTAAATATATTATTATATTAACACCCAGTCACAGAACAAACACAAATGTTCATCACATAAATGTTTGCCCTGCGTGGGGATCGAACCCACGACTCTTGGCGCATAGGAGAGGGTCACTATCCACTGAGTCATCGAGCTAGTCTTATCATTTAATTTTATAGTGGATTCGCTAGCAGCGAGGCACTAGGTAGGTAGGTATTCAGTAGGTGAGACCACTTCTACTGCATACATTTTAATTTTGCAAAACAACAGGGTTTGAAAAATAAAACTAACACTATTTCTATTTAGATTTCGATTGTGTAGGTCTTAAGTAGTAAACGATACTATGAAACATAACGTCTGAAAAAAATGCATTGTTTTCATGTCTTTTAATTTATTTTAGTAAATGTTCGAAACTTTGCTGGTGTCGCAACTTGTTACATTCACTGCTTTACATATTGTGATCCGCGATAATTTTATCTATCTATGATTGTAATTGATTACTTCTATTAATAATACTTACACTAATAATCAATTGAAAAGCTCAATTAGAATAAGTATATAGATACAAAGACGTGATAAACCTCATAAGGTGGTAATGTAATTTCGAACACTTGCTAAAATAAATTAAAGGACATGAAAACAATGCATTTTATTTATTTTAGACATCATGTTTCATAGTAATGTTTACTGCTTAAGACCTACAAAATTGATATCTAAATAGAAATAGTGTAAGTTTTATTCTTAACAATGTCCGGGTTCGATTCCCGAGCTGAGTACACGTTTTTTTCTAAATGTATGAATGCAGTTTTTCTTATTACTAAAATCGATGACATGGTTTCGAACAAGAGATTTTCGTATGTCTTATAGTTTCAGACTTTCCCATACTGACCAATCTAAATGTGCCACCCTGTATATTATAGGCTTTCCATATATATGGCATTCTCTTCAGCAAGCTTGATAACTTCCACTCTAACTACTAATATATGTACGCATCACTATAAATATTAAAGTTTAGTTAAATGTTATTAATTTATTTTTTAGGATAAAGAAAACATATCGTCAGTAGCAAACTTATCCAGACAATTTGAACAAGAACCAACAACTAGACACGTAATTTGCACAGTTCCAGCAGAAGAATCTGCACAAGGACCAGAACAACAAAATATGATAGTTACTCCAGCTGAAGACTCAACTGTTGTCTGGTCGAATACACCTTACGATATACACCTTGAGCAAGAATCAACACCAGGAACTGTGTATTTCATCGATCCCAATCTGTTAGAAAAGCCTAAACCTAAGCTCACAGTTGAAGAACGTCTGGAAAAAATAGAAAAGTCGCAAGAAAACATAGAAAATTTGCAGAAAAATATTTTGAACAAATTATCGACACTTGGTACAAAAATGGAAGAATTTCTTAGAAAGACCCAACAAGAAAAAATGGCTAGTAATTTAGGGTTTAAACCAATTGATGACATCATTACTCTTCAAAATTTTGATGATGCTATAAAACAGAAAGATTGTCTGAACAGCTTCAAAGAAAAGCTATCCTTAGTTTGTGGGTCAGGAAAAGGAAGAGGACTTAATAATTGTTATGCACTAATTGATGTCATGTTTACTCGGCGATTTCTTACAGAGTGTTCATGGGCAGGTGGCTCTAAAAATGCTGCATCTAAAAAAATCTGTTTTAAAGCTTACACTCGAGTTATTAACTTGTTCTTTGAGGTTATTCAATACTCAGATAAAACGTTTACGTTATTAGAGTGTGAGACATTTATTAAGAATGTTTTGAAAAATTCCGAAAGACGAAATACAGCTAAAATGTTAAGAGCCTCAGCTATTAAAACCCGGGTAAAAGGAAAGGGGAAGGGCATCAAGTCTAGCCAGCATATTGCTACCCCCCAACCTGCGTTGAGTCTGTCTGATCCATTATCGGAAACGGCAACTCAAGGTACCGATTCTAAAATAAATAAGCCTGGCTCATCACAGGAAACGGCAGTTTAAGGCGTTACCTCGTCGACACTAGCGACACCACTTGATTTATATTAACTGTCGTGAATATAGAACATAATAAACAAAAGCGCTTTAGAGAACGACTAAAGAATGGTATATGTAATTTTTTTTAAGATGTGCTCGGTATAAGATATTCCTCTACATGTAACCTATACTTTCAATATTGCCTAAAGTGGCCACTTTTAACAATAATAAAAATGTAGTTACTTATAGGTAGTCAATTTATACAAGATACATCTTTAAAAATTACAACTACCGTTCTTTAGCAATTCTCTAAAGCGTTTTTATTTATTACATTCTAAATTCATCATAATTAATAACAATCGAATGGTGTCGCTAGTGTGTACGAGGTATCCCCTTAAGGATTTTTTTTGCTTTTGGAGACATTTCATAATAATATAATAATTTAAGATATTCCTAACAAATGTCTGCTGTGCTTTACTGTGAAACCAAAAGCAATCCTAATTTTAAAATATCGCAATTTTGATTTTTGTAAGAAAAGAGAAACTGTAGGTTTATTAGAAGAATTGAATTGTTCATTTTATATTGTAATAGAAGAAATAGTAGATATAGGGCCGATTTTTCCTACGTCAGAATAAAACTATCAGATAAAATTGTCACATATCTGTCAAATATTAAAGTCAGACGTGAGATAACTTTAACTTGCCGTCTTATAGTTAATCTATTAAAGACTTTTAACTGTATTTTTTAATAAATTTTTGCGAGTGCAGCGTTAAGCACTATAAAATCAAAAGATTTATTCTGAAGTTGGAAAAATTGGTCCCAAGCAGATTGTAATTAAAGATCAATTCACACCAAGACGCGTCGCGATCGACGTTGCTTGAGGCTTTTTCTGTGTCATGTCAATTTTACAAAAAAGAATTGTTTCTTTAAGAAAAAAGCAGCAGAGGCAGCTGCAAGATCCATCTTTAAGCACCTTGTTGCATCTCAATATACCGCTCTGCATCATATAACACTGCAAGGTGCAGCGCGGGAAATCTTGAAGCCACCTCGGCTGCTTTTGTTTTTTCAATCAAAATTTTGTTTCTTTTTTGTATAGTGAGAAGAGTCTATTTTATCACTATTTTTAAAAGTACTCGTCGCTTCCCCCTTGGTTTGTACTAACCCTTGGCCTCGAGTTCTTGTAATTTGTTATAGCTTGACCTTAATGTGCATCGTTTGATTTTAATGTGTGGTATTAAGATGAGAAATAAATAAATACTTAGTTAAAATAAAGAACTCTTTTCATAATTCTTAACAAAGGTTTTTATTTTCATATCACTAAGAAAACAATACATACTTTTAGGTACTTACATACATACTTTATAATCTAAGAACTTCAGCCTACAAAGTATGTAATAATGGCGCAAAATACATTATTGAACCATAACAGATTGATACAAGTTTACACTTTATTGCATGAACTCTATACAATCTTCTAGTTTTGTTTATTTTTTGAATTTTGCATTTATATATGTTCAAATACGAGGATTTAATTGGAGTTTTAAATACGTCGTCGACAGGTCCGATACAGTTTCCATGTATAATTATACCATTATTATCACTGTCTATAGATTGTGTTTCTACAACATGGTTTTCTATATCTAAAAACCATTTGTCTTCCTTGCGTAGACACAAAATAAAACCTTGTAAATGAAGGACTTTCAAATTCATACTTCGATTAAGCGTTATGAATGGATCTTTAAAGTTATCTGTTTTAAAACTGTGCAGTTCTATATCAATTTTCTCTCTGATACGCTTAGCAACTTGCTCGAGGGGTTTATTACCTTGTCTTATCATTCTTTTTAGCGAATATAATTGATTTTCAAAAGGATATGCGCTAAAATCTTGCAACTTTCCGAATTTTTTCACTTCATCAACAATATGGGATAGATTGTGCACGTTGCTGGTCATATAACTTTCACCATATATATCCCTAAAATGTTCAAGGAAGCAGTTCAACAATGTATCCGCTAGGTACAAGAAATGAAAATATTTTTCATTCGAGCAAATTGTGATAGCACAAAAGAAACATAAGAAATGTTGATAGGCATCTGAAGGTAATACATGTTTTAAGATTATGAAGCCGAGATAATACAGAAATGTCCGATATTCTGAGCCCTTCCAAAAGCCTAAGTGGTCAAGACCTCTCACAGATCGGTGGATTTCCTTGGGCATTTTGCAAGTTATTAAAAAATTCGTGACCATCATAATATCTTGATTACTCCACTTAGTATATTTTTTAAATTTTCCATCTTTCCATCCATTAAGAAAACGTTTCATTACCCCCAAATCTAATAAATGTAGCGCATCTCCCACTACAAAATCGTCTATCATATCTATAGGTAGTTCCAGAAGTGGAGTATCAGCTTTATGGTGCTGCCCGTATTTTTTCGCTCGAAAATCTTCATCGTTTCTTTTCGGACAACCATATCTGGGGAATACAACGGTGTTTGACACGTGCGAATATTCTCCTTCTACAGTACATTTTAAACAGCCATGTTTGCCATTGTAATTGCATACACCTGTAAAATGAAACTCAGTTTTATGTTGGGACTTATTTCATCCCAATTTAGTAATCAATTAATCTGTTCAGTTTTAACGTCAGTACAGGCTGAGACATCCTTATGGATGATTAGGGAGAATATGCCTTAACCCTCCACGCGAGCCTCCCGAGAGTTGGAGGGTGTTAACGACTGCTGATGCAGCCGGGACCAATAGCTTTACGTACCTTCTGAAGCACGGAGAAATACGAGACAATAATTTTTGGGTCACCCATCCTGTGATCGGCCATTGCGAGCGTTGGTAAACCGCAACAGTCGTAGACCGTGGCGCTCACCTACTACGCCATCGAGCTCCTCAAATACTTACTGGTATTAAATTAAACTCACCTTTGATCATAGCACGAGCTGGAGAGTCGCATATAAAAGCCCGTATTTTGATGCTTATTTTTTTCTCATTTCCATTGACACTTATTGATAGGCCATTTTCGAGTAGTTGTTTTATCTCATCCACAAACATTCTTAGGTAACCATTTAAATCCGATGGTTTTTCATTGCCTGAATAAATGCCAATTACAATGGGTCGCAATTTTGGTATTTCATGAACGTTGCACAGAATCGGCCATAACTGCAATTTTGAACTTTTAAAAGCAGGCAGTCCGTCTATGTTTATATTAAGTGAAATTATAGATAGACTACTATCAATGATCTCTAGATAGCATTTCAATGTTTTTGTCAAGCCGTTATGCCAGTATCGTCCATTTCGCACAGGATGAGTAATGATAGATCTTTCTGTATTAAAAAGCGTTCGTGGATCTGCAGGCAATGTATTTGGTATTCGATCGTTAATTAGTACAATCAAACTTTTTATTGCTTCATGCGAAATGTTATAATTAACAGCCCAATTCTTCACACCGTCTCGTAATTTCTGGTTTTTTTCTTCTGTTGAATAACAGCTTAAACAATCTGAAGTACTGTCATACCTGGAATCATTGTCCGTATTTAAATAATTCTCCATTTCTTCATTGACGTAAAATGGCTTTTGTACGGAACCCTTTTCTATAATTGGGTCTTTAACTTGGTTTTGACTATCATAAGTGATTTGAATGCTTCTTGACGACGTTGCTATATCTTCATATTGTCTTTTCACTTCTCGTCTATAAGTCCCACTGCGTTTGAATCTTTTCCAAGCTTTTAAATCCATTTTTCGTAATTTGTAAAAATATTTCTTGTCGCATTAATTACGCTGAATGAAAATGTCAATATTGTTGTAGAAGAGCTATAGAAATGCCTTTACAAAACTTAATTATCATTTAGAAGGATTGCTAGCCTACCTTTATATATAGTTATTATGATTTAAAAGAGAAAGGATCTCCATTATAGTACTATTGCGTAATAGAGGAACTATAACAGTTATGAAAAAAAAATCTGGTTCTAAAAAAGTGTCTTTGTAATATGTTTATCACTACGACTATAACGAACGTTAATAAACCCTTAGATGACAATTTAAGCTATATAAATGTTATTTGTCACTCGGCTATATCACCATATCATTCTGTTGTAGATTTTTTATGTCCACTATTGTCCTATGTACTGTAACAATGATCTAGAAACCCACAATATCACAATATTGACTTATTCTTGAGTTTTCATCTCTACTATAACGAAAGGCCCATTAAAGATCATTCAGAACCTTTATTGAGTAAATCAGGCGCATTAAGGCGACCGTAAATACTGTTATAAAATTCTATCGTTGTGTACTAGCGACATTGGACGTTATTATAGCACCTGACTATAACAGTTATACAAAGTCGCGAAGTAAACCTTTACATCAATTCCTAATAGGTCGTTTTTGCTGTATAAACTTATACAGCCAAAATGTGTTGTGAAACGCTTTTACTCAACAACTAATCACCGCCAAAACCTTTATACATCGTTTACCCAGCCTTTTTGAGATATAATGTTTGGTTATAGGGCAAAATTGCTAGTTGGGAATATACAATCACATTATATTGTGCACAATGCCATTTTATTAATAACAGTGGACACAAAGTAACAGCTAAATAATTTTACTCATTCTGAAATTCGTAGCAAACATAACTGAAATTACGGATAAATATTTTTTGTAACTCTGTACAACAATAAAAACAGCCTGGACAGTTACAACGGTGTAGGTATAAATATATAAATGATACGGTCGTGATTCAATAACCAATTAGCGTCTCAGCGTAATCCTTGCGCCGGCAACTTTATGATCAAAGGGGGAAATTTTAACAGCCTTTTTAACAACCCCCTTACGTAAAAGTTTCATATCATTATTTATTTACCCTGAATTAGGGCGTCACGTTGCTTTTTTGATAAGTGTGGAGTAATTAACTTCGTTAGATATTCAAAGCGACGTTTCGCTTTAGTTTACTTAAATATCTCTTGGGATACGATTGTTCTGTACTCAAAAGCAGAATATAGGCAAATATACGTAAAGAAAGTAACCTATAACGACGAATTAATGAATATTTAGGTGTTATTGTTTACACTTGACATAATGTGTAAAAGATTGATGATGTAAAAATAGCTAAAGTTTTTGACACGTTACAAAAGCAAATAGCTCAAAACACACTTCAATATTATAATCGAATACTTATAAATTTATGTTGTTAAGTTAATTTTTTCAAAACAAAGTTTACCTAAAGTCTTCTTGTTCAAGAACCTTATTAACTTCAACTATTCCGTTTACGAAACAATGGCTAAAATTTCGCAGACTTCCGTGAGAGGTGCTGTTCAAAAAACAGCGCTAGTTTTTTCCTTATGATAGCTAACCTTAAAAATACTTGCACAAAGTGAGAAACCTAGGACATATCTTGAAAATAAATAAATGGAAAACTTAAAGAACAAAGAAGAGAACCTGTAAATATAGTGTCGAACATAGATTGGTGAAAATTATCAAATCATATGGAAATAGAGAAATATATTTCAAGTGAATATCTTATGATATCATAAACAGGTATATCATATAGCATAGAAAGTTGGTTAAAACAAGATCAAACTAATGATAATCTTGTTTTATCGACCCCCCATTATAAACACCACTCTAACCCTAATAACGAATGACATAAATAAATCATCATGATCATCAACGTGTCTTGTGCCCAATTTAGTTTAAAGTTGTCGAAAGACATCTTTCACCTCTGATGATCAAATCCAAAAGGCCTCATTTCAATTGAACAATACTAAGTTATTAAGTTATATACTTAGTCAATTATATTATTCCCAAGCAAGCGCAACCAATGTCACTTCTCTATCTTCAAATTTACATTCTCATCATCTCAAAATTACCTTCTTCCCTAACTACAATCTTCAATGACACAATAGATTTTTCTTTTAAAATAAAACCATTTAGAATAAACTCACGTTAAATTATCAGGAACATAGATATCATGATGTCCGTGGTTTGGGCAGTGTGTAGATTGACTTGACACTGTTATTCCGTTATTCCAATGATGGGATCCCAAGCTTCAAAAATTGTCTCTATTGTAATTTTGTACATTACTTGATTTCCTCATACTCGTCTAATATTCTAGGAATGAAGTGGCATCTTTCGGCTAGGATTAGGTGCATATCAAATCTGACATTATGGTTGGGTTCATTCAGCTTTGCTGATTTTGTTTCGCGCTCATGTTTTACTTCAACTTGAGGCTTATCTTCGTTTAAAATCTAAATACTAAATGCCTGTTTCTTGAAAGGAGATTTTACACATCACCATCAGATTGTGATCCGATCATGCAATTAATAAATTCTCAAGCCTGTATAAACACTGCTTGACTAATGGACACCCTGAGCTCCATTCACGTAAGAATGGAACACACAAAATATGACACAAAGTGACGGTAGACTATGGATATCTTCAGTCTTCCCGTGACCTCGATCACTGTTAAGTTATCAAAATTTCATCATGTTCAAACACACATTCTTTACACCGTAAATTCCGTTATCTATTACTGTTTGTTTTTGATGAATTAGTTCATCATCAAACCAATAATTAGGATTAAGATCCGGGCCACTAGCCTTCGTTTGAGTGGGTATTCTATCATCAAGTTACTAACTAGACATTTTTCGGGAAAGATAATCAGATTGCTACAAAACTCAATCTGTTTCAATACCTTTGCTCGATTTGAAAAGATTCTATAAAATTCAAATTTAGTTCATTTTACAGTTTGATCCAAAGCTAACATTTAAAATCCACCCAAAGTATCGGAACTAAATCTTGTTTTCTATTGAACCTGTCATAAAATCAATTTAAGATATAAAGAGCCTTCGAAGTAATGACTGGACAAGATACCTATTATTGAAATTTGATGGGCAATCAGTTACTTGTTTGATGTCTTTGGTTTTACAGTCAGGGGCAGACAAAATGTAACCTTAAGATGTTATGATAAAAGCTAATTTATACGACTACAGCGAGAAGCTTTGTCTACTTAAAATTTATCTTGTATTCGGTAAATATATGAATTGGTTATTAAGATGTCAATTACACCTTATTTGCTATTACCAAGATTACCAAGTCTGAATTAATTTTGCGAAATCGTTTTTGCGTGATGTACAGACAGCTCACAAACATGAGACTTTGATCTTTAAATCGACCTTCAGGGACAGTTTTTGTATTGCAATTTTTAAATTGAATCTGCTAACTGTATCTGACAAATTACACTAACAAAACACACTAGCAAAGAAGCTTTTCAATATGCTTTAAAATTAAGTAGGCTTGTTTCATTGTAAGCGATAAATACACTATCTTGTCTTGCTTATAAACATGTAAAATGACAAGGATAGGGGATATTTTCTATTGCTGCCAACGTTATTGGGTCATCAAATATTTAAATTGCTTTGTTAATAAAATACATTCCACACATAAGTTTTCTGTTGTTGAATGTGTTGACTCCATTTGTGTGGGTTTCTACAGCATATCATACATGTTACTGGTACGACCAGGTACAGAACTCATAGCCAATGGTCCTTCAAGCAATAAGCTGCACGTAGGGTGTGCATGCGGATTGAGTGATCCTATCTTCAATCTTTACAATAATCTACGAGGATTTAGTAAATAATTGTTAAATTCGTCACAGTGAAGTAAAAAAATTGTAAAACCTGAGATAAAACAGATATAGTCAATAAAGTGGATCACTCATACCGCATGCATTATAAAAATGTCATAATGTATATCTCATAATATATAACATTTCTGCTTTTTATTTATACATCAAAAAATTGTAAAAAATTGTAAAATACCATTACCAAATTATGAATTAGTTTGCATGTCCCGTTTAAAAGTTATAACGATTTATTTGGATCACTCACACCGCATGGTGGCCGTATGAGTGCTCTTTAAAAATATCACCTTATACTGAATAAATACATATTATTTTTTTGTACATTATAGCTAAACGTGAGGTTGAATTTGTTAAACAGTGATCTTGACAAAAACTTATAATAGATGAAAGAAATTCAAGTTTCCCGTTTCCTTCAGCATGCCGTCTGAGTGATCCACATTTCGGCCTCTATTTACTTTCGTATACCACCTACATAAACTGAAGATATACCCAAAATTTTTAAATTTTATTTACTAAAATTTGGCATATTTTCTGTTAATGTACGTGCGATACTTTAGGAAATATCTCGTTTCGTAAGTTCCTGAAGAAAATGACTGAGTAGGGTGTCTTTGATTTTTCATTGTGTGAGACTATGTGATATATCCTTACTGGGACAGGACCAGGCGTTTTTATTATATTTATTCATATTATTTAATATTTTATGGAAAAGATTACCTTGTGCTCCGAGCATTCTGAATGGGCTGTTGATTGAGACCGATGATTAGTATTCTGGTGCATTTATTTCTATTAATCTTTTTATATTTTATTCACCTACTTATATGTTATAATGAAAGTTATACATGCTCTGTAAATGAAAAACCACATGTTCTAGAAAACATATATTTTAATTTAAAAATCCTATATCATACAGTTTATTGACGGTACAATTTATCTATAAATTATTTACGTCAATGAAGATACTCTCAATATGGGTCTTTCCCTGTCCTCAGATCGGAACTCCGATTGGTAGGAGGAGCGGGAATCTTTTTTCCCATTCCTCCGATTGAATGTTTTTGTTTTTATCACTTACTTAACTTAACCAAAAGTACAGTCAAGCCCATTATACAGGCCATATCCTAAGATCGGTACTCCGTTTGGTAGGAGGAGCAGAAATATTTGTTCCCATATTTTACAATTTGACAAGTTGACATTAGGCATAGTTTTCATTTTCAATTTTTCATAAATAATTCCTTGTTAAAATTTATTACCAGCATTGCGCTAGAAAAAGTATTATGATTATAATCCGCTTTGTATAAATTATGTAGAAGAAAAAAAAGCCAACACTGTCGCACGCTTGTATGTTTCAAATATGATACAATCACTAGTACGGTTAAGTGAGGGAAGCATTGTGTTCCGTGTGCGGTTTTCCAGTCTGCCATCGGACCCGTCCCCAGGGTTGTGGATAGGGGATCGCCCCCCTTGAGTGGGCTTTTGTGTACTGGATCAGGGAAATCCGTTGCTCAAGCTAAGGCCCAGGATCAATAACGGCACCACTGGGTACCCCTCGTGACACTACAGAGACGCACAGGAAAGATAGGAAGATATCTCCTACAAATGGATTTTTTGGAGTTGGTGCTAAGCTGTTACCTGAAACAATAGAAAATGAAGCACCAACTCCAAAAAATACATTTTGAGGATTAAATTTAATTATTTTTCCTTTTTAGTGTTTTGTATGTATGTTATTCGATCACGAATTCACGACAGGACGTTAGGTTCTTACGTGTCATGGGTTTAAATGGCATTTTTTTCATTAAAGAGAAATTCTATTTGATTATATTAAAAATGTTGATTTTTGAATGAGCCAACCAACAACAGCGTATTCACTTCATCAACTACAGACTACTTATCTGAAATGAAGAGTAAAAGCTAAATCATGTCGTGTGGTATTTTAAATTAATAAATTGGCGTGTTTTGAAGTTGGTTTTTATTTTTGATTAATCAAATGTATAGTGCTAGCGAAAATAAAAGGCGATTCTGTTTTTTACAAACTTTTATTTAGTTTCATCTGTCCCAGTAAGGATATATCACATAGTCTCACACAATGAAAAATCAAAGACACCCTACACAGTCATTTTCTTCAGGAATTTACGAAACGAGATATTTCCTAAAGTATCGCATGTACATTAACAGAAAATATGCCAAATTTTAGTAAATAAAATTTAACAATTTTGGGTATTTCATTAGTTTATGTAGGTGGTATACGAAAGTAAATAGAGGTCGAAATGTGGATCACTCAGACGGCATGCTGAAGGAAACGGAAAACTTGAATTTCTTCCATCTATTATAAGTTTTTGTCAAGATCACTGTTTAACAAATTCAACCTCACGTTTAGCTATAATATACAAAAAAATAATATGTATATATTCAGTATAAGGTGATATTTTTAAAGAGCACTCATACGGCCACCATGCGGTGTGAGTGATCCAAATAAATCGTTATAATTTTTAAACGGGACATGCAAACTAATTCATAATTTGGTAATGGTATTTTACAATTTTTTACAATTTTTTGATGTATAAATAAGAAGCAGAACTGTTATATATTATGAGATATACATTATGACATTTTTATAATGCATGCGGTATGAGTGATCCACTTTATTGACTATATCTGTTTTATCTCAGGTTTTACAATTTTTTTACTTCACTGTAACGAATTTAACAATTATTTACTAAATCCTCGTAGATTATTGTAAAGATTGAAGATAGGATCACTCAATCCGCATGCACACGCACGTAGGTACTATTATAATGAAAACAGTCATAACAGACGCAAATGTTCGTGAGTCGTGACGTAAGCATGAATTTAGTGGTAAGTCTAACAATAGGCGTTTGTTTGAGTATGTAATTAAATATTTCAATTGGATTAAGATTCTTTGTTCAGTACAAAGTACGGAGAAATCAATTGATATAATCAATAATTGTACTCATAACCATAATTATTTATTCCGTACACATAGGTAAGTACATGTATAGATGTTCACACAGATATAAATCAGTAAGCTCTCCTTGTCTTATCGATGGGCATACATAATACAATATTTCAATTAGAGTTCATGAGTTCATGTCTCACATTCATTTCTTATATCTCGTTTGGATATAAAATAAACGCCGATGCGTGTTTTCCACACCGAGTAATAGATTAGTATATTTTAGTGCCCAATTCATAAGTAAACACTAGAAGGACGCAATTTGTTTTGTAGTTAATTACATTTTAGGTTAAAAAATAATATTTTCGTTGGTTTTCTGGAAGTTTGCACCATAATTGTTGATTTCTAAACTCAAAATTCGATCACGTATATCTTTGAACACATGCGATTGCTTTGTTGGGGGTTATGTTTGGGGAATTAAGAGGACTGTCCCCCTCCATACCCCAAAACTCCCAATTTTTTTACTATAATCATCATATTTTCATAACTGTCATTTCCTAAAACGTCGATTATTGGGGCTGTTATGCTGTCAAATGACAAACTTACACATATTGAAATCATTCTTTGAAATGATTTTATTTGGAAATTATAAGAGCATATTACGTTTAACGCCGATTAGCGTATGCCGCACCTGGATATGAAATGGAAGGACGCCAATCGGCGTTTTCCGCAGCGATTGGATTAAAAAATAATACACAATAAGAATAATAAGAATGTTCTTAATATATCACCAAATGTTGCTGTAAACAATAAAATAAGTTTTAGGCAGGAAAAATATCTTGTTCTGTTATATAAAGTTGTAATAATAATAATAGTGTCGTTAAATGTAGGTTAGTGTTGTCATTTTACTTAGCAACATAATTCTAACATAAAATGTTGGAGTTGCCAACACATGTTTAAAGTCCTGGGAGCGGAATCTGAACAGTGTGCTGTTTTGAGTTATATACCATATTTTGTTTATTTCACTCCTGATTACAAATAAAAACAACCGTGTATGGCAGTGTTTTAACTACAAAAGGTTGAATAACGGTAATGTAAATTTTGTGCGCCTAAGTTGCAAATAAAATTATGTCTATGTCTATGTCTATGTCTAATAACCGTGAAGAAACATTATTATCTAGACTGAATAATCATATCCCAGGGCGGGAGCTGAACCAATATTTTTGTAGGTTAACGAAAACAGTCCTATTACGGCGGTAGTCAGAATAAACGCCTATTACGGAGGTATTTACTTTTTCGTATTTTATTCTTGTTTGGTTATCCAAACAAGAATAAAACAAGAAAATAAAAATAATATTCTTAATTAGTAGGAGAGAAGTTAACTAGAATAAAACACGAAAATGAAAATACCTTGTAATTGGACTGTTTGCGTTATATTATATTTTTCTAAATATATACTGAAAACTTGTTGTTATGCTATGTATTTCACTAAATACTAACGGTAGTGAAATCAGTTTAGCATATTTGGTGCTTCCATTAAAATGTGGCATTTTATTACGCCAGTTAAAAGGTTTCTTAAATCATATTATTTAAATTGAATTCGCAATAAAATTCACGTTTCGTTTTGTTTCTCCCGACACGAGTAATCGGTTTAGTTCCCCCGTGGTCCTGTGCTCGTAAGGCTGTGGTTAGAAGGCTTCCACTGAGGCTTTCACGTACTATAACTGAGTTATCATTTAATATAACAAATTTCAGTTTGTTACCAAAGGATTATTCGGCTTCCGAATATTATTTGGTGATGAAATTGAGGGTCTACTATACATTATCGGCACGGCCTGGACACTCATAAAATGTCCATAAAGTCGCGACTTCACTACTTTGAAGACGTACACGGATAGCACACGCGCAAGTTTGTGTGCTTATACGAACTGTAGCTTTCGCCACACCGCCGACGGAACGTCTGCATGTCAGCTCGCGGTGTGACGCAGCGTGTGTCACACCGCGACCATCGATGTTCATTGTCCACGTACCGTCGGACGGAAAAGGGACGTTGCGTCCACCTTGGAGGAGCTCAAGATTGAATTATTGCCAGCAATCTTCAGCTTTTTAAATTTATTTTCAAATCCCTTGTTACATAGGTCTTAAAGGAATTAAAGCCTTCTTACATGGTCTAATAAGCGTTCCCAATCCATGTTTAGTACTATAAAGTGGTATAAAAATACAGATGAACCTTCCGTCTCGCGCCACGCTCGCTGTGTGCCTATTGACTATGGTTTCCATGCAATACTCCCAGCGGCACACTGGGGTACGCCTCGTCCGATGTCCGACGTTGCGGCTTATAGCGTTGTGTCGCCGCCCGAAGCGACGTCGACGCGACAGGGCGTGCATCGTCCCGTCGAGCTGGACGTCGCTGTGTGACTTCTTTCGTTTTATTTGTATTACAACTCTCAGCGTCACGCAGACATTCCGTCAGCGTCTCGTCCCTTTCGCGGTGTGGCGAAACTAGTTAGTATAAACGTCTGCGACTTGGGACCTCCACGAGTCTCGAGGCGGTGTGCAAAACTGAGGTTGGTGCCGGGCGGAGAGTGGCCATCTTGACTTTGTTAATTATGTATTCTTTGCTGAAATCAGAACACAGGGGTACAGAAAATGTGTGCTGTCTGATTAATTTGTGGATAGCCAAACACCATAGATTTTCTATTGACTCAGTGCCGGTGGTTAGACACAGTTTTTTAGGGTTCCGTAGCCAAAGGGTAAAACGGGACTATTAGTAAGACTCCGCTGTCCGTCGGTCTGTCTGTCACCAGGCTGTATCTCATGAACCATGATAGTAAGACAGTTGAAATATTCACAGATGATGTATTTCTGTTGCAGCTATAACAATAAATACTAATAAACATATTAAATAAATATTTAAGGGGGCTCTCATACAACAAACGTGATTTTCTTGCTTGTTTTTGCTCGATATTGATAACGGCGACAGGTAGACGTTTGTTTATAGATAATGGTACGGAACCCTTGACGACCGGCTGGTCGAGCGGTCTGTACCCCTTGCTATACAGGCTACTTGGTTGACCAAGTAGCCTGTATAGCAAGGGTTCGACTCCCGGTAGGAGCAAATGTTTATATGATACGTACGAGCATTTATTTACGAGTCATGGATGTTTATAGGTTTATTTAGTATATTTGTAATATTTATATACATGTTATTATTATTATTTCTCCGTTATCTAGTATTCATAACACAAACTCCTAATGATGCTTACTTTGGGCTAGATAATAGGTGTGAGAGTATGATTATTATTATTAATCCTTCGAGCGCGAGTCCGACTCGTACTTGGCCGTTTTTTATTATAAATACGTACATAAATCATGACCTGTAATTACACCAGCTACCTTTCCATTTACACTGGAGCATAGAAAGAAAGAAAGAAAGAAAGAAAGAAAGAAAGAAACTTTTTATTGACTTAACACTAGGTACAAGAGGGCTAGCGCTAGGGCTGGCGCTGGGCTTAACGCTAGGTGCATAGAGCATCGATTTGCGGCTGCATTTTTTTTTTTTTTTTTTTTATACAACTAGATGACAAACAAGCTGACGGCCCACCTGGTGGTAAGCGGTTACCGCCGCCTATAGACACCTGCAATAACAAGGAAAAGCACTTGATATTGCAGGTGCGTTGTCATCCTGAGGCCTAAGATGAAATGCCGTCCATGCCCAGTAATTACACTGGCTACCTTTCCCTTCAATCCGAAACACAGCGAACTGTTTCACGGCTGAAATAAGAAAGGCGGTGGTACCTACCCAGGTGACCCTACATATGGGTCTACCACCTAGTGAATTAGTAGCCTAGCAATTATAATGGCGGCGGATTCAAAGGAGGATGCCAATCTTACTATAAAGCCTTGCCCCACCTAAAAACTGACACGTCCGAAAGTGACTCAGGGCGCAATTAGATATTAATAAGACAAAGTATTTCTAGATACCAATACATTTTTGATTAAAGATGCGGTTTCTGAGATAAACGTAAGTACAAAACCGGAATGTAATAACAATTATCACTAGCAATTTTTGTTATCTGTCAAAGTGCGTTTTGTTATTTTGTTCCTAGATAATAAACTTGTTCAGTCTAACTGTATTTAATTATGACTCATCATAATTGTAATGAAATAATAATAATATGAAAAAATCCATAAAAATTAATTGAAATACCTAAAAAGGTATTTCAATTAATTTTTATGGATTTTTTCTTTTCAAAACATAAAAAAGTATTTGTTTTCTATGAAACAAAACGCACTGGTCAATGATCTCTATTGACAAAATATTACAACTCCGAAATGAAAGATTTTTGAGGATTTTATTTAAGTTGTCGACAAAACCTTAGCTTTATATTAACTCAAACTATTTCCTAAAATAATATTTCTATTTATAAGGTGTTCTTGGAAATATCTTTTTGTTGGACATTAAACTTGGGGTGGGGCAAAAATTTACATCCTCCTTTATAAAAGCATATCAGTTTTATTTGTTTCCATTAAAATGTGGAAACCTGATATTTTGTTCTATTAAGTTTCTTTTCTGATTGTACTTCATCCGTTGGGTCGCACTAAATATGACTGAAGAAAAATTATTTCAAACCATTTGTCAACGTTTAAATTTAGTCTGTTAGGCGGAAAATTAATACAGTAAAAGACTAAGTCTTACTTATACCAATCTGTGCAAATAATACGGCGGAATTATCCTCAGACGGAATACTTAAGTTCTTGGGAGAGACAGCAAAAAAGTTTGCTAAAATGTTCGTGTCATATTAATTACTGCTCCCGTGATTTGTACTGAAAGTTAAATAATAAATGGCTGAAGAAAGATGAGAGCTGTAAGTTAAAGGCGTATGGAATAGTACTATACATTTTTATATGTTGAAATAATTTTTTTTTACGGTTAAAGTTAATAAGGAACACCAGTAAATTAACAAAAACTAAAAAATATTTTATTCGACAGATATTAATTACATACTAATGTTCGCCTGTTGCTTCGCCTGTATGTTGGACAACGGGCCAAAAAAGGTAGTCAATTTTTTCTCAGGATGTTATCTTAATCCGTTAAGCAGCTTTAGAGTGAAAACCTCCACGACAGACAGACAGATACAGTTTCGCATTTATAATATTAGCCCGGCAAGCATCAGACATAGACACAAATCGATGTTACAATTGCGATTGCCCTCTTGAGGGAGAACGCCGCTTGTACATTAGTAGTTATGGATTTACCATTCTAAATATTAATTCTATTGCTGCAAAGAGTAAAACTTTTATTCAGCAACCTTTTTTTTATACTACTAAATGACAGACAAGATTGTAACTGATGGTAAGCAGTTACCGCCGCCTATAGACACCTGCAATAACAAGGAAAAATCACTTGATATTGCAGGTGCGTTGTCATCCTGAGGCCTAAGATGAAATGCCGTCCATGCCCAGTAATTACACTGGCTACCTTTCCCTTCAATCCGATAGTACTTATATGGTGCAAAACCTAAAATGCTTCGATGCTCAACCAAAAAGACTTTGACTTACCTATAAAATAAAAGCACATGCGACATAAAGTAAAAGAAAGAACAAATATACTTTCCTCAATTCCAACGTTAAATATAATCCAAGTGAAAAAGCCAATCCAATACATAAAATACAAATTCAATCTGAGCTTTCCAATTATGTTCTTCCATTTGTTATGATTGGCGCCATTTCATTTTATTCTTCAATATAAAGTACTGCTGCGTATTAAAGCGTTAACTGACGATTTTGTATAAAATAGACATGTATTTTTTTATACGACAACGGTGGGAAGCAACCGTACGGTCTACCTGATGGTAAGCGGCTGCCGTAAGCTATTGACGCTGAAAATCGTAGCTAAAACTTTGCAGTTGTAGTGTGGTACTGCGGTGCGTAAGGTGGCCAGAGCTCATGGAGTAAGCATTATGTCGGGAGTTATGCTGTTGACATAAAGCTGTCTCCAGATTTTTATAGTCCATGAGAATCGCCCGAAGTACTACGAGCGTCTAAGGCACCCTTGTCACCCTTGTGGTATATAATACTACCCTGTGGCGATTCGTGTAGTTGACTTGGGAGATGTAGGTCGGTGTGGCGTAGCTAGATTGCTAAGGGCCTCGGAGCAAAGTAGAACAAATGGTGCGACGTGAGATTTTTTTGGTCCGTTTGTCTCCACGCAAAGCCGTCCTTGATACCGCGGTTTTTATTCGGTAAACTGATGAGTTACAGTAATACATGGTAACAATATGAATATCTAAAAAGTTTTTATGAAACATTTTCCTCTGTTTTGCCTTTGCTTAAGCTCGTCATTCGCTTATATTTCCGACTGACAAAAAAAGTGGAAGTTTTTAATTGGTCTAGTTTTTTTGGTATATTTGCTCATATATCTGTCAAATGTAGATTTATATTTTGTGGTACAATATGTATACCAGCTCTCTTATTCGCTAACTCAAATGATAAGTGCCGGTGGATAAAATATTTAGTGGTTTTCCTGCACTGATGTTTCACAACGAATTGATTCGTTTTATCATAGCGTGAAACAACAATGTAAATGTCTCAGTGGATGCCTAGCCCGTTGATTAAATGCCGGCATCAATTGAGTGCCTAAGCCGATAGTTATTTGAACTAACTCACTTAACGTTTGACGACTTGGCGTATTGAAGGGATCGTCGTGTACCGAAAAGTTTTGGTTTGATTGGTGGGTTCTGGGCTATTTTTTATGACCACTTATAACCGACATCGTTTTGGTTATATGTGGTCATAATAAATAACCTCAAACAGTCACACAAAAGCTCTTCGACTTCAACGACCTGCCTAGACGTCCAATTGAATGGCTAATTTAACCAGACGGCTGACGTGACGGTCAGCAATCTGGTTAAACGTTGTGTTGACTTGGCTAGTTGTCCTTCAGCCGTTTCATTGGGTGCCGGCTTTCAATTAACGGGCTAGGCGTCCAGTTAAGCGGCTAATTTAACCAGACAGCTGCGACATATGAAAAAGGTGGTAGGTTTTTAGTGAGTAAGGGGGCAGGTTGGTCCCGTATAATATTCTCTGAGTCTAATAAAAATCTTGGAAGTAGACACCTCAACAGAAGGAAGACAAGTCAAATATTAAATCGAATATTAGCCTAAACCATATAACCCATCTAGCTAAGCTTTGGTTTTTAACTATAAATTGAGAAAAACAATTTTCCGAACAAGTTCTGTTTTTCAATCAAATAAAAGGCGAGTCAATTACAGAAAAGTACCTAGTTTAATTTCAAACAGTATTTTTCTATCTGAAAATACAGTAGTATATTAAAGCGGTCATAACTCGGACTGTAGTAAAATAAAATAATAAAGGCTAAGTCACTTTTCCCTAATACACTTTGAAATTCTTCCCTGAAAAATAATCCCGCTTCATTTAACCATGTACGTGTGTATAAACGCTCTGCAGAGAACCCATTAAGGCTCGTCGAGCGACGCAGCCTTAAGAGTGAAATCAATCTCGTAGCAGGTAGCAAGTTATATCGTAGCTGAAACCGCTACGGCGTAGACGCTCGTAGACACCTGTACCACGACTTTAAGACTCGTGGTATAAAGGTGTACGTGTTTGATTTAGTGTGCTGTTTCTTTTTGTAAATGTTAGAGACACATTATGCAGAAGTAGCTCTGTACGTTACGTTTTCACCCCCAAAAAGGTTAAGGCGATTGAAATAAAATTGGCATTACCATGTATAAGAATAGATTACATCTGAGTAATGACAAAGCTTTATGGTTCGCGGCTCCGCCCACGTGGGTGTCAATGATTGCGTCAAAAGGAAACCTATGTTTGTTCTAAAGGTGATATCTCTTTGCTAAATTTCATCTAAATATGTTCAGCGGATTAGGATTACAGACAGTGTTGGTATCGCATATATCATTATAAATTTTATGATAAAATTTTTGCCTCTTTCTTTCCTGTTAAATATCAAAGAGACAAAAAAGCCCAGCCCATGTAATGTTTAGATCAAAGCTTTTCAAATTTTGGAAGGTTTTAAGAGATCACGTTATAAGTAATAAGAATGAGGGCTTTTATGTGTTAACTGAGTGTTTTATGTATAATCTGGCTTAAGTTACAAGTTAAGTGTATAAAAATAGCTAAGTAGCCTTAATTATATACCAAATACTTATAAGATCTTACTGTTGGCGCCAAAGCATTATCATTGATGAAGCTATAAGTGACCGGATATAAGATTTTGATAGAGAAAATATTCGGCTTCACTCGACTTGCCGCAAAACCCTGTGAAGAGACAAAACCATTTGGTTCAAGGGTCAATTATTCTTAAGAGGCAAGGAAGAATAAAGGTTCGGAAGGTAAAAAATGTCACGGATGATTGAAGTGCACGTTAAAGTTGGGGTCCCATATTAATGGATGATTGTGTATTATTGTTAATGAAAAAAAATATGCGTAGGTCAAAGACAATGTAAGGTTTATTTTTATACAACTAGACGATAAACAAGCTGACGGCCCACCTGGTGGTAAGCAGCCACCGCCGCCTATAGACACCCACAATACAAAGGAAAAATCACTCGATATTGCAGGTGCGTTGTCATCCTGAGGCCCAAGACAAAAGCGGTCCATGCCCAGTAATAGCACTGGCTACCTTTCCCTTCAATCAGAAAGACAGCGAACTGTTTCACGGCTGAAATAAGAAAGGCGGTCGTACCTACCCAGGCGCCCTACATTCGGGCCTACCACCGTGTTTAATATCTTTAAGGGTGAGAATTGTCATCACCAATCAAAAAATATGTGGTCTGTACACTATTTCAAAAAGTCTGGAAAAATCTACTATGTCAGGAAAATACTAACAATGAAAACACGTGTCGTCTGTTCGTTTGAAGAACGTCTTGTGACCCTCAAGAAACGTGAATACATATTACCTTCTCAATAAAGAACTAAGTATGGATAATTTTAAATTCATATAATTACTAGGTGGTAGGTCCGTATGAAGGGTCGTCTGGGTAAGTACCACCGCCTTTCATATTTCAACCGTGAAACAGTTTGCTGTGTTTCGGTTCGACGGGAAAGGTAGCCAGTGAGATTACTGGGCATGGAAGGCATTTCATCTTAGGCCTCAGGATGACAACGCACCTGTGATTATTTCCTTCTTATCACAACTTCTTATCTTCAATCACAGCTTGTATACCTATGATAATGATTAAATGAATTGAATTGAATTGAATTAAAGGTGTCTAAGTGGCAGTTACCACCTTATATAGTTGTATAAAAAATAAATAAATAAAATATTTGGTATGTCTCCAAATTTAATTTTATTTCATTCCCACTTAGGTAAGCCTATTCTTAGTAAAAGGATATACGTTGATAAGGTAGCCTGTTGATGACATTAATAAAAGACAATGTCAATCATCACGTCTTTTATCACTGACATAAATTGCACTATGCCCCAGGCTTTCTTTTTACTGGTTAGAGGCCGTTTGGCACGCGCCGCCGCGACGAGCGATGCGGACGCGATAAATCCTCTCTGACCCACCCCTAGGATACCTCTTCAGGGCTGCCAGGTGCCATGGAGCAGACCCCGAAAATTGGTGACGTGGAAAATTTTATGTATAATGTCGATGGTTTTCTTGGGTTCACAGGTGCAGTATTTATTATGTGCTTTTGGCCCCTATCGCGCATAAAAGTAACTTATGTTTTTAAATATGTTATCTAACTCTATGACATATTTCATCTACATCAGTTCAGCTGTTTATACGTGAAAGGCAACAAACAGACGGATATAATGATTTTCGCATTTAAAACATTAAATATTATAAATATATAAAAAGGAAAACTGACTGACTTAGTGACTGACATATCAACGCACAACCCAAACCGCTGGGCCTAGAGATTCCAAATTTAGCACATGGGATCCTTATAAGGTGTAAGGGAGCACTTAGGAAGGATTTTTCAAAATTCACCACCAAAAGTAGGGAAACAGTCCAAAGTTTGTATGGGGGAAATAAGATTAGTTAGTCGATTTAATTCGAAACTTCACATAATTACTCCTATCGATAAATGAGAAAACCAGTGTTTCCGGTTTTCAGAATTCAACCCGAAAAAAGGGCAACTGAAAATTAACATGGGTATTTTTTGTATGGTTTATCGAGTCGCTGATACCTGCGTTGTAACCCTTAAACCGCTGACTTACTTAGATAAATTTTGCAATAAAATAGATTAAAAACTGAAAAAGATATATGACATAGGTTGTTTTGCGCAATAGCCCGACAATGGGCGGGCTAATAGCATATTTATAATGTCTCAAGTACCTACTTTCGGTACTCAGACACAATAGATATTTGAATTGAAGCCTGTTATGGGTCGCATATTAAACATGTTTTCAGTTATTTAAAGAATGTGTTTATAATAGTATCAAGTTACGATAAGGGCATCAGCATTTAAAATTGTTATGAATATTATGTGTTTATGATTGTTTTTTGGTACCAAATAAACTTTTTCTTTCTTCTTTCTTTCATAGATTCTTTATAATGATGATAATAATAATCATCTTTATCTTCTACACAATAAACATACGAGTATGTTTGAAATACAATACCTTCCATATACATACGTATACCTATATGAACTATTTATTAATGCGGAGAATGAAGATTGTCATTGTTTCAACGGTCTCATTTTACCGATGCTAAATTAGATGGTTGCTGATTGTTCGGAAATCGTCAATTTAATATGTATTCTCTAGTCGTGTTTTAACAATAACCGTAGCGTAATTACCTAAGATTAAAATGAAAACCCGTAAAATCGTGTTTGTCTAGCTGTCTATTTCCGTAAGTATTATGAATAGCTCAAAACTTGCAATTCCCCAGATGAAAGGCTCCCAAAGGAAGGCTTGAAAATTGTTTGATCATAGAAAAGTTGTTCGAGCTCGGAAATAAGTTAGTTTACCTTAAAATGTTTGGTGTGTTGGACGGAGGTCTGAAGTACATACACCATGTTGTGAATTGTGAGAAACACCCTAATTGTATTAGTGCAAAGCTGTGTTTGTTTATTTGTTATGCTTTTAAGCCTAAACCACGAAACCGATTGAGATAAAATTTAGTATGGAGACAGTTTGAGACCTTAGGAATAATATAGGATACTTCTTGGAGTGTTAGTAATAATAATAATATAATAAATTGTTTATTTCCATTATAAATTTTAAACAATAGAAGCAATGGGTTGGAGCTTCTCTATAAGCTTTAAGGCCTGTGTTGAGAATCCCCGCTCCTCCTTAATGATTCTTCATACTAACAAAAATAAATAGCAAAAGCAAAAGTAGCAAAAACAATTTTAAGGCAAAGAAAACAATTCACAATATTTTGCAGAATAAAAGCACAAACTAGAATCATAGAGTTCTAGGCGATGTTTAAACTTCTCATCAACATACTAACCTTACATTGAAGAAAAGTAATGCTAATAATGAACACTCACCAATTATTTATTGGTAATGTTAAGTTAGTATGGTCATTCAACCCCCTTATTCAGAAACTGTCAGATCACGAATTCGATTCGAAAAGCCACATGCCGTCTCGTTTTGACGTATCGTGATAAAATGCGACAGGTATATAGGTTTCGATATTCGAATCATTGTGGATAAGGGGGCAGGAATCAGTCGCCATCTACACTATTGGTAGGAGGGTGGTGAGCAGTTTGTGATAAAAAATCTTTTGTGTATTATTTCAACTGGTTACAATTTAAAGGAACTCTCTATCTAAGCAACAAGAAGCCTGAGTGGGGAGGTTTCGCTCTCGTCCCGAACAAAGAAGGTTGGATAGTTGATCCATTCTTTTTACTAATGCGTTAATCCAACCTACAATGGAACGGGTATTGCTAGCCTTTTTACTAGGTGTTAGACCCGTTTGTAGGGTCGTCTGGGTAGGTACCACTACCGCCTTTCTTATTTCAGCCGTGAAACAGTTCGCTGTGTTTTGGATTGAAGGGAAAGGTAGCCAGTGTAATTACTGGGCATGGACGGCATTTCATCTTAGGCCTCAGGATGACAACGCACCTGCAATATCAAGTAATTTTTCCTTGTTATTGCAGGTGACTATAGGCGGCGGTAACCGCTTACCATCAGGTGGGCCGTCAGCTTGTTTGTCATCTAGTTGTATATAAAAAAAAACCCAATATTCTGTTTTAATCGTGGATGAGCTGAGGTACATAGTGAGTACTAGGTGTCAACTGTACCTCATCAACACTGACAAAAAACGAGTAAATTCGTGCAAAACTCTGAGGTCTTAGAATAAAATGCTATCATCCAGTTCTTTACCCAGTTATGGTTCTCGCTTTTACAACTATTCTGCAACATAAATATGTTTTACGCCACTAAATTCAAAATAAAATTAATAATAATATAAGTACATAATAATATAGTACGCAGCAGTATACAAGGGAGGACTTATCTTTATTAGAGATCTTTTCCAAACAACCTTGTGTGAATTTTGATGCCATATCCAGAAGCCTATTTTTATGAAAATGATAATAATAAAAATACAAAATAATACCTCGTATAATATTTGTTTTGCTTCATTCACATAAACACATTGTGTAAACTTTTATTTAATTTAGGGACAAAATTGAAGGCATTCGCGAACGCAAGGCAGGTGCAACAATAGAATATTTTCGATTCTGAATTAAATAACTACGATTCGAAAGCAATATCATTATATAGAATGAAATTTTGATATTTGATTAAATTCTTGATGCGAAGTCATGACTGTGTGAGTAAGTATATTATAAAACCTCTAACCCAATGTGGGTAAAGTGTTATTATTTATTATCATGCTCAACTCAATTTTATCTACACAGTTTAAGCGATAAAAATTTCTAATTTCTATTCAGATGATATTATCAACCCTTAACTGTTACATTAGCACCAAGTGTCAGAAGTCTCACATTCAAGTTTCCAAATTATTGTCGAGCACAAAAATGAATATTGTTATCGATATTCTATCTCCTTATCTCACTGTCACTGTTATAGCTGATATTGTATTACGAAATGTTTCTTGTTTTTTCTTTTCAATGAATAATTATCAAGTTTTCCCATAAAGTATCGGTAACCCTACTCCCCAAACCCAGGATCCCCCCACTCTTGTTTGTCGCCACCGCACATTTTTGTTTTAACTTTTTCTAAAGGAGCCGCGGGTCCCGCAGTCAACGCCACTTATTGTCGATACTCCCTTGACATGGATCTGTGTTGACGACCCCTGTTCGTTTTACTTTAGGCCTCAACTCTTTCAATAAACCGTTAAGTCACACTATTGAAGTTTTGCTGCGTTTTATGCGATCATTCACCGTCTAACTCTAAATCATTAAAATTACTAGTCTGGATGAATTTGAAATTGCGTAAAAAAATGTGCTTTCGCTTAGATTAAGTACAGCTACGTGATCACGAAAGCCTTTTTTCAGACACATGGCGCGCTAAACTATAACTTACGGAAGAATTATCTACCAAACTGAAAGAATAAGTTTGGGTCAAGTTCTCAAATTATTAAATCATGCTTTGCTTTAAAATTATAAATAGATCATCTACGAAATTAACATTCCGGCAAAATACAGAGTAGTCTATATAAATCTAAAAGTTATAAGAACCAAATTTAAAATAAATATTTACGCAAAAATAAAATCAATAATTTTATTTTGAAAGAACAATTATTTTTCCGTTCCTTTTGTCGCGACGAAGTCTGATGGTGACTACTTTGTATCTTAATGATTAAACATATCCATGGAATTTTTCACAGGTGCCGAAGTATTTTGGGATCCCGTTGAACAATCGTGGAAAGCTTTTGTTCGATTCAGAGTTCCCCCAATAAATAAAAATAAGAAGTATTTATACCAAGAGTAGCGGAGCACGCTCCTGAACTTCACCAGATTAAAAAATATCCGGCGACGTCAACACTTCTATCGCATTTTGCATAAAAAACTCTCAAATAAAATATGCCCGAGTAGCCATTGAATATTCGGCATTGAACCTAAACCGGATTAAAATAATATTTTACGACGAACAGACAGGAAATTAAATCTTTTTATTGTTTTTATCACCTCCCCTCGCGGATAAAGTCATCTACGTAAACAAATTCTTAGAATGACTTGCTATCAGCATTTTAATTCGGCGCTAATGTTTTCCATTTTATCCCTTGACTCTTGCACGTAACTAAGGGGAGTGCGACGGGAAATGACGTTTATCCTTCCTTATCTCGTTTCAATTTGATATTTAAAATATCACGTTTCTTAAATTGACTTTGGAGAAGTAATTCTTGGTGTTACGGGGTCGGGTGGAGCTCGCACAAAGGCGGGATGAAATGAAACTGTCTGGAAGTGTTTTAAAATGCTGCCGCCGTGGAATTAATGTGAGAAATGCTGCCGTATCTTGGAGAATGATGGTCAATTCTTTGTTATTCTACTGCTATCCACACCTTTCCAACATTCTTCTTACATTACATTTACATATTCTTGAAAGGCTTTTACAAACTTTGTTCGTTGATTTTATTACATGTAAAGATTTGAGCCTAAATCCGTTTCTTTATTGTTTATTTAAGTAGCACAAAGTATTTATTACCTGTGTTGTGTGCAGACATTCGTGTATATGGATTAAGAAATTCTCATGAAGTCAGCTCCGGTCAGCGATCTTCAGTTGTGTTCTTTTTAAATAGATAGCGCTGATAACTATATTTTTCTTCTGATTCTTCATAGCTTTAAAAAGCGTAACATACAGAAAGAGTTTTCGCAATTTTTCTTCCGAATTATTGGATACTAATTGGAAACTTTTTTCGAAAATAATTAAAGTAGTGCAATACTTTATTACACTGAGCGATGATTGAAACTTCAAACGTAAATGAATATTATCTTTCGAAGAGGAGGTATTATTTAGTTCGTGTTACGTGTATATGAATCAGGAACTTAATAATACCTCCTGTACCTACGTGTAACGTTACGTAAGCTAGAGTTTGAACCAGTGTGATATAAATTTTGTAAGGTTTCACAAACACTCCTACAGGAGCATCTAAGTCAACTCCTCCGTATTTTCGAAGGCTATAAACGTTTTGCTGACAAATAGAAAGTCCTTGAGAAATATTAGATAATATATCCGATTCCACTTGCTCATAAAAAAACAATGAACCTAATAACTGCTATCCCTTCCATTGAATTATTTCAAGTGATATTTTAGAATGGATGTCGGATTTGTCGAGGAAGTGTTCATTGCCCAAAAATTTGTTAGCAAAGCGTTTCCACCGAGATAATAATAATAATAACAAATATTTATTCATAAAAACAATCACAAGTATTATTTTACTTAACAGAGGATCTCCAACATCTCTGTTATTATCTGCTTTGTTTACGAAAATAAACAATTTCATTTTCATTTTAAAAAACAGGACAAAAAATAATACAATCAAATATCTTACTAAAATTAAAACATGTCTTTTAGTGGATGAAGCAACCATCATGCATATTGTCTTGAGGTCATGCGCTAAAGTAACCGAATTCTTCTTAATACCCATTCTCATCTCCTTAGTTCAGCATCAGCCACTCACCAAAGTTCCTAACATTTTCCGATCAATACCGGTTATTCTGGATACTGTAACGGTCCGCTGCCACTGGGTAATAGGGTTAACGAAGATCCGGAACACATAGCGCGCCCTTGTTTATCGTGGCCCTAATAAGGGCTGGCTGTTTGCCCAACTTGTAGAGTTTGCGATTAGATTGTATGAGGCATTAATGTGCTAAGCTGTCGATACCGAGTTGGTGGTTCATCCTGAACTTTATGACTTGGGCAAATTTATCTAGACAATGGAATTTTGAATTTTGTGTCTTTTTATTTAAAGCAGAAAATGATTTACAATATTGGTATGTACACACGACAGCACATCAAGTGTAACAGTTGTACTACGAAAGCCGCCTCTATTACGAACGCAGTAATGGCGGTCTCAAGGTCAAACTGTTACGCTTGCTGTGCTGTCGACTGTACAGTTTCGATCTAAAATGTTCACCACCTTAAGGTTTGTAATTGCTTGCACAAATCTGTGTCGCAGGGTTGATGATATAATTTGATTAGACACGGGGCATATATTTTTTCACACTCGAAAATCGGTCGCGTTATGAAAGTTAACATAAAACCTTTTTATATGTTATAAATATAAAACTTTTTTTGTCATAAAAGCAAAATATTATCTCATGAGCTATTTCGCTTATTATTTCAATTCCAATATCTTTGTCGAATCATTATAAATGTGTCAATTTTTTAATTAAGAAATAAGTTTGATCATTAAAGTCATTAAAAAGTCTTTTAGCAAATAGAGGCTTCACAAATATTAAAAAATAATAAGTATCTAGAGTAATCATTTTAGCCTTTACTGAACACAATGTAACAGAGAATCTAATTTGAAAACTGATAAACGTCTTTAGACCCCGATTGTACATATTTACACACATATCGAACGTTAATTCTAAGCCAATCATTCGTAAGTCTACCAAGGTCTTTTTCTGAGAAGAAAGGGCAAGATAATCATCATGGTTTCGTCCTCCTTTTACATGACATTAATAGTGGATTATAATGTTCGAACCATAAGTTCAGCAATAAAGTATTGTGGTTTATCAAAAAATCCGTGTATCTACATGTACTGCCATTACGGATGATGTCGCGTCGTAGTTCGAGAGCTCTGGTGTCGATCACGAAAACAAAGCAACATTCTCCGTGGTTGAATCTGGATGGGTCAAAATTTTTAACTCTTGCTCCTTCAAGAACTTCTCACGTTTCTTTATGGAAGTTGACCATGTGATCTGTAAGAAGATGTAAGTAATGGATTGTTGATGATTGATAATGTGTATTGGAATCAATGAATGAGGAGCTCATCATTTATTCCTTATACATTGCTTGTTTATTCAATAATAATCTAGATTGAGCATCTTCATCTTCTGTCAGCTTAGGTTCTACTAAGGCTGTAAGATCCTCAAAGTTTTAATAAGCTTCCTACATTAACGACTTCTATTTGAATTTTAGATTCGTGCTTGCATTATCTAGCTTCAACTGATTCCCTGGTTGGTTATTTGAATATCTCAGGTACCTATATTTCGCCCCTCGACCTACATAGGGACAAAGAGTCGCTGTTTTGATTGCTGTCTGCATTTCGGGATGAAATAATACCTACTGCCTCTTGGAATAGTGCTCCATAAAGTCTATATTTTAGTTCGCTTTCTATGAATCTGGAACTTTGTTTCATGAATATTTTCTTATTTTAAAGGTCATCTATCTTGATTTTCCGCAGAAATGTTTATTTATTTAACAATTAATGTATACGAACAATAAAACAATCACCTCAGGAGTCAGTTGTATCTTGTAAGATAAAATGAATTTAAGAATGGAACAATAAAAACCTAAATTATTTCTTTGTAATGAAATACTACATATGTAAAGTAAAAGAACATATTGTCAGATGTCTATTTAAAGTACCTTTACAAACATTGCCATGATCGTCACGTATCTTATTTGCGGTAACAGCTTCTGTATCGACACACCGTCCATTGTTTATGAGGAGGGACTCATATTGCGCTCGCATTCCTATCGGAGAGGAGGGAGGCACAGGAATTTCAATATTTCCACCGATTGTCCTACTTCAAGAACGAATAAATATTGTACAGGGACCTATTTCGCAGACAATGATATATAATGCGTAATCTTGTCGGCCTCTAATTCGGCATGTGGAGTTCCTGAAACGTGATACGGAGGATCGTCTCCTTGCGTATTGGAAGACTATAACCCCCCCTAAGAGAGTGCCCTTCAACCCTTTGTTATTGAATAGGATACTATAATGAGTCAAGGTAGCAAATTAGATGGTATACACGACAGCTAAATTAGTATCAATATCAACCGCCTACGTCCCACTGCTGGGCATAGACCTTTTTACATGAGAGAAACACATGAGGAGTTTGTGCCATAACACCACCAATGGTCCAATGCGGGTTAGTGGGTTAAAGGAGTTGCAGTAACAGCCCGGACCATCGGCTTAACGTGCCATCCGAAGCACGGAGGACGAGAGATTACAAATTTTGATTGATCCGATGGCGAAAGTTCCTTTGTCATCGTAATCGAAACCTGAGCGCTTCAACCACTACGCCACAGAGCTATGCCACTAAATTTTATTAGTACAGTGACATCTATCGGTGTATAGAAGAATTAAATCAGTAACAAACAATAGGTTCTTTAGCGTGTATAAGCAAGCTGACAGCCCACCTGGTGGCAAGTGGTCACCGCAAGAAGAATCCTGTTTGTCTTCTGGTTTCGGATTCCGATGAGATTCTTTTTAGTTAGCCAAGAGTTAACATTGACATATAGATAAGATAGATAGGTAGATGTTCCATCCATTGATATAAAGAAGCTAGAAAGTAACCAAGCATTTGTTAGACAATTAAAAAAAAACATCTAATGGAAAAAGCATATTAAGTATGACTTCACTGAATTCTTAAATGACACTACTCTGTCATGCTGAGGAATTGTTAGTGGATATACTTTCAAATCAATGTATCTCTACTAACGCCGTATCTCTAATAAAATGATAAAATTAATGATTAAATTTAATCCTATTATGAAATATCTAATTATTTGATTCCGAATTATATTGTTTATTTTCAATTGTATAAAATGATAGCGCTCTCATGCTTTATATTTGCAGTGCCCCCACGGGGTGTCATGTGTCCAATGTATCCATTAACACATTTTTAACCGACTTCAAAAACGAGGAGGTTCTCAATTCGGCCGGTATGTTTTTTTTTTTTTTTTTTTTTCTATGTATGTACACCGATTACGCCGAGATTACTGATCCGATTTACGTGATTCTTTTTTTGTTCAATGCGGAATAGCTGCCATTTGGTCCCATAAAAATTTTTTCAAAAACAGTTGGGTACTTTGGTTTTAAATTTAAAAAAACTTAAATTATGAAGTCGTCTACATATGCGAAATTGCGAAGTTTTGCTTTTCAAATGACTTTTTAGTGAAATAATACGATAGTAGGAAACAATATAAGTTTACGATCACCCATCTAGCTTCGACCGTAGAAAGTTACCACTAAAAATTGTGAAAAAAAAATTTTAATCAAAAATTAAAACCGACTTCAAAAAACTGAAAAGGATAAAATAATTAAATTTAAGTAGGTATTCATCCCCTAGAAACATATTTTGGAGTTGGTGCTAAGTGGTTTCCAAAAACAATAGAAAGTGAAGCACTTAGCACCAACTCCAAAATATGTTTCTAGGGGATGAATACCTACTTAAATTTAATTATTTTATCCTTTTCAGTTTTTTGAAGTCGGTTTTAATTTTTGATTATAACACCTATATGTAACCATTTGATCAGCAAATGAAATGAAATTGATTCATGGCTGCCAACGCAAGCTCATATGACACTGACGATGGAACAATGTTTTGTGCGGTAGCCAAATTGGATGCATCATTGCGTTGCGAATTAGATGATGTAAGCCTCAGGATGACAACGTACCTCCAATACCAAGTGATATTTTTCCTTATTATTGAAGGTGGCTTTAGCCGGCGGTAGCCATTTACCACTGGGAGGTTCGTCACCTTGTTTACTATCTAGATAAAAGCAACTGATAATCTACGCAATACTTCTTGACATAAATTAGTCTGCGTGTCGTTCAAAATCGTCGTACCCTACAGGGTTCATAATAAATACATAATTATTGGAACCTCTAAATCGTACATTATGATTGACTAAAGTTATCACGTCTCGTCTTAATGTTTACAAAACAAGGCCTTTCACTGAACAATGATTTCTTTGTCACTTGATATTAGACTCAATTTTGCTAGTGCAGTGTTAATTCATAAAGTATTTATAGAGATCCTCATTACCGGTTTACCACTGTGCGTGTGAGTGCAAATATTGGTATAGATTAACTACAACATACATATCTTAAACTAACAACACAATTTTGATTACGCTTTGATCACGGCCAGAAATTATTTCAAGCGAAATTGAAACGGGTGGTAAAGTAGCGAGATTTACGCTAGATAATGATTGCGACTAGCACGTATCAATTTGTTTCTACGTAATTCGCTTGAAGGCTTAATTCTAGGTTTATTAGCTTTTGTAGCTTGAATAACCTATATTCGATTTATCGGTAACCTTATTGCTATCCAATTCTGCTGCTAAAGCTTTAGTGTTATATAATTCCTATGAAAACGTGATCAACTTGTGTTAGAAAGCATTATACCTACTTTGATACAATGTTTCAATGTCAAAATCAAAGTCAAAAGGTTTATTTACATGAGCACACTGGTTAAAAGATCATAAGTCTGCGTGCAGACGTGCAAAATTTCTTATCAAGTCACTCACTACTCACATAAATACATTTAGCTAAAAAGTCCCATTTAGAATCCTGGTCTTATGTTCTAAATATCTTTCAAGAACATCTATTATCATTTAAAAAATTCTAAGATTTAGTGAGACTAACAACAATTATACTCACGCTAAAGAGTAAAGGAAGGTTCGAAGTTACACGATTAAGGATATATAAGGATACTGTTGTAGAATACATTTTATGTCAAATCTGAAACCTTTCTGAAGAGCAATAAAAATTAAAGGACCTCTCACCCAGCGGTTGCTCTGTAAGTAAAACAAGAAAAGAAACCTAATGAAATTTCCCGCGTACTTTCTCATTTCCTGGATAAGGTTAGAAACAATCTAAGTGTACCTTTGAAGCGGACGTCTAACACACTCGTACCTCCAATATAATATCCGTGTAGGTGGGCCCGCTACAGGAGTCCCAATGAATACGATATAAGCTCGGGACCGACAGGGAAATGATTTCGGGAGCTCGCACGATACTCCCGCGATTGTAACGATACACCTTTGTAGTGACTTCACTCGAATATTTTTTCCAACGAAATTGATTTCGTCGCGTTCGAATTTCTGTAAAACGCGAGCTCGTGCTTGTAGGGGAAGTGTTGTGGATATTAAAAAATACGGTGAAATAACAAAGGATAGGAGTAAATTTCCTGTCTTATATTGATATCTGAAACCTAAAGGCGAGGATCACAAAATGTATGAAGCCTTGGCTTAAAATATCTTCTTGAACCCTATAAACCTGTCTTTATAGGGTTTAAAAAGGTATAATAAGTTAGAATTTTTGGAGCAATTCAAAATTTTTTCAAGCTTTTCGTTTATTTTTAAGACGAACATAAAAAAATCCGTATTGTAGTTGCTTTTAGCGTTTTTTTTATTGAATAAGTAATGTAACAACCGTTACTTTTAAGTTTTAAAATATGGAACTGCAGCTGAAACTTTATTAAAAACATCAAATATTTAATAGCTTGTGCAACAATAGGCGCATTTGACATGTTTTACGGCTTGAGAAGCGAGGGATAAAAGCAAATCTGCAAATTCACCTCGAAAAATCCGATTGATTTGAAATCCATCTGCGTATTTAATTAGCTTTGTAAAGACGTATATCACATTGCTGTTCAAAGTCTGCGCTCTATCGACCTCATTGTCGGTGTTCCTCTCCATCAGAGTGATGCATGCAAAAAAATATAATAGTTTATATTCAAAAAACAGGTTATATTCAAAGTGCAAGCAGGATTTTACGAATAAAATTATCAATTTTTGTTAAAATTTATTAGTTGAAAATTTGTATCCATTAGAATTTGTAGAATATGTAGCGTCTAAAATGTTTAGCTTTGTTTTACTGCATTTACTTAACGATGAATGAAAATGAAAATATCTTTATACATTTAGGCCACAAACAAGCAGTTTCATACCGTCAAAAAACACATTTTTATGGCTACCACAAAAATACATTCAAAATATAAAAATACATAAGTCAAAGTGTCATCTGTCTGTCGTGTCTGAATTTGCACCGGTTCCGAAAGTTGAACTACCGAGAAGATTCCGGCAACAAACTCGTGTAGGCACTCTTTTGAAAATTAAATTACAAAGTACGTACCTATTGACAAAAGTGTATTATCGTATAATAACATACAGAGCTTAACAGTCATGACACATTTAGAAATTTTAATGTGTCCACGTATTCTTATCATCGAAATATTCTTGGACATTATAGTAGCCTTTTTTCACTAAAGTTTGTTTAACATATGGCTTAATTTCTGTGGATAATGTTTTCAATTATCCTCAAAATTTCAAAAAAAACAGTCATGCACCAAATAACATAGTATCATGGTACAAATTTCATACAAATAAAAGTCAAAGTTCTTTATTGCACTTTGAAAACCTAACTGAAAGATACAGAAAGACCTAATATTATTATAGTATAATATTAGAATGTAGGTATGATATTTTATTTTTAATAACTTTGTTAGGGATGTGTTTGCCTTGCTTGCCAACAAAAAGTAACGAACATTAATATTTAACGCATATACAGCTGTCTAAACTTTCCGAGCGATAGAGAAAATTTAAATAAAAATTTTACATTTGAAAAAGTTACTCCAACCGCGCTTTTTACTATTTATTTGCTCGCAAACTAGCCTCTGGGACTTATAGTTACTATTTTGATTAATGTGTTTATTCGGACGCTTTCCTAAACTATAATTAATGGTTCATTTGACGTAGAGACGAGCGGTGGGACAATAGGAACAATTTTTGGGTGTGATGTCGTGGCATGGACACTTGGGTGTTGTGAATGTCTGAATGAGCATTGTTAGACGTGACGAGGACTCTGGCAGCTATCTTAGCTGACAATACTGAACATAATGGATATATTACCAGACAGCTGTGTTACTATATTAATAACACAGTCCTTATGTGATAAATGTCATGGTGAATAGAAGTTAGAAACGTTTCGCACTTGTCAAGTACAGGCAATATCAAAAGTAGCTGATTAATTTCAACAGTACGTAACTCTTATTGCTTTGAACATAAGGGTCGCTATCGAAAGTATTCACTAACTATTGCAAGAAGCCGCCTATCTTCTTACCGCTTCACATCAGGTGGTGTTGAGTCATTTGTCGTGCTTTGTATAAAAAAAAAAAAAAAAAAAAAAAAAGCCTCTATCCGTTTTATGAAAATGTTCATACTCATCTCTGTACAGCCACAGTAATGTTACGTGGTACAGCAAAATCAATTGGTATCCGTCCTTGGTAAGTGATCACACCATTGTAAAAGGTCATGGTTTTTATTTTAGATATCCTTCTAAACACATTATTTAAAGAATAATTAGAATGAAAACTAAAATTAAGAACATAAATCAGCTTAGCAATATCTATTAAAACTAAATTTAAAATGCCTATAAAATGTATCTTTATGTGGATCAGTAAACAACCTGTGGCACTAAAAGCCTTTTCCACCGACAATGTAATAGCACGTAACGTGAGACCTGTAGTTATAATTATTGCTTTAATTTCAACTTTTATACTGCTAATGCAGTTCAGTACATGTTGCTGCTTGATACGAAGGTTATTGTTCGTAAAACGAACAATTATTGCTGGGTACACGGCTTAAATGAACAATTACTTTGTTATTGTGTCATACTTATGATACTGTAATGTAAAGGGATTTAGGAGATAAAGTTTTATGATAACTCTTTTTACTGTACCTGCATATTATTATACGATTTGAGAATACTGTTCTTCAGTCTAAAATTAAAATTTTATAATAATTTACCAGGTGGTAGGCCCTGTAGGGTCGTCTGGGTAGGTACCACCGCCTTTCTTATTTCAGCCATGAAACAGTTCGCTGTGTTTCGTATTGAAGGGAAAGGCGGCCAGTGTAATTATTGGGCGTGGACGGCATTTCATCTTAGGCCTCAGAATGACAACGCGCCTGAAATAAGAAGTTTTTTTTCCTTGCATAGCAGGTGTTTATAGGTGGCGGTAACCATTTGCCACCAGATGGGCCGTCAGCTTATTTGTCATCTAGTTGTATAAAAAAATCGCTCCTGTCATCAAGTTGTTGATATCACCTACCTCAGACCTTGAGGTCCGAGGTTCAATTCGCGTAGGGGCAGAAACATTTTGCTAACTTTGGATAGTGGTAGCGCTTTTCTAAGTCCGCGTGGCTAGCTACTACCACCTTACCTAAGTCTGCCGCCATAACAATAATGGGGGTAATTCTGGCGAACACATGCTAAGATTAAATTTAAGTTCAGTCTACCTTTTTCTCTCAATATGAATACGAAAAGGATCGCTGACTTAAAATTTGACATTTAGAAACATGCATTCAATTTTCGACCTTATTGAACGTGTTAAAATGCAGTGTTTAGGAGGCACCTCCGTACATGCCGTCTAAAATTGTCTATGGTTCCTTTGAAATCTCTCTAAATTTAGATGACAGCTCTAAATGAATTCTTGCCATCTTTTTCCTATTACATATTGCGAGAAAGAGATATACTGTACTTAAATTTAAACTTAGAGTGTGCCGCCAGAATTAGGCCCAATGTTAATAGCATTGTTGTGTTCCGGCAGTTGGTGGTAAGGGTAAGATAACCAGTTCCGCTGTGGTTGAGACATCCAGCTGTAGCTCGCTTCCATCTTCTACCTTATTCACACTTACCTGGCTACCCAAAATAAGAATAAAAAAATATTTTATTCTAATACCCACACCTATTTATTGATTACCTTATTCATGTTATTCATGAAGTCGATCATGAAATCATTGAGTGAGTATAATTTGAAACTGCTCTGAGCCAATTATTCATAGAGTTTATTATTTTATCTACGAGTGACAAAGCCAAATTAATTATAAAACGCGTAACTCCTTGATAGAGGGTAGCAATTTATTAATAACGATTCAGAAAGAAAACTTTTTACTTTTAGGAAGAACCTTTGCCACGATTGTAAAATGTATTATCTTCGCTGTTACCATCAGGCCTTATTGTTTGTTTGCCAAATTGTTGGATCAAGGCTTAACATTTCCCTCAGTTTACACAATAAAGCGGACTACACACTTAATAATTAGCAATGCCATTCGAAAACCATTTCTAATCTTCTGTAATTAGATCACAGAATAACACTCCAGCCAGTCAGTTTCCTACAATGTCGATGCAACAATGTTCATACGCTCTGAACTTTCATTGTCCTCATTAAATGCGTGTCCATTTTAAATTGTAGACTTTATTTCTAGTGGCATAGAGTTGACAGGAAGCGTGCCAGCTTCATTGTAAGATAATTAAAGTGGAGTGTATTGAGGTGTAGGGGTGGTGAGCCGTGAAGTGGGACTTAGGTTTTTGGTTATACTATAATGCTTTACGAGAGAATATGACGCGCTGTGATTACTTTGAATGTACTTATATAAATTAGCAGATATAATTTAGGTTATAATTTATATTCCAGATGTTTTTTAGTACCTGGCACTTTTGTAAGTACCTTATTTTTATAAGCCTGTATTGGCGTTTTGGTGTACATGTCCAGTTTCAGTGTTTTTAAGTGTTCAGTTTTTAAGTTTATTTTTATTTTGTTACAGTGGCAGTGTGCCTTTGTTTTACAACTTACATACACCTAAACAGTGACGTATTACGGTGTTTTCTCCAATCACAATACTATGTTACGTACCCTTACAAAAACGGATTAGACGAAATTCAAAATTTACACTAAACCTATACCAGACAACAATAAATTCGCCACTTTTTATTGTTTCTGGATAAAGCCAAGTACACATAACGTTTCTTTCTTTCACAATTTTTTCGAAAAGCCAAACTCAAAGCGGGGTGACCGCCAACACTATCGACTTGTCCGTCTGTTGGTCGACAGTATATTTTGTGTTAGTTATCGCCATGGAATTCTAGAGACGATAGCACGTCAAGTGTAACAGTTGCTCTACGAAAGCCGCCTCTATTACGAACGTAGTAAGGGCGGTCTCAATGTCGAACTGTTACGATTAATGTGCTGTCGACTGTACAAATCAAGTACAACGAAACTATAATTGTATTTTACAAAAAACCTTGAAGTTTAACACATACAGGACCAAAACAAATAATAATCTTATTTAAATTAAAAAAATTAAAAGCTAGTGTTAAAGCTTACTTCGGTGAGTGTCCAGATTTTAAAAATTTTCATTTCATTTTGTTCTCTTAATGCCCTTTAACTTTTCCATTTTCTTAATTAATTATACATAACTTTAGTGCAACATTTTAAAGCCAAGACGAATATAATAACGTCGTCTCTTTATGCATGAGGTTAATAATTTAAATTCATAATATTTTATGTTTCTTCTTTATACAAACATAAAAATTGTTATACCTACATAATTGCGTATTATGTCTAATTTACGTCCTAAATCATTGTCACAAACACGAATTTGTTATTATACGCAGATATAATTTTTCTCACTTGACGATTCCTTTGTAGGTTGCTATTAAATTATTTACAATCTTTTAACTTGTTATGGTAAGGCTTACAAAAGAAACGGAGCCTTTATTTACAAAATAAGCTGGAAATAACATTGTATGGCATTGACGGGAACAGAAATTACGTTTCTTTCTCGTTTTTGGATGCTTATAAAATTGTAATTGATTTCAATTTCAGTATTTATGTTTTGGTTATATTTCGTGAATAAACTTTTGACATCATAGTTGAAAAATAAGGAATCTATAAGTATACAAACAAGCTGGTATACTGACTCATCAATACCTAGTCGAAATTACTAAAGCAAGCCTAAAATTCGGGCGGCGGTTTCCGTTTGTAACGAAGAGATAATTATCTAGTCTAAATCTTCTTAGTATTGTAAGAAATATTTTTTGAAATTTTATGGGAAAATGTATGGTAAAAAAAAGTTTTAGCTACTGTCTTCTAATTAAACACGGATATTCTTCAATTAAAAAAAAAATTTAAACAAAAATTAAAACCGACTTCAAAAAACTGAAAAGGATAAAATAATTAAATTTAAGTAGGTATTCATCCCCTAGAAACATATTTTTGGAGTCGGTGCTTCACTTTCTATTGTTTTTGGAAACCACTTAGCACCAACTCCAAAAATATGTTTCTAGGGGATGAATACCTACTTAAATTTAATTATTTTATCCTTTTCAGGTTTTTGAAGTCGGTTTTAATTTTTGTTTAAAATTTTTTTTTCACAATTTTTAGTGGTAACTTTCTACGGTCGAAGCTAGATGGGCGATCGTAAACTTATATTGTTTCCTACTATCGTATCGTTTCACTAAAAAGTCATTTGAAATGCAAAACTTCGCAATTTCGCATATGTAGACGACTTCATAATTTAAGTTTTTTTAAATTTAAAACCAAAGTACCCAACTGTTTTTGAAAAAATTTTTATGGGACCAAATGGCAGCTATTCCGCATCGAACAAAAAAAGAATCACGTAAATCGGATCAGTAATCGCGGCGTAATCGGTGTACATACTAAGAAAAAAAAAAAAAAAAAAACATACCGGCCGAATTGAGAACCTCCTCGTTTTTGAAGTCGGTTAATAAATTAACACTTGATTTAGCGTTTGTCGAATTTAAAATTTGACAGCAAAGCTAGAAAGTGAATCCCTTAATCTACACTTTTATAACAGTGTAGGCTAAGGGATTCACTTTCTGAAATCGAAAGAAGGAACAAAGGTTACATACACGCGGGTAAAGCCAGGGCGGCCACTTGTCTTTCCACATGACGTAATACAAAAACCACAGACCTCTCTATCATTATTAAGGCGTCTCTATCATTATCAAATATTCCGAAAACGATATGACATCAAAATTACTCCTTTCCCGTCCCCTTGTTACCGCACAACTAAACATCGGTTGCCACGCGATATAAGTTTTTACCATTGAAGTGTTTTGTAAGGAAGTGCCATAACTCAGATATGAATTATGGCGACACAAGCCATGAAAGTCGGAAGCGACTGCTTTGACCCCCGGTGGGGAACGTGATTTGTTGCGGGGACTGGGTGAAATTTAACTTTGATTGCTTTTATGTTTCCAGTTTTATATTGGTGTAGCATGCTATGTAGGTGGGGCTGTGACAGGTATGGTACAGTCGACCACAGAAGTAGCTTAACACTTTAGTACCATGTCACACCGACTACTGCGCTCGCACTTAATAGTTGCTACCGTACTATGTTAACGCAATAGTTATTGTGACATGGTACTAAAGTGTTCAGCTACTTCTGTGGTCGACCGTACGAACATCTCAAATATATTTTGAGTTTAAGTTTAAAATAAACAGATAGATCTTTTACCGCCTCTGTGGTCTAGTGAGACCTACTTCAGATCTAGAGGTACGGAGTTCGGTTCCCGTGGGGGCAGAAATCTTCTGCTAAGTTTGGTTGGTGGTAGGGCATTTCTAAGTCCGCCTGTCTAGCTACCACCATCTTAGCTAAGTCTGCCGCCATAACAATAATGTTAACAGTATTGTTGTGTTCCGGCAGTTGGAGGTAACATAGCCAGTTCCTCTGTGGTTGAGGAATCCGGGTGTAACTCGCTTCCATCGTCGGCCTTATCTTCACTTAACATCAGGTGAGATGAAGGCCAAGAGTTAACCCGTTAAGGTTAAAAAGAATAGATAGATCGAAATTCTGTTTTTTGTACATTTACAGTCGACAGCACATCAAGCGTAACAGTTTGACCTTGAGACGTAATAGAGGCGGCTTTCTTAGTGTAACTGTTACGCTTGATGTGCTGTCGTCTGTACATTATCAACACAGAGGCAAAACAATCAAAATATGACCAATAATATAAAATTGAAAATTTAAAGGAACCCCGGCGTCATCAATCATCGATCTAACGACATCTCATTAGGACTATTCTTATGAGCCCAAACACGCTATATTTGCTGTAAGTTTCTGAAGAATTGAGCATCCCACAGACTATTCGATGGTACAGGATCAGCTCATTAGCATGTCTTGAAAAAACCACCGAAGAAACAGTAATCCAGAGAGTTAGTAAAACCCTTTCCTCAAGTATAAAATGAGCTGATAGTCATCAAACGCCTGAACTGATCTTCATAAATTATTGTGATGCAAGAACAATCCTCATCACGTTAGCTTTCAGAAGAAAAAACCGAATTAAAACCGGTCGTTTCGTTAAGGAGCTACAACGCCACAAACAGACACAAATACACATAATGCTCAGACACACAGATACACAGACAGACACGTCCAAGACAAAACCCCTCTTTTTTCGTCTGGGGTTAAAAGGCGATCTTACAGCGATAAGACTGCATTTTGTCAAAGGAGAGATCGCTTTTGGATTTCATTGTGCGAATTAAAAAGTTTCAAGCTCGTCTACATACTAACCGACCAATGGACACCATGATTTCGTGTGCATGAATCGGACACTCAAAATAAAACACAAAGTGGCGGTAGCCAACTTATAAATTTATCAAAGACATCTGACATCTTCAGTCTTCCCATGGCGACAATCGCAGTAAACTAATTGCAACTTCCGGTATCTAAAAATAATGTAACATTTTCATGTTTTAAAAAGGACTTGCTTTTGATCCCGGTCTTCCTTTGAGAGAACTTAAGTTAATTATCTTATCAAGGAAAAGTGGTTCTATAGCAATAAATTATCCATTTGATGAAACTATTCCTTTGAGGGCTACCATAATACATATTTAAGGTAGATATGCAAAATTCAACCAGTATCAACCAGCAACAAATTATATGATTCTCCCAAGAGGACCATAATAATAATTGTTGTTCATGTTTTGGGACCTTGGGGCTACGTCCAGTACAATATAATACTAATGTTTAAAACGTACTTCGTCATTACATTAAATATATTCGTAAACACGACGAAATATCATTGATATAGGATATATTAGGCTCTGAATATGCGTGACCTGATCTCATTTGGTGGACATGAGTTAAAAAGGAGCTTAGGACAAGAGGTACTTTCATTATTCTTTTATGTATTATCTAAAAATAACAAATACCGCAATACATCATTCTATTTCTTAAAGAATAGTCCATAATATTGTTACGCAGTGAATAAATAAAGTTCCAATACGAATACTCCTAATAAATTGACCTAAACTACAAATAAAGTCTTCCACTGGCCATGTTGTATCCATCCAATACAGTCGTTACATTATTGCGGTGGATCTGCTCTTGCATTAACCATCTTGTTTACTTCACTGGTTTCACATTTGGAATTCAATAGAAAACAGTATAAAGGGTTTATTTAATTAAATGGATATTGATCATTTGAAAAGACAGTTTTTCAAAGGTGGCACTATTTTAGTAAGAGACCAACTTCTATTTTAACTTGGAGAGTTTCGTAGAAATTTCTTTACCTGCATTATAATTCATAATATTCGACATAGAGTTTGACGACTGACTAGCTAGACGATGGGCCGCCATTGATTTTGACGATTGAGCACAGCGTTGCGCGTTAGCGTATTAACTAATCTCTACGTCGATCTCTTGGTTGTGTATGTTAGTCGCTATTTTGGATATTTCGACATCAAGTACAATCGACATTCTTCGATTTAGTTTTTCTTGTGTTTAAAATGTATTGCAAGGACTTACTTTAATATTTGATTGACCTTTACATAAAGATATCAAAATAAACAACTTTTTAGTTACCAGTCACCAACGGTTGTCAAATAAACGCGAGATGGTTGGTATGATAGCGTTGACGACAGCTACGAATTCAAGGCTGCTGACTTTAGAGAATATATCTGCTGTTCAATTCGATATTGCATTTTTTAAATTGATGAATAATTTGAATTAACAAAATCACAGTGGTTCTCGCTAATGTTACTCCATTTCTTTGTCAAAAGCTTATTTAATTGTAAAAACAAAATGAACTTTAAATTAAATAAAACAATGACAACTTTAGTGATAACATACGAACAAAATCTGGTCAATAGGAATGTCACAGTCGGTTTTTTAACTCACACCTCAAAAGCATTAAATGTGACATGTATTTCTGCTACAACCAACATCATTGTGATAGCAATGTTTAATAGACCGACGATGGATAAAAAACAACTACATGTGAAATTTAACAGACTGTGATTGGAAATGTTGATTAGGAAATACGTCAACTTCACTACGACTTGACTGCAATGAAACGTTCAAGCTAATAAAATTATCGGAGAAGCTTAAAATAAAATTAGTTTTAATAAGTGCTCCAGTCCCCAGTACGGAATCGTACCGAGCTTATTTATAAAGCAATTATTTGCGGCCGGCGCTAATGAAGTGCTGTACAAGGACCCGCTTGTCTGCTTTAATTTCAGTGAAATGCTCTCTGGGTTTGGTGATGTTGATGTGTCAGATTGTCGGTTTGCGGAAAAGGTACTTACACTACTATAGAAATAATTTTTATTTTCTTTATTGTAACATTCATTTCTTGGAGTCAAATAGTTTTGAACACTTGTCAGTGATACAGTGCGGGAGTTTTAAGATACGGATATTTTATTATCAATCGATGGTTAAATCTGTCAAGCCGCAGAATACCCTCGGAGGGCTTTTGACAATTAAAATCCAACGGTTTCTGGAATCTGTGGTTGGTTTGGTTCAATATAAATATTAATTTATATTGAGCACTATATACTTACGTATTGCGCTATATCTTAGTGATGACAGGAATGAAATGCATCTGCGTTCACAACTTTAGTTAAAATCTGAGTTATCTTCCGGATAACGTGGCTCATCATTATCATTAGTCTCATATTAGACATTCTAAAAGAGACAGTTCTGATAAGTTTTTTTATACAGCTAGATGACAAACAAGCTGACGCCTATAGACACCTGCAATAGCAAGGAAAATAAATACTTGGTATAGCAGAAGCGTTGTCATCCTGAGGCCTTAGATGAAATGCCATCCTTGCCCAGCAGTAATTACACTGGCTACCTTTCCCTTCAATCCGAAACAAAGCGAACTGTTTCACTGCTGAAATAAGAAAGGTAGTGAGTGGTACCTACCCAGACGACTCTACATACGGGCCTACCACCTATTAAATGTAAATGAGTTTTCGATTCAATGAAAATTATATTGATTTTATGATGCAAAGAAAATATAAGACAACTTTTCCATTTCCGCGTTCTTCAATATGATTTATTCCTTGTAAAAATAATATATGTTTTCAATTTCATCAGCAGGTGCGCCCGATCAATCTGGTAAAGTTTCAAAACAAATTACGAAGAAGAAAGGAATAAATTATCTTTTTTCATCCGGTTTACTAACCTACTTTCAAGTTTTTAACATCGACATGGCCTACGCTACTTTTTACACACAACAAGGTCAAAATTAGCAATATTGCGTAGTAGCTCATGTTAATGTTAACAGAAATGTTTTTTTTTTCCCGAAAACAGCGACATGTTGGTTTGTGTACTTTTATTTTCTTGGGATTACAATTTTTCCTATTTCGCTCTGTATTATTATTATGTTTGTTTGTTGGGCTTCCTATTTAACTTTATACCAGTAATAATAGTTATCAAGCCAGCAACCAATTTAGAATATTGTTCGACCATAGCGTCGAGTTCTTCGTACATTTCGCTAAATTGATGCCTGTTTGTTATTTCTGCTAGTTACAACTTAAAATTTATTGCAGGCTCATGAATAATCCGTACTCATCAAAACAAATGGTGTATTTATCATGTTTGTGGACGCTAAAAATAACTTCTCCTAGGTCGTCCCTTCCAAGTCACGTACTGTCGAGAACATTTATAAGTATCCTATGAAAATAGCTAGCAGACTTAAGATACCCAATTTGGCAAGTATAACAATGAATTCTATGATAGTAATGAAAATAAACAAAGAGAAAACAAAAATAAATAACAAAACGCAAACGCAATAAAAGCACTTTTAAATAAACCCTCGTTACAGTGTACAGAAAACATCATAAAGAAAAACAAAACAGAACAATAGTTGGAATTTAGGTCGAATGATACAATAACGACAATACCTACGGGGAAATGTGGCTTGAAGATCTGAAAGCAAAGCGCTTCAGACAATAACCCGGCGACAAAGGATGCGGGAGACGCCTCGTCAGGTGGACGGATAAATAAGCGGAAATGGGCTTATACTTATCGTGAGATTCTGAAGTGCTTGGTGACCAGTTAGATATGTAGCTGTAATTTTTACGGTTAATGAAAATCCTATTATAATTCTATTCCACGGACTTCATAACCACCCAATAAATTATAATCCATTGTGCTGGAATTCGACATAATTCTACACTGAATATTCCCAAGTTGATAAATAGCATCAATACCATCAAGCGTTAATTTCGCTATTTGTAAACAAATTGGCGTTGTGTTTTTGATATGTGAGTTCAGTGCAAGTTTCATGTCACACAACAGCTTGAATCAAGCGAACTCCTTATATAAATCTTTAATATTTAACATACCACAAAACGACTTGGATGGGTTCAGACTAATTTTATATTTGTGTCGCAACGATAACAATTTAAAGTTAAACTCAACTAAGTTTATAGTTTTTACTCTCTCAAATTATTAACTAAAATCACTTACTTCCACATTCTTTTACGGGGGCTTGTGGTAATGGTCATAAAAATGTTGTAGATTGTAATAGATTAATAACTTAACAAACACTGAATACTAGAGTTGACTATTTAATCGTTTCCAATATTTTAAAAGTCGTTTGCCTCCTTAAATTCTTCTTCAACGTGATAGGTTTTACAGACACTAGTTTAAGTGCGTATGTTTTAAAGGTAACCTCTTACATAATCTTAAATTGTTATTAAATAATCACGATGCCCAAGTATCTAAAAGAATGTTTTGATAACGTGCATCACAACCATTGTTGCAATCCACAACATCGTAACAGGATCCGCTTTCATCTCCTCCTTCCTCTTCCGAGCGATCGCTATCGGAATTTTAATCAGATCTTTTCATTTTATCTGTTTTCTGTCTTCCCTTTACCCACTGGGACTTAAATATTACGGCGCAACAAAATAATATTATTTTATATTCCCCGACGTGATAATTTAAAAAGAGATTAGATTTTTTTCCGTAAGTCGACTTGCCTTTGGGAGGCTATTGATCTTTTTTTTATGAAAAGCGTTGTTTTTAGAAAAGATGTAGTACTTCCCCAAGGGACTGCAATAGGTCCACTGCTATGGGACCCTAAAATGTAATCAATCAAATCTATATTTTTCTTGTGAATTGTGCAGCAATAACACTAAATAATTTGGAACACTGTACTGCCAACATCACAAAGATGATTACACTTTTACTGAATCTAGAAACTTAAAGCCTTAAAGAAATTGATATTAAGGATGTCCTAGCTTGAATTGCAATAACTGAACTATCATAGTCACGTTGTAATCATGAATGTCTGTATGCTATACCATTTTAATTATTACCTCAACCGAGCCTCTAATGGACATAGAAATAAATAAGAATGTATGAGATTCGGCATACACAAAACGAAAAAAAATGTTCAAAATTGGTACGGAACCAAAAGTTACTGCGTGACGAAAACCCTCTTGGTCAGATTTAATTGTAAAATCATATTCAAAGGTGAGAGTAAGTCTTGCTTTGTGCCCGCATTCGTTTCAATCTAAAAATACCGCAGTTATTACTCCGCTACAGCTATATTAATCAGTGCGTCTGTCCGTCACAACGCGTCCGTTTGATTTACACCCCTCATTAAGTCCCTGCTGTGCGTACGACGGTATGTGGGAACATAATTTTAATTAATCAACCGTATTAAATATAGTAATTAAGCCATTATACCGTTCTGTTTTTACTTCGGGTGGCGCTTTACGGATGTGACCGTGAAAATTGTGTGTTATAAATGTTATTTAATTTTATTGTGATAAATGTTCGAATAAAATTTACTAGATAACCAATAATCCGAAATTCTAGTAAAATTCATAGGGTTATCCCAAGTCCTCGGTAGGTCAGAGAAGTCACCGAGACTGTGAAGGGTTGCGAGTTTGGTGCCTGCTCTAGGACAGTAGAAAGTAAGGTTACTCTTTTCTATCTCAAATGTATTGAAAATAAAATGTTTGCACTTAGTGATTAGACAAAACCACTTAATATTAATATCGAACGCTGGCAATCAGCAAAAAGATCTAATCCATTGTTTTAAAACAACAGAATACAAATAAAAAAAATGAAATTCTCTCTCAGCTTTGAAACGTGATGACGATTAGTCCCAACGAAGGCTGCTTCTATTAATGAAATCGCAAAAATTAAATTATTTTCCACTCCGTCGAACCGACGCTTTCAGAATTCATTTGCTTCTTTTCGGGGTTCCGCGGAGAAATTGTTGAGACCAGCCAATTATTTTGTTATGTTGATCTGCGCAGAATTAGGCAAAGTAGTATTTAAAATTGATAGGTTCAATAGAAAAACGTAAAGATTTTGCTAGATAACTTAAAAAGATAAATAGGTATAAGCTTAAGAGTTAACATTATTGTGAAGTATTAGAGAACTAGAGAAGTATACGTATTTACCCTCGAATAAAATAAATGAAGCTTTCGAAAACTGTTGCACTTGATGTGCTGCAGTTTGTTCCCAACATTAAACTTAGGTCTTTTCTACTTCTATCTACTTCTATAATGATGTACCTTCATCAAACTCGATCAAAATTACTTTGCGTTCATAATTACTCTCCCCTAAAATTATATTTTTCATGTGTATACCTATATTATTAGAATGATTGGCTTGCACTATACTATATTTTAGATTTTAACAAGTAATTTACCGTCGAACACTGTACATCTGCATATACGTCACACTGTTGAACACAGGCCTTCCTACATGGAAGAAACACATGAGGATATTGGGTTATGACACCACCCCTCTGGCCCAATAAAACTGCATTGGGCCAGCGAATGGTGCCATACGTCCCGATGCTGGGCACAGTCCTTCGAAACACATGAGGAGCTTGGGCCATAATCCAACACGCTGCGCACTGGCCCAATACGGGTTGGTGGGTTGAAGCGGTTGCAGTAACAACCCGGAGCTTATCATGCCTCCCGAAGCACGGTAGAATTAAAGTGGACCCATCCGGGGGTTGACCATGGCGAAAGTTGCTTTGTTTTCGTATTCGAAACCAGAGCGCTCAAAGCAATACACCACCGAGCCCCTCTCGAACACTGTATATATTTGTAACAGTAAATATACTATAAAATTTTACATAAGACTGTAAGTAAGCATGCGCTACCAACAAACTTTTCTTTTTTCTTATTAGCCAATCTCGGCCATTACGGCGTAGTCCTTCTTTAGCTGCCGCTATTTATCACGGTTTTGTGATATCAAAAAACACTTAATCGTCACAAAAATATTTTCCTACGGAACTGCAATGAAGATATTAAGCTCAATCTTCACAATTTTTTCACATTCAACACTCAGAACAGAGACACATGTCGGCCGCATTGGAGACATTCCAAAAACATTTTTGGGATCGTATAATTAAAGCTGCTTTTAATTATCCCAGCTGGTCAATGGCCTTACTCCACGCGATCACAAATTTTACGCTTTTGTGTTAAGCCGCGTTAGACTCTTAGGAGTATATGACTGTAATGTGTGGCTTAACTTGAACAACACTAAAACTGAAAAGGATAAAATAATTAAATTTTAGTAAGTAGGCACTCATCCCCTAGGAACATATTTTTGGAGTCGGTGCTTTACTATCTATGGTTTCTGGAAACAACTTAGCACCAACTCCAATTATATGTTCCTAGGAGATGAGTGCCTACTTACTAAAATTTAATTATTTTATCCTTTTCAGTTTTTTGGAGTCGGTTTTATTTTTTGTTTAAATTTTTTTTCACAATTTTTAGTGATAACTTTTGAAGGTCAAAGCTAGATGGGTGACCGTGAGCTTATATTGTTTTCTACTATCGTATCATTTCACTAAAAAATTCATAGGAAAGCAAATATCCGCAACTTCGCATATGTAGACGACTTAATTTTTCCAGTTTTTTTGATTTCAAAACCAAACCACCCAATGGATCTCCAAAAATTTTTTATGGGACTAAGCTATTCCGCATCGAACAAAAAAAGAATCATCAATATCCGTTCACCCAGTCAAAAGTTCTGAGGTAACAAACATAAAAAATAAAAAAAAAACATACAGACGAATTGATAACGTCCTCCTTTTTTGAAGTCGGTTAAAAAGTGTCCGATTCTTTTGTTATGAATAATCAAAAAAATAATCAAGAATTTTATAAATAAACCCTAATTTAATGCCCAAATTTCTAAAAAAGTTCTAGAAAAAGAAAACTATCCTACGGGGGAGAACTTTATAAATTTCCAACAGTTTATTGATTTGTGTGAAACGTCCACGGTATAGGTTTGATATAATGATCACTGTTGTTGATCACTAATATTAACTTTTACTTTATTTTAGCATCTTGAATAGTTTTGATTACGTTTTCCAATTAAAGCAAAGCTTTGTCCTGTCCTTAACAAATTAATTTCTAAATACCTCCATAGATTGGACCACGGACTTCTACATCTCAAGTCTTTACGTCCTACTGCGGAAAACACGCCTTTTTACATAGGAGAGGAGTTTGAGGTATAACACCACCACGCTGGCCCAATGCGGGCTGGTGTCGGATCTGTAAAAGATAGTAAAGATCCCTTTAATAGTTATTTGTTATACAAGAGTGCAAAGTTGCTTTTTAACCGCGTGCTCAATTTTGATGACCGAGCAAGCGAAGGATTCTAAAATTGAATCACGAGCGCAACGAGAAATTCAAAAATTAGAATCCTGAGCGTTAGCAAGGGAATCAAAAGAGCACGAGGTGAAAAATCTTTGCACTCGAGTGCAACACGTAACTTTTCATCCCACCTCAACGAGGAAATGACAAATTAAAGAAAAAAAAAACATTTGCGCATTATTAACAGTTTCAGTCAATTCTTTCAAATAAACTTCATCGTCGCTAGAAACACTCATTTAAGGTTTTTTACTTGTTTTCAAATTTCTTGTTTTAAACCTATGCTTTTAACAAATATGTCGCGAAAAGAAAATGGCGCGCGCAAAGCAAATTATACAAAAAGTACACCAAGAAGGTGCCGAGTCTGAGTTTTGAACAAGTTCAAAAAGGTAGTTTGATAAAGTCGGCATCATGGAGGTAGAAGTAAAGAGGTTTAATGATGTTTTGAATTCACTAACTTAGTGCACACGATGTTCTCTATTCAATTTTACTATATCCTCTAGCGGATAAAAACGGCTTTCGCACTCAGATATCGAAGAGCAAAAATACTCTTTCCGAGATGGGGGGATGAAAATTATATTGTTAAACATGAGTTCAATCGTGTAGAGCTGACATAGAAAAAGTGTTATTTCAATTTTACATACCAATATGTGTTTTTTTTTAAATAAATTAATATCGAAACCTGATGATTACGAATAATCTCATTAAACTTCTGTTCGCCATAGGTACGTAGTCACATAATCAAATATAGATGTTCACGTTTCTTAAAGAGTATGTTGGCAAAGCAAACAGGATATTTGGGAACCAATAAAATACGATAGCGGATAAGGTAAACGCTGGTAATGTCGACAGTGTCCCGGTACCCGTCAGTTTATAAAAAATAACGAATATTTCTTTTTCTCCCATGGCAATGTAAGAACTTTCTATGGCATCATAATCATTGTTATATACTACAAAATCAGAACCACAACAGTTAATTAAAAAAGCAATGGTGACGGAAAAAAATTGCACCAAAGTATAACACTCCCAAAATTTGATGATTTTTGCTAGTTTAGGTACTGAATCTGATCTCTAGCATAGTACATTAAATTCTAAATCTTGCAGAATCTATCGGCAGTTCGATGATAGTGATTATTTCTTAATGTAGTCAAGTGAAGTATCTAATGAATTTTAACCTTTCAATTAGTATTTTTTATTTATTTTGTGGTATTTACCTGTGTGACATTTATTGGTTCCAAAAAACCCCTAAGTGACCCAATCCTCGTCAATAATAACACAATTCTGACGGTTACTGGGCCTAGCGTGGAAACCTGCACCAATTACCGCCATCGTTTAGTTTTTCGTTAAATTTCGCCTTTATCTTCATAAAGCTAAGGTCGTATGATAGTATCTCGTGCAAATTCCTAGAATGTGATATGATTCCTTGGCGGTATAAATTTAGTCTGGCCATAAATACTGTTACAATTAAAAATAAACAAATATTAACTACGTTTGAATTTGGAATCTGTCATTTTTATATGATTGTTCATTGAGTTTTCTCATTTTGGCGCCAATACATTGTACAATATTTTGCGATATTAAAATGGAGTGGGGTTATAAAGAGAACCGAATCGCTGTGATTGCATTACACAAAGTAGGTATGGAGCCAAATGCAATTTTTAAAACTTTCCATACGCTTGGTATTAGTAAAATGTTTGTGTAATGGGCTATCAATAGGTACAATGAGACCTCCTATGTTTGTGACAGCAAAAGATCTAACCGTCCACGTAGTGTTCGTACGAAAAAGGTGGTCAAAGCAGTAAGGGAAAGAATATGAAGAAATCCTGTCCGAAAGCGAACGATTTTATTTTGGCAGATGAAGATAGTACCTAGAACCATGTCGCGTATTTAGACGCGCGCAAGACTAGGTATATTTATTTATATATATGAGTACACATAGACTCTTCAATTCAAAGCCCCGTTTATTTCCGTGGCTCTCGCAAGAGGCGACTAAGCTATCAACTGCTCCACTGGTAGTGGTAGGATCTGAACACCATCTTGTCGGTGACCACCATACGCATAGCGTAAAACCAAAGCTTGAAGTGACCTTGCCGCAATGCATGCGGTCGGTGATGCCTTCCGTCTGATAGTGCCAGGTGGAATGCATTGACTCGCCCGCAAAGACCCCAAGAAACGGCTGTTCCGCTGTCCGCCGATAACACACTATAGGGGCCCAATCTAACCTAAACAGCTCGTGGGGCTCTTCACCATATGACGCAATATCTTGGGGTGGTCCGTTGTGCAGGTTTGAGACCGGGTGACTTGGGGTGCACGTGGATCTAGGCATACGATGACGTATCAACGTATGCTTTTACACATCCCACGACGGTGACATGAAGACAAATCGACTATTTGAACGTTTTAGTAACAAGGCAAATATCACGCACGAGCAATTATCAACCGCGGAATTGGTATTTTTGGGGGACTTCAGTGCTCACTACGAGTTGTGGTTAAGTTTCTCTAAAACAGACCATGCTGGTAGAGCAGCTCAAGCTTTCGCTGTCGCGTCATCTAACTCAACTGGCTAACCAGCCCACCAGGATGCCAGATATTGTCGTTAGCGCTAGACCATCTGCTGAGAACTTGCCTGGCTGCATATCGGATAGAAGTCTAAGCTGCATTGGGAACATCGGACCACAGCTTAATAACCGACGAGGTGTCACGGGCATCGCCTTATTAGAAATGAGATACTATACATCCCGCACTCCGATCTCCTGAGGAGGAAAGGTAGGCGTATAACCGCTGGTTTATTTGCGAGTGTCCCCTAGATGTTGAGGCAAAATAATCGTCATACCATGCTTGGATCAGAGACCGAGCTTGTCGGGATTCAGATATTGACTCACTGTAAACAATGCTACCAAGTCCAGCAAAAAAAGGCCTTCATCAGAGTGCTTGCATAGCGTATTTCACAAGTTGAGCAATAATTACTTACTCATCAAATCCCACAGAATTCACGGAAAGCAGTAGCTACTGTCGTTTATCCAAAGTTTCATGCAGTTCGACTTCTACCAACTCTCTCTGCCCTTGTTAAGATGTTCTGACTAAACGCTAGCTCATAAGCCGCAAGATAAAGCCGATCTTTTGATAAAACTCTTTGCTGCTCACTCAGCTCACTCTCAAATCGATGACTGAAATTCACAGCCACCAACTCTATACCACTGCAAAAAAATATGTCAATTAACGTTTGAAAAGCTAGTGGACCTGATGGCATCGCAGCGATAGTTCTCAAAAAATGCGCAGTGGTCTTAACTGCCCTAGCTAGCAGTTCTCCCATTTTAACGCAGCTATACCGTCTTTCTTTCGCTCTTCTAACAGCTGACACCTAAATTTTCTGCATGATCATGGTTCCATGATCATTCCAATGAATCTTAAATACAAATACCTAGAAAATAGTTTATCAATTAGTGATCGCTAATACTGGTTTCTTTTGGACGAAACAGACAATGGGTGATCTTCTAGCGTATTTAATGCGTCTCTGGAGTGCAGCTATTGACAAACGTGGTCAGCCAGTGGCTGTTATCCATGACATTGCCAAAGCCTTTGATCTGGTCAGGTACAAGCCTCTTTCCACTTAGCTTTGCAACTGGATCGCTGGCTGGCTGGCATGGGCGGAGAATCCATGTCCTCGCAGATAATTCTTATCAGTGAACGCTTATCAATGTACCGCAGGTCTCCTTCCTATTCCTCTTACTCTATGTTTTGCATAACAATCACATATTATGCTTCTTTTATGAAACATTCATTGCCATGCGGATGACAGTATAGTGCATGAGAAATATTATGACCGCCTAGGAGTCAGTTGGTTAAAACCGAGAGGAGAAGAATGAAACTTAGCATTCAGCTCAACAGGGTGTTGAACCTTATACTTAAATGGGGATCTATTATTCTTTTTGAGTTAAAAAACACAGGAGTGCTTGTTTGTAGCCAAAACGTCCCCTTCCCTCTCTTCAGGGCACAAACCTTTCATCGGCATTGCAAATGATTCAAAACCACCTGATAAAAAGCGATAGAAGAGTCCATATGCTGAGACAGCTAGTGGAGCATAAACATTTAATTCTAGGAGCATCCACCTTGCCAGCCCATAGAGTGCCTTAATCTTCACCCTTTTTTTCGGGGAGTAATCTGAATACAGACTTATCCGCCGCTGGCTAGGTCCAGCGCTAATGTCACTGGAAACATCTACCCACTAAAACTCCCCGGTAATTCCACTGCCCTTTGCGGGGGTAGCCTAGATTCTACTAAAACAATTTCAGCCCACCCCCAGGCAACTTGCCTATGGCTAAGGTTTCGCACCGTTGAAGACCGAGTCACTAGGATAATTCAAACCGTGGAAGCCTGTGTTATGCGTGCACAGTCTCGCAGAAAGTGGCATGGCCCTTACCATGGGTGGCAGCCAGAAAAGACCGCGACCGAACGCCGCACGATTTTGGCACTCTGCCCACTTCGGAGTTCCATACAGTGCCATACACTTTACCACCCCGAGGTAAAATCGACGGCACGACGATGCGCTGGACGACCACGGTCGTGCCGACCAACTCATGGTGAACCACCTACTCCCATTCACGTGCCCTTGTTACGACCAGCATTTCATCCGCTAAGTAGACGACATCCATCTGCGGCAAAAGCGCTCCGCATAGAACCCAGACGTATGTAGCCTAGTAATGGGCCCAACACCTGCCGCTATTGTCCATGACTGGATGCGGCCCTCTTCGTCTTCGTATAGGATCCAGCCACCACCTGCCACCTTCTGTCCACCTGGCAGGGTATACCTTACACTACGTTTGCTGAAACGTGGTCTCCATTCGAGACCTACTTACTTCACCGATCATCAGTTGTACTAGAGTGTAACCGTCATCTATCCAAAGTCAACTGCTTAGATTTTTAGGCGAAAATTTCCACCATAGAATTGAAAACGTGGAACTTCATGTCGCTCAGCAAGCAATACAGAGATTTGCTAAGCGACATGAAGGTCCCCGTTTTGGCTCCATTAGTCATAACAAGTACGACGGAAATCCCACTCTGCAGATTTCTGCTGCCTTCTCCAGTCTACCAGTCCACCAGTCCAGTACCATTCGTCCAGTACTTTCTGCTCTCCAGTTTTAGGAGCAGCTTATCTAACTCAGTTATGGTAGACTTTACTACATCTATACCAATGTGTGATTTTTTAAATACAACTTGCCACCGTCGTAGACACTTGTAATAACAAGGGAAAAATCACCTAGTATTGGTACGCAGTGGTTGTCATGCTTACTCTTTTTTTTCAGGGAGAAATCTAATAACAGACTTCCCCGCCGCCAGTAGGGCTGGTAGGCGACGGGCGTGTGTTGAGGTCACCCAGCGCTGATGATGCTAAACACACTTAAGCACTCCAGTAACTCCACTGCCCTTCGCGTGGGTAGCCTAGGCTCTGCCAAAGCAATTTCACTAGCCCACCCCCGACATGCTGTGGCCTAAGATGAAATGCCTTTGATACCCAGTAATAATACTACTAACTTTCCCTTTAATCCGAAACACAGCGACTACAAACACCGTGAAAACAACGTCTAAGGATATTCAATTACGAAATAAAATTATTATGAACCTTAAATATACATAAAAACGGTTCAAATTACATTATGCTTAAAATTTGACGAGTTTTGGTACCACTTGCCGATAATTAGGACACATCTGTCGAATACTGGTACAAATGGGTGTTTCTTCAATTTATTATTTATTTAATTTTTTCCTTAATCTCCTTAATAAAACGAATCATTATGTCTAATAGAGGAATAAATTATGTACCTCATGGTGTAACTACAACTTTGTAAGAGCAATGATGTTTGTGTGACAAGCCGTCAAAGTCAGCCAAGTTCAATTTCCGACGAGTATTGGGACGTTTACCTTACCTCTTGTAGCAAGAAAAAGCAATTATTTAATACTACAGCGAATTCAGGGCTTCTTATTGAAATAATTTTACTAAGGAATTTTCATGAAATGTTTACAAAGCTTTTAAAATTAAATTAATACTTGAAAACAAACAAATTTAACGTATACCTTCTGATATTTGAGATTATAAGAGGAAAATCTGTTAGCTATTTATGACTAAATTACTGAAACGAATTCGGTTATAATAATAATAATAACATTTTCACACTTCCACCTATGATCTAGTCCAAATAAAACATCATTAAGAGATTGTGTTATGGATAATAGATAACGGAGAAATAATGATAATAATATTATGTACTAACATAAACATGAGAAGTTCGTACTATTCAACATCTGCCTCTGGGGTTCACTCGAGACCTCTGGCTTCATCAGCAGGGATACTAACACTTCGACGGCTGCCTCAAATTTATTTGATAGGTAATTAAAATATAAAACTAGAAAAATTTCACGTCCTGAGGCGGGACTCGACCTTTCGCAATCCGGGCGACTGCTCTAACCAACTAAGCCACCCAGGACTTGGGATATCCCTGTGGAATTCTTCTAGTCTATCTGTATTTGCGTTTATGAGCTAACGTCCACCCTACAATGTCGAAATGTTCTATTTCAACATCAGATCATGTTCGATTCCCGCCTCAGGACGTGAAATTTTTCTAGTTTTATATTTTAATTACTAAGTAATTTTTCAAACATTTATAATAATGTTAAAATCAAAAATTAAGAATTTATTTGTTTGGTCAATGCTCGAATTTTAATATTAAATATTCTTTAAAATATTATTTTCCTGTCACAAATGAGTCGTGGGCTTAGCTTTTCAATTTAATATCTACATCATTAAATACCATTCGCAGTATTTACGAAGGCAAATTTGATTTTAATGTACCTAATGGAATGAAAATTTAATATCATTAGCACATTAAAGTAATCGTAATTGTTGTGAACCAACCGCTTTCTTTGGAATTCCCTATATGTTTTTTATTTTGGTTTAAAAATTATTGTCAAAATTTGAAGCCGTCACTATATAAAAAAGACGAATGTGAAAAAGATGTAAATGTGAGAAATATATAGTGAACCTGCAAAAGTAGTTTAATTCTTTCTCTTACATTTATAGGCGATGGTGAAGGAAAAGCCCGGTGAACGGAGTAAAATGGTATATTTAAATCGGAAATTACAAGAGAACTATATAAAAGCCTAAATAACATGAATAAAAACCAAACGACAAGCTTCTAGTCAAATCACAAAGGTCTATAAGGCATAGACGGAAAACAGCCAGTTCTATCGCCAACATAGCCCTCTCCGTAAGGCATCTGCCTTACAGAATAATAAACAATGGCGATAGAAAAAGCTTACATTATAGGGAAAACAAAATAAAAGTAACATCCAACTGTCTTGGAAAAGAAAACATAATCAAGACATCTTGTAAAAACCTCAAGCTAACTTAACTAATTTCCTAGTGGGACGTTTTAAAGTTCCACCTGACGTGGCTACTTCGGCGACACGAATCACACCGTCTCTACCCGGATAGACAGAAATAACGCGACCCCGAGGCCACAAGCCACGAGGTAAATTGCAATCTGCAATTAAAACAACGTCCCCCACAGAAATTTCATTAGCTGGCAAAGAGGTACTGCCCTTTATACAACGTCGAGGTACTAAACAAGGCAGATACTCGCGCACCCATCTAGTCCAAAAATGATCTGCTAAGCGGCAAGCTGGACCTCAATGGCTTACGGAAGACATGTCCAACTGGCCCATGACGTCTTTTGACACCCCGAATGTAATGTCATTATTAATTACCGTTCCAAATAATATTAGTGTCAGTGAAAGGTTTTCTGATACTTTTATTTATTTTTCTAGATATACAAAGATCGTACGTTTGATAGCATGGATTTTGAGATTTATACACAAATGTAAATACAGTCGTAGTATTAAAATATCAGGAGATATATGCCACAACGAATATACCAAGGCACAAACCATTATTTTTAGGATACTACAGGAAGAGTACTTCTCGGCTGAGTCGGTAAGATGTAAGTACAATCTAGAGCTGTTCAAGGATCAAGAAGGATTACTTCTCGGCTGAGTCGGTAAGATGTAAGTACAATCTAGAGCTGTTCAAGGATCAAGAAGGATTACTTAGAGTTCAAACCAGATTGGTATTACGTGTCACTGAGTCTGAACATTTTAAGTATCCGATATTGTTGCCTGGGGAATCAACGGTCATCCAAAGATTAATACATGAGAGGCATTGTAGTTTACAGCACGCTGGCACCGCCACACTATTGTGCAATTTAAGAGAGCAATATTGGATATTGAGTGCCAGAAAATGGGTCAAAAAAATTGTTCGCGAGTGTACACTATGTCGTAAATTTGCGGTTAAAGCGGCGGCTGCACCGGTGGCTCCACTTCCAGAAAACCGGATAAAAAATGCTAAAGTGTTCGAAGTGACGGGGATTGACCTTTGTGGACCGCTTATACTCAGAGGTGGAAGGAAGGTATGGATCGCCCTGTTTACTTGTGCTGTGTATAGGGGAGTACACTTAGAGCTTGTTGATTCATTATCTACAGAAACATTTTTAATGGCACTTCGTCGATTTATAGCTAGGAGAGGCAGAGTAAGTGTAATCTATTCCGATAATGGCACAAACTTCGTGGGAGCCTATAATTTACTAAAAGACCTTGATTGGGACGAGATAAACAAATTTTCTACGGCAAAAGGATTTGAATGGAAATTCAATGCACCTAGCAGTCCTTGGTGGGGAGGTTTCTGGGAGAGACTCATGCGTACCTTAAAGGATTTGCTACGTAGAATGCTAGGAAAGTCAACGTTGAATTTTGTAGAACTTCAAACCTTAATATGTGACTGTGAGGCTACAATGAACTCCAGGCCCATCACGTACATTGCAGATGACTCAGAACGACTGTGTCCTTTATCGCCCAATTGTTTCATGCAAGATGTCTCGGAGTCCACGGTGCCTGATTTGGATGAAATAGACGCTGCCAGCATTAATGTCAGGCATCGATATTTGCAACAGTTGAGAGCAGATTTCCGGACTCGGTTTCGCAGTGAGTATTTGGGTTTACTTGTACAGAAGCAGCAAACCCATTTACATTCTATTGTAAAGTCTGGTGACATTGTTCTTTTAGAAACGGACAATAAACGTCATCTTTGGCCGATGGCAAAAATTGTAGAATGTTTTGAAGGTAGGGATGGACATGTGCGAGCTGTCAAATTGTTGACTGAGCGCGGTTCTGTTTTAATAAGGCCCATTCAGAAACTATATCCATTAGAGATACAGGGTGGTTCTAAAAAATAATTGTTATTTAATATAGAAGATTTATTTTTTGAATTATATCCTGTCGCCCGTATTTTTGGTGTGGGAGGATGTTGTGAACCAACCGCTTTCTTTGGAATTCCCTATATGTTTTTTATTTTGGTTTAAAAATTATTGTCAAAATTTGAAGCCGTCACTATATAAAAAAGACGAATGTGAAAAAGATGTAAATGTGAGAAATATATAGTGAACCTGCAAAAGTAGTTTAATTCTTTCTCTTACAGTAATAAATATAAATATGTGGGAAAATGTTTTAGTCTAATGGACGCCATTTTGTTTTGTTTCGTGAGAGTATTTACTGAATTAGAATAGCGAGTATTCACTAGACCGCATTATTACATAGCTTAGCTTTTATACGACAAATATGGGGAAAAAGCTCGGCTTTAGGGTAAGCAGTTACGTAGCATATTGTGCACTACTCACGCGTAGTTACCGTAGACTATAGACGCTCGTAGCACATTGGTCACTACTCACGCGTAGTTACCGTAGTCTATAGACGCTCGTAGCACATTGGTCACTACTCACGCGTAGTTACCGTAGTCTATAGATGCTCGTAGCACCTTGGGCACTACTCACGCGTAGTTACCTTAGCCTATAGACGCTCGTAGCACCTTGTGCACTACTCACTCACACGTTGTTAGCATAGACTATAGTCGCTCGTAGCATATTGGTCACTACATACGCGTAGTTACCGTAGTCTATAGACGCTCGTAGCACATTGGTCACTACTCACGCGTAGTTACCGTAGACTATAGACGCTCGTAGCACCTTGGGCGTATTTTTTTATTGTTTCCGCTATTGTTTGGAGAAGGTTTGTATAAAAATATGCGATTTTATTAAAATCTCTTATTATGATACGCAAGTGAGTGACGTAGACAGAAGACAGTGCGGAAGATCTATTTGTTTTAATATTCTTAGGTACATATATATATATCGGTTGCTTTTCTGTGATATTCTATTTTTAGTTTTATAAGTGTGAACTGTAGACGACAGCTGATCTACCGAATGTCAATAAAATTGTCTCTGCGCTGACCGCGCTGTCTCCAAATCAAATAATATATTTTTTTACAATTTGGTCCGTCTACGTACAGTTATTCAATCAATATTTTTTCTCTATTCTTTTCACAGATATTTAGAATACACAAAATATCTAGAATACATTCAATTAGCTCACTTGACTCAGGTTACAGTCACAAATGAATTCTAATATTCGCCCATGTACAAACTGCGGCGTAAGTTTATAAACGTAATTAATATCCGAATTACCGGAGTTGACATGTTGATGACTCTATGTATCGATGTGTCGAAGGCCGATCGTTGCATTCGACAAATCGTCATCTGCCTAGGCAAACTCTCTATTACTTATTGAAGATTGTTTATGTGATTGGTTGTTTATTTTGTATGAACAGTCAAAATCAAAATGATTTCGATTAGTTATACAAATCACGGCGAATGACTGAATACCACCAGATGTGCAGCTTCAACACACTGCTCTAGCAGCCTCCGCCTTTCCACCTTTTTTTAAAGACTTAACAATAAAACAATGCTCTTCTTTTGACCACGATCCCTGTGAAGTAATACGAATGTGTTGACATTAAAGTAATAATTTAACACCTATTTAAACGCAACTTAAATCTCAATTGGAATTACTTCAAAAGTTACAACTTTTAATTAAATAATTGTTAAACAGAGTAACTAAGTAGAATAGCTAAGCATCTGCTGTTGAAGTCCTCTACGATTCCGATGGTGTGATGTTGTCATATAAAATAGTAATAATATTAGAAGCTTTTATTTATATTGCACAAAAAATACATTTGAAAATGTGAGCAAAATCTAGACAAAATCAGTTTGTGAACCACACATTTACAAAGGCTATGGTAAAAATACAAATTTCTGATACTCGAATATTTGCCTTAAAATAAACATGTTTTTTCCACGCGACATCATTTTAATTGTATTTACATAAAGGCTTTGTATTTACATGAAGGCTGTGTAAAAATCACGCACTGATGTTATGGTTTAGACCTGGAGCGTCGTGACTCCACATAACTTTGAATAATTTATTATTTTTATAAGTATTCAAAGGGGTGATAGCGGCTTCTTATAACGCTATGTTTTTTTGCCACAGATAAGTCGAAACACATGACCCGTCTGACGGTAAATATTAACCAAATTTAACGTTTGCAAGCCATTTTATCGTTATAAATTCAATTATAACCAGCCTATATACGTCCCACTGCTGGGTACCGGCCTTCCTACATGGGAAAACCACAGGAGGAGCTTGGGCCATAACACCACCACGCTGGCCTAATGCGGGTTGGTGGGTAAAAGCCGTTGCAGTAATAACTGGGACCATCAGCTTAACGTGCCTTCCGAAGCACGGAGGAGCTCGAGATTATAAATATTGCTCGACCCATCCCGGGATCGACCATGGCGAAAGTTGCTTTGTTTGCGTAACCAGAGCGGTCAAACCAATAAAAAAATCATTCCTTAAATTGTATAAAACCATATAAATTTAAAGTCGTAAGCAGAGAATGAACCTCATTGAAATGCTTATGACAGCAGAGGTATAATAATCGCAAATTTTATTTAGAAACAATCATTTTACGCCTCCCCCCCGCGCGCCACGCGCTCATCTACAATGCCTTGTACGATTTTCGAAGCCCTATTTTACATTGTTGGGTGATGAAACTGCAGTACACGTGTCTCATAATTTTAGTACCAATTTCTAAGTCGATTGACATAGACAATAAAATAATTACAGAAAATTCAACCCCCTCATTTCACCCTCTTCGAAAAACCCTTTCTTTGTGGATACCTAAACTTCACTAAGAATACGTCCTTTCATGTCTCTAAAACCAGCGATTAAAAAGCTATTTGTCAAGCAAACTTTGATGTAAAAAGGCTGCCATAAGGTTTAGGAATATTTAAATGATAATAACGCACATATTGAAACTGTGTTTTGTATTTGTAAATTAATTAGCAGACTTCACGTAGACTAGTATACATATATTACACTGTCGTGTATAGTGTAAGTTTTCTCATAATTGAGGTGGAATATGTTAAAATTATTTTTTTAGATAACATAAGATAATCATTCATTCACTAAAAACATGGTATTACAGGATTTTATAGAATATATTTACGTGCACATGTTTTGTGCACGTAAATAGCATGCAAATCATAAATATTGTTAAAATAGCATATATTTTTTTAGATGTCAAATCAAATTTTAATATCAATTTTAAGTCAATTTCGTTTCCATAAAATAATTTAATATCAAACAATCACAATAAAATATATAAGATTATAATAAATTGAATTTAGTCAACACAGAATAATCAATCAAATGAGACCCATCTATTTTTATCCATGAAATGTTTAAGATCATAAAAGTTGTTTTTAACCTGTCTTTCACAATACTCAAAGATTTTACGGACTTAGTGAATTTTAATATTTTTCGAACAATTATTATTGAGGGGTAAAGGGAGCGACAGACCGTGCTTTCCGTAGAATTACAAATTTAAATTGACGTTCATACTATAATATGTTACAAAGTTGAAAAACATTAAGTTCGAACTCTAATTATACACAAATTAACGGCCAATTTGATTCAATTACCACTACCTTAAATTCACGGAGGCTCACGCAAACTCGCCAAATAGATCACCAAAAAGAACATTCCGACAATTCCGAGTCGTCGTTTCGCTAATGGACTCCCTAATTATATTTTAGTCAGGACGTAAATTGAGTTACAGATTTCTTACGGCCTTCTGACGCGTAATTAATGAATAAATTGCATTGACAATGGGCCGTGCATTAAATAATTACTGTCATGGGCTGGGTATGGCGGAACAACAAACTGGGGTGGCCAACAGCCTGACGGTAACTGGTCTGTGGCCCTTGCTTAACAGGCTACACGGTCAGAGGCCCCGGGTTCGAATCCCTGTAGAAGCAAATTTTTGTATGACGAGTACCTACGAGCACTTGTTCACGAGTCATGGTTATTTAGTTTATTTCTAATATTTGTACACATATTATTGTCAGTATTTCTCCGTTATCTAGTATCCAAAACACAAGCTCTTAATTATGCATACTTTGGGCTAGATAAGGTATGAGTGCATGAATATTATTCATCATCATCACAAGCCTATTACGTCTCACTGCTGGGCACAGGCCTTCCTACATGGGAGAAACACATGAGGAGATTAGGCCATAAAACCACCACGCTGGACCAATACGGGTTGGTATATTATTATTATTATATTGTCAAAAAGTTTTACAGTCTACATCTTGAAACTTCCAATTCCGGCAAAAGATTCCACCCCGTCTTTACCTCTATGAACGAACATTTTAATCTCTCAAATTTCTAACAGCGTCGAAAACATGAATCAAAATGCGAGACAGGCAGTGAAACGTACCGTCATAAATGATAATAAGACAAAAATTTCACACAATTTGAAGACTCTCCAAAGACTCAACAGAAATTTGTATTTATTAATTTCGAGTGATCAACATCTCCACTTTACAAAAGATCGTTTGTACTTTTGTATTCGTGCGCGTAAGTAAGATCGTATAGTGTAGTGAGTTCTATACGAAACGACAGGATGTGCCTATTAAATACTCTTTGTGAAATAAAAATAAGTTAATATTACCAGCTTCCCGACTAAAACTTGCTTCATCAAGAACATTGAATCTTTCAATAAAAATATATAATAAATTACCGGACATACTAAAGAATGTAATTAATGACAACAAATTTATAAAACAATTGAAACAATTTTTACTAAATAAATGCTTTTATTAAAATGTAATAAAACTAGAAAAATTTCACGTCCTAAGGCAGGAATCGAACCCGCAACCTTTCGCAATCCGGGCGACTGCTCTGACCACTGAGCCACCCAGGACTTGGGATATCCCTGTGAAATTCTTCTAGTCTATCTGAATTTGCGTTTATGAGCTAACGTCATTTACGTCATTACATTTTAATTACTAAGTAATTTTTCAATCATTTATAATAATGTTAAAATCAAAAATTAAGAATAAATGCTTTTATGACATCAGTGAATATATAAATGAAAAATTTTGTAATTTATTATTATGAATTTCCTTTAAATACATTGGATTGCCATTATTGTAATATGTTAACTTAATTAGTAATGAGTTTGTCTGTTGTTGTGTAATTAATTGATTGACATTTATGCCGAAGTGAGCCCAGTCGGACATATCGCGGACAGGCCACTGGTATAAGGGCAACTGTTTACCGTCAGCCTGTGCAACGATGTTGAGACAGGAACACGGGGTTCATTTTAGTGGGTAGTCTTCTTCATTAATATCTTGGACTGAGGAGCCCCACATAACCCTGCATTATTCTCTTCCCACAAGATATGGTAGGCGTAAATGCCTTTTTTCCCCTACAACAAAAGGTGATACTCATTCAACTATTAATTTTTCAGTGTAACAAGAAAATTTTGCTACAATAGAGTAAAGTATCTCCTTTATCTTTTGTCCGCTCAGTGTAATCGCCGGGTGCCATTTCCGAAAACACTACAGTGTTATTAACCATTGTTAGTAAAGTTACATCTAGGTAATTGTGTTCAAGATAATATTGCAGTTAAAACTTTTCTTTGTAAGAAAACAAGTTTCTTAGTAGCAGAGAAGAGAAAACTTGATAACTACTCGACGACTGCTTGGCAATTGGCACGGCAATGTTTTTTTTAATACTCCTAATGCTGGACTTTCCGCACCTAACTCTTCAACTGTAAAAGATAGTATCTAATGATGCTGTCCATCGTTAAAAACCGCCTTCAAAAAACTGAAAAGGATAAAATAATCAAATTTAAGTAAGTACTCACTACCTAGAAACATATTTTTTGGAGTCGGTGCTTCACGTTCTATTATTTTTGGAAACAACTTAGCAGCAACTCCAAAAATTATGTTTCTAGGTGATGAGTACCTACTTAAATTTAATTATTTTATCCTTTTCAGTTTTTTGAGGTCGGTTTTAATTTTTGGGTAAAATTTTATTTTCACAATTTTTAGTGATAACTTTCTGAGGTCAAAGCTAGATGGGTGACCGTTTGCTTACATTATTTCCTACTATCGTATTGTTTCACTAAAAAGTCATAGGAAAACAAAAATCCGCAATTTTGCATACGTAGACGACTTTCTCATTTCAGTTCTTTTGATTTAAAAACCAAACTACCCTAACTTGAAAAAACTATATGGGACCAAATGGCAACTATTCCACATCGAACAAAAAATGAATCACGTAAATCGGATCAGAAATTTCGGCGGAATCGGTGTACATACATAGAAAAAAAACATACCAACCGAATTGAGAACCTGCTCGTTTTTGAAGTCGGTTAAAAAAGGAAAACTGCTTACTGATTACAACACCGTAAGTTAGTAGTGGTTTAAGCTTCGAATACGAAAAAGCGACTTTAAAATCCGTTTTTCGACTTACTTGATATCTACATAATCTTTTCATATAAATTTACGTAAGTCTTTCCATAGGCTGGCACCTAATATTGTACCCTCACAATCACTAAAAGCATTACCACACATAAAAAGTATAAAATGTATGACGGCACAGTATTTATTAACGGAGCCTTTCCTTGCAATCAAAGAGGTCGTAAACTCATATTTTTACGGAGCTACCCCCATTTTATGAGGTTGTTTATGTGGGTAGGATCAACAGGCGAAGTTGAAACTCGAGTTCGCTCCAATTCCAGTTGGCTAGAGAACTCAGGCCGGTTTTATTTGTAGCTACAAGCGCACTGTTTATTGCTCTAGGACTTTATTAAAGCAGAGCAGTTCAACTGCGATTGGTGAAAACCTGTGATCACGAATTTCAGTTACAAACTATGGAGTTGAATCTCATTAGTGTTCAATTACTATTGATTATTCTGTAGAACAGTTTATGATATTATATTAACCTTTTATCCTGTACCAGCCTGCAAGTTGTATCTCTATCTACATGTTACACAAATAAATTATTTTTATCTTTACCTTTATCTTCATTATCTCCATTTTGATGAGTTTTCCAAATATCTATTTTACCTAATAATACGCTTATTATTGCAATAATGTTAATTGTGTAAGATAAATTAAGAAATAATGCCTAAGAAATTGTATGAACTTTCACCAACTTAGAAAATCAGACCAAAAAATGTCGATAGGACAAAGTCAGCAAATTCAGAACAAGTTTTTAACACATTTTTTTACGTAGATCTTCAAAGTCCTATCTTTATAATCTCTTTCCTTATTCCCGAACACTCAGTTCTATAAAACAAGGGAATCTTCAAAAATATTCAAAGTCCATTAGCAACTAGTCGATAAGTCAAAGTTTTAAGTTAAAAAGTTATAAAGCTCGATTATTGCCGAGATTTCGATTTGGAAAGTTGTCGAGATATTTTCGGGCTAATTCTTTATCGATTGTTGGTTGCGCTCGTCAATCACTAAGCGCGTTAAAAATCGCGACGTATCAAGGGGTTTGGTGAAGGATCCGACCGAAGTTTCTGTGGAAGGTTCAGCCGGGACACAGTCTTGGTTGTTATGAATAATTCATTAATATTTTCATAAATAGGGAGTGAACTTTTCGGCGTTCCAGTGTGTTCCACGGCCGTTACAACTTGAAATTTCATAACTTCGAAATACTTGAGAGAACTTAACCGTAAACACGTTTTCGAGGAGTTCAGTGGCGTAGTGGTCTGAGCGCCCTGGGTTCGATTACAGAAAGAAAGCAACTTTCACCATGGTCGATCCCGGGATGGGTCAATCCCACCAAGCGGGAAGCATGTCGCAATCTTTCAGTTATGTAGGCCAAATCATGGGAGAGTGCACTTCTACTTGCTCTTTCCACAGTTCACCTTTCTTGTTTCCCTACAAATCATTATCTTTCGCCATGGTCTCTCTCCCCCTTCTGAAAAAGTAGTACCGCTGACTCCCATTTGCTTTTCGCCTCCGTACCCACGAGGTAGGTCGGTGTAATAGATCAAGCCCACCTCAAGCGTCTTCACATTATCTAAAAGAATCCTTCGCGCTTCCCCATAGAGTTCGCACGAACGTGGTGTACGTCCTCTACCTCATTACCCCCGCAGAAGCATGATCCCACTTCTGAAAGCTTCATGCGACCCGGGATGGGTCAATCAAAATTTGTCATCTCGAGCTCCTCCGTGCTTCGGAGGCACATGAAACCGTTGGTTGCCACTGCAATCGCTTTAACCCACCAGCCCGCATTGGGCCAGCGTGGTGGTGTTGTGGTCCAAACTCCTCATGTATAGGCTGGTGATAATGATGATGATGACATTTTGAGTTCGCCTCTGTTGTTAATATTAATTTCCTCATCTTATTTAATACCTACCTTTTATATAAAGAAAGAAAACATTTATTGGCTGGCACAATACATTACGCTAAATCTAGAACAGTATACAGGGTGGTGCCGTCAATGCGACAGTAAATTTAAACATGGGCTATATTAGTCCATAGAAATGGTTTGCCACTTTCAAAAATATCGTAGTCATTTGATAATTTCATGACATTAGTATGGAATAGTGTAACATTGGCAGCATTATTTCATACAAATGTCATAAAATTATCAAATGAATACGATATTTTTGAAAGTGGCAAACCATTTCTATGGACTAATATAGCCCATGTTTAAATTTATTGTCGCATTGACGGCACCACCCCTCCTGTATAAAAATGACTAATAATTCGACCTTTGATACGGCCAAAATTTAAACGTTTAAACTAAACAGTGCAAAGCCAATAGGCCCCTGTCTTAGCACTTCAGCTTCATTTACAAACTGCTGCTAAAGCGTTGCTATTATGACTGCTGTAAAAGAATATAATAAAAAAATACAAATATGTTTTGGAACTCGGCCATTATTTTACGTACTTATAAAAGTGTCGAATACAGCTTATAATTCGGTGGGAATTGTAACAGAACACAATATCTTCAAATCCAACCTTAACTCTACCACATTCGACTTCAAACCAATTGTTCATCTTGCTTGTCGCATCTTTCCGGATCTCAAAGTGACTTCCTCTGTCCATTAGGCGGCGGAACAAAGTTGGGAGCAGTTCAAACATTTTTCGGGAACGGCTACATGGCAGTACTCCCGGGATGAGCGGTATCCACTAATGGAGGAAAACTTGGGGCTTCCATGAGTCGGAGAATTGTGGAATGCTGAAATGAAAATTATTTCTGATATAGCGATCCATTATGATGCCAAGTTAATGGATAAAAAGGAAAGTTTGGTGTTTACCGACAGATTTTTCGTTCACCGATTAGGAAATTACAGCCTTCAAAGCTTAAATATTTTGTGTGACGACTCCCAAACGTGTGGTCGCATCATCTAAGGGGTATTGTTTGGCGAGGTTTTGAAAGGAAAGTTGCGCGACTGCGAGGTTCTTGGGCCTCATCCAAGGTAATAAATCGAACTGCTATATTCAATATAAAAATCAGATTAATATAAGCTTGAGAATAAAGAAGTAACATAGCGTGTGTTTATAGTTTTATAGTTACAAGAACTAACAAGATTCTGTCTGTTATTGTCTATCATCTAATTGAAATGTTGCCTAAGTTTTAATATGGCGCTATTTTTCACAAATTCGGAAAATATACGCAACTATTACCCATAAAAATAATTCAAACTTAAAAAATATGGAATATTGTTAAAACTTAAAAAATATGGATAATGTTGTGCTGTTTAGAAAATTCATAAAAATAAAAATAATCAATAAAATTAAATTTGCGCCAATTCATATCTTTTTTTTTGGCAACCGTCGTACATGTATTCTGCCGTTGTTCCCGGGAGTAAAAATAGCGCTGATTGGCTGGTATAAATCTAGTTGGCCATGATTGTAAAGATGAAGCCTAAGATTGGACAGTCATCAGGGATTTGTGGCTTTAGGTCGAAAACAATGCAGTAATGGATTTTCATATAACTTTACTGCACTGTTTTTAAGCACAATCAGTGCAGTAATAAAGTTTCATATATACTTAACTGCACTGCTGTACTCTGAAGCAGTAAAGTGCTGATTTGTTCTCACTATTTAGGCTAGTTTTGTTGAAATTATTGCGTAGTTGGAAGAAAAGTTCTTTATTGTCATTGAATTGTTGACGTCACTTTGTTCTTACTTCGCAGCCTAGAGTGCACTTATATATAAGAATGGACCTTATTATTTGAAAAGCAGCTGTTATCACCTCCACACGAGAAACTTATTTTCACTATACAATTGCCCCTGTACAAACAGCTGAAACTGTTTGGCGAACGTGAAAAGCTTTCATTGCGTTTATTATTGACGTTTTATGTCAATATGATAGTGTTGCGATCCTGTGGTGTAAGGTTACGTAGGCTATTCGAGAGAGCATTATATGAATGCAAAAGGGTTGTCTACGTTTAAAATGAAATACTTATGTGATTATCAAATCTAAGTAAAAAAGAAGTTTTATCGTGTATTTTGAGGTAACTTTACAGACTTTTAACTTTCCGTCATTCGTTATCTGTCTCTGTCGCACTCGTCCCCTCTCGTTCTATCCGCTATCACATTATGATACTCGGATGCAAATAGTAGCCCTTTCATGCGTTCGGAATTATTCCGTTACCATACTTATTTTACAAAATACGTCAGATATTACTACTAAAACCACTTGTCATTAAACTTTTTTTATACAAATCACGATAAATGACGTCAAACCACCTGCTAGAAGACAGCTAGTGCAGTTCAGACACTGCTCTAACCGCCTCCACCTTGCCGGCCCAAAAGGTGATTTTTCACGCCTCTTTTGAAGGAACCTATGTTTTAAACACATGTGCTGGCAAAGAATTCCAAGTTCTGGAAGGACGACACATACACGAGGTACTCAGCCCTCAAAGTTGACACAATAGAGATTTTGCTTAACCGCAAGTGATCCCTATCGTGATGTGAAAATGGCTGATAGTGTCAGGAGTCAGGACTACGTACGTGCGGACAGAGGATAAAACGCGAGCAATCACACCATTAACGTTTTAGACTCAACTAACTCCGGTTGTTCTACGAGCGCAGATTTGGATCAGCCGGTGAACAGAATAATTGGGTTGATTAGGATTTTGTTGCGACGGGTGTGTTTGCTGTAATGGCCAGATTTGAGCGTGACTGAATAAACGCGCGTTTTATCGTAGGAAAATCGCAATAAAGTAGTGTTTTAGCTGTGATCTTCTGTAGCCTCTGTAGGCAGGGGTGCTACTTCCGCCTTACAGAAGGTGTCAGCTGCAAATGATCGACACCTAAGTTTTGAGTATTTTCTCATGCGGTAAGGCGTGTTTGCGTGGAGTCGTTTACTTACTGACGCAAAACATTTTTACTTTGTTTTGTAATATTTGGGATCATAAAAACTCGTTTTCAAATGAACTCAAACCACACTGAAAAAACACATAGCCAAACTGCTTCGGTTACTTTAGTTATATCTACAAATTTTCGAGTTGTAATTACAGTTTATTTGATTCAACAAAACGGTGCATCCCTTTATTTTAGGCTAGATGTTACCATGAGTTATGTAGTCACGTCAGTCAGTTATGTACACACTTTTGAGCTACAGGTTGGCGAAAGTTCAGTTGTATTTTTTCCAGTGTAACTTATTTTTTATCGTCATATCACTGCTACCACTGCTATAAAGCAGTGAGTTTTCCTTAGCTGTAGAGGAAAATCGGCGTGTATACTTAAACAAAGTAATCATGCGTTAAAACGAAACTTCTTCTTTGTTCTTTTCAACAGGATGACCGTCCGCAAGTTACATAAAAAAGTATCGAGTGCTATAAGTTTTAATGTATCGTCCATAAATAGATATGGGGCTATTTTAGTCATTGCGACGCTATATACTTATAGTGTCGCAGTTAACATACTAATATGTAATGTGACTTGCCACTGGGAGATAGCCGCCCTCAAAAGTAAACTTTAAAGTTTTTTCATACAACTAGATGACAAACAAGCTGACGGCCCACCTGGTAGTAAGCGGTTACCGCCGCCTATAGACACCTGCTAGAACAAGGAAAAGCACTTCATATTGCAGGTGCGTTGTAATCCTGAGGACTAAGCTGAAATGCCGTCCATGCCCAGTAATTACACTGGCTTCCTTTCCCTTCAATCCGAAACACATCGAAATGTTTCACGGCTGAAATAAGAAAGGCGGTGGTACCTACCCAGACGACCCTACATAGGGGCCTGCCACCTAGTGAGTTTACGTTTGAGTTGGGATAATTACCAGGAACTGCAAGATTTTCCCAACTTCAAAGGCTTTAATGTCACGCGGGTCATAATGTGTCTCGCCTAACCGGCACTGAGTTTGGTGACAAGGAGTCCACAATCATCCAGGAGCTTGGGCTATCATGTTATTGTCACAGTTGTAACAGCCCATGAGCATCATGGTCATCAGATTAGCCGACTAGATTGCCAAGTGCTTCAACAATCAAAGGCCTTAATGTTACAAGAGATATTCGATTACGTCGATTATTTAGTATTTAAACCACATCTTCAAAGCCGATATTGGTATTCAGATAATGTCAAAGTGAAAATTCGCCCCGAATTTCGGGACTGAAAATATTTTACGAAATATTTCGCGAGTTACGAAGTTCCAAAGAGATTAATTTCCCAAATTTTCGGTAAGGTTCAGAACAGCTTGCGGTGGAGAGCTTTAAATTTTTTGCTAACTATTAAGTAACACTTTAGTTGACATTCGAGTAGGTATATATTGTAATGCACTTTAAGTGCAATAACTCTATATATACTGTAATTATGAGAGGTATGGGAATAGCTCGATGGCGTAGTGGCTTAAGCGCTCTGGTTTCGATTAAAGAAACGAAGCAACTTTTGCCATGGTCGATCCCGGGATGGGTCAATAGAATTTTGTTGTGCTTGCTTCGAAAGGCACGCTAAGCCGTTGGTCTCGGTCACATTCTCGGTTCTCAGTTCTCTGTGGTCGCGGGTTCGCATCCTGCCCCAAGTCACGCTTATTTCTAAGCCTGGATATTTTTCTTTTGCCAAACATGTGTTACAATATAAAAACAATTTCAGAATAAATAGAATTTATTTCGAATCGTCGACAGAAACGGTATACAAACGGAAAAGAATTCCATTGGAACGCATTACTCATATTGTGCTTCCATTTTCTCCGTGTACATTCGGAGATTTATAATTTGTAATTCAGATAATACACATTGTAAATTTAATAACGTTTTGTGTTCGGAAATTCTTTTATATTTCTGGAACTTATCATTTCATTTACCTTTTCGATCTGGATTTCGTATAAAATTTGTGTAACCCCGTTTTTCTTATTCGGAAAAACGTGTTATATTTTACTTTTCAACGCGTTCAAGCAAATATGAGACGTGTGTTATTTATTAAGTACACGTAAACGGAGTATAAAGAACTTGTCAGGACATGAGTTCTTGTTATTTTAATATACTAAGTTTAATGATGTTAGAATCAACTTGGGGTAATGAGACAAACAATATTGTCATTGTGAGGGTTAAGCATAACGTAAACTCTCCTATTACAGCGGTAGTCGAAATAAACGCCTTACGGAGGTGTTTTTAACCGACTTCAAAAAAGGAGGAGGTTCTATGTTCCACTGTATGTTTTCTTTATGTAAGTACGTTCATCGATTTCTCGGTCAATTGGGGACCGATTTTCGGAATTCTTTTTTTATTTGATAGAGTATACTCCTGAGGTGGTCCCATTGTCACCAAGTCAGGATCTGATGATGGAATCCCTGGGGAATCGAGGGCATACCTTAAATATTATTGGTACATGTGACATATTTTACTTTTTTCCAAAGCTATTTAAGTATTTTGTACTGTCAGTCACCATCTGACTAGCTCATGATGAGCTAGTGATGGAAGGTACAACTCCTTAACGGTTAGGAGTTGGAAGATAATTCTTTAAATATTATAGGAACGTATTAACGTATAGTTGTATTTTATCGGGTTACTCGGGTAAACTGATGATGGAAGGTACAACTCCTTAAAGGTTAGGAGTTTGATAATACTTTATCAGTAGTGCGTTACGATAATATGAAACAAGATAGACAAGTCGATAGTGCTGACGGTCACCCATCTAGCTTTGACCTTAGAAAATGACTTAAAATGTGTTTTTCTTTACAAAAATAAAACCGACTTCAAAACACTAAAATGGTAAAAATAATTAAAGTTAAGTACCTAGTTAGGTTCTTTTCTCCTTAAAATGTATTTTTTACAGTTGGTGCTAAGAAACAATAGAAAGGGAATCACCAACTCCAAAAAATACGTTTTAGCGCACGATGAAACCTGTGTAAATCGATAGAGAATCTATGGATGAACAAACAATGTCATATGACATAAAGTAGGACTTTAAGGAGTATAGTTAGAGTTGTACTAATTATAGTCATTTAACTAGAGGAGAATTTATCCATACAGGATCTTAAACATGGATTATATAGTAATCCTTGCGCTTCAATACCTTATATTGTATTACATTTTTTTGTTTGTCCATAGATCCTCTATCGATATACACAGATTATGAAGTGCGCCGCTATTTTGAAAAATCATGGTTAATACTATGTCAAATTGTTCAAACATCTTTAAAAGACATTTAATCTTGATATGTTGCGTAAGAAAGCTAGCCAATGGGTAGTGAACGTTTCTGAAGTAAAAAAATATTTTACCATTCACTCCGGTTGTATTATGACCAACATTTGTCGAGGTGTGATTACAGTTATTTAATTTAACAAAACTGGTGTATGCACCTTTATGTTTGGCTAAGTATTACTTACCTTGGTAATGTAGTCAATATTTAAAATTACAGGTAGTTGAAAGTTCAGTTACATTATTTTCAGCTTACTTTTTTTTCGATGTGGTAGTTTTTATCAGAGAAATAAAGAAATTATTTTTAACTTACGGTGTGACAACACACTGCTGCCGTCTCTAAATTTAAATACACTCACAGATAATGCAATAAAAGCTTTAGTGTCACTCTTTATTGTCTCTGTAGTTATGATGTGGCTTTTTTATTTTCCTTATTCTAGTTTCACCCCGAGTAGGGATGAGCTGCGGTATCCGACGATGATCCGTCAAAAATAAATATGTTCCATTATTTCCCTAAAGGGATTGCATATTTGCAATAGTTTCCTCTTTTGTATATTTCGATGTGCAAAAAGGCTTAACACAAAATCCCTTGTATCTTCGGAATGTAATAATAGCTTGTTACGTAGACTTATAACACCCTACTGTAGATGTTTTTTTAGTGGTGCGTAGTTAAAGATATGTGTATAATTTATCGTGTACAAAACAAAGAGTGAGGCTAGGTATGCTTTTGATAGACTTATCCATAGATCGAAGCTTTATAACCATGATGCTAATTATTGATTTGAAGAGCAAGAGCATGCAATCGCTTGCCTATTTTCAAATAATTAAGTTTGAAATAAAACCACTTTCCCGGATTAAAGTCGCGTGTAATTAGAACGAGAAGACTGAAGATGTCAGTGGTCTTTGATAAATATAAGCTTAAAATTTAAAATAACATGCTTAATGTCATACTTTTTGACGTATTAGATTACATAGCGTCGAGAATATTTCAATCAATCAAATACACTAGGACGTAACGTAACCAGATAACACTAGAAAATAAATTAAAACTAAATTTAATATTTAGCGCAGGTCAATCTAATTCCTTTTTAAAAACTAGCTTATTTATCTAATGATGACAAATATAATTATGTAGGTAGACTTAGAAAAATATCTAAGCTAGAAAAAACAAATAGACTAGAAGATTTTGATAGGGTTATCCCAAGGCCTTAGTGGCTTAGGTGGTTAGAGCAGTCACTTATGAAAATTCGCAAGTTTGGTCTCCGCCCAGGACTATTCTAATTTAGATATTTTTATAAGTAAGCTGGTAGGTACACGCCAACACAATTTTAGGTATACCTAGATTTCGGACATGGTCCCATCACTACGGTCACATGTTAAACTCCTGGGCAGCGAGCCGTCGTTCCTTTGTCCGGGCGCTGATTAAACAATTTCACAGTGTTGTCCAAAAATAAAGTTTTTAATCTTCGACCGGATGTCGAACTAGGTCAAACGGATTTGAGGTTAGCCTCGGTGGAGCTGTTAGGAATAGGATAGCTTTTTATTTGGCTTTGCCCTTTCATGCGTTGCTCGTAACATGTCCTTGTTAGGTTTTTCTCTGTGGGTAGTGTGAATTTTTGCTCTTTTTAAGGTTCTGTACCCAAAGGGTAAAACGGGACCCTATTACTAAGACTCCGCTGTCCGTCTGTCACCAGGCTGTATCTCATGAACCGTGATAGTTAGACAGTTGAAATTTTCACAGACGATGTATTTCTGTTGCCGCTGTAACAAAGAATACTTATAAACGGAATAAAATAAATATTTAAGGGGGCTCCCATACAACAAACGTGTTTTTTTTTGCTTGTTTTTACTCGATATCAATAACGGCAACAGGGATACGGTAGTTTATAGATAATGGTACGGCACCCTTTGTGCGCGAGTCCGACTCGCATTTGGCCTTTTTTTAAATCGACAAGGGTAGCAAGCAGGCGCACATGGCAATGGTTAACTCCAACGTAACTGAATGATAAAATGGCTGAATACAGTGTTTCAATTTTACGAAGGCACTTTCTGGCTCCCTCTATAGCACGCGCTGTGATGAACATTTCAGACACAATAGGATTTTAATTGTCGTATTATAATTGTTAAGCCGCGTAAGACTGCCAGGAGCATAATTCTCACGCGGCTTAAATTGCGGCTTTCTACGGGACCTCTGCCGACAAACTGTAGGATAGTTTGTTTTTTTGCAAGGAAAATGGCATTTACTGACCTGCACCATGGGGAGAGAGAGGTGGGGGGTGGGGTTACTCGACCAAAGAAGGTCGATACTACCCACTAAAACGACCCCGGTGCTTCAACTTCTCGCATTTTTAGAATTTCGGGCAACAGTTTCCCGTTTTACCTATTCCATGACGTCGCACATTGACGTCACTAGACTGCGTGCAGTTGGACTCGGTTAACGGGGCTATCCACTGTCTCTCAAGGGCCCACGACAGTTTGACCTAGAGTAAGATTTTGTGTTCTAATGAATGGAACAAATAAAAAAAAGCGAACGGCCCTTCTGATGGTGAACGGTTACTCATACAGCACCCCCATTATAAAATGTAGAGAACAGCAATTTTATCTCTTTTTCATGCATGTCAAATAAAATGAAAATGAAAATATCTTTATAAAATTAGGCCCCCCAAGAAGCACTTTCGAATCGTCAAAAAACCCTTGTCTATCACATAAAATAATATTAACTAACAATGTTATAATGTTTGTCTTTTTGTCTTGTCTGGATCTACGTAAGCTAACAATGCTATAATGCCAGTCTGTCGATCTATCTGTCTGTCGATCTGTCGTCGGTCAGATAGACAGTCTGAATTTACACCGGTTCCAAAAGTTGAACTACCAAGAAGATTCCGGCAACAAACTCGTACTCTTTTTAATTAATAAGTTACAATGTTTAGTTACACAGTAATAAATAGTATTTAGCAGTGCAGTGTCACACAGAGTATAAAAAATAGGGTTATAAACATACCAAGAAGTACCTAATGACAAAATTATTTACTTTATTTAAAGGCTGTCTGACAATGCACCATCACAATATAGGTATTATTATACACAAAGGTCAACAGTTAATATACAAAGGACCGATAAAGCCAAACATCTTTCATTAATTTTAAACACTTGTCTGACCACGTCAATACAATAATAATTGTATTTTTCTAATTAATTCCCATAGTGCTTTATACCTACATCCCTCAAAAATGATTATTGGTGTATAGGTAAGTAAATTATAACAAAATCAAGGAAGCTTAGAGATGACCATTTCCACTAGTGGCACCTGTTCACAGGTATGACGGTATATTATAGGGAACGGAACAACCCGAAAAAAAATAAGAGAATTCTTATATATTATATTTCCTACAAAGCTTCTCTGTCAATCACTGCTCAGGCAGTAGGCAGGAGGCTCCTCAGAGAATTTCATTACGCAGTTAAGTCCGCTGTCAGTGAACCGTGACTAATTAGCCAGCTTCGATGTTGTTTATTTTGGACGAGTAGCCTGTAATTATTCCCGGGTAGAGTCCCTGGGACACAGAATCTATCTAAATTTAAATATTTTTCAAAGTTTCGCAGGTCCGGTGAATATAAATATTTATGGATTAAGTATGTAACCAATCAATGCAGGGATGGTTGAAAAAAACAATATTCGACAGATAATTCTGTTTTAAGATGATCAATTATATAAAATGCCTAGGTCACGTCTGAAATGTACGCATTCAAAGCCTCAAAATATGTGTATAATTGGATTCTACATAGCATCAGTGAACAACTTAACCTTCTTCAAATCAAACTCCTCCGGTGCAGTCAAAACTCTTCTATTTTATTGACTTCACTAACTAAGTATTAACTATAATATTTACAAAATTAAAAACTTACAATTAACAAACAAACATCTTTGTCTGGGCTAAGCGCCATACATCTCGGAGCTGACTCGATTTTCTTTTGTTTTTTTACGTACATTTTATAAAATAATAGCTTGCCAGCTTGACGAAAGAGGTTGATTAACTATAATATCAAAACGATATTCAACAAGCGGTTTTGTATGCTTATTATTAAAGCCCTAAAGTATTTTAAATGCATCTTTGTGGACGTGACTACTAACAAGCATCCCTACAATTATTAAAAGCAATGTGATCGGTAGCTCAATTATGATATGACGATAGTTTTAATAAAAAATGCAGTCATTGATTTTTTTCAGGTATGGGTTTATTTTAACGTTATCGGTGGTTATGGCGAAGAAAGTTAAGAGCTCTTCGACTTTAATTATACAGCACAGTTACAAACTGATCCGAATGTATTTCATTGTCGCACATCTCTACATTAAATAAAACATAAATTGTGACATGTTTTATGAACAAGAAGGCATGGCAATACTCACAGAAGAATTCAGTGTTTTTTTTAGATTTTAATATGATGTAGGGTAGCATGTAGTATATGTATAATATGATACGGCTATAGCTACACCTAGGTTCAGTCGAGCTAACGTTTTTAAATCTCTAATGTAATAATCTGAAATATGGACCCCTACCATGAAAATTTCAACCCAAAACTTCGGTGATAAACGAAGTTATTTAATACAAAACTCGAAGCTACCGTAGAGTTCCTTTCAAATTAAAACCTTAAATTTTAACTACTACAGAACGTAATTGAAAGAATAAGGTTTCATAACATAACGTCTCTGCTAAGAAGCACGCTCAATGACGGTCCGAAGTTTCGGTAACCGTTCGGTTTCGGTTTCATGGTAGGCGTGCCGAAATAAGTAATCTGATAGAAGTTACATAAATCATTATGAGCGTACATTTTAGTCATTAATTACTTTTGATGGTAATTGTATGGAGCTATTAATTCGTTCCATGGATTAAATTAAATATGGCAACATGGCGTGGCCTTTTCCCGAGGAATTTATTGGTTTTTCAATTTATGGAAACATAATTTGATAGAAAGGTATTTATTGCTTTAAAATCTAATCAAAATGATTATCAGGAAAATTAAATTAAAACTGAACTGACAACATCTCGTCATTTCAAAATTATTGGATATGGTTTAAAATCAACGCTACAAAATTTGAATTATTTATTAGTCACTTTAGCCTTCATTTGATATAGAATATCTTTGTGGCCTTTCTTCTCTTTCCTTCTTTAAGGCCTCAAGTTATGCCGGTGACATTCATTTAATAGCTTAGGTTACAGCCTTGAGCAGTAAACTAGCGTTTGCAATGATTGCTTACGTCATCGTATACTGACGATGTTATGCAAGTAAAAAGACAAAGAAGAAGAAGAGCAGGAGGAGGGGAAAACCACGTCACTGTAATGATTTCCAAAAAAAATTATTGTTTACTTTGCAATTGCCTAATTGTATCATTTGTTACAGGTTGCCGTCGGTCGTATGAGTGACGTGAGTGTAGTGACGTGTGATGTTAACTTGTGGATCGCGATTGTTCAAATACCTACGCGCAGTGACTGTAAAGTGATAATATTTTGCAATTCAATGTAAGTACAAGCGGAGACGACATTTGTTGCAATTAGTGTTCGGCTCAAACTTTTGTATATTGAGCTGTAAACTTTTAAAGGCAATGTCGCGGAATAGCTTTGGTCACTGCGCGGAGTAGCGGGTAATCGTGACGTACTGGATTGAGTAACGTGTGTCGCGCTGGTTCGTGCCAGTGACTCCGCGTACTATGTTAGCTAACCGCAGCTAATACTCTGTGGGCCGCGTACTGTGTTAGCTAACCGCAGCTAATACTCTGTGGGCCGCGTACCGTGTCAGCCAATATCCGTGGTCGTGGTGCTAGTGTGGTCCGCGTGGACGGCCGTGGTCGGGCGCGGGGCATGTGTGGATTGTGCGCCTGCGCGCGGGGTCCGCCCCGCTAGCGCCGAAGATGCTGTGCGCAACCTACGTGCATCTCGCAGTGTTCGTGTTGGCGCATCTCCCGCCACTAGGTAAGTGGTTTTGACATTTGAATATATGACAGTAGGTACCTATAATAAAGACTAATGCATTTTTTTATTATTCTTTAAATCGCCTTTAAGGATACGTAATTAGATTGTAACATATCACAAAATTTTTGTAAGAACATTTCGTGACATGTCAACACTCCTTGAATTATCCTTGAAATACTTAATCTATATTTTGTTATAATTATTTTCATATATGACATACTACATGTATAAGTAAAAGGTGAAACACGGAATAGCTAATTAGATTAAGATTCAAAGAGTACACATTTTTTAAATAAGGATTTACTTAAGTGTTAAAAATAACATTTTAGAAAAGGAACTGACATCTCAATCATTAATAAAACTGGAATTATTTGCTTATGTCTGTTTGAAATCGTATTACAAAAAATTGGGAGCAGAACATCAATTCATGATGTTATTTTTATTCAAATTGGAAAATATGCTAATTCTAAGGAAGCCATATGAAGGCAGCTAATCCGACAATAAAGGGACCTAAGCAAAAATGGTTTTATCTCCAAACTTCTCGTACAGAGAGGCGTCCTTATTGAAATTGGAACTGTTCCTAAACAAGGAAGGGTGCTATGAATAAAGTGGATAAAATTTACCTAATCGTAAAAACTTGGAGCCGTATCGAACCTTTGACGCCGTTGAGCGACGGCCCAAGGGCTTAAATAAATTCGGGGGATACCCGTGGGAATTAATTATTTGTACATCGACTATGTATTCATAATATTTGTTTAATTTCTATTAACTAAGGTAAGACACTGTTTAATGATTTTGGAGTTGGTTCAGAATTACAATATGAAGAGTAGGCAATTAGACTTAATTCTTTAGTACAAATGTTAAATAATATAATAATAATAGATCAATCGTATGTCCAATTTCATTGTGTATCATCATATCAGCCGAGAGACGCCCATTGCTGGGCATAGGCCTCCCCCAAGAATCTCCGAACCGATCGGTCCTGCGCTGCCCTCATCCATTGGGTTTCCGCGACCCTCACCAGAACATTGGTCCACCTTGTGGGGGGCCTACCAACGCTGCGTCTCCCCCGGTACGCGGCCGCCTCTAGAGGACCTTTCCGCCCCAACAGCTGTCAGTCTTCCTTGCAATGTGACCTGCCCACTGCCACTTGAGACACACAATTCTTTGGACTATGTCAGCGACCTTAGATCTTCTACGAGTCTTATCATTTCTGATTCGATCACGCAGAGAAACACCAAGCATAGCCCTCTCCATTGCCCTTTGGGTAACATTGAGCCTTCTTATCAGGCCCATTGTAAGTGGCCACGTCTCAGTTCCGTAAGTTATCACTGTGTGTAAGTCATCAATTGTGTATATGTCTTAACAATCTGGTTAAGTTAGGCAGCCCATTGGATGCCTAAGTCGTTCATTAAACTCCGGCATCCATGTAAATGGCTGAAGGATAACTACCCAACTCCGTGAGGGCAACGTTTAATCAGCTGTCTGATCGTCGTGTTAGCCATTTGGTTAAATAAGCCTCTTAATTGGACTCCTAGGCAGATCGTCTTGAACCTAGGCCGAGTTTTTGTGTGACTGTTTGAGTGATTGGTAGGTTTAAGGTTTTTTTATAACCACTTAAAACCGAAATTATTTTTGCTATATATGCTATATGCCGTCTAGGTTTCCCATTGAGCTTTCAATACGCCGCACAGGGTGTTAAGCATTGAGTGATTCTACTTCAATTAACTATTGGCTTAGGCGTTTAGTGAACGGATTAGGCGTTTTATTAACTGGCCAATTTAATCAGACGGCTGCGACATAGACACCCTGGATTTTACATTACCAGAAACCTTTTAGGAGGTGTTTTGGATTAAAACGAACAACTTTCTGTATTAGTGTTGCAGATTACTATGAAACAGCTGATTATTTTTCGCGATTTCAGTGTTGCTCCCATAGAGAAAGTAGTTTATTTTGATGGTTTAAAGTTTCTCCCTAAAGTTTTCTGTTATGTGATTTACTAATATTAAAATTTGCAAGTCTGTTAAACATCATCATCATCATCATTAATTACCTCTAGATAATTGGTTTGAATGTATTTTTTATTTCTAAGTTAAGTTACTATCTAATATTTAAAGTTGTAAGCGTTTAATATTCTAACCATTTCCAGTATTCGTTTGGATATTCATGAACTCCCCAAACGAAAATCGGTTAATTTTAAGAACAGCTAAAGTTAGAACTGATTGCCAAGTCTTAACAAGTATTAAAAACTATGTGAAGCTTGCCGATTTCTAAATATTAACACTAAAAGTGTAAATCAGAGGCGAAGTTCTGAATTGAAACTCATCCATAAGCATAAGCTGCGCCAACTTCAAAGGATCTAATAAATCTTTGGAACAGAGTTCTAATAACAGGAGTTTTAATAAAGAGACCAAGTCGCACCAAGTATCAATCGGGAGTTTGACCAAAACGCTGAAATAAAGAAATATTTTTAGAAAAAAGAGAATTCAAATGAAAGTGTCAAATTTAAATGTGTCAAGTTTTAATCGCTATGTCTGGCGATATGTCTCTGGTATAGGCTAGTATCTATAACCAGCAACCTGATAAACATGAAAAATGTAACATTTACAAGAGAACACGCTCTATAATGGAAGCCTGGGCCGTATAGGTACACCGACGTAATATTCCTTCATAATGACGAGCAGGCGCAGGAAAATTGCGCAAAACTTGTAAAGAATATTAAGTAGAATTACATAACTTCCACATGGCGTAGTTGTATAACTTTATACAGTCGCAAGCACATAAAATCAAGCGTAATCAAGTAACACTAGTCTCTTCTCACAAAGAAGAAGAACTGTTTTGAAATGCTGTTTGTTAGATCATGAGCTGTAACAATAGAGAATTTAAATTAGAAATGAATGGAAAGCTTTTGGGATTAACAGACATTTCTATTTCCTATAAAACAGGTCAGCTTCACATCAAAGTTTTTAAGTCGTCATTCAGGCGTCTAAGGAACCTTGTTTTGGCTTCCACCATCTTACGACAACTGCTTACACCACCATCATCAAGTAAACCCGTAGTTAGACTAGTGCTAGTATCATTATTGTTCGCTAACAATCCATCAAACTCCGTCTTGACCGGTTCCATTTTGCTTTTCTTTTAAAGTCACAATGCACTAGACCTCTGAATTTCCCTTTAGAAAGTGAAAGTTATATACCTTCTCTATTATTTATTCTATGTTACGTGGTTTTTTGTTTACGACTTCCCTTGCGATAACCATCGGGGCTAACGGCTTCAGTACCTTCTGAAACGGAAGCTCCGAGATCACTTTTTTCGACCCTATGTCACTAAAAGGAAATGCACAGTAGGTCTGTTTTTGTAAGTGCTTAATTTTAGATAACTGTTATTTATAGAATTGATAAATTTTTAACAAGCTTGGCCTTGTGACACAAAATTAAAATTAAATAAACTTTAATCACTGACCAGATATGTACTGGGCAGTCCCGTATCATAAAACTAATGGCATTCCGGTGTACGCGCACAGTGTGCATGTGCCCCGTGACAACACTTTTTACTTTACTTTCGTCACGTTCAGTTAAGGAGTCAATTTTTGACTTTTATATTTCTCGACAAAGTATATGTTTTAAATGATAACAATATTAATTGTATTTGAAAGTAACGCACTCGTAAAACTATCGAATGCCATTAAAATCGCGACCCCTCTCAAATTCCCTCGGAACAAAAGAGTGAAAAATTCAAATGAAATGTAATCAAAAGCATAAATTCTCCAATGAGACATTTCAACCTCAAAGATTTCGAACTCTATTGAGCAAGTTCTAATAACACGACTTTTCCGAGAGTTACTTTAAAATCTGTCCGATACAAAATCTCTTATTACTCGGAATGGCGGGTTCTAAAAGCGAATATAAAGTACGCCGGTAACTCCTTCATCATAACTTGGGAAGTTTTAATAAAAATGGCGAGTTATGCAAACAATGTGAACGCTTGGAATCGGAAATCGACGTACTGTTACTTATTGGGTGCTGTTTAAGTTATGCTGACTGGAATATTTATTAATCAAACTGTGTTCTCTGCTAGGGCGCTTATTGCGAAATGTAAGGCTTGTTATAGAAATAAGCATAGGTACATACATGGTACAGATCCCGAATTCATAGGTATATAACGGGCACCATCCTAGTGATTTACTTGGTGTTACTTACATCTACGAGCTACCGTTATCGAGTATCATCTTTACTATCACTCTAACTCTCTTTTCACCTTCACCTTCACCTACATCACGCACCTAGAAATTACTGGAAGTAATTGCTTTCTTTGTTATACTTCAAAAACTTGGATTTCGTAACAGCATGTGTCCATCTATCACATGGGCTTCTTCAGAAGAGGTGTGAAAGGCTATAGGCCGGCAGGGTGGACGTGGCAGGAACAGTGTGTTCTGCACCAACTACTTTTGCTTATGGACTCTTATTCTTATCGCTTTTGAAATAAAACCAATTTACGGGATTTAACTTGCGTTTAATTATAGGTTACATTTATTATTATACACCCGACGTTTCGATTACTTTACAGCGATCACGTCAAATGTCTTTGATAAGTTTTAAGTTCACTACCGTCACTTTGTGTTATATTTTGAGCGGTCCGAATTACGCATATGGAGCTCACGGTGTCAGTTTTAATTAAACGCGAGTTGAATTCTGAAAATTGGTTTTATTTCAAATGTGTAGTGCTTGCGAAAATGTAAGACAAAAATTCTTATCGCTTTTTAACAAAGTGGTGTTGGTGGGGGCTGCCCTGCTCTGCATGATAAATATTACTCTTTCCCATACGTCCACAATTGAATTTTTTTACTTGAATTTGCCTCCTCCATTTCCCAAACACCTTTCAAGTATTTCAACATCAAAATCATCTTTTCATCTATCCACTCCATAAACTATTCAACGTTTGCATTTCGCTCCGCAACTGAAAGCTTCAGGCTCATTCATTCATGCTCTGATCGACTGCCAGTTAATTTGGTTTTATTTCCAGAAAATTACGATTTCATATTGGAAGACTTCAAAAGTCTGTTAAGAGTTAATTTCGAAGGTGAACAGCTTTAGATACCTTTGCATTGTAGGTATGATGATGGGATTATTGCTCGTCTCTTAAATTTAACATTTTAGAATCGATTACAATTGCAGTAAGCTCATAATGATCATTGTGAGCGTAAAAATAGTATTATTATTATTGTTAATTTGACCTGTCATCATCATCAGCCTATATACGTCCCACTGCTGGGCACAGGCCTTCCTACATGGGAGAAACACATGAGGAGATTCGGCCATAGCACCACCACGCTGGCCCAATGCGGGTTGGTAATTTGACCTGTATTATTAAGAAAATTAAAAAACATGACAATATCATTAATGCTCAAACATAAAATATTTTTATATTTACTCCAACAATAAATGTGAACGGACTCCTTCATTTTAAATATTTCTTTCGAATTTATTGTAACGTTTACCGTTTTTTTCTGTAGGTACAGCATTAATTTCCTTTCCGTATATTGTTAAATATTAAAATGATCGGATTTTCACATTTACTCAAATTAATATCCGTTAGCTCCTTTTCGCTCTAGACATAATGACTTATAATAGACAGTAACTCAATACTCACAGCTAATAGTGTATTACTAGCAGCTATCGTCATAAGTGTTCAATAGTACTTGATACTAAATATTTAGTCTTATTGGTAACATAGTCAGCTATGTATATCAATCTCAAGTACGTGCCTATAAACAACTTTGAATTAGATAATATTACCGTATTTTAAAGCATCATGTTCTACTTTTTACGATTACAAATTTTAAGGTAGTGAAATCCTCTCAACAGCAATCCTCACCAGGCATCAGAGAACAATACAGAAAAATAACAAAAAAGTTATAAAATTTGTAGAAAAATAACCAGAGTATAAAAAAACTTGGGCAGGGTGCAAACCAGTGACCATATACTATCCGGTGGACGGTTCTAACCATAGATTTACCGAGGACTTGGTACTCTAGGCATTTCTTGTTGTTGTTCTTTTTTATGTTCTAAGCTTCTTCTACCTAAAAATGTGTAAATTGTTATATTTCATTACCCAACCTTTAGTATTTGTATAAAAACTGATGTTTTATTTGAATTAGGCTTTGCTTTTAATATTATCTCAATTTTTGTTCTTGAATACTTTAATCTATATCAGTTGAAACCATTTGATACAGTTACTGTCGATGGTGTTTAGTTCCGTCTTGCTAGTCACCCTAATCCACCGTGACATTAAATCTAAATAATTTCACTCATAACTCGAATGTAAAATTATTGTAATGCCCGAAAAACTTGGTTCCATGTTTGCCTAACCGACTCGTCATAAATGGCGCAGTGTGATAATGATTAACGATACAGTTTATTCTTCACAATGGTCTATTGTATTGTCTTTTGTGATATAATCGCACATTTTCAGTAAAAAATCATCTCTGACACTTTGTGTGTAGGTTTTCTTTGTTTCAAAAAGAGTGGGAAGCACGTACGGGTATAAGTGGTTAATGTAGTCTATCATCACCATTATTATTAAAGCTGAAAGACTCCAACTGCTGGACAAAAGCCTCCCCTAAAGGTTTCCACGACGACTAGCTTTGCGCTGTACGTATCTAGCGGCCTCCTGCGACCATCACCAGATCATCTCGGTCCACTGAGTCTGTGGCTTTGTACAAATTAAGAGAAATTATTGCCTTCTAGAGCTTTGAGATCTAACATTTGTCCATTAAGATAAAAGACATCACACAAAAAAATCATGTTCCATTTTGATAGCATGTAATTTAATCGCTATATAAATTTCTATGGCTTAGTTGCTTGGTGATCCCAATTATTTAATTTTAGAAATGTCATCGATGTAATGCAGAATACTCTAGATTAACATGAGATCAATTTTATAAAACAGGCTTAACATAATATTTTAGAAGAAGGTATACAACAACTATCGCAAGTAGATTGTTGTTAGATCGCGAGTTATTAAAGAAATATTTATAGTTCAGATAAATATTTCTCGAAATCAAAGTAACTGCTAATCACTTAATTAGCAGTTTCGGGTTTTCAGAATCATCTCTAATGCTGTTGTGTTAGGGTCTAAAATTGCATAAAACTTTAGCGTCGCCTCTGGTAAACGAAAACGAAAACATCATTTCACACTCATGGCACAGACAGCAGATACATTGCAACTTCAACAAAAGTCAACTCATTAAAAACTAACAGTAATTAATATTCTAGTTACCATGGAGAGGATTCTAGTTAAAATGTAATATGGAGCTTCAGAAGTTTTGCAAACTTTGATGTGTTTAAGACTCTCACTAAATCATAATTTAATTTCAAAACTTAAAGGTAGAGGTAAATAAACATTTGATGTTTTCGTATCTAGTGGGAGCTTATATTGATGTTCACAAAATTAAATATCAAATCGCCAAAAAGGTTATTTTAAGCTGTGACCCTCGACATCAAAGCGCCAGGAGTTTGTCGTGGTAAGCCTCTTAAAATTTATTTACAAATTATGGCCCCCCGGCGGTGTGTGCTCTAATACTGTCTAGACTGGACATAATTTTCATTTTATGAATTGTTTATGAGCGTTCCTCGGTTGTTTGTGGGAGCCACGGTTGTAAATCAGAAATTCCAGGTCAGTTTTGTTTTTAAAATTTTCTGTATTTACCTACAATGCTTTTACATTGTTTCAATATCCGTAACCATTTCGCCGGAAGGCAACAGGTTTACAAATTGACGTTTTTCAACTTCAAAATCTACAAGGAGTTGCACAAAACTTGGTGATGTCATTTCTATAGTTGGTTCATAAAATTGGATGAACAAAGATAATCGCTTTACTAATTAATATCTCTTTGACCAAGAAGAAGATTGATACAAGAAGTTTTTCCACTAGCTTCGACGATTGAACATTACATAGGTGTATCAAAACAAGTGTCTTGAATGTCCGTCATCAAATTATTTGAATTATTAAACAGTACGATTTGGAGACTGTAGAGAGCTTAATTACCACGTTACCGTAGGCCAGTAACGCGCTTCCACCATACCATCATTCGAACTGCTTACTGTTTGCCCGCCCAAAAATACCCCAGTAATAGTTATTTATTCTACAAGAGTGCGAAGTTGCTTTTTAACCGCGTGCTCAATTTTGATGACCGAGCAAGCGAAAGATCGCGCAAAGCAAATTAAACAAAAAGTACACCAAGAAGGTCTTAGTTTTTAACAAGTTAAAAAAGGTTGTATGATAAATTCGTCACCATGGAGGTCACCAAAGAGGTTTAATGATGTTTGGAATTCACAAACTTAGAGCACACGATGTTCTAATTTCAATTTTACTTTATGGGTTAAAAACGGCTTCTGCACTCAGATATTGAAGAGTAAAAATACTCTTTCCGTTATGAGGGGATGAAAATATATTGTTCTACATGGACCAGATAAATAGTTCCAAAAGAAAATCAAGCGCCACAAAGGCTTTACGGTCCCATCAGAAACATCCGGAAGTAATTTCCGAAAGAAGGCCGATAAAACTCATCTGGAACAAATACAAAACACATTTATTAGTTTGTCAGTTTGACGACCATACGAGGGGCGAGAGGCTGTTTTCCGATCAGGATCAGACAAAAGTACGGATAAAGGGACAGGTGGGGAACGTGCAAACATACAGATTAATGAGGTAGAACTAATTTAGGTGGATTCGGACGAGCGTCTGAAGAATTTCTGGGCTTTAATCCAAATCGACATTCTAACCTTTTCGGCTTTGAATGGCATGGATATGTGAAGACGAGAAAAGTGTGAAGAGGTGGGATTTTTATATATGTACACTTATAGGTATGTATGTCTGTAATACGTTCTAAGCCTATATATTAGGCAATAAGAAGGCCATACGATTATTTGCTACCTCTGTTGAATATTAAAACAAAAATCCGAGTAACTTGTTTCTCTGCTGTACTTACAAAACTTGGAATTCTATGGCAGCACATGTGTTTCTTCTTTCCTAGAACATGGTCCTTCAAACAGGCGGGAAAAGGTACCTTTTGGTCCGCAAAGCGGAGCGGTCATCCAGTTGTATGTGAAAAAAACTAGATTTACATATTTTCTAATATAGTTTATTGGTTCCTTTGAATTAGCGGTCACTGTGAGAGCCCAATTATTAAATCAAGTGAAACCTTTCTACTTAAGGCCTTCATAATAAAATTACATTGACACTTTAAAGATAGCTTACTACAATTAAGTGTCCCAGGGAACTGTCGAGTCAGCGCAGCGCAAATACCGCGAATGTTACTTTTTATTTTTTTGTGAAATCAATGACTGTCGCTGTTTTTTTGAAAGGGTCCAAGGCCAAATATGAGATGCAAGGGTACTCTAGCAAGATTACACCACACCCTAGTCATAAATCGAGTGAAGTTATTAAGGGTTTACAAAGACTGTTTGGTTTCTCCCATTAAAAAGAGAAATTATATTACAACACTAGTGTCTGCCCGTGACTCCGCTCGCGTGGATGTTGAATAAAGCTTCAAAAATTTGCCCATTTCCTTACTGAGAATGTAACAAATCTAATTGTCAAATTTGACCCCAATCGGTTCAGTGGCTTGAGTCAAAACGTAACAAATAAACAGACAGAGTTAATTTCGCATGTATAAAAGTATTAGTGCCTTCCCGCGTGAATGTTGGTTATCGCTCCAAAAGTATCCTTTGTCTTTTGCAGGGTCTTATACTATCTACACACCAAATTTTATCTAAATCGGTGCAACAGTTTAAGCGTGAGGAGGTAACAGACAGACAGACACAGTTTTGCATTTATATATTGGCATGGGTTGTCGCAAATGGGTATCTAGACTTTGCGAATTAAGAATTGCCGGGAACTTAATCTGCTTCGCCATTATAAATTTCTTGAATCAAACACTATCGTAGATACATATATCATTAATCTGTGCAAACACTTAAATAGTTGAAAATAGCCTTGATAATGAATCTGAGTAGCTTACGACAATTTACTTTCGTATTACACAATTCACCATACATTTTACTCTTTTGTTCATATTACCATAATCTTGCTATTGAATCTGAGTAGGTACGACAATTTACAATCGGACTACCCAATTCACCATACATTTTACTATTTTGTTATATTACCATCTCTCTAAGCGATGATAATTATGGCGGGACCATACGGCCCCTAAATGGCCTCCAAACCACCCCTACAGCCATTCCCTATCCACCGGTTACAGTCAATAATCATTATCTCTTGACAAAATCTTATACGGACTCACTAAATCTTTGTTGCTAGCCTTCATGTTATCAAGAATATTTAATTATCTCACATTTTGGCGGTCATTACCTCTGAATGACATTTTTTTTTTTTTATACAACTAGATGACAAACAAGCTGACGGCCCACCTGGTGGTAAGCGGTTACCGCCGCCTATAGACACCTGCAATAACAAGGAAAAGCACTTGATATTGCAGGTGCGTTGGCATCCTGAGGCCTAAGATGAAATGCCGTCCATGCCCAGTAATTACACTGGCTACCTTTCCCTTCAATCCGAAACACAGCGAACTGTTTCACGGCTGAAATAAGAAAGGCGGTGGTACCTACCCAGGCGACCCTACATATGGGTCTACCACCTAGTGACATCCACAAATAGTACCAATCTCTACCTTTTTTTACATCCTGCCAACACAATGGCACTGACTACACGTCATTTCGAGTCGTTCCAAATCGCGTTCGCGACATGGTTTGTGCATTTCTATGACAAAACAGAACTACACGTAAATACTGTCAGTTGGGTTCGGTTGAATTTAATTATGTTCTGTAATTACATACCTACTTAGATTTTTTTGTAAATTAAGTACCCCTAGCACGAAAATTTATTTCAAGTTCGAACCGTCATTGTATTGAGTAACCATACGTCGACTTTTTATATGTGATACGATATGATTACGAGTCGAAATTGAAAAATTGTTCCTACTAAAGGCAAAGAATATAGTAAACACTCTAGAAGTACCGCAATGGTTTAAACTTCAAGATTTAGTATTCCGCTGGATCGTAAATCAGGTCGCGAGTGCTAGACTTGCATTTTACAAAACGTTACCACTATTTGAAAGCCAAGCTTGAAAGCTAAGTACAGTAGTATTAAAATTACATTGCTTATTACCTACACACCAAAAAAATCCCCACCACCACCACCAAAACCACTTCAAAATTGACTATAGTCCACCCGAACTACCGCTTCGGACCAATGTTTTCAAACTATCCACCTGCAGCCTGTCCCCACACGTGGTTTTCTTCTTTTTCAATGAATCATCATCATTCTTCACACGTCCCACTGCTGGGCCTAGGGCTTCGTACATGGAAAAAACACACGAGGAGCTTGCATCTTGCAACCCGCAGACTTTTTGATGGTATAGAATCAGCATAAGGTTAGTATGTCATGGGGATGTCATCGAAGTGACAGTACACCAAATTTCAAATCAATCGGATCTGTGAAAGTTAGTAAACCCTTTTGTCAAGTAGGAAATGAGCTGATAGTCAACAAACGCCTGAACTGATCTTCATAAATTATAGCTAAGAACCATCCTAATCACGTCAGCTTTCCAACAAAAAAAATAACATATCAAAAGCAGTCCATTCGCTTAGGAGCTACGATGACACGTCAAACATATGACACCCCTCTTTTTTCGTCGGGGGTTTAAAACACCCTTAAGCAAGGATGTAAGTATTTTATCTAAACGAGGTTTTTCTTATTTCCGTACTTACTTCTTTCAAGCTTTCCACATCAAAGAGATACAAACACACCAACGGCCCCTACAGTAGCCCATATTAATTTTCAGTTTAATTAGGGAATGCTAATTAAAACGACCCGTTTGAAAAATGAAATAAGTTCCCAAAGAAAAAAACATCAGGTTGAAAACTTTTTGGTGTTAATGCGGAGCTACTTTACTGCATCTGAGGGTGGGGGAAGGGGGTAGGGGGAAGGATGTTAATAACAGGGATTTTTCGAGCTCCTGTCCGCTGCTTATCTCAGTACCAAGTTACAAACAGAGCGTCAGCTCAGCCGCAAATATCATTAGCAGATAGGAGTGCTTGTGCACTGCGCTTTTATGATGTGGTTAAGTGACCACTGGTTTTCAGTTTGAAATGGGAAATAGAAAATGTGCACGTATTTTTATGGATTCTTTAGATAGGTGTTGAAGAAGGATATTTTACCTTTTTTTGGTTCGATTCTCCCTGTAAAGAAAAGGCAAAGGGAACTAATGCCCATACAGCCATGTCTTCAGTACTTCTTTATTTCTTCTTTTATTGCATTGAAATGTTGGTGAGAAACATTTCAATGCATCTGAGGAGTATTTGACGCGAAATATATGATGACAGTCTCCTTATGATGCTACTTAATGAGGTGGATAACCACAAAGAAATTCTCATCGTCTTTCACACCATAATCACTTGTATTCTAATAATCTTTTAGTTGTACGTCAACACAAACACTTGTTTTATAAAACTACACCACTTTTATAACACATAGTTCGCTCCGACACAATTTTTAATTATTGTAATAAAAATCTTGACTGACACCACAAAATCCCGCCAAACACTAATTTTACCTTTTTTAAAAAGTTGTCTACGTTAAATTCTTTGACATGAGTAATAAAGCACTTGAATTCTTACAAAAAAAAAGAACAGAGATATCCGAGTAAATGGATCTACTTACCTTTCACACACTTTTATAGAAAAGCTTTAAAATAAAAATAATTTTAATTCGTTATAAATATACAAGAAGTTGAAACAGTACAAAAGAAAGACTGAGTACTGAGTTGGAAGATTTTGCTATACTCCAGCTAAGAGTAGGACAAGTAATCTTTGGGTTGATTTCTCGTAAGATCATTTTCCAATATTGTTTTGCGTAGAGCATTTTCAAAACATCGCTAACTTTGTCCATATTCAAATATTTGTCCATTGGGTCTATTTAATTTTCGTTCCTATGTATTCTCTTCAAAAGATCTTTCTGACATTTATCTAATATAAGGTAAATAGTAAATCAAGCTAAATTAAAAATATTTCGTGTTAGGCTTTGGGAGGAATCATAGTACCTCTGGACATCTGATTGGTCCCAAAGCGTCCGATGTTCACAGATTAGTGGTTGAGGATAATTTACACACTGATTTCTAATGGCCTGAGTGGGCTAACACTATACTTGAGTGTGTGGTAGACGTATTCCCACTAACATCTTGGCCATATGAGTAGCAAGCAAGTAAGAACTTCAACCTCCAATATTGAGCCTGTCATTTTAGATTTTTATCAAAACTTTTAATTTCTCTCTTTCACCTACTAGAATTAAAAACCAATATCAACCTAGCCAGAACTCCTGGACTATTACTTTTTTATGTTCATGTTATTTTAAATGTTTATTTTAAATTTCCATTCCTTTACAGAGATCGCGGTAACGGAAAGTCTAAAGATGATCGTTTCTTTGTCAAGTTTGTGGTATATTTTATGTGTTACGATTCAGTCCAGCTTGTTTTCATATGAAACTTCGTTGTGCAAATTTAGGTACGTTAATTACACTTACTAAACAATTGGAGCTTCAAGACTGCCCCCTGTTGCGCTTCTCCGGTTTTCCTGATTCAAATTAAATTAGCCTTCATTAATTTTGTTCCAACGTCAATTAGTTTCCACTAGCCTTGTAAAATTTATACGTTGGAGAAGAAGTTGTTTTTCCATTTAGGCTTCTCTTATTAAAGCTGTTTCATAATAGATTTTGTGTACACATTCTTCAAATAAAGACTTAAATTGAAAATAATAAATACTGGCTTTATCACGAAGAGTGTTCTGAAGCTCTTTTTGACCTCATCCCATCTTCCCCTTTCCTACTCGGGTTCATGCGTGCTTGTTTTCGGGGTCATCAATTCACTGTCTCCACCCCAACATCACGCACAAAGAAATTAAGTAGTTCGTTTCTTTGTCATACTTCCAGAACTTGGAATTCTTTGGCGTGAAAAATCAACTTTTTTTCCTAGCAAGGTAGCAGCGGCTAGAGCAGCGTCTAAACCGCACTAGGTCTCTTAGCATATGGACTCGTCCTACCGCTTCACATCAGGTAGTGTTAAGTCATTTGGAGTACTTTGTATAAATAATATCTCTATTTGTACGTAAGCACTTGAATATAAGCTGAATAAAAATTTTAATGGCGTTGACAGTTTAAAATTCAATTCAATTCAATCAATAACTGTTCACATTTTATTAAGTTCGTGTAAGGGAGACGCTCTCGATAACGAAGGCAGCTATGCAATTCTCTAAAGTCAGCAGCTATGAATTCGTGGCTGTCGGCAGCGCCGTCATACTTTTGGCGTTTGTTTGTACGTTGGCGTACAACTGTTGGCGACACCAGCGTTCCGACGTCGAGCACGGCGTGATCCGGAACTAAAAAGTGGTTGATTTTTATATCTTTATGTAAAAATTCTATCAAATATTGAATGAAGTAATTACGATACAATTTAAACACTACAAAAAAGAAATAAAAAACTATCGATTGTACTTCATGTCGTATAACCAAAACAGAGACAATCATACACAGTCAAGAAACCGACGTAGAGATTAGTGAATACGCTTTCACACAGCGCAGTGCGCAAACGTCAAAACCAATGGCAGCTCGTCGTCTTTGTCAAACGTCAAGCTCGATGTCGAATATCTTTGTTTGTGAATCACACTGCAGTAGGTACTGGTCACCCTTAGCACGACTTGTTAAAAAAATCAGCTGTTTCATACAAATTGTTATATCTATACGACCTGTTTGTATGGAACAGCTGATTTTTTTCGCGATTTCAAATATTTTTTTTAATTTATGTTTCCGAGAGCGTCCACTTTACACCCTGTATATATAGTGGCGCTACTGCGCTTTCGTAAATTAGACAAGACTCGAGAAAGCAGATGGCTCCAAGCCGGTTCATCCGTGCGGTGACGGATTAAGAATACAATTCACCGCCCCATTTCTTCCCGTGGGTGTCGTAAGAGGCGACTAAGGGATCACCGAGCTACCAACTGCTCGACTGGTAGTAGGGTCTGAACACCCGTCTGGTTAAGTGACAACCGTACTCATGGCGTAAAACCCGCCAAGTGACCACTTGTGGTCGCGTTCCGGGATCAGTCAGCGTACAACCAGAGCTTGGGTGGACGATGCGGCGATGGGTTCGGTCAGTGACGGCTTTCATCTAATCAGAGCCAGGTGGACTACGTTGACCCGCCGACCAGGGAGACCCGAAGAAACGGCTTTTCCGCTGGCGGCCCGTAGTACAGTACAGGGGCCCAAGCGAACCTAACCAGCTTGTGAGGCTGCCCCGTCATGCCACGCATAATCTTGGGGTGGTCCGTCGTGCCGGTTGGTGACCGGATGGCCCATTCCCGGGGGGGTCTGGCGGGTCAGCGCTAATCTGCTGTCGGCTGTTAACTGGGGAAACAGGCCTCACACTTTGACCATCTACATCGCGACAACGTCCCCTCAATTCACGCCTCTCCTCCTTCCGTCATTCTCTATGGCAGCGCTCAATAACATAAACGGCCGATCAGCGGTGCACACCCCCACCACAACCACGCTGTTTGAGGTCGAACTCACTAACATCCGTGGGCTCCATGCTAACCTCAATGCCGTCCACCAACATCTCGAGACGGCTCGACCGGCTATGCTGTTTTTGACGGAGACGCAAATACTCCGCCCGGCTGACACAAGCTACTTGGATCACCCCGGCTACGCTCTTGAAGAGTCATTCAAAGCGAAGGCCAGGGTATGCTTGCTCGTCCGGGCGGATGTTTGCTGTCGCCGTCTACGCTGCTTGGAGGACCCTACCTACTCCATCCTTGGGGTGCATGTGGACCTGGACATACATTGCCGTATATACGTGTGCCTGTATAGATCCCACAGTGGTGACATGGAGACAACTTGACTTTTCGAACATCCGCGGAATTGGTGTTTTTAGGGGACTTCAATGCTCACCAAGAGTCGTGGGAAAGTTCTTCTAAAACTGACTATGCTGGAAGAACTGCCCACGCTTTCGCTCTAACGCACGACCTGACTCAGCTGGTAAACTAGCCCACCAGGATTCCAGATATTGTCGGTCACGCGCCCTCATTGTTGGACCTTCTGCTGACGTCTCGCCCGAATGGATATCGGATAGAGATTCGTGCTCCTTTGGGAACATCGGATCACTGCCTGATATCCGCTGGGCTGTCACGGGCGTCGCATTACTTCTCATCTATCCCTTGGAGGCAGCGCTGTTTCAGTGAGGTAAACCCGAACAATAGAGCTACTGCTGTTGCTGATGAGATCATGTTATGGATGGAGTACTACATCCCTCACTCCGATCTCATCAGTAGGGGTAGGCGTAACCTCTGGTTCAACCGCGAGTGTGCCAATGCTGTTGAGAACAGACAGTCGGCATACCGCGCTTGGATCACGGGTCGAGCTTGCGGGGATCCCAATATTGACTCACTGAAAGCAGCCTATAACAACGCCACCAAGTCCTGCAAAAGGGCATTCATCAGAGCGAATGCACAGCGCGTTGCACGAGTTGGCCAAGAACTACTAACGCATCCTACGGGAAGTCGTAGCTACTGGCGTCTGGCCAAAGCCGTGCAGTCCAATTTCTGTAAACCCTCGCTGCCCCCGTTGAGATGTTCTGACGGCTCACTAGCTCACAAGCCGCAAGAGAAAACCGATCTCTTGGTAAAACTCTTTGCTGTTCACTCCCGAATCGATAACTGCAACTCACAGCCACCAACACTCTCCCACTGTGGCCACACAATGCCCGATATCCGTATCAGGCAATATGATGTACGTGCGGAGCTTCAGTCAATCGACGTCCGGAAAGCTAGTGGACCTGATGGTATCCCGGCGATAGTACTGAAAAACTCTATTCAGCACTAGCTGTCTTCGCATATGGACTCTCCTTACCGCTTTATAACGTGCTTTAAATAATAATAAAAAATGCCACCTCTCCTACATACTCATATCTCTGTTGTATTTTCAAAATGCGGAACTCTCTGCGCGTTTGTCCTACTTACGATATGGGTTTCTTCAAGCAAGGCGTGAAGACAACTTATAAGTCGGCGGGGACGGAACAGCTAGGGCACTGCCTGTCTTCGCGTTCTGATTTGACTCCCCGCTTAGTATCAGAAGAGGTTGAGGCATAGTAATAGCCTTAATGGAAAACCATTCACTACGTTAATTTCATTTTATTGTAGCTCCAGAAAAAAATACCATTCATTTTAAATCTTTATACAAAATAGCGACCGAACTTGATTTATTTCCAGTGCTTAAAGGGTTAGATTTGAGTGTTTTGAAAGAGTACGGAATGTTAACACACTGTATGCCTTTGACCGCCTGGTAGAGAAGGCGGAAAAATCTCATTAATTAACGAGCTCATCTCTCAAGGGTTAAATGGTTGTAATAAAAGTATCGGAAATCGTTTAGCCAATCAGCTGAGGAGTGCCTAGGAGCTTATATTATAAGCCTTATCCCGAGGAATCCCTATATATTGTATTTAATCAGTTCATCCAGTACCACATTCATTTAGTTTATTACTAAATGTTTGTAATGTTCTATGTTTGATTTTTTTCATTTATCATCCAAATTTCATATAGGTTTTAAAATTATTAGTAGATTTTATAAAATGTTTATTGTCTAAAGATATTTTGATGTAATAAATCATTAAATTTCACAAAAGACCAAATGCCTAAATGATATTATCCTTAGTAATATTCTACCGACTTAAAATTAGAGCAAATGAAAATGATGTGCGTACTTAAAAGTTTGCAAAATTTTGTTTGGATACTGAAATTTTGGCAAAATGAGAGCATGGTATGGGAGCACCGTATCAAAAAAGTAGCTAATCACAAAATTATTTATACAATCAAGTTATAATGTAAATATTGTGTTACATTATCAGCTTCATCCACTTTTTGGCAAAAAGACGCACTGAAACTTCCAAGCAGGCCTAGTATTTTAATAAATTACAAAGCATTTTGCCATAATTACGTGTAGCTCAGCGGCTTTCAGAAATAGGCTTGAGAATTCCACGTTTGCTTAGAAACCATTTATTGCTGTTCCTAAATTATATGTTAGATGGGGCCGTAAAAGTTTACCCCCTCGATGTTACTAAAATGCTTAATTTTACTGCTGGAGTTTGCGGAACGACTCTGCATTTCATTTTGAATGAGTTCTGTTAATGAATGCGGGTGTAGTGCAGAAGGAATGGTAGGAAACGATCTTAAGATTATAAGGGTCTGGTTTATTGTTCACTAAATTACTTTCTGAAAGAAGTCTAGCTAGGGTTAGTGAGAGCATATTAAATAGAAAAGAGTAAACAGCAGATTATTTCATAACACTAAATTTGATTGTTGTAGCAGTAGGACAGCTTATTTCCTAAGGTAAACGTATTATTCTAATGTTTATTAATTCGATAACATACCAGCGATAAACAATAGATGAAAGTCAAGCGACTTTAGCAGTAAGGGATCAGGATCCATGATGCTTTTACAAAATGTTTGCGAGGCGAAAATTTTTAAATCAATAAGATTGCCACTGTATAAAATTCTCAAAAATCCACTTGAGCTAGCGTCAAACTAGCGTAGTGGTGTTATGGTTCAAAACTTCTGATATTTTTTTTCCATGTACAAGTCTGTGCCCAGCATTGAACTTTTGTTACGGATCCAATCCATTCTAGTTAACAATAGTTTTACTAAACTCAAAGCACTACTCCGATTGTGTTTTACTATGCCAACGAATTTAAATTTGTAAGTTAAGTCACTGGATGAAATATGAACGTTTCTTATGATTTAATACGCCCAAGCAAACGGGAAGGCTTGCTAACTTAAGTATTATACGGAGCTTCAGTAGCATTCACTTTATTAGGGAGTCAAAGTTGGCGATCAGCCATAAAACCTTTATTGAAATCTTCTCGAATACTTTCCTCAGAGGATGCAGTAGCTGATTGATTTAGCACCAAACGTTGCAGAGATTGAAAACGTAAAATGTTATCTCTCTATTATGAGGAATAAGCTTTTTGTTCGCTTTTATTTGTTCGCGAAATCTGGTGTAGTTTGATTCAAAATGCTTATTTACTGTGTGCAAGCTTTGTGCAATCAACTGAACGTGGACGATTTTACAAATCCACGGGAACATTGATTTTTAAATTCGGCTTACTTATTTTTGGATGGAATCCACAATTTCTAGTGAAATCTGAATTTTAAGGTATTTTGAGGAAGGGCATTTTGTAGTTTGTTACGCCAATTATGGTTTCTTAAATACAAAATCGTCCAGCTTGTCAACTAGGTACCTGGTCATAACCTTTACTTTTTTTTGTTATGAGTCACGTCACCAATAATTTTCAAAAGATCATCGGCAAACACACTGAGTTTTGTAGTGTTCTTCTTCATCTTTTGATCAGTGAGGTCACTATAATTCTTTGCAAGGAACATCTCATTCTGGTAATGTCAGTCATAGCATCTAGATCCACTGGTGTTACAAATTTTTAGGATAGGTATTTTATCACCTTGCTATGTGGCTAATTGTATGTCTGCTCGTTGACCTTTATAAAAATGTTGTTGTGTATTTAAAAACACGTGAGAGCAGCATCCTACACGTTTTTGATCGGATTTTTATACTTTTTGATCAGGTAAATTACTATCTAGGCTTTTATATAAAACATTTTGCTTCTGATTAAAATCAGCTTTTGTACCATCAAAGTCTATGATTAAATTATATTCAAACATCGGGTAATATATACCTCGACAGTAAAGTTGTTTTTCCATAATTAATTAAAATTTCCCCGTAACGAGTTTTGATGGAAAGTTTTTGTTTATTAAATTTCCACTTCATGAAACATTAACGAAAGTTGTAATGACTTCTTTAATTGTTAAGGCTAAAAATATCTCGAGGAATTATCATATTATGAAATAATAATAAGAGTCCACGGACTGATCTTGATTTCTTGTTCACCATATCACTGCATAATAAATACCTCATGAACCTTAGTTGTAATTTATATTAAAGCTCAACTGTCGGTTGATCGATTCATAAAAATATATTAATTAAATAAGAACGTACTATAGAAAAAGTCTTTGTTGTATTATCAGAATGGATTGAACGAACAAGTAATCTGAAAAAGCGTGAATTTCGCAGTAATGCTACAGAGTGAACTAATCTATATTAATGAAAAAGAAATAAGTCCGAAACTGTTTTCAGGAGACCTTTGATCATCCCTGATTCAGCAGTGACGAAAGCTACTTATCTCACGTGTACCAAACTGACAATGTGACTTCTAGTAATTGATTTCTTTAGCTAAAGGTAATGCTACGTGAGTCTATATGTTGTTAATCAATTATCTCAGATATTGCGGGTTAGAATACTTCATCATTATGAGCGCAGATTTATTTATATTTCGTTTCATACGCACAAGTGACATTGAGTTTTATAGAAGATCTATCGGACTCTATTATGTAGACTGTCACACGTGAATCTCAATCTTCCTTGTCCATTCCCTTCACAATATCTATTTTTTCTATTTTTAGTCCCCCGTAACTATCCACATCCATACTAAAAACCTATACCTAATACAGGGAGTAACAAAACTATAAATTCAATTTCCCTCTAACCGGTTTGCAAAACCGCACCAATTATTGGAGGTTTTCGCTTTGATAGATTTATGTCATAACCACCTAGCACTATTGTTGATAGCCGTCAAATTAAAGTAACAGTTCCGTCGATTGCTTGCGGGTGGTCCTACAAAATATTGTGTGGCTACACTGGATGTGACAGGCTCGACACCGATATTGTTAGACAATAGCTCCAGTTGGGTCATTTGAACAGAATGAATAAGCGCTTTTTCATTTTTATCCCAATTTATCTCAGTGTCAGTGTAATAGATTTTGTATGATTTTTATTCTGCTCCGTTTTTTTTATGATGTTAGTAGTAACTAAACATGGGCATATAAATTACTTATACAAAAGAAAGTAAGTAATACTAGCCTTAAAGTTGTTAAAAGAATGCATTACCTGCTTAAAATTCTATACTTTCTTAATATTCCTTCGTATCTATTCTTAGCTTATTTTTTAATACATTCTTATTATGTTTAAAATAAGAACCATTAATATTAATGAAATATTAAGATTAAGGCATTATGTGAAGAACATCTGTGATGCAAAATGAAGCAGACTCATCAGAGCTGCTAGGTATTAGCAACTAAGTGTAAAATCGATACTATCTTTTTTAGCATTAATATTTTTTTTAGAAATCGCTAATTTATGTGTTTACCCGCCTCTTTGGTCTGGTGGTTGAGGCCACCTACTTCAGATCTAGAGGTCCGGGGTTCAATTCCCGTGTGTAAAATATCAACTAGGACCAACGATTTCATCATAGAGGAAATGGATATTACAAATTTCGCTATAGTTCGTAAGGCATATGTACTTTGAGCTTCCGACTGGTATGGCTCTTACAGAAGATCGCAGCTCAATAACACTACTTTGTAATATTGTGTCCCTGCGGTGAGTGAGGTCGCCAGAGTTTAAAAAGAAAACATCATGTTGGGAGCAGGGGAACTTGTCTCCTAGGCTGTCAAAATTTTTCTTGATTTTTACTAAGTCAGCGAGTCCCTATGGTACTACAAGCGTCTATAAGCTACGGTGAAATCACATCAGGCAGTCTATATGCTTGTTTGCACCCTGTTGTACTACTTAAAGCTCGCAAGCCACTAGCTTGCTCTTCCCATTATCTCTCCTTGAATCTATACAATCCAGTAATATCCATACATTCTACACCACACATTGCATTTCCCTCGGGACTCGTTTAATTGAACCAATGCGGTAACCAGTCCGACTACTGTTGCCACTTGATTGTACGATGTTGCTTAACGTTTTTATTTGGTCATTCGATTGGTGCGGTTGGAACAGCGGAAAATCATGGCTAGCATTCTAGCATCTGTTTTTATTAAACCGTCCGTTATTTTGTTTCTTTTCGAGACTTTAGATTCTGCTGACGTGGATTTTTTTCTACTGGCGAAGACCTTCTTTTTATTATCTTCTTTTTTAGTTGTCTTACGCAAAATATCGCCAGTACAAAAATCTTCACATCATCTTTTACAGAACTTCCTGGATGTTTATTTTCATTTGTAGCACCTACTTCGCAGACGATTATACCGAACAAAGACTGCATACTTTTTCTTGATGTGATTATCTCCCCGTTGACACCAAGAGTAGATTAATGTTAATAATGTCGTTTATTTATTTTAAAAACAAGTACAATAATTACTCATCGGTTCAAACGGTTTATGCCTCTGTGGTTGCTTAGAGTCCAAGCCTTATCCTGCCATACCCTTATACTGTACACTAATGTTGGAAGAAATCATAACTTTGATTATATCAACCGGAAAATCGTGAACTCATAACTTTATTTAAGACAACGCGTAAATACCACTGCCTCTATATCATCAGCAAGTTATGTAATCTTTTAAGACAGTTCTTGTCTAACGTTTACGATGATAAAGGTAATTTGACAAAAATGACCCCTTTTTTTGCTGATGCCTGTTTGTACGTTTATCAACAACAAAAACATGTTTACATTATTTTTCTAATGTTAATGCGATAGGGATTATAGTTGTTTTTGTCTTTATTTTGCTGACTGTACTCGAAAGTTACAAAAACTGATAAAAATTAAATCCAATATAAATTTATTCAAGTAGGTTCCCAAGAATCTCTTTCAAATCGTCCAAAATCACTAAATTTTTAAGCAGTAAAAGGTCTATGTCATATTATTGTCTATTAGTCATGTCTGAATATACACCGGATTTTTTACATTCCTTGTAAAATTTCTAATTAACTCAGTTGCGTGGGTTTTATTCTCCAATCTTGTCCGTAGAATAATATCCCAAAGTATTGAAATCTTCCAGATAATGCCAAAAACTGCCACGTATATTCTACATCATAGCTTTGAACGCCAAGATGTATCCTTCCTTGGACAAGTATTTGTATAACATAAAAATATTAGATACTTTGAATAGAAGATTATCTGTATCATGCAATTTAACTGTATTTTTTCCCTTTTCATTAGTTTTGCTTGGGTATTTATTTAAAGTAGGGTTTAAAAAGACGCCTGACGGTAATCTGTTGCTGTAGCCTATAGCAGATTGTAATACTACTCACGCGTTGCACATTCTGATAAAATTAAGAGGTAGTATTTTGCTGAGAGCATAGATTACGCTCAACACCATTCCTCACCAATCACCACCGTAGGGACACAATGGACAAAACAGTGACGTGAAATAACGTTAAGGAGGTAAGGCAACGTTGTATTTATCACTCAAATTATAATATGGAAAATAAAAAATGCAAACATAAAGAACAACTAAATCGTGATCTATGCTCTATGTACAAATAAAAAGTCAAAAAGCTTATAGCAAAATTAACTCTAGTTTAAAAAGTCATAGGAAAGTAAAAATTTGCAATTTCGCATACGTAGACGAGTAAACAATGTCAGTTTTTTTTATTTAAAACCAAACTACCCAACTGATTTTGAAAAAAAAAACATAGAACCAAATGGCAGCTATTCCGCATCGAAAAAAAAAGAATCACGTAAATCGGATCAGTAATCTCGGCGTAATCGGTGTACATACAAAGAAAAAAAATACGTAGACGATTTACTAATTTCAGTTTTTTTTATAAAAACCAAACTACCGAACTGATTTTGAAAAAAAAATTATTGGACCAAATTTCACCAAATGGCAGCTATTCCGCATCGAACAAAAGAAGAATCACGTAAATTGGATCTGTAATCTCGGCGTAAACGGTGTACGTACATACATAGAGAAAAAAACCGACCGGCCTAATTGAGAACCTCCTCGTTTTTGAAGTCGGTTAAAACACATTTTATTGTGTATAAAGGTCTATAGGTAGAAATAAGTGTGTCCGTTGTTGAATGAATGTTACCTTATTTCAATGCACAATAAAGAACTTGAACTTTATAGGACTCAGTTCCTTGAATGAAAGATGATGAATTATTTAGTTTCGATGATGTGAGGGTAGATATTATTAGTTTGTGCCGCGATAACAGTTGGACTGGAATAAACTGAAAGGATTATCCTAAGTCCTCGTTAGATATGTGGTCAGAGAAGTCACGTGATTGTGAAATGTTGCGGGTTACATTTCGACCCCCAGGAAATGATTTTAAGGTTAAGATGTTTTTCTAAATTCACTCTGATTTTATGACGCCACAGCCTACGTTTCAACCTTATAATCCGTGTTAGAAAAGGGTAGTGGAATAATGAACTCCCACACATCACTTCCAACCTAGTAATGAGACTATTGAGAATTTTAATTGCACTTCACATAGGGCATACTAAGACTGAAGTAAGTTGAAGGGGCCGTGGGGTAAAGCTGCGAAGTGTCGATAGCCGTTAATCACCCGTTATGGTCTGTTGGGGCCTAATTAGCGATAGATGAGCGTCATGGCGTGGCCTGTAATAATAACTTACGAGAGGTGATGGCGGATTGCAATTTACTTTGAATTTGATTGAGATGTTGAGGGGTTACTTATTGATTTCAATATTCCCTTTTAAATTGACTACTTGGCTAGTAAAATATATTTCATACATTTATTATAATGTTATAAAATGATAATTTTAAATCGAAAATTTTTAAGGGAGGCCCTTGTTTCGGATATGAATGGTTGGATAACCGTCTGTTAATCCAACCATCCATCTCCAAAACAAGGACCTGAGCGTTTCTTCATAGATTTTATTTGATTTGTATAATGAAGGATTCTTTAAGCTAGTTTAAAGAGTGTAGGCTAGTTATATCTTTATAGGTAATAGTTGGCTGAAATATCAGATCAGTATGACTATTCCCCTTCTTCATATACTCCACGCGGTCTTGGGACGTATTTGAGTTATATGGGTATATTTCTAGTAAAGATTTTTCGTCTTTAGTGTCAAGTTCAATTAAATTTCTGCTGTGCCCAAGCCTGTTAACAATAACAATAACCGTAGCTAATAGATTCTAGTGATCCTTTGGAGGATAACACCATGTGAAAATTTCTGTCTTAAAATTTAACCCTCTGTAACCCAAAATACTAAGTAGTAATAGCACCTAAAGCTGCATATTTAAGCAGACAGTGTCAAAACGTGCCAGGTACATTGTCTTCTAACTATTAATTCTACAGCGAGAGCTGTGTAATTGCCCGTATAATAGCCGTCATTATTAACTGCCTTGTAGAGTTTAATTTTGTTTGACTAAAGTCATTATAAGTTATGTTTAAAGTTGGTTCCTTTGGCGGTGCCTGAACATTGTGGCTGTATACATGTGACATTAATTCGATTAGTTAGACAAATCAACTTTCAGCATGGACAATTTGTGCTTCGGAAGAGAATATGGTTGCTGGGGCCATATTCGCTCACAACCCGCATTGGGCTTATATTTTGAGCAGTGCACTATGCGACATTTGCCCATTTAATTACAAAATTGTTTTGACCGAAAGTTAAAGTGCCTTATTTAATCAAAGTTTATTTGGAATGGCTTCGTGTTAATATAACCTTCTTCCAAAAACTTTTGTTGAAGTAGATAAAGATTCTGCCTCTAAGAAAATTCTCGAATCATGACCTTAAGGCAAACCATATTCAAGTAAGGAGTGCTTGAATGAAAAAATAATTTTAATTATTAATTTTATGTTCTATGAATGCTTTCTTAATTTTGTCTGATTTTAAAATATTTGTATGCCTTCGGCTAAAAAAATGTGGCAACTTTACCTTTCTTAAGCGACCTTACCAGACCCAACCTCAAATACTTATCGTTCGATAATTTTTGACCACAATTTTTTTAGACAAAAATTTGACTTTTATCTTAATATTTGACAGGAACCTATATAAAATTGTGGCAACACAAAAAGGTTTTTTACTCTGACTTAAACTAATCCCTATGTGACTTGACCGATGTTTTGTAAATAGTGTTTGAATATGAATGTTATTTTACTGTGGGAGTGTATAAATATTAGTTGTTTTGCTTTAATATCACTTCAATAATTTACAAGGGTATCTCATTTAAAAAACATTTTTTTTTATACTACTAGATGACAAACAAGCTGACGGCCCACCTGATGGTAAGCGGTAACCGCCGTCTATAGACACCTGCAATAACAAGGGAAAATCACTTGATATTGCAGGTGCGTTGTCATGCTGAGGCCTAAGATGAAATGCCGTCCATGCCCAATAATTACACTTGCTACCTTTCCCTTCAATCGAAAACACAGCAAACTGTTTCATGGCTGAAATAAAAAATGCGGTGGTACCTACCCAGACGACCCTACGTACGGGCCTACCACCTAGCACCTTTAAGTACTAGACTAGGAATAATATTGCTTTCTTACACCGCTATTCCCAGATACTTCAGTATTTGGTGGCAAGTAAGTTAACTCATAAATCAACAACTCACAATTAACGGAACAATTAAATAGTTTAGAACAAAATAAACCTACAAGCGTAGATGGACTTGCCTGCGCAGTGTTTTAACACTTGAATTCCGAAACAAATGTTAAAATTAACGACACGCTTAATGTTGGCGCTCAATACACCCGAACGTCAACATAAGGCTTAGTACACATGGGCGAGGACTTAGCGATTTAACGCTGTTTATCGCTTTGATATATTTCCTCTAGTTTGCTAATTTTACAGAAATTAATGGCTTAAAAATATTTGCTTCAATTCTTATGAAGAACAGAAAAATATTGCTATTACAATAAATTGTGTCGTCTGCGTAGGTACCACCGCCTTTCTTACTTCAGCCGTGGAACAGTTCACTGTGTTTCGGATTGAAGGGAAAGGTAGCCACTGTAATTACTGGGCATGGACGGCATTTCATCTTAGGCCTCAGGATGACCAGCTTGAATTATATAAATTTAAAAGATAAGTGTTTCCATACATATAGTTCGCTATTATAACTGCCATTGTACCTTATTCCATGCACAATAAAAAACTTGAAGTCGAATGAACTCATGAAAAATATTTATTTGAAGCATATAGTCACGGTACGCCCCTAATACTACTAAACCATGGACGGAAACAAATAAATCAATTGAATATTTTAAAGAAAAGTCCTCCGGAATAAAATAAAAATGTTACAATAGGCAAAAACCCTACAATACGCTCGACTGTCCTACCCCTAATACCAGTACACAATACACGGTAACATAAAACAAAAATACTTAAACGCCACGTGTGGGTCGGATCTTAATTTGTTTACGACTCAACTTAATTTGTTTACGGCCAGAGTACAGACACGGTGCGAGGGAGGTGTATTAACGGCCGGTAGGACAGATTGAGGTACTTAAGTTTCAAGACGATTCTATTGGGTATCTTGGTAAGGTCTGCGCAGAACTAATCGCGACTTTTAAGAAAGAAAGAAAAACAAGTCTTATTTGAATAAAACAGATGATTTTTGTCAAATTAAATCAAACAAATCGCTCTGATTTCAGTTACGAAAACCAAGCAATTTTAACCATGGACTATCCAGGGATAGGTCAATTAAATTCGTAACCTCTGTGGTCTAGTGGTTGAGACCACCTGCCTCAGATCTAGAGGTCCGGGGTTCGAATCCCGTGGGGGCAGAAATTTTCTGCTTGGTTTGGTTGGTGGTAGGGCTTTTCTAAGTCCGCCTGGCTAGATACCACCATCTGACCTAATTCTGCCGCCTAACAATAATGTTAACACCATTGTTATGTTCCGGCAGTTAGAGGTAAGATAGTCAGGTCCTCTGTGGTTGAGGAATCCGGGTGTAGCTCGCTTCCATCGTCGGCCTTATCTTCACTTACCATCAGGTGAGATGAAGGCCAAAAGTTACCCCGTTAAGGTTAAAAAAATCAAACAAATCGATCTGATTTCGGTTACGAAAACAAAGCAATTTTAAACATGGTCAATCCCGGGATAGGTCAATTGGATTTGTTATCTCGAGCTCCTCTGTGCTTTAAAGGCACGTCAAGTTGTTGGTCCTGGTTGTTACTCCCCCCCGTTTTGGACTCGCGTGGTGGTGTTATGACACAGACTCCTCATGTTTTTTCCCGTGTAGCAAGGCCTGTGGCCAGCAGTAGGTCATCTATAGGCTGGTGAAGATGATGATGATAGAATATCGTTTCATAATTTACTACTTCAGAAATAAAGAATGCATCCTTTTCGAGTAACACACAAAAATATAGTCGAATTGAAAATCGCAATTTTTACAGTCTTCTAATACACCACTATGCTCTTACCCTACTGTACTGTCAGCAACAGAAGTCTATTGATCTGACAAGCGGCGTTATACCTCTGAAGATCTATGACAATTGAAAAATAAATTGTGTCTGGAATCTGATGCTTGATTGACACTTTTGTACCATTTTGTCACACTACGACATTCACAGTGTTTGTACAAGCTGTCAAGAGTAGGCCAATATGTTATTAATATATGAAAAAGTACTAAAGTGTGAATCAACTTCTGTTGTACAACCATTCACTCTATGCTGACATAAAATATTTTCAAACGTAACCTGTGAGTATAAAATTGTAAGTTACTATAATGTATTATTTACCACACCCTGCGGTGGGAGAAGGGGGAGGCACTAAGCGTTTTTAAAAGTAAACATTTTTGGAATCCCGCCAACTGTGCTGCTTTTTGAGAAAAGAGCTTTGCCAGGATTTATATCTGTAAAAATTGTAAAATTCATCGGGCAATTGATTTAAGCAGCGGGAGAGTTGGAATGAAACTACGGAATCTGCTGGTCTAACGTCATGTGTGTTAGAACTAGAAATTGAAATATCAGATAAGTATTTACTACGCCTTTTTTGAAGCTTTTAAAGTCTGAAATTGAAAGCGAGGGAATCGGTGTCGTGGTTTGAGCTCTCTGGTCTCGGGATGGGCCAGTCAAACTTTGCAATCTAGAGCTCCTCCGTGCTTCAGCCACCACCACCACCATCACCACTATCATCCACCATCATTGGGCCAGCGCTGGCGTGGTAGTATTATGGCCCAAACTCCTCACGTGTTTCGTCCTTGTAGGAAAGCCAGTGGCTAGCAGTGGAACGTAGGTATATAGGCTGGCGATGATGATGAGGATAATAAAGTCTAAGATCCCACGGCTTCAAGAACAGTTGAGTCTAAGCTCCCCATTCCCTGTATTCTTTCATTGGTTAGTTGAAACACTGAACTTATTATTATCCTTTTGAGGGCTTAGGGAAGTATCATAATATATTGCTATATTTCTTTCAACATTTAATAAGAAATACCGAGGAATGCACGAAATATCTCCGGCCCGCCGTTTATTATTGCTCACAATTGTATATCTGAACTCAATGACATTCCTAGCATAGTTCGCCGCGTATCGACCGCTAATTAATTTATTGGTGACAGACGAACAAAAGACAGCACAGTGTGGACTAGGCCTTATATCTTAGGGTTGTCATACGTGAAATGATGGGACAATTAAAAATAAAACATGTCTTTAAGGTTTTAGTTTCTGTGCCGTGTGCTGTGCTCATCATGAGTCGCAAGCAGTTGCTATTATGACTTTCAGCCGTCTCTGTAAACTAGTGGTTGAAACCATCCACCTCTGATATAGAGAAACGGGGTTTAATTCCCGTGGGGGCAATAATTTTCTGCTCCGTTTGGTTGGTGGTATCACTTTTTCTAAGTTCGCCTGGCTAGCTACCATATTCTTACATATGTCTATCGCCATGGCAATAATCTTGACAGCATTGTTGTGTACCTCAACTTCATCCTCAGCCTTATTATATTACCATAAGATGAGATGAAGGCCAAAACTGGGTAAGTTAACAATAGTAATAAAAACTATTTAAAAATTAGCGATTTAGTAATTAAAATATAATAAAACTAGAAAAATTTCACGTTTTGAGGCAGGAATCGAACCCGCAACCTTTCGCAATCCGGGCGACTGCTCTGACCACTGAGCCACCCAGGACTTGGGATATCCCTGTGAAATTCTTCTAGTCTATCTGTATTTGCGTTTATGAGCTAACGTCCACCCTACAATGTCGAAATATTCTATTTCAACATCCGAAACGAGTATTTTTACAAATACCTACGATTCGGTTAAGTTGGGGCAGTCCTTTTAAATATTCTTAATTTTTGATTATAACATTATTATAAATGTTTGAAAAATTACTTAGTAATTAAATTATAATTAAACTAGATTTAGTTCATATAGTAAGTACCACAAATTAAACGAACGAATATATTACGAGACACTAATGAGCAGATAAGGGATCAAAAAAAATATTTGCTCATAAAGTGTGCTAATTGAGTCGTCTTACTTGAAATAAAGATTAATTGAAATAATTCATCACTATCATCACTAGCCTCTATACATCCCACTGCTGGGTACAGGCCTTCCTACATAGGAGAAACACATGAGGAGATTGGCCTATAACACCACCACGCTGGCCCAATGCGGGTTGGTGGCTTAAAGAGGTTGCAGCAACAACCGGGACCAACGGCTTAACGTGCCTTCCGAGTTTGAGATAACAAACTTTGATTGACTAATCCCTGGATCGACCATGGCGAAAGTTGCTTTGTTTTTAGTATTGAAACCAGAGCGCTCAAACCAATACGCCACCGGGCTCCTCCTTGATTGAAATAATTAATAATTAATAAAGTGTCAACCCTGTGTATTATGTAACCTTCAAACGTTCGTTTGTTTATATAGTTTAATTTATTTGTTTAGTTGGAGACTAATTTATGTATCTAAGTACAAGAAGTTTCAACTACAAATCTAGAACTATAATTAATGGTTTATTCCGTTGATTTACTGATATTGAACTTTTTCAAATGTTTTGGGAAAATCATTAAAATAAATGTCTGCTTAATTTTCTTTATTATGTGCTTGTGTAGGGTTTGTATGAGAAACTAAATTAATTATTTCTACTTCAAAATATTCACTGTCACATATTATCTTACTTAATCTACAACTCTAGTTTCCTTTACGAATGTATCTACATTAACGATCGTATCAAATAGTTTCTACTTAAAAGTAAGTTTAAGCTTACGCCCTTTGTCAGCCTTTGTCTTCTTGAAGATAGTTTAAATATCGCAGTTGCTTTTATGGTTATATTCTCTCTATAAAAGAGAGCGCAAAGGGTCAACCTGTCCAGCCAGGTTTGATGAATTATAACTATTTTTGCAGTTATTGCATTGCGGATACTATTCTTATTTCAGCCGTGAAACAGTTCGCTGTGTTTCGGATTGAAGGGAAAGGTAGCCAGTGTAATTACTGGGCATGGCGTCATTTCATCTTAGGCCTCAGGATGACAACGCACCGCAATATTAAGTGATTTTTCCTTGTTATTGCAGGTGTCTATAGGCGGCGGTAACCACTTACCATCAGGTGGGTCGTCAGCTTGTTTGTCATGTAGTTGCATAAAAAAAAATGCGGGTATTAAAAACAAAGAAAAAAAAATGAGAAAAAATAAATGCTCCAGGCGGGACTCGAACCCGCGTCTCCTGATTAACGGGATTACCATACGCCACCGGAGCACTAGGTATATATAACCTACTAATTTCTTCGCCGCTTTCTTTCCTTTTCCAACGTTTTTATAGCAACGCTTATCACACCACTCATTGAAGTTAGCACCTGTAATGATACGAAAGAATATTTTAATCAAAATTTAGTGTGTTCATTGTTTTCTTTCGTTTAAATGCCTACTTTATTGTTAAACGCATCAAAAACATTAAAAAGTGTTTAATATAACTTTTTTAAAGTGCTGACTACCTTCGATTTGTGCCGGAGAAGTTTTCTAACTATATGATTTTACTTTCTTTCATTCTCTCTTTTATCATTAAACTTTTAAGTATATTGTAGTGTGTAAACCAATGAAAGTTTTTTTTCTTCATTTCTAATTAAAAAACACAGTTTTATTTTATTATGCAGACGGCTCTTAGTTTGTGAATTAATGTAATTACTATAGCTTGTAATAAATGATGTTTACGTGAAGTGAAAATTATTTTCCCGCCATAAATTACGGCGCGCAAACAGTTTTAATGACTTCGCCTACCGAAAGTTTTTTATGTTATAGAGCATTTTTTGGCATTTCTTTTTACCAAAAACCCTCTTTGTTAAAAAACTTGGGGAAGTAAGTATAAATAATACAATATTTCCTGAATTTTTTCTTATGTTCAGCCAGGGTCAAAAAGATGTAAAGGATTTTGAACCCTACTGCATTGACAGAGAGACGTGCATCGCATTTTGATGCTTAGAAACAAAAAGAAAAGTGGTATTGTTCATCGTACACAAGCGGCTTCCGTCAAAACTTTGTCTATCATGTTATGTACAGAAAAGTTCTGTAGATAAATGATTACTTGTACGGTAGCGATATTTATGCGGGCACACAAGGCGGCGACGATAATACTCGTTCGTCAATAAATTAAAACATGGGCTATAATTTATTTTATTTTATTGAGAAAACCAACTGCGCAATACACAAATTTTCTTATATGGTACTTATAACTATGAGTACAGCTAATTACAGGTTTTCCTTCATTATACCATTTGCATATGACGTGAAACAAAACAATGTACTTAATACATTTAAAGATTTGTATAATTACACATATACACACGCATATATACATATTCAATACATATTTAGACGAAAATATATAGATAAATACTTAAACTCATAAGCTTATAAATTACTTAAATAAATATTAATGTGAGATTTCTATCTATAAAATCCAAATTCAAATTTAAATTTAAATTTAAATTCCAAATCCAAAAACTCAAAATTCCACTTTTAATTTTTTTTTCAAGTACCAAATCTTGAACTATAATAGTTCATAGAAATGTTTTGTCACTCTCAAATACATCATATTCATTTGATAATTTTATAACGTTTTTTTCAAATAATGCAGCCAATATTATATTATGCATTTGAAAGTAGCAAAACATTTCTATGAACTAATATAGTCCATGTTTCAATTTATTGTCATCACTATCCTGTATATGCCGGTAAAATCGTCAACAAAAGTGTTACTACGCGTTGGGCCCAACTCCAATACTGAAACTCGTAAATGCTCAGGGTTTTGAATGACACACATTTGGTAAGGAAACGATCAGTTTGAGTGAGTAAATGAGTTTTCAAGCTAGATGACCAACCTCCTTTTACTGTCATACTTCCATAACTTGGTATTCTTTGCCAGTACATAGTTATGTTCTCATTTTCCTGTAGCAGAATGTATACTTAAGTACCTTTTGAGCGTAGGGTGTTTGCTAATACGTTACCAGCTCCTAATCTTAAAGAAACCGCAGACCACAATGATAGTCATAACTAATTTCCATAAGCCCGTTCGTTTTGAGAGCAGACTCGGATTGTTTGCTCAGAGGATTATCTTGAGCGGCGATCGATCCTGCACAAGCTACTTTAATCTTTAAGCAGAACTTTCTCTGGCAGACTGTAGCTTGAGTCTTTGTTATGTCAAACTTTTAGTAATTTAATTAAAATAAACAATGGGAATAAAAGCTTACGGTTCAGTCACTTTTTCAATTTAATCATGCTTTAACCTGCGTAATGGTAATGGGTTAACATGAAAAAGGGTTCTACGTAATTACGGATTTTAACTGCCTCTGTGCTCAAGCGGAATTTTTCTTCTCGGGTTTTTAAGCCCGCCTGGCTAGATTCTACCATCTTATCTAAGTCTGCCGCCACAATAATGTTAACAGCATTGTTGTGTTCCGGCAGTTGGAGGTAAGATAATCAGTTCCTCTGTGGTTGAGTCCGGATGTAGATCGCTTCCATCTTCGGCCTTATTATCACTTTCCATGACGTGAGATGCTAAAAGCAACTTCGTTAAGCATTAAAAAAATTCGACGTTGAAAAGACAATATCTCATTTTAGTCACTTACATTTTTTGAGAAACTGATTTTATTCTTTATACCTTTGACATTAAGGGCAATATCCGCGTGTTTCGATGAAGACACTTATACTCATTTGTAATGTTAACTTGAGACGTTAAGTGAATATGGAAATAGGTTTTAGCCTAATTGGCTTAGTCTTAGGATTTATGGTACCTAAACGTTTTTTAAGTTGTATCAAAAGACATGCAAACCTTAGGCTGATACTGTACCATAAAATAGTCTGCGGGATGCTCAAATCTTCAGAAACTTACAGCATTTATAGCGTGTTGAGCGCATAAAAATGGTCCCAATGTGATCGTGTTAAATACATGAACATATGACCAATGAGGTCGGGGTTACTTAAAATTTTAATTTTATGTTATTAGACATTACTATCTAAAACCTACCGTCGTTTTTTTACATAAGCACCTGGATAGAACGGTGGTAGAAGGTGATTCACTGGTTATTAAAACTAAAAACCAAAATATACCTATACGTGGTGACTCGAATATGTTTATTTAAACCAGGATGTTCTCTTGGTGTAGATTTTGATAGTTAAGATGAATATGAGTGATATCATCTACTTAAACACAAAAAGTAGAATACAGAAACACTAGAAGAAATCCACAGTAGCATTCCAACTATTTTAAGTGATCAATTGCTCAGTGGCCAGAGGTAACTCACCCGGTTGGTGAAAGGTCGCGGGTTCGGTTGCCGCCCCAGATTATTTCAAGATTTTTTTATTTACTAATATCCTCTTGACATTTAAATATTAAGAAAATATTACCGCATTTAATACTTTTTAGTTCGTTTTGTTCAAATTTATAAGCACATCTCAATGTTGTAGGTATTAGCAACTTATCTTCCCAACTACAAGAGCTTAGTTATAGCCACTCTAATTAAACCAACGAAATTAACCAGTAAATCTAAGACAATCCGAGCTACGCGTAAGCAATATTACTTGGTACATCGCACTAAGATAGTTAACATACCGTAACTTATGTGAATCTGAGGGTCGCAATCCGGTCGAAGGACCAAGTTGGCTCATCAATAACCGGGTAATAGCTGCGGATGGTATATGAATGGATGTTGGAAGTATGCGGCTGTGGGAAGGTTGAGACTTGCCTTCTTGGCGGACTTTCACAAGTTTTGGTTGGAGGGCCATCAGTCAAACTGTAGGTATTTAAATCCGCAGCCTCAAACTATGTACGTAATGACTTCCTGTAGTATAAGTTATTAAACTTTTTATTAAAAGTTACAGACAAATTGTTATTTGAATTTATATTAAAGAAAGGATAATTAAAGGAAAATTACTTTTGATAATATATTATTTAGATTCAAGTACAAAAACATGAAACGTGGTAGGAAGTCGCAAAACGGTACACATTAAAATAAAACCCACAAAAAAACCACTGTCGATTAAGATTAATTATCTTGTTCTGTTAGATGAGCGTTACTGTAGTGTAGAGTGTGCGTGAAATTAGCATGTTGTATTTTATTTCAATAACAATGTATTACGGAATATTAAATAAAATTTACTTTGAATATACAGGATGGCTCATTTGGATTGGTCAGTCAAGTCTGAAACTATAACACATGCGAAAATCTCTTCTTAGGAATCATGTCATTGATTTTAGTAAAAAGAAAAACTGCATTCATATATTTAAAAGAAACGTGTACTCAGCTCGGGAATCGAACCCGGACATTTTGAAAAATAAAACTAACTCTATTTCTCTTTAGATATCGATTGTGTAGGTCTTAAGGAGTGAACGTTTCTATGAAACTTAATGTCTAAAATGAATAAAATGCATTGTTTTCATATCCTTTCATTTATTTAAGTAAGTGTTCGAAAGTATCACCATTACCACCACATGAGGTTTCTTACGTCTCCGTTTAAACCAAGACGTTCCATTTTCAAATGAGGTTTATCACGTCTTTGTATCTACATACTTATTCTTAGTGACTTTTCAATTCATTATTAGTGCAAGTATGATTAAAAGAAGTAAGCAATTACAATCATACATAGATAATATTATCGCAGATAACAATATGTGAAGCAGTGTATGTAATAAGTTGAGTCACCAGCAAAGAGCTACAAACAACCATAGAGACAATTTTACGCACCTAAACGAGTTAAAAGTTGTATTGAAAAAATGGTGGTAATTTCGAACACTTATTAAAATTATTTGCTCCATGCTTAAAATAAATAAAAGGATATGAAAAAAATGCATTTAATTCATTTTAGACATCATGTTTCATAGTAACGTTTACTGCCTATGACCTAGACAGTCGATATCTAAATAGAAATAGAGTTAATTTTATTTTTCAAAACGTCCGGGTTCGGTTCGCGAGCCGAGTACACGTTTTTCAAAAATGTATGAATGCAATTTTTCTTTTTACTAAAATCGATGACATGGTTCCTAAGAAGAGATTTTAGTATGTCTTATAGTTTCAAACTTTCCCATACTGACCGATCTAAATGTGCCACCCTGTATATTATAAAATTAAATAACGATCAAATAGAACACAGAATCATTATTTAAAGGAAATTTTAAATGATTACCAAAATGTTTGTTTAATTAACTTCATTGTTCACATAATCGTCATTCTGAGGCAACAGTATTTGAAACTATGACGAAAGGCTCAATAATTGCAAAATTTGTTTTCTCTCAGATTGAAGACGAATGCATGATTTGGTCTTTCTGTTCAGACTAGCGGACGGTGGCATCCGAGACGCTCCTTAATTATTCAAAGATTCATTTATTTTCAGCGTCATTAAAATTCCCGAATCTAGTGATCAAATTTTGCTCAAAACGCGCCTTTCAGCCGATTTGCTACATAATAAAATAGCTTGGCCAAGACTAAAAATTTGGACCTATTTGCGAGTGGTATCTGCAGCTTCAGAAGGACTCTCCTTCCTCTCTTTAAAGGACAACGTCCAAAATTGGCTCGCTCATGAACAAATAGATCATAATATAAGGAAAATATGTTATTGAAAAAAAGTAGGAAGTAATTTTGAAATAATATTAATTGAATTAGGATCATTGTTTAGAAGCATCAATTAAATATTCTTAATTTTTGATTTTAACATTATTATAAATGTTTGAAAATTACTTAGTAATTAAAATATAGAATAAAACTAGAAAAATTTCACGTCCTGAGGCAGGAACGCCTCCAGGCAGGCAGGTCGGGGCAGGTTCCTGCCTCAGGACGTGAAATTTTTCTAGTTTTATTCTATATTTTAATTACTAGGTGGTAGACCCATATGTAGGGTCGCCTGGGTAGGTATCACCGCCTTTCTTATTTCAGCCGTGAAACAGTTCGCTGTGTTTCGGATTGAAGGGAAAGGTAGCCAGTGTAATTACTGGGCATGGACGGCATTTCATCTTAGGCCTCAGGATGACAACGCACCTGCAGTATCAAGTGCTTTTCCTTGTTATTAGGCAGGTGTATATAGGCGGCGGTAACCGCTTACCACCAGGTGGGCCGTCAGCTTGTTTGTCATCTAGTTGTATAAAAAAAAAAAAAAAAACTAAGCATCAATTAAAATTATAGCAAAAATAAAAATTTCAACTTTTCAATTTTGATTTCTATTGTACGGCGCGGTTCATTGCGACATTTGTGACTTATCAATCCCATCGTTGTGTGGAAAGTAGAAGTGATACAGTATATGGATGACTCCAAAAATCAGCATGAGTGTTTCTGTTAAGGTGAAAATAATCTTCAGAAAACATCATGGTACAATCAATTTCTTTAATTTGGGTCCCACCACAAGGTTTCATATCCCAGTGCAACATTATTCGTTATGACATAAATAGCATTCCTTGTTATTTAAACATCTTTAGTGATATAAAAATTTTCAACGATATGAATTTTTTGTGAGTCTATGGGTGTCATATTAACGTTCGTGACCGTACAGTGCAGAATATAAATGAAACGGTTCTTTTTAAATTAATTCTAATTTAATAGGCGTTGGCTTATTAACAAAACATCTATCTAACTTTACCCATTCGATTTACTTGACTGTACATAAATGACATTGTTACTCGCCACCATCTCCAGTGTTTACGGTTTCAAGTCGTAGTTTAACCGGTCGAATCTCAATTCCAAGTTTCCCTATCAATACTCGGTTGATTGCCGGTTAGATGTTATGAACTATTCGGCCTCTTGGAATTTACTGAGGAACTACAAGGTATTCAATATTCTCTACCAACGTTTTCCAGGGTAATTGTAAAAGCTATTCAAAAGTAATTTGAAAGTAAATGTAACACGAATCCGATGAATTGTCTTGAAGTACTCCATAGTCATGCATCATTAAAGTGGAGTAAACTAGTGTTTTTAGTATTGTGTTTTTATTCAACTCTGTGCGTTACTAAGTTGAAGAAGCTCTAGATGTTGATTTCAACTGTGTTACCAAAATAATGATGGTTAAGACAAGGCTTGATGAAAATCAAGAGACAAGCAATATCTAATTGAAGCATCGGTATTGTAACAACCTCCCCCTCACCGCTACCTAAATAAATATAAATAAATTATATCATAAATCTTATGCTAATACCAGACTGAGTTTTTTTTTTTTTTTGATAATGTAAATTATTAAATTGGCCAATAAGTGATCATATAGTAACGGTAGGACACTAGTTGTGATGTAGATAACCCAACTTCTTTTTATGAGGTATGTGAAAGATACTTTAGTACCTGGACAGGGCATATTACTAAAAGCTTAAATTACTTTATGTCAGAATAAATAAAGGAAAAGTCAGATTGAAGATAACTATATGGTATAGAATAATAATAGAAAAGTTAAGTAGTGAATAGGAATTTAAAGAGGTCAATAACGGGAAGATCTAAATAGATCTATTGTTAACTCTGGATCCCTGTAAGGGTATTATAGGTATGCACAAACTGGAGTTATTGCATTATTGGAATATCATTTATTTTAAATGGATGTAGGTATATATTATAAGTATAACTTCTGATGGTAAATTTCAGAGTTGATAATATTTTATTATTTACATTAAAAAATATAGAGAAAGTGTTAGGCTCCATCCTCGCCCCACACGGTGAGTGCCAAGCCACGCCGTTGCACTCCCCCCTTCCAAAACCACATGAAGTTCCTCTTCGCGAATAAGAGATCACAAGTATGAAAATATATTTATTAACATTTTCCCATGGATTGTGTGGTGTGGTGTGTTTTTATACCAAAATGTTAGAATGTGAAGATAAGCTTGAAATCTCCAAACTTCTGACATCCTAAGTGTGAATGAAATTAATTCTCACAAGGAAATCCAGATTCTGTAAGGAAACTTAGTTGCGAGTTAAGTCAGCGCTAGTCGCAATATATTGTCAACGTGAGCACCTAGTACCAATGCAATATTATATTGTCATTGGAGCTGCAATATATCCCTTCCTTAACCTGGAGTATCCCCTTTTCCGTTTGAACAATAATCATTCTGTGCACAGTAACATCTCGTCCAGGGGCTCCACACAAAATAATCACTTTCGACATTTTGGAGTATGTGGAGTGTGTTTAGGTCTGAGCTTTCCTCACTGTAGAGTATTGAGTTTATTTTGGTTTTGCAAAAGTCTCTCATATTGCGACTTATTTAACCTACACCTAAATAAACTCAGGTGTAAAACTCCATGATGAAATGTCAATAACATACTCACACACCGTTAGCTAAAATATGCTAAACTAATTCTATTAAACAATATATTAGGTACAAACTATTTATTTGTCAGTAAAATAATTTCCAATAAAACAGTTATTTAGTTTCCGATTAGAGGTTCCGCTATAGAACCAGGGTGGGTTATTTTAACTGGAACTGTAAAATCCTAAGATAGGATAAATATTTCTGTAGTTCGATAATAGAACCAGAATAGGTAAGTATTTATGTTTTATCTGGAATTTGTAGAATCCGTAGGTATGATAGATATGTAACCATATCTAAGTAAGTTCACTAATAGAACCAGAGGGTTTGTAAGTATTATAACATTTTGTAGAATCCATGGTATAGAGAGATATATCAAGGAACCATGGTAGTTGTGGTTTATCATAGGATAAACTCAGGTGATTAAAACTGTAGGATATTGAGAGGACATAACTTTTATAATGTCAGATGGTAGGTATTTATTGGCTAGTGACCAATGATTCGTAGAATAACTAATAGATAAAGAAATAAAAATGTTACCAAGGTTACGTGGGTAGAAGTGAAATAATTAAAAATGTTATTTAAATTAAACAATTAGATGGCCTGAAAGAGATGGATTAAGGTAAATTGAAGATTGTAAGGGAAATCGCCTCAACGAAGCTTAAGTTCTTTCACAACTGCTTATATGAACAACATTAAGTCATACAACCAATACGGGTAATAATCAGGGTAAAGCCGCAACAAAACACATAACTTAGTAGGTAAAACAACAACGAAATAAATCATATAATCCGTAAAATAGCTAAAGCCGAGACAATGGACGTAATACAAGTAAACCTACGTAGGTAATACAACCTCTCCCATCAGTCAGTAGAATAACCTAAAGCTGTAATGAAATAACTCATAAGTATTATCATATTATAAATATAGACGTAAGCACATGATTTCGAGCGCTCTAGTTTCGATCACGAAACAAAGCAACCCTCGCCATGGTCGGTCCCTGGATGGGTCAATAGAAATTTGTAATCTCGCGCCCCTCCGTTCTTCGGAAGGCACGTTAAGCCATTGGCCCCGGTCGTTACAGCAACCGCTTCAACACACCAACCCGCATTGGGCCAACGTGGTGGCGCTATGATAGCCCAAACTCCTCATGTGTCTCCCCGTGCAGGAAGGCCCGTGCCCGGCAGTGGGACGTATATAGGCTGGTGATGATGATGATCCACATGTAGGGAGGCCTGTGCCCAGCAGTGGGACGTGTATAGGCTGGTGATGATAATGATCCACATGTAGGGAGGCCTGTGCCCAGCAGTGGGACGTATATAGGCTGATGATGATGATGATGCACATGATGTGCAACTATCATGTCATTTAGGTACATATTCGGAAAAGATGGGGACAAGCTGCAAGGAAGAATTAAACACGATCCGTCTAATTAGAATAACCACAATAGGTTTCACGGTACCGCAATTACCTAAATAAACACATAATCAGTAAAATAGAACTAAAGCTGTAATAAAATAACCACACATTATCTTAAACTATAAATAGGGGTACACACATGATGTAGATAGTATCAAGGTGGCACAACCATGCTAATAAATCTAACATAGTCGGTAGAATAACATAAAGCTGTAAAAAATATTTAAAATACACAACATATTAAATAAAATGACACGTAAAATAAAATAACGGGCGATAACATTATTTAAATCCAATACGTAAGGTAGCTGTAAAACACATTTGAAAATCAAACATATTAAATAAAATGACACATAAAATAAAATAACTTGCGATAAAATTATTCAAATCCAACATGTAAGGTAGCTGTAAAAGAATATTTAAAAATCACAACATATTAAATAAAATTGCACATAATGTCCGCTATTATAACAACACCAGTAGGTAGGTTAGTAAAATATAGCACCTTCAATTCAAGTCCTACCTAACCATACACATTTTATATTCCTAGGAAAATAAGCAGCAACATACGTGATAGGAAAGACGATCCGTATTGTAGAAACCGACCAACAACATAATTCAAATCCAACGCAAGTACATAAGATAGCCGTAAAACATATCAGAACCATATTAAATATCAAATCCAACGCAAGTACATAAGATAGCTGTAAAACATATCAAAACCATATTAAATAAAATCACACAAACTTCCGCAATGTAAATAAAAACCACGTAAATCAACAAAGGACATAATAACACCTACCTTCAAGCACATACCTTATATCTAGCTAGATCACGTCGGGCAGAGTCTCCTCCTTGGACTTCTGCAACTCTTCAAGAGCAGGGCGAAAAAAGCCCCGAATGATCCTGATCAGCCTCTTTTATAGCCTAAAATCCCCACCAATTTACCAGACAGAAACCATTTGCAGTTAGCCAACCATTCCGACCAATCTAATTCCATTTTCTTCATCTCAGCATCCTCATTGGTTCCCGCCTAAAATACTTCGGTAAATTTTATGTTGGCAAGCCTAAAGTTCTCGATTCCTATTCGTCGATCTTTCCCTCCAGTTTTCCTACAACGCATGGATATAATACGACCAAACACCAAAACCCACAAAACTCAAGCACTGTGTTAATATTGACCATCCTCCTAAATTTGGTCGAGTTATCCTAAAGAGTTTAAAGAACAATTTTAAAAAAAGTTTATATTTTTACATTTTATTTTGTATTTTATTTTCATTATTTTAATATAAATCAGATGAAATAATTTCATCCACAAATAAATTAAATAATTCCTATAAACTTCCTTTGTTTTATTTTTATACATAGTTCCTTTGCCTACCACTAGACAGCCAAACGATGCTTTATGAAAGCGTGCTTTTAGAACACTTTTATTGGTAGCTCTCGCCATGGGCAATTGAATCAATGTATTATATATTTAATTGAAGACTAAATCCGCAAATGAACTAGACAAACATCAATTGCAAAATTAAATAATATATCTCTTCCTTAGAGGCAGACCTCGGTTCCGTCACAGTATTTGTAAAAATACTCATTCAGGTGTTGAAATATAATTGCGACATTGAGAAGTCAGCTTATAACGGAAGAATAGAAAGACTGGAATAAATATTTGTAGGGTTTTTCAAGGATTTTCCCGGATTTTCAAGGATTGATTTCCACCTTAGGGCATTATTTTATTCAAGTATAGATATTTTATAAATATCTTTCAAAGCATTTAATATAATACTAAAAATAATGTAAATAAATTACCCAACGATAAGTTTATAGAACTTTTAAGCTATGATACCATTGGTTTTAGGTTCAGATTTCATATCGGTGAGGTTATAAATACCTACGTCTCACAGATAACTTCGACATATGATGATCATTTGCAGTTCTTTATGATTGCTTACTATTTCTTCCTTTACAATAGCTAAACCCAGGGAATTAAGTTGGAATAACGTATCGTCCGTATTAACGAATTCATTTGAAATCTTAAATAATATAATTTTATCCTTGGAAGAGATTCCATTTCCTAATAGCAGATAATGAAAATGTACAATCCCAGTACGCGGAAGTCAACAATAACAGTGCAAAATCAAATAAGCGCTCACCCTAAAACCACACAGCTCTAATTGCCAAACATATGCACGCCTAATTGTTAGACAAACACAAATTTCCGCCGAAAACAATCTACAAGGTATATGTCGTAAACAAGCAAATGGAAGGCGGAACTAGCTATCATAGTGTCAACATAACAAATTCCAATGTATAGCCAATTACATTGTATACAACTCTTACGAGAAAGCAATCGAAATTTAGATCCGAGTTCCCGGTATGCGGAGCCGTGCTAATACAAGATTACGGGTGCATTCCGTTGTAGACAACTATTCGGAGATTGCGAATAAGTGGCTCGAATAGGACCGGGAGGCAGAATTAGCTCTGAGATTTAGTCTGAGGTTGATAGGATTAGTTTTGTAAGGATTGTAAATTTTAACTGTTACTAGACAGGTAGAGAGCTGTATCGATTCTTCCCGAATGTTCAGGCTCGGCTCACGCTGGGTTGTGCCGGAGTAGGTTGGAGAGGGAGATGCAGTAGGGAAGAGAGCAGGTTTGTCACCAGAGGCGTAATTGTGGCGTCGCAGCCCCCGAAGGGGGAGAGTACGAACATACGGACAAGGACGAAGAGTTTAAAAGAATATGTAGAGAGTCGAACATTGCGCGCGGTAGCGTTTAGTCCCGGATTCCGCACGCATCTCTTACGATTCGGCCATTATAACCGCGAGATTGGCATGGCCATGGGAGGTGGTGGGTTGTTCCTAGACAAGGGAGAAAGATTATAATTTGTAGGGAGTCAAGAAAAGTGCGCTGCGAAAAGAGCCTCCAGCAGAGCAGTATCCCATGATTCGGCTTGCATAACCGAACGTTTGCGACAGGCCATGGGAAGTTTGATGGGATTGTTCCTAGATATCTAAGGCGCTTCGGAGGAGGTCATATTATTATTTGTAAAAGGTACCTTCGTAAATTTTATTTTAATACTTCATCCTAGTAAACCATCTTCAGAATTATGTGTGACAGTAGACTAAGGCTGATTATGACGATTTTAGTTGAGGATTGCAAGACTTTTGTGTCCTGGAGGGTTCCGAATGACATGAATACCTTTATTTTAATTCAATAGAGCTAGATTCATTTTTATATCAAGATTTCTTTAATAAAAAAAGACTTTTAGATGAATGGTTTGTTAGCATTGCCATTAGTCATTGTCAGACAGGTCACGAAGTAATCCTGTGGATAGGCCACTGATAGGGTTGTGAACATCAAAACTCCTATTTAATTATTAGTTTTCAAATGTAAAAGGGGTTAGTTCATTAGATGAAATACAATAGGAAAGGCTTAAACACACATGAATTTAATGCGGTCAAAATATTTGAATATCTTTTGAACCCTTACCAGCTCTTCAGAGACTTCATTTTTATATTCGTCAAATATTTAATACTTGCTTCTGCCCGCGACCCATCTGCGCAGGATTAGTACTTTGAATAGAATATTTTAAGCAAACTAAATTATAGCCTATACGCTATTCTGATGTATAATCTATATTTTTGTAAAGTTTCATTAAAATGCATTTTGTAGTTTTTGTGTGAAAGAGTATCACACATACATCCACCCAAATATCCAGACATTCATACAAATTTTCTCGTTTAGAATAGTAGGATTTGAAAGCGTAGTTTATCTATTTTTGCCCCAGCAAAACCATTTGTTCTTCATCAAAAGGTAACCTGATATCCTGCCTACGTGGAAAATATTAGACTCCATTTCCATTAGCCACCACTGCTTTGTTAATCCATAAATTATTTTACGTTGACAACACTGACGGAAGGTGACTCCTACTATATTATACAGAAATATCTAAAAGCTCAATAAAATAATTTATATATCAACAACTTCAAAAAACCAACCAATGATTCGATGAGACTCAACCAGAAACAAACACATTCAAACATGTTGCAAAATTACGTCTCTTAACTAAGAATATAGACAATCTTCTATCGCTTTAGACCTCGTAATGGAACAGGTTTTAGCACAAAGCACACTAGAAGCTATAAGCTACGCAAAGCTTACATAAAAAAGTAGTTTCAAACAGGGTGTTATACTTAAGTTTGACGCGTCTGTCTGTGTATCTGTGTGTCTGTCTATGGCATCGCAGCTCCTAAACGAATGGACCGATTTTGATTCGGAAAACTTTACCATCTCGTTTGGTTTACTGTTACTTTTGTGGTATTTTCAAGACATGCTAACATTGAGCTGATCTTGTACCATCAATTTTTTTTGTCTGCGGGATGCTCCACTCTTCAGAAACTTATGGCAGATATAGCGTGTTTGGGCTAATACGGAGGAGTCAATCAGATGGTGTTAGTTATATGACTAATGAGGCCGGGAGTTACTTAATTTTTTTAATTTTATTATCATCATAAGATTGACACAAAACACCATTACTCTCACGGGCCTCTAATACAAATGGTTTACTTCTGTTAGGCTTCATTAAGTTTACATTAAAACTTTCTTTACACGTTAATGATGGTTGTTTGGTAAATATATATTAATATGTATTAATGTTCAAAAGACTACAAGCATTTTTGATTTCGTTGTGACCCGTTTGTGTACTTGCCGATTGGGAATTTCCGAGTACGAGAAAAAATATTAATTGAAGCTATAAAACTATTGAGATGTGAGCATAGCTTTCAGTGACGACTTAGCTTTAGCCGGAGAGTGCTGGGGGCGCCTACACAGGATATTAAACCGAAACTGCGCCGAGATTTATTATGCTACAAACTAATGTTTACCTGTCTGTGTGTATGGAACTATGTGCAAATTGTTCTACAAGATTCTCGAAGTAATTTTGCCCCGACCGTACCGCTGTCTGGTGAGATAGGTTTTAATTAGTGTGTGTGTAGATCTGCGCTTGTAAATTGGTAACTCTGCATTTGTAACCCAAAATACTGAAACACTTAACACGAATGTCTATAATAAGTGTACAAAGTACTTTAACGCGGTTAAATACAAAGATCCTCAAGTACAATACTTAAAAATAACGATAATAATTTAAGCATTGGATAAAGTTTATGTTTTGTAAGTTGTTTTAATAAATGACAAAAAAAAATTGATCACTTTAAATAAATAAAAAAATATTTGTATTCAAAACAAAACATATTAGTATAGGCAAATACGATGGACTTAAGGAAATAGAAGACAAAAGGGACTATATCTTGGTGGCTGCAGGAGTTTCACTATCTCTGTTATTCTGCCACAGCCAATAGCAGTTTTATTTAGAGTGTAAATTATTATCATATGATGGAAATTAATCAGTTATTTGGGCAATTCCAAATGTGATGGCCTATTGAAAGTGGGCACGCAGCCGCAGCCGCGCAAAACCAAGCTACGGGTCTCTTTAGATCCAATATAGTAACGCATTCCTAGTTTTGATGAGCTGCTGCATTCTGTTGCGCATCAGGTCTGTTCGCAGAAGGGAGCATAGTCTTTTTTTATACAAAGTACGTCAAATGACTCAACATCACCTGATGTGAAGCGGTAAGAAGAGTCCATATGCGAAGACAGCTACAACAGTTAAGACACTGCTCTAGCCGCCTCAACCTTGCCTTTCCAAAAGTTGCTTTTTCACGCCTTTGAAGGAACCCATATGTTATAGAAAGGAGGGAACACACGTGCTCTAAAGAATTTCAACTCTTTAAGTACGGCAAAGGAACGAAGCACTGAATCTATTTGTGCGTGATGTTGAGGTGGAGACAGTGAATTGATTGAAACTGTGTTAATCCGAAAACTTTTTTATGTGACAGGGGTGGTAAACTATCACTTCTACCAGGCAAGGGTTAACCAGTTCAAATGAGTTCCCCGACGGAGGTAGTACCTACACCTTACAAAAGATCGCAGCTTAAGAACACTACCTTGAAGTGTACCGTTCACTGGTAATAAATTCGGCAGCTAATCGAGGAAGTGTATGTTAGGAACAGAAGAACTGGTCTCCTATGCAGTCAAAATAACACTTACTCTTGATTTTTGTACGGTAGGTAAAGGTATATCTAATGTAAGTAGCTCAAAAGGCTCCGCTTACAATCCTCTGATGGTGTTACTTGTTAAAATAAATAATGATAATTCACGAAGTACATAAGAAAATAGTTTGAAATAGTTACAACATTACTTAGGTATTATAAACAACAATGTGCCTAAACTAGAAAATCTTATGTTTCAGGCTAAACAACCTTAATACAGTTAAAAATAATCACTAAATAATATACAAAAATAAAGGTAATATTTATTTTTTCCAAAAAAAATTCTAATGCCGAAATCTATCGAAGTAGTAATGTTTGTCTGTCATGTCTAAATTTTTGCCACGCATCGAAAAAGTGTATTAGTAATTTTTTGTAAAAAAATTTAGACAGCACCTCGCAAAGTGACAAGGTTCCACGTTTTGAGTGTTTATACCTATCCACTGTACACTTTAAGGTGTCTATTTTAAAACCTCGTCACGATAACTCCCAAACATCTGTTTATTATCAGTCCCCATCGCCCTTGTGACGCGCGTCGCCTGCAGACGCGCACGCGTCATTACGCGTCAGACGAACGATGCCGGCAACGTGGTACATGTTGCGTTAACACTCAATTAGGTGGTGATAGGATGCGTAAGGGTGTTTGATTTTTTTGTAGAAAGCATTTGTTGATGGTTCAGTTAGAGAAACTTAAACCGTATTTTTTGTTATATTTTCTAATTTGCTTATGCGCGAGGGTGGCTAATAGTTAGCGGTTACGATGGTATCTCTTAAGGAAACACCTTACACAGCTCGTTCCATAGCGAGTGTCTGTAAACTCCTTGATATTGCTGGTGTTGTAAGCGATGGCTGCCACTTATCATCAGCCTCTTCTGCTTATCTGACATTCCTTAACATATGTTTTTTTTTAATATTACTCGATGACCTGTATTAACAAGGAAAAAATCACTTGGAATTACAGGTGCATTGTCATCTCTAGGCCTAAGATGGAATGCCACACTGTCTACTTTTCCCTTCAATCCGAAGCACAGCGAACTGCTTTACGACCGAAATAGGACAGGCGATGGTAACTACACAGACAACCCTATGTATGAGCGTGTCACTTATCAAAAAACTATAGAAAAACATTCCTTTCGTGGCGTTCGATAAGTGACATAGATTTCTTAAGAAATATAGCTTTCGTAAAGGTCTGTGAAGAGTCTTATTATACTTAAGCTGTTATGTATAATACTTTATTTATTGCTAGACCTCAAAGTACGGTAAATTTTAGGATCAGCCAGCTAAAGCACTACCCTTTTCTTGATGGAAAAGCTTATATAGCCACAAATTCTGACAAAGGGCCACAGTTGGCATATGTGAGACTCTCCGACTGATACACTCCCTAAAAACCATCAATTCTTCCGATCTTGTTGCCTGGCGAAGGTGACTACACTGAGAACTGGTGATCGTCCACGTAGCCGCTTGCAGCTGGTCTCGCAATGTGTTAAGGATATTACCGGACCTTCCACACCGGGTGACGAAGCAGACGAGCACAAACCTAACCCAGCGGTAAAGGCTTGAGCCATGAGTTGGCCTTTGAGTGACGGTTGCGTGGATCGTCACTCAAGTTTTGCGGGTTATTAAGTAGTCGCGGCGTTACCTCACTGTGGCGTCGTCGAGCAGTATGTGCACAATCATGCTGGAGATGAGGCTGACAGGCAGACGCGTGACAATGTTGGGACAAGGGCAACTGTCGCCTAAATCTGTCCATAGAAGTAAGAGACACGGGGGTGGTTTCAGTGTATTGGTTTAGCCGTAAGCGTCTTTATCAGAGGAGCTCCACATATCCCTGCATTAATCCACGATGTGCGTGCATTTTTTTCTCTTTGAAATAAGGTGTATCCGGCAAATACTAGCATTTACTATCCATCATAATTCAGGAGTAACATATATATGCTTTATAATAGACCCGTTATTGACGGTATAGTCAATGTTTTCTGTTTTTAAAACAGCGCTTCCAAGATGTTTCCTGGCGGCCCGGAGCTGGGACCTTTGTAAGGTTTCATTTCTAACTAACCATTAAAGTTATACAACAAGTTTCTAGGCTTCTTGTGTATAATATTAATAATGAATGTTTTACTAAAGTTTGTTAATTATTTCTGTATAATATCGTTGATAAAACGACAGAGTCGAAACCTCCTGTAACTCAAACACCCAGCGGCCGGACAGTCCGAGTCGAACCTAAAACAACAAAATGGACTCAAACTTCTGAACTTCAATATTAACTGAAAAATAAATGTTGATATTGATTTCCAATACTAATTCTAACTTCTGTATTTGAAAATGAAATAACGAAACAAGCCTTTCTAATAATAACATGTTTATCTTAATTAAGTAAAGGTAAGACCAATTGCTAGGAAGCTAAGGTGTGAATATTTAAGGAGTTTTTTGACTAAGTATCTTTTTTTGCGCATGATCAATCTTAATGGAAAATTTTAGGGGAAGCTTTCGTCCAGCAGTGAACATCTTTGTACGAAATTATGATGATGAGTACCTATTTAACATGTAACATAGTGAGCTTAAGATTTAAATCCTTTTAATAATCACAAATCGTAAAGCAAGTCAAACTTATTACAAAACCCTTGAACGTAATAACCTTTGACTTTGGCAAACTCATAATCATAATCTTGCGAACAAAAACTTGATATCAAAATCATATTACTTCAAAAGAACTCTGAGTACCTACGTGAAATTAATTCGTGCCAGCAGTAAACAAATACAGAAATATGAACGTAGATACCTAATATAAGCTATATACTAGGTGGTAGGCCCGCATGTAGTGTCGTCTGGGTAGGTACCACCGCCTTTCTTATTTCAGCCGTGAAACAGTTCGCTGTGTTTCGGATTGAAGGGAAAGGTAGCCAGTGTAATTACGGGGCATGGACGGCATTTCACCTTAGGCCTCAGGATTACAACGCACCTGCAATATCTAGTGACTTGCCCTTGTTATTGCAGGTGTCTATAGGCGGCGGCAACTGCTTACCATCAGGAGAGACGTATGCTTCTTTGTCATCTAGTTGTATAAAAAAGCGCATTAGGACAAATGCGACCAACTCTTCAAACGGGGACTTCGGAACTGGATAATTAAAACAACTCTAGACTGTCTTTTGATTCACAATAGAAATCACAATATTTTGACCCAGAACACAGCAGAGGGCGAACATCTCACGGAACATATTAAAAGATATGCGACATTCTTTAACTCATTAATTTGTTTCCTTATTTTCTTTTAAAACAAAAGCGTTGTGCATTGACGATGTAGAGGTCACGAACAGCCTAGAGCCTCTAAAATTGCGTCTTGACATTGCATCGCTTAGCGCTTTCTATCGGCTTTATAATGGAGAGTGTTCTGATGAGCTCTTTGACTTTATCCCATCTTCTCCCTTCCTACTCAGGAGCACGCGTACCGGTTTTCGGAGTCATCAATTTACTGTCTCCACCTCAAATCTCGTACAAAGAAGTTTAGTAACTCGCGCGTTCTTTGTCGTATCTTCCAAAACTTTGAATTTTCCAGCATATGTGTTCCCTCCTTCCTGTAGCATGGGTTCCTTCAAAAGAGGCGTGTAAAGGCACCTTATTGGGCCGGCAAGGTGGAGGCGGCTAGAACAGTGTGTTTCAAGCTGCGCTGGCTGTCTTCGCACATGGACTCTTCTTACCGCTTCACATCAGGTGGTATTAAGTCTTTGCCGTGCTATGTATAAAAAGCAATCATATTTTTTGACTTACTTTCAGTTATATGACCTACATTCCATATGCCTTTACCCTTCAAATTACAATTACGATTCCAAATTGTCTTCTGGTATTGAAATATTCCGCTCCCTAAGCTCCGGATAGAAATAGACAGTTAATATATGTGACATAATTACATTTCCATTCACGTCCTTAATTAAAATATGTCAGTGATTTGTTGGGCGTCACACAGACGGAGAATTTACTAATCAAATGAAATAGATGCTTAATTACAGTCGGATGGAAGTCATCATTTAAAAAAGAATACGGATTTTTTCAAATAAAAGTCCATTTATAGAGAATTTATTGAATAAGTGATTCAGTTTTAATGTACTTTGAATAAAATCACGCTGATAGATGGATAAAAACACTTAGCATAAGGTGTAGGGGAGAGTGGGGTAAAAACAAGTTTATTAAAATTTTAATAATTTAATTTTACAAAAGTGGTTGGGTCGGACCAACCAATTATGTCAGAAGGATGAGGACCACCTCAGAGCTAAGGAAGAGTAGGCTCTACCTTTTCGTTGTAACATAATTAGGTATTTCATGATTTATTAGAAATTTCCCATTTATTTATTATTCTACTAAAATTACATATGACTGTCTGTATGATAAAAAACTACGTGCTAATTGAATTATCTTTTTCTGCCGGCCAAGTGGTGGGCTCATATTCAATGCCAAGCATAATGTTTGGGTGGGTTGAAAGAAAAAAAGAAAAAATTTTTATAGATGACATAAGAAATTAAATCGTGTTGTAAGGGCATTTTTATCGGATATAAGTGGCCTTTTTATCGTGATGTAAACGGCCTTTTTTAGAGCTATCCCGTGTTCTAAACTAGCCCACTCTAAGCTACCACGTCAAGCATATCTATTCTTATTCTATGTTAATGAATATTGTTATTGCATTGCAATCTGCAACTGTACTACTAGCAGAACGTTAAATAAGTTATCGAACGGCCAAAATTAAATTGCTATTTCATTCAACAATCGCAATCAGCAACAAAACGGCACAGGACAATATGAATTCGAAAACAAATTAATTTTACTTTAATTATTTAACCTCATAAAAGATGCGATTTCATAATTTGTTGATGTCATCAACGCATTCAAACGATAATTGTACGCTTCAACTTTGTCATTTTCATTTTCAGCACCTTTAGGAAGAAACAATTATGGTAGTTTTTCTCCTCTTTGTACAATGCTGAAAAGTTTTAACTTTTTATTTCAAAATAGTACGCTAGATATTTTTTGTGACAAAATACCTAATTTTAAAAAGTCAATTTCAGAATGTTGTATGGAACACTATTAATTATTCATTTAATATATTATTATTTTTTCTGTATAAACAACCAACAACCTTTTTTTTTATTAAGTAGTCTATGTGAAACAATAACTTTTTCATCTTATTTAATAATGTTGTGCATACCTAATTATAATTAATATGCATTTATGGTACTTTTTTTAAAAGCAAATGTTGTAATGTAACTTACCTTTATGTATTTAGTTGGTAAGCCTTGAATAAAAATAAAAATAAAAATAAAATAAAACTTAATGCCGCTTCTTTTCACAGCTGTTCGGAAATCGATTAAAAAACTGACGAACTAAAATAGTTGCCAGTAACATACTTACATAGCTACATTGTAACCGTGAACAAAGTGGCTACAATGACAGTTTAATGTTTTAAGTGTGTTTATACTACGAGGAGTGTTAAAAGAGTTATGATTTAATGGTAAGTAGAAAGAAGTTTGTTTTGTCAGTATTTAGTGTTTCTGTTATAATGTTAGAGGAGAATGGAGCATGGACTGTAATGGTTTTAAACGGATATATTTTTCTGGCGTGACCATTTTTGCGCATTCAAATACCGATATTACTATCTTTCTGGTACTTTTACAAGTACCAGAAAGTTGAGATATCAACTAATCTATCATTCAAAGGATCATCATCATCATCACCAGCCTATAGACGTCCACTGCTGGGCACAGACCTTTCTACATGGGAGAAAAAATAGGAGTTTGGGCCATAACACCACCACGCTGGCCCAATGCGGGTTGGTGGGTTAAGGTGGTTGCAGTAGCAACCGGGTCCAACGGCCTTCCAAAGCACGGTGGAGCGCGAGATAATAATTTAGATTGACCTAAAATTAATTAAGATTCCTTGTTATTGCATTTGTCTATAGGCGGCAGTTACCACTTAGCACCAGGTGGGCCGTCAGCTTGTTTGTCATCTAGTTGTATTAACTTTGTACTAAACTGTCCCTACCGCAATTTGAATCCGGGACCTCTAGTTTACTCAACAAGGGTACTGACCAAACGGTCGTTTGTTGTAAAATAAATGATTCCAATCCATCATAAATAAAAAATCCGTTACTATAATACCTCTGTGAAAAAAAAACATTTTCAATTTGGTTGCTAATGAAATATTTACCTTCTAATTTGTTTGATAAAGTTCAATTTAGACTTTTCCAATAACTTTGTTTCGTTCAGCACCTTGATTCCGAGTTTTCCAATAATTTTTTAGCCTCGACGCTGCAGTTCGACGTTGGAGGTTCTTGAACGGGAAACAAAACCGAACATTGAGATTTCCTGGCCAACCTGGCATTAAAAAACTTTATAATGTTGTATTTTTGTATAGATTCCCTGATTAAATTAATTTTCAAAACAATGCAGGATACAAAGATAGTTTAAACAACTGCTGTAAAGCTGGCGTTTTGAATAGAAAAGTATTTAGAGTCACATTCTTTACCAATTGGATAAAAGATGCCAATCCAAATACTTAATTCAAGTTGCTTAAGACTAATAAGGACACTGCAGATCGTCTATATGAAGCTATAAATGACAATAAGGCTGGTATTTAGTTCGCACAAAGATTAAGCCTTACAATGCAACCAGCTTTAGAGCTACACTTACTGTTTCACTGTAGGTGGTGTTTTTTTTATTTTCAGTGTGTATGTCAATGATTACTGGCACACAGATCTGTGAAAGAATAGAATTTTCGAAAACCAATTTTTTGCTTGCTTCTTAACCAAGGTCTAATATTTCCACTTTATCATATAAATCGTGGGTAACATGCCGAAATCCTCAGTTTACGCGGAACGGCTTTGAGGAAGAAACCGTAATTTAGCCTGCGTGATTCCATTAGAGGCTTTGAATGCCCTTGGATGATTGCTGGCTGCCACCAAATATTGGATTACACCGCCTAAGTTTGGGAGCACAGAGGTTAAAGTCAGCTTTTGGATATTTAATATCCTTGAGGTATTTAAATAATAATAATAATAATATTCATACACTCACACCTATCTAGCCCAAAGTAAGCATCATTAGGAGCTTGTGTTATGGATACTAGATAACGGATAAATATTGATAATAATATGTTTATAAATATTACAAATATACTAAATAAACATATAAACATCCATGACTTGTAAACAAATGCTCGTACTCATCATACAAACATTTGCTCCTACCGGGACTCGAACCCGGGACCTCTTGATCGAGTAGCCCACATAGCAGTAGTAGACCGCTCGACCAGCCGGTCGTCAAATCGTTAAGATAATCGTGGTAAATTGCAATGTTATTAACGGTACAAATGCTTAAGAGTAGATACGGCAATGACTCAACGCCATCTAATGAGAAGTAGTATGAAGAGTCCATATGCGAAGACAATTAGTGCAGCTTCAACGCACTGCTCTAGCCGCCCCATGAGGTACGAATCACATATGCTGGTTTTTCCAAGAATTTCAAGTTTTGGAAGTAAGACAAAGAAACGAGTTTCTAAATTCGGTGCGTGATCTGTAGTCATTATTAATCCACCGCGTCCTTTAAAAAATGTTCAAATAGATGACAGGGAAATACTATACTCGAAGATATACCATGTCACTGTATGTTATCCTTTGAGGAGATGAGATCTTCTTAGAATTGATAATATCTTACCAGTGTTAAGCACTGACTTATTCAATTTGTTACAAGTGTTAAAGTTATGCTCCATTCTTGTTATATCATACTCGTTTATGCTCAAAGATCTTAGTCTAAAATCTTTTTTATTCTGTGGAAAATGAAAAACACAATACTTTACTTTCTATTTCCTAAAAGCTTCAGTCCACATCGCCATTTGTATGCAAATAAAATAATGGGCGGAAGTGAATGAAAAACGCATAAAAATCTGCTAGCAAGGTCCGGAGCGGTAATTAATTAAAATTGATTTAAACTTTCCCGTGGGACAGGCAGGAAGTTATTCGAACAAAAACTATCAGAGGTTCAGTTGCACTATCGGGGCAGTCCGCGGCGTATTAGTGAAGTACTCGCAAACCAACAATAGTCCGATCATTATTGTTAGTGCAGAAAAAATTCATAGGAAAGCAAAAATCCGAAATTTTGCATACGTAGACGACTTAATTTTTCCGGTTATTTTCTATTTAAATACCAAACTTCCCGATGGATTTTCGAAAAATTTTTATAGGACCAAATGGAAACTATTCCGCATCGAACAAAAAAAAATCATCAATATCGGTTAACCCAGTCAAAAGTTCTGAGGTAACAAACATAAAAAAAAAACATAGACGAATTGATAACCTCCTCCTTTTTTTTAAGTCGGTTAAAAATGATTTAGCTTCATTTGCAGAATATATGACAATATATTTCTGCATTGATTCCAATCAAAGAGTTTCCTACGAAGTCGTACGCCAAGAATATTGGCACAAGCGTTCGGATATTTCTATTCAGCTGTTTACCGGCTAACTAATTCACAGCTAGTTGATTGAGACTCGTATCTGCTACGAGCCTTAATGAAGCATGTTCCACGTTTCCTCATTTGCTAAGCCGGCTATAGACGTGTGAAGCAATTAGAGTGACTATCACAACAATTGTTAAATGTTGGCAAAATTGATTCTAACTTTTCTGGGAAATTCAGATATCAAGCAAGTTACGTAGTATCTACGCGGGTTGCGCTGTGTGTGCGTGTGTGTGTGTGTTTGTGTGTGTGTGAGGTATAATTGTAGTGTGTCGTACGATACGCTATTGTACTCATTTTTTAGGTAATTTTTTAATTAAATGAAGCTAAAAATAAAAGTGGTCTGAAAGGTATTAAATATTCAGAGGAAATCTTGACAAGGAGTAGTACTTAAGTTGTGTAACCGCTCCGCTCCGCTCCGCTTTCTTTCTTTCTTTAAATAACAATATCTAATACTTCTAGTGTTGTGTTCTTGCGGTGAGTAAGGTCGTATTCTATGCCATCACCATAACGCTTTCTTTCGTGAGAAGTGCTCAAGGCGCTACGATCGTCTAAAAGATACGGTAAACGCATATCTTCAGATGTACCATACGCATTTCTTTTAATATGCAGTTTTAGGATAAGGATTATTGCAGGTATGAGGATAACCGCTATAAAATTCTCAACATCTTTAACACCATAATCACTTATAATGTAATGATCTTCCAATTGCACGTCAACGCAAACAATTGCTTCATAAAACTACACTAATTTTTTAACACAACTTTCGCTCAGACGCAATTTTTTATTATTTTAATAAAAAACGCTTGATTGCCACTCTTGTCATATAATAAATAAATGAAAAATCCTCTAGCACAAGTGTACAAATTTATGTTTTGAGCTTAAGTATTTTTAGTAGTGGCTTCTTAAATTTTTTAATAGTAAGCTTAATTAGCTTAATTTCAAGTTTTTTTTTGTAAAACGTTTTTTGTAGTCTACTCGAAGTATTTTTAACCCATCGAGAGATCCTTGTTGCCCAAATATCACCTAATTTGGCAAGTCTTTAGCAAAAATACAATCTTGTTTATGGCAGCAGCCCTATCAAAAAAGTAATAAAATGTTAATGGCGCAGTCGTAAAAGCTTTAATTAAATCATTTATTGGTGTTGTAATCAGAAATTATTCTTGCCATGTGGTAAGCCGCCAAGTCACTGACATGGGTTTTTGAGTAACGCGAGGCAGGACAGATATCCTTTAGTCCCTTTTTAGGCACTTTCTCTTGGCCATCCAACTTAGGGCAGTAGGTATGACAATGTGAATGTTGCATCGAAATTACATAATACACAAACTTATTTATACGCTATCACCAAGTTACTAAGCTGTAACATCTTACCAATTGCACAATTATCGTGCACGTTCTTACACCCAAATTACACTTAAACGTCACTTAAATTTTAAAAATTGATCAATATGAAAAACATTTAATAGTACCTTAACTTTAAAAAGTGTTCAAATTAATCCACTAACAATTTATTGTCACTACACTACTATTTTCTCTCTTGATTTATCTGAAAAGCAAACATATACACATATACAACATGTATTGTATATGTTTGTTTTCCAGATAAATCAACAGATTCTCAAGTTTTATTAATCCATATTATACTAAAATTATAATGCTGACGTAGCTAACTCTGTGAAATCTAAGTGTTACCTTTTCACGGTTTGATCACCTTTTTGCGCGATCACTGACATAGAAGCAGGCGTAGTCGCGGGCAGAGTCAGGGGCAGAGTCGCAGGCAGTCACTAGCGTTTATATGTTGAGTCATATTGTGTATTTATGACACTTTTTGGCTTAAAAGAATCAATGAAACACCGTGTTTACAATAAAATATTCCAGATCCATTTAAAATATTTTATTAGCTTATAATTTAATGTACATTTAGCACACGTCCGTCGCTGATGGCGAGGAGTGGGGGGACTCGGTCGCGGAATGCAAAAGCATAGCGACAATTAGCCATTTATGAAGTGTTTAAGTATGAAAATTATTTAAAACAAGATATTCTACTGAACTTTCAAAAATGTCAGTTGACCATGCCGGTATTTTATGGTAAACTAATTACTTTCCTTAATTTTACTATAGGCTTCATCACGATTGAAACATTTGTCAATGCGCATCGCTCCACGACGACTGTGCCATTGAACTGCATGTACGATAAAAACAACTTAATTAAAATTCTGAATAAATTTTCGTATTGTATAATTACTGTCACACAATGTGCACTATAAATGAATTAACATAAATTGTGTCGCAAACAAATATTTTCGGCACTGTACAGCCGACACCACATCAAGAGACCGACCTTAGTCTCTTCGTAATAGAGGCGGCTATCGATTGACTGATACACTTGAGTCGTCTGTACGTAAATAACAGAAAATTGGAATTACAAAACATTGGACAGATGGTATAATGCCCTGATAATTGTAATTTTGATGTAAATTTTTGTATGATTGTTAATCTAGTAATTAAAATATAATAAAACTAGAAAAATTTTGTGTTTCTGATGGTCGATATACTTGGATAGTTATTAGACTTTTGTAGATGAGATTATACTTATGAACACATTAAAAAATAGTACAAGATACCTGCCCACAGCAACTTTAGCAAGAAATATTGCCATCATTAATACCTAATTGTGTCAAATAGTAATATCACAATCAAATTATCCTATGTCGAAATTGAAAATTAGAAAAATCCCAATTCACTATATCTTGACTTCTGCAATTTACTTTTATGTATAATACGTGTAAGTTTGAATCCGGCAGATTGTTAACTGCTAGGGCAGATCGTCTAGTAATGAAGAGTGTTTTTGTGATTGGCAGGTTTCAGGTTATTTTCATGACCACTTAAAACCAAAATGATTTTGGAATTTAAGCGGTCAAAAAAACCTTGCATAAAACTATTCATTGTTGTTTCTGAAATCAGCCATTGGCCTTCCATACCAATAACTATATAAAAATGAATTTCAAACGTGACGATAGTATCAGTTTTGAAATTCAACCATCGGCCTTTGGCATTTTTTCGATACAAACATTGTCTAAACCACACAATAAACCACTTAATCAACCACCATCAATACGCACCGGTGATGAATGCCCCTTAAATTAAGCAAACGTATAAAAAGACCCTTTGTTGACGGAAAATAATCCCTGTTCCCTTAATAATAAAAGCCAAGAAAATTAGGTTACGCTTCTCACTGAAAGCATAAAAGCCAGACACGGTAATAGTACTTACGTTACTAAATATAAGGGCGATAATCGTGAAGCGGAAAGGCTTTGTTGATTGCGTGGGTAAGGACCTGGAAATGATAAAGTGACCACACGTTTTGATGTTGACATGGACGTCGGCCGATGGATAAGGAAAAGCAATTCACCTGTTGTGCCTTTGATAAGTACTGAACAATACTAATTAGGAACAGAACTCCGCCTCAGGACGTGAAATTTTTCTAGTTTAGATACATATTTATTAGGAAATGTTTCTCAATTCTTATAACTTACAAACCTCTCTATAATTCATTGAAATATAAGTATCTATTGATCGCATCGAGTGAATAATTTATAAAAGAGCGGGAAACTTTTAATAAATGTCATCATTTGAGTTGTCTACCATTATTTATTTTTCCAGTCACTCAGGCCTTACGATCTTATTAGCTTATTTAATAAAGATGGAAGCAAATTTTTTTTATTTCTAGACAGACACTACACACAAAATACCTTAGTTCGAAAGTACAATTGGCTCCCTTGCATTTATTTTAATATGATTTGTAGCGATCTAACAGACCGGCCTTACGATGTTACATATTTTTTATTTAATATTATGAAAGCATTTTTAGAGTGGAGGAGCTCGGTTGCGTAGTAGTTTGAGCGCTCTGGTTTCGATTACGAAAACAAAGCAACTTTCGCCATGGTTGGTCCCGGGATGGGTCAATCAAATTTATAATCTCAAGCTCGTCCGTGCTTCGGAAGGCACGTTAAGCCGTTGGTCCCGGTTGGGTCAGCGTGTTGGTGTTATGGCCCAGTCTCCTCATGTGTTTCTCCCATGTAGGAAGGCCTGTGCCCAGCAGTGGGACGTATATAGGCTGATGATGATGATGATTTATAGAGTGACACTATAATAGTATAAAATTGAAGATTTTAAGTAAGCTCCGGCATCATTAGTCCCGTATTTCACACCATGTCATTGAGACTATTATTATGACCCCAAACACGCTATATCTGCTGTAAGTTTCTAAAGAATTGAGCACAACGCAAACTATTTGACAAACTAACAGTAGGTAAACCAAATTTAAAATCAAACGGATCTGTAAAAGTTAGTAGGACCCTTTTGTAAAATAGAAAATGCGTTGATAGTCATCAAATGCCTCAACAGATCTTCATAATTTATTCCATACCATCTCGATCACGTCAGCTTTCAAATAAAAGAAACGAATTTAAATCGGGTTATCCACTTAGGAGCTTCGATGCCAGACAGACACACAGATACACAGACAGAGACGTCAAACTTACGACACCCCTCTTTTTACATTTTTTTTTTCATTTATTTGGGTTAAAAAACAGTGCACACAATAAAGTATAAATTATAGATAAGTTACAACAGGTAAAGTAATTGTGTCACCCATATCATTAGCCACAACAATAAAGTGCATTGATGGCTTAAACGGTGAGGAGGGGTTGTTATCAATTTATTGCATTATTAAAGCGACCACGTGAGCTGATATATAACCAGTTTGTATCTCGCTATTGAATTAACACACACACACACAAGCGCCACACATACACACAGCTATTCGCAACTAAATAACTCAACTTGCAGGAGCACCTGCGGTAATTTAGGTTATCGGAGATCATTGAGATAGCATAAAGGTGGGTAAAATTCACAAGCGTGCCATGCGACCCGCGTGACAATGAATGGTGTTTCAATCGTTTGGAGTTTTGCGCGGATTTCGACATTCACGAGCATTTTTGAGAGCTGGCGAGCCAAATGGCTCGCCCGTCAATGCCGGCTTTTAGTCGCAGTGGGATTCATCAGCTATGCTGTCAACAAAACAAAAAAGTTATACGAGCGTCTATGAGCTACGGTTTCATGTATGGTAACTAGGTGGTAGGCCCGTATGTTGGGTCAAAATCGAAATCAAAAATATATATATTCAAGTAGGCTCCTAAGAAGCTCTTCCGAATCGTCAAAAATCACAAATTATGTATATCTATCTAAGAAATGGTCTCACAATGTCTTATTGTAAATCTGTCTATCATGTCTAAATTTACACCGGTTCCAAAAGTTGAACTACCGAGAAATCTTATTTCGGCCGTGAAACAGTTCGCTTTGTTTCGAAGGATTGAAGGGAAAGGTAGCCAGTGTAATTACTGGGCATGAATGGCATTTCATCTAAGGCCTCAGGAGGACAACGCACCTTCAATATCAAGTGATTTTTCCCTTGTTATTGCGGCGGTAACCGCTTACTATCAGGTGGGCCGTCAGCTTGTTAGCTTGTTTGTCATCTAGTTGTATAAAAAAATGTATATGGTGGAAAATCTATTTGAAAAACTTCAATGTTCATCACCAGCCTATATATAGTATATGTCCCAGTGCTGTGCACAGGCCTTCCTACATTGGTCAACTATGGAGTTTGGGCCATTATACCACCACACTGGACCAACACAGGTTGGTGAGTTAAAGCGGTTGCAGTAATAACCGGGACCAAGATTTAACGTGCACGACGAAGCACAGAGGAGCTCGAGATTACAAATATTTCCCATCCCGAAATCGACCATGACGTAAGGTGCTTTGTTTTTGTAATCGAAACCAGAGTACCTTAACCACTACGCCACTGAGCTCCTCAAGCATAAGGTCATGCAACTAATTTGCTACAATGATTTTAATTACGACCATTTTGCCATGCCATAATACCAACTCTTAGAGACTGAATAATTTAGAAATCCAAAGACGGCCGCCGATACATAATAATAAGATATTTATGGTATCTCGAGAGATAATTTTATTATTTCTATTCCATTAACCATCACTCTCGCGGCTTTTACGAGCATTTTTTATTATTTGACTCCCAAAAAACTCTGATGGGAAGTGTGGGAGCCATAACTCCAAAATGTCACTTAATTTCCCGCCATGTCGTTCCGAAGGCACCCTTTATGCGCGCTGTCCAATAAACATGAGTAAAACAAAGCCGCGAATATTTTATTTTATTACTTTTACGCGTTTTACGTAACATTACAAATATTTTAAAAAGGAAGCACTAAGTGGCAATTTATTTACGTTTCAATGATATTAGGAAGGTTGAATATGACTGAAAGTATTTTATCAAAGATTTTACGGAGCAACATGATCGCACACCGGCGGCGGCGCCGCGGAAAACAGAACAGAAGAGAAGAATATGGAATCAATTGAAAACCAGCCTCGCGGCATAGCAATTTGGTACCCAGTCAGCTATAAGGGTGGTCGATCCCAAAGTTGATGCAAATTATTATATAACTGACGACAAGTAAGCTGACCTGCAATAATAAGGAAAAAATCGCTTGGTGTTGCAGATGCGCTGCCATCCTCAGATCTAAGATGAAATGCCTTTAAAGCCCTTCAATTCGGAACATAGCGAGCTGCTTCACGACCAAATAGGAAAGGCGATGTTACCCACCGAGATGACTCTACACATGGGCTTCCCAACTAGTTACATTACAGTTGAAAGAAAAAAAAACGTGTCAAATCTACATTTAACAAAGCATGGCGAATCAATCCCATACTTTTATTTATCATTGTCGGATTCTTTATTTTTCTACCTTACTTGCTAGTAATATTTTAACGAAAACCATATCTGATTTATATGATGATGAGAAGCTCGTAAGCGTAGTGGTTTGAGGGTTTTGGATCCGATAACGTAAACCCAGGAACTTTCGCCATGGTCGATCCCAAGATGGGTCAATCAAATTTATAATCTCGAGTTCCTCCGTGCTTCGCAAGGCACGTTAAGCCATTTTAACCAACCAACCCGCATTGGGCCAGCGTGGTAGTGTTATAGCCCAAACTTCTCATGTGTTTCTCCCATACAGGATGGCCTGTGATTTTATTGCTCGTGATAAACAGGCAGAGACTTCCACGCCTTTGCTGTAAAGGTTCTTCAGTTTTCTTAATTATAATTATAAAATTAGTAAGTTACCGCCGCCTGTGTGTGCTCTGAAAACAGTCAAAACATTTAGAAAACATTTGCAGAAGTCACAAAATTAATTAGGTACCTACTTACCGGCTAGTTTTCACGACGCGCTACACATTGCATGGGGTCGTTTCGGTTCCACATTGGAGTTTCTATAACTGCTATGTCCTTGTTTGAGCTGTCTTATTTATAACACGTATTTTATACACGTATATAATACTGACTGTTTTGGATCGATCTAAGATACAACAAAAATTGCTATTTGTTTTTGTGTGCATATTTTTATTTTTTGTTTGTTTTTGTTTCTTATGTCGATTGATGTTTGCTCAGCACAGATTAGATTTAATTCATTTTTAGTTCATTTTTTTTTGTGTTTGTTAATTCTCCCTATTAAGGGAAGGCAAAGGGAACTAATGCCTAAGCAGCCATGTCTTCAGTATTTCTTTATTTCTACTTTTATTGTATTAAAATGCTGGCGTGACACATTTCAATGCTTCTTGGGAGTATTTGACACGAAATATATGATGACAGTCACTTTATGTAATGCTTGATGAGGTGGATAACCACAAAAAGTTTTCATCGTATTTCACATCACAATCACTTTTATTATAATAATCTTTTAGTTGCACGTCAACACAAACACTTGAATAATAAACTACGCCGTTTTTAAACTCAATGTTCGATCTGACACAATTTTTAATTATCTAGTCTAAGTGTATTTTTAATGTTTTTGTGTTAATTTTATAGATGCATTATTTTTTTGGTTTGTTTTTGTTTGTACTGTACTGTTTTTGTTTCTTTTTTTTTTGTTATTAAGGTCAAATAATTGTATATAGTGCATTATTAACCGTAGGCCCTGCCAGAAGACCAGCGCCACAGTGACATTTGTCGCTGTGACATTATGCTGAGGCAGTGACCTAGTTGGCCCCTATTTATTTATTTATTTTGTTTGTACCCATAATTTATATAATGGCCAATAAATGCTTTCTTTCTTTCTTTCTTTCTTTCTTTTAAGTTCACGTAACACTTTGCGCTGGTCCTTGTATTATTCAGAAAGTAAAACTAAAAAGTCATCCTCGGTCTAGTTCTCCGAGGGTATTAATGAGCGGACTCGTTTAAGTTAATATTTTGGTGTTCTCATTTAATGAGCTTTTAATTGTCTTTCTAGATTCTTCCTTTAAAAAACAGTTACACTAAAGAGTTTGATTTTTAAGAGACTTTAAACTGTATAAATGGAAATAGAACATCTCTCACCAACGTAAATAATTCTTCAATATACGCATCAGGCAGTTTGAAAACAGCATTTCATCAAACCACCTAAATTCTGAGTCAATTTGTGAAACAGTACCTACCCCTTAGACCTTACAGAACATCGCTGCCAAGTGATGCTACTAATTAGTATTCCTGCAATGTACCAATCGCCAAGAAAAGCGTTAAGTTAGATGTTCCAAGACTTTATCCCCTATTTTGCCTGGGCAATTCATCGTTTCGCTTGCCAATGTGCTAAATACCTTCGGATTTTCAACCATTGACAGACTAGAATAACTAAGTAAAACTAGGGAATAAAAATCTATATTTTATGTTTGTTGTTCCAGGGTCATGCGACGTGGCGGGCGGCGCGGGGTCCGTAAATGCGCTACCAGGCGGCGGGGGGGCACGCCTGGCCCCGTCTTTCGATGCGGCGACCCCCCGCAACGTCACTGCGCTCGTCGGCAAATCCGCCTACCTCAGCTGCCGCGTGCGCAACCTCGGCAATAGAACGGTAAGTTGTAGAATGGCTTATCACATTTCATTGACTTAGTGAATCCAGGTGCTTTTAGCTATAAATCTAGTAATAAGGGCACTTTCAAATTAGACGGTTGCAGTCATGTTGCTGCCGCGCCAGAGCATTGGCGATGCCGTGCTGCGCACAGGTGGATCTGCTTTTCATTTAATTTCACGACGTAGGAGCAGACCAGCTCCCGCCCGGCACGAGTCATTAGCGACATACCGTTCTGTGCCAGTGCACGGGCAAATCGTATGAAAAATAATAACTGCTCGTGCGAATCACGACATCCAAAGTTCCGAACTGATCTCGCACAGCACCAGCACGAATGCACAAGTTTAATTTGAAAGAAACTTTTATATTGGTAACTGGTTAACTCATTCCTGATAGAGAATGATATAAGCGTCAACGAATTGGATTATTGTGTAGGGATTAGGGACTGTACGCAGACTTACTTTTTAAGCATGAGCTTCATGGTGAAAGTTGTTCATATCTATGAGTAGAAGAAAGACATTGTGAAAATTTCGCTCATGCTAATAACCTATTATGTATAATAAAAATGAAATGTTAGAAAAAGCGGCAAATTATACGACAGCTATACGAGAGCACAATAACGGCTTTTTTAATACCACAGATAATATGCACAATCACTATACGGTCCAAATAATCTTGGCGGGGATTCTTGAAGAACTCTAATTTTTATTGTTTAGGCCAACACCGTACAATACACCATAAGTCAAATATTATATGCAGATGGCCAACCATGATCAACGTTTCTTTAATTTGAAGCACATTACTATGTGGTAGAACCGTATGTACCGTGTGGTAGAAGGTCGTCTGGGTACGTACCACCGCCTTTGTTATTTCAGCCGGGAAACAGTTCGCTCTGGTTCGGAGTAAGGGGAAATGTAGCCAGTGTAATTACTGGGCATAGACGGCATTTCATCTTAGGCCCTAGGATGAAACGCACCTGCAATATCAAGTGATTTTCTCTTGTTATTGCAGGTGTCTATAGGTGGCGGTTACCGCTTACCATCAGGTGGGCCGTCAGCTTGTTTGTCATCTAGTCGTATAAAAAATAAACTGCCTGCGAACAGTTAGGTATTTTGAAATCTTGCATAGCAAGAATAATATGAAATATAAGTTCACCGTCGCGCCAGTGAATGCCGCCAACGAAATCCTCACAAGCCAATATGCAGAATATCAATTCTCTGCCAAAATACTTTTTGGTAACAGACTATAGACCGGTTTTGCAAGTCTCCAGTAAAGTGCTGTGTAAATACCATAAAAATTTGTAAGTGGGCAGTATAAATACATCAAGTAGGTTACCTGACACTAATATGGCGTGAACTACTGCCGACAAACTGTAACGCAGTTTGGCAGATATATTGATAAGAAAACCTTGTATCTTTTGAATAAATAAATAAAAAAAAAACTATTCTTATTACAATGGGTTGCTGTAGAGAACCGGCGAAGAGAACAGAGTAATCTCAATTTACTTATGACTCTCCAAAACTTGATTTTTTGTGAACAATTTAACAATAGTGAATTCCAACAAGGTATTTTCTGAAACCGCATCATAAGCTTTTGTTAAAAAGCTCCTTACTATATTGAATTCAGTGAGTTACTCCAATCTATAGCATACACAATAATAATAAGCTCTGACAGCAATTGATCTAAAATATCATAAGTCTATTTCTTAGTTCACAATCCAGAATACAAACATAACCAGAGAGCAGGGGAGACAATAAAAACTGCGTTGTGTTCCGAACCCAGCGCCGCGCCGCGGGCTGTATCTGGCTACACAGAGCTAAACAAAAGCTAGTCGCAGAGTTTCCGCCGCGGGAGCATCGCGATTTAATTGCTTGTGATAATAGCGTGTGGCCAACCGCTTTCCGCTCAAGTCTGCGGTCCTCTGACGATAGAGCAAACGGCTTGGGATAAGGAAATGAGGGGAGGCGGTTGTTACTTGTTACTAAGCTGCATAAATGCAAAGCCATCTTTAATATTTTTAATATGATCAGGGTGTCAAATAATTCCAACGCTCGCCTGATGGAAGTGAATATTGGCAGCATAGAAGACGAGGTCCGTGCTGCTGCCAAAATATCGCATCCTCTATCAGCTCTAGCACCTTACCACAAAAACACAGCCTGACATAGTAGTCATAGTACTGTTATTTAGCTGCGATCTTCTACAATTATGTTGGAGCTGTTACTTCTGTAGGTGAAGATTCGTCCCAGTCAGACGCTTAAAGTTCAAGTAGTAAACACCACTTTTAAAAGTAGGTAAGTTTACTTTACGTCATTTTAATCCCTTGTCGCAATAAAACGTCGTTAATTCAACGACAGGTCGATAAATTAATGTAAATAAAAACGTTGGAAAAGAAAAGAAAGCGGTAACTAAATAAGCAGGTTATACTTACTAGTGCTCCGGTGGCGAATTAGTAATCGCGTCTGGCCCGAAATCAGGAGACGCGGGTTCGAGTCCCCCCTGGAGCATATATTTTTTCATCGTTTTCTTTCTTTATTTGTAATTGTTTCAATAAAGTAGGCGTTTAAACGCATCAAAAACATTAAATGTGATTAAATTAATGTACCTCAATAAACTGGCTATAAGGGGAGTTCACTCAAAAACGAAGGCAGTTGACAGCACTGATGACTGCACACGACATGTTGTAAAAAAAATTGAAATCTAAAATAAGTCAGCTGTTCCATATGGTTTCATACTAAGTTGTTATACTTACACAACCTGTTAGCATGTACTTAACAGCTAAAATTTCCTCTCTAGAGCACCATGCACACAGGCAGCAGTAACAAAAATTGCAGCCCAATATTGCGTTACTAAAAGAATAAGATGACCAGAGCTCCTTGAGGAAGCATTAGGTACACCAGGAATTGTTTTATAAATGGATATGATTACCTTTCCACCAGGTCAGATTGCTTGCCTCTATTTTGTATAAAATTATTTGAATTTGAAAAAGTGAGATTCAGAAGTATTCAAAGTAAGATTCCAATATTCTGTGTTGTGTTGATCCCAGCCCCATGGCCATTACGTAGGTGACCTTTTCGCCTCGTTTCCCGTTCGTCAGCCTTCTTCCGCCAGTTATATGGGTCGTCCAAGAATCCACGGCCCATTAAACATCATACAGTTTGCACATCCGAATATTTTATTGCTTCATAGTCTGCTGCTAGTTAGTCAAACTTTACCATTTCACAAGTTTAAGCATAGGACTTTCACCATGGACTGCAATAGATTGTCAAAAAAGGTTTAGACTCAGATGGAGCGCAACTTCCAAAGCCTTGCACAATCGCATATGATATCTAATCCTGTAAAGCCTAAAATTTGGACGACGCTTGCAGCCAGCAACTTTGTTCAGGGACGATTACAATCAAGGTTCCTACAATCTTCCTCAAAAACCCAGTTTCACAGATCATAACAGAAGAATAATCATTTAAGAAGATACTTCTCCTGTAAGGCGTCTATTTATCGTAAATCTTGTAATGTGTCTCGATATCATTATCATGCTGTGTGCACATGCTTGTGGAGTTACAGCCTATCGATGTATTTAATTTTTTTACTGCTTCTAAACATGTTCTTGTTGTAATTCTGTTTTGTGTACCTGATGAAATAAATAAATAAAATAAAATACCTTATCAGTCCAAACCCTCATATTGTTTATCTACTGAAGTGAGTGAAGAGATTAGTGTAGGTACTGTTTACTATTAACGCCGGACAGAACAAATAGGTTGGTAATCTGCTAGCTCACCATCCACCCTATCAAATAGTAGTATTATATTTTTTAAGTTTTATTTATTTAGAAAGAGGTATTTTGAAATAATTGAGGAGAGGAAATAATTGTTATGAACTAAGTAGTTCATAACAATGATTTCGATCGAAATATTGAGACTATTGATGAAATATTTCAATCACCTATAAGCGACCAAAGCGAAATATAGTTACGTTTATTAAAGATCTTGGAAGTCTTTTCCACCACACATTGTTCCATCTTTTCTATAACATTTCTTCAAAGCTCCTTCAGAGGAGGCGTGAAAGGTTGCCATATTTTATATGTAATATGAATTGATTTGTCGTAAATTGAGTAAAGTAAAACAAAATCTATGGCGCATTAAAGATCCAAGGGAAATCTCCGCTGCGCTAGACAGCAAATACGTAACTATAATAGTGAAGCGGCAATTGACGAGCAATAAGCTTTGAAGCTCACTACTACTATGGTTACGTAATTACAGGGCAGTTCAGAAACTTAATTAGCACCGCGCTAAACGCATTTGCTGGGCAAGCTTTAGATACTAGCGAAGGGATTTCATACAGTACAACAAACAGTCACTATTGTACCTATATACAACTACTCTTGCAAGAATATGCGACATAGAAGAGAGATTGAAAACCACTCGATTTAGTTAAATAAGCAAAGCAAGTCCGTAAAAAAAATGAATTAAGTAACCATACTGTCTATTTTTCACAGTAATTACCGAAACATATCTTCCCTTGTCATAGCTATTTCCTTAGAGATATTATGAGCCAATGGGTCATTTTCCTGGTTTTATGCGGAAGTAAATTATTATTTCTTTCGTTGCAGAGGTTGGAGCCTTGGGTAAAGAGAAATAATAAGTGCATGTTTATTATGTCTATAAATAGCAGGTAATACAAGGTATCATTTTCCGCCACTCCGTGAAATCCAATATCATTATACACTAAACATAATTTTCGGTTTATTCAACCTGATCTAAAATGAATACAAACACATTCATGTATCATTTTGTAAGTGATATCAGGGGAGAGATTAATCACACAAACTATAGTCTTAAATTCAGATCTGTTATATTCCGTGACCCCACTAATGTTTTCAAACTGCAATTTACTGTGAAACGTGTCGCCAGTTGCAGCATTACGTCCTGACAATCTCCATAATGTTACAAGTCGGCAGTTTTGTTTGTTCATGGTAATGCCTGATGAATATTCAGGGGACGCCCTATTTATTGCTATAAATGTTCGCTCCCCTAACTCGACTTGATCTCTTGAAGTTCTTCTCTCACAGATAAACATATATTAATAATAATCAGGTGGTTTCCGGGTCTTCATTTTGGAAGAAAAAGTTGCTTGGAATTTACGTATTCACGTATGCTTAGTTGAAATTCACGTATAAGTGAAATCTTTAGTGGTGAAATCCTATGAATAGATTCAAAGTTCAGAATATAATGCTTTGGGGCAGATGCATATGTTTGCATTGCTACTTAAAAATGAAAATGAAAATATCTTTATTCAATTAGGCCCCCCAAGAAGCACTTTTGAATCGTCAACAAAAAAACCCTTATGTCTATCACATAAAAATAATATTAACTAACTAACAATTACATTATGTTTGTCTCACTGTCTTATCTGGATCTACGTAAGCTAAGAATGTTATAATGTCTGTATATCGGTCTGTCTGTCAGTCCGTCTGTCAGTCCGTCTGTCCGTCAGTCAGTCTGGCTGTCTGTCTGTCTGTCAGTCTGTCTTTCTGTCAGTCTGTCTGAATTTACACCGGTTCCAAAAGTTGAACTACCGAGAAGATTCCGGCAACAAACTCGTGTAGTCACTCTTTTCAATTATTAAGTTACAATGTTTAATTACACAGTAATGGTATTTAGCAGTGCAGTGTCGCACAGAGTATAAAAAAAGGTATATTAACGTATCAATAAGTACCTAATGACAAGAATATTTACTGTATTTAAAGGCTGTCCGACAATGCACCATCACAATATAGGTATTACAATACACAAAGGTCAACAATTAATATACAAAAACCTAAATAAAGCCAATCATCTTTCATTGATTTTAAACACTTGTCTGACCACGTCATTACAATAATAATTGTATTGTTTTATATATATCATATAATGCCATATACCTCAAAAATCCCTCAAAAATGATACTATTGACGAATATGTAGGTAAATTATTACAAAATCAAGGAAGCTTAGAGATGACCATTTCCACTAGTGGCACCTGTTCACAAGTATGACGCATGTGCCAGCCATCGCTCCGCTCAACCATATTATAGGGAACGGAGCGACCCGGCACACGACGCCACCACCGCAGCTAAAGAGATAAAAGTTAAAAGTTAAGAAAATGTTTTGAGTTTAACAAGTAACGGATGGTCATAATTGTCTTGAACTTTATTAGTGACTATAAAATCGGCTCATAGAGCGATATCGAATGTGCATTCATCATTCTTCTCTTCAGTCTTCCCTTTATAAACATTGATTCCATTCTTAGTCGTATCATAATTTTCACAATCTATCTACATTTTCATTGCTCTTCCTTTCTTTAAATTATCATCTACGTTCATATACTGATAACTTTTATCGTTTCATGGTCATATTCTTTTTTAATCAAAAGACCATCGTCCAAGACATTTGGTATTCTCTCAATGTCTCTGTCAGCGCCTTCTTTTAATTTTTTGAGGAAGATTAAAAATAGGCTCATTGGCCTACCAGAAATAATAGTTGTCTATTATTAAGGAGACTCCGGTGGGGTCATCATCATCATCATCATCAGCCGATAATACGTCCCACTGTTGGGCACAGGCCTTCCTGGGAGCATCACATGAGGAGAGAGGGTACTAAGGTCCAAAAGGTTCTAAATTTAAGTCTCTATATTATTACAAACTAGGACATAAAAAAGTAGATAATTATTGGTTTCAAAATTTTCTCGACAACCGTCTGGTCAAATTCACAGCACCCTTGTCTATTAAGACAGAGGTTCCGGATTAAAATCCCGCTGGTGGCAGATGTTGGTATGATGAGTACGACCATTTATTAACGAATCATTGATGTATGTATGCTTTTTGTGGGTATGTTACTGTGTCGGTATAGAAAATATCTGTATAAAATTCAAAGTCCTGACTGACTGGTATATCAGCAACGCATAGCTTAAACCACATGAAATTAGAAGGGGGTGCTCTAAATAAAGTGTAGGTGTCCACTATAAGGGTAAAATGGCGTTTTTGAAGAACCCCATGCTGTACTCGTTCGAGAAAATTTCTGCAGGGAGCTCATTCTACAAACAGATCGTACGGGGAGAAGTTTCTTTGAACCCGTACAGTACGCAACCACTTTGGTTCAAGTTTGTGAGGATGAACTCCCTGCCGGTGGTGAGCGATGCGATGATGGAAAAGGGCTGTAGGCATCATGTCTAATAATTTCTCAAAACATACCCCGTTATTATACAAACAGTAGAACACACAGAAGGAGGCAAAATCTCTCCTTATATTTATTATTCTCTATTAATTACCTTTTTTATTCTCTTTTTAATCTATAATTCTCGTAGTGATGCTCAATTTGAGCTAGATAGGTGTGAGTCAATATGTGAGATGTTGGTTATTGCGCCAGGACGTAGCGTATGTTCTTTCTCAGGATGTAATCTTTCTTCATGTCTCGTTTTATATAAATTGTTTTAGCGGTTTAGAATTGAAAAATACAGAGAGGATTACTAGTATAATAATTCATCAGCAACATAGACTTATCCGGACCGCCTGTCAGTTGCTGATTGAAATAAATAAATCTTGTTCGACTGTTGTTTCATGAGAAGTTTCATTCTCTAGATAATAAAGATCCGAAAATCTTTATTAGATGACACGTTATAGTATTTATCCTAATTTTATTGTACACAAGGTACAATAAAATTGGGATAAATACTATTATATCCTAATGTAATTCATCCATGATACTTTTAGTTGTAGGCATATAAAAGTATTATGAAAGAAGCACACGAGGAGCGTGGGCCATAACACCAACACGCTGGCCTAATGCCGGATAATAATAATAAAAATATACCGAACAGTATATGTAAACTTCCTACCTTATGGTTCACGGTTTCTTGCGATTGGAGCGCCATTTTATTCATATTGTGTTTATTGTACTTCTTTGTTGTTTATTTTATTTATTAAAATATAATATGTACAATAAAGAATCTATCTATATTTAAGTTGAACGTTCGATCGACAAAATGTCACCTAAGTTAGCATTTCATGTTGATTGAATCCCATTCTTTATTTCTTCTTTTTATTATATTCATATTTCTTCTTTGTTTTATCTTGACACTCACACAACCACTGACCATTTTCTTCGTATAATTCAGCATGACCAGGCCCATTTTAATTAAAATAGCTTTCGTTTGCAGTGCCACTTACCTAAATGCGATTGACAATGGTTGCTGTTAAGCTCTGAAAGCAATTCATCAGGTATCAAATTGAGACGCATTTGTGCACATTGATCCTTGACGTAAACTGTGCAACCTGCAGGCTTACTGGCTTATTCATTTTGACAGTTAAAGTGATGTGCACGAGCTGCGACAGCACAGTGCATTTGTGTATATTCAAACAGCAGCGTATATTATCTTATCATAGTTGTTATTATATGCCCGATAAGTAACCGTTCGTACTCATATTGTATTTAGACTAAGTATTGCACGCAGATGGTCTTATAGCGCAGGAGGAGTTTTAACCTTGGCGAATCGCCTCTAGACAATTTCAGAATGGCAGGCATTTCCTCCCGAGGAGGTGTCACGACGTCGCTTAGTCAGGTTGTTAGAGCCACGAGGAAGTTTCTTAATCATTGTGCAATGAGTACTAAGCGTTTGTAACAAATGTTTTACAATGAAATGTTCTTATTCTTAATCCCTTTTTGCCTTTATACTTAGAATCACGAATAGACAAAACTGATCCAGATACTGATATTGGTCGTTGTATTTCCATTGTATTTGTGCGTAAAGCTATCACAAAATGTACTCGATCGCATTGGACGCGTTCACAAGAGGCTTATGGAGGCTTTTCGTTGGACACTGCGACTCAAAACGTTGCATTTTCGTAATGCACTAGTTGTATTCAGATAAGTATATTTTCAGATTTTATCCGTGAAAACTTTTAAAACTATTCACTACGGGACGTAGTTATAATCGTAACAGGATATTTTATAATAGTGGAAGAGAGACGGGCATAGTGGTATCAACACTTCTTTGTAGTATTGTGTTCTTGTCTTGAGTAACGTCACCACAGGCTGAGCATGAGGCCTTATATCTTAGGCTGTCAAGTATTAGGCAGCGCGTGAGTAGTGCCAAAAGTACTACGAACGTCTATAGGTATAAAAAACGTGACAAAACACTATGTAGCACACTATTGTACCATGTTAATAATTTATAGCACCCTGGCAGTCTACATTCTTTTTGTACGTCATTTTATATGTTATCATAACTAATATTCTTTTGTCTTTTCTACCTCCTTTCTTTTCCTCATGTCAGTTCACCAATATACTTTACACTGAATGTTAGATATTTTCATTTATCCAATACACAAGGCTTGAATATACTGGTTATTAGGAAGGCCCTGAAAGAAAAAATATATTAAAAAAAAAATTAATTTATCCTCGATGACTATCGTAACATGTTATTCAGAAAGTCGATCACTCTCATTCTAAATCCATTAGAAAAGTATGTTTCTATGCCAAATATTGTCAAGTATAGAGATAATGAGCCTATAGATGTATGAATATTCTTTGCCTAAATGCACTTGCAATATCAAGAAGAACAATATTGCCATGCTTGTGTTATATGAAAAACTAAACATACATTGTTTTGCTGTCATACACTGTTCACCTATGAACCTAGTCATTAAATATTACTGTCTGTAATCGAATTTCAGATGAATGTCTGTCAAAACTGTCCTTTTTATGACTTTATGACTGACACCTTTTCTAGGAACTGTAGGCTTATTTTACTCCAACCTCTATATCACTTTGTCAAATTTGACATGAACTATAAATCTGTAGCTGGCCTCGTAAAGACCCAAATAGTATGGCCGCACATAAGATCCAAACTTATTTAATCGGCTCTTACTTGTAACGTTCTTAATATTATTGTAATTGAAATATCAATTTGTTTTAATATCTCGCACAACAGCCTCATCAATCATTAAAGTTATAAACATAAGCCATGTTATCTAATTACTTAGATCACTTAAATCAATAAAGAAATTCCCTTTTATCTCTCGTGAGCAAATGACACAAAAAATATTACCAATTAAATGGTCCCAATCCAGCGAGCATTTGTGCAATTAGAAAAATAAGTTATTTAGAGTAAATGGTGTCATTAGCGAAATAATGGAACGATAGAAATATACGTATGATTATTGTGTCTTTATAACTTCAGGAAAAGCATCTTTATTACTATGGTTTATTATATGGTACGGTATTCTTTCTACTGAGAACTCGGATGTTTGAGTCTCACTTACTTATCGACTTATCTTCTTTCTTCCTACCTCTGGGTCTGCTTTGTGTGTAACAAAATGATTAACATGATGCCACAGCCATATTCGACATATTAACTATTGCCATCAATTCAATAATCATTGACAAGCTTCAAGGAACTGTGAAATTTAATACGTCAGTTTCTATATTGATTCTACGGTATTTGTAAATCACCGCAAAGCAGTGGTTAATAATTTAGTAATATTAATGCCACACCCATAGTTTGTAGATGTATTTCACTTACATAATCCAATAAGCTTATTAATTGATTGTAATCAAATTACTGCTACAAGTACCGTATGAATACTTCAAATGTTACTTCATTATCAAATGCGAGTGGTGGGATTTAAATTTTGATCAGTAATCGCGTTCTGTAATCATGTCATTATGGTTGAATAAATTTTAATAAGCCTATTAATTAGTTTGATTAACGTATTGCCAATGCAGTAACTAGTAAGGAAGTTTATAAATGCTAGGCTTATATGCTGAGTTTGTATGTATGTAATAAAAAGGACAGTGTGCTTTTTGTTACATGTGGAGACGAACGATTAATGATTTAACATCTTGGTAAGGTGCTTTAATGTTCCTAGCTTAGATAAAATGTAACTGAGGTTTTTATTGCGTAGATTCAAGAGCTTTTGACACTATTTAGTTTTGAATTCGTTTTTGTTTTCATCCACATCTAAAAGTTTGTAGCAAACGCTTCTGAAAACGCAAAACTTGCAGAGCAAAATGTCCTGAAAAATTTTTTGATTAATTCTATGAACCTAATTCCATTCAGGATTGTGAAGATAAAAGGACGTCCGTTTTCAATAAATTTAAGTTAGCACCTGGTCCTTCGAGCTGGATTTAGTGAAATTCGGTACTCGAATATTGTGAAGTGACAAATTACGGTATCTAATAAACAATTTCTGCCTCACAAAGCATCTCAGTTTCAATTTCATTTGATAGAGCCCTGTTTCTAACAATCACATTTCAGGACAAGGTAATTGGTTACATAGTCAACTGAAGCTCACGTTATTGCGCTAGTCAGCATCGGGGATATCCGCTAAAGATTGGACACTTAAAGTTAACTCTGTTGATAGTTTAGGGTACGTACCATCAACATAAAATAAAAAGATGATAATAGCTACAAAGTTTGACTCAGCTATCATCAATTGCCATGGTTCATTCATGTAAACTAGATTGTTTATCCTCATCAACATGCTTGGTTGGTCTTTATTAGTATTATTCTTTTCTGAAGGTTTAAACAGAGGGTATAGAACTTTAGCAAAAACTGTGACTTCTTTATAAAAAACCTAAATCCATTAAGAGTTCCAGTGCCCCTACGGGGTATCACAGGAACTACAGCCTATGTATAAGATCCCTATTGTTTTGTGATATGCAATAAATATATTTGATTTGATTTGATTGTATTTCTTGGTGTTGAGCTACTAAAGGCTAACCTATAATAATACCTATAATACTAACCTGATGTTAAGCGGTATCACTTGCGCGTTGCCGACCCTGTAAAAATATAATCAAGCCCTTTTTGAAGAACCCTATGCTGTACTCATTCGAGAAAACCTCTGCAGGGAGGACATTCCACAACCCGAGCGTACGCGGGAGAAAGTTTCTCTGAAACCGCACAGTACTAGACCATATTAGTTCCAACGTGTGAGGATGAATTCCCTGCCGATGGCGAACGGTGTGATGGTAGAAAGAGGCCGTAGGCATCATGTCAAATAATTCCTCAGAACACACTCCGTTATACAAACGGTAGAACACACATAAGGAAGAAAAATCTCTCCTTAGGCTTAAGCGTTCAATACCGCTTGTGAGCTCGGGATCGTCGACAATTCTCATAGCGCGTCTTTGAACTGCGTCAAACGGTCTATATGGGGTCTCACTTGAGTTTGTCTTCTAAATGACCGCAGAACTGCAAGTAACTAGAAATATCGACACCAAGGATCCCGATACTCTTAGAGATGGAAAGGGGTGTGGCAAGGAACTGTGGAGACACAGCAAATGGGGTTTTTTTAGCGGTTAACGCGCAGACTTGTGTCTTAGTGGGATTAAATTGGACTAAGTTTAGTCGTCCCCAATCGGAGACTCTGATTAGAGAACTCTCGATTTCAGAAATAAGTCGACCGCGATTTGATATAATGGTATGAAAGCTTCGTATAAAGTTACGAACGAGCTCAATATTTCAGAATATACATTTACTGTTGCTATTAGACTTTATCAGAAAGATTAGCATATTTCATTGGCCACACTTTCCCAACCGCTCTCTCTCTAAACAAAACTCTTGGAATAATAATCATTTGCATGGCCTTCGGCTTCAGTCAGAACCAACTGAATTATTTAGCAGTCCAACTATAGTTTACGTCCAGATAGGTAACTTGTTTTCCTTTGTCAATAAATTTGCTATGCTCGGCGGTCTGTCCTTGAGTTGAGATTTAAAATTGAACGAATTGAATTTGAATGGAATATTACTAGAATAATTTCTGAGTCGAAAACATATCAGCTACTCACATAGAGAAAGGAATTCAGAATACCGTCGCTGCTGTTTATTTTGTGGTTATGCGAGTAAGACACGAGTATTAGAGTGAGATGCTTGTAATTTACTTTTTTTCATACCGTTTTCATTCACATCTTGTTGCGCAGCTCATTTTCTATTGGTCTGATTAATCGGTAACGTGCCCGTTACCCTTTAATCCAGGTCCAGTGTGCGTGCAGTGTCCATAATATCATCATGATAAGTTACCGGGTAACCTTGAAGGTATCAGAAAACAAACGCAATATGTACGTACTAGTTTCGTAGTGAAAGCAAGCATAACGATACGTGCTCTCACTTAAAAGCAAAGTTGTAAATACTTTATTTCGTCGATTCTTACTTTGATTATTTTTGAATATTAATAAAGTCAGCAACTAAAAGTACCAAGTGAGCGACAAAAATCGTGAAGTGGCATCTTTAATAGATGCCCGAATCGGATTTTTTAGATGCCCTTAGTATTTTCGTTAGTTAGGTTTATGGTGCTCAGTTAAATACAAGCCATTCTTTGTACATGAATCCTGGAATCTAAACAAGAACAGCAATTGGTTATAAGATAGAAATTTGAAGTAAAATGGACCGTTATAAAGATAAGGATAATAACATTATTATTCACATTTTAGCTTTTATAACCTTAACTGGAAGTTTAAAAATACTTGTAAAAGTATTCTTTCGGATCACTAGATGTGTTAACTTCAATGAGTTGTGAGATAAGTGTTGCTATAAAACGTTAATCGTGTCTGGCCGGAAATCAGGAGATGCGGGTTCGAGTCCCGCCTGGAGCAAATATTTTTTCATCGTTTTTTTTCTTTATTTGTAATAAGCCCAAAGCGGAAACATTGAGTAATCAAGAAATTATAGTAAGATTTTTTTGAAATTCCCGTGAGATCTGACCACAAGCTATTTTTACAGTAACTTCTATTTTTACAGTAACTTCTAACACCTGTGTCCTCCGACATATTAAACATAAACACAGCACACGACTCAACTGACAGTTAAGTTGAAAACGAGCAGACATTAAAAAATGTCGCGCGGCAGGGGCGGCTTCCACGAAAAGAAACTATTGTTAAACATACGGTTGGTTTTGGCGTGTTTTCGGGGGAACCGAAATGTTTAGCGAGAGATCAAAGGCGAGCGGTGACCCTTTTGTTTCCTTCGCGTAAACATGCGCAGCGTGCTATGCGGTCTGAAGCGCAAAATAGGAAGATACAGAAGGTGTGCTTGTAGTCACACACAGAGGGAGAAATCAGGTGTTTATGATTCTTTATTTATTTATTAATCCATGTACTTCTTATGATATGTATAAAACAATAAAAAATTTGAAAAACACAAACCGTACCGGATATGACGTCATATCTACAAAAATTATAAAATATGTAGCCGGTGAAATATCGCCAGTTTTGTGTCATATTTTCAACCTATGCATACTGCATGAAATATTCCCAAATGGATTGAAAATTACGATTATTAAACCTGTCTTCAAAAAAGAAGATAGAGGAAATATTACGAATTGTAGACCAATTGCTCTCATCCCAGTATTTTCTAAGTTGTTAGAGAAAATAATATACGAAAGTTTGTATAAGTTTTTGGAAAAAAACATATTACCCCAACAACAAGTTGGATTTAGGAAAAATAAAAGTATGAATAAAGCAATTTACAATTTTTTGGACAAAACAATGAAGAATTTAGACAATAGAATTCCAGTATGTGCATTATATATGGACCTTACAAAAGCCTTTGATTATGTTAACCATCAAGTATTACAACATAAGCTGTACACTTATGGTATTCGTGGAAATATCCTAGAACTATTAATGTCGTACCTAGGCGAGTTTTCTCTCGCCTAGGTACGACATTAATAGTTCTAATAAGCAACGTTAATAACGAAAATTTGTCCAAAATCAAAACTAGAACAGAACTACATGTCAGATTATAGACAGGTTAATAATGGGGTACCACAAGGGAGCATTCTTGGACCTTTATTGTTCACTAGGTGTTAGGCCCGTATGTAGGGTCGTCTGGGTAGGTACCACCGCCTTTCTTTTTTCAGCCGTGAAACAGTTCGCTGTGTTTCGGTTTGAAGGGAAAGGTAGCCAGTGTAATTACTGGGCATGGACGGCATTTCATCTTAGGCCCCAGGATGACAACGCACCTGCAATATCAAGTGATTTTTCCTTGTTATTGCAGGTGTCTATAGGCGCCGGTAACCACTTACCATCAGATGGGCCGTCAGCTTGTTTGTCATCTAGTTGCATAAAAAAAAAGTTGAGAGTTCAGTACCCCTAGCACGAATATTTTTAAATTTCGAATCGTAATGTTCACGCACGCTTAAAATTTCAAACAAAAGCCAGACAAAAGCTCACTTCTACTCAATACGATGGCGATTCGAAAATGAAAAGTGTTCATGCTAGAGGTACCGTAGGTTAAGCACTCATTACATTATCCTATTTCCTCTCGATCACGCTACGCTGAATAGACACACAGTTGTTTTCGCATTTATAATATTTATGATCCCATTGTCTCGTTTTTATAATAGTTTCAATAAATCTTTGAACTATGTAATACCACCTTTGGAAGTAGAGTGATAAGATCCCTTTCTGACTATTCTAACTGCGATTTCATCTCCCTATTTTCTAGTTAGTAAATAGAAAAAAGGATAATGTAATAATTGCTTTAGAAATATTTTATTGTTGGTTTCTGAAGGCATTTCATCTTAAGCCTCAGGATGATAACGCACCTGTTATACCAAGGGATTTTTTCCTTGTTATTGCAGGTGTCTATAGTTGGCGTGATGGGAGCCACTTACCACCAGGTTAACCGTCAGCTTATTTGTATACAAAAATCTGTAGCTCAAGCCAGAAATCGCTAATCTCGTCGCTATGTTGCAAGCTTGTCCCTTCTGCCATTATGTGCAACGGATTCTTGCAATTTTTACATCAATATTTGCTAGCTTGATTTGAATTCATATATTGTATATAAATATTCACTACACCAAACCAGGAGTTTTATCTTCTGGCAATAGTCGGGAGACAAACTTTCTAATTTTATTAATACTTTCCTAAAGAGCACTACATCTCAAGCAGGCACCCAAAAAGCACTTACGGCTGCACGTGTCTCTCCAACGATCGTCAAATTGGCTTAAAATTCACAAAGGTTCCGTCGCATCCAATTTGTCAAATTGTCAGCGAAAGCTAAATATGTTTTATTTTTCACAACATGTGGCAAGTATATTGGAAAAACTACGTGCCCTTTCATATATAATTGGGCCTTTATGAGAATCCCTTTCAGAATTGAAGGGTATATATTTTATTCCTAGGCTTGCTTTTGCTTCGGCACTTTAGTTGGGCGTTGACTGAGTGTCGCTTGAATTTGCTAACATTTAATATACTCTAGTGCAAAGACCGTTACAAAGTGACAACTCAATTTTATTAAAATAGCCTTTAGTAGCGTTGTTCATAAAGTTTATTTTGGAATACAAGTCCATGGAGTCATGTTACGTCAGATGCTCATCATAATCGATCTACTTATTAAATTATACAAACGATTGCCCCCGCGAAGCGTTTAATATAATGTAACGTTTAATTTAAACGATAGCACGTTGCAAAATGGTGACATTTTGAATTTTCGGCCGTTGTAATTCCAAAGGAAGGTCGGATTGGCTCGCTTTTTATTAGGCTACTACGTTAGGGAACTCCCCGCGCCTGAATCTATTTCACACATGAGCGCTTTTTTCGAATGTTCTCAGGAAAAGGCTGATTTTCTCGTTAAAACATGCGAAGAAACTGTAGTACGTTCGCTTTGATCTTTATATATTATGTATGAGTTCGCTTTATTTGAATGCGAGCAAGCGTTTAAACGTTAATTGTTGATTTTTATTATTTATTAACAACAGTGAAAGCTAACATTTGGTTGTAGTTTGATTCTCACGATTATCATTTAACGAAGATGTTGGTAAGAAGTGAATCAGAAGTATACCTAACATTTATTAGAATTTGAGAAAAGTGGAATATTATGCTCCAAAATTATAACATCTTATTGTAATAAAACGGTAAAGGAATTTCCAATTGTTAAAAAGAAAAAAATCTCTTTTTTCTTTTTTTTCCAAAGAACTTTCTCCATTTAGTTCGATACTAAATTACTCGCCGTATACCGAAGTAACATATGCATCTCACCACAAAAAACCTGACCTATGAGCCGAAAACCGCAACAAAAGACATAATTACAATCTTTTTGATGAACTTCACAACTCTGAGCATGAGCACTCTGGATTCGATTACGAAAACTAAGCAACTCTCGCCGTGGTTGATCCCGAGATCCCAAACTCCTCATTTGTTTCTCCCATGTAGGAAGGCTTGTGACCAGCTGTGGGACGTATATAGACAGGTGATGGTAACTTCACAACAGAAGAAACAGTATATACCTACTTACCTCAATTCATAAATTGATATTATGAACTAAACTACAATTACAACAGCTACACCCACTTTAATTCAAGAGGGTAGATCAAACATTTTTTCATAAAAACACTCACGCGTCAATGGAACAATATCTCAATCGGCGAGCATTAATAGAAATCACCAAGGCGATCTTAACAATCTCATCAAGCCATGGTCTCCTCTCGGTTATAATAAAGTCTCATGCGGTACACAAATTTTAAAAGGTGCATATTTATGACGTTCATGATAAAAATGAAGACTCAGAATTAAGATCAGTACTGTCTGTTGGTTCTTGGAGTTTCTGATATTGGTATTTAGATGTGCTAAATACCAAAAGCAGAAACTAAACTAAAGAAACAATCTGAAATATTTGGAGCAGAAATGAAAATCTGTATAGACAATAATAATGTATGTAAAAAAAATTTGTGATGGTACATTTAAGTGACCAAAACTATTTACCCTCGGGAGAATATGTATTCCGAAATGCGTTTGAATATTTAAATGCATATTAAACGAACATGTAGTATGTCTGTAGCAGTGTGAAAATGCTACAAGTTGCGAAGCGTGAAAAAGGAATAAAACAGATGAAATCTAAGAATAAAACCGAAGGAACTAAAAAACAATAAAGGACGATGTTTAATTTGCTGTAAAAATCAAATGCCTACAATGCCGTCAATATTTATGATTAACTAGCTGTACCCTGCCACGCTTCGCAGTGGCGCATCGTTAAAAAAACTGTTTTCTCGCGGTCGCAGATATGTGACTGTTGCAAAAAATAGATAAAAACAATCCTTGATGCGGATTTTATATCATGTTAAAATTTCGACTCAATCGGTGCAGAACTTTTTGAGTTTTTGAAGCGTACACAAACCAACATAACATTTTTATATATATATAGATGATAATAAATTGTCATCATCGACAGTTAACAACAAGAAATCTTTTCATTTTATTTGATTTTTCATTGCCATTTCGTATTTTTTACTCAATATGTTAGTCTTATTGAGTGAAGTAACGATACGTCCGTCTTTTTAAGCACTTGCTAAGATCATAAGTTGTGTGGCTTCAGGAAAGACACTGTGGAGCTTTCTCAGGAGATTTTCAGCACGAACTTCGTGGAGTACAATTTTATTTTTAAAAATGAGTCTGCACCGCACTGGTGATGTTTTTATCGTAAGATCAGAAGCCCTTACGCTACATTGGGACGCACGTTGTGCTGTTACCATAACTGCTAGGAAACTAGAATAAATCCTTATACCAAAATATAATATTTTTGGAAAGCAATATACTTAGAAAATCTATCGTAACATTACTTTATGAATCTAATACTATTCTAAAGTCCTGAGTAAGAAATGTGAAATTACATACTGTTAACAGTTTTCACCGCTTTGGAAAGTGTCCAACACCCACCCCCTATCTCGATCAATAGGACTATCGCAAGACACTCTATCGCTGAGTTATCGCTTCTTCCCCTTCATTCGCACGGCTGCTTCTCTTTATAGCAACTATAAAATACTTTGTTTCTGCATTACGTCAATGTAACAAACAAAGTGGTGTACAAAAGCAACAACCATTTCCGTATTTATTTTCTGCATCATCTCGAGCTCTCGACTGTATTGAAATATAACTTTTGAGATTTCTAACAATATTTCGATATCCTTTTGAAGTAATCCAGTGCTTTTACCGGCTTATACAATCCTGAGTATTAGATGGGACTTGTCTGAAAATGATTTAGGGCAAAACCAACTGATATCAGACAAGTTCTGTCTAATTTCATTGACTTTATAAGCTACAATGATGGAAATAATATTGGCTTATAGACAACACTATATTTTGGATCCTGTAAACTTTTACAGTGCCCAAGAGTATAAGCTCTTAATTGTATTGACATTGAATTTTTTACAAGCATTAATGTCGTTTCTGCATTCTTCGTCTACAGAAACACTAGCCTGATTTCGGTCATTAATGATATATATAACCAACAAATCAAAAACCAGTTTCAATGCTAACTTTCCTGTAAATTTTAGACATTGATAGGTGAGATCTTTTTACCAAAAGCTTGAGTGATATGAAGCAGGTAGCAACAATTTATCTTAGAATGGCGGAGTCAAACAAAAGCAGACAAAGTTTTAAAATTATTTTTTTAATATCTTCTTTTCTTTTGCAATAAAAGTACTTTGGCATGATTTTATAAAAATTGCTCCTTACTATGCACTTCATTCTTAAAATGGTCCGTGTTGCAACGTTTGAGATGCTTCCAGCATAAACTATGAATTAATCAAAAGAATTACTCAACTTTAAGTCTTCACGATTCTCCACCTCCATAATTTGGAACAAACTCCTATCAACGCGAGGAAGTGTCTGATAACTTTCCGCAGTTTGTTTTCGTTCGCTGTCATTGTTTATGTTTGTTAATTTGATTGCACTGAGGGGATCTGGAGATTTCAGTCTGCATATCCATTTAGGAAGATATAATAAACAGTGTTTTGGCTCTAGAAACACAGATTACTTAAGGAAAACATTATGGTGAGTTATATTTAACATTCGGACGGTTAGTTCAAAGGGAGTGACCCTATATTACTCACCAGAGTTTGTGGAATGTACAACTTTTTCTAAGTATGTTGGGGAATATTTCATTTATTCATGCACGCTTATAAGTCTATTTTTATTCACTAGTAGAGTATCCTTATTGGCGAGTTGGTAAGTATATGAGTGTTATTATATTTGTGTCTTCGTAAAAATAGTTTTTTTAATATATTTTAATAGACCGCTATTGATTGAAAAATATTATTGCGAGTCTGAATCATCATCATCATCACCAGCTTATATATGTCCCACTGCTGGGCACAGGCCTTCCTACATGGGAAAAACACATGCGAGTCTAAATAGTTTTATAACAAAAAGGTATCCAAAAATTGAGAGAAGCTCAGTGGTGTAGTGGTTAGTGAGCTCTGGTTTCGATGACGAAAACAAAGCAACTGTCACCATGGTCCATCCCGAAATTGGTCAATCAAAATTTATAATTTTAAGCTCCTCCGTGCTTCGGAAGGCACGCTATTGGTCCCGGTTGTTACAGCTACCGCTTTAACCCACCAACCCGAACTGGGCCAGCGTGTTGGTGCTATGGCTCAAACTCTCCATGTGTTTCTCCCATAAATGAAGGCCTGACCTCAGCAGTGGGACGAAAATTGATTTTTCAACATTTAATCGGAATTACTCAATTAAGCGATAAAAGTAACAATCGAATCTAATTGAAATTTTTGGAATAATCAAAGCTAACTTTTTTTCAATTTCGTTTCCATTGGCCTAATTTTGTTTTATGCAAATATGTCTCTCTTGTTCCCGGTCTCAAGTATTGTTTGGTTCTGTTTAGGACCCTCTAATGTTATTGTCGGGGCTATTAGTGGTCGGCTACAAACTCAGACTTACTGATTGCTAATCTGTTTATTGTTCTGGTTATTTTATTACTTTAAATCTCATTTTAAACGCAATCGGTTTAGTAGCAATAATGAAATTTTGATCCACTTTAAATTCCAAATTTCTTAGAGTTTCAGTTTTCGTTCTCAGGCTTTCCAAAATTGTTATATTTATACTATATGCCCTATTTATTTTAAATAAGACTCATTTTACAGCATCTACAATGTTAATCAAAGAACCATAAAATAATTGAGAGGTACAATCAAAGTGAAAGTTTGATTTTGTGCATTTTTTTAAGATGCAGCTTTTTCATATTTAAAGCGAAAAACTCCGCAATGTCCCACTTTCTTAGAGTCTGTTGACAAGTTTCCTCGCTGTATACATTAGAGTTAGTATCTAATGTTATACTTGTTTTATCATAGCGTTAGTCACCGCTATCTTTGTATACGACAGAAGAGAAATTCTGTGCTGTTTTCGATATGATTTATATCTTCGGAAGTTACGCAAGAGATTGTGAAAATACGACGACTTTATGCTTGTACGGTCAAAAAGTTAGCTTTTGGTTCGCACGTAGTCCTTATTCCATTGAATTAATAGCAATTTTGGTATAACTCCACGTGAGATTGCATCTTCTTTATTATAGTTGTCGTGTTTTCTCGCCTCAGCTATAATTCAATATACGGCGCCCAGTGGCCGCTTTACGACGAGATTAAACAAAAGATGTAATTAGACGTAATAAAGACCAGCTTTTGTCACAAATTTACAATGAAATATAATGGTGTACTTTATAATAATATTCATACACTCACACCTATTATCTAGCCCAAAGTAAGCATCATTAAGAGCTTGTGTTATGGTTAATAGATAACAGAGAAAAATGAGAATAATAATATGTATATAAATATTAGAAATATACTAAATAAACATATAAACATCCATGACTCGTAAACAAATGCTCGTACTCGTCATACAAACATTTGCTCCTACCAGGATTTGAATCCGGAACCTCTTGACCGAGTAGCCTGTATAGTAAGGGGTACAGACCTCTTGACCAGCCGGTCGTCAAATACTCGTTTATAGGTACATAATTGGAAAAGAATACCTACACAAAGACATTTATAAATAACTAATAAATAGAGAAACGGTAAGAAGGCGCATTATGGACTCTTGTTAATACCGCTTCATATCAGGTGGTAATTGAATCATTTGCCGTGCTTTGTATAAAAAAGTCAGAGTTTTGCTCTTTTTCTATATTTCGCCCAAATGGAATCATCATCGTCGTCCTCATTATCATCACCAAAATTCAAATTTAATTTATTATACATACAGCTTTAAGGTTACAATTCAAAAGACAACCCTTTAAGCAATAATAAGCCTGTGTTTGGAGGAGTCCGCTATTCAATTAAAGATATGACCTGTACAACATTTTTTCCTGCTTCATTTAGGTGCCGTTGTCCTAATCTACATTTTCCTTTAATATTAGTTAATTAAAAGGTATATGTGTATACACATCTATGATATATGCATGTATGTTTACACACATATACACATACATAATACATTTTACTGGTTCAAGAGTCAGTGAATCAAACCAAATTTTTCGTTATATCGTAGGTAAGCTGTTTAGTAGCTTTCGTTCTACTTTTTGAAAGTGGAACTACTAAGGATTGCGATTTGTATGAATGTTTCTGTCTATTGTTATAGTCTTATACTTTCTTATAATAATTGTAAGAATATACAGTTGCCGTAGTAGCCACACACGTAGGCACTAAGTTAATATAGACTCGGATTTTAATTTAAAAAGTTCACCCAGCTACGGGTATAACCTCGTCTGAACTTTTAAAGAACATTAAAGGGCTATTCATGATAAATATAAAATTATAAAAATATCTAAACTATCCTGGGGCGGAAACCAAAACTACGACCTTTTAAAATTCCGGTGACAGTTCTGATCACTGAGCTACCGAGTATCCTATGAATTTCTTCCTGTCTCTCTGTTTCTTCCAAAATAAGATAGTGATTTCGACATTGTGAAGTAAACACTTCACAATGACAGTAGTCAGAGCTGTCACCCGGATTAACTTTTCTCATATATACACAGAAAAGTGGTACAATAAAATTCATGTTAGTGTGAGACTGGTGCCCAGCATAGGTATCAAAACTATCGCTTAAATCACCAACTTAATGAAATTACAAAATTTAATTGGGGATGTTCGCTGGCCTAAAAGTTTAAGCAACTTTCACCATGGTTGGACCAGGATGGGTAAGCCAAAATTAAAAACCTTGTGTTCCACCACTTTTAATATCAAACTATTGATTTGAAACATCAATCTTTTTCAAGAAAGATTAGTGGTGGATTGAGTTTTGCGTTACAATCACAAAAGGACAGCCACATTCACCACGGTATGGACCACAATGCCATCTCCTCGTTAGATTATCGAACCAACAAAAATAGGTTGGTAGGTGTGTTTTCTAGTTTTATTCTATTTTAATTACTAAGTAATTTTTCAAACATTTATAATAATGTTAAAATCAAAAATTAAGAATATTTGAAAGCACTGCCCCAACTTAACCGAATCGTCGGTATTTGTAAAAATACTCGTTTCGGATGTTGAAATGGAATATTTCGACATTGTAGGGTGGACGTTAGCTCATAAACGAAAATACAAGATAGACTAGAAGAATTTCACAGGGATATCCCAAGTCCTGGGTGGCTCAGTGGTCAGAGCAGTCGCCCGGATTGCGAAAGGTCGCGGGTTCGATTCCTGCCTCAGGACGTGAAATTTTTCTAGTTTTATTCTATTTTAATTACTAAGTAATTTTTCAAAAATTTATAATAATGTTAAAATCAAAAATTAAGAATATTTGAAAGCACTGCCCCAACTTAACCGAATCGTCGGTATTTGTAAAAATACTCGTTTCGGATGTTGAAATGGAATATTTCGACATTGTAGGGTGGACGTTAGCTCATAAACGCAAATACAAGATAGACTAGAAGAATTTCACAGGGATATCCCAAGTCCTGGGTGGCTCAGTGGTCAGAGCAGTCGCCCGGATTGCGAAAGGTCGCGGGTTCGATTCCTGCCTCAGGACGTGAAATTTTTCTAGTTTTATTCTATTTTAATTACTAAGTAATTTTTCAAACATTTATAATAATGTTAAAATCTAAAATAAAGAAAAATAGGTTGCTTCAAAATATAGCTGAAAATCGATCCTAAGATCGAGATACACCAATCACGTCAGCAAAAGAGGAGAGACATGATTCCTCTGTTAAAACAAATGTTTGTTTGGTACCATTGGAACGCCGGACGAGCCTCTAAATCTGCCAGTTAGCGGCTGACGCGGGTCGGTGTCAGCAGGAGATACCGATAAATAAGGTAATCATCCTGCGAATCTTACGCTGGCCACAAATGTGTGTCGATAAAACGGATAAACTTGACAGTGATAAAAATAGACGTCTTTTGGGTAGTAAATGTTGTTCTTAATGCTGATGATAAAGGTTAAAGTCTAGACGTTCAAATGTATTCCGTTTATTATATGACAAGGACGGCGACCTTCATATCTCATCTCATCCTTTTAAAGGGAAGTGGTCACGCCACAATGCACGTCGACCCTTCAGTATCTTTTGTGCTTCCCTGTTTTTACTCTTCCCGAACATATCTACCACAGGCTTTACTATAATTCTAGGGTGAAAGAGGCTATATTCGGCTTTGATCTTAGCCTATCAAATTAACATAAAAGATGTCTCATTGAATCCTGGCCCTCGCCACATGCTTGACAAAGTTGTGTCTGAAGCATGTGGTTTGTTGCAAAGTACCCTGTGAGCGCTCCAGTCAAGAAGCGATCCTGTGTCCTACTGTAGCCTAATATCCTGTAGCGCTTCAAGTACTACCTAAAATCACGAAAAAGCGTTATGTTGACAGGATAGAACAAAATTTCCTGCTCCCAACATGAAGTTTTCTCAATGACCTCTGGTGACCTTACCGCAGGAACACAAATACCACCTCCATCGTTCGAATCATACAGCTGGCGTATTAGCGTTATTCCTAACCTTCCCAGGACATCCCTAACCCTTGTTGGGTCTGTCTGGACAAGCTGTACCACGACCAAGTAGACGACTACCATATTTTCTGTGTAGTTACGTCGATATGCGACGTTTGGAACGTTGATAGTTTTTAGTGAGTATGCCAATTGGATAGTCTTACATAAACCGTTCGTGGCCCCAATCACAGCAGGGTAACTATAAAAGCTTTTCCATAAAAAATCCAACATCTTTCTCACTACCTTTCTTAAAACGTATTTCTTTAACTTTCAAGTTTTCAAAGTGTTGGGACATAATATCGACGCGTAAGCGTTTCGGCTGCTGGTGAAACAAAAGCGACGCGCGAAGCGACGCCAGTCTTTCTCCTGCTGGTTTGCACGTAGCTACACATCGGACATAGAAACCATAGACAGTTTCAGACGCTATGTATGGAGATGCTTCTTAAGCACTGTATTTTATCACGTTCATTCAGATCTAAAATCGAACACACATTTCTCAATGTGAAAATTATATTACAGCTATTTTTTTGTATTCGCAAAGAGAAACTGAGGTACACTGAACAACTTAAATTGAGATTTAGAGTGTGTTTTGCTGAATAAGGCCCATTGTGTAGCCACTACTTAATTATAACAAGCAACCCTTGGATAGTAGTAATAAAGAGTTAAAGCCACCTAAAAATTGTGTCTAGTACCTTCTCTACATTGGTAACCCCAAACTGGTAACCACGAGATTAATAAAGTCAGCTATAAAAATAGCTAAGTTGGAGATGACGATAAGACCAAAGACCAACCGTAGTCTAATGCTTATCATGCCCGTGAATAACTTGTTCAAGACCATTTAATTTTATGCTCCAAAAACAGCGAGCAGCATACAAATGTTTTGCACCATTTGGAGTGAGTGAACAACTTTAACAGAACGCTTTGGCAAAGTCAGCAATAACAGTGCAGAATTAATTTAACCACGTTATACAGAAACTCTTCAAAATAAAACTGTAGATAAGTGTATTACTGCGAAAGCTTTGGAATAACCCGTGAAAATACTAGATAGAGGATAAAAGATAAATCCATCAGATTATGTTTAGTTTTAAATAGTAGACAGTGTTGATATTTCCAAAATATAAACAAACACATCCACCATCTATTACAATTTGTTTGTTAGCAATTAATTAAAAATAAGTAGTGAGATTGGTAGGAAAATAAACAATTAAGATAAAATCCCCGAAATAACAATAGACTTTAGGAGGCAGTAAAATTAGATAATATTATTATGAATTTTGCTGCAAGTACAGCCACTGTTTTACAAGTCTGTTTATTACATTTATAGTTTTTTACTGTCTTTGTAGATTTATCATTTTTTCTAATAACTACCTTGATGTACAAAGCGGGAAGAGAGGAGGATAGGGGGATTACTTTGATGAGTTTCTCACTAGTTCTAACAAGGCCGGGATCTTGGAGAGAGACCAATGTCGATCCCCAAAATGGGAGATCGATCAGACCCAGCTAACTACCGCCCAATAGCTGTTACCTCCGTTCTTTTCAAGTCTACAGCTGGTGGTTGTGATCTTAAACCACCAGCTGATCCGATACCTAGAAGATCACTCATTAATTAATGATCGACAGTACGGGTTTCAGCTAGACACCGCCCTTACTACGTTCGTAATAGAGGCGACTTTCGTAGTGCTACTGTGTACATTTGATGTACTGTCGTCTGTACATTATATTATGGAGAACGTAAGTAAATAAATTATAAAATTAAGCTTTTAGTCAAGACATTGTTTGCTAAAGAGAATTACCTAATAATTACATTTTGGTGATAGAACAGACTAATTTTATAGCGTGTCTAATTTGCTTTTATGTCTGGAGCATGTCTATCGCGAGCTCGCAACTGGCCTTGAATTTACTCATTATTCTGACTTTCGCTGATCAAAACTAATTATATTTCAACGAAAACTTCTTTCAGCGTCAAGAAATCCTAAATAACAACGCTTGTATTAAATTGAGCATTATACTAACTTTCTTTCTTAATTTTTGATTTTAACATTATTATAAAATGTTTGAAAAATTACTTAGTAATTAAAATATAATAAAACTAGAAAAATTTCACGTCCTGAGGCAGGAATCGAACCCGCGACCTTTCGCAATCCGGGCGACTGCTCTGACCACTGAGCCACCCAGGACTTGGGATATCCCTGTGAAATTCTTCTAGTCTATCTGTATTTGCGTTTATGAGCTAACGTCCACCCTACAATGTCGAAATATTCTATTTCAACATCCGAAACGAGTATTTTTACAAATACCGACGATTCGGTTAAGTTGGGCAAGTGCTTTCAAATATTCTTAATTTTTGATTTTAACATTATTATAAAATGTTTGAAAAATTACTTAGTAATTAAAATATAATAAAACTAGAAAAATTTCACGTCCTGAGGCAGGAATCGAACCCGCGACCTTTCGCAATCCGGGCGACTGCTCTGACCACTGAGCCACCCAGGACTTGGGATATCCCTGTGAAATTCTTCTAGTCTATCTGTATTTGCGTTTATGAGCTAACGTCCACCCTACAATGTCGAAATATTCTATTTCAACATCCGAAACGAGTATTTTTACATAAATACGTACGTATTATTTACGTAAATACAGATGGACTAGAAGAATTTCACAGGGATATCCCAAGTCCTGGGTGGCTCAGTGGTCAGAGCAGTCGCCCGGATTGCGAAAGGTCGCGGGTTCGATTCCTGCCTCAGGACGTGAAATTTTTCTAGTTTTATTATATTTTAATTACTAAGTAATTTTTCAAACATTTTATAATAATGTTAAAATCAAAAATTAAGAATATTTGAAAGCACTAGCCCAACTTAACCGAATCGTCGGTATTTGTAAAAATACTCGTTTCGGATGTTGAAATATAATATTTCGACATTGTAGGGTGGACGTTAGCTCATAAACGCAAATACAGATAGACTAGAAGAATTTCACAGGGATATCCCAAGTCCTGGGTGGCTCAGTGGTCAGAGCAGTCGCCCGGATTGCGAAAGGTCACGGGTTCGATTCCTGCCTCAGGACGTGAAATTTTTCTAGTTTTATTATATTTTAATTACTAAGTAATTTTTCAAACATTTTATAATAATGTTAAAATCAAAAATTAAGAATATTTGAAAGCACTTGCCCAACTTAACCGAATCGTCGGTATTTGTAAAAATACTCGTTTCGGATGTTGAAATAGAATATTTCGACATTGTAGGGTGGACGTTAGCTCATAAACGCAAATACAGATAGACTAGAAGAATTTCACAGGGATATCCCAAGTCCTGGGTGGCTCAGTGGTCAGAGCAGTCGCCCGGATTGCGAAAGGTCGCGGGTTCGATTCCTGCCTCAGGACGTGAAATTTTTCTAGTTTTATTATATTTTAATTACTAACTAACTTTCTTTTCTTTTTTTGTTACGGTGAGTGGTGGCTCTTCCAGTCTATCCTCCTCTCCCTTGGGGGGAAGAGTGGGAGGGGGAGGGGGGCTCTCACCCACTAAACCCCTCAGCGATGCACCTCGTTATCTGCTTCCTACCGATGTAACGGGTTGGCCCGAAAACATTCACCGTCGTCGGCAGGGCAGTTAACCGATGTCGGTCCCGTCTTGTGGGGAGGTTGTAAAGGTAACCCAATCCGACTTTCTTCTTTAAAGTCGGTGTGCCAGTGCATTGGCATCGGCGACAAATCGTTGAATAGCCGACCAAAACAGATTTTTAGTCGCTAACTTAGTATTTTTAGTTGCTCAGTTTATTATATTCCTTGTAAGAATACCTATATTTTTCAACCCGATGAAGTCGATTGGGCCAAGCTCAGACCTGCTGAAGTGGGGTAAAGAGACTTAGGAGATGACGATTCAATTTAAGCGTTATTAACCGACTTCAAAAAAATGGGGAGGTTATCAATTCGTCTGTATGTTTTTTTTATGTTTGTTACCTCAGAACTTTTGACTGGGTGAACCGATATTGATGATTCTTTTTTTGTTCGATGCGGAATAGTTCCCATTTGGTCCTATAAAAAAATTTGGACAATCCATTGGATAGATTGGTTTTTAAATCAAAAAAACTGGAAAAAATAAGTCGTCTACATATGCGAAATTGCGGATTTTTGCTTTCCTATGAATTTTTAGTGAAATGATACGATATAGGAATCAATATAAGCTCACAGTCACCCATCTAGTTTTGACCTTCAAAAGTTATTACTAAAAATTGTGAAAAAAAAATTATTTAAACAAAAATTAAAACCGACTCCAAAAAACTGATACAAGATAAAATAATTAAATTTTAGTAGGTACTCATCCCCTAGGAACATATTTTTGGAGTTGGTGCTAAGTTGTTTCCAGAAACCATAGATAGTGACTTTAAAAATATGTTCCTAGGGGATGAGTACCTACTAAAAGTTAATTATTTTATCCTTTTCAGTTTTTTGGAGTCGGTTTTAATTTTTGTTTAAATATTTTTTTTTCATACCATTTAAAATAGCGCTTTTGATGCAGCTTCAGATTGCGCTGCGCGCCACTAAATTTCATGCCATTTTAAACTGTATGATATAAGAAAAAATAAGTTCGTGCTTTACAACTTTGAAGGAGGCTTGTTGTTTGATACCCAATATAAACATAAGTAGTAATTTAAATTAATATTTTCTTGACCTTTCTAACTATACCCCACACTATGGGATAGACGGAGAAAAATCATCCACACTTTACGTGTGGGGAGGTATCCATTTTTATTTACAAGATTTCATTTATCATTTTAAATTATGGCTTTGTAGAACTAAGAGTCTAAGATAAAACTGGGATAAACGCACAGGCGGACGGACACGGCGAAATCATAACTGTTCCTTGTTGCCCACAGAACCCTGAAAATAAGACAGCTTCAGTTAAGCCAGGTCTAACTTTAACCATATTAGAGGTTACCTACTGCACGGTGTCACATACGGCGGCGTGCATGATTGCCGGCACCCCTCCATGGGAACTGGCCGCCCACGTTCTTGCAGCGGCTTACAAGCTGCGAAAGGACGCGAGAGCAGCCGACCAGCGAGTGGTGGCCAACGAGAGGGTCGCCGCCCTTGAGGATGCGAGGATGTTCCGCACGTGGTTCGGGGAAATGGAGAGCCTACTCCGCGGGCCGACCTCCGTTCCGGTAGCCTTCGCAGGACCGTCGAGGCTTTGAGCCCCCTCCTCACCACGTGGGCGGAACGGCGGCACGGGTCCCTCTCCTATCACTTGGTGCAGGTGCTCAGCGGCCATGGCTCATTCGGCCGCTACTTACACCGCATCGGGAGAGAGGAGGACCCAAGGTGTCACCACTGTGACGCCGAAGAGGACACCGCCCAGCACACCCTCGAAGTGTGCCCCGGCTTCTCCGCGCAGCGTGACACGTTGACTGCTGCGATTGGAGGCGACCTCTCGCTCCCGAGCGTGGTCTTGGCCATGCTCGCGAGCGACAGGTCGTGGAACGCGGTCAACACCATCTGCGCCGATGTGATGACGCAGAAGGAGGCGGCGGAGCGGGCCAGGGAAGATGACCCCCAGGCCGCTTCGTGCCGCCGCAGCAGGACCGGGCGGAGAAGGCAGCAGTTTGCCAGCCTCCTTCTTCCTGTTGGTGGCCAGCGGGGCCCGGGCTTGGGAAGCCCGAGTCTTGCATTGCAACGGCCACCATCACCAGTCGTCGATGAACCAAATGTCCCGGGCATCGTCGCCTTCCCACCTTTGGGGGGGGGGGGGGGGGGGGGGGTGAGAGAGGCGCGCCCTAGGCGAGCAGGCACTGACGCGGTCGTGGATGTTTGCGCAAGCGTTACCATGGCCCCGTCAGGCAGCCACACGTCCGCCGCCGACGCGTCCACCTCGTCTGATGATGATGAGGGGGGCGCGGTGGCCACGGCCGTCCTCGTGAGGCAAGGCACTGGTATGCGTAACGCATTTCCCAACGTAAAAAAAAGGTCTAACTTCAACCATGGAATTAGACAATTTGAATCTTCTGTTGAACTGACAATATTTTTACTCTGTGTAATGTTCTAGTGTACCTACACAGATATAATTATCTTTAAACACTTATAAGAAACAATAAAAGATTCTTGCCTGCCTATATTTCCTATTTAATAACCGTGAACTAAGAAGCTCTATAGGCAAAGTTTTTGGTGGAACTGGCTTAGGTTTCTTAGTGAAAGTAAGTAAAATTCATAAAATGATCTGAAAACTTATTTTTCTGATCAACAATTATTATTTTTATTATCATTTCTATAACTGTGTACTTACCTCTAAAGTGCAATCAAACACACGGTCTGCCTAATAGACGCTTGCAATTGCAACGCCAAGGGTATCACTCGTGCCTTGCCAACTCTGGATAACCTTTTCACAGCCGTTTTCAAGAACCCCTTGCTGTACTCCGAAAAATCTTCAGCAGAGAGCTCAATCGACTACCTTAGCGTTCATGGGAGAAAATTTTTCTTAAACCGTACAGTACGCGACCACTTTGTTTTCCAACGTGCGAGGAACCAAAATAGTCGTAGAACTTAGCCCAGGAATGCAGATTTAGAAAAATTTAAAAATACCTGTCAAGCCACAGATTCCAGACTCATAGTTTTAACTGTCCTTTCCTCCGAAGGTATTCTGCGGCTTGACAGGCTTCCACTAGTTATAATACTCACTCTCCAATTTTTCAAAAAGCGCGGCTATCAAAGTAATAAAGTTCTCATAAACAATAAATGAATCTTCAAAATTAGCATGACTATCATAATGATTGGTCATTTTCTACCTCAGCTCCAATGAAAGGGCTCTTGATTGATGATCATGTGCCCTCCGTAAAAACACACAATCATTATTGTCTTGGGAATCACTTACCCCCTGACAATAGATGCTTGTAAAAAGGTTATTATTATTCTGGCCCAATTGAGGTTTCGGCTAAATGAGTCTCGTACGTGTTTTCATTTCAATAGCAAAGTTTGTAGCTGCTACTAGAAAATTCTTTGCTACTTCAGGTACTTCTTGATTATCATTTCTTTTTTAATTGAGGTCACCTTACAGGAGAACACAGATAAATAACACCACTTTTGTTGTTATATCCTGTCGCCATAGCTCATTTGACTTATCGTTATATTGGGAGTAGGGGGACTTGTCTCCTATGTTCTCAACATGATGCTTTCTCTTGGTTTGTACAGGGTACGCAACTCGTGAGTAGTGCCCAAGGTGTTAGGAGCGTGTATAGGCTCCGTTAACCGCTTAACATGATCTGCTGCTTAAAGTTTTCCAATGTCTGTTTCTGCTTTTTTTATATACCACTAAGATAGTAAGCGGTTACCGTAGCCTATGGACGCTTGCAACACCAGGGGTATCATTTGCGCGTTGCCGACCCTGTAAAAACCTTTTCACGCCCTTTTTAAGGAACCCCATGCTGTACTCATTCGAGAAAACCTCTGCAGGGAGGTTATTCCACAACCTGAGCGTACGCGGGAGAAAGTTTCTGCTTGCGTTGCGCTCCCTAATAACATGCCTGAACATCATCATCATCGCCAGATTATATACATTCCACTGCTGGACACAAGCCTTTATACATGGGGAAAATAATATTAGGAGGAGCCATAACGAGTACGGAGTAGGAGATTACAAATTTTGCTAGACCCATCCCGAATTCGACTATGACGAAAGCTGCTTTGTTTTTGTAATCGAAAGCAGAGCTCTCAACTACGCTTCTGAGTTCCTCACCCCCAATGCCTGACCACTTTGAATATTAAGCGCCACCTCTTTCCTTGTCATTCAAATCTGAACAGATAAAATAGAATTATCTCAAAATTTACAGGCACTTTTCCCTTTACTTGACCTTAGCCGACATACACTAGAAATTATTATCAGGATAAAATCAAGCCCAGTAGGTCATAAATTTATCGGTCGTTCTTGGCGTGCTCGTATAAAATAACAGCTACATTATCTTCAATATCTATTAGATTGTTATATTATAGGCCAATTCTGTTAATGTTTATTGCTTAGCTTTATGTTATAAGGAAATGGATCTGATAGTAAATGTCTCTTGGCTCAATATCTTATTCAGTGGTTTGCGATTGGTTATTAAATTTGAGTTGATTATTTACAGTAAAATTTTGTATTTTATAGTCACTTAGCTGATGATCCGGAAAATACTGTTACCATTGCTGAGTCATTTGCCGTGCTGTGTATAAAAAAATATAATATCGATAATGCGGTTATAATTTGTAGACATTTATAAAAATAAAGAAAACGATGAAAACATTGTATGCTCCAGGTGAAAACGAACCCACGTTTTGATGGTATAGCATCAGCTCAAGGTTAGTATGTCATGGGAATGTCACCAAAGTGACAGAAAAAATAAATTTCAAATCAATCGGATCTGTAAAAGTTAGTAAAACCCTTTTATCATGAAGAAAATGAGCTGATAGTCATCAAACGCCTGAACTAATCTTCATAAATTATAGCTAAGAACCATACTAATCACGTCAGCTTTCAAACAATAAAAAAACTGAATCAAAATCGGTCAAAACAATGAGTTTAGGAGCTACGATGCCACACACAGATACACAGAGCGACACGGCAAACTTATAACACCCCTCTTTTTCGACGGGAATTAAAAAAGAGTAATTAATGACATTTGGATGATCAAACTCATATCTTAATTTAAAAAGTGAAACATTTAAAATGATTAGACAAAATAAAAAGGTGTAAAAAATAAACAAAATAGGGTGATTGTTTACTGTCCGTAAATTTTTTGTCTTGATCTTTTTTTTTGACATAAAAGGTTTTCTAAATCCTAGTAAACCTTCATAATGCGACCGATTTTCGTATGTGAAAAAATCTATGGCCTTTGTCTAATCAAATTATATCATCAACCCTGTGACACGCATGTTTTCAACTCTGATTGTACCTATTACCATTTTAATTTTATTTAAAAAAAAGTGACAATAATTTAATTTGCATAGGATAGGAACTGAGAGTGCAGCTCATAAAATAACCCCTATTTCTATCTTAATAAGGGTAATAATCTCCAAAGTGATGACATACTTTGGCTATGATTGTTTTCGTCCTCCGTCACAAAAACCAAATCTGTTTCAGTCCGAAAATTCATAGTCACAAAAACTTGTTTCTTTTTAATTGGGTCCGTAGTTTGTAAGGCCACGGCGATACATCACAGCGGCCGTTATTCGCGGGTAAAGTACGGCCAATAAAGGCGGAATGTTGGCCATAAACGGCTCGCACCTGCCTCACAACCTGTATGTGTTAACTATGATTTGTATTAATGTATGGGGCACTGTCCAGTGAGGGGTTGTTTGGGGGTAGATGAAAATTTGTTAAGAGCGAGCACATTAGACGGAACATTTGTGAGTGAAAACAGTATTAGGGCAGTGTTAGGTCGATTTAAATTTTGACTTTGATACTTTTAAAATTCAGTTAAACAGAATATGGGAAAGAAAATGTACCTAATAATGATATTCTTACACGTTGAAACTAGTAGTTTAAAGAAGATTTATTGCATCGTCATCAGAAGGAAACAAACATTATTGTTCTGAACTCAAAACATCATTTCCTTAACCTTTCTGGAGACCTTGGTTACTGCTGAACCCAACTCTTCAAAAAGTAGTGTAATTATTCTGTCATCAATCAGGTCACCTCCAAACTGAGGGGTCCAACACCTCTCTTGCAGAAGAGTGTTATTTTTAAGCAGGGAAAACTAGAAATTTTCAAAACGGCAGATAATATAGGTTGTTTACAACTAAAAATGCAGTTACCTGAATGCAATATCTCTTCCAATGTTTTACAATACCATTGCAAGGTTGACTAACTGTAAGTACAGTTGCTGTGTTCTCGGCCAACTACGGGGTGTTCCAAAAAGTTTCACACTAAACAACCTCATGAACGTGTGCTCGACACAAATGCTGTATTTCAGCGCGCGTACAAATTAAAACTTTATACAGTAGCAGCACAGTGCATTTCCTTTTGGGATATCGTGGTGCAGTAATGGCAGCATTCGTTGTTGAAAAATACGGTTTATTTAGTTCCTCTCAAGTTTCTATGGACTTTGCAGGATCCAGTCTAAACAATTTCAGAAATATCGACTTTCATTTCATAGAACTTACCATTTACGTCAAAAGTATAAATTGCTAATGAAGTACACAACCAACCAAAGGCAAAAACAAGTGATTCTAGATTTATAACATCTAATTTAGTGGAAGTGGAACTTTGTCCATTCAAAATGTTGCCGACATATAAAACTATCCCATCGCTTTAAACGGCCCAATTGCCTCCAACTCTCAGAATGAAATGTAAATTTTATCGTTGCGATCCAAACTCTGATGCCGAATGAAAATATTTTGAGCTATTTTTGGAAGAGTCAATAATAATGTTCTTATAGGTGTTTACAAAGTGTGGGACACGGGGAAGTTATCAAAGATAGTGGTAGGGGAATGTCAACCAAGCTTGGATCAAAAGGCCGATCCGGTGATCGATCAACGTCAATTAAATGCGGAATTACACTAAGCAACACAGGGATCACGCCGATGAATACAACCGATAGTGTCGGAGATTTATTGTGCTGTCTGCGCGCCTACTCACCGTTGGTTAAGATATCACGTCTTTGTTATTGAACGATGAAAATTAAATAGCTCTTGCTAATATTCTTAATTTTTGATTTTAACATTATTATAAATGTTTGAAAAAGCTAAGTTAGCTCTTGCTAATTTGAAATGCACGAATATCTAAACTAAAATATTTGGATACCGCTCAGAAGCATGAATTTTGAATGCTGATTTGACGTTGGTTGAATTTTCGCAATATGGATAGGGGAAATTCATAGATGCATTGCGATCGACATACAGATTAGATTTCAGAATCGATTCTAACGTGCAGACTGCAATGATAGAATTGTCACATCTGAACATTTTTATAAAAAGTAACTAGAACTGCAATCAAGTTAAAGTAACCACTTGATGAACAAGTCACCAATCACTAGGTGGTGGTCTACTAGGTGGTAGGCCCGTATGTAGGATCGTCTAGGTAGGTACCACCTCCTTTCTTATTTCAGCCGTGAAGCAGTTCGCTGTGTTTCGTATTGAAGCGAAAGCTAGCCAGAGTAATTACTGAGCAAGGATGACACGCACCTACAATTCCAAGTGATGTTTACCTTGTTATTCCAGGTGTCTATAGGTGACGGTAATCACTTACCACCAGGTGGGCCGTCAGTTGGTTTGTCATCAAGTATTATATAAAAAAAAACATCTACTGCAAGTCAATGAATTTCACGAAGCTAACGCTTTACATATATGCTATAGACGTTAATGTTGGCTACTTTTTTGAAAAGGTTTCCTGTAATGCTAAATGTAATGCGAAAAGGAAATTTAAAAACATTTAATACATTTTTTGTAAGAGCCAATTAATTTATGACATGACATTAATCTCACTAAAAACGATGAAATTTGTTTATTTCAAAATATTATACTTTTGCTTTTTGGTATTCATAGAAATATTACATTACAATCCAATCATCAAAACATTGGTATATATCTTCTCGATTTGGAAACGCTCAGGCGTATCGTTTGGCGTATTGAAGATCTCATTTGATAGCGGCATCCGACAAAATATTGACTCCAGTTAAGCTTCCTCATTCCGTATCACTATTCGTTCCTTTCAATCTTACCAGTATCAGCTGATTACCATATTTTTAATGCTCATGAATATTATTATATTCTAAGCTATAATAATAATAACAAAGCTGCAGTAGCAAAAAGCTCTTTTATTGAATTTGAACAAGACTTCCAAAAGTTTGTCTGCATCAAAAAAGTTTAGCTGAAAGGGAATAATGTTATCTCTTCAACGGAGGCTTTGGGCTCTCGTAAAGTGATTTACTGGGCTCTCAGACAACGGACGGACTTAGCGGAATGTGCAAACCCCAAAGACGTTGAGAGCGATTCGATAATAAATGAAGGTGTTTGTAGTCGACAACGACATCTAAAAGTGGCATCCACCTGACGGTTTCAGGTCAATTTTTCTCGCAAATGGGGCACACGATAGGATTGATAGGCCAGTTTTAGGAGTGTCTCTTTTATTGGACACTCGCTTAATTAGGGGGCAGTATCCTCGGAGGGGTACGTGACTCGCCTGCAGAGTAGCAGCTAGTCCCAAAACTGCCCTAATTACGAGACTTGTTGAGTCATCTCCTAGAGGTGCCGTGATCCCGTCGTTATCAAGTTCAGTATTCAGAGCGATCTCCCTAAACTTTGTTTTTATGTTGCCAAAAACTTCCGAAGGGTCTGTACACAATCATCTCTGAATGTTTAGAGTTCCCAGTTTGTGAAATTAGATTTGGTGAGTGAAAATTTAACCACAAGAAGGTCGGTTTTTGATTGCAAATGAAAATTTGGTGGATAATAATTTCTTGATATCACTTTGTCAATTCTAGACTCTTCTAGACATCTCAAAAAAAAATGGCACGAGTATGTGTCGTCATTCGTCTTCAATTTCACCACGACTGCACGGAATGCTGTCGAGCACTTGTTTTTTTTTGATGATTTTAATGTATTAAACATCTAGCAAAAGTTATTTAATCGTAAATTAGATTTTATTTTTAATATTTCAATTATTAAGAGGGTTTCATGAACTAAAATATATATTTCTTACATAGTTATTTAATAGCCCTGATTCTTACTCGCACTTAAGTAATGTAAACCTTTAGGGAAAAGTGTCTGCAATGGTAAAATTATAACATTCAAGCTTTATTTAAATGCACACCTAAAACTCCCTCAGAATAAGTTAAAAAGGTCGATAAAAAAATACCGTTTTTTTTTTCAAGTTTCATAATACATTCATCCTTCATTTTATTTAAGTACAAGAGAGGCAGGTAACTTATTGGGTCTCTCCGAGTAAGGATCTATGGATCGGCATGTTTTGACATTAAAACTCGACAATACGGTTTCCGTCATACAAATTTTGTAATTTTTACTAAATTTTTACTAACTTGTAATGAAAATAGTTTTGTTGAGTTATCACGTCAAGTCTTGTTTATCGAAAGATCCATACATAATAACAAAAATAAGAATTTTTAAAATATTTCATTCTCAGAAAGTTTATAATGAGATAGATATCAAAATCAATACGTCCAAATCAAAAACATTTTTATTTAATTAGGCCTCTCTAATCGTGAAAAAGCTAAATTTGTAAACAAATAGTAACTTTTAATGTTCATTCAGATCGTATGTTTTTTTTCCATCCCTTCATGACAGAAAAAAAACTGATCGATACCTGAGATAATCTGATATATGAGACAAAACTTTCGCGAACATCTTTCAACAGTACCGAACAAGTGTAGCGTGACTATTGCACACAAAACACATCAATAACTTTTCTTTGCCCAAAATAAACAATTCAACTTTTGTGATCGATACCATTAGAAATCACTTCACGTGGTATCATATAAAAAGTATGGCAACTTGCTGAACGGCTGTTTGCAATATCAAAATAGATTGACAATATGTCTCATGACAAAAATGTATTGGAGCTATCGAAAGTTCGGAACAGATACCTCCGAAACAGATATGCAGTAAATATCCCGTAAAAACGAACTCGGTGAACAAGGCGTACATTGATTCCTTATTTTATTCGTTAGATTTTATTTCATACAGTAAAAAACCTGACATGAATTCTGAAACAGTATTCAGTAGATAGACAGACGACCTGTTCAGGGTCGCGGAGAGCCATTGGATGCAGAAAGAAAGAAAGAAATAGGGGATAATGGTATTAACAACTCAGATTTTGTGCAACCAACTGGAGTAATACCTCCAGAATCACCTGCAGAAGATTGCAACTAAATAACACTACTCTGCAGTAAATGGTATTCCTGCGGTAAGTAAAGTCTTCAGAGCTCGCTGAGAAAAGATTCGGTTAGGAGCAGCTGGACTAATCTCCCATATTGTCAACATAACGCTTTCTTTTTGTTTTTACAGAGAATAGAACGCGTGAGTAGTGCAACAGCCAAAATGTCTCATAAATTATATAGACGATCTACAAATTTCATTAGACAGTGAATCATGCCGTGCTTTATCCTAATGTTCTACAGGAGTTTTCAATTAGGAATTACGAGGAACACGACGTTGCTACATTATGTTGATGTGGCAACTTCATTATCAGTACACAGGCCTAAGCTTGCAAATAGCAATCTGTACGATGATATTATGTCAGCTAGGGAGACAACAATAGCGATAGATCCCAAACGAGGCTATTTATCATGCCCATATGGTATATTCCAACCGGTACATCTTAGTTATTTTAGATACCAGTATTGTTTAGAAATTATGTTTGAATTTTGAGGTTCCTTGACCTTGCTACTGCTTAACCTAATGTGGCGTTATTTGAGTAGTAGTCTGCGGGCGGCTGCGTATCTGCTTTCTTTAATAAAAGTTGTTGTTTTTATCTCTACTGAACTTCTTTAAATATCTGTCTGGTGTCTGGTTTTGAGATTTTATTTTTTTATACTTTCGGCGTCTTATCGACCGTGACAGCGAGACTGCTTCGTGCGCAATGGCATGTTCTTCTGAAGAATATATTGTATTAAGAGCGCAATAATCGCGCACTGCGATTATTGCGCTCTTAATGCTAGAATGTTGTTGCCGGAATGATGTTCTTTATAAAGTTCAATGTATGGCGCTAGGTACTCGGCTTAGGAATTGTGGATTCGGGATAATATCGGAGAGGCAGGCCAGAACCATAATCGCACTGCTCGCCAACAGAAGAACTTTCTCCAACGCACGCGCAGGTTATGGAAAGAGCTCCCTTCAGAGGTTTTCTTGAATGAGTTCAGCATGGGGTTCTAAAAAAGGCGTGAAAAGGTAACGAAGCCCCATGTATATCAAAAGAAAGCGTTATGTTAACGGCTTAGAAGACCCTTTGCTACCATTATAATGCTTTCTTAGTGATCTTTGACGAAACATACCGCAGGAACACAACCTACAAAAACGTTAGGAAAGCAAAAATCTACAATTGCGCATAAATAGACGACTTAATTATTAAATAAGTTTAGTTAATAAATTTTTATTGTCCCAATGGTAACTATTCTGCATCTAACAAAAAAGAATCACTTAAATCACGGAATTGATCACATTCTCCTTAATATTATCTTACATTTTCGCAAGCACTACACATTTTAAGTAAATTCGCTCAGAGAACTTGCAAATATATCTTCTAAGATTCTACCAGTTATTTGAGCGTGTAGTAGTGCTATTTAGCTGATATCTCCTGTAAGGTAGAGGTGTTTATGTATAATTACAAGAGATCGTACCCTCTTTGGGCGGTCATGATTCAAGATGAACACCTTTATGCTGTACTTTTCTGCTAATACCGATTGCTCTTCCTATACCGATCTCAAACCTTAGATTTCTTAGATTTTATGCGATTTTCATGAAATTCAATAAGAAATCCTAGTCCTTTCACTGTTATAACGAACCAAATTGCTCAGACTATTAAAATTTCTTTTAAATGCGAACTGAATATAAAATTCCAAAACTCTAATAGCGAAATGTTTTCTGTTGGTATTCAGACTAGAATGTATACAACAAAATCTTCATCGTCAACAGAAAACTTGCTTAGCAAATACTGGAAAGCGTTAAATCTTTTATTTTTGTTAGCATTAGAAATTGAAAAATCTTTTTATATTTCTCGATATTTGTTTTAGTTTTACTTCAAGGGTTTCCAATCTCGAGGGTGACTGGTGTAGCTCCTCTACCTTACAGGTTATTGCAGCTTAATAACACAGATTTTTAAAGTTATGCTGTTGCATTTTTAAGGTCGCTATAGTTTACTGAGGAGCTCAGTGGCGTATTGGTTTGAGCGCTCTGGTTTCGATACGAAAAACAAAGCAACTTTCGCCATGGTCGATCCTGGGATGGGTCAATCAATGTTTGATATCACGAGCTCCTCCGTGCTTCGGAAGGCACGTTAAGCCGTTGGTCTCGGTTGTTCCTGCAACCGCTTTAACCCACCAACCCGCATTGTGCGTGGTGGTGTTATGGCCCAAACTCCTCATGTAATTCTGTCTGTGCCCAGCAGTGGGACGTATATAGGCTGGTGATTATGATGATGATGATGATTGTTCATTGAAAAAGCTTTATGATGGGAGCAGGGGGACTTGTACCCTATGCTGGCAACGTAACGATTTCTCTTGATTTTTACTGGGCAGGCATCACGTGAGTAGTACCCTCGTGCTTCGAGCGTCTATAGGCTACGGCAATCTCTTACCGTACCCTTGACCGTACGCTTGTTAGCATACCTCGTCGCATAATAGAAAAAAAATTAATGCAAAAATGTTATGAATACAAAGGATCTCGGTTGCGTAGTGGTTTGAGCGCTCTGGTTTCGATTACAAAAACTAAGCAACTTCCGCCATGGTCGATCCCGGATGGGTCTATAAAAATTTTTAATCTCGTACTCCTCCGTGCGAGGTATGTTAAGCCGTTGGTCTCGGTTGTTAAGCAAGTAACCCACCATCCCGTATTGGGCCAGTGCGCAGCGTGTTGGGGTATGGCCCAAGCTCCTCATCTGTTTCGAAGGACTGTGCCAAGCAGCGCGACGTATATAGCCTAGTGGTGATAATAAATGCAAAAATCGACGCTGCTATGTACTTCGCTATCAAAATTTATACCTTTTGTCATCTGACATGATGCGTTTAATTTCCAAATAATACGGACAATTTGTCGTCCGTTGCATATTGTATTAGTGACACCGCCGCACCGTGCGGTCGCCGTACTCATGTACTTGGTCAATTAATGCTTTGCATAGTAACTATATCTAAAATTATGTCGGCGTTTGTTGTGGTCATGGTACAATATCCATTGGAGACTAATTTGCGGGCAATTAATCAAATTAAAACAGCTCATCCGCAATGCAGCGACAATTTAGGTAGTGAATGACTATTGGGGAATGTAACTTGGCAATGAAAATTAGTTTACAGCATTAACTGAGAGTTTTATCTTCACTTAAAACACATGGATTACCTACGCCATTTCGAATGTCGTTTCGTCGATCACGATTAATCGATCTTTCAACTACGCGAAGCTTTAATTGAGCTAATTTTGTTTCAGTGATGGTTCGTTTCATCGAAAATCTGTTTCTCGAGAGTTCATTTAATGAACGGATTCTTTAACCTAAATTTCTAACTATCGAAGGTATGTTTTGTCGAAATTCTTTTAATCAAGATATTATTTATCGACTTATTCATTTAGATATCGACAAATGAACGTAAGCCTAACTCGATAATTTTTTTTCGAACTACCAACGAACCAATTGAAATGAAAAGTTCATTAACAAGATATCCGGGAAATAAAAACAATTGACTTACTCCATTTCTTCCTATAGGTGTCGTGAGAGCAGAAACAGCTGATTTTTTCGCCATTTCAATGTTGGTCTTAATCACCCTCTGAAATGTTTCTGGAGATATGAAATTCACGGTGTGTTATATTGAAATCTCTGTTAAAATGTAATATACATAAAATATCTATTACCTACTATCAAAGACGAAGTGTGTTGACTTTCCATCTCTAGTTCATCGTAGCTTTATTAGATTATTATGTAAATACTAGTACTAATAAGTTCTTTAGTTTTTCATACTCCTAAAAAGTTCAATGTATTTAAAAGCAATGGACACAACGCCGCATATAAATAATTCCTGGCAGTGTCCAATATCCTCTAGGGACAAAAAGTTATTGCTCTGTCCAACATTACTCCGGCGAGTTACGCCATTAAGGGCGTGAAAGATCATCAATTAACACTTACTCTGGTAATAAAAGCCTTTTGAATAAAAAAAGGTACAATCACACAAGCCACGAGTAGACTCTTAATGAAACTGATTGCTACAATGCTAAAACAATGAGAATAGCCAGGTCATTCATGCTTACATCGGTAATCGGAATAGTTTCTGCTTAATTTAGACCATTCGAACATTTCAATCTTGCATTTCGCAATTCTTTGTTTTAAGGTGAGTGTTCAGCATTTTTACTACGGATTTAAACTAATTTTTTGTTACTAAGTAATGTTTTGTTCTTGCTTACAATTATTATGGTGGAAATTTGGAATCGACTAATTAAAGTAATTCACATTTACAGTCAATCAAATTTTTAAATATTTAGGTATGTTCTAGCTTTAACATAAATAGTAACAATTTTGTCGATAGGAAAGTATCTAGAAGATGAAAATTTTCGTTCCCTCTTCTAATTAAGTTTATTGATAAAACAATAAAATATTGGAATCATTCTCAAAAAGTTTAAAAAAACACCGGTTACTTCTTTGATAAATACATAATTTTTAACCGACTTCAAAAACGAGGAGGTTCTCAATTCGGTTGGCATGTTTTTTTTCTATGTATGTACACCGATTACGCCGAGATTTCTGATCCGATTTACGTGATTCTTTTTTTGTTCGATGCGGAATAGTTGCCATTTGATCCCATAATATTTTTTTTCAAAATCAGTTGGGTTCTTAAATCAAAAAAACTGAAATGAGAAAGTCATCTACGTATGCGATATAGTGAATTTTTGCTTTCCTATGATTTTTTAATAAAACGATACGATAGTATGAAACAATGTAGCTGACGGTCACCCATCTAGCTTTGACCTTAGAAATATATACTAAAAATTGTGAAAAAATTTTTGAAACAAAAGTTAAAACCGACTGGAAAAAACTGAAAAGGATAAAATAACTAAATTTACGTAGGTACTCATTACCTGGAAACATATTTTTTGGAGTATTATTCACTTTCTATTATTTCTGTAAACAACTTAGCACCAACTCCAAAAAATATGTTTCTAGGTGATGAGTACCTAGTGAAATTTAATTATTTTATCCTTTTCAGTTTATTGAAGTAAGTTTTAATTCTTGTTTATCAATTGGCCACTTACGCTACATCTACGTGCACATGCACTATTCCTGTCTTTTCCTCGTGCTGACAAGTCATATTATTATCTCTATCTCAGCTGAGAAAAAGTCCAAGAGGGCGTGAAAACAAATTGTTTACCTTTACCTTATGATAAAACCCAACAAATATTAAATCAGATTTCCCTTGGTATCCTGTTTAAATTAGTATCACCACACGAGGGCCTATGACGGATGAGTTTGAAACGAGGCAGCCTTCAAAGTGTGCCAACAGATGGCGCTAATCACAATTATCATATAAATGGGTTCGGATTATAAAATTAATGTGAAAGTCCAGACGTCCGAAGATCGCTACCCGATCAGCTCTCAATTGATACCTGACCCAGATCGGAGCCGGGGGCAGGTCGGAGGCTAAACTTCGACGTCAATTAAAACTTGAACTTAATTAATCTTAACTAGCTTTCGCTAGAGATTTTATTTTGAATGGTTTTCATTATTACGAGAAAGTTATGAACATTTTCATCCTTTGCAACTTTAACTTATATTATAGATTAAACTGCGGGGTTCTTAAAAGAATAGGGATTTTGTCTATATTTGAACATTTTGAGGAATTAAAATAATATTTAGGAAGCAGGTCACGTGACAACGAACACCAATTAGAGTATATTTTATATGACGTCACTTGTTGTTAATGCGTCAATTGTTTTCTGATAAACATTTACAACACTAATAAAACTTAAAAGTCATACTTTGTCTCAACAATTACAAAAAAAACCTTTAAATTACTTAGAGGAGCTCAATAGCGTAGTAGCTTGAGCGTCATGGTTTCGATTACGGAAACAAAGCAACTTTCTCCATGGTCGATCCCGGGATGGGTCAATCAAAATTTGTTATTTCGAGCTTTCCCGTGCTTCGGAAGGCACTCTAAGCGTTGGTCTCAGTTTTACTGCAACCGCTTTAGCCCACCAACCCGCATTGGGCCAGCGTGGTGGTGCTACGGCCCAAGCTCCTCGTGTGTATTCTCATGTGGGAAAGCCTGCGCCCAGCAGTGGAACGTATATAGGCTGGTGATGATGATGAATACCTTAACAATTAACCAGTATTTAGGAAAATGGATTTTGGAGCGCTTATAACGAAATTTGAGATATATGCTTCATTTTGATTTAAAAAAGTTTCGGCGTATTAAAAAATAATGATAACTAGGGCTACATTACAGGCTAGCCTAGTGTGAGGACCACAGGTAATCCTGTGAAACAACCCTATGTGCAACAACGTATTATATCTATAATGTAATTTAGTTTTAAGGATGTCTGATATGTTGTTGTGAAATAAATATTTTTCATTTTCATTTTCATTATAAATAAACACGACATGAAAAACTTTACACAAAATTAACTGCATCTCTTGTAAACATTATTTTTCGGATCATTACTTCTCTGCTCATAATTTACTACAGAGGCTAGGGTAAACGTACTATTTGGTCCGAGTGCGGGTTAGTGAGTGTTAACTACTGCTATCTCCCGATAAACATCGACTTTAGCCACTTAATGTGCTTTCGGCACTCGACCAAAACACGGAGGGTTAAGTAATTTCTGGTTTGTATTCCACAGCAAGTCACTAGGGTGAACATTAAAAATTTGGACAAAATAAAAAAAAAATCTAAGCTTTACCACTTTACTGCCGAGGACTTGCAATAACCTTTAGATTTTTTTCTAGTTGTATGTTTTTTTTTTGTTAAGACCTAACGTTATTCAAATTTTGCAAAACTAATGATTTTGTCAAAAAATAAATAATTACAAAATTGAATATTTTAAGTAACCCCTGGCGTCATTAATTATTTATCTAGCACCATCTCATTAAGACTACTCATAAGAGCCCAAACACGCTATATCTACTGTAAGTTTCTGAAAAATTAAGCATATCGCAGACTTTTTGATGGTATTGGATCAGCTCACGGTTAGTATGTCATGGAAATGTCACCGAAGTGACAGTACACCAAATTTGAAATCAATCGGATCCGTAAAAGTTAGTAAAATCCTATTATCATGTAGAAAATGAGCCGATAGTCATCAAACGCCTGAACTGATCTTCATAAATTATAGCTAAGAACCATCGTAGGCACATCAGCTTTGAAACAAAAAAAAAAACCGAATCAAAATCGGTCCATTAAGGCGCTACGATGCCATAGACAGACACACAGATACACAGAGAGACACGTTAAACTTATTACTTACACCTTAAACTTTTTTCATCGGGGGTTAATAAGTAAAAAAAGTTGAAAGAAAGATTTAAAATTTACCTTTACTGTATGTGTACAGTGTCTACTGCGGTCCAGGGACCAAACCCAAGGCCATTATCATATAAATGGGATCGGATAGTAAAATTAATATCGACAGAAGTCGACTCGTAAGATCGTTACGCGATCAACTCTCATTCAAAGCTGACCTAGATTTAGCTGAGGGTTGCCAGCTCCACTGGATTTCGGTGTCAATTAAAACTTGTCTTGACATAACACTTTAGCCTTCGTGGCTTTTTCTTGCATCTGTTTAATTGGTTAACTTTGTCCTCAAAATTGCAATTCTCATAACTCTTTTCTACTTAAGTCTATGGATTACATCTTAAAACAGTCATTAGCTGTAATTATTTCTGATACAACACTTAAAGAATAGATATATTGATCTTTTTTCGGTAAGTCAGTCAAGTCGTATATAGTATACCTAATACAGCACCAAATAGAAGAATAAAGTCATGTAAGTACCTCAAATTTGATTTCATATTTCGCTCCAAAATATACATGTCACGTGACCGCTGAAATGTCACTTATTTCCGGATACTGGAAAACTGCTACGGTGATTTATAGATTTTTAATTGTTGAGATAAAAAATGAACTCCAAATATAAGTGTTGTGCGGTGGGTATCACAGAAATTAACAAAACAACGTAGCCTTTTTGCAGCGTTTGGATGTTTACTAACAAGTGACGTCATAAATTCTGATTGGTGTTCGATGTCACATGTTTGCTTGAATACTGATTTAAATAAGTTTGAATATTATGTAAATTTTTTATTAAAATGAAGCAAGCTTTTGTGTTTTACAAAAATTTCTATTGTGAAAATTGCCACTTAACGTCAACATTACATATTCATTTGTTAACAGTCAACGTCCCTATTTATTAATTCAAAATACAAACGAGGATACTCAAATCGGCTTCTATACAATTTAAAACTTTAGATTTAATGGTTTTCCTTTTTTTCCATAATCGTTGATCCTTGTGATTTGCCTTATCGACTGATGTCATAAAAGCATAGGATTTTATTTTTTGCTTTGTAAGCGATTCCATCCCTAGGCATAGAGATCTTGTTTGAATGCAGTTTTTTTTTAAGTAGAGTATGTTCCCTACATGTTCAAAAATATGTATATTCTTAGCAAACCATTATAATTCTTTATTACAGTAAGCGCGCAATAATATAGTAATAAGCAAAACGGTTAATGCTAACTGAAGGTAGCACACGTGAGTTCTCTTTACGAGAACACCGTTAAACACAGTGTGTATCGAACGGAGAATACCTAATATCGATTGGCGCAATTCATTTAGTGTTGACCGCTCCCTTTTCGAAGCGAATAGAGTGCTACCAGCCCTGCAGACAGAGAGAACTAGGTTTAATTACGTCCCAGTGGTTCGTGCTTGACCTGACCCCGGCGCAGTATAAACACAGACACAAAGTGTTGCCACTACAGCGCGGACGCCGATTATTGAGTTACTTGTTTTTGTTCTAAGATCATCAATGGAATAACCGATCTACGCTGAGCTAACCTAAATAGAATTATCAGCTTTTAATTCAGATTGGTCACTGAAAAATTTAGTGACTTTAAAAGGCTTTAGAACGTTGGTTTAGTTCTCATTGCTAAATTAATCCTCATATCAGTGCTAGAATGACCGACCAACCTTAATTTTGTTGAAAACACTTTTTGTTTTGAAACGCAGTCTTTCATAATTTATGTAAACTAAAGTCCAGAAACTGAAGATAAAGACCGCCATTTTACAGGTAGTCTTTACTAGGTGGTAGACCCATATGTAGGGTCGTCTGGGTAGGTACCACCGCCTTTCTTATTTCAGGCGTGAAATAGTTCGCTGTGTTTCGGATTGAAGGGAAAGGTAGCCAGTGCAATTACTGGGTATGGACGGCATTTTATCTTAGGCCTCAGGATGACAACGCACCTGCAATATCACGTGCTTTTCCTTGTTATTGCAGGTGTCTATAGGCGGCGGTAACCGCTTACCACCAGGTGGGCCGTCATCTTTTTTGTCATCTAGTTGTATATAAAAAAAAGGAGTCTTGTTATTTGTTATTTTATATCTTATTTTAAGCGTAATTGAAGTTGAAAGTTCACCCTCTTTAACATTACAAGCCCCCAATGCCCAATCGAATGAAATATTAAAATAGGAAATAAATAACGGAAGAAAGTCATTGGGAACGTAAAAACAACAATAAAATATTAATAGCTATTAAATTCCAAAAGGACACTCCATCAACTTAGATCGAAAGAAATTACATCGATTTGCTCCGAATGGACTAATAGCGGAAACCTTTTATGAATATTGAAAAGCGATTTTCCAATAAAGTGAAAAATAAAAAGTAACTTAGGCACTGAGAAAGTAAAGTTACAAGAGGAAAATGTTATGTCCTTCCTTTTCGAACAGAACCAATTCTGAGCGACGTTGTTCGACCTTAACAGCTGTGATGAGAGATTCACAACCAACAAAGGACAGGGGAAACACATTATCTCCTCATCCCCCTAAAACGTTAAAACACTTTTAAAAGAGAGCGATGATGCACAATGAGCTGTCTATGAAGGAAATAATTAAACATTAGCGCTCGAGGAAAAGTCTTAACAAAGCTCCCCAAACAAATTTTATTTAAAACTGGATTCACGTTTAATCACGTTTTTACGAAGATTTCGCTAGAAAGCCAAAAATTGTAAGAGATGTTTTGAGTCTATTCAGATTTGAGACGTTCATTCTCATTAAAAGTTTTTGCCTTTAACTTGGGCTGGAGGTTAGATCAGTCTTAGTTTTGGTTAGTTATTGTGAATAATTTGCAGAGAGGTCGGCATCTATTATTGCAGCACTTATAACCTAATTACCTTCGTTCAGTATAGCAAAAATATATTTTTTTAGAAACACTAGTTACTAGGTGGTAGACCCGTATGTAGGGTCGTCTGGGTAGGTACCACCGTCTTTCTTATTTCAGCCGTGAAACAGTTCGCAGTGTTTTGGGTTTAAGTGCCACCTTTGGAAGTCTACTTGATGCTTCAATTATCCAACTTATATATGACAGTATTTCCTAGACTAAATATTTTTCAGCCGTGAAACAGTTCGCGGTGTTTTGGGTTGAAGTGCCACCTTTGGAAGTCTACTTGATGCTTCAATTATCCAACTTATATATGACAGTATTTCCTAGACTAAATATTTTTATATTTTCTTTTAAAATTCGCTTTGGTGATATACACGAAAGCATCGTGAGATCCGCGTTGTATTTTAGAGATTATTCACACGTTATCATACGCACGTACTCTGCGCGTCGTCTGTGCGTTTTAGCATATAGTTTGCGATCATATCGATTTTGACACTCGTCTAATTTACGTTTTAGTCGATAGTACTGTCGTGCAAATATGCTCTTAGTATTGGACTAAAAAAGATCTTTCATAAGATTCAATTAAATCTTACCACATACTTCGACGTCACAGATTAAATTACTTTAGCCACGAATATAGGAAAGTCAAAGAAAAAGGCACATCCAGAAATGATATATGGATATATAAATCAGAAATGACCGTGAAATCTACCGTTACCGATAAGTTATTTCCCTTATTTAGCTTCTCTTCTAAGAATGTTTTTCTGCAATAATTGTATATATCATTTCGATGTAACACACATTTACTGTCTGCGAATATCGCTTCTGTTATAACAGATATAATTATATCTGTTATAAAAATGCCACAAGCTTAGTACTTTCCGATCCAATTAATAACTCTTCGTCTTAGGAAATAAGCCTTCGATTGCAGTCAAACATACATTATTTCATCTAGTATTTCAGATGCTCAGAACTCTAAGAGTAAAATCTTTAAATGGAACCAGTGTTTCTAAATTGTGAACAATCCCACCAGAGTAATTATTAATCTTTAAGGGGTCTTATTTTACAAAGCTACGCTATGGGCGGTAATTATTTTCCTTGTCAGACGTACGTACTCCTCTTAGCACCCTTAAAATATACTATTCATGTTAAGAGTTTACGCGCGTACATCATCAATACATCATCTTCGCGTTACGTATTCGACAATCAACATTTTATTGTTTCTTGGTAACCAGAAATTGTTCAAGCTTGAAATGGTATTTTAGCGCTTCATGATCAATAATAATGTTACTGTTTTGATAAAGGCTACACCGCTAAAGACAGTAACCATAAACCCCGAGGTTTGATCGATGGCTTCATTGCCGAAGTAATATTATTAAATACTTTACATACAAGGTGATAAGTCCTAAGGGACGTATTAACCCCAAATTTCAAGACTTTGAAGGCCTTTAATCGACCTCCTTTAGAGGTGCTTAAGTGCGTTTGAGACCACACAAGATTTAGAACACAATCAACGTATATGTTCTACTATTCCCCTTTTGAAGTTGAGATTACTCATTCGGAGCATAAGCAGTAAATCACCGTATGTTATATGAGGCCCAGAAAGCGATCTGACGGCTCCAACGCCGCGTTCAAGGTTATTTTTCATAGCAGCCTTTCTTTTCAAGATTTTCTCACAAATGGATAAAATTAAAACCTGCTTTGAGATTGATTGCTTCGGCCTGTTAAAGTACTTAGTACTAATGAGGTATTAAATAAAATATGGAACAAGGTTCAACAAAACTTAACCCAGGAATATTAATAGTACCTTTTTCTAGGGAAAGAATATGGTCCAAATATAATTATATTTTAAGCTATTTAGCGAGAATGTGAATTAGCAAGCTTTGCTAAATGTAAAGTAATAGGCTTTACATTTCGTGACCCCCGACTTAAATCAATCGTCTCAAGAGAAATCTCAACAATTTCTCAGGATTATAAACAAGAAAATTTATTTTACGCACGTACTGCGCGCGTCTGTGCAGAAATATGTTCACTTACTGGATTACTATAAAATATTGACGGGCTACGAAAAGGAAGGAATTTCTGTGATTATAATAACGCAAGTAAAAATATTAATGATTTATATTTATAATAATTGGTATTCTGTGTATCAAAGGATTATTATTGAAATTACTTTCAAGATTTTAAAGCCTGGAAATCAAACAAGAATCGAAAGATTAAATTACAAAACCTTTTTAATACTATTTGATAATGTTAATCGAAGAATATAAACCGAATACCAAATGAAATTCCGGATTCTCACAACCAAAGAAGAAATACTACACGATTATAAGCACTCGCGTTGCTAAAGCAATATTAGCGAGCTAACGCAGTCTCGGGTGACGGTAAGGCGTAATTTGTATGCTGTGACAACAACGAGCCGAATTGATTTATGCGTGTAGCGGCGATTATCGGAGCTAAGGATAGCGAGAGAGAATGGCGGAAAAGCGGAACGACGGGCGGGGGGTTGGTGGCGCAGCGGGATAGCGATGTTCAGCGGGACGTAATAACTGTACTACCGATACTCTATCGATAGGCTAGGATTATTCCTATTGTGTATTTGTATTATTACAAAGTACCGATTTGTCGTTCAGCAATATCGATACCGCAATATAACATTGTGATAGCTACAACTACAATGAGTATTCATATCAAAAGCTGACTACATGCGCTTGTTATATTATTAAGAAAATATAAATTATTGATAATTATAAGAAACTGTATATCCATTATTTAACATTGTAATTAAATAAATAAAATCACCACGGCCCTCTGGTAAAAACCAGAAATAGCATCACGTGTTGTTTGTCCGTTCGAACGACGTAAAAAGTGGGGAAATATCGCGTGTTCTCCGCCTTTCGGAAATCACGTGTTGTTTGTCAGTTCGAACTACTAGGTGGGGATGCTTTATAAAAGAGAGGCGGTCGGTTGTACGGGCAGAGTGTATTCAGACACCGACGGAGACAGGTCGCTGTCCAAGTTATAGAGTAGGAGTTATTATATACTTAACGGCCCGTATACAAGCTGAGTATTTTTATTATGTTATTTATCTTTGTTTTTATGTTTAAATTGATGTTATATATACTTTGTAAGAATTACGTAATTACTAGCGTTGGGTATATAAGGATAATTACTTGTTATAATAATTTCTGTATTATTATATATATACCTTTGATAATTTGATGACTTTTCTTGCTTTTTATGATAATATAAAAATACCTTAGTAAATTTGATGACTTTTCTTGCTTTTATGATAATATAAAATGAAACTGCAAACATGTTTTCTTTTGTTTTAAATCTCCCTTAATAATATGCTTTAAATGCTTCTTCGCTCCTTTAATTTTTCATTTGCCGTTTTATATTTAATGACACATAAATATATATATTCATTATTTTTCTAACACGCTCATGATGTCTATATTATGGATACAGAAAGAGTAAAAAAAGATTCCCATGGGTCGAAGGGCAGCTGTGTCTTGACCATGGTTCCACGACAATATATAGCAATCTATAGCAAGAAAATTGGTAGCTCTACTTAGAAATGTGTTACAATTGTATTGCTTTTGTACGATTGCATCCACTATCTGATATCAGCTTTAATGTAATACTATGTAGAGAAAAATTGACCAATTAGTAATTATTTTAACCGAAAGAAAGACATCCACTGCTGGATAAAAGTGTCCTCTGCTGGACAGAGGCTTCCCCTAAAGATTTCCACGACTCTTTAGGGCACTTACTACTTTACAACGCTGCGCGTGGCCAGCGCCGCTTGCAATTTTCACCAGATCTTCGGTGAAGGTTGCAAGTAGCGCTGGGTGTACAAATTTTGTACAATGTTTGACCTTATTAATGAAAACTATAAATACTATCACAACATTTTACTCTATCGATACAATCGATTGTATCGATATTTTCAGGGTCAATTTCATCGATATTCGGACATCTCTATCTGTACAGCGCATCAACTGAACGGGATCGTGCGTTGCGGAGCGGCGGAACTGGTCCAATAACGCTCATGAATATTCCGTCAGCTACGAACGGGCGATGTGACAAACACTTTTTGTACGATAAACCGATACAGTTAATAGACAAATTGACGAAGGAAAATTTGCTTAGATGTGAACGAGTAAATACACAAGATTACAGGCGAAATTTATAATTTACTCAAGCGGGTGGAAAGAAGAGTAGACTGGAAATTTTATCAACGCCGCCGTTTTATATTAAAGACAAACAATAGAACAGAAAGGGTTTTAAAGGAAAACACGCAAGTATTTTTAGGGAAATTCCATCTTCACAGTTTGGCAATTGCCACAAATTAAATATAATTCTAAGCCTTTCGGCGTGGTAAAATAAAACATTTTGAAAACTAAGAAGAACTAAAGGTAAGTTTGTGAAACTTGATCATTGAGTTAATTGACTCAGTTAATAACATTATCCCAAAAGAAATGTGTCAGCGAAAGGAAACAATATCGAAGTCTAAGACAATTAGTTTTGGTTCAGTGAAGATATTATTTTGGTAACAAAACAAAGAGACGATCTGATTGTTCTAAATTTGTTTCCCAAAAATAAAACACTTATTAAGTGAATTAAGAGCAAACTTATTGGGAAAAGAAATTGTAGCAATCTCAGAGCTTATGTTACAATCTTGGTTGTCTTTCCTTGCTGCTAGGGTTTTGAATTATATAGTTTTCCTGATTGGTTTGATATTTTGGTTTGTGTACTTGTATATCTTTGTTTTTATTATCTTCAGTTTTATAGTAATCGTTTTTACCGTTACGTTATGTTGCTGTTGTTGTTTGTTCGGGATTTGATCTTATTTTTGGGGATTTAGCTGTTTCTATTTTAGGCTAGATGACAATTCTCCCAATAATATTTTCTGTTAATTCTTTACTGAATATAATTTATAATTACACATCCGAGCCATTCGAATATCTGTTGCTTAAGATTCAATTTTGAAATAACGTGTTGCGTTTAATTTGCAACCAAGTTGTAACTTATATTATTTTCATAATCAATTAATCTCAAATCAACATAGAAATATTTTACTTTTCAATTGAAGCCACATTAGAAAAGTCACGACAAATCGATAAATCAATTTATTTCGTGTTCCGTAAATTATTACCTATAATAACACGTCGATTTCAATAAGCATTCAACCGTAATGAGAGCGCAATTTTTTCCTTTTCATCATAATTAAAATCCCTAATAATGATGGAGAGACTGCCACCCACTCGGGAGCTTTCATTAGCGAAGTAATTTAAGACGTATCGGCTTTCAACAAAGTACAATTTCCCGTAGCATCTAATATTACATCATACGTTATTTATTTTCCTCTCCCAAAAGGGTTTTCGGTCTTATTTATGAACGTAACAAAACCAGAAAGGCCGAAATAAAACAGCATTCAATTAAAGTCATGGTGGAGAGATAGGCGAATGTCAGTGCCGATGTGGGCATTGTCCGCCCTATCAAAGGGTAAAATGAGCGAGCATTATTCCGTATCTCTAGCCTTTTTCTTTCATTGCAGCTTCATTGTTAGTTTTAGGATTGTTTCATTTACTTAAATACGTCTAAATGGACGCTATAGGTTAGAGCTTTAAAGCTAGAGTGATCAAGGAATATGAAGTTGTACCTAGAATTTTCCGCTCTTTGAATCCCATGTCCATTTTTGTCCATTTTGTCTGATTTCAACAGTTTCATATTATTATAAGATTGCCTTGTAGGTATCGTAGGGGCAAATCTACACTGAAAAATGTAAGGGTCAAAAATAAACAAAATACAATAGAAAATAACCCAGCATGCTTGTCAATATAGCACATGCAAAGTTCAAAGTTAAAAAAATTACGTCAACTTTGCTATTATTGCTTGCTCTAAATATTAACCACAAATATTTATTTATTATTAACACAGCTGCCCATTAGCAACACACAACAGAGTAAAGTTGGCTGCATTTAGTCAATCAAATTATTTCCCTATAGCAGGCGTACTCGGCATAATATTATGACATCAGTGTAACTAGCAGGCGTACTCGGCATATTATTATGACATCAGTGTAACTAGCAGGCGTACTCGGCATATTATTATGACATCAGTGTAACTATAATCTATTTACTCAGTAGCTGCTGCAACGTTACTCGGTTTTCCTGGGTCACTCGGTAGCTGGAGCAATGTTGTTCGGTGAATACAGTTTATTGGGTAATAGTTTGAGCAATTTTATTCTTTACATGATTTATTTTAGTCCAATTAATATGATGAATGCTCTAGATTGACGAGGAGACTTGTAGATAGATATAAATTCTTTGTTTTCCACATTTACAGAAACATCACATAGATAAAACAGACACAATATGCCAAAAAGACGGTTTTATCGTTAGCAGCGATCTTTACCAGAAAACCTTATGGTAGACTTTACTACAATAGAGCCCTGGTTTTATAGGCGTTAGTAGTTCGCAGGGTGCTACAAGCTTCTACAAGTTGCTAAGCTAGACACTAAACTTAAATTTTCACATCCTGGTGCAGATTTTTTCAATTTTTCTTAGTCTTTACGTGGTAGCTTTTGACCTTCATCTCACATGGTGGTAAGTGATCAATAGGCCGAAGACGGAAACGGAAACCTCAACCCGGATTCCTCAACCACAGAGGAACTGGCCGTCTTACCTCCGACTGCCGGAGCACAACAATACGTTATAACATTATTGCTATGGCGGCTGACTTAAGTAAGATGGTGGTAGCTAGTCAGGCGGGCTTAGAAAAGTCTTACCACCAATCAAACCAAGCAGAACATTTCTTCTCTAAACCTGGAGTATGTGGTCTCAACGAGTAAATTACAGGATTAATAAAATATCATAAAGTACCAACTAAAATTAATAAAATTATGTACGTCATACTTAATTGAATTAGATGAAACAGAAATAAAAATTATAGGTATCTTTTTTCACCGTTGGAACATGTTGATATGCCTTTACCGATCATATTGTCCCATAAAATTCTGGAATGATGGTTATCCCGAATTCCAAGTGGCTATCAAAGTCCACCTATGGCCTTTATTACGTCATTCCTTGCGATCCTGCGTCATAAATGTAAAAATTATACTCACAGATACCGAATGAACTAAGACTAAGGTCGCGGTCACATTTGATGGCTTTTCGACGTAGCGACAGCGAATGGCTGTCTGTTTGAGCTAGCACCATGAAGGTCTGTACAAGAACCCCTCACAATGACGTACAAGGTTAACTGACCATTTTTTTGCAGCAGTACTAAAAAGAGAAGTTAGACCACAGTGCACTTAGAATGAAGTGAGATAGTAATAGTTAATTTTTGGTCCAAATAGGTGTTGAGAGTGTTTTAATCATTCTTTTATATATCTTTATAACAGATCTTAGGTAAATAGCACTACTTACTTTGTAGTGCTGTGCTCTAGCGTTGGCTAACATCGCCAGAGCTCGTTGAAATATCCTGTATGTTGTCAACGTCACACTTTCTCATGATTTTTAAAGGGGTTGGCAACGCGCAAGTAGTGCCCATGATGGTAAGTGCGCCTATAGGTCCCGGTAATCACTTACTATTGGGCAGATGGCCATACGCTTACTTACTTTTTAACCGACTTCAAAAAAAGGAGAAGGTTATCAATTCGTCTCTATGTTTTTTTTATTTTTGTTACCTCAGAACTTTTGACTGGGTGAACCGATATTGATGATTCTTCTTTTGATCGATGCGGAATAGTTTCCATTTGGTCCCATAAAAATGTTATAAAAATCCATTGGGCAGTTTGGTTTTTAAATCATAAAAACTGGAAAAATAAATCGTCTACGTATGCGAAACTGCGGATTTTTGCTTTCCTATGAATTTTTAGTGAAATGATACGATAGTACAAAAACAATATAAGCTCACGGTCACTCTAGCTTTGACCTTCAAAAGTTATCACTAAAAATTAATTGTGAAAAAAATCAAACAAAAATTAAAACTGACTCCATAAAACTGAAAAAGATAAAATAATTAAATTTTAGTAGGTACTCATCCCTTAGGAACTATTTTTGGAGTCGGTGCTTCACCATCTATGGTTTCTGGAAACAACTTAGCACAACTAAAAGTTCTTGAATAAACGCTGCCAGGTACACACAGAGAGACCGCATCCTAATGCGGGGGACGGAGGCGGAGACACACACGCCTGTGTTTATCATTAGCAGCCTATACATGTCTTTGCTGGGCACAGACCTTCCTACATGGAAGACACACATGAGGAGTTTGGGCCATAAAAGCACCACGCTGGCCCAATGCGAGGACCAGGACCAACGGCTTAACGTGCCTTCCGAAGCACGGAGGAGCTCGAGATTAGAAATTTTGCTTTCGCTTTCCGGAATAGACAATAGCGGAAGTTGCTTTGATTTCGTAATCGAAACCAGAGCGTCTAACCACTACGTCACTAAGCTCCTCTAGGCTTGCTGACTTTTAGAATAAATACTGCGCTACATACATAGAGAGATCGTGCCCTAATGTGGGGACGCGGACACACACACACACGCATATACTTTAGGTTACGTAATGTCTGCCAACTTTGTTACTATACTAACATTTTAAGGTTTCATTAATCTTAGAGAGATGGGAGATGTTATAATTTTCATTTATTTTACCGGTTATTAGAACACCGCAATTTCTAGCTAGACCATTGTCCTCTCCTATAACATGGGTTCCTTCTAAAGAGGCGTGAAAAATCACCTTTTGGGCCGGCAAGGAGAGGCGGCTAGAACAGTGTCTAAACTGCACTAGCTGTCTTCGCATATGCACTCTTCTTACCGATTCACATCAGGTGGTGTTGAGTCATTTATTGTCGGGCTTTATATAAAAAAAACCTAAGTGAACTGGCTAAAACTAAATTAGAACATCGTACTGACCTGACCTAACCAACGAAAATACTAAGACGGAATCTCAAAGTTCGGGCGTCTATTCAAGTCACTTCACGATTTTGTCGTCCACATAATACTTATAAATATTTTGAATTTGAAACATAAGCAAAACTTGTTACTTAGGTATACTCATCAATCCTTCTTTCAATTTATATTTTTATATTGAATTCGTTCCATTAAATTTAATTTCATCTTTATATAGCCAACACCTTCTTTAAATTCAGTCGTGGGCGAGAAACGAGCGGAATTGTAATATTTGGTTTCCGGTCGAATTTTCCGAAAGATTTTTAAATTAAAACTGTTACGGCGACCACGACACTCTTAAACATAAATTCCTTCTTTTTTAGTTTAATCAGAATAAATACAGTGTGGTTAATACGACGTTAAATTATTAATATATATTAGTTCATAGAAATGTTTTACAACTTTCAAACACAGTTAAACATTTGATAGCTTCATAGCATTTCTGTGAAATAATGCAGCCAATGTTATATTATTTCACTGAAATGTCATGAAATTATATAATATTACAAGTTGAGGACTTTGACTTGTCTCCTAGTGCCAGCCGATCACCTTCATTCAAATGATGTCATGTATGTCGAAGAACCAAAGATAGAAAATGAAAGACTAGGTACATGCTTTAAATGTTAAATGAATTAGTATTTTTCATTGTAACTATTACAAATATTGTTATTACTTAGGTACTTTGTTTATCTTAAAAAGGAGTTAGTAAGTTGAATGATAACTTTTAAGATATTCATTAATAAAAGTCTCATTTTGATTGCTTATGGTGTTTAATTTCTATTAACAAATTCAGGATGCTATACACCTCACACGACCACTTATGTAATTTTTAGTCGCGCCAAATCAAGGGTTAAACGGTGCTCAAATTTCTACTAGACTGGTTAAATATTTTTAGAAATCGCTTTGTTTTTTTACATTGTTGGATCATCATTTTGCTACATCAAACCCAATCACACATTAAATCAATAAAACGGTCACAAACACGTCCTAAATCAGCGCTTGCGTATAAATCTTTAGCCTACAGATTAATTACTGATTCGAACTTGTTCTATCTTGTTAAGAGGCGCGTAAGTTTGATGGAAACCGCTTGTTTGTCGAGCGAGGTGCGAGGCAAGGGTGTTGTTTTAGACTGGAGTTTTAATTAAACCCGCTTCGTTTGCTGTTAGTTTTTAATCTCAATGTTGATCAGCTGTTCAATGCGGCGGGCCTTCCTGGAAGCCGCTTCATCTGCTTTTGAAGATCGATTCGGATTGGATTTTTTGGATTCAGTTGGGATTGGTTCAAGTGGATTGGAAAATGTTTTGAAAGGGATTTTTGTAGAAAAGTGTAATAAAAAAGACATCACAATTTTGTAACACAGTTCTTTTTGTGGGGCATTATTTCAGAAATTTACTGCCTCAATCGTAGCTTCGCCATTAAGTATTTAAGCTTCAATCTTAACTTGGAGAATGTCTATCATGTTTTAATGGAGTGTTCAAGGAACCATTCTGAAAGGTCGCGTCTTTTCAACAGTTTCGATACGAACCTTGATGTGGTCCACTGTAATAGTAGTTTATCCTTTCCTTTATCTAGGCAGACAAAATGTTTTGTAAACTAGTTCGATTACGTTTGAAAAGAAGATGTTAAGTATTATTGTGATAGTGGAAGTAGCATTATCACTGTGTGACAAAACTCTCAATAAATAGAAAAAAAACCTTCAATCTTAGTTGAGAACACAAAAAGGGAAAAATAAATAAAGACTAATGATAGATCGAACTAAATTCGCTCGAATTCGAGCGAACTAAATTCGCTCGAATGATGTAGGTAATGTTAGGATATTTATGATTGTCTTACTTATTCCAACAGAAACGGCGTTCAAAATTGTTTCCGCAAATGTGTGTCCACCATTATTTTTTTATTTTTTATAATGGTTCCTTTAATGACAACTGATTAATGTTTTGATTCCATTATTTTAAATTTAATATGAAGGAATTTAATACTTTAATTTTGTTTTTTGAAAAATATCTAAACAAATAAAACATGTCTTGGGGCGGCAACCAATACCGGCCAATGGTAATCTCAATTGTCATTTGTGTCTTCAAAAACATAATACAACGACAATACGGCTTTCAGTCCACTCCAGTATAATCTATTGAAAAAAAATGATTAAACAAAGTTGTTTAAGAAAATCTATATTCTACGTTTACATCTAAAAAATATGGATCTATGCATCCAAACGTACACTCCAATAAAAATATTCATTGCTCATTCTTATTCTAAAAAGCTGCTTTATCAGGGGAAAAACCGTCAGTCATACAGTGGAAGCGCAGTCGTGTCCTCTGACGTCACGCACATATTTCAGAAGCTTTGAGTAAATTTTTCCACAAGTCACCGCATGCGGGGCACTCGGCGAATGGTCGCGCATTTACGAAATCCTGTTTTTAATGCGAGATAAAAGGTCGTATCTGTATATAGAGTAAATAGAGAGCTAAATATGTATGACTTAAATTATTTCAGTTGTAAAGATATTGTATGTAAATATCTCCAAAGTCTGTCCTACGAACAGAAAGAGGAGCTACTTATAGCACGTAAGTAGTTTTAAATAACATTGTTAGCCTAGGCTCTTTTTCCTCCGTCAGATAATTTGACACTTCTAATTTTAATTATAAGTTGATTATTTTAATTTATTACATTCAGTACTTAAGAAAAAAACATATCAGCACTTTCTCACCTGAAGCAAAGGTTTTTACCTAGTTTAGGCAAATTTAATTTCGCAACATATTTTTATTATTTAAGATTTAATATTGTACACAAATTGTACACAACTAAACATTTTATTATTATTATCATTATTATTGATTTCAACTTACTTCAAAAAAGGAGAAAGTTCTCAATTCTTTCTTATTTTACATCCTTTATTTTTGTACTTCAACAGTTGTTGGAACAAAACAACAAAACGTGCAATAGTTTGCACAACCACTTGCAGACAAACACACCATGCAAATAATTTATCCAGTTAGATACATTGTCAGTAATATTATAAATAAAATATGGCTGCAATATTTTTTTAGTTAAAAAATAACCGCTTTAAAAAAAATTATTTCGAAAATAATCTGCGCACTTTTACAACTGAGTCACATGTGTCATCATCACTTACCATCAGGTGAGATGAAGGCCAAAAGCTATTAAAAAAACCAGATGAAATAACATCCCTGCGATTAATGATATTACAAAATTTCAAACTTTACTCAGATACAACTTTCAAATCATTCCAACGTTAGAAAAAACGCCGCCGAGTTCACTCACGGTAAATCCGGGTCAAACAAAGAGAGGCGGCTCTTCGTAGAATATATCATGTGAAGTGATACCGGGTTGTGGGGAGCTATGGCGGCTCCACTCATACGGAAATGTGTTTTTTCATCACTTATATTAAAGCTAATCTTTATCTAAACGCAGAGGAACTCGCTGGCGTTGTGCATTGAGCGCTTTCTTGGTTTGGATTACCAAAAACTAAACAACTCGCCCTCACAGATAAACCTCTAAAGGTTTCCGTGTACGGCTACATATTATGTATGAGGGTATGTCTATAGAATGGTGACCAACAAATAAAAAAAACTTTCGTCAAGGTTGATTCCGGATGGGTGAATCAAAAATCTCGACCTCCTCCGTGTTTCAGAAGGCACGTGTATCCGTTGATCCGGTTGTAACTGCAACCGCTTTAACCCACCAACCCGCATTGGACCGTAGTGGTGGCAGTGTTTCTCTTATAGGACCATTATAAAGGCAGTTGATGATGAAATGCGGGAAAAGATAGACAGATAAAAAGTTTGCCGAAATTCTGACACTGTTAAAGCCTAACTAGTCCAGCTGTTTTTTTATAAAACAACTAGATGACAATTAACCTATGGATAACTGATGTCGTCCATAGAGAAGGAAGAGATCATTCAGTATTGCAGGTGCATTCTCTTCCTGATGAGGCCTAAGAAGATGAAATGTCTTCTATGCTCAGGAATTATCTACACTGGAAGTTGTTGATGAATATGTTTGGGACTGGGACAAGTAGTCCAACTTCCAGAAAGAGGTCAATCCATAGATCCAACTCGGCTGGGCAGCGTTCGGGAAGCTTCGCAGCATATTCTCGGTCCAACTACCGCAGTGTCTCAAGACGAAAGTCTTTAATTCGTGTGTGTTGCCAGTGATGACTTACGAAACTAAGACGTAGCCGCTTACAATGGGCCTCATAAGAAGGCTCAATGTCACTCAAAGGGCAATGGAGAGGGCTATGTTCAGGGTTTCTCTGCGTGATCGAATCAGAAATGATGAGATCTGCAGGAGACACCAACATAGTCCGAAGAATTGCGAACCTCAAGTGGCAGTGGGCAGGCCACATTGCAAGGAGGACTGACGGCCGTTGGGGCGGAAAGGCCCTCGAGTGGCGGCCGCGTACCGTGAGACGCAGCGTTGGTAGGCCTATCACAAGGTGGACCGACGATCTGGTGAGGGTCGCGAGAAGCCGATGGATGCGGACAGCGCAGAACCGATCGGTATGGAGATCTTTGGGGGAGGGCTATGCCCAGAAGTGGGCGTCTCTCGGCTGAAATGATAATGATGATGATGTGTTCTAATGCCATAAAATGAAGGATACATTGTACCGGTAGTACGGGAGACAATGCCCCAATTTTTGTAGCTACCAATATATTTAATCCACACCTGACGTCACAGGACATTAACGCTGAAAAAGAAGGGTTGTTAAGCTAAAGTTCTCTTTAAAGGTTTCGATAAAGCACGCCCACCTTGGGCATACTTTATCAGTTAAAATCTAAAAACTGTTCCACTATTACTTTACACAAAACTGACTATTATTTTACACAAAAATTGCATAAGCTTTTAACTTTTTTCTATCTTAACTCTGCAACGGCTCGCGTAACATCAACCAGTTAATGGAAACTTAAAATACATGCAGTTTTTCCACCATTAATTTAAATCAACCATTTCACACCACTGCATTTAACTTTTAATTGAAAATCGCAATAGCAGTGATAAATTGTCCCGTAATAGAAATTCTCATGCAACAGTTTCGTGCACGAAAATCGTTTCTAATTATAAAGGCACACGACTTCATGCATGGTAACATGGCAGTGGACTTAATTTATGTCACATGTACCTGTGGCTGTGACTTTTTCTGAAATAATGATTTAGATTCGTCGTAATAGAAAAAGCGCATTGTAAAACCATTCTTATTACGATGAGATTCTTACACATACTTTACACATACTAATACAAGAAATTTTATTGAAGAATATTGGATGGATGGAGTATATGGTTTGCTCATCCCCTTTATGTATAAGTCGATTGAAAGTTGAAAGTGTCACATTTGATGTGTTGTTGGTATTACATTATCTTCTAGGCAGCCACCATAATAATAATAATAATTTTTTGCCTTCGAGCTTATGAATATTTTTATTTTGCTGCAATTCTTAGATTAAAAATCTGCTGCTGGTAAAAAGGGGTTCTTAAGACCTGTTTACCTGTTTTTGTTGTTCATAGGGAGCCGAGAATCAATGTTGGGATATTGAAGCTACTATTTTACCGACTCAAGCCACAGGTTTGTTTTTGGCAGTGGGTTAAATTCGCCGCATTGGATGCCTAGCCCTTTGACTAAACGCCGGCATCCCATAGACTGCCCATGCCTATAGTTATTTGAACTAGACTCAACGTCTACGAATTAAATAGTAAATGAATAAAAAAATAAAATTAAATGACTTGCTGTATTGAATGGATCGTCTTGTACTGAAGAGTTTTGGTTTGATTGGTAGGTTCATGGTTATTTCTACGACCACTTATAACCAACATCATTTTGGTTATCAGTGGTCGTTAAAAATAACCGTGAATCTACCAATCACTCATACAGTCACAAAAAAGCTCGTCAAGCATGACATTCCAGACACAATTGATTATTCAATTGTCATAGCCCCCTTTTATGGTGGTATATTTCTCTCTTTATATGGTGGTATAACGCCGCTTGACAGATTAAACTAGACGGCAGATATGACGTTCAGTCAGTTTATTTATCATTGACTTCTCAGATGCTACAAAACTTTATGCCTATGACTACCTCCAAGATACATCCAAAATTACATTATGAAAATAAAACCAAATTTAAAAAATAGTAAAGTTTAGACGTTCCCGTCTCTAAATAGCCCGCAACTGGACGTAGAATGTTGTAACAGGGACCGAATGGAGAATCAAAGGGAGTAGCTGATATTGTGTGTGCCGATCTGATGAAATCCAATGTTTGTGCTCAATCGAAATAGCGTTTCGGAATATGCGAGTTAGATACAGATTGTTTAAACAATAATCTGAATTAGACATGAATTGTATTTCATATTTCACTCTAGTTATTGATTTCAATATTCTGGATTTGAGTGTGATTGAAAAGCAGTACTTATCACTGTAACAAAATGTAGCTTAGTCATTAAGTTGTACTTAAGACTATCCAAAGACTTCCCTGGATCAATCTCTGTCGTAAGTGTCATAAATCGCTTTGTAATTTTCAAGCTTTTCTAGTCAAAATGACCCAACTGATATCCATATACCTACTTAATATAAATTTGTTCTCTCCTCGCCCATTCGTATCTCAATTACTCTGTGTGCTACCCTACATATTCAAGCGCTTAATCTAAAATAATCGCACTTTTATATACTTATATAACGCCATATGTGCGGAAAAATGTTACGAAACTGAAAATCAGATATACATTTGAAATAAAACTAATTTACCGTATTTAACTCGTGTTTAATTAGATGTTACATTATTATTATACGACTGAAAATGTCAACTATCTGTTATAAGTTTTCAGTTGACTACCGTCACTTTGTGTTATATTTTGAGCGGTCCGAGGCAACGGTGCGGTCGGTGTAGTGCTCGCGAAAATATAAGACAATGGCCCTAATTCTGGAGAACACATGCGAAATCTAAATTTAAGTTCAGTGCATCTCTTTCTCTCAATATGAATACGATAAAGATGGCTGTCATATGATTTGACATTTAGAAACGTGCGTTCAATTTTCGACCTCATTGAACGTGATAAAATGCAATGTTTAGAAGGCACCTGCGTACATGCCGTCTAAAATTGTCTATGGTTCCTTTGAAATCTGTCTAAATTTAGTTGACAGCTCTAAACAAATACTTGCTATCTTTTTCATATGAAAAATTAAATAATTTATAATTGAATAACTAATATCGATTACCAATAATCTTAAATTATCTTGTTTGAAGAGGTCTTTTCTAAAATAAAATGTATCCAGGAAGAATATTTCAACGCATATTTGACTACAGTAGGTACTTATTGGGCCTAATTCTGTAGACACACTCTAAGTATAAATTTAAGTATAGTACATATCTTTTTCGCATCATATAATAGTACATAAAAGTAAAAATAGTGCGAGAAAGAGATGTACTGTACTTAAATTTACACTTAGAGTGTGTCTTGAGAATTAGGCCCAATAAGTACTGTAATCAAATATACGTTCAAATATTTTGCCTGGATTCATTTTATTTTAGAAAAGACCTCTTCAAAACAAGACAATTTAAGATTATTGGTAAACGATAGTAATTAGTCAATAAGAAATTACTTTTAAAAGTAGACATCATTAATACATAAGTGTAAAAGCATTTTTTGCTATCTTGATAGTTATTTTTTAATAAAATTATTTGTGTGTTTTTGCTTACGTCACACACTCGATCGCTTTGTCTTTATCCTCATGCTGAGTCAGGCATATCTCAATCCCTATCATTCTCGGCCAGAACAGGGTTTCGATGCAGCACCTTAGCACTGAAGACCTCAAATTTTGAACAGGATCAATATAGTAACGTGAAGCAAAATATGAGTGGACAGAAACACTAGAATTCCTCGGTAGCTCAGTGATCAGAGCAGACACCCATCATCATGGGCACAGACCTTCTTACACGGGAGAAACACATGAGAATCTTGGGCCATAACACCACCACGCTCGACAATGCGAGTTGGTGGGTTAAAGCGGTTGCAATAACAACTGGGACCAATGGCTTAACGTGCCTTCTGAAGCACGGAGGAGCTCGAGATTATAAATTTGATTGACCCATCCCGGGATCGACCATGGCGAAAGTTGTTTTGCTTTCGTAAATGAAACCAGAGCGCTAAAACCACTACGCCACCGAGCTCCTCAATACTCTCTTTAATTAGCTACGTTTAGATATTTTTATGAAGCTAAACTGATTATGCCAACTATTATTGATCAATAGTATCAGTATTAATTTACTATTTGCCAAAAAGGAATCTCTCATTGCTCTATCTCCAGTCGAAAGTACTACGCCAATCTAAGTTTCTTTGCTCTGTACAAATCGTACTGACAATGGATATTGGGTAATATAAAGGGATTTGGGCGCGAATCGATAGAAGCGGTGTAATGTTTGCAGTTGGTCCGAATGGGTCACCAAATATTGGTTGTTTTTCAATTTCAGCCTTTCACGTTTCAAGCACGTAGCTCTGAGGACTGGAATAAAACGATTCTCCCTGCTTTCAACAGAAAAGATTCTTCAGTTAACATTTTTTAGATTTATTTTCATTATTTGTAGGACCAGTAAATAATTGACCATTTTACCAAATGTTTGAGTTTAGATAAAGTTAGAAACAATGGTATTAAAGGCTTTACGTGATAAACCAACAATTTCCGGTTCTTCCTGATGCTTTTTTCAATCATCATCATTAGCACTTTCGAACAATAGACAATTATTGTAGCTGATATGTAAGTATTTCGCAAACTAAGCATACAAACAATGACTCGTGAACAAAATGTTCATGATTCACTACCCAGAGATCTGCTCTACCGGCCTTCGAACTCAGAAGAACTGCAGTAGTAAGTAAATTCTGAGTTGCGACTACTCCGCCAGCCCCGAACAACTCTCCTAAAAGACTTCTTGATAATATCCAAAAAAAAGTCTTCTTTTTCATAGACTGGTTCCAGAATGGAAGAGAACCCTGCGTCCATTTCACAAAAAATAAACACTTCATATTTACAAGAACGTTTGTAGCTCCAACAAAAGACATTGTCTGCCTTCACCAAAGGCTCTCCCGATAATGGCATCGTCACTGCTGTTTACATTCATACGCCGTGCCATCCCCGCCCGTCGACCCCCCACAATAGTCACAATAACGCTCCCACTGAATATCGAATAAAAACCTTCTGATAGTTTCAACGTATGTTTATGACCTCATTTGTGTACAAAATCGGTTATGCTATTCGATATAGCCAACTCTAACAATCTCGATTATTTAGACATAAGTACTATTTAGTGTAGTACGATTAACGTTGGCTCCAAATTGGATCTTATATGTAGAGAGTAAGGAAGGTAGTATTGTTATAATTTAGACTGGATCACATTTTCGCCATATTTTATCGAATACCTGCTTGAACCTCTATACGTCCCACTGCTAGGCATAGGCCTTCCTACATGGGAGAAACACATGAGGAGCTTGGGCCATGGTTGGTGAGTTAAAGCGGTTGCAGTAACAACCGGGACCAACGGCTAAATGTGCCTTTCGAAGTACGGAGGAGCTCGAAATTAGAAATTTTTGTTGACCCAACCCTGGATCGACCATGGCAAAAGTTGCTTTGTTTTCTTAAAAGAAACCAAAGCGCTCAAACGCCACCGAGCTCCTCAATGCTCTCTTTTATTAGCTACTTAAGGGAAGAGTAACGAATTTAGATAATTAACAATAGATTAAACCATCTCGCCTTACCGACTTAAGCACGTATAAATTGTAAATGAAAAATAATTTTATCATATTTAATCAACTTGGAATTGCGTGCAGCGTTCATACAATATACCATGAATACACAGGAAAACGAGTTATATAAATCAAGAAAAAGGCGAATACTTTACAAATGATATCGTATTCGATCTTCGTACCGCCTAACGATGAGGCAGGCGCGTGCTCTTTACAGCTCCGCCTTCCGACAACGGCAGTTTGTCTCTCACATACAAATAAAAGCACGCGCCGTGTTACAAGGTCACTGCGTTGGGATAAATTTAGATTTCTTTACGATATCACTTTGTATAATAGCTGATGCTTTAATAGTAAAAGTTAACAACCAAGAAGTAGTTTACGGTACAGATAAGAAAATGTGAAAAGGTGACAATATTTATAAAAGTGTATATCAGCAGGTTGTAACATGCAACCTTAAATGTAATGACGCGAAGAAGTATAACACTGAAAATGGATTCAAGAATACGAGTTCGTCATCTCGTATATAAAAAAAATAACACCAACACGCTGGCCCAATGCCGGTTGGTGGGTTAAAACGGTTGCAGTAACAACCGGGACCAACGGCTTAACGTGCCTTCCGAAGCACGTAGGAGCTCGAGATTATAAATTTGATTGTCCCATCCCGGGACCAACCATGGCGGAAGTTGCTTTGTTTTCGTGATCGAAACCACAACGCTCAAACCACTACGCCACTGAGCTCCTCGGAAGCAGAATAATACAGACATTTTTTTTATTCTGACATCTCTTGGCCTTCATTTGACGGGAAGTAATGATTAGGTCGAAGATGGGTCTCTGAACAATTCTGAATAAAGGCTTCCCCCATAAATTTCTAAACAAAACAGTTCTGTGCAACCTGCAGCCTGCATCCCTCAGTACTACCCTCCTCGATACTGCTTGCCGCGCCGACGATCAGCTGAAAAGAAATTCAATAATATAAGTGGCTAATATTGTTTTTTTTTGGAAATCATCATATCAGCCTATGATGTCGACTGCTGAACAAAGGCCTCCCCCATCGATCTCCAAATAAAACGATTTTGAGAAGCCCGCATCCAACGGGTCCCCGCGACCCTGACCGGGTCGTCTGTCCGCCTAGTGGGAGGCCATCCTACTTTGCGCTTTCCGGTACGCGGTCGCCACTCCAGAACCTTAACGCCCCACCGGCCGCCCGTTCTGCGTGCTATGTGTCCTGCCCACTGCCACTTCAATTTGCTAATCCTAAGAGCTATGTCAGTAAATTTGGTTCTCTTACGGATGCTCTCATTCCTGATTCTATCTCGCAGAGAAACACCTAACATAGCTCGTTCCATAGCTCGTTGTGCGACTGCGAACTTGCACAGAAGGCCCTTAGTGAGCGACCACGTTTCACAGCCGTATGCCATCACTGGCAACACACACTGGTCGAAGACTTTCGACTTCAAGCACAGAGGGATTTGGGACGAGAAGATCTTACGCAATTTCCCGAACGCTGCCCATCCGAGTTGGATTCGTCGATTGACCTCTATCTCGAAGTTGGACCTACCCAGCTGGACCATTTGTCCGAGGTAGATGTACTCGTCAACAACTTCGAGAACAGAACTCCCAACTGAAACTGGTATAGGTGCGACATGGGTATTAGACATAACCTTTGTCTTATCCATGTTCATTTTCAGACCCACCTGTCGGGATGTTCTGTCGAGGTCGTCGAGCATTGTGCTCAATTCCTCCAGGGATTCTGCCATGACTACTAAATCGGCAAACCGAAGATGAGTGATGTACTCGCCGTTAATGTTGATGCCGAGTCCTGTCCAGTCCAGCAGTTTGAAAACATCTTCTAACGCAGCGGCAAACAGTTTCGGAGATATTACATCTCCCTGTCTTACCCCTCTCTGCAGTTGGATGGGTTTCGTATACTGATTCTGTACACGGACCGACATGATGGCGGTCTCGTACAAAGATCTCATCACCTCGATATACTGATAGTCAATGTGTGCCACATTGACTATCGGTATATGAAGAGACTGAATCACGGCCCATGTTTCGATCGAATTGAAGGCCTTCTCGTAGTCCACAAACGCCAAGCAAAGTGGCCGGTTATACTCCTCGGCTCATTTTTTGGAAATAGACGCTTTCTATTCTGATGGCAATAGTAATTCTTAGCGGTAAGTTGCAAAATATATTTCTAGAACAGGTGATATTTCGTGTAGGTAATCTGGTAACTGAAAATGTGACATCGTATTCACCAAACATGCACTATTAAAAAAATAAAACAAATCGGTTCCTATATATTTCCACTCGCCTATAACCGTTACACAAGGGGCCACCGGCAAAAAATTTGAAGAAATATAGAGGAAACCCGGAGTAAGCTAAAGATTAATAGATCCAATCATTATTATTAATCGTGTGCGATCAACTACATCCCTCGCTGTGTCGACTTTTCCTTATTGTTACTTATATTTTATTGGGCTTCGGAGCTAGGTCAAATAGGTAACATTTAGGTCCATAGGCTTAATAGACATATTTATTTTTACGATTTACTTTGTTTTGTTTAAGACGTTGGATCCAGAGAGGTACTTTGTTAAAGGTGATTTTGAGTTAAATGACTAGCGTTTAAAGTTTTTTGTTATTTTGTTTTGATAGCCTATTTGGTTTTTATATAGTAACACTGTTTTTAGGCCGTCGCCTAAACTCATCCTAAATATCGGGTATCGATAATTCTAGAAGATTTGATTTATGTAAATGTTTTCCTTGATGCTGTCAGCTCCATTTGCCATTAATCGTTGATAAAACTGTTGTGTTGGATTGTCAGACCTCCAGCCAAATGTCTAAAACAACAGTATGTAACCATGGAATAAGTTTCTGAAAAGCGTACGTCTTATCATTATCGAACCCAAATTGGTCCTCTTCTGGTAGTTCTATAGTTCATCTTAGATACGAGGTAGTACGGTGGTATCCTGTGATCCCGGTGGTATCTCTATGGGTTTTGGTACCGCCCTAGCCCTGCAGTGAGTATGCTGCTGTATGCTTGGGATGGCTATTTTGTCAAGGTCTTTTTTTCATACAACTAGATGACAAACAAGCTGACGGCGCACCTGATGGTAAGCGGTAACCGCCGCCTATAAACACCTGCAATAACAAGGATAAATCACTTGATATTGCAGGTGCGTTGTCATCCTGGGGCCTAAGATGAAATGCCGTCTATGCCCAGTAATTACACTGGCTACCTTTCCCTTCAATCCGAAACACAGCGAACTGTTTCACGGCTGAAATAAGAAAAGCGGTGGTACCGACCCAGACGACCCTACACACGGGCCTACCACCTAGTGAATTTTAATGTTACAGAATTTCAATTACGAAAGCAAGGTATCAGAATAATAATCAGTGGAGTTAACATTTATACAAATATAATCTTTCTTTATTTATTTAAAGCTCACAAAACAAGTAATAGTCATTTAAAAACAAGATAATATGATATATAAAGTACTTAAGCAAGACTATAATTCCAAACATGTGAGCATAAAAAACGAAATGAAATAATAAGGGTTAGTATTATTAATTTCTTAAAAGCTATAAGTTCATCTCCTTAGATTGTCATTTATGTTAGCGAAAAAGCCCAAATGAACTTTAGCGATAACTAACGCCTATAAACACCAGCGATATCAAAATATTTCAGAGGCAAGAGTTGTTAATACCACCGAAAATAAAACTGAAACTAGCATGAGTTGATTGGAATTTTTAATGGCATGTGACTCTTCAAACTTTGTTTTGATATTCGATTTACGGCTAAGTTTAAAAACTACTTAACGAGACCTACTCGAAAACTAGTTAAGTAACTTTCAGTTATAACACGCTATTCCAACTTTATATATTTTCGTAAGTAAAACAAAACGGAGCCTAACAACTAGTGGGAACTATAAATAAAAGTCAAATAAACCTTTCAATGGATACAATCTAAGTTTAAGCCATGAAAACATTTTATCTATTGAAAGTTATAAAGTTTACCAAGTTTTCCCGAGGACCTAGAAATGGTTTGTATTCTTCCGAGTTCAAACATTAGATAGCTACAATAAGAAATATGAATAAAGTAAAAAAAAATACCTTGTCTTCTCTTGTTTAAGGAGAATTCAACAAGAAATACTGTAATTAAACGATGCTTCTTTTGCGTGTTTAGTCTTTCGGAGTACGCCCAATGCGAATTATAGTCATAGTAATTATAGCGAATTTCTAATAACACAATGTCATTTAAACACTTCCGCACTATCAGATATTTGCAATATCAATTGAATTTCGAAATACAAAACGACCATTTTGTATTTGAAATAAAAACATTTTGCGCATATCTGTCCCTTATTAGGCATTATAAATTACAGCTGTCGCGTTAATTATAATAAAAATGTATAATTATTCTCTGAGCACGGCAAGCGTATAATCTGGTAATGATGGGGACAAATGAATTTGTTACACAGTGTTGATGTGGTCCAATTATGCACTCTTCTGCAGAAGTTATGGCAGCGACCCGTGCTACTTATTTATGACAATGTTCTTGTGACTGGGGCTTGAACAATATTGAGAGTGTCAGTTGCGTATCCACCTTAAAGTACTCCAAGCATAAGTGCATAAGTAGATTACATTACATAACCAGCCTATATACATCCCACTGCTGTGCACAGGCCTTCCTACATGGGAGAAACATGAGGAGTTTGGGCCATAACACCACCACGCTGTCCCAATGCGGGTTGGTGGGTTAAAGCGGTTGCGGGAACGACCGGGACCAACGGCTTAAAGTGCCTTCCGAAGCACGAAGGAGCTCGAGATAACAAACTTTGATTGACCCATCCTAGGATCGACCATGGCGAAAGTTGCTTTGTTTTTCGTATCAAACCCAGAGCGCTCAAACCAATACTCCACCAAGCTCCTCCTCCTTTTTCATCCTCGTCCGCTATTAATGTTAGTGAAAAACAACGTGTGCTAATAATTTCAGTTATTTCTATTCACCTCAAAAGGCAAAAAGGAACCCTTACTGGACCACTTCATTGTCCGTCTGTCTTTCAAGGCCCTTTGTCCCTGAAACATGTGGAGTTATCAAGTTAAAACGAATAAATACTTAAATCTAGAGACCCTATCAGCTGCAGACTCAAGCTTCATAGTCAATGCTACAAAAAAAGAAGTACTTCCATTTATGCCGCATATTTTGAACTTCGCCAATAAACAACATTTGGACAACCATTTAAAATCCGCTTTGCTATCGTAATCGCAATCCAAGTGTAAGTTTTCCATGTTAAATAATATACAACGTGTAAATATTTAAACTTAACCACTTTCTCGATGGGATCAGTCGAAATCGCGAAAAAATCAACTGTCGCATACATTTGGGTCGGTGTTGATGTTTGTGTGAGACAGCTGATTTTTTTGTGATTTCGACGTCCCATATAGAAATTTGTTCACTTTGATGGTCAGATCTACCCTGTAGAGTATCACTGCACAATTGGTTTACACGTTGTATATGTCGTGGTTAAAACCTGGATGCCCAGCCCGTTGATTGAACGCCGCCATCCAATCAAACGGCTGAACTACAACTAGCCAACTCATTGAGCGCAACGTTTAACCAGATGGCTGAACGTCATTGTTAGCCGTCTGGTTCAAATTAGTCATTCAATTGGACGCCTAGGCGGGTCGTTTCAATCTAAGAGCTTTTGTGTGACTGTTTGAGTGATTGGTAGCTTCAAGGTTATTTTTTTCATGACCACTTATAACCAAAACGATGTCGGTTGTGGTCATAAAAAAAAACCTTGAACCTACCAATCTAACTAAATTTTTCAAGTCGATCCACTCAATACGCCAAGTCGATAAACGTTCAGTGAGTCAAGTTCAATTAACTATCGGGCTAGGCATTCAATTAGGTGCCGGTGTTTTATCAACGGGCTAGGCATCCAGTTAAGCGGCTGATTTAACCAGACGGCGGCGACATATACAATACAATATTTGTCCATATCATCATCGTCATTCCACTTCATTACAAAAAACAGCACAAATATTAAAGCATTTAATCCGGTTCATTATTCAAATCTCTTTGTTCTCTCCAAGTTTCAACGGTAGTTAATAATGATCTCCAAGGTCTTGTTCAGATTCAAATTAGGCACTTGACAAATCTTATTTCTCGTGAGCCTGAGAGTACCTAATCTCTGGAAAGACGTTCTAAAGGTTTCAGCCATGGACTCGAGAAATGGGTACGTCTTTTGTGACACTCTAAGCTATGAGGATAGACTTAAAATAAGGTAACAATATCCTCTAAGCTATGTATAACAAAGGTCGATTAGTGGTCACCCGCAGTTCTTATTGATGTCGGGTATAGTTCCAAAAAGTATCCTATGTCTTTTTCAGGGCTACAAACTATTTCCACTCCAAATTCCATCTAAATCGATTCAACGGTTTAAATGTGAAAAGGTAACATACAGACTGTTACTTCATCGCCAGGCTATATACGTCCCACTGCTCGGTACAGGCCTTCCTACATGGGAGAAACACATTTAAAAGCATACAAGAAAAAAGCACGGAGGAGCTCGAGATAAGAAATTATTGATTGACCCATCCCGGGATCGACCATGGAAAAAGTAGCTTTGTTTCCGTAATCAAAATCAGAGCGCTCAAACCACAACGCCACCAAGCTCCTCACAGTTACTTACGCATTTATAATATTAGAATGAATACAATTTTAGAAAAATATCAAAACAAGAAAAAAATCCTGACACAAGAGCCGAACATGCGAACTACGAAAATCGGGTGTGCTCTAACCACATGGTGCAGAGGATTTGGTAGAACCCTCTGAAGTTAATCATGTTCCTCTATTGCTTTACGTTAAAGCTGAGAATCTCGAATAAATATATATTATAAATTATTATCTAATACGAAAGCGTTTAATTTAAGCCGATTATATTTAAGCCTCGCGGTTTTACGCATGATTAAGGTAACCAGGAGTCTATTTATTCGGAAGTAACGCAATTACACGGCGACGTGCCTAGAATTTGATGCTGATACAGGCAGCGTCGATACATGGATGGCAGAATTTTGTCTACATAATCATATTCATAGCTTTTGGTATGAAAGCGGAGTTATAGGATGTTGAATGGTGTATGCCTACATTATTGTGTTGATGAATGTCTATCAAACAGATGATGTACAGACGTCAGCTGAGCACATGAAGTGAAACAGTTGCACTACGAAAGTCGCCTTTATTACGACGGAGTAAGGGCGGTCTCAGGGTCAAACTATTACTCTTGATATGCTGTCGACTGTACTAATTATTGAGCTGCATAGAATAGAATAGAATAGAATATTATTTATTTGTTAAACATAGGTGGTATACATAAAGGTGTTATAGCTGAAATGCTAGCAGTGCTTTAATGTTGTAATAGACAAAAAAATATCCACTCCTAGAATAATATCAGTCATCATGATCATCAGCCTATAAACATCCCACTGCTGGGCACAATCCTTCCTACGTAGGAGAGACACATGAGGAGTTTGAATCTTAACGCTATAAACAACGTTGACCTAATACGGGTTAGTGACGGCTCAACGAGCCTTCAGAAGCTAGGAGCTCGAGATTACAAATGTTTGATTGTACCTAACCATAATCTAAGTATCCACTAATAAACAAAAACCTGTGCGTTCATACCATTAGACTTAGGATGCGACGGAATGTACGCGTTTTGTTGAATGTTTTTTTTTTTTTTTTTTTTTGTACACTCACACCTATTATCTAGCCCAAAGTAAGCATCATTAAGAGCTTGTGTTATGGATACTAGATAACGGAGAAATAATGATAATAATATGTATATAAATATTAGAAATATACTAAATAAACATATAAACATCCATGACTCGTAAACAAATGTTCGTACTCATCATACAAACATTTGTTCCTACCGGGATTCGAACCCGGGACCTCTTGACCGAGTAGCCTGGGGTACAGACCACTTTTCATTGTTTTCTTTCTCGATTGACATTAAAATGTAATTGAAATACTTTAGTTACAATTGACATCTGTTACGGTAAGTGAAATTAATTAAATATAATTTAAAATTTTAACATGCCGTCAATTTTTTCTGTCGCTTTTTATGGAACATGCAACGTATGAATAGTGCGACTTACCATCAGGTGGGCCTCGCTTGTTTGCCACCCATGTGGATTAAAAAAACCGAAGATTTTGTGTATGTCTTTGTTTACTAATATATTAATCATGTAGAGGCACCTTATCGAGGAAACACTGAAATACTGGTTGTTTTGCACAAATATTAAATTATTATTTTTTCACATCACAATCGTCCTTTGTTGTTCAAGTAACTGACAGAAAATTTGAAGGTGAAAAAATTGGCAAAAGCCTCCAGATCGGTCAGGCACTTGAGGCCACCTAAGAGTCGCTGAGGAGGTGCTTTTCAACGATTTTTATACCGTCATTATCGCGGCCTTTGTCGGGAGACAGCCCAATATTAATGTTGTCTGAATAAGTCAGAACATTTTTAACGGTTGACAATATTTTGATGTCGAAAGTAGACTTCTTGTTATTAATATCATTTAAAGAAACAATGGTAATCTTCTGAATAGCTAAAACAAAAATATTTCGTCCTTTTTAAGATTAATTAAAAAGGTTCGTGATATAGATTCTCAAACTTGAAGTCACTGTGATAAAATTTTATTCGCATAAAAACCGACCCATGGTCTGGCAGACTAACTAAATATTTATAATGGCCAAAGAATACAAAAATATCTAATACCAACTTTTTGTCAGTTCTACATTTTACTGTTGTAATTATCCAATGTACTTTGATATAAAATATTATTACACTTATATAATTAAATTATCAATTAATCTTTTTTGAATATTTATAGAAAAGCAAGTTCATTTCTTTTAATACAGGTTTCAATCAGCTTATGCATAACTAGTATGTTATATTGAAGTCAAATAATAATATATTTCAAAATACATTAAAATTACAATTTATATTATGTTTTCTTTCTTCCCCGTAAACTGACATGGTCTTTAGAATATACCAGACTATTTTCCCACAACGCAACTTTTACAAAAACTTTACAGTTGAACTGCCTTGTAGTGAAGACTGGGCAGATATTTAGAATAATATTTGTCCAGGAGTCACTGCTCCCTCCGAAGCTGGATGCCTCACATGGTTTACAGATGACTCCAAAATGGGTAATAACGTATAATGTAGGGTGTATAGTTTTAGTAGAAGTTTAAACCTCGGGAAATACTCCACCATCATGCCAGGAGGAAGTCTACGCCATAATTGTATGTGTACATGCCAGCCGCCAACGGAACTACACTAACCAAAGAATTAACATCTATTTTGAGAGCCAAAATGCAAATAAATTGCATTCAAAACTAGTAAAAGACTACATGGAGAAACAAAATATACTGAGGCTCAACAACAGAATCACTCTGAGATGGGTGCCTGGTCACTCTGGCGTCATAGGCAACGAAAAGGCCGATGAACTAGCTAGAACTGGGGCCCTGGGACAAGATTGGACTAGAACCTTTCTGCGGAATCACAAAGAACCAGGCCATGGACTTTCTCAAAGCAAACTCATACAGGAGTCCTTCGAACAATAGGTAAGGTCACCTGGCTTGATACATTCAAACTATTTGACTTTCATAATCATAATCATTTATTGCACTTCAAAATGTTATAACTTTAAACTATTGGCGGCAAGTCACATTAGATCTTACAGATTTTAGTGACAAATCAGTCTAGACCGATAAGCCCCTAATAAAAATAATAATATTACCAGATTTCAAAATCCCTAAAATGAAAAGTTTTGTTTGTAAATAACTTAAAATAAATAACCCAGGTAGAAGTATTTCGGAGTTCGGCTGTACGTAAAGCCACTACTTCAATAAAATTATATTTCAAGTTCGCGACTTCCCTACACACCACTCATGAACCACCAACGAAGCGTAAGAAAACAAAAATAACTCATACCAATGAATGGAAGGAAAATGGTGGCATGCTTTTAACCCCGCGTATCTTTTGTGTTTTCGGAAGACTAAAAACTCGTGAGTGATAAAAAATTCAACGCCTTTTACTGACGAGCGTATATTTTATGTTCTCTTTGTTGCTTTGGCGTGCATATGTGATGCGTATGAAAGGGCTCCATGTGGCCTCGGACAACTTTTCATCGCGCAGATGAGTGGCGGAAAATACGTTTACAGTTCCTCCACAGGTAACTCTTTTGATATTGATATTTTTTTTATAATTTTATGACAAAAATGGCGAATCTTGTTCTAAAAAGTCGGTATTCTATTCTAGACTATAAAATAATCAAGTATACCAACGCGTAACGTTGATCCTTTTAATTAGCTTTAATATAATAGCGCTTATATTGTGCTTGAGAGACAACACTACCACCCGAACTCATGCTAGCTACCTGTAACAATACATAAAATATTCTGAAAGGAAATAAGTGTTATCTATCTGAAACCCTTTGTTTAATAATGTTTCAGTTAAGAAGTGGAGTTTTGTCATAGTCATCTGACTTACATTTTATTTTATTTTCTAAACTTTACTCGTGTAAATTTTAATCTAAAATAAAGCCATTGACAAAAGCTAGTAAACGCTACGTTCCCCCCCACTCCACGTCTTCTCGGCTTTAATTCTGCCCAGGACAATCAGTTCTCGGATTAGAGGCCAAAAAATACAAACAAACAGAAAGACAAAGGCGTGACGAGGGTAAGGGCGGCTCTTATCTGCGCCCGACTTTGTTCAATTGTGAGGGAAAAACCTCGAGTCGGTGCCGTGTTCCCACTAGCCGCTAATGTATTTGGTAATCTTATATTACTGTGTGATACGCAAAAAATATATTTTATCGTAAGAGATGAGTTTAAGGAAAATGCCAGAAAGAACAAAAGTCAAATTAGAAGAAGTGCTCAAAACGAATAAGGGTTAACGTAATCCGACACTTATTCTAATGTTATTCAGTGGCAAGTCTCGTCTTCTTGCAGTTTTTTGATTTAACGAAGGAAATATGTTTTTTGACCGACCGAAAAAAGGAGGAGGCTATCAATTCGTCTGTAAGTTTTTTTTTATGTTTGTTACCTCAGAACTTTTGACTGGGTGAACCTATATTGATGATTTTTTTTTGTCCGATGCGGAATAGTTTCCATTTGGTCCCATAAAATGTTTTGAAAATCCGTTGGGTAGTTTGGTTTTTAAATAAAAAAACTGGAAAAATTAGTCGTCTACGTATGCGATGTTGCGGATATTTGCTTTCCTATGAATTTTTAACCGACTTCAAAAAAATGAGGAGGTTATGAGTGAAATGATACGATAGTAGAAAACAATATAAGCTCACGGTCACCCATCTAGTTTTGACCTTCAAAAGTTATCACTAAAAATTGAGAAAAAAAAATTAAAACAAAAATTAAAATCGACTCCAAAAACCTGAAAAGGATAAAATAATTAAATTTTAGTAGGTACTTATCCCCTAGGAACATATTTTTGGAGTTGGTGCTAAGTTGTTTGCAGAAACCATAGTTATTGAAGCACCGACTCCAAAAATATGTTCCTAGGGGATGAGTACCTACTAAAATTTATTTATTTTATCCTTTTCAGTTTTTTGAAGTCGGTCTTAATTTATGTTTTAATTTTTCTTAATACCTTGTTGTTTTTTTTCCTGTTTAAAATTGTGGCAAGCAGCGGAAAGGAAAACTCAGCCAAATAAATTACTACCTTTCACACTTATTTGCGGGCCATATTAAAATTTTTGCAACCTCAATCACCAAAGTGACAGTCATTCAGGACACAGACATATACGATAACACTGAGTCCCTTAGTTGATATTAAAATTATATTAAGTATTTCTTTCTTATTACATAACTTCACTGGTAATTCTAATGGTGATTCAATCACATTTAAAATTATACATGTCTTTTTCATCAGATAATTATGCCATTCAGTAACACACCATTTGGGTGGCCGGGAGTCTGGGTGCAAACTAAACTGCCCAGTTTTATTACTGGCCAAGTCGGCTCAATAAATAAAACTAGTTTTTCAGGTGAGAAAACAAAGGAGCCGACATAAATTATGTAGATTCCTTGGGAATATTATGTAACTAGGCGAGTGGTATTATCGAACATTCTAGATAGGGCTGGTGTATGAAGTTAGGTTTTGTGGCTTACATCGGGTCCCAGAAGACTCTCATCCATTATTTTTCAAGAAGGGTTTTCGAGTAAGGTATCACTTATAAAATAATTCTTACTTTGCTTGATGTGGTACGCTTCGCTTTTAATCTGTGAAGCATCCACATATCAGACACAATAGGTTCTTTATTATATGTGATCCCTTTAGAGGGTAGGTAAGGATAAGGTTGAAAGTGGTAGGATATAGCAGCAGTATTTTCTACTTAAGTTTTGACAATTGACGTGGGCTTCCACCTCACAGAATACTTGAAGACACTTCTTTTATATTGCTGTGTTATTGCGGTGAGTAATCTTTATAGGATTCGCCCATCGCATAGAAGAGCAAGCCCATTTTAATGAAAAAAAAGACCTGCGTTAGGTCTTTTTTTTATTAAAATGGGCTTGCTCTTAAACCCACTCCTGCTCCGAAAGAAGTTTAGAGTGGTCAATGACGTAGCAAGCTTATCCAGAAGGTGGTTATTTAATCCAGCTTTGAAGGAGCTCAGGCTATACGCAGAAGGGAACACTCCCTGGCCGTGCACATTACAAAGGATGACGAAAAGTGCTTGGTGCGGATATTTGGTATATCAACCACATATGGATGGTAGCCCTTCTAACGTTTGGTAGTCTTCAAGTGAAATGGGTTAGGCGGGATAAGTTCATGAAGCTCCTGAGCACACTCTCCGAAGTACAATCTTTAGAAGACCGACAAGCAAGCATCCTTATGGCAGTGGTCCAGGCTATGAAGCTTAGTTCCCACCAATCTCTCGTCGCCATTATGCCTCTTGGCTCTACGTTCCACCGAATCCTGAGTAGCGAGTTGATCCTTTTTGTTGGTTTTTTCCTTTATTGCCAATAAATATTTCATAGAAATAGGTACGTGGGTTGCTATTGGTTAACAAGCGTATAAAGGCTAAAGGTCGGGTGGGTATGTGAAAGGCGAAAAAAAACTCCTATTTAGTTTTACGTACGTAAGTATTTTTAGAAAATGTAAACGACACTATAATCTTTTGATTTAATGATGATGTCACAAAAGAAATTATAGTAGGTATAAACTTAAAACACCAGCAAAATAACAAACCATCTTGGTCAGAAAATATAACTTAATAAGGCAAAGAAGCTTTTTGTAATTATAAACTATAAATTGCTATTTTTACACACTACAAAAATGACCTTTTAACCTGACTCAAAACACGAGTGTATAAATAATCTCATTATATTATCGCTTAATCACTTAATAATTAAATTAACAAAATGTAAACCCTTATCGTGAAAAATACGTATTAAATCAATCATAATAATAATTATCCGTGGGCAATAAATTCAACAGCTAAAATATTGCCTCAAAGCTTACTTTTTGTAAGCAGTTTTAATGAACGATCAATCTTGAAATTCAGTTTGAACAGGCAAAATGTGACGAGATATTATTTTATACACAATAGACTAAAAAATGTATTTATTGTGATGTATTCGACAACGTATAATTTTAGTTAGAAGTATTCATACCCATTTCTACGATATTTTTTGACTGTGTTAAGTGGAGCTACTTTATCTTTAAATTAGTCTTATTATCTAGTACTTTCTTTGAAAATCGTGTCATATTTCATTCTCAATCATTGGATCAAATTGTTCCTCATCCAGTAAATCCGCACATTCCAGACTCAATTGGTTTTGAACTGTTCTAAGCTCCCGGGAGTTCAAATTAAGTAATGATATCTTCTTACTCTGTACATATATCAGAATATGAAGCTTATAACCACATGAAATTGAATAATAATTATGTCTCTTTTAAGCTAAAACTTGATAGATCTATTTTGCGCCCAGTAATTATGCACTCAGTATCATCTTATTCCCAAATTACAGTAATACATCAAACGTCATCTCGCACAAAACGCCGATGGTTCTCACAAATGACCGACCAAAGGTCGATCTTCTTTGTAAAGAAGGAAACTGGGTATCAGTTTTTGATGACGACATGCGTATATAAATGTGATTTGACTGCCATTTACAGGTCGTTTCTGCTCGATGGGACCCGTCGACAAATGTCCCTGCTATTTGTAAGAGATAAAATTTCGGACGCAAGGGTTACTTAAGGTGTTTTCACTGTAGTTTACAAATAGTTGTTTAAAATTATTTTTGATTGAGTTTATTCCACGCTTACAGACCTTGTAAAAATTTGGAAGGAGAGTAAAACTGGATTAGCGCTGTTTATAGTTATTTTTGATAATTAACGTTTCGAGCGTTGGACTGGCCGTGACCAGCCTATATCAATCAGCCCATCCTCAAGTTTTCACTGAAAGAATTTATAGTACCTATAGAGTCAGACCGATAAAGCAGTTTATCACTGGTATGGTTTACACTGTCGAATCCGTAATTTATAATAATCAATCATTTTTATTCCTTATCAACCACTCAAATCTACCAAACACCCAGATCGATTCAGTATAGAAATTATTATAAAGCTTGGTTTAGATATATTTGTAAAAATTACGGAACTCCATGTGAACACACTTTTAGGCAAATGTCAGGTAATTTTGAGATGCCCCAGAGAAATGATGGTCATCAGATATAACTGTCGATCAGTTGACTAACGGCGGGATAGCGACCCAGCTACGAAATATTATCAGAAGGACAATCCACGGAACAGACGAAGTAGTGTAGAGTATCAAAAGACAGTGCCTACTTCATAAAAATCAACATGATTTTTATGTCTTGTCTACTCGAAATATAAGTTGGATCAATATTTAGCTTCGGTTAGTTTTAAAAGAAATTGGTCTTATTGAACTCACCGTAGCTGCTTCTAATACTCTTAGTACCGAGCGTATAACGGCGGATCACTGGAAATTTCGCAGAAAGGCGATTTAATGACGTCACCGGCTGAGAAATATTATAGCTGATGTCGTAACGTGGAACTGAACGCGGCTTATTGCTGTAACATATTGTTTTTCAAATTATTTTTTTGCTTTGCAACTATATCGGGGAGAATTGTTATTGCATGATAGAATTTCCTTTGTGGTTTCTGTTGCCTTGACATTTATGGACTTTATTAATGTTGCCGCAGCCTCTTTTTGTTTACGGTATTCTTGATATTTGTTGCGTTCGTTTACAGTGTGTGTGTATTTATTCCTATTATTACCTATTAAGTGTACCTTTATTTTCTATTTCAGCAAATATGGTGAGGGGCTGCACTACAAATTCAGTTTTCCTGACTGTCTTTCTATCGTATTGAAAAATATTAATAATTTCAATAAAAAGACGTAAACTTGATGGGAAAAGATTTTATATATTACTTTTTTAAAAACAAAATAGTATCAAAAACATCATACTGATAATAGATAAAAATCGCAATAAAAAGTTTGGCACAGTCGTGCTCATTTAGTGAGGTGAAAAAACTGTGATACTAAGCAGTTTGTGATTATTTAAAATATAAAATTAACATTTAAAGTAACCCCGCCCTCGACGATCATCTATCTAACATATTCTCATTGAGGCTATTCTTATGAGTCCAAACACGCTTTATCTGCTGTGAGTTTCTGAAGGATGAAGCATTCCGCACGCAGACTATTCGATGTTGCAGCATCAGCTAAATGTTAGCATGATTTGGAAATATCACCAAAGTAACAGTACAACAAATTTCAAATCAATCGGACCTGCGAAATTTAGTAAGAACCTTCGTCAATTATGAAATAAGCTGATGATTGTCAAATGCCTGATCCTTGCTCCATCAATTTTTGCTAAGAAACCATCTTGATGACGTCAGCTTCCAAACAAAAAAGATTCGAATCTAAATCAGTCTATTCGCTTATGAGCTACGATACCACAGACAGACACACAGATAGACTGATGTACCAACAGACACATCAAACTTATAGCACCTCACCAAGAATTAAGTTGCAGGTTATTTTAATGGTATTATAACCTTGTAACGCTCAAAGACTTAAAATAATGTCGAAACAATATGTCGAAACTCAATATAAGCAATAAAAACAGATATTATTACAACGCCGTCGCACAATTTACTCACAATATTAATGTCTTATATCGCCGCCGTCTGGTTAAATCAGCTGCTTAACTGGATGCCTAGACCGTTGATTAAACGCCGGCATCCAAATTGAATGCGTAGCCCAATAGTTAATTGAACTAGACTCACTTAACGTTTAACGATCGTCTTGTACTGAAAAATTTTAGTTTCAGATTTTAACTCGTTGAGCGTTCAACCAGGTGGCTGAACGTCATGTCAGCCACCTGGTTGAACGCTCAACGAGTTGGCTAGTTGTACTTCAGCCGTTTGATTGGATTCTGACTTTCAATCTACGGGCTAGGCGTCCAGTTAAGCGGCTGATTTAACCAGACGGCTGCGACATTTACATTTGGTTAACGTACACACGACAGCACGTCAAGTGTAACAGTTGCACTGCGAAAGCCGCCTCTATTACGAACGCAGTAAGGGCGGTCTCTAGGTCGAACTGTTTCGCTTGATGTGCTGTCGACTGTACAGTAAAACCTTGTAAATAAATATCCAATTACAACATAATCCCATCATTGTAATGACGAATGAAGAGAAATCCGATCCGAAACGGGATTTTTCCTTGTAGAAGATCCCAGCTGTTATACAATATTCCCGATCGCTCTCTCGTTATGATACTCTAGTAATTCCTTTTGATTTAATTTCACACATGCTGCAAATCATTGACTTAAAGTTTTTAATTCAAAGATTAATATTATGGTATCGCCTCTAGACACTTGCAAATCTCGCAATATTATGGAATTCGTATAAACGGCAGGTTTTTAACCGACTTCAAACGAGGACGGACAACGAATGCTCAATTCTGCCGGTTCTTTTTTATTTTCTATGTATGTTCTATGTACCGATTACGCCGAGATTACTGATCAGATTTACGTGATTCTTTTTTTGTTCGATGCGGAATAGCTGCCATTTGGTCCTATAATTTTTTAAAAAAAAAACAGTTGTGTAGTTTGGTTTTAAATAAAAAAAAACTGAAATTATCAAGTCGTCTACGTATGCGAAATTGCGAATTTTTGCTTTCCTATGACTTTTTAGTAAAACGATACGATAGTAGGAAACAATATAAGTTGACGGTCACCCATCTAGCTTCGGCCTTAGAAAGTTATCATTAAAAATTTTAAACAAAAATTAAAACCGACTTCAAAAAAATATTTCAATAATTTTTGTTTAAAATTTTTGACATTCTGGCGACAACAAGTATTGGACCTACTAAGTATGAAAAACATCTCATTCATCATCATCATCATCATCATCAGCCTATATACGTCCCACTGCTGGGCACAGGCCTTCCTACATGGAAGAAACACATGAGGAGTTTGGGCCATAACACCACCACGCTGGCCCAATGCGGGTTGGTGGGTTAAAGCGGTTGTAGTAACAACCGGGACCAACGGCTTAACGTGCCTTCCGAAGCACGGAGGAGCTCTAGATTATAAATTTTGGTTGACCCATCCCAGGGTCGACCATGGCGAAAGTTGCTTTGTTTTCGTATTCGAAACCAGAGCGCTCAAACCAATACGCCACCGAGCTCCTCATTCATCTCATCGCATTCCATCTCGCTCTCTAAATATGAAAGCAAAACGACAGCTGTCATGTAATTTGACATTTAGAAGGGTATTTTTCAAACTCTATTATCTTGAAATGTGATTTCAGGAAGCACTTTCTTCCCTATACGCTTTCTTATCAATGGTTTCTTTATAATCTGGCTTCATTGAAGTTTTGGTCAGTTTTAACTGTTTTATCCTGTTTCAGTTTGTCTACAGCATCGAGTTAATTAATGCCCTCTGTGCCCTGCTATAACACCGACGATTCATTAGCACTAACCATTTTCTCCATTCATATTAACACACCACGAATAACTTTCTGTAGACATAAGAAAAATAAACACTCGGAATTTCATTGGATGTTGCCTGTCTGCTGTGTAAAGCAATTTGTGAAACAAGCTTTTTTCTCGAAACTATAACCATGTTTTATTTATTTGTGTAATCTACCTCATTAGCAGCGGTCATTCAACTCACAACCTTTTATTGTGAAAATGTCATTCATGTTTCTGTGTATACTTCACTCTTAATACGTTGAATCCCTTTATTGTTCTTTGAAAAGTTTATTTTTAGATATAAGCAAAACATGCAACATCATTGCTTGTGAGTATTTTACGTACCAGACTTGCTTAATTAATCTTTTGAATATTAGCGTAGTTTATTTTATTTCGTTTATTCTTCGTTTGTAAATGGAGTGAAACTTAGTCTAATGCTAAGCTGTAGTCTGACAGATACGATAATTGATATTTGATGCCTGGATGATGGCAGTTATGATAGCACACCAGCGAGTAGGCGATTATCATAACGCTACAGTAGTATAGAATTTGACTTGCTTGTTTTGCAAGGAAAAGGTACTTCATCTACCCTACACTTGTATGCATAAAATACATTTTGACCATTTTTCTTACTTAAAAACCAAAATGTATATTGAATTGCTGTAAATATTGACTATTTATTCGCCCTATTTCTAACTTGTTACTATGAAACTTTTCAAATAAAGAAATTCAACAAAAAGTCTATCTGTCACTCACCTCTTTCGTATCGGAAACCCTGTTTAAAAACTATGTTTTCATTAATTTGTTACCGTTGTCGTGTTTCATTGACAATGACGGCTTTGAGTGAAGTTAATTATTAAAGCAGTTAATAATACATTTGCTGTAAATTGGCCCAGTCAATAGCGGATGGTACACGTTCAATATTGTCATGATATTAAAATTTAACACGTTCGGATTCATCGATCGCGACTGACAAAGAAATGTGTGTCGCAATATGTGGTCGATCGCACTATTTCTTAAAAAATTGACGGCTAGCTAGTTAAGTGGTCAATACCTCTGTATACTGAGCCAGTAGTCCCGGCTTTGAATTCCAGTAAAGGCACATGGTTTTATATATTTTTAATCCTACTATCCTACTAAGCTAAGGTGTTTGTTACTTAATCACGCCAGAACGGCTAAATGAACCTAGATGAAATTTGGCACAGAGATGTAAGAATAATATAGATTAAAACATAGAATACTTTTTCTCTCGCTAATGTGACATGAAATGACATGGGATAACGCAGACGAATTCACGGGCGGAAGCTAGTATTTAATAAGTACTAGCTTTTTCCCGCATTTCTGTCCGCGTGGATGTGGGGTATCGCTCAAAAAAGGATTTTATGTTCTTTCCTCTGTCCGTAGCATTCTCAACACTAAATTTCATTTTATTCGGTTCATTGATTTACGCGTGAAAGCGTAACAAACAAACTCACTTTCGCCTTTCTAATATCAGTTAATTTACTTACCAATATTATGAAGATTGACAACATCACAATAGTTGCTACGAGTTCTTAGTAAGGGCGATCTAAACTTAACCACATAATCCCTTAGGAACTTATTTTGAAATATCAGTATTTCTGCGGTAATTAAGTTCCTGACGGAAGAATAATATTCACAGAACATGAGCTCAGAACCTGATCCATGATTCTGAAATAGAGGATTTACAGTTTTAGAAGAGTCTGAGAGGCTAAGCTAACCGTTTACGATATGACGAAATTTATGTTCCTTTATTATAATTAGTTATGTATTAAAACTTTGTTGTAGACATTCAGTTAAAATTAACGGACTTAATGCCTTTTATTACTCAATAAATAAACCATTTTGTTCTGTTAATATCCCTGAATCACTGCACGCGATCTAACTAAGCAAATAATAACACAAATAGAGGATTTAATAAGTTTTGGGAAACCATTAAAATGACAAATTACGGTGTGTATTTCAAAGTTTTCATTTAAATAAAATTTACGACCCACAGCGTTTATTCTGTGTAATTTCAAACGGTTTTAATAAATTGAGCTTTATAAATCGAAACGTATAGGGTAACAAAATCTCACAGAGATTGAGACATTTTTTCCCTTTCTTAATAAAAGCAAACACCGATAAGAATATGTAGTTACTAGAAGTAATAGTTAGTAAATAGCCTAAATACTGCTAATCACTGCTTACGCGGAAACGCAACTACGTACATGCAAGCTAGCCACCTGCACTCACACATACACGCGCCTCTACAGGATCTCTAAAAGGAGTTTACATTGATGTAGGATTGGTAGGAGTACGGAACTTTTCGAGTGTGCGTGTGATAGAAAGAGAGAGAGAGTCTTACTCCGATATGCTTACGTCATTGATTCGAAAAACTAATGTAGTTAAGTTAAAGTATGTCCTGCGCGGTGAAAGAAGCACTCACTAGATTGGTGCAGTAAGCCGACTATGTCATAGAACCAATAAATATGGGCCTGCTCTGTTCTCACTCTTGCTCTGAGATAAGTTAAGAAGGAGTCGAGAGTTCAAATAACATTAGTATAATATTGATTATGTGTATATTCTTTTTGTTTCAGGTAAGTTACATCCTCATACATAGATTTGTCCCAGAATAGGTAAGTGCGTGCGCCTTGTTTACTAAATAGAATGGTATTGACATCAATCACCCGATTGTTTAGAAACCATTGCTTTAAAAAATCTATTTTAGCATTTGCATTTAAGCTCAAATTATCTTGTAAATATGTATTAAGAAACACATTAGACATGAGTTTTAATTATTTGTAACAGGATATCGATCCTTGGGGATATTTCATTTTTATTCTAGGGATAAACACGCTTAATGTACCTAGTACATTATTGTTTTCACAATACAATAATAATTTTAATATACCTCCAAAGTGTTTGGTAGACGGTATATCAAGCGGCCACCAATCCGTGTTATATAATACACACACTAACTAATATTGTAGTATAGTGATTTTGTTTGTTTGTTACACCTTTAGGCAGGGGCGTAGCTTGCTTTAGATGGGCCCTGTATCAAAAATTTTTCGGGTCCCTATGATATATACACAAATTGTCGGGTTTCATGTGGTCTAAATGAAGACCATCGATGGAGGGGCTCATGGTTTTTTGAGAAAATATTAAATGGAGTTTTAGAAGTATGTCACTTTTGTTATTTGATTTTTCGAAGTGAAAACGTCCTAAAATAAGAAAATAAATATCATCCAAATAAAAAAAAAGTTTATATTTTCCCTTATTCAATATTCACATTCACAAAAAAAATTAGGTCTGACCGTTGTAGAACAGAAATTTAAAAAAGTAGGTATACAACATTTCGGGTGCTTTTATCGACAAAAAAAACTATTTTCTTTAAAACAGAATGTTCGCAAAAGAAAGGTACATGGGGGTCCCTTGGGTAGCCCATGGGCCCCTCCATCGATTGTTTTCTTTTGGATCACATTTTTTTTCTGGAAAGCACGGCTTAATATTTTACGATTTTTCTCTTTCACGTTCGGGGCCCCTGTAACCCCGTATCATTGATACGGCTGATACGGCGGTAGCTACGCCCCTGCCTTTAGGCCTAAACCACTGGAACAATTTAGATAAAATTTGGTATGGAGATAGTCTGAGACCTTGGGAAGAACATAGGATACTTTTTGGAGCGATAACCGATATCCACTTGGGCAGAGCCACAGGACAATGTTTTTTTTCACCAGGATCGCAAAAATCGTGGTGCATGGAAATTCAGTTTGTCCAAAAACGGTCCTTACGCCGATAACCTTAAGGATTACCTTTTGAAGTGCAAGAGTTAGCACATGTTAACGCTTTAAGTTATAAGTCACCTTTATTACTTAAGAAAACATTTATTACGTGAGAGAAAGGTCCTATGGTCCCACAAAAAGGATGTTTAATTAAAATGCAAATTATGAACAGACGTAACGACGTAAAAGTTTTATTAAATTGGTAAAAGAGTATGGTTTTCTTTCGTACCCACAGATGGCGCTATCTTTATACTTTTGCGCGATAATACCTACTCATATAAAACGCTTGAGGGTTTTCAGCCTTCTCGTGAATTTTGGGATCCTGCGACAGCTAACCGGCTCAGAGGTCCCGCGCTCGAACCCCGGTAGAGGCAGATATTTGTAAAATGCGTACGAACAATTCTTCATGAGTCGTGGATGTTTTATGTAGTTTTAGCATATTCAGTGAGACTTGCCTAGATGTGAGGGTAAAAATACTATTATTATTAGAGGAGACAAGTTCTCCTACACCCAATACGACGCTTTTTTAACCTTATTAGTCAAAGAGCCATAATTATATGAACATTACAACAATAAATAAAAAATTGGGAGCCAAATTTGCATGTTTAGTAAACTTTTATTACACTAAATAAGTAGTACACTAAATGAAACTAAATTTCATACTTAATAAATATTTATTAATGCGAACAATGTGCTTGCATCTCCTTGGAAAGTTTGAGTAAGTCAGGTTTGTATGTTGTTGTTTTTAATTTTAGGCATGATTCCAAGTTCTCATTGTTTTTAATTTTAGGCATGAAAATATTGTTGCGCCTTCCGTGGATATTTGTGCCAGAGCTGCACCTAAGGAACCAAAGAGCCACATGCGTCACTGGAACCGCACTTTGCCGACCACTGCCTTAGGGTATAGGTATTCATATGATGTTGTAGCGTGTCTGTGGTTTACTCGTTGTATATAGAAGACCTTCTGTACTTACAGTGCTCATAATAACTGCGCTTCTACGACGTTTTCATAATGCCGCAAAAACTATATGCTTAGATAGGGCCTTGTTGACTGCACCTGCTGTTAAGTGTTAATTGGTTAATTTTTCTGCCTTTTCTTTGTTTTGTTGTCTAAGTTTTATGTTGTTGTTTGATTTTATATGTCAATTAAACATATTTTTCTCTCCTTCTTTTGTTCGTTTTTCTTTCTTTACTATACTTATATTTGGTGCTGGTTACTGATCGTTTTCTAATCCGTTAGTATTATGAAACGTTTGCCTAAAGTTTTTTTCTGTAGCTATAAATCAGCAGCTAAAAACAAATTTCATCGTTTCACAAAGATTTGACCGATTCAAAGTTCTGTCACCATAGTATTAAGGTTGCAAATCAAAAGCTAACAATATCGCTATTTCGAAAGAAAGTTTACGCGTGATAAGAAATGGGGTGTCGATTTACCGCAGACCAGATTCTAGATGAGTGGCGAGTTGTTTACAAGCCCTTCAGTTTTATTCCCGTGGAAGGCTGACGCGGCGATGTAAGGGTAAGGTCCCGTCTACGTTGACAGCGGTTAGTGGGGCAGAAGCGACAGCGTGGGTGTTCTATAGGCCTTAATAAACAAAGGGCAAGTTCATTGTTTGATATGATACTCACGGCCTTTTTCTATCATCCTACCGCCACCGGCAGGGACTTCATCATCACGCATTGGGCCCAAATTGGTCGTTAGTTATATTTTTTACTTGTTCCCTTTTACAAAAAAAAAATGTTTTGTGAAGCCAGTACCTTACTGTTCTAGCCGCCTTCACCTCGTCGGCCAGTAAGGTGCCTGTTTAACAGAACCCTATAAGAAGGATCGAATACAAATGTGCTGGTATAGAATTCAAAGTTTTGGAAGTACAGAAATGAGTTACAGAAATGAGTCACAATTTTTCTTTAGGCGTGATGTTGACGTGGAAACCGTGAAGAAGGAGGAAGGTGAGATAACGTCAAAAGCTAATATGAGCGATTACGCCGCAAGGCATTTCATACAAAATTGCAAGGCGAATATATTGGAAATGAACGAACCAATTGCCTTTGTTTGTTGGAGGTTTTACACTGCTTTTTACCATTGATTTGCATGTCCAATATTTGATTCCACTTTTTTAGCCTAAGTCTTATAAATAAATGCCACCATAAATATCACCGATGAACTCAAAAACTAGCTTCACAAAGTGAATCGTAGGGAACATAAATAGACTGTACACTAAATGCAGTCATTTTTACCAGTATATATCCAAGTCTATCCTAGTCTATGGTCTTCCGTATTAAGGGAGAGCTAAAGATCAAGCCCATACAGCCATTTCTGATATATTTTTTTTTTTTTTTTTGATTTTGTTCATTTTATATATCTCTGTGTTTAGGGACGTATGTATTTGTATGCGTATATATATTTCCTATATTATTCTGTCAGAACAACAGCGCTTCCACGGCATTCTGCGAATATCGTTGAACCATTTGTGCTGCGACAGGGTCCTGTTGGATTTGCACTTTTCCTATTATGTTTTTATGTATAGTATCGGATTTTTTTAACCCATTTGATAATTTTATTACACTGTATATTGTAGTGTGTTAGCCATTAAAAAGTTTATTTTTTAAAATCGATTACACTAAGACTTTACATATGCAAGTCAGGCTAGTCTAAAAACTTATCAGAAGATTTTTCGAAAATCCTATCTTTGGTTTAAAAAGCGCAATTTTTAGCTTTTCATCCAAACCGAACAGCGCTAGTATTTTAATTATTATTTATTACTGTCGTAAAATCCTCTGATAACTTTTAAACTAGTCTGGCTTGCATATGCATGGTAAGGTTTTAAATGGATTTGTTTGTATACAACTTTTTCGACTTGTCAGTTTATATGAAATGTTGTTTCCATTTCCATGATTTATCACAAAGAAGGTGCTAAGCGACATTTCACATACTGAAAAAGTAAATTACCCGCGCTTTCTCGCCGCGATTCAGATCAGTGCCTAACCAGCCTCTCCTCCCCCGTATTCTGGTGTACACATCCCTTTGTCACCTGTCAACCACTCCAGTGCGTAACTTGCGTGTGAAGGATTCTTTGTAGAAGCGTTTGAAGAAACGAGACAGGTTATTGAGACTCTTGTCGTATGGTGTGATACAATTCTAACATTTCTAACGAGTATTTCATTTGGTATTTGATTTACTAGAAAGTGTCATTTTTTTACATCCATCTAGAATATAAAATATCGGCGAACGTAAAATTAAGCGCTCACTTCCATTTGAGTTATGTTGAGTATTCGGCCGAAAAAGTTCCACGAATCCGCTGTAGATAATAATATGGTGTGAGTTATAAGACCATAAAGAATTGAACCCGAGAACGCGAAAGGAGCGGTGCGGGACGGGATTATTTTGTATTTTTTATACAACTAGATGAGAAACAAGCTTACCGCGCACTTGCCGCCCAATTCTGGTATTGTATTTTGATCTGAAACGAATCGGAAACGCTTAAGTTACAACGTTTTTGTATTCTGCTAACTCAACGCAATCGAAACGTAACCGAAACGCATCAGTTTGGTATTCTATTAACAAACACGTAACGCGAACCGTTCGGTTCAATCATTGTTTCTTATTCTGCTGAATATTTAACATTTGTGGCAGCCGAAACGCATCGATAGTTCTTTGTTTGAACTGTCCAAAATTAACAACTGTCAAGTCACTAAGCCAAAATATATTTGTTTCTTGCAATATTGCTAACAACTATCGAGCCGAAGTTGAACCAACCGAGAGCGTTTCGTTAGCGTTCCGGCTTTATAAGGAATGTTAGTGGAATGCCTTTTTGTATTACAACCGCATTGGTAACGATACCGAACCGCAGCCGATTCGTTTAGGAAAATAAATAGCAGAATTAACCCACAGGTGTTCCTTATTAACTTGAACCAACAAAAAACATTATTTCAATATACTTATAAAAATGTATAGTACTATTCCATACGCCTTTATCTTACAGCGCTCGTCTCTCTTCAGCCATTTATTATTTAACTTTCAGTACAAATCACGAGAGCAGTAATTAATATGACACGAACATTGACCCAGTTGTAACCGCCGCCTATATGTAGACACCTGCTGTCCTGCAATAACAAGGGAAAATCACTTAGAATTGCAGGTGCGTTGTCATGCTGAGGCCTAAGTTAAAATGCCTTCCCTGCCCAGTAAATTGCACTGGCTACCTTTCCCTTCAACCTACCTTACTAGGTGGTAGACCCATATGTAGGGTCGCCTGGGTAGGTACCACCGCCTTTCTTATTTTAGCCGTGAAACAGTTCGCTGTGTTTCGGATTGAAGGGAAAGGTAGCCAGTGCAATTACTGGGCATGGACGGCATTTCATCTTAGGCCTCAGGATGACAACGCACCTGCAATATCAAGTGCTTTTCCTTGTTATTGCAGGTGTCTATAGGCGGCGGTAACCGCTTACCACCAGGTGGGCCGTCAGCTTGTTTTTCATCTAGTTGTATAAAAAAAAAAACATTGGCTGCATTATTTCATACATTATTACCCAAAAATCTGCCCCGGCCGGGACTCAAACCTGATGACCACTTGATTAGCCGGTCGTCTAACTCAAAGTGTGACGGATTTTTTTTTGTGTTCCGTTTATAAAATCTTTCTCATACAACAAGGATTGCAAACAATTGTAATGATAGGCGTTTGCCATAGCCTAGACACTCGTGGAACTCAATACTCAATCATTTATTGCAACCATAATGTAGTACATAGGTGTTACACATAATTATACAGATCAGATTATGGACCCTGTCGGGCATCGCAATGGGTAGAGGAGAGGACGACGTCTTACTCATTTGACAATTACCAATTCTTTAAACTTATTTATGTGTAGGATGCATTTGTGTAACAGTTAACAGATAAATATAAATAGATACTCTTAGACTTTTTTTTTGTCGTTTAGGTACTCCTGGAGATTATAATAGCATTTATGTAGTAAAATTTCTTTTAAGTATTTGATGAATATTTAACGTGTTTTTCTTGACGTAGTTTATCTGGTAGTTTGTTATCGGTCTTGATGGACATATAGGTGCTAGATGAACACATATTTAGCCGAGCAGATGGAACCTTGGATACGAATAAACCTATCCTGTAAAGTCCATAAACATCCTGAAACTTACTAGCACCCAGCTTATTCAGAAGCCTTTGAGTGCAAAGTTTTCTACTTGAACGAGTACCTTGTATCTTGTACTGTTTTAGCAAACAAACTGGCTTACTTTAGTATATTGAAAGCAAGAAAATGAAATTACCATACGCACCAACATCAGGGTCTCATCACTAAAACACATAAAGAGTATTACCAAACTTTCCTTTGAATGAAAACAAACATTTCAGATACGTAAAACCTTATAAAAGTTTCACAAAATTATTATTCATGGTACACGTACACTGAATAAAGATGAACTCACACAGACCTCTTTAAATAAAGACGTTTCTAAGGAAAAGAACTATCCTATTTCGTATCATTAAATGGGACTCAGGAAGACACGTGCTTTAATAAAAATATTGATATTACACGATGGGTTTTGTTGTACAATTTCAGTTTTGTATCCCATGTCTATTGCTCGAGCCCCCAGGGATTGTTCTGCGATTAGATTCCTCATAAATAATAACATTGATCAAAATATTGTCATTATTTAGCAGGCGCATGATTAAGATTATTTTTCATGTTGTTTACTTATTGTGTTAGGTTTTTTAATTTGTCAAGACGCGTAGAACTCCCTTGAGCTTTTGGACGATTAAAAAGCAGTTGTGTCTAGAATATTTGGTCAGGTTGTGGAATAAGCTCCCTGTGCAGCATGGGGTTTTTTAAAAATGTCCTGAAAAAGTTTGAGCGCAAGTGATACTTCTGGCGTTGCAAGCGTCCCACAACGGTCGAGCGGGTCGTTTTTTTTTTATATACAAAGCACGGCAATTGACCCAACATCACCTGATGTGAAGCGGTAAAAAGAGCCCTTAAGCGAAGGCAACTAGTCACCACCTTGCCATAGCAATTTTCGAAAGATTAAAATCTCGCGAGATCTATTGGAAACTAATCATATTCATGATACCACGTTGACATAATACAAAACAACGTGACGAAGTGCATTGCAATTGAGTGCGGGTAAAATATATAAGCGATTTTGACCCCTGTCGCATCGACGTAAGAGACAGAATGCATACTTATTTTGACTACTGACTGTACCAGCAATTTTTATAAAACTAGATGAAAAACTCTTATGGCCACCTGCTGATAACGGGTTACAGTCATCTATAAGACACTTTTAATAACAAGGAAAAATGGCTTGGTGTTGCAGGTGCGATGTCATCCTGATCACTTCCATTCCCAGTAATTGTGGTAGCTTTCCATTTAATCCGAAACACAGCAAACTGTTTTAGGGCTGAAATAGGAAAGACGCCTACCCAGACGACAACATTATTTTTTTCAAAGATTTAAGAAATTTTTTTTTTAATGTTCTGTGCTATACTATTTGTATGGAGTCGATCCACCGTGCGGTGTGAATTCAAACATGACAGCCAGACAGACATTATGACATTGTTAGTAAACATTTTTTTTGTGATAGATTCACCTAAAGGTTTTTTGACGTTTCCAAATAGGGGGGGCTTTGAATAAAGATACTTTCATTTCATTCCGGTCCTACTACCCAGTAAAGCAGCCTAGTTCTTGACATCATAATATTAAAATGTGCATACAATATCAGTTTCTTGGTAAAACATAACCACGATTACTTCTAAAAATAATAACTATTTAAATATGCAGGTGACCTAGTCGTCGCGTGGAGCTCTCGCGTGCAGTGCCGGTTCGATTCCATCGCTGTCAGGGTGTTAGCGTTCTGTGTTGACAGGTAGACTATCGTGCTTATGCTTATGATGACCGATTAATCTTACCATTACCTTAAGCTGCTTAGTTTATGCTGATTGTGTAGTTTTAGGAAAGTGTTTACGTGCGAGTTTGCCTTTCGTGGATATAGAAACTAGCAAAGAAACTCGTATATTTTTCAAACGACACGAGTGCGTTGGCGAGAAGTCATTGACTTTTCGTATTTAAAAATCGGTATTAAATGGCTTACTCGTAAATGGCAGTGGGTAACTTGAGCGAGTGTTTTTTAATCCTCAAGCGGCGTTATCCTACCGGAGGGCTATGTCTGTTGAAAAATCAACTGTGCCTAGAATCAAAACTTGACAGGTTAAAGCAGCAATGGCGGGCAGCAATAACAAGTGGAAGTAATTAGCAAATGCTTCAGACACTAATTTCATCAGATCTTTTAAAAACTAATTGTTTATTTTTCTCTCAAAATTTGTAGTCGGAAGGCTCTTTGAAGAAAACTATATTTCTTTTCAAAGTATTCCCAATATCTTCCAGCTAATCATTATGAGTAACAAAAACTATATGAACTTCCTGTGAACATTCTCTAACTTGAATATTTCGTGTTAACCCCCACCCCTAATTCTGAAGCAAATTTTGGTAATTTCCCTTTGTGCTTCTCGCTTGCCTCTCCTGCATGTACACTGTCATCTTTGACGTGATGTTATTAGAAAGCGGCTCTGTGCTCAGACCACAAACGCCCCGCTGCGTATTCCCAATCCCCATCTCGTTCACTATGGGCGGTCAATGTCTTAGGTAAGGTAAATTATCATTAGGAAAATTTTGGAACTAGATAATTGATGGTTTCAAGTTTATCTATGTCAAGGAAACATTTTGAAATTTACGATAAAATAATGAAATACGTCGGAGTGGAAATGCAAAACAAATTGTTTCTAACAAAAATAAGTGGAGATATGAAAACAATGCATTTTATTTATTATAGACATTGTTTCATAGTAACGTTTATTGACTAAGAGTTCTTACACAATCAGTAAGTATCTGAATAGATATAATGTTAGTTTTATTTTTCAAAACGTCCGGGTTCAATTCCCGAGTTGAGTACACGTTTTTTTTAAACGTGTGAATGCAGTTTTTCTTATTACTAATATCGATGACATGGTTCCTAAGAAGAGATTTTCGTATGTCTCATAGTTTCAAACTTTCCCATACTGCCGATCTAAATGTGCTACCCTGTATAAAAGGACGAGTAAACAGTTTTAATTGTTTTGGTTTTTGTCATCAATATAAAAAATTGGCGATGGCATTATGACAGCACAATGGAATTACTTACCTATTCCTGTATCAGAACATGAATAGGTACAAAGCTCTTAATTTACTACTAAAGTATTAATTGCATAACGCACCTTAATGTTAAACTAAAAAAAACAATTAAAACTGTCAATACGTCGTCGACGACTTTTTTTAATTTAAATGATTTTAAGTGTTCTAAGTTTCTATGCGATTAAAGATATAATTTGTACTCCTGCGAGGCAAAATCTACGCTATCTATTTATAAACCAACGTTCATAACCGCTTCCTTTTGTCCCACATCTAATGCCTAAATTCCAAACATGCTACAGTCAAAGTGCAGCTCAAACGATGTCTTGTTTGCACCCAGCTGTATGCGGGTCGATGCAGCGCTTTGCATTTATATTTACACAAAAATCTGAACAGAGAATTTTGTTAGCAGCGATGTTTGTCCATGTCATTTAGACGATTGAGAAAATTTTGCAGTCCGCAAGAGTACATTTTGATTTCACCACACCAGTATTAGATGAACCTTTCACGTTTGTAAGGTTCTTCGTTAGGGATTTATCTTTGGTTTTTTACAGCTACTTTTAACTTAGCTGTAGCTTACAATACGCCTGATGCTCCTTGCGACCTTGATTAAACATCATCAGCCTTACTTTCCAGATATTTCCTATGAATGAACTGTAGAGTTAAAAGCTGAGCAGGGCTAACACAATTAAGAAAATACACATGCTTCATATAAAAGTAAGTGATTCTGAATTTTGTGGATACTGCGAACAGCTGCGTGAAAACTCTGCTGCACCTTCAGTGCGATCGTGAACTACTCATTCCCAAACGAAGCTTTCACCTGGGGAGATAGATGTTGATGATATCATTGATGCTAAAACCTATGGAAACTGCCCTAATGAAGGGTCTTCTTCAACCGACTGGTGGCAAGTCACAGAAGATTTTGATGTCACAGTGACAACAGCCTCTAAAAATGCCCAAAACACAAATTAATAGCAAAAAGACATTTCCTATTTCGGCTGCGACGCAGTTAGTTGTGTTTTGGTTTGAAGGTGGTAGCCAGTTTAATTACGGGGCATGGTAAACTTACACATCTATTGTCACCAGAATGTGAACTAACCTGCAATAATATATTATTATTATACGCAATTATTGTTGCCATTTACCTGAATGAATGAATCTTTAATATTCCAAACTTCATTTCGCTATTCTTAATTGACTTCGTCCAGGTACAACATTTTCAATTTTTCTCTAACAGAGAGTGGATTTTCTCTGCCCTTAATTTCAGCTATTAGCTTGCTAAAAGCAATAGGCACTTAACATTACTGCAGAAAAAACATTCACTCCAATATAATTCAACGCGAACCATATGAGCGTCCAAAATAATTTTCAAAGGCCGATATTGCTATGATAAACGAAACGGACAATAAATAATGTTCGTACGGTATTTTTTTGCCGTAAAAAGCTATATTCAAAAAATAATTCTATTGTGTCCATACAATTCGGAACGATCACAAAAATTTCATTTATTTCTTTAATAATCAGCTCGTTTGCAATGTTTGTTGAAAATTCTGTGTTAGGTTGTTTAATTGATTATTGAGATCAATGAATCTGCAAATATTAAAGCTTTAAAATATATGTTTTGTGTTATGCTAGTCCTTTTAGCAAAGTTATTTATAACGTATTTGTAGAAAAATAAATGACTAGTGCGATCATGACATACAACCCTACGCTTGTTTTGTGTTTCCACAAGATGGTTATCCTCGGGTATAACCTTTATCCTTTTTTGTTTTTAACTGCGGGACTGCACATTCTTTTGGAGATTTTTGTTTGTTAATCCTTTTTATCATTTTTATGTTCAGCTCCATCATTTATTACGTAGGTACGCAACTGGTCAAGGAAATCTGAATTGTAATTGTTTTATATCTTACAAATCTTTTTTTATTCGCTTATGTAAACTTAAATTATGAGATACGTATCTTCCAAATCTTAGAGTAGTATTATAAACAAATATTTAACTAAATTGCCTACTACAAAGTAGCTAAACTCTCCGGCGATTCATAACTTAGAAAAATAGATTGCCCTAACCATATAACAAGACACGAGTGACGGCTACACGTGTACGGTGATGGTAAAAAATAAGCGATCACTCTTGATAGTCAAAATGCACTTTTATTTCATAAACGATAAGGGTTAGGTGTAGTCAATAGCCATCCTTCACATTTGTCCTACACTCTACAAGATAGGTTTTTACCTGTTTAATATTTCAAAGTCTTTACGTATCAATATTTTAAGACTCTTGCTATAAAATAAATTTCTAAAAGAGATCCTTATCAAGAGTGTGAAGCGTGTCATGTCGATACATTCACTTAATATTAATTGTTAACAGGTAATATATTTTAGGCAGTAATAAGGCCCGTTATGTTCTTTATTTATAACTGGAACAGTTCTTTACTACATAACGATGGTACGTGTTTCTGAGTCGTGTATCGCACGCGACATCGCTCATAACGCACGACGCTCCACGCGACTATAAGTCTTGTTTTTGTATAACCTCGTAGCTAACTTTAAAATGCATTTTATAATGAGGAACACGACATTAAAAATACACTAGTCACTATTTATTTGCTAAAATAATAACTCCTTCAAAGATTAGATAAGAATGGATGGTCCTTTGAAGTCTATTTTAATTTTTTTCATAAGTACTAGGAATTATCCTAGATGCACATAGTATTTCATTTTGCTAAGCTTGTAAAATTGAAAATCAATACCAAATAATTTTTATGAAGTTATGCTTTCACAAACTTTGTTTTTCGGGCATGATAGCTAAACAAACAATACAATTCTATGGCACAGAAAACAGTAAGAGACACACATAAGGAGTAAAATTCTTTGATTAGTAATTATAACAAGTTTCAATTTTGCAATGGAATCTTTGACACAAGTTAGTGGTTGACCACAGGATGAATAATTTGTTTATTTTATTTTATAATATTCACATGAATCCAGCTTATCTGTCGCAGGCGATTTCTATTCTTCTCCTGTCGTCAGTTTATAAACGTAATGTAAAGTTAACAAGGCACTATTTAATAGTGCGTCAGCTAGACGTAGTTTTGCTGGTACATTAGCTGAACACGGATGCTATTTTATCTTCCCTATTTTGTTTATATCAATGGTATCGTCAGTCCAATCAGTTAACGTTAAAGTCTTTAGTTATAAGACTACAGTACCCTATATGAGGCACCACTTCTCTCACTAATATGTGGAAAATTTATTGTAAGTGTAAAACCAAAATAACTTGTGATGAGTTGAGATTAGATGAGATCTTTATTGTGATGAGAAAAATAAACGATTTAAGACTCGTATTCTTTGTAGGGCGAGAGCACATCAAATGCAACAGTTGGACCTTGAGACCGCCCTTACTGCGTTCGTAATAGAGGCGGCTGTCGTAGTGCAACTGTTACACTTGATCTGCTGTCGTGTGTAAATGTCCAGTCATGCGGTGCGGTAATACGCTGATCACGTGACACATGATTTCCCATTTGTCCTGTCGACACGTTGTGTTGTTTATAGCATGCTATGAAAGCCGCTATGTTAATCAAGGTATTTTCATATTTCCATCGAAAGTTTTTTAGATTATTACCGGAGTAACACCATGGCTGTGGAATGAGCTCCCTGCAAAAGTTTTCTCGAACGAGTACAGCATGGGGTTCTTCAAAAAGGGATTGAAAAGGTTTTGACGACCGCCTGGCCGAGTGGTCTGTACCCCAGGCTACTCGGTCAAGAGGTCCCGGGTTCGAATCCCGGTAGGAACAAATGTTTGTATAATGAGTACGAACATTTTGTTTACGAGTCATGGATGTTTATATGTTTATTTAGTATATTTCTAATATTTATATACACATTATTATCATTATGTCTCCGTTATCTAGTATCCATAATACAAGCTCTTAATGATGCTTACTTTGGGCTAGATAATAGGTGTGAGTGTGAGTGTATAAATATTATTATTATTATTTACATGGTCGGCAACGCGCAAGTGATATCCCTGGTGTTATACATAGGCTACGGTAACCGCTTACCTTACGTGGGCCGTAGGTATGCTTAATTGCCACCTTAGTGGTATAAAACTACAAAGTAGAATATAGCTGTGCTTTATGTATTTTTAACAAAGCTGCATCGTGCTATCATCGCTAGGCTCATCAAATATGAGTTACAGACTCGACCTCTTTGCTGCCGGTACACCTTTTCAATATCTTCATTTTGGAATTGGGAATAACTCATAGATAGCCAAATGGGCATTTTATGCCTATTAATTTTTTGTTCCATTTTTGTGTTTCATGTTTATTGACGTTATAACGTTGAGATCATGTAGGTATATACAAGTAAATACGCATATTAATAATGATTCCATTATAGTAAAAATTAACAAAGAGTGGTAAATATGACCCTCACTGTATTCATCGAATGTACACACAGTTCTAGTATCTTGTTCAAACTAATACAATCAAACGAATGAATCCCGAAAAATTATGTCTTCATGTTTTGTGACCCGATTTCAGGAATTTGGCCTAACAAATTCCCGAAATGGGGTTTCCTTCCAAACCTACCAAATTCCCAACTTCAAAAAGGAAGAGGTCCTCAATTCGACTTTGTTGTTAACAATCAAAGGACGTATCCCACACGCGTTTTGAATTCAGCATTTTTTTTTTTGTTTAATTGATATAAAATATGGTAGTAGGTTAAAGAGTTGTTATGTAATAAAATTAGTATCCACTTCAAAACGCAACTCATCGCCCATCTCGCTGGCGCATAATATCTGTAATTTAAACTCTGTAACTAATCGGTTACAGTTCAAATTTGCTACACTAATCAGCTTGGACTAAGCTTAAGGCTACCTTCCCAATTCGCCCGCGTCATATCTACAAGGAGCTGCATCACGCGAGGCGCGCATAAATCACGCGCACCTGGCTTCTCCCGGAGCCCGTTACCGCCCCGATTACCCTAGTATTTATTAATCGCACCCCACCCAATTTGGGGAGTGCGATGACTGTCAAAAATCATTAGTATTATGAAGTTGTTAACTAGGAGATCCCATAGTCTCCATAACGCGTAGCGCGTCTATATTATGGATTCAGGGACAAATATTAATAAAATCATGCCTCTACTAATTTTATTTTTTAAAACTAAAGATTACACTTAAGTGGCAGTAAGCAGGCACACCGCTTGTGGAACCGATGGCCATTGGGCGGAAAAGCTGTACAGTAATAATCACGGAGCAGAAGACGTAGTGTGGGCAGACTTCCAACAAGGTAGACCGATCTGTTAAAGGGCGTAGCTAGCCGCTGGATGCCAAAATCTTTCGGGGAGCCCTTTGTTCAGTTTTTAACCCACCTCTTTCTAATCTTGATACTTCTGCACAAAATACAGAAGATTCACATAATGTCTATAGTTTATACTCACCCAACCAGTTCAATTACCCATATTCCCGATTTTCCTTCAAAACTTGGAGTTGGTCACCGCAGCTTACACTTGGTGAGTCCGACCGTTGCCAAACTTTGTCACCCAGTAGCGATTATTACTTGCATGCAAGCAAATTTTACTCTTAGCAACAGACGTGTCCACTACCCCACAAAACCCCATCCACTAACATTTTAGAAAGTCAGAATGAGAACAGTAGCGGTTCGTAGCAAATAATGCTTTATTCCAGAAAAAGTAAAGTTAAAAGTTTCTGTTAGTTAGCGAACAGTGCGGCCGCAGACGACGCGGGGCGCGGCGTATTTTGACAGCTCCTGACGTTTTTGGAACTAGTCGGAATGATTAGTAGTATTTAGCGAAAATTGGGAACTGGTATCCGTGTTCAGTGTTCGTGTAAATGAAATATTATTTTTACTTAAATCGGTGGCGTGTTCCACAAAGCGCTGACATGAAATGGCGTCCGTAAGGTTGTTTTTAATAATATTGAGCCGCCATGGAAATATCATTGTTTTTAAGTGTTTAAAAATAAGAATAGTATTTATGATTCGAAATGGAAAAGTAATTGCTTCTGGTATTTATAGCTTTACTTGTCAGCAGCAGTAACTAAAGTTGTCAACTTTTGTACTGTATACAGGATAATTGGGAGACGTGATCCTTATGAAATGCGAAAATTGCAATACCAAAGATAGTGCTCACGCGTTACTCGCTATGCCTGTACAAAACTTTTAAGTTTTTTGAAGTTTTACACTACACCAGATTACTACAGTTTTTTGTGGAAATCTTAGCAGGGTGATCATTCCACGGTCTGACTGTTTACGCTAAGAATATCTCCAGAAACCCAATAAGCAATCATTTCAGCTCTAGGGTATGAAGGTGAACTTCATGTTTATGGCAAGCGGTTCAATGATTGAAAATGCTGACACAATAATCCGTTATGTAAAAAACCGACAGAAAACATAGAGCAAAGCGAAGACCTCCAGACTACAGAATTTAATACAGCATGTAAACTTGTCTGGACATGGAGTACTACTCTCTCCCAGAGGTGGTGTACTAGTGACAAAGAAGAAACTCGACGCCTTTCCCTATAAAGCAACAAATTTGTAATTTTTGTAGTCACAACATCTGATGTTAAGTGTTGATAATATAGCTTATGATGGTACATGTTTCCATAGAAGATGATTATTTACTCTAGCCCAGCAGTTCTTCCTTGAAGTCTTTCCTTGGTTCTTCTATGATAATTAAAAAGTTGTATTTATACAACTTTTTTTATCTACGAACATAATCGAATCGTTTAATAATAGAAGCTTTTCTGAGTGAGCAAAATATTTTCAGTTTATCCATCCGGGATATTGTGGAATTATGATTTGGTACACATCCCTAAAATAGTTTGTTATATTAAGACGCTAAAAATATATCGTGTATGCGGAGATCCTGAGTAATAAGTCTGTAGTAATTTCCATTTCTTTTCCAGCGAATATAGTTAAAATGCTATACTATTTTGTTAGAAAAGTGGGGCATCGTTTTGCAAATTTTTTGCTAGAATTTAACGTGCGACGTTAGTAATAATTGTACGTAACAACGACCGCTTAGTATCTTTTTATTGCTATAAACACATACCTTATTATAAGCTGAAACTTTACCTAGAAGAATCTTTGCGGTATTTAAATCACCGAAAAATTATGTTAAAAAAATACCCTACACCAAACAACTTGATAAAGCAAATCCGACGTTACCATCACTATCATCATCAACTTAGGTCTTTCTGGGTAAAAAGAAACACGTTTAATTTATCATCAATCAATCCTTAACACAAAAATCTAAATAATGAAATGAAAATAAAATCTAAAAAATCTAAACACTTGAAATTTTATTTACAAAGGAGGACCACAAAATGTATGAAGCCTGGGCTTAAAATAATTTTAATTATATAGGTTGAAAGGTGAAAATTAATTAAAAATTTTAGTGCGATAAAAATATTTTACAGCCCACCGTTTATTTTCAAAACGAACATGAGAATGAGAACTTTCAGTAAGGTTTGATTTCAATGAAATAATTCTTTCGAGATTGATTTGTTGGGAAAAAGATAAATTTATAAGTATAATGAAGTCACAACACTCCAATTTAAAAATTTTCATTCCACCCATTGTCTAGGATAAAAAACACTACCCCCTTCCTTAATGGCTACCGCTGAGCAGACGACAGTCGCAAACGAAGCGAAAATACTTTAAGAGCTTTCTTCTCCTTAAAAGAACTATTTAAATCATTAAAGATGTAAGGAACTATCACTGAAGTGAAAGCTTCAGTATTTAAAATTCAAGACTTGAAAAAAAGATTATTTCATCATACGCTTTATGGTCTGCTAAACGAATAATAGAATTTAAAAAATCCAGAAAGTAGAATATTTTTTAAAAATAAAATTATTTCTTTATCTTTACGGAAAAATTCTTCGACTTTTCTTTAAAATTCACATAGCTTAAATTATTCTTTTTAAAATGGTTTGTCAATTTTGCATCTTTACAAATAAATCAACTTTGTCTGTTAATCTATCAAGCCGCATTACACCTCTGGAGGTCTATGATAAATAAAAAATAAACTGTGGAATCCTATGCTTGACGGGTTGAATAAACATGCCAAACAAGTTTATTACTTGCTCTTCTTCGTAAAGGCTCTGAATTTCCTAAGGAGCGGTTGATTGAATTGCTATTGGCTGTTTTTACATGAAATAAAGGATTAATAATTATTGTTGAACGTCAAAATGCACTTGTAAAAGTCCATGCTGATTTATTTAATATTTTTTATTTCGATTTCCTCGTGATCTTCCAATCATAACACGATGTCTTTGCACCCATTCATTATCTAACTGGGTTATATTCCGAATACCCTTATTAGATAATCTCTACAGCGAACTCTGAATGCCAGCATTGGCTTTTGTCCACTTCAGAAAATGCCATCTCCTGGGAAAGTTCCAGTTTCAGATTATGTACATATCTGAAACTGGATTGTGATTGGTATGCCTTGTATCTCAGGGATGCTTGTAAGGGAAGGCCGGGCCGTGTTTAGCGGAAATGGCTCTGCAATGCACTTGTCCCCCTACCGAGATGGATAGGTCTTCGGGCGGTCATTGCTTGTATTTGCACAGAAGGCTTGGCTTTGATAGTGAATGACATATAACACAGTCTCAAAAATAATGTTTGGTATTGCTTTGGTTGATACAATAATTTGTGGCGTATGTTTTTGTACAGCAGGGTGGCCAATAAGCAAAGTAATACATCCTTTCTGATGGAAAGCGGTTACCGTACCCCTTAGCGCTTTTAGCTCAAAGGTAGCCACTATTGAGCTTTTGTATAAAAATCAAGAGGAAATGTTATGTTGCCGACAGCATAGAAGACAAATCTCTCTACGTGACATAACGAAGGGAGAGCGAGAGAATTTCTAATGGGACCATGTCTATTATGATGGAAATAGATAATTGGGCTTTTTCTGCTAGTTGCAAGGAAGCTCCACGTTATATTCCTCGTGATGATCACAAAATAATATATTCAGTATACGCATCAAAACAACACTCAACTTTCATATTACCCCGTTTTATGGACACTTTTTATTGTAAGCCCTTCTATTAATACTCAGCCCACTCCACTCAGTAATATGGGTCAACCAAATGAAATATAACAGTAATAACGCATGTTGCCATTCACACGGACGGAAAAAGGGATGGTGTGAAAATTTTATCGCTCGCTATAAAAACCAAAACGAATCCTAACGTTTGACTGTTCGCAAGTTATCGGAAAATAGGCAAATGTGGGCGGGTGGCCTTCGCCCACAAATTGACGATTTTCAGGCACGTGTCTCTCGTTAGTTGTGGGTGGTATGGATGAGGCTTAGATTGTATAAGGTTTGTAGATTTATGTAAAAAAGGTGCGATGTGATTCAATGAATCTTTAAGACAGCGATCGCTAATACCATTAATTATTATACCCTTAGTCTTCGTATCCTTCTACTCCATTTTCCTCCCCTGCAGGTGGCCTAGAACTGCTGCTTAGCAATAAGACCGCCTCTTGTTTTTTATTTGCTTTTGTTATGTTATCTGTTACAGTGTGTCCTTCTGTAATAAAGTTTATTAATTGATGATTAATGTCATGTTTGCTGATCCATTTTAGTAGGTCACAATAACAAACGTAACTGCTAACTATAGGTTGAACCAATTCAGTAAATTTATTAGTTTAAGTATGTACATTCATCATCAGCATCTCCACGTATTTTGCTATTCTATTTTCAGATTGCCATCTAACACTAAAACGGTTCTAGATAATAGTTTTGTTTACATAGGTGTTTGAAATAAGATATATTCATATAAGTTGTAGTCTTTTTACCCCTCATTTATTGAGAGAAAATATCTAGAACAAGACTCCTTGAACTAAAAAGGGAAACCCCGTAACCGTTTTACAGAACCTAGTTCTTTTTGGAGCAGTAATTTACTTCGAACTGTTTTGAATCTTGACAAGCTGATCCAAGCAAAATGGCACTCATGACTTTGGTTCTAACAACATAAAAAAGGGCTAGTGAAACCTACAGAAGGTAATGAAACAACTTTATTGTTGAATATGGCTGCTCAACTGAATTCAACCAATTGCAAACGATAAACATCAGGCATATTTTATGTATTTATTTTGCTATCGATTTCTAGAGACTAACAATAGTGTTGAGGAGCTCGGTGGCGTAGTGGTTTGAGCGCTCTGGTTTCGATCACGAAAACAAAGCAACTTTCGCCACGGTTGGTCCCTGGATGGGTCAATCAAATTCAGAATCTTGAGCTCCTCCGTGCTTCGGAAGGCACGTTAAGCCGTTGGTCCCGGTTGTTACTGCAACCGCTTTAACCAACCAACCCGCATTGGGCCAGCGTGGTGGTGTTATGGCCCAAACTCCTCATGTGTTTCTGCCATGTAGGAAGGCCTGTGCCCAGCAGTGGGACGTATATAGGCTGGTGATGAACAATAGTGTTGCCAATTTATGAAAAAGCACATCGACGCAAGTCACAATGATAATACTAAGCTGGATTTACTTGGTGTTACCAATTTAGGATCAGTATTTTAGCGGACGATGTTCTAGGCACAGTGAAACACTAGTTAAGTTGTATGATCTTTAGATTACATTTTCTTTTTTATTATATAACAATGATAAGTATCACAGAACTTGTAATAATTACAGTAATAACAAACCAAGTCGATAACATCATTTGTAAATCGTATTAATTCTGATAAACGAAGCCATTTTAAAACCATTATCTGCTAACTAAAATACCCAGAGTTTTGCGTAACTAAAAACATTTCTGTCCTAATTTCAAAGCTGGACTTCAATTTCGTGAGGCTCGCCTCATATGGAGTATGTTTAAAACTAATAATACATGGTCCTGACGAACTTAGTTGGCCTTAGTCACAAAGGCCTCGGCGGCCTCTCTCCACAACTTACTCCGCGTTTGCTGCAACTCTTCAAACATAGGGTTTTTCCTGTTGGTAAGTTTGCAAATAGCCGAGAAAAGGGATAGAAAATTCATTTGTTTTTTTTTCTTAGCGTTACTCTGTCTTTATTCGAAGATAAACTGACTATCTTACCCCCAACTGCGTTCTGTGTTCCCACACAACAATGCTGTTAACATTATTGTTATGGCGGCAGACTTAGGTAAGATGGTGGTAGCTATAGCCAGGCGGACTTAGTAACTCCTACCACCAATCAAACCGAGCAGAAAATGCCTGCCCCCACGGGAATTGGACTTGGTAAACGCCTCGGGCTTGGAAACGGACTTCTAGTTTTTTTTTTGAGCCTTTGGATTTGAAATAGGTGGTCTCAACTACCACACACAATGTCACTCACAAACACACTGTGGCGGGTAAATGTTAAAGTTAATGTTTCCCTAGTTCCAGAATCATGGTACGAAAATGAGTGCTACGTCAAGATTATACTTTGGCTGAGTATTTTTGTTATGAACATCAAAGAGTTTAGATGGAGGTCGTACTGTTTATTATTAATAATCAAGTTACGACGCCAATAGTGGGCGGAATGTGTACCTGTTATAAGAAAGACTGGGCAATAATGGTAATTTTACCAGATGAAGTTTCAGTGCCCTTGTTTGGGCACCTCCATCTTACAGATGATCGCAGCTAAATAAGACTACTGTATAGTGTTGTTTTTCTGCTGTTAGAAGCATGGGGACTCATCTTCTATGCTGTCAAAATAAAGCTTTCTCGTGATGAAGCCTTGTTGTACTGGATAGAAAATTGAAACATACCGTAAAGCAATTAAGCATACGGCCCATCTGATGGTAAAAATAATATTTGCGAACAAAGATCGTGCAATGATCGTATAGAGGCTTGGTAAGTTTGAAAAACTTTCGTAGCTACCACCAGCTCCAAAACTCAGCATCGTCAAAATATATCGGCAGCTGTCAAAAAATTTCGGGACCGCGACAGTATTTTGACTCAAGCGATGACACATTTTTAAAACATGTGATTATGGTCCTTCGTGTAGATTTTTGTATGCTTTTAGAGTAGCAGGAAATTATGATGATCTTTTTATCGTCCATCCGTGGATTTTTTTATACAACTAGGTGACTTACTTTACAAGCTGACAGCCAAACTGCGTCTACTACGTCGTCTTAAGATACCTGCAGTAATAAAGAAACAAATACTTGCTATTGCAGGTGCGTTGTCATTTTAAGGAGTAGTTACGGTCAGGACACATAGTTAAATTAATGCCTGGTGACGTAGACACGTACAAAAATATAAGAGCTAAGTTTATAGAGAATAATGTTAGCCATTATACATACAAACTTAAAAGCGAAAGAGCCTATAGAGTAGTACTACGTGGTTTACACTCATCAGAAGGACCCCATATTATAAGAAGGAGGAAACACAAGCGCTGGCAAAGAAACGACAAAGAAACGAAGAACTAAATTTCTTTGTGCGTGATGTTGAGGTGGAGACAGTAAATGGATGACTCCGAAGACCAGCACGCGTGCTCCTGAGCAGAAAGGGGGAAGGTGGGATATGGTCGAAAAACTCTTCAGAGCACTCTCCGTGATAAAGCCGATAAAAGGCGCTAAGCGACGCAATGTCTCGACGCAATTGTAGAGGCTCAAGTTTGTTCGTGACCTCTACATCGCCAATGATACGGACAGCACGACGCTGCAATCTGTCCAGTGCATCGAGGAGGTACTTGGCGGAGCCATCCCATAAGTGCGAGCAATATTCCACGCAAGACCGGATCTGAGTTTTGTACAGCAGGCATAGCTGGTCAGGCGTGAAAAATTGACGCACCTTGTTCAGGACACCGAGCTTCCGTGAGGCTGTTTTGATCACGGTTTCGATGTAGTTTCTAGAATTGAGATCGCAGCATATCTCCATCTGCTTATTGTGTCTACACAGATTGCCAAGTTACAGAATTCAAAAAAAAAAAATTGTTATGTTCAAGCAGGTGCAAGTAAGATAGCCAGTTCCTCTGTGGTCGAAGAATTCGGGTGTGCCTCGGTTCCATCTTCGGATGTATTATCACTTACCATTCACCTGAGATGAAAACAAAAATCAACCTCGTGAGGAATTAAAAAACATTGTAGGTGGGCCGTCAGCTTGTCATCTAGTAGTATAAAAAAAAGGTCTTGTTTATTTTTGGATTAGAACTTAATCGACATCATGTGGTAGATCAAAGTAACGCTAATATAAACTAAATGAGGAAGCTACCCTGCCTGTCAATTACGTTTTCACTCCTTACTTCCACAGAAATAACATCGCCTACCTTTTGGGGCTATAACGCCAAAATTGAGTTTATTTTAATAATATTTTTACCCATTAAGCAGATCCATTTTGTTCGTAATAGAGGCGGCTTTCGCAGAGCAACTGTCACTCTTGATGTGCTGTCGTCTGTACTTGAGTTCTTAGAAATGTAACTCTGGAAGTTGCTGTTCTTATTTTATTTTTTCGCTGGGTGTCAAGCAATTCGTTATAAGCGCAGACTACCAACTTTCTGCATAAAACTGCTTAACCCAAAGGAAAGTTAAATTTAAATGCAAAATACGCAGAACCCGTAAGTAGCCGCGCCCGCGTGTGGCTCACATCGAGCACCAGTTCAAATTTTAACAGTATCACAACTAAATAAAATAATTTTAAACGGAGAAAAACAATAAAAACTTCTTTAGTCTGAAGATATATTGTATTGTATTGTTGTTTTGTTGTTGTTGTTGTATTTGTATTTTATTGTATATATTGATTGCCAAAACTAAAATACAACTCATATTACATCCGTTAAAATATTACAAATGCGAAAGTAACTTTATACATATGTAAATAAATACATAAATTACTAGGTGGTAGGCCCATATGTAGGGTCGTCTGGGTAGGTACCACCGCCTTTCTGCCGTGAAACAGTTCGCTGTGTTTCGGATTGAAGGGAAAGGTAGGCAGTGTAATTACTGGGCATGGACGGCATTTCATCTTAGGCCTCAGGATGACAACGCACCTGCATTGATCCAGTGATTTTCCCTTGCTATTGCACTTGCTATATCCGTATAGGCGGCGGTAATCGCTTACCATCAGGTGGGCCGTCAGCTTGTTTGTCATCTAGTTGTATAAAATGTTTGTTTGTATCTATGCAAAGAACTGTCAAGGCATGTGTATTAAGGTATTCAACGCTTTGCCAGCAAACACTTCCTTTAACACGCTTCCGTAGAGCAGTAAAAATATGGCTACAAGAACGGTGTTTTTACTCTTTTTTTTTTATACAAAGCACGACAAATGACTCAACACCACCTGATGTGAAGCAGTAAGAAGAGTCCATATGCGAAGACAGCTAGTGCAGTTCAGACACTGCTCTAGCTGCCTCCACCTTGCCGGCCCGAAAGGTGCTTTTTCACGCCTCTTTTGAAGGAACCCATGTTATAGGAAGGAGGGAACACATGTGCTGGCAAAGAATTCCAAGTTCTGGAAGTTCGACAAAGAAAAGAGCTACTAAATTTCTTTGTACGTGATGTTGAGGTGGAGACAGTGAATTGATGACTCCGAAGACCGGCACGCGTGCTCCTGAGTAGGAAAGGGGAAGGTGGGATAAGGTCAAATAGCTCTTCAGAACACTCAGAACACACAGATATAGCCGATAGAAGGCGCTAAGCGACGCAATGTCTCGACGCAATTGCAGAGGCTCAAGGTTGTTGGTGACCTCTACATCGCCAACGATACGGACAGCACGACGCTGTAATCTGTCCAGGGCATCGAGTAGGTACTTGGCGGAGCCATCCCACAAGTGCGAGCAATATTCCACGCAAGACCGGACCTGAGTTTTATACAGCAGGCATAATTGGTCAGGCGTGAAAAATCGACGCACCTTGTTCAGGACACCGAGCTTCCGTGAGGCTGTTTTTATCACGGTTTCGATGTAGTTCCTGGAATTCAGATCGCAACATATCTCCATACCTAGCAAGTTGAGGGAGCCCTGTGCCGAAAGAGTCGTGCCCTGAAGAGACGGAAGGGGAAGGAACGGCGACATTTTGGCTGTAAACGCGCACACCTGTGTTTTCTTAGCATTGAACTCAATAAGATTGTTAGACCCCCATTCAGATACGAGGTTCAACATCCTGTCGAGCTCAATGGTAAGATTCTTTCTCTCCCTCTCGGTTTCAGCGCGCCCAGCCCCTGGGCGACCGTAATATCCCCCATACACAGTACTGTCATCCGCATAGCAATGAATGTTTCCTAACGGAATCATGTCATTGATATGAAGAAGAAAGAGTGTGGGGGATAGAACAGAGCCTTGTGGTACACCAGCATTCACTGACATGAACCGCGAAGCGCATCCATCTGCGAGGACACGGATTCTTCGCTCATGCAGGAAGCCGGCAATCCAGTTACAGAGCTGAGCGGGCAGACCGTGTGCCGGGAGCTTGGAGAGAAGAGCCCTGTGCCAGACCCGATCGAACGCTTTGGCAATGTCAAGGCTAACTGCCAGTGACTCACCACGTTTGTCAATAGCTTCACCCCAGACATGCATTAAGTACGCTAGAAGATCACCCGTTGACCGGTTCGGCCGAAACCCGTACTGTCGATCATTAATTAATGAGTGATCTTCTAGGTATCGGATCAGCTGGTGGTTTAAGATCCGTTCCATGACCTTGCAAAGAACTGAGGTGACAGCTATCGGGCGGTAGTTAGCTGGGTCTGATCGGTCTCCCTTTTTGGGGACCGGTTGCACATTGGCCTCTCTCCAAGATTCCGGCACACACCCAGAAGAGAGAGAAAGACGGTATAGCCGCGTTAAGACAGGAGACAACTCCGCTGCGCAGTTTTTCAGTACTATCGCTGGGATGCCATCAGGTCCACTAGCTTTCCGGACGTCGATTGACTGAAGCTCCGCACGTACATCACATTGCATAATACGAATATCGGGCATTGTGATTGTGTGGCCACAGTGGGAGAGTGTTGGTGGCTGTAAGTTGCAGTCATCGATTCGGGAGTGAGCAGCAAAGAGTTTTACCAAGAGATCGGCTTTCTCTTGTGGCTTGTGAGCTAGCGAGCCGTCAGAATATCTCAACGGGGGCAGCGAGGGCTGACAGAAGTTGGATTGCACGGCTTTGGCCAGACGCCAGTAGCTACGGCTTCCCGTAGGATGCGTAAGAAGTTCTTGGCCAACTCGTGCAACGCGCTGTGCATCCGCTCTGATGAAGGCCCTTTTGCAGGACTTGGTGGCGTTGTTATAGACTGCTTTCAGTGAGTCAGTGTTGGGATCCCCGCAAGCTCGGCCCCTGATCCAAGCGCGGTATGCCGACTGTCTGTTTTCAACAGCTAAGGCACAATCGCGGTTGAACCAGAGGTTTCGTCTACCCCTACTGATGAGATCGGAGTGAGGGATATAGTACTCCATCCCTAACATGATCTCATCAGCAACAGCAGTAGCGCTAGCGTTCGGGTCCAGCTCACTGAAACAGCGCTGCCTCCAAGGGACAGATGCGAAGTAATCCCGCATACCGTCCCAATCTGCCGACGCATAGTGTGGCGGCATAATGTGGCGTTTGGCAACCATAGGTACCGGTGGCGACGCCCGTGGCACCCCAGCGGATACCAGGCAGTGATCTGATGTTCCCAAAGGAGCATGAACCTCTAGCCGATATCCATCCGGGCGAGTCGTCAGCAGAAGGTCCAACAATGAGTGGGAGGCGCGTGACCGACAATGTCTGGAATCCTGGTGGGCTGGTTTACCAGTTGGGTCAGTTCGTGCGTGAGAGCGAAAGCGTGGGCAGTTCTACCTGCATGGTCAGTTTTAGAGGAACTTAACCACGGCTCGTGGTGAGCATTGAAGTCCCCTAAAAACACCAATTCCGCGGTTGGAAACTGCTCCTGCGCAACATCTGCCACCCGACTAAGATGTTCGAAAAGTCGAGTTGTCTCCATGTCACCGCTGTGGGATCTATAGAGGCACACGTAGATTCGGCAATGTGTGCCCAGGTCCACATGTACCCCAAGAATAGAGTAGGAAGGGTCCTCCAAACAGCGCAGACGGCGACAGCAAACATCCGCCCGGACAAACAAGCATACCCCGGCCTTCGCTTTGAAGGACTCTTCAAGAGCGTAGCCGGGGTAATCCAAGTAGCTAGTGTCTGCCGGGCGGAGTATTTGCGTCTCCGTCAAAAACAGCATTTCGGGTCGAGCCGTCTCGAGATGTTGGTTGGTGGACGGCATTGAGGTTAGCATGGAGCCCACGGATGTTAGTGAGCCCGACCTCAAACAGCGTGGTTGAGGTGGGGGTGTGCACCGCTGAACGACCGGAACTGTTTTTGAGCGCTGCCATAGTAGATGATGAAGGAGGAGAGGCGTGAATTGGGGGGACGTTGCCGCGATATATACGGTCAAAGCGTGAGGCCTGTTTCCCCAGGTAATAGCCGACAGTAGAGAAGCGCTGACCCGCCGAACGCCGAACTCTGTTGGGAAGTACTTGAATCCTATGCTCCTATCCTATGATCAAGACTAAATGTTAAGAATTATAATTTTACAAGATTAAAACTGTAATTAAGACTATTGACAATTAAGATAATGCTTTAAATTAATTTTCTCATTGACATTTGCATGCTAATCTATTTAGCGAGACATGTATGAACAATTATTTTTTAAATTAACATCTCTGTAATTACCATGTTTCTTGTGATTAAATGATTTGATTTGATTTGTAGTGTGTTGTAGTGTGTTCACTCCTATCTTAAGCTGCTGAACTGATTGAGATTCAATTTAGCGTGGAGATATTATACATCCTGAGAAATAATACTGATTATAAACACTACTAATGTAAATGGAAATATTAAGCAGCTTCATTAATGTATGTAAATAAATAATTTACGAATAGGTAGGTATTGTATTATTATTATTACAAGCTTCTACCCTACGCGAACGTTGCGAAAGATGTTCGGTCAGCTGGAAATCAGAAATACACAGCATAAAAATTTTTCATACTCTCTAAACTGCTTTAATTAAATCAATTTACATAATTCAATACTGCTCATCAGTACACTGTGGTCGCGACGTGAGCTGCTTGTAAATAGGTTATTAACTCCACTCTTATATGGTTTTGAGAATTGGTTCAAGTGCGTTTAGAATGCCGCAGTTTTCAGTATTTTTTCTAAATATTACTTCCAATTTAAAGAGAAATTAATACACTTAGGTTTATTTAGGATTCTTGGGGGTGTACCTATAAATTCAGAGCAGTCACCGGATACAACAAGCACCCTGATTTCTATTTTGAATTTAACTTTATCCAGCAAAATATGTTTTAATTATTTATCTTCTTAACTGTACCTTTTAATACGTATTAATGTGAATATCATTCTAATAAAAGTGAATTTGATGCGAAATACGTTGATAATTTTATCGTGATTATCAACCTCATCAAATTAGTCAAAAAGTAAATTGAGACGTCATCATATATGTGTTACACCAGCATTTCAATATTTGCAGAATTAAAGAAAATACTTAAGATATGGCTGCATGGGTTTGATCCCTTTGCCATCCTTACACAGAAGAAAATTAGCGAGAAAAAAGGAAGTTTTTGGAGGCATTTGAAGCTGTCAATTAGGATTTTATTACAATAATCACAAAATTGTGTCTAAGCGAACGTTGTGTTATTAAAATAGTTTAGTTTTGTGATTATACAATACTTTTTATACACATTACACCGGACCTTTAGCCGCAAGCCCATCGCAACATTATCTATTGATCATTACATCAGACAAAAACTCTTTTGTATCGGCCTATTTTCCTCTATATAATACCTAGCTCCATTACTCCGAAACCTTTGAAGCAACCTCCTTCATTGCCTTTATTCAATTAAAAACATATTACCTTATTATTTATTTATGTATGACCGTTTGCTTGTGAAATGAAATATAAACTTTTTCTCTTATGAATAAGTCCTTTCTGGAACTAATTTATTTTTCTTTTGAACAAGAGATCTTAATAATTTCTTATAGTTAGAAATCAAAACAGTTTCAATATTATGTAGGTATGCCTGAGGAGTTTCTTCAAACATTATGCCAAATTATTCGGCTTTAGCCCAGCACACAATGTTGGCCTCTGTACTATATAAAATACCGTTTAATCTTTCGTGCTAGCACGTTTCTGCTAATACACCACAAGCTGACTCAACTTGTAATCCGATATAATAATCCAACTAAAAAAAGATTGCCTTTATATTAATCCGATGAAATAGCTTTCTTGGTAATACCAATAAAAACATTTCTGTTGGACAACTCACAAATAAAGAGATCACGGCAAATAATGTTATTGAAATAAATATTTGAATTGTACATTTGCCTTACACGTGAGGAAATAATTGCGAACACTTCATGAGTAGCGAGTAAAATATACGACTAGTGATGAGGTATGGGCTTCCAATTGGGACTCGAAAACTTGAGTTTCAGGGAGTATGTATTTTATCAATAAAAAATTGGAAAGTAATTAGTCATAAGCCCTATTGACCCTATACTGTGTTTGGGACTCGAACAACTTTAAGCCATATTCTAATTGCTATATAAATTCGTTATACAACTTTATATAATATCCAGTATAGCACCTATTCTAATATTGCATATATTTTGTGTATTTTATCTGTATAATATGTATTATTTTGTGTATGTATACTGCGTGTATGATATTATATTATAAGTATTGTATCCCTGTACATATTAATATGATATATCAAATCTATTTAGTCCAACTCATTAATAAAAAAATATAAGTTGGATATACTTATCCAACGTGTTATATGACACTTTGTCTCTAGACATATTTAATTAGGTAATAGTTTATGTTTATGTAATGTAATAGTATATTTTGTGTATTTTATCAGTTTAATATGTATTATTTTGTGTATGTATACTGCGTGTATGATATTATATTATAAGTATTGTATCTGTGTACAATGACATATTAATATGATTATATCAAATCTATTTAGTTCAACTCATCAATAAAAAAATGTAAGTTGGATATACTTATCCAACGTTTTATATGACACTTTGTCTTTTTAAACATATTTAATTAGGTAAAAGTTTATGTTCCACAGTGAAGAGGGAACTATTCTACTACAGATTTCAAAAACTTAACAGAAGAGATCCCAAAACATGTAAAATAATTTCTTGTAAGGAAAATACACAAATTTTGAATTTTGAATCCAACATAGCTTAGATCTTTGTACGAGTTTTTAGTTGTATTTCATGCAGTAAAGTAGTCAGTGCTTCGAAAGACACGTTAAACCGTATAATTCCGATTGTTACTGTAACAACTTTTAATCATCAAACCATATTGGGCCAGCGTTGTGGTGTTATGGCCCAAACTCCTCAAGCGTTTCTCCCACGTAGAAAGGCCTATGGCTAGCAGTGCGCTAAGCAGTGTGACGTATATATTTATAGATTGTTGGTGATGATGATTGCAGCGCATAATCGGCTTTCAGAAAATGCAAACGCTGGATACAATGAGTGAAAAATCAGGAAAAATATTTTTATTTTTTTTAGAATCAGATCGTATGTTTCTTAATTCTAATTTCATTCTTTTGTCAAAAAGATGTAGACAAATTTGGTTCCTATAGCATCGACTTAGGAGACATAATATAATTAGTATGAAAACCTTGATCAGCAACGGAATCCCTAGAAATTCAATTCAATTTCCCTTTTTCAGCAGATCTGAGTACTTTTACCAGAGAAATAAAACGACACGGACTGTTGATTTACTATTGTATTTTCCAAGTTCCCAACCGAGTTCAGACTCGATTCTTCAACAGCACTAGCCGCTTCAGTAGTTACATAAAGGGAAGGGAGACGCAGCTTCCGCACATGGCAGGAGAGGGGGAGGGGGGTGGTCGTTGCGGCAAATTCACCTTTTATTTTTACCACCCCTAACTTTTTATGGCGCGTTTCGCGCGGCCCGCGTTTTTGCACACATTTGTGCTCACGATAACGCACGGCCACGAACCCTGGACTCTTCGGTAATGTCTCATTCCGATTTAACGGGTTGCAGGTATCGCTTTAGTGTTATTGAATTGGACAAACGTAACGGGTTCGGTTTGGGGTAGGTACAGTCCGTAACAAAAGTCGATTAACACTTTATTGCCTTTTCATGATAATATATTCACATAATATGTACCAATTTGTATGAACATCTGAGGTATGAACACTGAATGACGTAGTGAGACATGGTGCCTAAGTGGTTATTGAATTCTGTTGATGATAGTACATACAGAATTGATATCAATATTTAGAAAGTAGTGGGCCGTATGGTTAAAGATGAAAATATAATAAAAGTAAATTGTTGGTATATAATATTTAGTCTGATAGTTTTTGAGATGTTTACGAAACTATTATTCCTTTCAATGCTACTAAAGATAATTTTTTCAATAAAGAAAAACAATGATATTATTTACAAGAGGATAACCATTGAGAACGCTTTTATTCGTATATAGCTATGATTGCTGATTTGTCAGTTTTTTGGAAAAACGATATTTGCTTAGCTTTTATTATAAGCCCTTGCATAGTCTGTGTAATATCAGACACAATACATTTTCTATTGTATACAATAGAAAATATATTGTACCTATCTGATATGTGAGTATTTCACAGTTTGATTGCCATTCAAATAATTTATTTAACGTTTTCTTAAACGTTGAATAAATTATTTGAAGGTCGCAGCTTACTCAGTCGTCTTAGCCGCATACACCAGGCGGGTCGTATGCTTGCCTATCATCTTATTGTACATGAAAACACTTATCCAAGTACAATATTACCACAGCGTAAATATTACTATAAATAAGTTGTTTTACCGCTGCTGCTAGCTCTCCTTAGTGAAAACACAGTAAAACATTGGAGAAAATAAATTCGCGACGCCAAATCGCACAAAGCAGCTTAATATTGCTGAGCTCTTTCAATTTCTAGAACAGTCTAAGTACGTCGCTAAGTTCTCTAAGAATCTTTCAAGTGGAGTCTTATTGGTCATTGGCTTTCACAACGACTTCGGCGAGTCAGAGACGAAAAACGAACGATGAAATTAATACGAACGGGCTTAGATTATTGAAATCAATCATATATAAATTCATTACTTTTATTTTATTTGAATTTAGAACACACACAGTTACAATAAAAGAAATACCTAGATACCTAAACAAGTGCGAGTCGGACTATTTCATACCATTATCTATAAACAACCGTCTACCTGTTACCGTTATCAATAACGAGCAAAACAAGCAAAAAAATCACGTTTGTTGTACGGGAGCCCCCTTAAATATTTATTTTATTATGTTTGTTAGTATTTGATGTTATAAAGGCAACAGAAATACGTCATCTGTGAAAATTTCAACTGTCTAACTATCACGGTTCATAATAATTATACAGCCTGGTGACAGACAGACGGACGGACAGCGGAAGCTTAGTAATAGGGTCCCCTAAAAATTGTGCATACACTGATTAAGTATTCATAGTTTGATAATTTTACTTCAAGAAAGTGATTTTACAGATTTAATTAATTAAATCATTACAACAACAACAACAGTACTAACATTTACTAATACATTACCAAATAATTCTTAAACAAATTAACTACGAGTACTAACTAAATGTGCTTCTGTTTGATATGTTATAATTTATCCATACTTACTTAAAGACAAAAAATGTCAAAAAATGAGATAGGTAACTTTTAATATCTAATCAAATTAAAGAAAATTGTACTTGTATTTTTTTATTATTATTATTTGCAATGATTTTTATACTTAGACTTTTTTAATAATATAAAAAAAATTTAAATTATTGTCCAGTAAGTAAAGTATTGTATTGTATGTCTCCTCTCTTTTTGCTTCGTTTGCTGTGCCCGACAGGGTCCATAATGAATCATGTTTAGCTTAAGATCTATTTTGTAACATAATGGTGAAATAAAAGTTTGAGTTTAAATTTACTCTGGGATATTTTAACTTGACTGAGTCCCGCATTAAAGTACTTAGCATCCAAATAAGGTATACATTCCGTCTCTAATGTCAATGCGATAGGAATCAAAATTATTTATATCTCTTTGACGCTGACTGTACACGGCCTCGTTCAAAATTACCCCATGTTTGGAATCACCTGTTCCCTGTCTCAATGGTTTAGCTCAGTCTGAATATTAAGACGATTTGATTGCACTAACATGGATCTAATTAAAATGCTTTCAAGCTTGACAATGAGCAATAGCATCTGTGATATGATACACAGTTGAATACGGCTCATACATAACTTATGTACTTAAAGGAACTGGTGAGACGCTTAGTGCCTATACGAAATAGTCACATACAAGCTTTAATGTATTTGAGAGCTTCCTACATTATTTATTCCCTGAAACCAAGAAACTATGGGCAATCAATCACACACTTACACACACTTGCTGAACCTATAAGTTTTTTTTAAATAAAGCTCAGCAAATGACTCAACACCACCTGATGTGAAGCGGTAAGAAGAGTCCATATGCGGCGACAGCTAGTGCAGCTTGAAACACACTGTTCTAGCTGCCTCCACCTTGCCGGCCCATAAGGTGCCTTTTCACGCCGCTTTTGAAGGAACCCATGTTATAGAAAGGAGGAAGCACATGTGCTGGCAAAGAATTCCAAGTTTTGGAAGTCTAACAAAGAAACGAGTTACTAAACTTGTTTCTGCGTGATGATAATCGTTTTTTGTGTACCTACCTATTCGTCTGTTTCATGTTTTTATGTAATTTTGTTAGATGTGTGTGATGAAGAATTAAATAAATGTTTATCTATCTATCTATCTATGATGTTGAGGTGGAGATAGTAAATTGATGACTCCGAAGACCGGCACGCGTGCTCCTGAGTAGGAAGGGGTGGTGGTAGGTGGGATAATGTCGAAAAGCTCCTCAGAATACTCTCCATGATAAAGCCGATAGAAGGCGCTTAGCGATGCAATGTCAAGACGGAGTTGTACAGGCGCTAGGCTGTTCGCGACCTCTACGTCGTCAATGGTACGGACGGCACGACGCTGCAATGTCTCCTGTGCATCGAGGAGGTACTTGGCGGAGCCATCCCACAGGTGCGAGCAATATTCAACGCAAGACAAGACCTGAGTTTTATACAGCAGACATAATTAGTCTGGTTTGAAATCGACGCACCTTGTTCAGGAGATTGAGCTTCCGTGAGGCTGTATTGATCACAGCATCGATATAATTCCTCTGATTCAGATCGCTACATTATAATCATCGTGATCTGTACTTACGACCCAGCATTACAACATGATGTAATAAAGAATATGAATATGACAAGACATGTTTTCATTCTTCACGAAATTACTAATACTATTTATTTTTTAGGCATCTCATATTACAAGTTTTTTTTTATAAGGAGATCCCAGACGCTTTGATAAAAAGTACGCTAGTAAAGAAATTTGGACTTCTCACCATCATTATTATCCAAATTGTATTAAATATAAAAAAAAACCAACGCTGACATCTTAAATTGACTTAGCAACAATGTACCATCACGATATTGGCTGAATTGCTGCGCCTCTAAAAAGCCTCTAAAACGTATGTCCGCAATTGGGTTCTATCAGCGATCAATCAGGCAGCTCGCTTACGTGTTTAGATTATCGATATCTGCTCATAGCCTGTCACTAGGCGGTGGTGGGTCCCCCCCTGACCACCCCCGTCTTAGGATTACGATGTCGACACACCTAAACCGCTCGATAGCTGTCTTTTCGGCCATCAAGTGTTCTAAGTTCTGAAACGTAATTGAAAATTTGAAACGTCAGAGAACAAGTGAGCAATGGGAGATATGGAAATAGTTTGGGAAACTTGTTTCTTTGCAGAACGTAAAATAAGGATCCATTGACATAAATAAAAAAACAATGTTTTTTTTTTATACCACTAAGGTGGCAATCAAGCATACGGCCCACCTGATGGTAAGCGGTTACCGTAGCCTATGGACGCTTGTAACACCAGGGGTATCACTTGCGCGTTGCCGACCCTGTAAAAACTTTTTCAAACCCTTTTTGAAGAACCCCATGCTGTACTCGTTCGAGAAAACCTCTGCAGGGAGGTCATTACACAACCTGAGAGTACGCGGGAGAAAGTTTCTCTGAAACCGCACAGTACGAGACCATTTTAGTTCCAACGTGTGAGGATGAATTCCCTGCCGATGGCGAGCGGTGCGATGGTAGAAAGAGGCCGTGGGCATCATGTCAAATAATTCCTCAGAACACACTCCGTTATACAACCGGTAGAACACACATAAGGAAGCAAAATCTCTCCTTAGGCTTAAGGGTTCAATACCGCTTGTGAGTTCGGGATCGTCGACAATTCTCATAGCGCGTCTTTGAACTGCGTCAAACGGTCCAAGCTGGTATCTAGGTGCTCCCGCCCATAGGTGGCAGCAGTATTCCATATGGGGCCTGACTTGAGACTTATACAGTAACAGTCTTTGCCCTGAAGAGAAGTACCGCCGCGCTTTATTGAGCACACCAAGTTTCTTGGATGCCAGCTTGACTTTATCTTCTAAATGTCCACGGAACTGCACGTCACTAGAGATATCGACACCAAGGATCCCGATACTCTTAGAGATGGAAAGGGGTGTGTCAAGAAATTGTGGAGACACAGCGAATGGGGTTTTTTTTAGCGGTAAACGCGCAGACTTGTGTCTTCGTCGGGTTAAATTGGACTAAGTTTAGTCGTCCCCAATCGGAGACTCTGACTAGAGAACTCTCGATTTCAGACACAAGTCGACCGCGACTTTCCTCCACAGTAGACCGAGGGGTATTAGCACGACTCGTATAGTAAGCGTCACCAGTACTGTCATCCGCATAACAATGAAGTCCGTCAATAGACAGCAAATCATTGATATGCAGCAAGAACAGCGTTGGAGACAGCACCGAGCCTTGCGGGACGTCAGCGTTAATGTCCATGTTATCCGAGCAACTGCCATCAACGACGGCTCTAATGCATCTGTCGGACAAAAAGCTAGCGACCCATTTGCAGAGCCCCTCAGGTAGTCCGTAAGTTGATAACTTCGAAAGAAGACCCCTGTGCCAGACCCGATCGAACGCCTTCGCTACATCTAGGCTAACAGCCAATGCCTCACCTTGACTCTCAATGGCAAGAGCCCAGCGGTGTGTTAGGTACAGTAGAAGATCACCCGTCGAGCGATTATGTCTAAAGCCGTATTGGCGGTCGCTGATTAGGTCGTGATCTTCTAGGTACCTGAGGAGTTGCGTATTTATGACGCGCTCCATGACCTTTGAGAGAAGGGAGGTTATAGCGATTGGCCTGTAATTCGATGGATCTGATCTGTCGCCCTTCTTGGGCACGGGATGCACATGGGCAGTCTTCCACGAAAACGGAACTTGCCTGGTGGAGTACGAAAGCGCGAAAAGGCGCGTCAGAATAGGACACGACTCAGGAGCACACTGCTTCAGTACCACTGCCGGTATACCGTCTGGCCCGCTCGACTTATGAATATCCAGAGATAACAACTCGGGCCGTACCTCCCGTTGCGTAATGGAGATCTCAGGCATAGAGTTGCCGCACCAGGGTATGGTAGGTGGTACAGCACCTCCGTCATTCAATTAATCTATTACCTTCTTATTTAAGTAGATTACGATACTTTAAAATGCTTAGTCTCCAAGATCGTAGGTTTATTTTGGATCAAAATTTTTTACATAGGATTGTTGCCGGTGTAATAGATTGTCCATCTCTAGTTCAATCAATAAATCTTAACGTTCCAATTAGGTCCCGTCGTTCTAATAGAATTTTCCCATTTTGTGTTGGTCGATCTAAGAGTAACTTGGGTCACCATGCCACCATCAATAGGCTACAAAGACAGTATGATAGTCTGGTAAAAAAAGGCGACATTGACATTTTCATTAATAAGGCACAAATATTTAAACGCCAAGTTGTACAGTCCTTAGAAACTATTGAAAGTTAATAATTTAACACTATTTTTATATTCAGAATGAATGAATGTCAAATTTTTAGAACTGCTTTTTTGTTCAATTATGTTTTAAGTCCACTATGCATACCGTGGCAATCTATAATTAAAACAGCACTTAGCTCATGTACTCTTTAGCTTTAAACTCCATACCATGTTTTATTGTTTGTTTTGTTGATTGTCCTAAATAAATTTTATATAAAAAAAAAAAAAAATTCAAAGTCGAGTTCGAGGCAAGGACAACACCCAGTAAATCGGCTTTCTCTTTAGCGCTGTGGGCCAAGTTTCCGTCAGGCTTACGGAGTGGTGGCAAGGACGACCTACAAAAGTTTCCTTCGGCAGCTTTGGCGAGTGACCAGAAAGCACGACTCCCAGAAGGGTATCTTGCAAGCCGATCGCCAATTCTGCCGACAAAATCGAATTTCGCTCTGGCAATCACTCTTTTACAGAACCTTGAAGCAGCATTTAACTTCCGCTTCACGTCAGAGATGTTTGGATCCTGATTGACTCGAGCCGTGGTCCAAGCCTGAAACGCAGCTTGCTTGCTAATGCGAGCTTCCCTGCATGGCCGATTAAACCACGGCCGCCTCTTTACCCCTTTTTTTTTTTTTTTTTTTTTACGTTGGAAAAATGCATTTATGCATGCACAGGCAGGGTGGGGCCCGGCCCGGGCTATGTGGGACTCAAAGCACTGAGGCCAAATACCCACTAAAAAACCAACGTCTTCCTTCACTGTCAAGGCTTCAACACAGCGCAGGGAACTTCTCGCAAACAACTGCGCAGAAGTGACGAAGCCTCGAAGACCGCCCGCTACTGGGCACAACAGGGCGGAAAATGCGCAACACGGGCACTCTCCCGACACAGGGTGTTGGTGCGTGTGACAGAGCCCCACTCTGTCACCCGCCACCCTGGCTATGGCGGCCGGAGTTGGGCGGCATAACGCCGCATTCTGCGGCCGAGACGCCTCCGACGGAGAGGGTCTGCGAGGGGATCTTCCTCGCGAGCCCGCTCTAGGGCCTCCTTCTGTGAGATAACATGCTCACAGAAAGAGGCCACCGCTTCCCACGACGTCTCACTGCTCACCATCGCCTTGACGACAGTGGGAAGAGAGAGGTCCTCACCGATTGCTGCGATGAGAGCATGGCGCTGCACCGCCCAAGCCGGGCAGTGCTCCAGCGTATGCTGGGCAGTGTCCTCCTCGTATCCACACGAATGGCAGTCTATTTACCCCTGCGGCCACTAGCGTGTTAGGAATGTAACATTCCATACCCGCCAGTATAGTTTCAGTGACTGCTGCTGCACAGGTATCAGGATTATCTGACGCGAAGCAGAGCTGCTTCCACGTGTACGATGCGTAAAATTCACGCAACCCATCCCAGTCTGCTGACTTATAATGCCACACGCGACGCCACCCAGCGGGCCGGGGTGCATCGGGCCGCGCGTTGCGCACTTGGGTCCGGACGAGGCAGTGGTCCGATGAGGGCCTAAAAGGCCTGAAGGCGCATCCACTGAGATGGTATATCCGTCGGGACGCGTAGTCAGCAGAAGGTCCAGTAAAGAGCTCGTATGGTTCTCGATATCTTGTATTCTTGTAGGAGAATGAACCAGTTGCGGGAATCCATAGGCCAGGGCGTATTCGTGAACAGACCTTCCCGCATAGTCAGTGGACCGAGAACTGAGCCACTCGACATGGTGGGCATTAAAGTCTCCCAATATCACTAACTCTGCAGAAGGATACTGCTCGAGAACTTTGTCGGTCGTCGATTGTAGGTGTTCAAAGAGTCGAGTCGTGTCCGAATCACCACTATGGGACATGTAAAGGCACGCGTAGATGCGGGTGTGGCCGCCGTGATCAACACGAACCCACAGAATCGACAGGTCCCTGTCTTCAAGGCCGTGAAGACGGCGACAGCAAATATCCTCCCGGAAATACATGCACACCCCGGCACGACGCACAAAATTGTGCTCGAGCTTGTACCTGGGGTAGAGTAGGTATGATGAGTCGGCCGGGCAGGATATTTGAGTTTCCGTAAGGAAAAGTAGGGTCGGCTGCGTAGTCTCTAGATGTTGGTGGACTGCGTTGATGTTACTGTGAAGTCCCCTGATGTTGCAAAAATCCACTCCTAGCGTGGAAAAGGAAGTCGCTGACAAACCATTTTTATTATTCTTTTTTCGGGCCATTATTGTGGGTTGAAAAGGGTTTTTTTTAAAAGGAATCTCCGTATTGGCTGCAAATTGGACAAAATTGCGGCTAGAACCCGTCAAAGTACATCGCAGGGATTGCAGCGTGCTGGCACGGCGGGCGGAAGGGCCCCCAGGCCCCCCCTGTGGCAGTAGCCGGGTCCACTCCGGTCTCCTCCTCCGGCACGACAACTACCACAGGGATTTTGCACAAACTGGCGGTTCAGCCTCCCAGGGCAGAGATTAAGTAATCCTTGGGTTCGGGAACCCGTTCAGCCTGCGGGCGGCCAGCGGACAGCCGTTTCACTGGGTCTCCCTGACCGCCATGCCAACACGATGCACCCACACGAGTAAATGACGGTGTTTAAGACACCACAGGTCTACCCGCTGCCAATACGGCGACTCCTTGAGGAGCTCTGGCAACCTTACTCACCGCAGGAACATGACACTACAAAAGCAGTGTCATTTGGCTGCGAACTTCAAAGTTTCAAAGTATAAAGGGAGAAGAGATATAACTTATCAGAGCAAAGAAAAAGACAACAATAGCGCACGCGAGTGTGACGTAGACGACAAATTGCTAATAATTCCTTTATTAAAAAAGTACAATATTAAGAGTATTCCAAAATATCATTTTGAGAATAATTTAAGTAATTTATTGCCCTTTCAATAAACTTGTAAAAGTATATGAGAAAGATCATCTTGGGCTTTCTCCTTAAGAGAAAATTGCTTTTATTGATGTTTAGGCTTTAATAAAATACTTTATTTTTTAGTGAACTCCAACATACATATAAAAACAAGAACACTTTAACAATATTTAACAAAAAATGCTGACTATTCGAAACGTATCGAATAGTGATAATGAGTAGCTCGGTGGCGTATTGCGGCGTTTCGATACGAAAAACAAAGCAACTTTCGCCATGGTCGATCCTGGGATGGGTCAATCAAAGTTTGTTATCTTGAGCTCCTCCGTACTTCGACAGGCACGTTAAGCCGTTGGCCCTGGTTGTTCCTGCAACCGCTTTAACCCACCAACCCGCATCAGGCCAGCGTGGAGGTGTTATGGCCCAAACTCCTGTGTTTCTCCCATGTAGGAAAGCCTGTGCCCAGCAGTGGGACGTATATTTATAAACGTATCGCCTTAAATAGGCAAAAAGGAAAACCGGCGTGATTTTTAATTTTCTTTTAACTTTAGAGTAGTCCTGTTAAAACTTCCTCATTCCAATCGGCTCCGTTTCGTTCGTGCGCTGTACTTAAAACTTCGAGTATTTTAAAACACACTACTAAATATGCACGGTCTAAACATAGACTTATCGTCCTTGGCTCGCCGCACTCGCGAACAGCCCTCGGAGGCGATAAAAATAGCTCTATGGCTCCACATATGAGCACTTGTTAGAAACTGGCACGACCTAGTGCGACTTCTAACGAATCATATATTAATGTTAGCGCTAGCTTTAGAACGCTTTTGGTTATTGGAAAAACTTCAAGCTGTTTTTACGCTTTTAACCGTTTAAAAGCGTATAAACAGCTTGAAAGAAAATAATGCTCCACTCCGTAGTGGAAGATCTTTTTGAGAGTGGGAAACGACGAGACGGCACCGACCTGTACGCTTACAGTCATTATGAAGAATAGCATTCCGCAGTCATATTTTGGAAAAAAAATCAGAGCAAAGCAAGTTAAATAGGCGGCTAATTATTAACTATATAATTACCAAATACCAACCAAAAACTGCTCTATAATTAGATATGACTACGAAGCCACATACAAACGTAATAATTATAACAATGCCCAACATTAACAAGTCCAAGCGTTTTACACTTAAAATGGCTCCAACTGGCCCGAATTTGTTTCTGTTAAACAATTAACCCACGTCCTAACTTAACGGCTATACTTATAACAAATTATAAACTCAATTTGGGAGTTGTCTTTTTAGTAATTGTCGAGGGCGAGTAGCTCGAGAATTTCCAGTTTTTGAAATTTATGGTAATCTAAGAAAATTTGACGAAGCTGAAAACGAAATAGCACAATGGTGTAGAGATATTATGAAAGTAGTACTATTCATAGTGATTTCTTTTGAAGTGAAGGTTAGAATTTAAAGCTTTTACAGTGATTTTTAAAAAAATATGCATTATACTATACAATCAAAATAAATGAACAATAAAGGTAATATCTAGGTATTGCTTATAAAAACTATCATCAACTTTAGTACCTATATAATTTCTGATTCACGTCAAGTGGCATCTAATACCGGATGCCCTGAATATGAACCCCCTAAAGCCGGACAATATTAAAAACATATCGCAGCATCTAAGCATTCCGGAATATTGACACAGGCTACATGTGCCCATCCGTGATGGGTATATAGCAGTCTGTGCTTCTTTATTTTTTATGTTTTTTTTTTTAATTTTTAGCAATGGAATGTTGCTTTTGCCATAACCTGATCTATTGCACTTCCTAGATCCCTTCCTCTTTTGCTTTTTTCTCTTCCATTCATATTTCTTGTCACGCTCTTATCTTCTGACACAATGTTAGATAATCTATATAATAGCCAATAAAAACCAACATATCCACTGTCCGGTGCTAAGAGACAGCTATTGTCCGGTACCAGCGGACAGCGTACTCTCAAAATGTCAAGTGCATACTAAAAAACTTCTTAGAGAGCAAACAAAACTATTAGGTGTTTCAAAAAGATACACTTTAACGTAGCAGTAATACTCCTTTCGATTTTATCCAATGCACTATTTTCCCGCTAAATTCAGCTACTGACATGTCTCACCTTGTCGTTGCGCAAGATTGGCGCTTCACCTTTCGTACGTACAGCTATTATACCCGCATCCATTCACTTCACCACAACACAGCATCAAACGCATTCCAACCTGCTGAGATATTATTAATGCCCGGCGCTAATTTCAGCCCGGCGTTAGGTTTAACTTCTCTTACTTCTACATTTCTCTGTATTATTGGATCTATTCTGTTATGTTGCCTGGATTGCTTGTTAGCAACAAGATCGCCTTTTGTATTATAATTTGTTTGCAAGTAAACAAATTATAATACAAAAGGCGACCTTCTTGCTATATTAGGTATGTTTTTTTCATGTCTACTTAAGTATAATTGTTTGTATTGTATTATAAATAAGATATGATAATCATTGTGATAGTTGTAAGAATGTGTTTTTTTGACGATTTAAAAGTGCTTATTTGTGGCCTATTTAAATAAAATATTTTTTCTTTCTTTCTTTCATTTATTAATTGAAAACATAGTATTATAAGATTTTGTGAAATATATTTACGCGCACATGTTTTGCTACTATAAATAGCATGCAAATAACAAATCAGCAGACAGCAGGATTTCTCTTTTTTTTATTTAACGGCTCAAAAGTAGTATTTTAGTAGCAACGAAAAACTTGACCCATTTGTATTAAATAATAAAATTATGGTTCGTGTGAATGTTATATCATTATCGAAAACGTCTCAAACTTCACAACTACGAACAGGATCCAACTTACATACTTTATTATTCACGGGGGTGTTTGAGCTTGAAACTCAATTTGAAGTTGTCTCATTACCAACAATCGCGCCTGGGTTTATGATACTCTTGAATTTGAAATTCCTTGTCTTTCGGCATGCTATTTTTTATGTGCTGGTAAACTAACAGAATATGCAACACTCCACACATAATACAATTTAGTAGGTGCACACAACACCTAAAATAGTTTTCACTTTGAAAAATATTCATTTTAATAGTAATAATGTAAAGAACGGTGTAAGTAACGAACTGAGATAACTCTTTGTCATTATCTTAAAATGTATTGAGCTTAAACCTTGAAACATCGACGCAACGAAATTTTTAATGACTGATTGCATTTCTAGAAAAGTTTTAACGACTATATAAACTTCTTTAGTATCAATAGAAATTGTAATAATTACTAAATTTACATCTCCAATTGTATAAATTTCTATGATAACTCGCAACAATCTGTCTGTGATATTTACTGATATTACATATCCAGTAGTATAAATTTCTATGTTATTTCACTGCGATCTGTCGTCACCTGCGTCGATCACAATTATGTTTGTCCGGATGTCCGGTAAGTGAAGACACCAGACTATGAAGTCACAATACTTACCGGACAAACAAAGTCACAATAGTCTCAACACAAGTTTAGTGCAATTAAGACTATTGAGACTTCTCCTGCGCTGACACAGAGCGCTTGGATTTGATTCAAAGATCAGAAACAAAAATATACGCTCCTATAATATATGCTCCTACGAATCGTGAAAATCCCATTTTTATGTGTACCACAAAATATCAACTAATGTAAGATTGAGTTACCTAACCATGTTACAATGACATTTCTGCGTTTACCCTGAGTTAAAATGTTGAACTACCGACATTTACTTATCTAGTAGGCAACGCGTGACTACAATCTTTGGTATTTAAACGTGTGTAGGATTTAGAACTATCTAGTCTGGTAATATTTTTTTGTTAGATATAATGTTACAACAATTACAAATAAAAAAAGAAAGCGATGAAAAAATTATATGCTCCAGGCAAGAAGGGAACCCGCGTCTCCTCAACACTAAGTGTAACCTGCCAATTTCTTCGCCGCTTTCTGACAATTTCTTAAACATTTTTATAGCAACGTTTATCTCACCACTCATTGAAGTTAATACCTCTAGTGTGGTGTAAAGTAGGCGTTATAAACAAACATACCACGAAACTAAGTGGTAGGGCCGTAGGTATCACCGTCTTTCTTATTAACGCCGTGAAATAGTTCGCTGTGTTTCGGATTGAAGGGAAAGGTAGCCATTACTGGGCATGAACGGCATTTCATCTTAGGCCTCAGGATGACAACGCACCTGCAATATCAAGTGATTTTTCCTTGTTATTTCAGGTGTCTACAGGCGGTGGTAACCGCTTACCATCAGGTGGGCGATCAGCTGGTTTGTCATCTAGTTGTATAAAAAAGAACATTTTAAATGTGACAAATAATGTTGCTTATTTTAAACGAGTGTTTCATACGCAATTATACTTGGCTTCGTCCTCAAGATTAGCATATAATACAACATGTAGTATCGCCTAGCGGATCGCCACATACGCACTAAATTGAGGGTAAATAGATTTTTTTTTTTTTTTTTTTTTTTTGACGGTAGTTGTAACGTCTTCCTCGCGCTGTACCTATTCCCTCCTTACTCATTCGCGTTTTAGTGCTTCGCCAGTACGCACGTACCTCGCTTATTTAAAATTAACTTACAGTTCGAATCTAATTTAACTGTCATCATGCCTAAACGTAAATCTCAAGACGATTTAGAGTATTTAAGCAAAAAATTGCGTAAATTGGAAAGAAAAATTCGTCGAAAGACACGGCGTTTGTCGACTTCATCTTCGGAATCTACGTCATCTCCAAATGACAAAGAAGGTTAGTCACACAGAGGCTTACTATATTATCACAAGTGAATAGTGTAGTATAAAGTTATCTTTAGAACTATCTATGGGGATAATAATTGTTTGGTATTGCAAACAGTTCAAGGGGCTGTTTCTTACCATAAAAAAGTACGGCAGGTAGTCACCGGGCTATCTCTTTACTTTTAATATTATACCTAGCTATTAAAAATATTTTGACGTATTTTATTTACGAGTACCTACATAACATACCTCGGGCTTGCGGGCTTTTCTTTGGATTGCCCCCGCCCGTTAATTTAGTTTATCAAACAGTATATTAGGACTGTTTATTAACTAAATATGGTATTCAATGCAATTTATCTCTGCAATTTCAGACGAGAACTTACTGCTAGATGAGGATAATATTCCAATTAGCATAATAGATGTAGAACAACCAGATGTGATTGTTGATGCATCACCGCAGTTGACGGAAACAAACGACAACTCAACGGTAGATGAACTTGGCACTAGTGCTGCAACAGCAGCGCCGGCACCTACCGAACCAACCCTTGAACTTGACAAGGATATTATGGAAATTCTTGGTAGTGACCCCACAACCAACATAAAATACGGCAAGGACACTAATGCCGACTTAGCTGTTCGATTACAGCATTATTCAACATCTGGAATAACTAAAGAGGTGCGCAAGGAACTCTGCGATAAGTACCTAATACCTAATAACTGTAAACTTATAGAAGCTCCTCAGCTAAACGCAGAAATTAAGGCGGCTTTAACTGAGATCGTAGCTAAGCGTGACAAATACATTGAGAATAGACAAAAACAGCTAGCCACTACCCTGTCTTGCTTAAGTGAAGCATTATCACATCTTTTTTCTGCTCAGAATAAAGATACTTATTTAATAAAACTAATTATGGACGCAAGTCGTAATCTTTGTGATTGTCAGTACAATGACTCGGTGACGAGACGTAATTTTATTCTATCTACATTAAAAAAAGATATGAAAGAACAACTGCAGACTACAAAATTATCAAATTTTCTATTTGGCGATAATCTATCGGAGACTATAAAAATCGCGAAAGCGATTAACAAGTCTGGAGCAGAACTAAAGGCACCCTTGCCCCCGTCGAAAACAGTACAAAATAGGAAGCCTCTTCCTGGTTCGTCAAAAAACTGGAAAGCACCTTTTCCAACCAAGAAACCGCCGGGGCCCGGAGTTCAGAAGATGAGGGAGCCGGCGCCGCCTCCGAGGGGTCGGCCCTCAGCCTCATACAAACAGTCGCAACCTCGGCAGAACAACAACACTCGCCGATAGAATCGGTAAATATGTATGCTGGCAGATTATCTTTATTTTACAACCAATGGTCTATGATTACTCAAGACCAAACGGTTTTGTCATTTATTCAGGGTTACAAAATTTCATTTTCTTCTCCTGTTTATCAAACCTTACAACCAAAATTACCAAACTATTCTGAATTGGAAAAACAACACTTTAATGAAGCCTTAGCTAACCTTATGTCTATAGGTGCAATTTCCAAGTGCACACCATGTGATGGTCAATTCTTGTCGAGCATTTTTTTAATACCGAAGCCAAATGGTAAAATGAGGTTCATTCTCAATTTGAAAAATCTAAATAAATTTATTAACACTCAGCATTTTAAATTAGAAGACTTGCGAACCACATTAAAATTAATAAGTAATAATTGTTTCATGGCAAAATTGGATTTAAAAGACGCATATTTTTTGATAAAAATACACTCAGATTCAAAGAAGTATTTACGCTTCCAATATGATAATAAATTATATGAGTTTAATGTTTTACCATTTGGCCTCAATACCGCGCCTTTTATATTCACAAAAATAATGAAACCTGTCGCACGATTGTTACGCACGGCACGACAAGTCTCGACTATTTATTTAGATGACTACTTCTTAATTGGAAAAACTTATAATCAGTGCCTTAACAATGTTAACTTGACCAAAAAGTTATTAGTGTCTCTTGGATTTATACTAAATGAGGAAAAAAGCTGTCTGGTACCCAGCCAAATGTGCACTTTTTTAGGTTATCAAATAGACTCAAAAAATTTCCAGGTTAGTTTGCCTCCAGAAAAGATAATAAAAGTATATAATGAAATTAATAAATTTATAAATATAAATAACAAGACGTGCAAAATAAGAGAGTTCGCACGGTTTGTCGGTCTTTTAGTTGCCTCATGCCCAGCTATTGAGTACGGTTGGCTTTATACCAAAGGCTTTGAACGCCTGAAATATTTAAATTTAGAAAATAGCAATGTTAACTATGACAGATATATGTATTTACCGGTCTCACTCTTACCAGACCTTTTTTGGTGGAAAAATGCTATAAAATTTTCCGTAAAGAAAATAAAAACTGAGGCCTACTGCCTTGAAATTTTTTCAGATGCCTCAAAAACGGGGTGGGGGGCAGCATGCGCAAAAGAGACGGCAAGCGGGTTATGGAGTAAAGAGGAAATAGTTAATCATATTAATTATCTTGAAATATTGGCAGCTTTCATTGGCTTAAGAACATTTGCAAAAAATTTGAGGAACTGCGAGATATTATTACGTATCGACAACACGACTGCCATCTCTTATATCAACCGCATGGGTGGGATACAGTTTCCACATTTGACAGATGTAACTAAACAGTTATGGCAATGGTGTGAATGCCGTGGTATACATGTATTCGCTTCTTACATTAAATCGGCTGATAATAAAAAAGCAGACTCTGAGTCCCGGCGCATACACCCGGACATAGAGTGGGAACTTGCAAATACAGCTTTTCAAAGAATTATTACACACTTTGGCATCCCAAATATTGACCTTTTTGCTAGCAGAATTAATAAGAAATGTAATAAGTACATATCATGGCACCGTGATCCAGACTGTTACGCAGTAAACGCCTTTACTATACCTTGGAATAACTTTTACTTTTACGCATTCCCTCCATTTTCTATGATATTGAAAAGTTTAAGAAAAATAATATTGGATAAAGCTAGAGGTATTATGGTGGTCCCTCTGTGGCCTACGCAGCCATGGTACCCTCTGTTTCAAACCCTTTTATTGTCAGAACCGATTATACTTAAGCCAGAAGATAACTTGATTATTTGTAATTCCAGACACCGCAGCATCCACACCAAGCTTACGCTGGTGGCCGGAATCTTGTCAGGGCAGCGTGGTTGAAGAGGAGTATTCCTCCATCATCTATTGATGTAATGTTAGCGTCTATTTCTAATAATTCATTCAAACAGTATGATGTTTACCTTAAGAAGTGGTATCAATTCTGCCAAATCAATAGTGTTGATATTTATGAGGCATCAATCCCAAATATTATTTATTTTTTAACAAAATTATTTAATGAAGGTGCTCTATATAGTACTCTTAATGGTTGCAGATCAGCATTAGCACTGATTTTGGGTCAAAACATAAGTAAAGATGACAGAATCAAAAGATTCCTCAAAGGAGTATATAGACTCCGACCTCCTTTGCCTCGTTACAATATCACTTGGGATACGTCTATTGTACTGGATTTCTTAGGAAATTGGTATCCCAATGAAGATATTTCATTAGAAATACTTTCCAAAAAATTAATTACTTTATTGGCCCTTGTAACAGCACACCGAGTACAAACCTTTTCTAAAATACTTATTGAAAATATTGAAATTTTTCCCAATAAAGTTTGTATAAAAATACCTGATCAAATTAAAACTTCCAGAATAGGCTCTCTGCAACCATTACTATGTTTGCCTTTCTTCGCAGAAAGATTACATATTTGCCCAGCAAAAACATTAATAACATATTTAAATAAAACTAAACCTCTTCGAAAAGATGCTAAAAATCTTTTTATTAGTTGTAAAAAACCTTACGATTCTGTTTCGAGCCAAACTCTGAGTAGATGGATTAAAAGTGTATTAGGTGAAAGTGGGATTAATGTCTCAGTATTTAGTGCACACAGTACGCGGCACGCAGCTACGTCTGCGGCGCATAGGTTAGGGCTTAGCATAGATACCATTAGGAATACTGCGGGCTGGAGTGGTTCCTCCAACACATTCTTTAAATATTATAATAGATCCACTCTTGTAGACCATAGGGATGAAGATGATTCTTTTGCAAGAGCAATAATAAATAATACATAACATGTAATTGCTAATGATTAAAAATGATATAATTATAATTTGATTTATAAAATCTGATTTAATTGTCAGCATAAGAATGTACCTATCTACGTTTCTCTTTTGTTTCACTTATTAATTAAAAACTTAATGTCAATACAAAAAGTAAAGAGTCTATTATTTCACAATAATACTCTATGAGCTTTTACTTTCCGACACTATCTACTCTAAAAGTCTACATGTTGTATTATATGCTAATCTTGAGGACGAAGCCAAGTATAATTAATGATTAAACGAGCTTACCTGAAGTGAAGTTCAATCATAATTATACGTAGGCTTCGTCCGAAGAGATTAGCATCCCCCCCTCCCATATAGAAACCCTTGGGCGTCGTAAAGTAAATATGTACATATAATAATTATTCTCTAAACTAAATGAGTAAGGAGGGAATAGGTACAGCGCGAGGAAGACGTTACAACTACCGTCAAAAAAAAAAAAAAAAAAAAAAATCTATTTACCCTCAATTTAGTGCGTATGTGGCGATCCGCTAGGCGATACTACATGTTGTATTATATGCTAATCTTGAGGACGAAGCCTACGTATAATTATGATTGAACTTCACTTCAGGTAAGCTCGTTTAATCATTAATTTTACGGCGTATAAATCAAAGATATTTTCATTAATAATAATAATAATAATAATAATACATCACACGCTACACTTACTTGGTACAAGCCCGTAAGTGTAGCTTAAACCAGCTTACAGCTGAGAATTAAAAAAACCATTATAATAATAATAATAATATTTATACACTCACACCAATTATTTAGCCCAAAGTAAGCATCATTAAGAGCTTGTGTTATGGATACTAGATAACGGAGAAATAATGATAATAATATGTATATAAATATTAGAAATATACTAAATAAACATATAAACATCCATGACTCGTAAACAAATGTTCGTACTCATCATACAAACATTTGTTCCTACCGGGATTCGAACCCGGGACCTTTTGACCGAGTAGCCTGGGGTACAGACCACTCGGCCAAGCGGTCGTCAAACAAATTACAAATATTCAAGAGACAAACAATTTTAGGCACCCAAATCAAATCTCATTTTAGACAATTAACGCTACTTATATTTCAGGCTGACTCCAAAAAGGAAAAATTAAGTAAGTTCTTTGTTGCGGTTTTATTTCTACGGTAATAAAGTTACAAAGTTCATCGAGGACAGTTTTGTTTACCGAGGAATAAGTAATAAACGAGTAATATTGGTCGAACGAATGGCTTTATCAACCATAAATACACTTACACGAATGCAATAAACATGCTTAGTGCTTTAGTATGATAGTACCATTAAGTACTGTCTTATATTTTCTGTCTATTTGTCCAATTCAATTTAATATTAAAAACGGATCTTTCGGAGCGGTAACTGTTGTAGGTTGCAGTAGAACTGGCTGCTAAAATAATCTTTGGTCGATTTCGATGTCACTACATGATTGATTATGTCTATGTTCTTTCGTGCTGTTTTATTCTGCTAATATATTTTTACTTTAAAATATATGTTTGTCTTTTTCAAATTCACAATAGGTTATGGTCCAGAATAATTATTTAACGTTGTTGTAAATATGTCGGAAAACAAGAATCAATATTTTTCACATGAGAAATTACGCGGACGTGAAAATTACGTAGAGTGGAAATTTGTGATGAAAAATGCACTGATTCACGACAATTTATGGACCTGTGTGTGCGGTTACGATGAAGACGACAAAACAACGTCCGAGGTGAGAAGTCGACGTGACGAAATTGCAAAGTCGAAAATTTGCTTGAGCGTCGAAAAGTCATGTTTTTCACACTTGATGTCGGCAGAAAAGGCAAAAGACGCCTGGAAAGCACTTGAACGTGCATATGATGATAGAGGTCTCGGTTCTAGAGTGCGGACGCTTCAGAACTTGTGCGCCGTCAAACTGGAGAATTTCACTAGCATGGAAGCTTACGTCAATGAAGTTTTGTCACTAGCCCAGCAATTGGCAAGTATGAACAAACCTGTCGATGATGAGTTTCTTGGTGCGCTGATGCTCAAAGGTTTACCGACGGAGTACGAGCCCATGATCATGGCACTAGAGCATTCTGGAGCTGCCATTACAGCCGATTTAGTCAAATCAAAACTGCTACAGGATCAACGTTGGACTACTCGTGGAGATTCGAGTGAGTGTCTGTATTCGACTAGAAAAGACGCTACTACGAGTGACTCCGGAACGAGGAAAGCGCAGCAGCACAAGGTTGAGTTAAAAGCGAAGGACTCTGGTAATAAGAGGGAGCCATGGTGCTGGCGGTGCAGACAAAAGGGACATCTGAAGAAAGACTGTCACAGCGACAAGAAATCTTCAGCGAACTACGTCTGGTCGGCATACAGTACTGAAGCGGAATCTGAATCAGAGCAAACTGTTTTAAGACTAAAATAAGAAAGTTTAATGTAAAACCACATTAGCGAATTCAACTTGCGTTTGATTAGATGTTACAATAATAATATTATTTTACAATGCACACACAACAGCCCATCAAGAATAACAGTTGCACTACGAAAGCCGACTCTATTACGAACGCAGTAAGGGCGGTCTCAAGGTCAAACTGTTACGCTTGATGTACTAGGTTAGTTTCATTTCAAACAAACATGCTTGTTAATCAAATATTTTTTAACTAAACTTCTGTTTACTTGAAAATTAATATAATACAATTTTCCAATAATTCTTTAACGGGTTTAATCCTTTGAGCCTCGGTAAAATACAATTTTATATAAAACGTTAACTCGTGGTCATTTTCGCGCAGTTACGTTAGTGGTTTGCGAAATAATTTAGTTCAAATCGACTCGGATATTACTCTGTTTTCAGTTTTCCTGTAAAAGGCACCGCTTAGTTATGTTCGTCAATATTTTTGATGAAGCTTTCAGTACCACTCTTTTGATTTTTTAGTTCCTATTTCGTTTGACGTGTTAGTTTTGTGTAAATGTGTATTTTAACCTCAGAATATGTATAAAAATAAGCGTCATATTAAGTTTAGGATGCGTGCTTAAGACAATTATTATTATTATTCAGCTTAGAGTATACTAATTTAGGAGGAGCTCGGTGGCGTAGTGGTTTGAGCGCTCTGATTTCGATTACGAAAACAAAGCAACTTTCGCCATGGTTGGTCCCGGGATGGGTCAATCAAATTTATAATCTCGAGCTCCTCCGTGCTTCGGAAGGCACGTTAAGCCGTTGGTCCCGGCTGTTACTACAACCGCTTTAACCCACCAACCCGCATTTGGCCAGCGTGGTGGTGTTATGGCCCAAACTCCTCATGTGTTTCTTCCATGTAGGAAGGCCTGTGCCCAGCAATGGGACGTATATAGGCTGGTGATGATGATGATGATGATACTAATTTAAAAGACAAGCCCAACAGTTTGGTGGAGCGGTGAGTAAACTTATTTAAATTATCAGAGGGCAAGGATTCGAATCCAGATATGGGCAGATTATTAATTTATATCAAGGATATTGTATGCAGTTATAATCAAATCTCTTCATTTATTCGGATGCACATATTCATACTTATTGTACAGAGGACAGCACATCAAGTGTAACAGGAACACTACGAAAGCAGCCTCTATTACGAACGCGGTAAGGGCGATGTTAAGGTCGAACTGTTACGCTTGATGTGCTGTCGACTGTACATGATACATCCAAAAAAAAATACCTCAACCATTCTGTAAACACAAATAACTTTTCAAATGGTAATTATTTATACGGAAAGTATTACATGGTATTACAAAATGTATAATACGTATTTATTATACATTTTGTAATTAGAGGCGTACAAAACAAAATAAAATCCCATTGTCGATAAAAACCTCAACTGCTAAATTGCCCTCGTATAGGCACGTTGAACATCTTATGAATTTGATTGTAGCTACTTAACCGTTTCACAAGAGTCGACTTTATGAGATTTCTGAAATTAATAATATATGTAACATATTTCCGTCTATGTGAAATTATGCTATGGCATTTATTTTTATAATGACGTATGGGTTTGTTGTACGCAAAGTCCCAAGTGCGGACATAATAGCATATTCTGACGCAACTAAAATTATTGTTTTTGCAACTAGATGACAAGCAAGCATACGGCCCATCTGATGGTAAGCCTATGGACGCTCGCAACGCCAGGGGTATCACTTGCGCGTTGCCGACCCTATTAAAACCCTTTAACGTCTTTTTTGAAGAACCCCATGCTGTACTCATTAGAGAAAACTCATTCCACAACCTGAGCGTACATGGGAGAAAGTTCAGGTTCGGGATTGCAATTTGGGCGAGACGCCCATATTTTCGTAACCATTTAACGCGAGTCGAAAATTTTGCGTTCACAAATTTAACTCAAACAACTCCACTCAGATGAATTGGATACTTCTTATCTTCCAAACACTTCATTTAAATATTATTTGATTTAATTATCCAAGAGGCCCCAATAAATTAACAGGCTCACGCAAAACTGGCTGAGCATAATTAAAATGAAGTAAAATCAGAATTCTGATTAATTCCTTAAACAAAATTACTGCTGCTATTATTTTAATGTGTCTGCTCCTTGGGGTTACTCTTGATTTCAATTTTGATTAATCGACATCAAATTGTATCGTTTCATACTCTTGATCACCTCTTCAATAAGACGTTCCCTTCAGCTTGTTTCAATATTGAACAAAAATAATAGGTACCTATAGCCATTCATATTTCCTAAAAGTATTGAAATTCTTGATGGCGACAATCTACAACAACTTACATACTTATTATTATGACACTAATCTGTGTTCTATATTTTAATCAGTCAGCGAAAAATCAGTACAAAAGAAAGGGTTGTCAACCTCCGTTCTCTTCCTTACAAGTTATGTTTCTCCTTCATTACTAGTACTTTGCCACGGCTTGTTATAGCAGCCCATTCTTTTTCATGCTGTTAAATCTTCGATTATATTTCAATTGCGTTTAGAAATGTATTTATACTTTTTATCTGATTGCTGTATTTGTATCATTTTGAATTGTCTCTTTGTTTCTATCTCTGCTTGCTTAAGTTCTTACTACTTGGTGTGTTGTAGTGCCATCACAACGTTTTTGGTAATTAAAGACTGCTTATAAACAGGATTGGTATAACATAATAATCTTATACGCAGTTTCAAAAATATTTCGACGTGGCATGAAATTCCCGGCAAGATTTTCCAGACCATCAAAAGAATCGAAATTTGAGAGATCTGATGGTATTTTCATTTCCACCTTTGCCATTCTTAAAAGATATTCAAGATTAAGTTATAAGTTCAATATCAACTGAATATAGCAAAACAGCAACATAATCTAAGATTTTTAACTAGTATATTCATATTTTTTAAATTTGGTTCATCAAAAAATCTAAATCCATCCTTACGAAGTTAGTAAAAAGGTCAAATTTTGAAGGAACCAAAGTTTTAAGAATGACGATTTTAAAAATGCTGTAACAGCTCACGGTGACGCCCCTGGTAATTGTGTTACACCTTAATGTTAAGGTCAAATATAGATAATCCAGTACCTATTTAAGGCCCAGATCGCACGTGCTCCACGCGCGTGATCCCGGCTCGGCAATTAGCCACCGGTTACGGGATAATCCAGGACTTAGTTGGGCTCTTTCTTTATCATATTAACTAGAGCAACGTCCAGTTAGTATTCCGCTGGCGTCCATAACAGTGCCACAACAATTAGTATGCATTAGCACTTTGATTAATAGCATCGGGTGATAGAGCTTTTGTTGTATTCAGATTATTTTAGATAGACATTGAAGTTGGTGGGCACGATATATAAGTGAGTAGTTTTTATTCTGTAGTATATTTTCGATACACATTTTTTTTTATTATCAAACCTGATAGTAAGGGCCAAAGATGATTCCTCAGCCACAGAGGAACTGGCTATATTACCTCCAACACAACATGCTGCATATAATATTATTGTTATGATGGCAGACTTAGGTAAGATAATGGTAGCTACAGCTAGCCTAGCGGACCTAGAATAGCCCTACCACCAACCAAAGCGAATCAAAAATTTTGCCCCAACCGGGAATTGAGCCCCAGACTTTTAGATCTAAGGTAGGGTCTCAATCTCAAATCTCAATGAGTATGAGAGATGAGAGAGAGTATGAGAGATTAAAAATACGTAGTGATAATTCAAATCTGATAGTAACAATCCAAGCCTTTTTCGGGTTCTTAGGAAACTTAAGAGAGAGGCAAAATTTTCTTACAAAGCTTGACGAGAGTTGACGTGGCGTATTCATTTGAATTTTAAGCGCCCGACTAGCACCGCCTTACGAAGGTTTGCAGCAACATAAGAATTTTACCTAAAGACGAAGATACCTAAACCAGCGGTTGAGTAAGTTCTAGTCAAGCAACTAACCTATTTAACCAAATTTCATAAATAGTTTGAATAATTGCAAAATTAAAAATTATAAGTAACCCCCGGCGTCATTAATCATCTATCTAACACCATCTCATTAAGACTATTCATAAGAGCCCAAACACGCTATATCTTCTTGTTGGTATATGATTAGGTCAAAATTAGTATGTCATGGGAATGTCATCGAAGTGACAGTACACGAAAATTGAAATCAATCGGATCTTTAAAAGTTAGTAAAATCCTAATTTCATGTAGAAAATGAGCTGATAGTCATCAAATGCCTGAACTGATCTTCATAAATTATAGCTAAGAACCATCGTAGTGACATCCTTACAAACAAAAAAACGCGAATCAAAATCGGTCCATTCGTTTAGGCGCTACGATGCCACAGACAGATACACAGACAGACACGTCAAACTTATAACACCCCTCTTTTTTCGTCGGGGGTTAAAAATATATGATATATGATGATAAATACCTACCCATAATAAGCACATCCCCATTTATTTATCAATAACGTATAACCTTCCTAGTAGTGGACACAAGCCTACTTACTTGGGAGAAACACATGTGGAATTTGGTCTGAAGCACGCCATACTGGCCTAATGCGTGTATGGTGGACGACAGCGATTTAAGTAAGAACCATTGTCAATTGCCTGCATATTTTGATGAATCCGTCTAATTGTTTTTAGAATCAAAGCACTTACATCACTTTACATTAGCGAGCTCCTCCATATTAAATATCATTACTCATTTTTTGAAAATAGCTTTGCATATTGGGCACCATTTATGGGGATAAGTAGCGCCCAATATGGGACTCACATTGAATTCTTGAAATTACTCATAAAAGTTAAATATTACACAAACGGCCATGTTATTCAATAAAAACAAATATCCTCATCTATTCCAATAATTGCTTTACTAAATTAATGTTTCCAATTGTGTCATTCATTCACTTGACCCATAATTTCGCTGCCACGGCGTGAATGCTAACCTATTAAGCTTAACGAGCGTTGTCGACTACTTACCATCCTTCAGAACGTTGCCAATTAAATAAAATCGCGTAAATAGCTATAAAATTCTCATGGCAGCAGTTACAGCTACAAAGGAAGGTTCGTTAGCGGCCGACAAGGTGACTCCAGTTAAATTCAAATCGTAAGAAACGAGACAGGAGAAACTCAAATTTTATGGAAACTGAAAGTCAGAAGACAACATAGTTTCTGTTTCTGGGTCAGAATATTACATTGCACATTAGCATCTTCAATATGTTTATAATATTGGAAACAAAAAAGGGTAGTTCGTCCTTGATTCTAGTTCGGATGCGAAGCAACTAAGATCGAAAGACATACGTAAATACGTAATTGAAGTCGTTAATTAACGTTTGAAATATATTAATTTACACCTCCCGTCTTATGAAACTCCTCCACCTACACCTCCTAATAAAACTACTATGTTAGGACGAAGAAAGTTTTGTGTGGGGTATGGGAGGCTTCTCTTCTTTACTTTCAACATATCGCTACATCTTTTTACAGGCTTCGCCTACGTGAAAGTAGTTACTGCTGGAGTTAAAAGCTTCTGCAGACTCCGGTAACAGCTTGCTATTAGGCTATATGCTTGCTTGCAAATTTCTCCAAGCTTGTTTCCAATAGTTAAATTTTCAATCGAATAGTTATTTTTCGTTATGAACTTCGATGGTGATATATAATTAAATCCAAGTCTTTAATGGAGACACATCTCCGTGACATATGTTAACACAGACAGTGTAATCTAGGAAAAAGAAAGACTCGTCTATCGTGCGATTAGCCTCATAGAAGTCATAATCGATCGTGTGATTAGCTCCATAGAGCTCATAATTATCTGACTGCGCAACAAATGGCACGCTTTATGCCTTGTGATTTGCTAAAGTGTGTGAGGATCATGATTGGGATCATTATGGCTAGCCGAGGTATTCAGGGAGATATATTGATGTAGTGTCATAGTATGTGGTCATGCCGAATTTTATGCAGAGCATTTGGTACAATTTTTTTTTGGTATAATAAGCGGATGCCTACCCATATTAACATAGTCATCTAAATACAAAGGCATCAAAAATTCAATTGACTATGCCAGAAATTCTATAGCAGTTTTATCCACCCGATGATTATTATCTTTAGTTTCTTATTACTAAAATATACGACATTTTCTATTTTTGGCAATATTACATGACAATGCACCTGCAATATCAAGTGATTTTCCCTTGTTATAGCAGGTGTCTATAGGCGGCGGTAACCGCTTACCGTCATGTAGGCCGTCAGCTTTTTTGTCATCTAGTAGTATAAAAAAAACGACTTTGTAAATGACTTTTTTTGTAAATTTAATATTAGAAGATTGTTACAAAAATTTTAGTTACAATATTCTACCACTTGGCGTGCTACACTAATTAACTAAATTTGTTAATAAATAAAACTAAAATCAACACTAACTTATTATTTATTTTTACGGCGAAATATGACTCCCCATGATATTACTAAATGATTTTAACCGAATTATTTTATACCTTTAGTACAGGAAGATTACCCGAGCCCACGATCAATGGTATTTATCGAAAGTCGTGTTCTCGGGTAATCTTCCTGTAACCACGATCGCTTTATAGTAATCGAAACGTGACATTTTATACAGAGATGAGAAAATACTTAATTTTTATTTTTAATATTTTTGGAACTGTTTTATTTAAAAGTAGCTTAGTTTTTATTTCTTAGATTATCTAATTAGTTGTATACTTCCTAGAAAATTATATTCTCAGAGTACCTACTAATGTGGTCGCTAAAGATGTTGCAATGTGTAATGAAAATTGCGCTCGTTAATTAAAGGAAAATAAAAAGCCGCCTCTATTACGAATGGAGTAAGGGCGATCTCAAAGTCAAACTTCTACGCTTGATGTGCTATTGACTGTACCTGATTATTTATGAAATATCGCTCACAAAATATGGTATCATATAAGCCTACGTAAAACAAACATTATCACTTCTACTGCTTTCTAGTCTAAACAAAATTTAATTTATTCTGCATTACTTCATATATTTCCAATATAAAATACTCTGTTTACTGATCCAAGCACCTTCTATCAATTAAGCAAAACAACTGAAGCGACTAGCAGGAGCAGACAAAAAAAACCCTATGATGAAGATAATAAGGCATAAACTTTCTAGATACCGCCGTAGAAATACAAACGGACAGAATGCATCAATCACAGTCATCCCTGATACCTAAGCACTGGTAGCAGATACACAATAGCATCTGAATTTAATGCAATTGATTTTACACCTTGTACAGTCGATAGTACATCAATCGTACCAGTTTGACATTGAGACCGCCCTTACTGCGTTCGCAATAGCTGCGGCTTTCGTAGTTCAACTGTTACACTTTATGTGCTATCGAGTGTACTTATGTGTGTCGTTAGAATCTTCATATTAAAATACTAAATACTATATTACTAAATGCTACTTATAATACTAACAAATAAAGAAGCATTTACGTGAGATGACACATCCGACATTCTATTAGATGATAATGAGTTACGTACAGCATTACGACGAGACGTAGTAAATAAAATATTGTCAAAAATGAGTCAAAAGTAGAAAGATTATAATATGACGCAGATATTGTAAATTTTAATAATAAAAATAAAGACAGACTAAGAATTAACCTTTCGGCCAAAACCAGCCCAAAATAAAGTAAACCTAATATTACAGCGTTGCTTGACAGATTAAAAAGTCCAAAAACAACTCGACGAAAAGCAAAACAATCAATACCTCCCCTAGACGCGTCAGTGCGAGAGAGTTACGACCTCATACTGAAAGGGTGTCACGAACCCGCTCATAATAATTACCAGGCAGTCACATATTCAGTTTTGTTTATCATTCACGAAAACACGAAACCAGGGCAATAAACGTCCCCGGCACCGCATAATGAACGCCTGCCCCGGGGAAATCTCGCCACACTGAATCTGTATCAAAAATTTAAACAGCACTCGCTCCCGGTTAATAAGCAAACGTTAAATAATGGTTTATCGCGTTCGTGACGGCTCGTTTACGGCAGACGAGTGCAGTGGACAAAACTACATTGCCTATGCTCTACCTTGCTTAAGCTCTTTTTTATTCTTAGCGGGCTAGCTCTTGTCATTCATCTCACCTGATGGTAAGTGGGAGATGGAAGCTAGTTACACTGCTTTTTTATACCTCCAAGGTGTCAATCAAATATACGGCCCACCTGATGGTAAGTGGTTACCTTAGCCTATGAACGCTTGCAACACCAAGTGTATCACTTGCGCGTTGCCAACCCTGTAAAAACATTTTCACGCCTTTTTTGTAGAACCCCATGCTGTACTCATTCGAGAAAAACTATGCAGGGAGCTCATTCCACAACCTGAGCATACGCGGGAGAAAGTTTTTCTGAAATCGTATAGTAGGCGACCACTTTGGTTCCAATTTGTGAGGATTGATGCGAGCGGTGCGATGATAGAAAGAGGCTGTGGGCATCATGTCAAATAATTCCTTAGAACATGCCCCGTTATACAAACGGTAGAATACATACAAGGAGGCAAAATCTCCCCTTAGGCTTAAAGATTCAATACCATTTATGAGCTCAGAATTGTCAAGAATTATTATAGCACACAACCACAGAGAAATTGGTTACTTTACCTAACTTACCTCCAACTGCCGGAACACAACAATGCTGTTAACAGACTTAAGTAAGAACCCACACGAGCATAAAATTCCTGTAATGGTAACAAGATTAGTTCTGAGATAACACAGCGAGGCAATATAAATTGTCGCTTCCATTATCAAAGCTTGTCATTGCAGCTTATGCAGAGCTCGACTTGGATATGATCAGCATGAAGACGGCTTTATTCCTGAGCTTGCTTTAATTACCAGCCCGGCACACAATAGAAATTCTATTATGTCATATGCGTGCACTTGACAGGTAAATTGGATTGCAATCAGAATTGACTGAGTAATTACGTGGATTATAGTAACAAATCGAATGTTATCTTTGGCATAGAAGTCCCAAGTCGCTCTAATCATCATTGCATGGGCAGCTAACTGGCGCCAAATAACTCCATTGTTTCAATTCAAGAACAGGTATTTTTTCAATTTACCTGTACGAAATCCAATACAGCAAAACTAAATTAAACAACGACTCTAAGTTAATCTTATCAACCTCAGACAACAAGTTACCACTACGTTTGGTCGGTCTTTATCAATTTTATCGCTCCAGTAAGTAGCCCATTGTAGTGTTTTTCACTTTGATTGGTGATTGTTGATTTGTAAGGTTTGTGTGGAATTTATTCACACAATTAAAGCATTGAATGTCAGTGAAATAAAACAAGAAATTGTCGTAGTCGAGTTAACTGAATCAGAGGACATAATGAGCTTATATTTTTTTTCTTTCCCAAAAGAGTTTCAATCATTTTATCGTTTTAAGTATATCGTATATTTCTCACAAGTTTAAGGAAAAACGAAATTCAACTATAATTGTTAGAAACATAAATACCTCTGTATGCGTGAACTGAATATTTGTCTGATTTATTGTGGAGAATTTTATTATTCGCCACGACATCGTGTGGTGACGATATTCTATGTACAAATATAAACTAGTCCGAAGATTTCTGCACGCCACCGCCTGTGTATTGTATATTAAACATTTTATGCGGCTTACACACGCCACTGTTTTAGAAATAAAAACCTTGCGGATGTAAGCAGAACTACACTTTTAACTTGTAATTTTTTGTTATCATCTGTAATAACAGTTAAGTTGATTTACAACTTTGTAGTACTAATTTTGAACTAACTTGCTAATTTTCGGCGATAAGCAATAAAACAAGTACCTACGCTGTTAAGATAGATAAAGTAAAAGCAGTTAATTATTTTAAATTAATTTTAGTTTGTGTTTGGGATAATTCAATTACATTTAATTTATTTCGAAACAATAATAATTGTGTAGAAATGAAATGTCTAATGAAACTGTAAACATGCATATCTGAAAAATATTGCTTATGATATGTCACGTTATAGATAATTTTTATTATATTATGGTGAAGTATTTAGTTTTTGGTCTGTTTTTAAAGTCTGTCGGACTATAAGATTCTTTTACGATTAAATCTTTATTTATCTGTAACATTTGAAATCATCCAATCGTTAGATGGAACTATGAAAAAGAAATTCTCAGGAGTATGTGGTGCATCTATGAAATCATTTTACCCTTCAGTGTTTGCACAAACTTCTACTAGAAGCTTGTAACACTAAAGTGTCAGTAAGGAAACTGTAGTAGCAACATATTACAAAACTTAGATTCTGATCAACGATAATAATCTTCGTGCATAACATTGTGAACTACTTCTTTGCCATCGGCGCTCAGCGTTTTCGCGATTGTATCGATGCTGCATCACGTTCATTCCTATTCAGCGTTCACTTTCTGTGTTCATACAATCATCCAAAGACCATCCCTTTCGTTAAATCAACAACAACTTACCAGCTAAAACCCATTAGTACGAGTATTTCTTACATTATCACTATCTCCTACCGCTCACCTGAATTTATTTATAATTCAGTATTGTTCTTGCCGCCAATAAAACACGGTGAGGCAACCCTTCAATTTATTAGGTGCATTCTGATCTTTTAAAAATGCATGCAGGTTGGTTCCACGACGAACGGCTCCTAAAAAGGATTGAGGCTTGATAAAATGTGTAACCAGTTTTAGTTCCGTAAAAAAGTTGTCAAAATATCCAGAGAGTGAGATTATTGGTTCCATTTATCTTGATAAATGTATGCAAATATAATAGAGAGTAGATGAGGATTTTGTTCGGCCAGAGATAGCGCTGATTTTTATTAATAATAAACGACGTGATTAGAATAAAAGTAGGTACCGTAGTGTTAGTATCGGCTTGAATTTGAAATCAGAAATTACCTATATTTTATAATCTCCTTTTCTTCATAATGGTAATCTTCTTTTTGTTAGGTAAATCATCAAATCTCGTTGCAGAATTTAGTCGCCGCAGTGTGCCTTGTCAAAATCTCTGGCAGTTTGATAAGGAATACATTCTATAATGCATACTAAGTTCAAAGGGTTGAAATATATGAACTTATGCGGTTTTTATGATATTATGCACACCATTAACTGGTTAAGTAATCTTGCTTAATGTACATTCTATTCCGTGCTTGTAACCTTCAACTTAAGCCATAACTTAATTAAAGGACGCAGATCCTATATTACTCTCTTCCAAAGTCTTACGTATCATAATTGACGAGAAAAGAAAAATTTTGAGACATAAACAGCTCAACTTTAGCAATAACACAGGCCCCACAATGTTGTATTTATACCGGCCCATCGCCGAAGTGTTTTTTAGTCTATAACGAATCGGAAACTTTTCCACTTACTCCACGCGTCTGGTTCACGGTGACAGTTCTGAGGCACACATAAATCTGTCTAGAAGTTTTCTCATCTGAGGACGGCCGTGCTTGTCCACTGACAAATCGCACGACTAATAGAAAAGTGTCACAAGCGTAAAACAACGAAATTTGGGGATATGATAGGGAGGATATTTTAATGGCGCAATTATGACAGCTTTGTTGTTTTTAGAATTTTGCGTGGCTACAGTAGCTTTTGATCTTAATTTTCAGATATAAGTGGTTCTGCTGTTATAAGACTATTTTGAATGTTAGAAATACATTGAAAATACTACAAATGGAGCAAAAAGTATGTGGTCAGCTGTAATTATTTTTCAATTCGATTCTTTTTTTAAATGCTGTGGTGTCGATGGTTGTTGCTGTCGCACTACTCCCTCAAAAAATGTACTAACTCCAACGATGTGAGGGTTAATTATTCACTTGTTGGAGACCTACACTACCTCTCCTACATTTGGTTTCTGATAATTGTTTCTCGTTGTAGTAGCATCTATTTATGATATTTAAGTTAAGTTTGGAAAAGTCCTGAACATGTTTCCGAAAACCATTTTACCAACTAATAGATCCCGTAGATGTTTTTCACTTTTATAATTTTCATCGAATGAACTGTAAACCAATGCACGTTTGACCGAAAAAGAAAAAGAAACCATTTCTAACCTACCACGGCCGTGTCGGTGTTCCACGGACAGCTCTGTCTGATTTCGTATAGCCTACCTAGATTTTGTGGTTATTTTGTTTTTCTGTTTTGGTCAAACGTGCATTGCTGTAGAGCAATGCACGTTTGACCAAAACAGAAATTCATTCGATGAAAATTATAAAAATGAAAAAAATCTATGGGATGTTTTAGTCGGTAAAATGGTTTTCGGAAACATGAATGTCACCTTTATTTACCATACTGTAGTTGAAATATTACGCCTCTTTTGAAATATTTCACAGTGGATTTTTGATGATTTTCTTAGTTACGACCTTTTTGCGTTGAAGTTACGAAATCCTATGGTACACCGTGCGAGTGTCGTCGGCTCTGTGGGGATCGGAGCGGATTTGAGCACGACTGATTGCCATTCGGTAGGCTTAGCGTGGTTAGAATTACGATGTGAGCTTGCCATGTGTGGTGTGCAATGGAGTCAAAATACAGGGGATAGCGTTAGACTGTTGTTTACATTATTATATGGATTTAATTTTAGAATTATGACTAAGAAGAACTGAGGATACTAGTAGTGGAACGAACGGGGAACAAACGGCAAGCGATTGTCGTAGTCCATAGAAGCTCGTAGCACGTTTGTCACTACTGACGCGTGTCACGCTTAACTTTACCATGCTAAAATTAAGAGAATGCTGATGATGATGATGACAGCACAGACAACAAGACCCTCTGCTCTTAACTAAATGCTTTTATACGAGCGTTTGCGCCGCATGATTTTTCATTTAGAATTAGTTTGTTCTTCTCCAACGTACGAAAAGACTGGCGACCTTAGTCACCGCACTGCTGGGCACCAGCCTTTCAATATGAAAGAAACGCATGAGGAGTTAAGGCCATAGCACCACCACGCTGGCCCAATGCGGGTTGGTAGTTTAAAGCGGTTGCAGTAGCAATCAGGACCAACGGCTTAATAGTCCGGGAGGTAGCGTTGCAATTTTTCTAGGAATTTTATACCGAATGAAAATTATTTCATACAGTTACACTACGCCATCGAGCTGCCTGAAGTAATACATAAGAATAGGAAAATTCAAAAGAATATGTTATAAAAAGTTTAAAGAATATTTTGACGAAAGGATTACTGAAAAAGGAATCTGGTTTAAAACTATACAGTGTCAGCTTTCAATTTCAATTTCAATTTCAATTTCAACTTTATTGCTTTTCCACAATGGTCTTAAGGTCTAAATAAAATATTTTGTCTGTACATCATGGACCCTGTCGGGCACAGCAATTAGAAGGGAGGAGGATATTGTGTCATTGAATTTATTACTTTTCAAATTACTATCTTTTATTCTTCTAATATTGTTAACTAATTTATGTCATTATTTATTTTATTAATCGTTTATTATATTTTGTTATGTTTATTAATATGTTACTAATATTATTATAATTTACCTATATTATATTTAACACAATTTGGCTGTCCCAAAGAGAAAAAAAAAAAAAAATTGAATCAATTTATAGTTATTATAATATAAATATTGTGCAATTTTATAATTAAATTAAATGTTGGATTACCTAATTTCATGTCAATTATATAGATTTTTAAATGCGTTTAATTTGTTAGCTCTAAATTGTCATCAAAGTAATCTTGTAGTGTATAGTAGCTTTTTAATATAAGTACAGTCTTCAATTTTTTGTAAAATTTATTATCATTTGCTATTGCTTTAAGCGCACTTGGTAGTTTGTTAAATATTCTTACAGCCATTACTAACGGGCTACTAGAGTGCAACTTTAATTTCGAAGTGGGCAACATTAACCTTGTTTTAGTTTTTTGACGCAAGGCGTACTTTGTTGGCAAGTCCTGTCTACTAGCAAAAAAATATGGATACTTCTTTACAAATTTACAAATTTCCAATATATACATGCATGGGATAGTTAAGATACCAGCCAGCTTCCTCGAACCCAGTGGTTCCTTAGTAGTAGACTAACTATAACATATTGTTGTACTTCACAGATTGCGGTCCGGACATTACCCGTCCAATAAATTTGCTCGCCTCATGAGAAAGGTATCTTCCCCAAACTGTGAAGTTTGTGGCATCATAGATGATGTTCAACATGTCCTTATGGAATGTGAAAAATATCGAAGCGGGAGGGACTCAATTATTCATAAATTTAACATGAATATGCAAAATTTGGGTGCATTTATAAGCATTTTTGCTGATCCAACATCTCAAGCTGTAAAATGGTTATCAGAAGTCTTTTTTCTGGATACTGGAATCCCTTCCGCTCGCGCAACGTCATAAGTGTATGTATAATTATTTATAGAATAGGGTACGATGGAGCTGACATGTGTTGTACCAAAAGCCCCTAAATAAATAAATAAATATATATAAGAACAAACTAGTGTAATTTAGCCACGATCTTTTGTATGTAGGAATTGAATAAAGAAAATCTTGTCGGTCAGACACTTACTCACTTTTTTTTATACCGTTGAACGCTGACTTAAAACTAAACTTAAACGTCAATAATCATGCCATCTCTCCACTACCCCCACTCCAAGCCAATTTCACAAACCGTTGGCAACATGTCAATTAAGTACCTAACTCTTTAACATTAAGATTCTAAAACGAATTTAACTAAACGTGTTAGGAAAAGGAATATAAATATATTATATTATAGAAGCATTAAGTGCATATCGACGCTTAAAAGGCAATCCGTACTAACCGACAAAAGTACGTAAAATAAGTTACATATAGCATTCGAATCGTCAGATTTTTCTGCGTCGTTTAGTCTAGATTTGGTCGATCTATGACGAGTTTTACTGTCGCTTAGATATTGTGTGATTCCCGTCAAATCTCTTATGTTGTGCTTTCTAACCGACATAAAAAAGTGATTTTATTGATGTTCGGTAGTTACGATATTTTGATAATTGGAAATATGAACTTAGTCGGTTTTTCATGTATCTTTTGCAATTATTTTTATTTATATATTTTTACTTGATTTGAAATTATCCTTTTAAACTACTTAGTAGATTTTACCCACAAAAAATAATTTTTATTTGTACGGTTATACATTTTGACTTGATAAAATATTTTGTTACAATATCGTTTGTATAATTTAACCTGAAATAAATTACTAAATTAGGAATGTTTTTGTTTTATTAATTTATGTAATTTGAACTTAATAAATATGTAATATAATTATAATCAAAGAAATCACAATGTCTGCTTCGAAAAAACAGCTAATTAGTGGCCGTTTATATGTTTCGCGCAACACAATTTGTGCGCAAGGGAACATTTCACATTAGCTTTGGTAAATACAATGTATATTAGCGCGATAGAGGCCCAGTTCAATGTTATTTGTGTTAGAAGCGTTACTTAAATCTAAATAATTCAAGATTTTTGATATTATCTTATTTTCTTTTTTATCGCCATAGTAGGTGTACATGAAATGACAAATCTAGGTCACCCCAAACAAGCGTGAGAACTGAACCTTTTTTTGCGTAAATCAAGAAATAAACCCACGTCCGTCCACATCTCGTGGAGGGTTAATAAAAAAACTGTTAGTCACGACATTTCTTCTATTCCCGCATCGACGTCACATCCCGGGTCGGAATGATTTATGGCCCGAGCTGGACGCCCACGATGGAATCGATGTGAACGGAGCCTTAATCCGGGAATCAGGTACAAATTAAATTAGTGGCGTCATGGATCTTTCAAGGAATGTGTTTAAGGCTTCGAGATTAGATTTAGTACTTATACACGTTAGTAGATAAGTTAACCCTAAAATAATATTGGGTAAACAAATCAAATGTTTATTTAAAATTGAAAGTCCCATCTGACTGATATATCAACGCAAAGCTTAAGTGGTTAGTCTTACAGGCAATTTGGAGGGTGCGTCCTTTGTAAAGTGATCGTATCCACAAAGAAAGGATTTGTCAAAATTTCACGCCTAAGACTGAACATTTATATCCTCTAGGTCGATCGACTCGAAAATTGATACACAAATTCGTATTACAGTTTTTTAAAAATTATCCCCCAACAGAGCCAAATAGGGCTTCCAAAATCCTACATTGCATGGTAGACGAGATGGAACGTGGGATAAAGGGATATTGTCAGTTTCTAAATTCAATTGAGAGGGAGTGAAAACGCTTATAATATTTGTTCTTTTTCATACAAAGAACGACAAATGACTTGTTGAGCCATGAAGTGAAGCGGTAAGAAGAGTCCATATGCGAAGACAGCTACTAAGTGCAGCTTGAAATACATTGTTCTAGCCGCCTTCACCTTGCGGGCCCATAAGGTGCCTTTTCACGCCTCTTTTGTATAGGAAGGAGGGAACATGTGCTGGCATAGAATACTGAGTTTTGGAAGTCCAACTTCTTTGTACCTGATGTTGAGGTGGACACAGTAAATTGATGACTCCGAAGACCGGCACGCGTGCTCCTGAGTAGGAAAGAATAGTTAGGGTTTTGATTCTGAAAAAAAAAACTTTTTTCATACGCTGGTTTAAAATAAAACGACTTTGTTCGATATCTCGCGTTTAAAATGTTACATTATTTTTTGTCCCTATAAAAGCGTTCTTCTACGGTAACCGATTAACATCAGACAGACCGTATGATTCTTTGTCACCCTCATTGTATAAAAACTTTCACGTAAGCTGTTGCATTAAACTTGCAGATTGATGACTCCCAAGAGTTCGCTCCACTTCGCATACTTACTTAAAATTAAGTATTTAATTCGTGGCTTAAATTCAAGTTATATTATACTTCACATGTTTCGTTCCCTGGCAAAGAGTTTTGAAGTCATGGGCGAGTTGTAATGAGGTTCATTTATTCTGAATTGCTGTGGGGTCAATGTGCTGGAGGATAGCGGGGCGTTTGTGATCCAGAATCTTAAAGGTATCCACGAGAATCCGAGAAATTCACCTTTATCCATGAACTTGCGCTTTTAGGACCTAATAGCTGAAATGACTAAAATGCTACCTTTACAGTTGAATGGGGTAGCGACCAGAATGCCCTATATGGGTAGTATGAATATATTTTGAGAGAAAACATAATAATTTGAGTTGTTGCAAGTTACGCCATTTATTTGAGTTACACGTTCAATTGTTTGCTATCCGCTAGACATGTTTTATTTTAAACCAGACTTAGAATAGTTTTGCAAAGCTACCTACTACTTCTACAACTTTATTAGGTGATAGGCCCGTATGTAAGGTCGTTTAAGTAGGTACCACCGCCTTTCTTATTTCAGCCGTGAAACAGTTCGCTGTGTTTCGGATTGAAGGGCAGCCAGCGTAATTATTGGCCATGGAAGGCATTTCATCGTAGGCGTAAGGATGACAACGCACCTGCAATATCAAGTGATTTTTTCCTTGTAACCATTTACCACTAGGTGGGCCGTCACATTGTTTGTCATCTAGTTATATGTAAAAAAACATTAAACCACCTGTTTAAAAACACGGACAGAGCTATGTGCGAAGCTAGATCACAGAAGTGTTAAAATATTCCCATGCACAGTTTTATATTTTACACGTTTATGTTCATTTTCCGCTGCCGCTTAGCCATCAGCTCAGCTTATGCTGTCACTGAGGCTGCACACTAACTAGGGCTGCTCTCTAAATTTCTGCACATCATAAACATGTCACGCTGGTACTCCGGGTTACTCGCGGGTTGAACGCCAGCCGGGGTGAATTAAACTTAACGATGCATTCTGTTTAATACGCGAGTATACGGCGCAGAAGCACACACTTTATTAAGTTGTAAGATAAAACTTTGTTACTGTCGTATAAATATGAAATCTCATGAATTAGACAGTAATATTCTAAATAGAAGCTCATCCGGTGTCTCTGGTAAGGAAGTAAAGTCGGGCACACCTTACAGAAAGTCAAATACCATTTTTTTACTATTTTTTTTTTCATTTAATCATTTTTTTTTCTATACAACTAGATGACTAACAAGCTGACGGCCCACCTGATGGTAAGTGGTTACCGCCACCTATAGACAACTGCAATAACATGAAAAAATCACTTGCGTTGTCATCAATGTAAGAATTTCTAGAACGCTTTGTGTCTTTCCACCTCAGACCAAAGTTCTGGGTGAAGATAGCATTTTTTTAAACTTCTCTCCCAATCCACAACAATACTGTTTTATATTAATATAATTGCAACAGACTTAGCTATTATGATGGTAGCTAGCAACATTAGAAAATGCCGTACTGTGACGACCGCCAGGATTGTCATAAGGCGTAGCTCCTATACCTTCTGAGTAAAACGCACGAGGACTTTGATATTTTCTCTATTCAGGAAATAACACAATAAATACAGTTGGCGCGGCGGTCGTGGAAGAAGTGTCTCAAATCCTATTGATTGACGTCCCCCGCGTATCGCGTTCCTGGCTTAAATTAACGACAAACTCAATGTGCCAGTAGCGAAAGAGTATCGAGTCCGCCACATTCCTCCCGTTGCCCCACAACAACCAATTGCTTGGCTTGGCTAGCCGCAGCTTAAGCAGACCTGTAAATCTGAGTTTAGGTAGTCTTAGCTACTCGAACATAGATTTGACTAAACTTGAATAATTGGGCCATTCGTTAGAATAGGACCGTTCTGGCGATTCAAGGCATCCTCTTAATTCTTCTAATGGTCATCTCCTAATGACAATTCTGATATACAAATACAAAAATACAAAAAATACAAAATGTTTATTTCCTTTAACAAGCACGACTTAATCTACATACATTGTTGGAGATACCTAGTAAGCATAAAATGCTTGTGTCAGGTAGCTCCGCTCTTTCTTAACACTAACATACATAACATAACAGGATAGATATGCAATTGCTATTTAAGTATACATACAGAAATAATATCAAAATTAATTTTTTAATAATTAAAAATAAAAATAAATATATATAAGTACACACATATATATATATAAATAAACATACATATATGTACATACACATACACACATACCTACATACACACATATACCTTCATTCGGATTTAAAAATATACTATATTAATATTACTTACTCTAAGATGATAACAGATTTTAATTTATTATGAATAAAAAATGCATTTTTTTGTAAAAATTAGGAAAAGAAACTTAAACTTAGTACAATTTAATACAACAGTATTCCAGCATAGGTCTTATTCATCAAACTGTATATATAGAAAGAAATAAAACAAAACACAAAACTATATATACCTTTTATCATATGTATAGGTACAATTAGAACCCGCGATTTTTTTACAATCCGGGTGACTAAGGTTGGAATTAAGTTGATATAACCATATAAATATATTGTAGTCTATCTGTGTTTGCGTTACAAGCCATCGTATACATTTTGGAAATATTTTACATCAACAGCTACACGAGTATATTTTCAAATACAAGAAATTCTCACTTAACTCTTAGGTCTAATTAGATTTACTGATTTATACAAGAAGTCTTCAGTTTCAGTATAACTAAGTGGCTGTAGCCAGTCACATAGCACTCTCTTACAATCTCTTACCTTTAGGGGATATATTTCAATTTTTTTATTTACTTTGTTATCTAAATGAGCTGATTGTATGTTGTAATGTCGTTTAGCAGATTTAGTTTTTGTTTTCTCCAATTTTACAACATGCCTATTTCTTCTTTTCTGAAGTTTACTAGTATCATAAGGTAAGGTTTTTGTGAAGTTTTACTATGGTTAGTAGTACGTATAATTTTCTTACAGATAATAATTCACTATATCTATAAAGTTCATCTGTGGGAAATCGATATGACATCGAATACATAACCTTTAGTAAACAGCGTTGCGCTCTCTCTACTTCGAGGAACTACATTTTAGAAGCTGCTCCCTATATATGGATACAATATCCTAGCACAGATTGAACCAATGCAACATAAATTTGATTAATGAGCTTTTTTGTAGTAACATATCTTAGAGATATGATTATGATATCACTAAATAACCTGATGGTCTCTCGGCCTTCATCCAGTCCATATTATATTTTGGAACCTTAAATACGTAAAAGGCCTTAGATTCAAAAAAGATTATTTTTAACATTTCTACACTTTTTAACGTCCAGGTTTGTTAGCTTTACGTTCAAGGTCGTAAGCATCTTTACAACCATACCTTAGTGTGAGTGAAAAATCAAAATGAATAATCTGCAAGATTTGCTCACCAGATCATTCCAACTGCATCCACGCATGTAAACTGCGGCATTATCAAGACGGGTCTCTTCCTGCGACATCAGAGGTAATTGGCCAGCGTGTAATGACACAATGAAATCATCAGGGCTGTCTCCGCCCTATAAATAACCAGCTATTTCATTAAACGTAGCGCCCGAATTAACTGGGCTGTTTAGCGTCAGGGATGCCACAAGAGATATAGAACTTCGAGAATACCCAAGGGTGTTGTAACAATTAACAGATTGCTTGCTCTGTGTTGAGGTGTGAAATCAGTCTTGTTTCTGCCAATTAGTGAGTACCTAAGTTTCATTTGGAATATGCTGCCTATTTCATTGTGAGATTTGGGAGTGGTGTTTTGACATGTGGTTCTCAGTAATTACTTTTTTATTTCCGTTTCTCACTAAGCCGATTTTTTTTTGCTGAAACCAAGTTTTTGAAATTGGTAGATAATACTATGTGTTTGAAATTTGAACTTGTTTCCGAAATAATTACTCGATAAAAAAATAAGCTCCTCTCAACTCAACCATTAGGGGATCAAAGACCGACTAACTTTTGCTTTCTTTTCTTACTCAATGCTGTAGCAACAATATACCTTTATTCTACTCCTCAAAACTTATCGTAGCTAAATATTTTTTTTGCAGAATTATATTATACCTGGAATTTTGTATACAGGATAGCAATAATACCTGAATTTATGTTCATAAAATTTTAAGACCTTAAGTATAATGTTGCAAATTCATCATCATCATCGCCAGTTTATATACGTCGCACTGCTGCTCTTACATTCTCATATTTAATTTTATAGCTAATAATCGAACCTGGGCCAGCGCGAGGGAAAATTTCCTATCAAATAAATTATACTCTATGATAATTGTTTTAGCGTCGACAACCCTGCGGCCCATTCCAAAGCGCTTGGCATGTCATGTAGTTTAGCTTCTGGCCGAAAGATGTCGCCGGCCGAAGATTGATGGCTCCCCTCTCCTGCCCCCACCGCGACATGTATAAACGACAGGCTTATTTTAGTTAATTATCCCAGCATTCCACGTGCTGTTTGTTAGTTGAAATACTGTTGTAACTTGAATGAGTCAGCGCGCACATGATTTTGTCCAAAGATGTTAGGATACACGGCAGATGCTGTTTTCTAAGTCTTTCTTCTTAAGTAAGTACAGACGTAAGCCATGAGCTGAACATGATTAAAAGGACACTCTTAATATTCAACACAGAAATAAATGGAACAACTCGCCCAGTATCAAGATTGCCTAAATTTAATTTTTTGGCATCGTAGGAAATGTTTTAAATATAAAAAATGTATCTAAATCAGAAAGATAAATAGATGGGTATTTTTTTATTTTTCAGGTATAAAGTTAGGGCAAGTTTGATATTGAACAAGTTGTCATTTTTAACTAAGCAATTAGTGAAATAGTTGATCAACTTTACAATCACAGTTTTATGTTCAGACAACGTTACAGTTGCTTTACAAAAGCCGCTTCTATCACGCAGTCTCAATGTCAAAATGTTACGCTTGATGTACTGTCCACTGTACCTTTTTGTATGCTAATAATTCAGACTATAAAATCTATAATTCGTAATTAGCTTTGATCGTAATCAAGTCAACCGTGAATTTCATCCCCAAAATTTCACTATCCAACGATTTCACTTCACTGGAATGTAAGACTTCATAATATAGCCATTGCTCGTTTCTTTGTCGTACTTCCAAAACTGGAAATCTTTACCAACAATTATGTGTTTCATCCTTCTTATAACATGGGATCCTTCAAAAGAGGCGTGAAAAGGCACCTTCTGGGCCGGCAAGGTGATGGCTATATGGTGGCAATATGTTCAAACTGCACTAACTAGATGTCTTCGCCTATGAACTCTTCTTACCGCTTATAAGTGGTGTTGAGTCATCTGCCGTGCTATGTTTATAAAAACCTACTTGCCCTTATACTTTAGGCCCCTTTGCTTTCCTTAATGTTGGCCACATTAAGAAAATGACATTTCCTTTCCTTGGTGTAGCCAGTCTAAAGAACAACCATTTTCATAGCGAAACACGTGTCAGCAAGTAACGCCAGGGGAACTATTCGGCTATTCAACTTACAGCCCCATGACAGTTTATTCAGAGTGCCAATGTGTCCCGTCCTGGCCGTCCTCGCGTAATTGTTAAACAAAGAACTGATTACGTCAGTCCTGGGTAAATGTTTGTGTTTGTTAAAGCGTGCGTCAATTAGTTCTTGTGATACGCGGAGCTACTTTTATTCGGAGGTTTTGAAAGTTTTTTTTAGATTTAAGATGAAAAAATTAAGAAGTTTGTTTGTATAAGAATTCTCGTTGTTTAATGGAGGATTTAATGGTGATCATTTATAATTAACTCAAAATGTGTTATTTGTTACAGGTAAGCGCATCTACCGAAGAACGACAGGAGAATGCACGTTACGCATAACTAAAAACTTACAAGTAACAAGTCGTGCCTGTACCTAGTGAACAATAAACGAACAAATTTCAAACAACTTCTGAATATTGTCAAAAAAACCTAAAACATCTCGATCGTAGAAGGACGTAAGTATTCATTAATGTTATTCCCCTGTAGCTCCGCAATAAAACGTCTTAACGCCCTGAATTTATTTTCATTATTACAGAGTAGACTCTAAAATCATTTTCACGACAAATAACATTAAACTCTTTACTTTTAATTACGCCGCACTCAGCTTTTAGCAAATAAACGTTGTAAAAAGCATTTTAATATTTTATAACACACCGCTGAGATACTTTACCAATCAGGTGAAGTAATGATAACGTGGGGATTTCTACTTAGTTTACTTTTTAAAATGTATTTTGTTTTTAAAATTACAATATTCAGCTTAAGCTGTTTACTGCGAATATTAACCTAAAAATATTAAAGGTTAAATATTGATGAATTTTCATAACGTAATCTTGAAAGCATTAAGCTTAATAGATATTACATAATATGAATCAAGACGAGTTCCATAGAAGCCAACTTAAATATACTTAATATACATCCCACTGCTAGACACTGGCCTTCCTGCACGGGAGAAACACATGAGTAGTGTTAGCCTACTACCACGCTGTACCAATGCGGGTTGGTGGGATAAAACGGTTGCAGTAACAACCTGGACCATCGGTTACGGCTTAACGTGCCCGGCGAAGCACGGAGGAGCTTGAGATTTCAAATTTTTGCTTCACCCATCTGGGATCAACTATGGTGACAGGCGACAGTTGCTTTGTTTTCGACTCAAACTACGCTAGCGAGCTCCTCCGATAATATTAGTGAAAATAAGTAGGTCAATGATGCGACGTATTATGTTGTTAAATTTTCTAAAATGTCTTTTATTCCTCATACGAACAGCGATAACTAGCTTACTGTAAATTTTCCATTAAATTTTTAACTTTCCGCACACTTTGAGTCATTGTTCATTTCTCGGACATGAGCACTTATCTCTATGAGTTCCGCTCACAAAAGTTCCCACGTTTCAGTTATCGCCAGTAAATATCTCGCAACAATCTGCCTCTTATGTTTAACCACACTCGTACACACAGCTACCATCGTATGTCTCTTTGATAACAACTTTAAACAAAACAACTTTATGAGAATAATTCTTCTGACAAATGTTTTTTAAATATATTTTTTAAATCTGTGACGAGGGTTTGTACGATTATTAGTTTTTTGTAGTATGAGAATATGATAAAAAAATGATTCTTAAAAATCCTTTAAAATGCTAACGATGTTCTATCGTCCACTACAATTGAATAATAGTTAATCATATAATGAAATAAGCTAAGAATTATGGCGAAAGTTGCTTTGTTTCCGTAAACGAAACCAAACCGCTCAAAACACTACGCCAGCTAGTTCCTTAACCTATACTTGTAGTGGATGAAGTATTTTAACGCGAACATTTACATTAAAGACAAACAGTATAGCGTACGTGACTACTGCGTGTGAATCTGAAACATACATATTATTACAGCTGTGGTTTGAGTCCTAATTGCGGCAACTGTACGATAAAATACTGCATTTCTCTTAGTTATCATTCATTACTTCTATAACTTTGAAATGGTATGATGTACATCTGAAAACTAGTTTGAATTCTTACTTAGAACAGTTTATAGGTCTTGCTAGGTGCATAACATTATAATTTGTTGAGTCGTGGATATTTCTGCACAAGTTCTGTTTAGTTTAGATAATATGAAGGTACTCCATCAACCCTCTTTCAACCAGGGAACCAGTGAAGCCAGGCTTTGCACTCTTTTGCAATTCATCATCATCATCGTCATGTTTTCTGCGGAAAGAATAGGAGGCAGGGTAGGACAAGGCAATAAATATTCCTTAAGCAAGTAATTTTATAAGGAAGTGAAATTTTTCATATGGCTTGCATGTCGTCTATATCTTAACTCAACACCATGAAATAAATGTGGAAAATAGTTCCGAGAGTACCTTATTATAAACGTAGCGCCATCTAGAGTTTTTTGGGAAATCCAATTATCGCCAAGTATTCGAACGATTCAAACGTCGTTCCCCACACACAGTCCCCAGTCATGCGACGTCTCGTGACAGAGACCCATCGCCTTTCTATTACCCCCTCAGTTACAGAACCTTTGCTTCCGAGGTAATAACTCTGTTACCCGTTAACGTTACAGGGTTCTTTTGCCAATCAGCTTTACGGCTTCTTCGCTAAATGGGTTTGTAAAAATGGGAAAACCTCTAAGAAAGACTTATGCCAATCAGACTACTGGCATAAGTATTTCTTAGAGGTTTTCCCACCACAATCTGGTCATATGATTAATTAGTCACTCCAGAATAAAATTGATAATTTCAGAATATATACAGCCATGGTTTGTGAGCAATGTTTGTCATACAACCAAGCACCCGTACATTCTGAATTCCACTCTAACAGCGGGTATAATAGACAAAGTCAATGATATGATAATGCTGTACTAGATGGCTTAACGTATTGACCTTTTGTACCGCGTTTCATAAGGAGCTGTTGAGTAATTTGCCCTGCTTCGTGTAAAAGAGCGTAAATAAATTAAGTTAACAACCGGAAACATATTTACCTATAAGAGGCAGTATCATTTCAGCACGCGCATCTTAATGGACATTAAACCTCTGTCATTGACTAACTATTGCTTTTGGCCACAGATGTCCCAGATATCGTAGATCTAAGAAGGTGAAAACGTAGGTCCTCAAGACCTAGTGGCAATTTACTTCTAGAAGATTCGTAATCGATAGGCATCACCACCTGGGGTGGTGTCCCAGTTTCAGTTCTCTCCAGGCAGTCTTCATGTAGCTCTAGTAATGAGGGTTGATGTACCGGGACTTTTACCAATGACAATCGACAGCTCACTCACACAGCGACTAACTTAGACGCGCGTGATAATTTTGAATCTCATACCGTACAATCGTCTCGGTACAGCCGGTCGGTCGGTGGGTCGGTCAGCTCAGTAGGATGTCTTCTGATCTTTTTTGGCTAGTCTAGATCTGTATTCTGACTAATAGTATCGACTTCCAGGAAATGTTAAGCAGCGTCTTTTCTGTATTTCGAAATCACGCCGCCCACGCCTTAAGTCCTGGAGTCAGTAACCATTCGTCAGTGACCATTGTGTTCAAATGGTACATTTTCTACATAGCACCACACAATTCGAAGTGACTCGTTATTTTTGGATAAAAAGTTTCTAAGAAAAAATTTGGCATTAAGTTGATAAAATTGCCATCGGCCACATCATAACCGCAGCTCGGCCCCCTACACTTCGATACCGATACACAAATGCAAGTTCCTCAAAAAAATGAGACAAACACCCGATTAAACCGAGCAAATACTTTCGCGCCCAGTAGTTAATTAAGATGTTGTGTGCGATTACAGCGATTTTAAATTAACGACCAACTTTATGAAGCGGTTTGCTTCGTAACTGCATCGGTAAATGCAGTTTGTGTTCCTGGAAGTTATGTTTGTTGTGGCTCCGAACGCTCAGTTTGACCTAATGGTTTGACGTGGGTAATTTTTTATTGATCCACGGTTCCCTTTAAGAATAACCCGAGCATTGGGTTTCATGTCAATCGCAACTTTTCACACACTCTTTCAGAGTTCAGTTAAAACCATACTACTCTCGTCCTAGTGATTAGTTTTACAGAGAACTTCATCCTTATTGCTTTATTTGGGATATTGTCAGTTTGAATATTTAATTGAGAGGGAACTCACCCCCTTTCAAGATCACTCGCTTTCAAGCGCATGTAATGTTTGCCTGAAAAATAAATGTCACGTGTTTCCTGTAGGCCACGCGGGCGAAGCCGCGGGTGATAGCTGTTTAGTATAGAATATGATTCATATTATGCGAAACGGTAATCCATATAATAAGTAGTGTCATACATCACCCAACTATGCACTGTAATATTTTTGCGATCATCATCATCATCATCACCAGCCTATATACGTCCCACTGCTGAGCACAGGCCTTCCTACATGGGAGCAAGACATGAGGAGCTTGGGCCATAGCACCACCACGCTGGCCTAATGCGGGTTGGTGGGTTGCAGTAACAACCGTGACCAACGGCTTAACGTGCCTTCCGAAGCACAGAGGAGGTCGAGATTAGAAATTTTAGTTGACCCATCCCGGGATCGACCATGGCAAAACTTGCATTGCTTTCGTAATCGAAACTAGAGCGCTTCGACCACTACGCCACCGAGCCCCTCAACTCAAGTTTATTCGATATCATATAGGTATTATTGCAACAGTCAATATTTCAAAATTACTTACTTTTTATAATTATAATGCGATCTGCATAATTAACAAATTAATTTGTCTCGTTAATTAGAAAACCATTTCTGGGTACAACATTGCCGGGGATTTATTCGACAGATAGCTTAAATGTTGGAAGCTAATTAAACTATGACCCGTTTTATAATATTGGGTGCACTGAAATATTGTGATTAAACAATTTGTCTATGCAATTAACAGAATCATTTCAAGCATTAAAATATTTTGTGGGTACAATGTTGTTTATTTTAGCAAACAATGGATATTAGAACCGCTTGCCATCTGCTAGCTGCCTTAATGCTAGTGGCCGCCCGCCGCTTTGATTGCATAGATATCAATTATTAAAAGAAAGAAAGAGAGAAAGGAAGAAAGAAAGAAAAGAAGGATTTTTTATTGTTCTGCACAACAAATCACACAGGTACATTTAGATTTAATCAGTGTAAGGGTTATTGTTCAATACTGATAAAGGACATAATTTATTTTAAGCTAAATTCATTAATATAATGACTTTACCGTTCGATTAAATATTTGAAAATATTTTGTATGCTCGTAGAAATCTCCATACCTCTCAAAAAAAACAATGAAATACATGATTTAAACATTAGAAATAAAACTAAAATTCATGCTCCCCAATTTAGATTAAGAAAGAACAATAAATCGTTCTTGGGGAACTGTATTACGTTCTATAATAAAATACCCGAAAGTAATAATTACACTTACTGATAATTTTAAGAATTATGTCAAACGAATTCTTATTACACAAAGTTATTATAAGGTCATTGGCTATAATAATATATTGCAGATAAATATGTGTGGAAATATATTTCTCGCTATTATGACTGCTTTCATTGTAACTATGTATTGTTTTAGTAATGAAATTTAATAATATTATACCTGTTATTTTATTAAACGCAGAGAATATTCTCCCTTCTGAGTTTCTTGCTGGTTCTTCTCAGTAAAGGCTCTTCCAAATTTCCGAACCAGTGGTAAAGGCACTTAGATTAAGTTACTATAGTAATATGTATTAAAATTTGACGCCAACAAGTCCTTAAATAAGTCTATGTTGATTAAATGATTATGAATGGAATTGAATTAAAATATTTTATCCTTTCTCAGGATGTAAACAATATTCATTCCGAATATAATCCTTATCAGTACATCGGCTCAGGAGCGAAAACTTAGCTACTAGACAGTTAGTCAGAGTTACTTTCGCATTTATAATATACCTAAGTTTCAATTACCTACAACTGAAAAGATACTATGACACTTACAGTCTACGAATGGAATATATAATATACTTTATAGTTAGCAGTCTCACCTATCTTCTCAGTTTATTCTACGTTCACGAAGAGTGCAAGTCATCGAATATTGGTAAACGATTTCAACGTCTGCATCGCATGCATGCGCATACCTGTAAAACTAAAAATTTCCCGCTCAAAAATCATACGAAACAATCTTGATTGAATCTCTTTGTTTGAACACTTTAGTGAAGCTCGGCTTTTGATGAAAATGTTTTAGATTTGCTGAGACACGTAAAAAAAGTTAAGAGAAATCTGATATTACTAGCAGAAACAAACGAGGAGTTTGGGCCATAACACCACCAAGATACCTCAATGAGCGCTGGTAATATGCATTAACAACCAGGAGCAATACAGTTTTGGTTGACTGATCCGGCATCAACCATGGCAAAAGTTTTTCAAACCACTGCGTCAGTGAATAAGTAGCTAATAATATTAGTATGGGCGAAATGGGAAGAGCTGATAGCATGTATATAGCGTGGAGAGCGTGGATAGATGAACGTCTTAAGCGAAAGTAAATTACTTCACACAAATTGCACGTCGACACAAACACTTGCTTTAGAAAATCACACTAAATTTTATGACAGAACGTTCGCTCAGACACATATTTGTAAGTATTGTGATAACAATCCTGACTGACACCATCAAATCACATCCCTCCTTTTTTATTTTATGTGACATTCTTATTTATTTTATTATGGGCTAAAATATTACATCAAAGATTGTAATACGAACGATGTAAGATTTACATTGAATTAATGCAGTACTTTACGCATAACAGGATTGAAGGGAAAGGTAGCCAGTGTAATTACTGGGCATGGACGGCATTTCATCTTAGGCCTCAGGATGACAACGCACCTGCAATATCAAGTGCTTTTCCTTGTTATTGCAGGTGTCTATAGGCGGCGGTAACCGCTTACCACCAGGTGGGCCGTCAGCTTGTTTGTCATCTAGTTGTATAAAAAAAAAACAGTATATAAATTATGATGCTAGTACTCGTTTGATAATGATGTCGTCTAAACAAGATTTTTTCATATTTTCGGTACCATTAATACCAGTATTTGGCTAATCTATTCTGGAGTCCATACAATACTGATCTACATAACCAAGTTTATAATTACGTGCTGAAGATAAGTGAAGAAGTAGTCCCTTAATCTGTATCTGATCTTTAGTAAAAACATTATTTTTTGTGAAAGTGTCCATTCTGTTGGCATTCTTTTGAACTAATGTTGTTAATTATTCTTTCTAACGTCTAACTTATTATTAATTGCTAGGCACCTGTTTTTCTCACAACAAGTCTCTCGGTAGACCAACGGATAGATAGAATCGACGTTCGATGGATAAGTGTGTGATGTTATATGTAGCAAAGTTAAATAAAGTAAATTTCGCTGTACTTTTGCCTAAAACAATATAATTTAAAGATTAAGTGACTTCATTAATAAATTTAAAATGGGTCTTGAATCCATATTTCTAAACTCAACTATCGTAACGTAATCTTTAAAGCCCATTATCGATCTCGCCTCGACCACGAGGTTAAATGTATACCCATAAAAAAGCTTTGGGGAGATAATCACTGCACACAGACAAGGGATCGGCTGGAGTCTCCTTTAACGATTGGCTAATTATGTTTCAAGGTCATTCTCAATAAATTGCTGCAGTAAGCTCTAAGTTTCCAGCAATTTAGGTAATATCTCAATGTTATGACCTATAAAAAGATGTCTTTACCACCATTAATAAAATCAAATGTCTCGGAAAATATAAACTGCTCGATTCGGGACCCTCTTAAGTCGTTCACATAATTTTTTACCATTACTAGCAGAAGGTAAGTTATGTTATTTAAACTCTCTTAGCCCGTTAGGTAAGTTTCTATAAATTTCTTTCAAGAAGGGTTGAGCATAGTTAAATTTTATGATAATAGTGCTCAGGTGTATGAGTGTAATAAATTTAACATTAATTAAAAATTACCGTAATTTTGTATAGCGCTATTATTATCTAATCTGTGACTGTATGGCAAAATATGACGAACGGATTGCTTTTCTATTTTTTGGGAAATAAATACACTTGAGCTGCATAGTTAAGAAATGTATAAACTAACAAAGTTTTCACTCTTATATTGTACACGGGCCTATTCAATGAGCAAACATGTAAAACGTTGAGCGAGAATGAGCAAGATCCCCAGAAATATAAATTACCCAATGTATTATTTTTGTAACAAAAAAACTATAAGTAGTTAAAATAAATCTGAAATTGCTTTTATTTCACTATAACGTCTTTTCAATAAGATGAAACCTATTCTGTTTAAAGGTACTTCACAAATTAAGCTGATATAGGTGAAGTTTAGAGAGTATGAATCAACTTCGAACTAATAATTAATTAAAAATGCTTTAGAAGAAGTTCTGAATAAAGGAGTATCATGTTCGTTATTTATTTGGATTATCAAAACATTGAGTAATCTATTTACTGTTGAGAATTATGCGATTAATTAAAACTTGTGAGGCCGTACATCGTGATGTAAGTTTATTTGAAATTGATATTGTTCAGCTTCTCCAAAATTTTAATGAAAGCGTACGTACGTTACAAATTATAAATTTGATCCGAGAGTTCGATAAAACCGTGAAACCTCAAGGAAGCGCAGAGCCACACAAAAACCGGAACTTTACACCAGTAAAGTAAAACTTTTTGTTAATTTCAACTCCGTGCAATAAACTCTGCGGCAATTTAAACTTTAAATGGTCTCATTCGGAGTTCAGTCTGCGTCGTTACCGATATTGAGTCGACTTTTTGTCGCTAACGATTTTAATGTCGTCAGCTATTGTCAAAATTGTCTGGAAAAGCAAATCTTTATTGAATGCGGTCAGCAGTAAAGACTTCGAAAACATTTCTAGGTCAGCGTTAATTATCTCGGTTAAGAATCCTGAAATTTTTCTTATCTTCTTCTCCTTCAAAATATTTTTGTTGATTTTATTAGCGAAAATTATAGGCAAGTATCTGCTTTTAGGAGATCGCATATAATTTTGAATACATTCTCTTTAAAATAAAAAATGTTTAATATTTTGTACGGGTTTTTAGAATTATCTTATGACAAAGAAAGAAATGAAGAGAAAGAGTCTAAAGCATTAACCTAAAGAAACAATTGGTGTTGGTTTCCTTGTCTAATTACATACGATCATGATTATATTTGCATTCTCCGGGTCAATTTCAATCAAACTGTCTTCAGTAAAAAAAAATTATTGATTTATTACATATTTAAAGGTATATTTACAAAAAAATAATCAAACAATGGGAAAGCGTTTGAGGGGAAATCTTACAACTTGATTTTGAAGGCAAACTTGTATAATCCTTAGAAATTTCCTACCCATTGCACAGATATAAACAAAGAAGTATTTTAATATAAGACCATCAATCTAAAAAGCAGCCATCTCCAGATATCTCTCTGATATCGCATCGCCTTTTGTTTTACTATTTGCTCGCGCCGATACGATCTCGGCATCCATCCATCCATTTGTCCCGCGTCTGTTTGTCTATTTATCATTGAAAGCGACTATTTCTCTTGTTATATCGCCTCCGAGAGTCCCAGTTCGACGGGATAATATTGAAACAGTATCAGGACGGATTAAAACAAATTTAAGTATTACGGGATTAAGTTTTAGGATTGTCAAATTGAAAATAGTATTCGATCAGTGAAACGTAGATTTACGGTTTGGTTTATTATATCTCCTTCATCATCATTATCATCATCACCAGCCTATATACCGCCTACTGCTAGGCACAGGCTTTCCTACATGGGGAAAACACATAAGGAGCTGGGTATGAGTTCATTGAAAAATAAAATATCTTTTTGTCTTTTATTTTGGGTCCGCATGGTGGAGCTATATCGCAATACTTTTCATGTGTTTTTTTCATGTAGGATATGTCCTTTACCCAGAAACGTATATAAGCCGTTGCTGAAAAATTGACCTGAATCGTAAGGCCAAAAACATAAAGTATTTTGGGTTGTCATTTCTATCAAGGTCCGAGTACCTTTAAGGGTTTGTGTTAACCAACTTCTATCTTAATTCTCAGTATTGGGGCCGAGGACGCGTCCCGACACACAATCGAACAATAGTCGAGAAAAGGCCTACATAGCATTCGATATTGGAGAGCTCATTGAGCGGCATTGTGGTGAGACTTATCGACGTGAGGGACTTTCAGATGTACGGAGCCATTTATTGAGGAATTATTCCACTGATAATGAAATGGCTGTGATCAAAAATCCAGGCGATCAGAAGTTGGAATTCCATAAATTCTGTTGTAAATTCTATTGATAATTTATATCACAAATAATAAACAGCTGTTTGTAATACAACTTTTCGATATTTTTTCGGGCTACTATATTTTTTTTTATCCACATCGGGGTAGCTCTTGGCCTTCATCCCACCTGATGCTAAGTGATGACAAGGCCGAAGAAGAAATTGATCTACACCCGGATTCTTTAACTACAGAGGAACTAGCTATTTACCTCCAACTGCCGGAACACAACAATGCTGTTAACATTGTTGTTATGGCGGCAGACTTAGGTAAGATGGTGGTAGCTAGCCAGTTGGACTTAGAAAAGCCCTACTATCAACCAAACCGAGCAGACTTCTGTCCCTACGTGAATCTAACCCCGGGCCCATCTGAAGTAGGTTGTTGAAGTTGGTTGTAACTAACAGAACGTTGAGGCGGTAAAAAAAAACTCATAATTAGAATATAAATTTCTAAGTAAGATTGAATCTCATTAATTCTGTCGTATGATAAATTATCTTAATAATAAACAACTGTTTATAATACTCTTTTCCGACGTAGCAGAGCTTCTTTAAAAAAAATACACATAGTAGCATTTTAATTTCTATTATTGCCTCTCCATCAGTTAAATTTCCCAAAAACAAAAACATTTTGAAAAATTCTTGTTTATGATTGCTTGCTTTTAAGCCCCAAAGATTGCATTCATGACTGTTCGACTTTCTCGAACAGTGTTATAAAGGAGGGCCCTTAGGCTTTAAATATTTTAATTATTATTTGCATTTAATTAAAGATGTGTAGTAGTATTAGTAGCATGTATTATTATTATTTTAACTAGGACTTCCTAATAAGACAGATCTTTTGTTAAGTCTTTATAATGGATATTTACGACTTAGACTGACTTACTATGCTCTGCATATACTGAGACACAGATTTCTGACCTCTTGCTGACCGGTAAGCATTCTAACTACTCGTTAAGTTTTTTATTGTAATAGTTATATTAGAATACTTTTAATCTTTTTTATGTTTATGTGTTCATGTTAATAACAATATATTGCGATTACTTGAAATCCGTAAATACATAATTAAGACCAAAGTGAAAAATTCCCAATTAACATGATAAATACGGTTGATGTTAGTATACCGTTTAACTTAATATAGCAAATTTATCAAGATTACAAGCAAAAGGGGTCTTATGTATAACAGTGTACTAAATATGCTTCAGTTCCTTTATGGTTAATACAAATTACACAATAGAAGGCACTCATTGATGTAGAGGTCCTAAAACTCGCCCTTGTTCAAATATAAACTGCTATAAACTGCCAATGTAGGGATCAGTAGAACAGGGTTTGTGTGTCAGATTTACGACTTCAGCATAAATTTAGAATAGCCTCAGGTAACCTGGCAATTTGTTGTTTAACTTTGCTGTGTTTTGGTTATATACGAATATATTATTAATAATAATATATTATTAATTACTTAAAATATACGCGTAGATTTGCAATGGTTTTAATAACTAAGGGTTCTATGAAACTGTTCTGATCAAAGCAGACATGCTAGTTTCGTTTGCTTATGCATATAGATCGGTATTGGGGTCTTCAAATTTATGAAATCACAAACGATGGTAAAGTTAGTTCATTTTATAATTGACATTTAATTTGGTGTTTTGGTCTAGTTCATATTCACATCACAATTATTTAAAATGTGGGTAGATACATTTTAATCCATTGTGATGTGACTATGAGCTAGATTTTTAACCCATCAAAGCCCGACGCTCAAACTTTGATTGACCCATCCCAGGATCGACCATGGCGAAAGTTCCTTTGTTTTTCGTATCGAAACCAGGGCGCTCAAACCAATACGTCACCGAGCTCCTCTGAGTTTATATAAAGTAAACATATTATTATCCTCTTTGGTCGTACCGATCTAAAAGATAAAATTAAAGGGAAATAGGAGACTGACATTAAAATCGATCAATCAGTGACCACAGAGGAATCAGATCCAACTCAAAGTTCAGGTTTGCTGTCAGGTTTTTGTCCATTATTAAAAACTAGCTGCCGGCTGTGACTTTATACGCTATCCCATGGAAACACATTACTGGGAGAAAAGTATCCTATGTATTGTTCCAGATTAAAATCTATCTCAGCGCCAAATTTCATCTAGATCCGTTGACATCCACGCTTTCGCATTTATAGTATTAGCACAGAGCTAAGAATAAAACTAAGATAAGATAATATGTATGAACATTCCTGACATAAATTTCGGACATTTTGCAATAAAATAATCATGTAAAATGAACTACGACAAATTCACGTATGAGAATGTAGGTATATATTCCAGGAAGGAACGACGAACACCTGAAATAAAGAAAAAAATATGGAAGACATTGCTTACTGTTCCAAGAAGTCGTTCAGAATGGGAATCGCGAACGTTATGAGACATTAGTGAAACTTCAACCCAATATTATGAAACGCATACTAAAGTTGGTACTGGTTTTAAACGGATGCTGTCACTTGTATTCGATAGAAGAAAGTCAGTGACAGCGTCAGCTATAGAGCAATACCCCTTTTTTTATTTTTTATTACAGGGAGAAATCCGATTACAGACCTACCCGCCGCTGGCTAAGCGACGGGCGTGTGTGGGGGTCGTCCAGCGCTAGCAGCACTGGAAATACCCACTAAAACTCCCCGGTAACTCCAATGCCCTTCGCGGGGGTAGCCTGGGCTCTGCCAAAGCAATTTCACCAGCCCACCCCCAGGCAACCTGACCTTGTGGCCAGGTTTCGCGCCGATGGAGATTACCCAGAGTCACTTGGGTAATCCCAGACGTCGCGGCTTGTGCAATGCGTGCGTGGGGGCCAACCACGAACGCGGCCGCGCTTAGGGCGCAGGAAGACGGGCAGTCACCGCCCGTCTCCTCACACCCACCCGTCTACTCCGGATAGGGGCGGCTAGAACATCCTCCTCCCGCTCCCTCTCCGCTGCCTCCTTCTGCGTGAGCACAGTCTCGCAGAAGGAGGCGACAGCCTCCCATACCCTCTCGCTACCAACCATGGCTCTTACCATGGTTGGTAGCGAGAGGTGACCGCCGCCGAGCGCCACACGTGGCGCTCGTTTTGCCAAGCCGGGCACTCCACAAGGGTGTGCTCGGCTGTGTCGTCGGGGAAGTCGCAGTGATGACACCGCGGAGTCTCCTCCCGACGGGCAATACGGTACAGGTAGTGACCGAAGCATCCATGTCCGGCCAGTACCTGCACCATGCGGAAGGTGAGGCTGCCCAGCTGGCGCCCAACCCACTCCTCCAACACCGGACGTATCGCTTCGATCGTCCAGTGGCCAGCTGCTGGGGTGGCGAGTGCCTCACCCCATTGGCGAATAGCCTCCCTCTGCGCCAGGGTACGAACCCGCCTCACTTCGTCTAGGTCGAGTCGTTCCCCCCGCTCTCTTAACGCAACCCGGTGTTGATGCACCCTGGCTAGAACCAGGGCATTAACCTCCCACGGGAGCGTGCCTGCATAGAGCAATACCCCTAGCACGAACACTTTTAAATTTCGAATCGCCATCGTATCGAGTATCGCCTAAAATTAAAAAAAAAAGCCAGTCAAAAGCTAACGTAACTACTCAATACGTGGCCATTCGAATTTAAAAGCGTTCGTGCTAGGGGTACAGTACTAACTTTAGTCCGCATTTTATAATAAGAGGGTAAGGGTCTAAAACAATCGCGCGGATTCCTCTCATGACTATTTTAATAAGAACGGCGGCTGAATGACCTTGCCCTTCTTTGTTCTTGATAGACATATATACAGCTACAAGAAATAATAAAGATATTGACAGTGTAGCATCTATTTATTTTGAAAGAGACGTATTTCAGCTCTACCTTAGTTGGAGTTAGGAATCCGACTGATGAAGTAACACATTTATACGTGCTCACAGGGCATTTTGCCACCAAACACATACTTTACAAAATGTAACTCTGCCCTGGCTAGGATCAGAATTATTAGTCTCCTGGAAATGGCACATCCAAAGACAGTAGACAGGTTCTTTCAGCTCAAAATATGTTGTGAAGCTTAATTATGCCAGCTGTATGTTTAGAGAAAAGCTGAAAGGTTCAAAAGATCCTAGAAGGTTGGAATGCATCGTAACATGTCACAGCCCCATCATCATCATCATTTCAGCCGAGAGACGCCCACTGCTGGGCATAGGCCTCCCCCAAAGATCTCCATACCGATCGGTTATGCGCTGTCCGCATCCATCGGCTTCCCGTGGCCCTCACCAGTCCCATAGTAAGATAGAATGTAGACGAGGAGAGTGCTCTGAAGAGCTTTTCGACCTTCCACCTTCCTGCTCAGGAGCACGCGTGCTGGTCTTCGGAGTCATCACGTCACTGTCTCAACCTCAACATCACGCACAAAGAAATTTAGTGCCTCGTTTCTTTGTTGTTCTTCCAGAACTTGGAACTCTTTGCCAGCACATAGGTTCCCTCCTACCTATAGCATAAGTTCCTTCAAGAGAGGCCTGAAAAATGACCTTTTAGGTCGGCAAGGTGGAAGCGGCCAGAGCAGGTCTAGCCTGCACTAGCTGACTAGCTGTCTTCGCATGCGGACTCTTTTCACCGTTTCACATCAGGTGGTGTTGGGCCAATTTCCGTGCTTTGTATATAAAAAGAAAACATAACGTGTTTATACCTATGATCAGGTACTGAACTACTTGAGGAAACTCTTCTAACTCCCAGGATTCGTGAACCCTGTAAAGTCTGTGATGAAGAATTAAATTGCCTTTTGCAGATCGGAATAAGAGCTCAATTAGCAGTAGATACTCTACGCTTAAACAACATAACAGATGCAGGGCAATTAAGTTGATATCGCTTGATTGTGTACTTCAAAGTGGAGATATGAGTAGGCAATATTGTAACCATCTAACAATATCCGCTCACTGTCAAAAGGCACCTGGATCTGGCAACCAGCCAACGGTTGCCGTGGGTTCCACTTGGTAAAATTCCACTTGTGGCATCACTAACCCTAATATTTTCAAGAACTATAGAATAATGAAGCAACAAGTAAGTATCTATCAAATGTAAACTGTTAAACTTAAACAGTCGTACGTATTACGGCGGTAGTAAACAACAACGCCTATCACGGAGGTATCTTTGTTTACGTGCTTTATTCTTGTTTGGTTATCTAAACAACAATGAAACACGAAGTAGAAATACATATAAAATTTATGGCATTTTTATTTTTGTTTTGTAATAGGCGTTGATTTTAACTACCGCCGTATTATGATTATTCCGTTATTAATAATTATTTACCTACCTACCTTTAAGTATCTCGTTATTAAAAGATTTAGGTTCAAAATTTTATTAGTCTCTGTTGTGGACCGAGCTATGGAAGGAAACACATGATCCTGTGTGACCCGTATTATCTTGCAACCAACAATGCTTTTGTTCAACAAAATGACGTAGCAAATACACAAATACAAATACACTATAAGATTTCTTATACTAGAATTCAGGATTTCTTATATTAGAATTCAGGGTTGTATTCGGAAATAAGTTGGCTATGCGGGTCGTCGACAGTCTCTATGAAAGTCTATTTCTTTTCATTGCCTTAACTTGCTGGCTTACAACAATTATTAGGCGGTAGGCCCTTATGTAGGTCGTCTGGGTAGGTATGAAAATGTAGGGAAAGGTAGCCAGTGTAATTACTTGGCATGGAAGGCAATTCATCTTAGGCCTCAGGATGACAACGCACCTATAATATCAAGTGATTTTTCCTTGCTATTGCGTCTGTAGGCGGCGGTAACCGCTTACCACCAGGTGCGCCGTCAGCTTGTTTGTCATCTAGTTGTGTTAAAAGAAATAAACAACAAAATGCACCACACAACCACCCTACAAGTAATATGCGATTTTGCTGACGTTTGACATTTTATATTTTTAGCTCGCTATATCGTTGACCCCCTCTTAACTTCTCTTGGAGACAGAGTGGGACCAAGAGCAAACCTATTTTGATATAAAAAAACATCTAGGTGACACATTAATCAAAATAATAACTTGAAGTTCCAGAAGCTAAACGACGTAACTAATAATAAAAATGCAGTTCATTCTCGAACCACTAAACCAGTATTCAATCAATTTGAACTTTACGCTGATTCAGAAGAATTTCCCATTTTCTTTGCGATGAGGGGACATTTATTTGTCTGGATTTAGGACATCATTTTCAAAATATATGTGAGCACCCCTAAAATCATATTATCTACTGCTCCAATCTGCACTATGGCCCGTTCTAGATTCGAAATGCCAACTGAAAGCTAAAAATATTTAAGGTTCTGTGTCAAGTAAAAATACGGAGTTATTGTGAGATGTCTCCAGGGTTTTATCAAGGGTCTTATTATTGGGTACAATAGAACGTTGATGTGGACACAGTGTTGTTGGGTATTTTTTCCGTTCAAATTTATTTCCGTTTGCCTCTAATAGTAATAACACTGAATAGGAATTCTTGAACATGCTGAGTTTCTTGCCCGTTTTTTTTTATTATCTGATGTAAAGCGGTAAGAAGAGTCCACATGCGAAGACTACTAGTGCAGCCTTACCATAGCGGTCATATTCATATTCAATTAATCGCAATATACTTGGTACGAGGAGCTCGGTGGCGTATTGGTTTGAGGGCTCTGGTTTCGATACGAAAAACAAAGCAATTTTCTCCATGGTCGATCCTAGGATGGATCAATCAAAGTTTTTTATCTCGAGTTTATCCGTGCTTCGGAAGGCACGTTAAGCCGTTGGTCACGGTTGTTACTGCAACCGCTTTCACCCACCAACCCGCACTGGGACAGCGTGGTGGTGCTATGGACCAAGCTCCTCATGTGTTTCTCCCATGTAGGTAGGCCTGTGCCCAGCAGTGGGACGTGTATAGGCTGGTGATGATGATGATGATACTTGGTACTGTTCTAGCCGTAGGGTGACTTATCGCGCCTCTTTTAAAGAAAAACCTATGTTATAGGAAGGACACAGGTGCTGGCAAAGAATTCCAAGTTTTAGAAGTACGACAAAGAAAGGAGTTACTAAATAACTTTGTGAGTGTGTTGAGGTGAAGACAGAGAATTGATGACTCATTAGACTGGCGTGACTCTGAGTAGGAAGGGTCAAAAATTTCTTCAGAGCACTCTCCATGATATAGCCGATAGAAAGGCGCTAAGTGACGTAATGTCTCAACGCAATTGCAGAGACTCAATGTTGTTAGTGACCTCTACATCGCCAATGATTTGACAGACTGTACGGCGCAGGACATTTTTTCTTATTACTCAAATATATTTTATACATTTACCAAACCGTTAAAAATAAAATTAAGAATATTGTAGACTAATGAAAAAAAGGTTGGTCTAATACAGAACTCAAAGTCTACACCTGCACGCGTAGCACGAGGAACACGAGAAGCTTGAGCACAACGAACAAAACCGTTGTTTTGTTTACACCGTAATGTCATTTTTGTCGGACCTCACTTTACCTTAGCCCGACAAAAATGATATTACGGTGTTGACAAAACCGTTTCTCAAGCTTCTCGTGTTCCTTGTGCTACGCGTGCAGGAGAAGAATGAGCAAAAAACTTAGTGACTAAAAATTGCAACATTTTGACTGTTTCTAGCACATTTGTAGACGTAATTACGCCTGAACCCAATCCACAATTTATTTTTCCTAAACGTAAGTTTACCTGAAGCCTCTGAGACCTTGATTAAATTGTTTACGGGCCTTCTTTACTGCTGAATTTCAGTCTTTAAGTTTACGACTACGATTTTGCATATCAATTCGGCGGTAAATTACGCCATTGTTATTCAAATGGCCGGAGTGAGAGCAAATTTCGAGGAGAGTTGTAAAGGTTACGATTATGAATATTTGGCGTTACATTTTAGCGTAAAACTAGATTGACGAGGCACTCTTACAGAATCTTTAGGTGCGCAACGCTATATTTAGTTCCAGGTAAATGTGACTAAACAGTTAAAGTGGAATCTAAAAACTCGGTAAGTAGTTACTTTGGCTATAACCAATTATCTATCCAAGTTAAGCATTAAAAAGAGCTTGTGTTACTAGATAACGGCGAAATATTGATGTTAATAATATCAGAAATATACTAAATAAAAAAACAAACATCCGTGGCTCGTGAACAAATGCTCGTACTCATTGTAGAAACATCTGCTACTACCAGAACTCGAAATTTTTGTTCTTTCAATTTTAATGGTTAGCCTGTCAAGCCACACATTCTAATACACAATTGCTGCTTAATTGTTCTTAGTTCCCGATGGTACTACGCAGCTTAACAAATTAAATTAAATTGCTTTAAGAACTACTGCAGACAAACTGTAACGCAGTTTGCAAGATATTAAAGTGAAAAACTGAATAGCTTGGTTTGAGTAAAATTATTAAAAACATTAATCATATCTATCACTATTGACGTGGTATACTTACTTTAGTTCCAAAAATTTAAAGCAAATATCAAAAGTTAGAAAAATATTTATGTTTAAATAGGTATATCCCCAAATAAAGTCATAAGAATATCTACAGTGAGATTGCTAATTTAATAGCTACTTCCACTTAAATTGAGATAAGTGAAGCAGAAAATGCCGTCATTTTTCAATAGAATACCGATAAACAAGCGCTGACTAATACTCCACATAGACATAGACATTATTTTATTTGCAACTTTAACTTTAGCACACAAAAAATACAAATTACATATAACAGTACAGCTAATTTGTAAACAGAATTCAGGTACAACGAAAGACTATCGCTATAATAAGCACGAGAGCAAATCGCGCGCCTCAGCAAACAGGCTAAAATCTCAAAGCAAAATAAAAGAGGAAGGCAGTGCAACAAGTGATGTAGCTGAATCGTTTCCCGATATTGACTACCGGGGCATGGAAACGCTGGGAACTAGGCCGGCTTAGGTACTGGTGGACCACTCGACAGGTTTCCTGCGCAAGAGATACGTATTGCAACTGCAAATTTTCAATTTGAACTGTATACAGAGTGTTGACACAATACGACAATAAATTAAAACATGGGCTTTATAAGTTTATCGAAATGTTTTGGAACTTTCTAAAATTTTATATTTTTTTGATAATTTTATAACATTTCTATGAAATTATACAGCTAAATATTATTTCATAGAAATGTCATGAAATTGTCCTTAACAGCCGGGCCGGGGTTAAAAAGACGAGAACTTTGGTAAGTCCTCAAGCGTTGAGGGGCGAATTCACCACTGAAGACATCACCTCCGGGGGAGGTGTCCCGCAGACGATAAGAGTCTCCAGGGCGCTCGAGTCACGAGGGAGCAACAAACCTGAAGGACCAATAAAGGCTCGGATTTCGATTCTGGTGAGTCGTATCATGGAGAGATGGGGAAAAAGCGTCCAGGTACGTGTCTGTACCTGGTAAAGCTTTACGAGTGTAGACCGGGTCTTCGCACCCTTGTTTGATGAGTGCGGTGCGGTGTATAACAAAAGTGTGGCTAGAACGTTATGTGCTTGTTTGTGCGAGGGCATTTGCGCTCGTGATAGGATCGTCGGTGTCATTGAGGACATTCCTTGGTCTACGTAAACGGGGCAGGGCGTTATATCGGGAGAGTAGTGAATATGACCTGTGTTATTACACATGACAAAACTCAAAGAAACCCTACAAATATGGGCCTTACTAATTGTACTATCTGTAATATAAATTTAAGTAACTTCCCAAAACTTCCGAGAAATGCGTAACAACATCGCAATCTGTACAGTATTCTGAGACGATTATAATAGCTATTATAAACTGGTGATTGTATTATCAACGAAAGTTCCCTAAAGTTTATATAAGATCTAATAACATCTCAGTTCCTGGTTCCAGGAACGAACAAAACTTGTAGCAAAATAACAAAGTTTTAATGAGCAAACCAATTGATTACCTTAATTGGCCATGAAATATCAAGTCTCAGTTAAAAAGTTCTCTACATAAATTCTTCATAATGCAGCTCAAGAAAGACATGAATCTAGATCAGTAGGCAGCCTATAGGTATATTTAGCATAGCATATGCCGTTGAAATTGCCGTGTTTTATTACAAAACTAAGTAAAATACTAAAACACATATGCGATCGTTAGGAATAGCGTAAGGTAGGAATGATCATGTGTTCTGTTCGAAGAACAAGGTACTATTCATATACAACTAGATGAAATGCAAGCTGACGGTCCACCTGGTGGTAAGTGGTTACCATCGCCTGCAATAACAAAGAGGAAACCACTTGGTATTGCATGTGTGTTGTCATTCTGTGGCCTATGACGAAATGCCTCTTAATATTATCACCTATATTTCAAGGCACTGGAAGAGTAAAAGAAGGGAAGATAATTCCCTATACTATGTACGGTAAGAACTGTGTATAAGATGCGTATTAATTTTTATTAGTATTTTATTTATCTGCAGCTTCATGTTCCTATAACATGGTTATCTTCAAGAGGCGTGAAAAGGGAATGTTCAAACTGTATGTATATGCTACACTCTATCTGTCTTCGCTGAAGGACTCTTCGTGGTGTGGTCGTTTGTGGTCTAATAAAGTGAATTTGATGTGAAAGACCGTGAGAATTTTATCGTTGTTATCTACTTCATCAAAGTAGGATCATAGAGACTGTCACTATATTAGATTTCGCGCTAAACTCTCCCAAGATGGAAGTAAAAAATATTTAATGCTGTATCGGCTTGATCCGTTTGCCATCCCTACACAGGAAGGATTTGATAACTATTACTAGCCTATATACGTTTCACTGCTGGGCATGAGGCTTTCCTGTTTGGGAGAAACATATAAGGAGTTTGGGCCATAACACCACCAGGCTGGCCCAACAAGGGTCGGTGGGTTAAAGCGGTTGCAATAAAAAGCGAAGCAAACCAAACCAAAGCTCCTCCTGCCTAATTATTTTTTGGTAAATCTTCATACACAAGAAGAATTTACCAGCATAAAATAAGAAAAAAGAAAATTATTTTAAGAAATGAGTTTTGCATACGCCAAAATCCCAAATAGGTTTTTGTTCCTAACAAAAAAAAGAAACAACAGAATACAAGGAGTCTTAAAATCAAGCTAGCTGTAATTGTGTGATAATTAATGCTCTCCAATTTCGGAAAGCAAACATAGAATTAATGATTAAGCAGATAAGCCTGTTCCGGCACAAATTGAAGTTATTAAATGTACCGCATCTGGCTTAAGGTTATTACTGCTATTCATTGGAATTTAGCTAACGTTGGAACTTAGCTGCATTAGATTCTAAAACTGTAATTTATTCCGAAGATTCATAGCATTAATGGCGGAATGCACTTTATGTTCTACTAGGTACATTAACGTTCCGGATTTTCGAATTGTTAATAATGGTACTATAGGTACTTAGGATAATGAAACTGCGAAATACGAACAGATAGCAAATCATATATCGCTAGTACTTAATGTAATGTGGTGTTAAAATCTAGACCATCATAAGCTGCAGGCTGGAATAAATTTTCAACCGTAAATAAAGTGTCCTACCTACCCATGTAAAGTAGGCAGTTAACCTTTTCAACGTCACCTCTCCTTAGTCATGCTGTGATTTCCCATGACAAGTCCTTTATATGGGTCAGTAATAAAACAAGAAACACTTATTCCTTCATCATGTCCAGGGAACCGTATGTCAGACATTTTGTTCGGAGACTACAAAGATGTGTGTCTATGTGAAAAATATTATGGCGTGGAGTTTCTTCCCCGCTCAGTCGGACGCTTTTAATTCGAGTTGCTTAGATTACTACACCTTTTAATAAATCTATTTCTTAAACTATGAGTGCACCAATCCAATAAAGAACATTAAAAGTCAACAGCGACGTAATGCAATTTGAGTTTATATTACTCATCTGTATCACTCGCGACTTCCTTGACTTGCTATTATGGCTCGTCTGCTAGTTAACGGAAGCTACGGATGACCATTCTGCGCTTATGTCCGGGTGACATGAAGATATCCCGTACACATTTCTAGTTCATGCTAATACTATAAATGCGAAAGTAACTTGTCTGTCTGTTACGGTTTCACTCCTAAGCCGTTGAACCAATTTTAATGAACTTTGGTATTGAGATAGATTACGTCATTAAATAGGAAATAGATTATCTTTTGGCGCGATAACAGTTATCAACGGGTGGATCCACGGACGGCCACTAGTGCTGTATAAATAATTCTCTGCTTAAGGCAATATACTTACATAGGTACTCGGACTGCTCGGTCCGAAGTGGTGCAGACCACTACAAAGCTATTCAAGACTCAGTGTTCTGAAATATTAAACACGTACAGACAGATTTTCAGCTAAATTTCCCTTTGAAGGGCCCAGTGCAATACCGGACAGTCCCTTTGACGCCCACCCCGAGACTTAAATTGGCATTCAAAATTAAATCGTCATATTTAACGAACACAGGCGAGTCGACGTGACCCGAAAATATGACTTTATTTTTAACTGTATAATTTTACTGGGCATGGACGGCATTTCATCTTAGGCCTCAGGATGACAACGCATCAGCAATATCAAGTGATTTTTCCTTCTTATTGCAGGTGTCTATAGGCGGCAGTAGCCGCTTACAATCAAATGGGTCGTCAGCTTGTTTGTCATCTAGTTGTATAAAAAAAAAACTAGCTGACACGGCGAACTTCGCACTTGTTGAGCCGGAATCGGAATTAATAAATGCTGTGTTTACTTACTATCTGAATTAAAGGATCCATTTTTATTCCATACAAATCTGCCCAAATAGTGTACAGACGACAGCACATCAAGCGTAACAGTTACACTACGAAAGCGGCCTCTATTATGAACTCAGTAAGGACGGTATCAAGGTCGAACTGTTACACTCGATGTGCTGTCGACTGTACTATTAAGTATTAAGGTGTGTGTACCTCAAGCACTTTTAAGTATTTAAGTGTAAAAAAAGATGAAATCATAAAAAAAATGATTATTTTTTTATTACTAATACCACTTAAAATTATTGCAAGGCGTAGGTATCATCAAATTAAAGCAAGGTCTATCATCAAATTAGTTCAAATAATGAGTTGATCCCATGTTAATAATTATTTAAAAAAGGCTGATTATCAATTAATAATAGCAGAAGAACCCATCAAAACTCTATTAAAATGTCAAATAAGGTTGGCGAAAAGACCGTGCTCCACGCCGTTGAATCCTGTTAAAAAGTCACTGTCATAAACGGTCGGCACGCTAACGTCACAAACCTTTGTTTTCATTCTATTTCTGTGAGTTCATGTTTTTCGTTTGATTCGCGTCTCTGGAGTGTTACTACTTTAAGTTTTTAATTTTAACATATTTTTGGCTACTCTTTAACGGACAATATCTGGACTGCTTACATTGAGGTTTCTGACGTATGACGTATTTCAATCCCAATGAGGAAGGGGTCATAAGCTCGTTGTCACTAACATTTGCTTAGCGTTAAGAGTCTCTTAGCGATATCTATATCAGTATATCTAAAGGAGATAGAAAGAGACAAACGTCGTCAAGAGACACCTAAGCCTAGGGAATGGTTGGTAAAAACGGACAATAGTTTTCGTCACACGCAGTTTCTCGTTTTTATTCATTTTTTAATTACACTTTTAAACAATTCCTATTGTATTTATAAATATTTTTTACTGGGTTCTTTTCTATACAATCTTATATTTTTTTAACATAATTTGTACCTTTGTACATAATTTGGGCAAAACTTCAAGACCTCTTTAGTTACCTAGTTAAAAAAAATACGTGTATGAAGTTATTTAAAAATAAAACGAGAAGTTTTTTTTTGTTTTACAATGCTTTAAACAAAAATTGCTTTGTTTTCATCATCTAAACTAAACTTTTCAAAGTGGCTCAAACCACTATGCCACCGATCTCAGTATATTTTAATAAAATATTTTGGCAACGGAAAGATCAATAAATTTTGTCATATCAAAAAATCTAGCGACCAACGTTAACTTACTCAATCTGTATCGTGATAGAATTGACAAAGCAGCTAGTAAGCCTACAATAACAACCCAGTGACACGGCACAGGTAAGACTGTACATATATGAAGACGGCCGGTCTCACAAAACCACAGAGCCAGTCCCGAGGGACGTGCACATGTCCAAACTAATTCGTTTGAAGGGTCACCCTTCGGGCTAGGGGTGGCGACGAAGTCCAAACATTTTTTATAGCGGACAATTTGTCTTTGTTCGGGGTGTGTGATTTTTTTGCAAATAGTCGTGTTACCAATAAACTATTACTGATACACATTGTCAATGAGAAATTATATAAAAACAATACGTTTTGTAAAGATACTTACACTAATTTATCCAGCCCAAATTAAGCTTGTGCATTATGTGGATATGGAATGGATTGGATTATTTTTATTGTACAGGCAGCAAATCAAGTGCAACAGTTGCACTACGAAAGCCGCCTCTATTTTGAACGGAATAAGGACCGTCTCAACGTCAAACTGTTACGCTGGATGTGCTGTCGACTGAACAGTCAGCGTCAAAAACTTATTAACATTTCGATCCCTATCGCATTGATTTAGGAGAATTTATTTCATTTTGATGCCGATTGTTATGAAAATAAGCGGTTTTATAAGTGTATTAATTAATAATAGATTCAAATTTATACAATATTTTAAGGACGGCAAATATAATACATTCTTGTATTAAATTTGCTATTCTAAATATATTGTATTATATTATATGATATTGTATTGTAAAGGAAAAAGGAGGGTGGCAGTTAAATATTCAAACTGTGTTTAAGATATCCCAAGGAATGGAATAATTACAAAAACAACGTTGACAAATTATGCTCGGTGACTAATCTTAAAATTTTTTGAGTGATTGAGTTCTTCTTATTGCTAAAAGCAGCTCATTTCATAATAGAAACAGCTATACAGACATAATTATTTGTAGATTTATTAATGTCGCAGCCATCTGGTTAAATGAGCCAGCTAATGGACGCCTAGTTGGAGTGTCTGGTACCGAAGAGATCTGTGTGACTGATAGTTTCAAGGTTATTTTTATGACTACTTATAACCAAAATAATTTCGGTTTCGGATCTTGAACTCAGAGTCTCTGGTTTAGTAGACCGGATATACTACCTATACTACCAGCTGGTCGTCAATCTGATAAATAATTATAGCACAACAGTTTATTTACTGGCTCTTAGGCTATGATGATCTATCTTAAGACGTGTCTTAAGACGAAACTATTCAACTCGTGTGTATTGCCAGTGATGACATATAAGTAAGACGTGGCCGCTTACAATGGGCCTCACAAGAAGGCCCAAAGTCACCCAAAGAGCAATGGAAAGCTTATGCTTAGTGTTTCTCAGCGTGATCGGAACAGAAATGATGAGATCCACAGGAGAACTAAGGTCGCTGCCATAGCCCAAGAATTGTGAGTCTCAAGTGGCGTGGACAGGCCATATTGCAAGGAGGACTGACGGCCGTTGGGGCGGAAAATTCCTAGAGTGGTGGCCGCGTACCCGCAGATGCAGCGTTGGTATGCCCCCCACAAGGTAGATCGATGATCTGGTGAGGGTCGCAGGAAGCCGATAGATGAGGACAGCGCTGGACCGATTAGTTTGGAGATACCTGGGGGAGGCCTATGCCCAGCAGTGGGCGTCTCTCGGCTGATATGATGAGGCTATGATAATGTATATATTAAAATTTCAAAGTTAAAAGCCTTTTGTGAAAAATCTGTCTCTAGTTATTTGGTGACAGCCCTGAGTGGCCAATAATCGCTCGCTCAAACCTCGTGCTCCTCTGGCGACCAGAGCACTGTTATAATTCAATTTGTTCAGATTTTTGAACACATTTCAGGGTAGGCGTAGTCAGTCACCGTGAGGGCAAAATGCAATAATTGCTTCCCTTGCACAAACAAAGACGAAAATCCGATTTATTCACAGTGGCCCTAATTCTGGAGAACACATGCTAAGATTAAATTTAAGTTCAGTGTACCTCTTTCTCTCAATATGAATACGAAAAGGATCGCTGTCATAAAATTTGACATTTAGAAACATGCATTAAATTTTTGACCTTATTGAACGTGACAAAATGCAGTGTTTAGGAGGCACCTCCGTACATGCCGTCTTAAATTGTCTATGATTCGTATAAAATCTGTCTAAATTTAGATGACAGATCTAAACGAATTCTTGCTATCTCTTTCTTATTACATATTGTGAGAAAGAGATATACTGTACTTAAATTTAAACTTAGAGTGTGCCTCCAGAATTAGGCCCAGTGTGGAAAGATATAGGAGTCCACGTTTATGTAAGCTATTGGACTTACAACGCGTATATCTTAAACAAAATCCCCTTGACTTTTTTTTTTATATAACTAGATGACAAACAAGCTGACGGCCCACCTGGTGGTAAGCGGTTACCGCCGCCTATAGACACCTGCAATAACAAGGAAAAGCACTTGATATTGCAGGTGCGTTGTCATCCTGAGGCCTTAGATGAAATGCCGTCCATGCCCAGTAATTACACTGGCTACCTTTCGCTTCAATCCGAAACACAGCGAACTGTTTCACGGCTGAAATAAGAAAGGCGGTGGTACCTACCCAGGCGACCCTACATATGGGTCTACCACCTAATAATGACTATTCACGAGAATGACAAAGACTATCGAAGATACGACAACAGTAATCTGCGACAAAGGCCGCAATCGTAAAGTAGTGGTAGTTCTGTTTATCCCCACAGGGAAACCGCATTCTTAAGCTTAACATTTTCATTTTTTTTGGTACGTAAGAAAGGCAAAAGGAATGAAGTCCCTACAGCCATGTCTGATGTAATTATTGTTCTTGTTGTTCCTTTGATTCATAGACAACGGCATCGACTTGCTTCTAAACTCAACGCCACCTTATGAAGTAATACACAAAGATATTTTTAAAGGAGATGTTTCATATCCGGCCAGGTATACAGGGTGGTGCCGTTAACAGGACAATTAATTTACACATGGGCTCTATTAGTTCATATATAGTAAATATATAATTAAACGAATAAAATGTTTTTGAAAGTGGCAAACTATTTCTATGGACTTATATAGCCCATATTTAGTACATCTCTTTTCTTATACTTTTTATTGCACTTCAGATATACACAGTAAAATACATGTTGGAAGTTTGCAAGGATGGACTTAGGTATCTCTCTTTTTAATTTTGTGACTCTGAAGACATATTGATAGTCCAATTCAATTATATTCAATTATATAAGATTTTAAATTCCGCAACACACACAATTGGGATAATCGTTTTGGTGTACCTATATCTACGTTTGTTTCATGTTTTTATGTAATTCTGTTATATGCGTGTGATGAGGAATTTTAAATACATAAATGTTTTATCTATCTTTTTTAAACATCTAAAAATACTGCCGCGCTTTAGAAAGTAAGAAAATTTAAAATACTACAATCGTATCTCTAAAGTCTGGCCCAGCGAAGGAATCTTTTGTCAATTGTTATCACCTATAAAACACTTCCTTTATTCACTTATTCATGAAATATTATAAATGGAAACAGATTTGTTCAGAATTGGAAATATCCAAAACTTGATCAATAAATATACCTACTGTCTAAGATTTTATTTGTTTCATTTTGATATTTCAGTTCACTTGTTATTCGTCTTCAATATTTTTAGTCATACAACGTGAAATTAAAACCATTCAACTGAAAAACTTCCACTGCTGAAGGCACATGAAATTTCTATCGACCAGGGACTGAAATACCGATAACGTCGCTTTAAAAAAACGGTAAAAATATCGCTACTTCAAAATATACCCTTAAGATGTAAAGTTTGTCCTAACGGGATTCCATGACGTTAATTAATGACGTTAATGACGACACGTTATAAAACAAACAATGGGAACAATAAACTATTATGATTATGATTATTAGCTTTTAGTATAATTATTATCTACATCATTATTATCTTCCTTTTTAATAAAACTGTTTTTTTTTCACTGAAAATCGGGTAGACACTTCACATCCCCAATTTTACTGCAAGAAAAATCACATTTGGACGTAGACAATAAATTATCAAGCTCGACACGCTGCAATCTATCATTGCAGATATCTCGCTGCTGGCACTTTATATAGGGCGTATAGGGCACACAATACTCCTAGATTGAAGCCCACACCAAGTTCCCCAGAGGTTGTAATCAAACAAACTGCAAGTGCACGTGGAGGAGGCAACTCCGCTCAACTTTTATTACTCCGCCTCGCTCCACGCTTCCTCTGATAAAACATCTCTGTGACTCAAAATAACTTAGTCCTATTTGTTTTAGTGTTCTATGTCGTATTGTTCTGGTTTCAAGTTGAAAAGTGTAAGGGTAGCTTTTGTAAATGCTATCCGGGTAAAACTTTTTAGTTATGTTAAGGAAATCGTAGAGTAGATTAGAGAATCGATTGAACACGCCCTGAACAGAACCAAACAATATATCAGTTATAAGCCGCACAAGCAAACACGGAAGAGCCGCGTAAGAACACTTAATTTCTAGAATGTAAGGAGAGGTTGATTGAAATAATGAAAAAACCGGCCGAGTACGATTCCGTCTTGGCAAGACGACATAATTCGATAAGAGGATATTCCTTGCGGACTTTTTAAGATGGCATTACTTGATCAGACGATATTCCTTGCCAAATTTTATAGTTCTAAGTCCAACGAAAGTACTCTATAAATAGGAAGGCCTGCGGGTCGTATACCGTGTGAATTTTTCAAGTGGGCGTGGTAGGCCAAATCCGACACTATGAGGAATAGAGAAAAGGACTGAAAGGAGTCTGGGGCCCGATTTTGAAGAAAACTAAAACTGCATATTAGATTTTTTTTAAATCTATATACCGATCCAAGAATCAAAGTAATCAAACCCAGTGATTGAATACTCGGAAGTGGTTACAAAAGGAACCACTCATTTACTGCTGACCTACCTACTGAGCTTGTCTGTGAATATTTCAAAAGTGACTGTAGCCTACAGCTACGCATAGTTTTTCATTGATATCTATCAGATCGCTCTGATTTGTAGACGGCCTTAGAATATCATACTTCCGCCGAAATGTCAAGCAATGCTGACAACCACAAGGAAATGAATTTGAAATAATTTAACAGTCTGCCGGTTCGGGTCGTCTGATTCAACGGAATGGACATTAGGCCCCTTTGACATCGCCTCCATTTCAATAATGTGAACGATTGGCTGGTTCGCGGATGCTAATCGTGAATAATTTGGGTTCAAATGGCTTGGATTGCGGATATTTTGAGTGCAGTTACAACTGGTTATCAAGATCATTTCTGGTAAAAAGGTGGGAATATTCTAATCTATCAAAATTATTTGTTGCGGGAGCTTTAAAGAATAAAAAGATCTATCAATTTATAGATTATTTGATAGAACTTCTTATTTTCATTATAAACATTATACCTTGTTATATCTCTTAGAATAAGAATTTTAATTTAATTGAAATAAACATCGATTTTTATGATTTTTATTACACTAAATTATTGATTTGTTTATTACTTACTATAATTTTATTAAATTGTCAACTTGTATGTTTGGAATTCTAATTATTATATAATAATATATACCATTTTTATATTGTAAATTACATTGCGGCGCCCTAACGGAGTTTATAATTGGAACTAATCAATTTTAAGTACCAGCTTTTGTTAACAACATGTGTGTATTAAATGTCTGAATATGATGAATGATGAAAATCTATTGACTGGCAACTAAACTGACTAAAGGTTGACTAAAGGTTATTGTAAAATAATTTACATATACAAATCATAAAGAGACGTTGGATGATAAAAAGTGGCACCTAGGTAGACTATTATAGTCTACAATAGCACATAGGTTACTTTTATCCCGGGAATGCGATCCCATGGGATAACACAGACGATGTCGCGGAAGGAAGCTAGTTTATTAGGCAACAAAGGTGGTAAACAAGCATGCCTACTGTCTGATGATAAGCGATCACCGAAGCCTACAGTGCTTGTAATACCAAACTCAGACTCACACTTTGCCTTGTTTGTTAAAATCAAACGGAAACCTAAGTTGATAGCATATGAGACTGACTCACCTGCTCCATAACGCTTCCTCGATGTCTTTTACCATTGCAGCACTGGCAGCCTTTACCATTGCAGGAATACAAAACTAGGAGGTAGTGTATTCGAGTAGAAAATGCCGCTATGGACATACTTCTCTTTACAGACTGTGCAGTATCGAATTTCATATCATCATCATCATCATCAGCATCACCAGCCTATAGACGTCTCACTGCTGGGCACAGGCCTTCCTATATGGGAGAAACACATGAGGAAATTGAGCCATAACAACACCACGCTGGCCCAATGCGGATTGGTGGGTTAAAGCGGTTGCAGGAACAATCGGGACCAACGGCTTAACGTGCCTTCCGAAGCACGGAGGAGCTCGACATAACAAACTTTGATTGACCCATCCCATCGACCATGGCAAAAGTAGCTTTGTTTTTCGTATGGAAACCAGAGAACTCAAACCAATACGCCACCAAGCTCCTCCAATTTCATATCGGCGCCATTTATACACGAGTAATCAAACTACCCAACTTAAGTGCAGAGCAAGATTAATGAAGTTCCCTACAAATAAAGAAGAGTAGGTATGTCTCTTCTCTCTCTCAAACGTAGTTTAGAAAATTCATACCAACAGACTCGAAGCGAATGCTTGCGCAACAAAAAGTATTTTGTATAAACATTTTTCGTACTGATTGTGTGGGCATTGGAGCCATCAGTTGTCGTCCAGGCGGCACAATGCCCGCTATCCGGCTCGAGCACAGCCCTTTATGCAAATGTGGGTGCTCAGAAGGGACGCCGAGTTGTTGGAACGTGTCGATGGTGGATAAGTGACAGCGATTGTTGGTGCTTTACTTGCCAAGTAAAAAATGAGGGTAATTTCGGTACACGTCGCGTTATAACGGTATATTTTATCACTGTAATGTTTGCTTGCTCCTCCTATTAACGTTTAATAGGCTTTTGCTTTGATCACAGGAGCTTAAGTGTATTTTTAAGATTAAAGTATGTATACGGATGTGTATTGTGGATATATAATTTTCTATTACATTTTTTTTCACAACTAGATGACAAACAAGCTAACGGTGACTACCCACATGATGGTAAGCCGCAACCGCCGCCTATAGACATCAGCATTAACAAGGAAAAAATCACTTGGTATTGCAGGGACGTTGTCAACATGAGGCGAAAGATGAAATGCCTTCCCTGCCCAGTAATGTCACAGGCCACCTTTCCCTTCAATCCGAAACACAGCGAACTGATTCACGGTACAAATAAGAAAGGCGGTGGTACTGTGACGACCGCCGGGATCGTCTTAGGGCGTAGCTCCTACAACTTCTGAATAAAACGCAGACAGACTTTGATATTTCCTCTATTATGGTAACAACACTCACTATACAGTTGGCGCGGCGGTCGTGGAAGAAGTGTGTCAAACATTGTTGTTTGACGTCCGCTCGCGAATCGCGTTCCTAACTCGAAATGACGACAAAATCTATATGCCAGTGGTGAAAGAGTATCGAGTCCACCACATTCCCCCCGTACAACTAAAATTTGTTCATTCCGGAAGTCGAATGAATAAATTTTCTTACCTACCTAACGACACGACCTTCTACACATTCTACTACTTAAAACTACCCTACCTGACGAAGGGCATCTACAACACATGACGGTCTTTTCGATAGACTGGCTCTTACCACATTATCCACCCATCATGCGATAATGGTGGGAAGAACCCCACGCAAGCAAAACCTTCGGAAAAGCTTGCGAACGCCATGTAAGACTCTAACCGAATAGTCATACAACATTCGAAGTAAAATTTTGAAAAAGAAACCCTAAAAATTATGTTCCACAAATAAGACCAAATCCGTGATCGGTAAAAGAGGTCACTGTGTCCCGCAAAGCGACTAAGCGTCAGAATCAACAATCGAACGCGTCGTCAGACAGTGACTCTCCCTTCCCGCCAAGTGAGGTGACAGACCTTAGGAATGGAGACATAATAAATCTCTTCTACCACACACCCACAAGGATCATTTCAAAACTCTCCGAATCCGATACACGTCCACAATAATAAACTATTATGTTCGAATATGCAATTGGATCGCAATAAAACAATTTCATGTTAGTTTGCAGGGAGAACATGAATGAGTGAACCTCGCGAAACATTAATTGATTAAATGTACCAAATAGAATACACGACATACAAAGGCTGCGCAAGTAAAAAACCAAATTCGGAGAAAAGATCACTCATTCACAAAGAGATCTAAATAGACTTGTAAGCATGCCAGCCAGACAACCTAATCTGACATCCATCGTTTCCCATAGGAACTAACGGATTCCAGCATGCGTTACCAGTCCTTGGCACGACGACGGCCTAGCTCCTATCTCCCCGACACTTCGTCGACCTAGCTAAACGTTTTTCTTTCTTGTGGACGTATATCATGTTATCTCCAAGAGTGTGTTTGGTAGGTCCGGTCATCTCACCGCAACATCGTGACAGCTCATACACATCAACCCGGAACCATGAAACAATTTATAAAGCATCAGTCGAGCGTTCAAAGTCCTAATCCTATGTTATCCTAACTAATATAATAATTACCAAAAACGAATAAATTTACAAGAAATCCTAGCAACTAACCGAAAAATGCAACGAAAATTATGTGAAAAACATTACAAATTACAAAAAACATTATATCTGAAAACCTATTTAACCTACCCCATACATACAATTACCACTTCTATAGCTGTAACCTAAATCAAACAATTTCAACCTATTTAAATAATTATTAACAAAAATGCTACTCGATATGTTTATTTTACAAATTAGTAAATGTTTTAAATGAAATTTATTAAAAAATCGACTTTCTTTCAGTATGTCATAATCAGACAATTCTCGTTTGTCGTTACGACATTTCCTATAAAATTTACTAAAAGAAGGGAAACATACTGTAAAGGCTCGTTTCGCCTGTTTATTATAATAAATTTTACGTATCCCATTTGTTTGCTTCGTAACGAATTCACGCGTATCATGGAACACGGCACAAGGTGTTCTATGAATTACTTTGCCTTTGCCAAGTTTATATTTATTATTACTAGAAAAAAATGGAGACTTATCTGGCAAATCTTGAATAAAGTTAACTGCACCATTACTAATCTCCGCAACAACAATAGTAGAAGAATGTAAATTGTTCTTCTCGATGAAAGTTTTGGCTGTCGACTGTACGACTTCTATGGAACTCATAACCTTCAAATTATCTGACCTCAAAATAAATTTACAAAACATCTTCTTCACGCGTAATTCTCTTTTCGCAAAATCTATAATTATGCCTTTAGAAAACAAAAAATCTTGGCCTAAAATCATATCGTGATTAATATTATCTATAATACAAAAATCATGAGAAAAAACTACATTTTCGATTAAAATATTTAACCTAATCTTTCCTAAAACAGTCAAATCCGTACCATTAACTGCCCTCAACTGTGCATTGCACCAATTGAACTTATGCTCGAATTGTTCTGCAAACGACTTTGAAATTACTGAGATCGCAGCACCCGTATCTACCAGAGCACAAATCTTATTATCGCGACACGTAACGCTTATAAAAGGAACGGGCACACCTTTTTGATTGTCCTTCTGCGGCGACGGCGTGATAGCGTTCAGTTCACGGTCAGCCGCAGTCGGTGGTCGCTGCTGCCGTTCTTGGGGTGCTCCTACTTCCTTACTTCTTTGTCTAAAATTATAATGACACTGGGAGTATTTTGGATGGGAAAGGGGGTTAGGAACGGGAGAATTGGTAGGAGCGGCGTTCCACTGCTGACGTTGGCAAAGGTGATGCTCTGCTCCAACCTTCCTTCCAGACGGGGATGACGACACGGGCATAGCGCTTTTCACCATCACAGGAAGATTTATTGATTCCGCATTTTTACCATAATAAAACAATTCTTTGACTTGCTTGACAACTTCCTTCAATTGTCTCTTACTGTCAAAAATCTGCGAAGCTAATTTATTTTTCAAATTAAATTCGCATTTTTTTAAATATTGCGTGATGAAACATTTCTCATTAACAACTGGCCCCGCTTTGGTAGCCAAGCCTTCTAGTTCATAAAAGAAAGTCAAGGGGTCCTCCTTGAAGTTTTGCTTCCTCTCAAAAAAAGCAGCAATTGGGTCCGTAGTGGGCGCAAATTCCTTCTCCATCTTCTCTTTTAGGTCGGCAAACGTTGTCGTGTCCCTAAAAATACATTTATAGTATGCTAGGGCCGGACCCTCTAGGTAGGCCCCCAACACAAATTTCTTAGCCTCCTCATCATATCTGTTGATAGAGGCGATTATCTGAAATTGTCGGAAAAAATCAAAAACATCACCCGATAATCCAGAGTAGCGCTCCATTGATTTTCATTAAGCACTTTCCATAAACTTTCTTGAAAACTCGTTCAGTGTGCGCCTTCACTATGTGAGTTCGGCGCCTCCACCATGTGACGACCGCCGGGATCGTCTTAGGGCGTAGCTCCTACAACTTCTGAATAAAACGCAGACAGACTTTGATATTTCCTCTATTATGGTAACAACACTCACTATACAGTTGGCGCGGCGGTCGTGGAAGAAGTGTGTCAAACATTGTTGTTTGACGTCCGCTCGCGAATCGCGTTCCTAACTCGAAATGACGACAAAATCTATATGCCAGTGGTGAAAGAGTATCGAGTCCACCACAGTACCTACCCAGACGACCCTATACATATAAGGGACTATCACATAGTAATTAAATTTCTCTTGGTTTGAATGAAGTCATGTGGAATGAGACCTACTAGATATGCAAATTAATTTACTATTTACTAAGTTAATATCATAACTGTTGAAAATAATAACAATGCTTTTGATGTCGATTTACCAAATAATTTAAGTGATCTAAGACAAATAGCTTCAAGGTATACATAATGGTAGAGTCCATAACATATCCTCACCTTTAATTTTAAAATTACGTTCATATACGTTGTGTATTCCCGCAGTTAAAAGTAAGTTTAGATATCGCGTGAAACACACGTCAGTTCGTGTACTTTTATATAATCAACTTGGGTCTACGCTGCAGTGATTGTTTTTTGAATCGTTAGACTATTATTTATAGCACAGGTCACTGCGCTACAGCTCTTTTATCATCACCAGCCTACATACTTCCCACTGCTGGGCACAGGCCTTCCTACATGGAAAAAACACATGAGGAGTTTGGGCCATAACACCACCACGCTGGCCCAATGCGGGTTGGTGGGTTAAAGCGGTTGCAGTAACAACCGAGACCAACGGCTTAACGTGCCTTCCGAAGCACGGAGGAGCTCAAGATTATAAATTTGATTGACCCATCCAGGGACCAACCATGGCGAAAGTTACTTTATTTTCGTGATCAAAACCAGAGCGCTCAAACCACTACTCTACCGAGCTCCTCAGCTCTTTATTAACAGCTCTTTATTAAAATATTATTTTGAAGTATCTGAAAAGATCATTATCATTAAACAAACAAATGGTTCATCTCATAAGTCATACCAATCACCTCAAATATTAAAGATTTGAGGCCGCGCGCGGCCAGGGTTTCTTCCCAGGTCTCCAAGTATCTCCGTAACAATTTTCACCTAAATTAATTCAGTTAAATGGGGAACAGATAAACAGACAGACAAAGTTACTTTCGCATTTATAATATTACGAGTAGTATGGATAACACAAAAAATTGGAGGTACGAGAAGCAGTAAGAATATTTGCATAAAAAAAACATCGTAAAAACTGCCAAACTATTCAATGCCAAGAAGGACAAACTTCACACTAAAAGAAGCGTTTGGACAGTGATAAATCTTGTTATGACATGATTTAGTTGTTATTCCGCTCGCTCTCGCACAACATCCTCTTATTCCCTTTAAATCCCTGTCTCGCTGAAGGGCGAGCCCAGACATTCCGTACAAAGGTCAATTCGAGACCGTTCCGTGTGCTCAGCCTTTCCTTTGGCCATTTTTAACGGTCAAGTATACATTTACAATGCTCCAAAACTCTGAGAAATGGACTGTCGAGATTTGGTAATAAAATTTAAATTCACTTTGTACGAGTAACATATGTATGATAATGTCATAAAAACAATCCACGAGTTAAACACACAGCACGTAAAATTTGAAGCCCATTTAGAAAATAATAGAAGAGAAAGGAATGCATTTCAATATTCAAGATCTTGATTGATAGAATACCTACAGCAGAGATGAAACTCAATATAAAAGAACATATATAAACAAAACTAATAAAGTAGGAAGATCCATTACAGTTTGTATTAAATTATAAGTGCAATTACTTTCAGAGTCCAATGGTATAGCCAGGAGCAATCCTTTTTATCCTTTCACAGATTTCATGCACGAAAGAAATGAACATTATCTTTATAGCAAAAAGAAATATCAGACAGCGCTATGGAATGTAATATTGATAAAAGCCAACCATTCTGATTTGCTCCGAAATAATGGCACTATATCAAGATTCTACAACTACAGAATCCCGAAACCGATCACATATCTGTCATAAAAGCGAGACCAGTGTTTGTGGCAATGAAAAATAGAAGAGGTGTCGCCTTGCAGCAGTAAATAACCGCTCATGTAATATGGATCACACATCAGACATCTACTTTCTGGTCTTCTAAATCTAACATTGAGAAGTAACGTTTGGTCATGGTGAAGTGTAATTTATTTCAGATTGGGAAGATTTGGTTATTGTTTTTATCAGTTTTTGGCATGACCTTTCTTTCTCGTATAGTATTATCGTTAATAACCATTAACATAGATCTTTTAACAGGTTCAAATACTCTGCCTAAATCAACCTTCTCAAGTTTTTCATTACATGTATTTCATCGTTGGTATTTTTGTTTATTTCTAATTTATATTTATATGCCTGTTAATTATAGCACACAGATTTATTAACTACTTATATCTTTAAAATCTTATTATTTTGAAACACTTTCTAATCAATCACCCAAATTGAACTTACCAATACTTTAAGTCTAACTTTCTTTCAAATTACGCGTTGAAAAATTAACAAACAACTCGATTGATTGATTAAAGCCACGAGCTATATTTTAAACTTTGGAGATTTCCCTTTATCACACCGAAGAATACACCAAACGCCCTTGGAAGATTAAGATAGCAGGAATCATAAAACCTCGAACTTATCAGATCGTTCCATAAACTTTGCGTTCCGTCTGCTATCGATAATGTTGCTTTTTATTGTTGCAATTTCAACAAAACCTTACAAGAGGCTTTTACGAAAGCAATATCAATGTAAGCAGATCCTGCAGAACGGGCTGCAGATAAGGCTAACACTCGTGGTCCCCCGATACCGGTTTACGGGCTGTAACCCTTTCAAGCCCGTGATTTTACTTTGCGATGTATCACCAGACTTCGATTTGGTCCCTTACCAAGGACACACTGTGTAAGATTTCATATATATTTTTGAACGTCGCTCATATTTCGACACTGTTTACTGTTTTATGAATCTTAAAACATTGTGCAGACGACAGCACATCAAGTGTAACAGTTGTACTACGAAAGCCGCCTCTATTACGAACGCAGTAAGGGCGATCTCAAGGTCAAACTGTTACGCTTGATGTGCTGTCGACTGTACTTAAACTTACAAGATGTCATACGGCATTACATCTGCTAAAGATAAAATATTCATATTATATTAATTAAAATAATAGTAAGACAAGTACCAACTGAGGGCTAAAGACCTCGTAGAACGTTGAAGTCAATAAACAATGTAGTAACTATCAAATCAAGCCCAAATATTCGTGTAATGATAACGACCATATGATAAATAATTATCACACTACAGATCTAAAATCACCCAAAGAAACAATAGTTACAAATGGAACTTATATGTAATTTCCATTTTCACAAGCTGTCACTACATATGAAATCGTAAAAGATCGTAAAGATGAAACGAAGTAGGGGAAATGTATACGCATCCTCTGGAACCTCCAGATTTATGTCATGCCGTATCTTTATAGCTTCAATTCATTAATTTCGCTGAGCACTTTGATTTATATTGCACTCTGCTCCGTGAAGCCGATTAAGCTTTCGAATCAAATTAATTTTACAATTCCCCATATGGCAGATCTCTCCGCTTAAAAATGAAATGTTAAATTCTACGTGATTATAAAAATTGAGTACCTACCATATGTCTCATTATCTGTAGAATGTCTGTCTGTCAAGAATGTCTGTCTGGCTAATAGAAAGCTTAAATTGGTATTTCTGAATAACGATAGATTAAAATATCAAATGTTACAGCAGAATTTCAGATTCAATGCTAGAATTTAAAAATTATAGACACATTACTTTTGAAGTTTGCCATTTTTTGAATATCTAGTGGAAACAGTCAGTTAATTTTGCTTACAGCTCTTTGTGTGGTAGCGATGTATTCACATATAAAAAATAATGCAAAATTCTCGGAAACGGTCTGGTTTTCATTTAAAAACTATTTATTGTATCATTTAGAGTTAAAAATTTATATTGACATATATTGACACATACTTTAAAATGTCTTGTTTTGTCTGATGATAGTCAAATTCTGACTGCCTTTACACAAAATGACATTTTCTGAACAATGTCAAAATCAAAACAAAAAACTTAATTTTTCTGTTATACTTACTCGTTTTCAGATCCGAGTTTGTTCGTTACATCTACTTTATAATAATGATGAACGAAGCTAAAAGAACATTAATAGTTCACGACGTAACCCTAATTATAACGCTGAAGTAGGGTCCCTGCCCTCAACACCCAGAGTCCTCGTAACAGGTGCAAACACGTAGCTCGCGTATATCACCGTGCTCATCGACCGACATCAAATATTCAGGCGACACATCGACGGCGGACATTGACGCCTGACTAGCGACTGGTCTTTGCCACTTGCGACTTTTGTTAGCTCTCCTGTGATGATGGCTTGAGGAAAAGTGCAGGATATAGAACCTACAATCTCAGGGTTCACGTTCCTATTCCAATGCCACTGTTATAAGCAACGTGAAATAATTTCCAATGAATGCATTTTGATGGAGTTTGTCATTATAGCTTGCCAGAACTGAATTCTGAGTCTTGCCTAATATCACATGAGTCATATTCAGGATACCATGGTCTTTAATTTCACTAGTAAAAGTTACGTGGAATCTTGCCTAATAAGTAAAAGATGAAGTTTGATACTGTAGTACCTACGTTCTAAGCACTGAATTCTGAATCATTTCAATATAAATAATATAATAATATATTTATTTATTTTCTCATCACAATAGGTACACTTAATTACAATTACTTATTTCAATATCGCGTGAGTCATAATCAAGTTACTATCCTCTAAGAAGATCCTACGAAGAAGAACATAATAGTCTGGTCACTGAACAAGTAAGCGAGTGAACGAGTACCAGAGTTAAGTAAGGGAAGTAGGGCATAGTGGTATTTTCGAACGAATGGGGAAGCACCTCATCTCTCTAGCCTACAGTGTTGGTTTCTGCGGTAGGTTAGGCTGCCAGAGTGAGTTGTGCCCAAGGTGCTACGAGCGTCTATAACGGCTTGGCCGCGGGAACGGGCCTCGGCGTCGGCGGCGGCATGACTGGCGAGTGAATTAGTCTCCGCTACGCGTAGCGTGCTTAGTATATTTCCATACATTTGTTTTCGTTCGGGCCAATAGAAGCGCAAATATTCGCCGCGGCGAATTTCCCGTGGCCACGCCGTAAGCTTAGACTACGGCAGCCTCTTACCATCAGGCAGGTCGAACTCTTGTATGCTATTATATACTCCTGGTGTTGCCAACAAACGCAGTCAATTCTGTCAAAGATTGAAACCCATGTCTAATTTCCATATGCACCGGACAGCATTAAGTATTCACTCGGCACGTGTACCTATCGGCCTCGTTCTGTATTCACAGCCCTCCGGAGCCCTGCCGGTGTTTCAGACCTTTTACTATGTAAACAGATGCTCTGCATACTCCCCTTTAATAATACAGCTGGTCGTTGAATGAGGTACGTGTAATTTTGTTTTAAAAGCATACCGTACTTTAATGCACTTGGATAATGTAGTATGTTGACCAGAGCCTTTCCCATAAGTTCTGTAATGTCTCACGCAAATTTGTCTGTATTATATGTATATCTAGTTTTCATATAAACAGTTCTGAAACTAGGATACGCTTCAGCAATAGAAAATTGAACCTAACAACAAGAAGAATTAAGGCGATACATTGGGAAAACTAAATAGGTATGTCATGTCGAAAGATCTTCGGAACTGAAAATCAGATAAATATTATCTTTATCTAGACACGTGTAGAACCAGCATGCGATTATAGAAAAAAACTGATTATCGGTAAACGATAATTTGTATTCAATACGAATTAACTTTGATTAATAGATATCATTAATATTCATAATCATGTAGAGGCGTTTTTTTGCAATCCAGTTATTTTTTAACAATATATTTTTTGTACTTTCGCTTACTTTACACGCACGATCGCAATTTCATTCCTCCCGTTTTTTTCCTCTTTTTCCTCCCGCTGGGCCTGTCATTATCTCTATCCCTGTCTGTCTCGGCCGACTTGTTTTAAGACATCCATATAGTAGGAAGGTGGAAAAATGAGAGTTCCATACCATGGTAGTATGAAAGTAAAACGAGTTATCATTTTTTTTGTGCCGAAAGTGAAGTTGCAGAAAGAGTGACTTCGAAGACCAGTACGCAGGCTGTGAAGGGAGGGGAAAAGAGATAAGACCTTGACGTTTGATGAACATTTTTGACAAAGCAAATCTTTCACACACCCAAGAGGAGAAAAAAAATGTCATTTGGTTGACAGATATTTATGAGCCAACGTATGATGTTGTTGATAGCTGGTTGGATCACACCATAGCTCTACAATGATCCGTAATATACTTTTAGCATTATGGATTTTTAATTCATTAGAAGTCGAATTAAGGCACAATCAAGCATCATCACTACATAGTATAAAACTAAGTCGCTATCCGCCGTCTGTCTGTCCCCATGTATGCTTAGATCTTTAAAACTACGCAACGGATTTTGATGCGGTTTTTTTAATAGATAGAGTGATTCTTAAGGAAGGTGTATATGATTTACATAAGCATTGCACCCGTGCAAAGCCGGGGCGGGTCGCTAGTCGACAACAAATCCAAAATTATAAAAGTGTAGATAAGAGCATGTAATGTCTCAACACTACCTAATGAGAAACGCCTGCGCTAAGCTAAACACTTAAATTTTTGGGTACCTTAATCGGTTGCAATAAGAGTCATTTTACAACTGTCGTGTTAAGTTTGATGTACAGCCAGGAACGGAAATCGATTAACCTTTCATAAAATATTGAAGTACTGTTAATTGGAGTACAAACTGATTGTCCTTGGAGAATTGTTAATAGCAGTCGTCGATTGAAGCCCTATTCCTGTTAATTCACTTCTAAACAATGAATCGTGTTATTTAATCATATTTAGCGACTATTGTCTAATAAGCGTCTATAAGTTACGTTAACTCTAACTAATTAAGAAGTCCAATTGTTAGTCACTTTTATTGTTTTGCAAATTAGCAATTAGTTAAAATGAGGTTATTAATTAACTTACCGTCACCTCAACGAGTCACCAATTTGTGAGTTAACAATTTGTTGTAAGGTCTTGGGCGCTCAGGTATTGTGAAAGGACAAGGGTTCGGTTCCCGCCCAGGATAAGATTTTATTACTTTAGACTTTTTTCTTTAATTTTATTATTATTAAGTATTTATTTTCAGAACCAAAATTACATTTTACAGCATAAATCTCACAATTCATTATACCTTTTGATGGTGACCGTACACTTATGCCATACGTATGGGACTTAACATATTGCAACTCAACTCCATGGTGTCACGCCAACACACAAAACAAACCAATAAATTACTGTCATGGCTGTCCGTGGTGTAAACACGCTTCAAGACGATGCTTTATAACATCAGCTGTTACTTAAACTTGTAAGTAAGAGCTGTTTCTTAGTGTCTCATAAATATTGGAACTTTAATCCTGTATGTTCAAATATTATTTTATTTTATGCATATTTCTATATAGTTGAAAAATGTTAAGCATCAAAGTGGAAATTTATGATTAGCCATTGAACCGTGAACTATTCTCATACATGGCGGTGACTGCAATAAGACAATAAATTAAAACATGGGCTGTAGTAGTTCATAGAAATGTTTTGTAACTTTCAAATACATTTTATTCCTTTGATAATTATATAACATTTCTATGAAATAATACAGCCAATGTTATATTATTAGAAATGTCGTGAAATCATCATCGTATAAGATTTATTGGAAAGTTGCCAAACATTTCTATGAACTAATATAGCTCAAGCTTTAATTTAATGTCTAATGTATTCACCACCCTATATATTCATAGTAGGTAACTAATAACAAGCCCCCTATAATGCATGACTTAGCACCTAGTTGGCTAGGTTTTTTTTAAATTAAATCGACAGCAGATAGTTAACATTTGAACGCGAACAAAGTAATTAACTTAATCTATGACGTCATTTCTCATTATCTAGCGTCCCGCCCACCGTTTATATTGATGAGTAGGTCACAGCTAAACCCAAGATACGACTAATCAATCAAATGGACTGTTAATTTGAAACTAACTGCGTGACGCGAAACGCGGAATGTCATATCCTGAATTACGTACTAGATATTAATTTGGATGGTACCATGCGCTTATGTCGAATAACCATGTCACACTTATACCGGTTACAGTTGGGAGTTCTGTTCTCGAAGTTGTTGACGAGTACGTTTACCAAATGGTCCAGTTAGGTAAGTCCTTTAACAACCTTATATATAATTTAATACAACCTTTAATAACCTTACTCCAATCATTAACACAACACTGAAAAACGTTTCTGCCCGGAGAAAAGATATGATAATTGAAGAGCTTTATAGTAATTTAACGTGTTCAGAAACCAACTAGATTAGAGAAATTCCCTAATTGTCGTGCTGTTTGGCTAATTCCCAGCGTCCATTATCAAAGTGGTCGGACGAAGTAATCGCTTTATTCCTTCTCGCCACTGTCCTATAAATTACACTAAACCTTTTTGGTACCGAAAAAACCCCTGTAATCCAATAACACGTGATGCTTTTTTCTGTAATTTATGAAGGAAAAGGTTAGTTTATCTCATTTGTTACAACAAAACAAACAAATTTAATAAAAATGGCGAACACAATATTTTTTAAAAGTGTAGGATAACTCGTTTTAATGTTTTGTTTTACCCATGTCTGATTTATTTGCTTTTAATTGCAGTTGTTGTATTGAAATGTGCTACATCCGCTTGGGAGCCATTAAGTGATGGCAAAAACGCCTTTATTTTATACTAGCCATGTGGATCATATACATATGGAGCCCAGATGGATTTTCCATCGTCCATACTTTTATAGCGAAATGATTTACAAATTTCCTCCTTTAAGAATTGCATTTTAAAAATACCTTCTTGGTGCTCACTTACGTTGCAAAAACTATTTCTGAGCACAATTTCATGTTTATCGGCTTATGTAGTATTTCGTATCAGATGACTCGTTTAAAGTTGGATTAGAAAAACGTAGCGATAATTCCCATATTCAAGTCTGATGCAAGTGATATTAAATATATTTTGGTATAAAAACATAATTATTGGGTACAATAATGGACTTCACGGTAGGAATGAATGATGCAGCGAAACCCACCAAAACTTTTGCTTAAAAGTCAGTATCTTAACCCGTCAAGCATGAGATTCCAGACACAATTGATTTTTCAATTGTCATAGACCTCCAGAAGTATAACACCGCTTGACAAGATACAGATATTTGACAATAATTATAATAATAGAGATACAATAGCACAATCTTTGCTGCTTGCACTCTAATAAGAGGTCTCATCGATCACGAGCTCACGAGTGCAGCTTGCAATAAGCCTCAAATAAAAACAGTCCATTAACAAACGCAGCTATCATTTGCATCGCAAAACACAGACCTACGAACTCTCAACGTAAACAATTTGCCATTTCCACATTTACATTCGCGCTATTTCACGCTTTCAAACTACAGTAATTAAGTGTAACTTTCTGTGGAGGGGAATTTTAATAGTTTGTGTATGAAATAGGATGAATTAAGGATAGGAACGGGTGATCCGGTAACAATGGGACTTTCTTACTGTGAATTATTCACGCTGTCTCCTGCAGGACGGCGAACGTACAAAGTCGCTGTTTCAACGAAACCTCCCGAGTTGTCCAAGAGACACGCTTTATATAAATTTACAACGTCCAATTTAGTCTGCTTGAGCGAGTTTTGGGATCTTCGTAAACTGGAAAGTTCTTTGAATAAAAATATTCTGTCTCGAGAGGATTGTCACTTTCTCGGATATTATGAGAATTGGACGCTAAGGTCTTCAAGACCTAACCAACGTCTCATTACTGTTTCTGTTTGTGTTCTTGTAAAGCTTAATCGACTTTTATTTAAAAGAAACCGTTTTATAGAACGAAATACCTCTTGATAAATCCACCTACTTTATAAAAAAAATCTTGTATAGTCATGACTAAATCAATAATTAAATTTTGACCATTAAATGTAGTTTTAACAGTGCTACTAGTAAACACGGCCTGCTGTAAGTTCTGTTAAATGTCGTTATTTTGGTGCTTGATCAGTTACGATTTTTATTAATGGAAGTATTTTTATTAGCAGATACAGTAAAGTAAATAAAAATAAAATAAAATAAATAAAAATATAATTAGGAACTATCAATTCAATAATTACAGTACAAGTGTGTGTGATAAGATTTAGCACAATACCACTCAGCTCTGGTAACCAGATTTCTAGCTCCAAAGCTGAATTACTAGATTATTGGAACTTAGCCTTTTATTAAATACCTGATTTGATTAACTTATTTAAAAACAATATCCAAAGCTATAGAAACTCAAAAAACCTAGACATCAGTAAACAGAACGAAAATTTCTCACCAAGTCAGGTCTTTACAAAACTGGCTACAACAAAATACTTTCTTCGAAACACTCAGCGCTCCTTTTCTTAGCACTTAACTTATAAATAATCGTATACCCAGACGCTTTTCCTATCCCCAGATCTATCCTCTTCTCCAAGGAACTTGCGCAGGGATCGCGTAAACTGGAAGTTGAAAACTGACATGACAAGTCGTCGCCAACTCGCACAGTTTGCATTGTAATTGTATCGCTATTGCAGTAGTAGCTACTGAACTAGATTATGGAATTAAAAATGGCTGTGATGATTAATTGGTAATAGACGTTAATGATGAATAATGGGTTGGTGAATTTGTTTACAGTTAGAAACTCATAATAAAATAATAATAATAATAAAGTTTTATTTCAGACCGGAGTCCATAAAAGTGTTAGTTACAAAGATTCTTTTAAGCTAGGGGTTAGTAACAATAAATAAAGCTTTTAATTATAAAAAAAAGAAGCAGTAAATTTATACGTTCAATTTTTGAAAACTCATCGACCATTTCATGAGTTAAAAACCCAAAAATCAACCCACGATCCTAATAGTAAATAAAAACTTCAAATATCTAAAAACAAATACCTACATCTCTAAAATAAACACAATAATTTACATGCCCTCATAATATAAACCCATTATTAATGTGGTAAGTAAGCTCCTAATACGTATCTTTCAAAACCCAGAGAACCAGAAAATTATCATAACCAAAGGCCTAAATTATAAGCGACGTGACGACGGTAACTAAGATGCGTGTTGAGGGAGACACTCATTTTTCAAGGACCCTATTTTACCCAGCAACCAACATAACACTCACAATTACAATGATAAGATATAATTATTAAAAGCCTCTTACGATATATGTGGAATATTATCTATATCTGTAAATAGTCATACATGAGTATTTCAATACCTTGTTTATTATGTAGAACATTATAGTTAATTAAGAACCAACAAGTTCCCCTAATTATGTCGTAACTGGATAAAAATATCCATCAATTCTAATCTGCGGCGATTATTTTTTAAGTTTCTACCTACTGTATAAATATCTGTATGAATATCTTTATTTTCTTGTTTTTATGGTTCGCTGAAATTCCTAAGCTTATTATATCTCTTTTCTTTCTTACAATTTTAGTTTAAGCAATTACCACATTATTTAAATAACCAACAGCTGAGAATAAAAATATAATTTAATGGAATAAATTATATTCCCGCTAACTTCACAAAAATAACTTTGGATTTTCGATCGAATCACTGCAATTTCTTGGTAACAAAGGAACAAGTCTTTTGTAATGTAAATTGTAGGCGGCAGATCTTTCATAAATGAATGTAAATTACATAAATTCTCGTCTCTTGTTACAGGTAAGCAAGCTGCGACCGACTGTAATGATGAGATATTGCGTCGACCTCCCACCCCTACTCAATTTACTCCGAGCTCCGAATTTGGTAAAAGCCCATTCGCCTTAATTTTTATTTCACGTTTAAAATGTTATATTTCCCGTTTGTAAAAAGTTTTCGCATGTGAAACAATTTGAATACGTATACGGCATTCGATATGAACCCACATTACTTAATACGTACAGCTTTGTACAGTTATTGGGTTGGATTATGTCAGGACTGGAAATAGTTACAGTCAGCTATTTTAGTTGAACATCGGTGTCAGGCTTCGGATCCACCTACAAGAAATTGTATGGAATTTGAAGTACTTTGACGCTTGAGCGTGTTATTGCATGTTAATTTCATACTGGCTAGTAACTAAGTCGATGGACTTCAAATTGCATGCCATTTTTGAAGGGGAAACGTTGCCCAGTAGTGAGTTAGCTAAATATGGAAGAAACAATATACGAGGACTGTAAAAACTCGAAGACTTGCAACGTTTTTAATTTCATATTTTTCCAAATTGTCTGCAGACCTATCTATAAATCTTTAAAGTGATGCACTAATTGCATCCCATGTAATGCAATAAATTAATTGAATTGAATTGAATTGAATTGAAAGTCGAGTAACTCATCCACAACAACCCGCACCGTTACTAATAATAATCTCTCAATCATACAACACCTAAAGTAAACTTTCTTCTTGCAAATATAATTTATTAACTTAATTCTCTCTCCGTTTCTCGACTTTAGCCCCGTAATAAAATCCCGGCCGCCATGTTTGATTCAGTCTGCCGTTTCCGTTTCCTGTTTATTTAGTACTTGAAGCTAAACTAAACATGACAAAAGATTGATATTCTTTACATGACTCGAAGGTCATGTTGTCTATTAAGTCTAGTGAAGAAGAATAAGCCAAGATTAATCTCGATAAAATCTGTTTGGATATCTCCAAGATCGCTGAAGATGATCAAAATAAAAGAGTACATTTAAATGATTAAGATGTCAATCGATGGATAAGTAGCAATATATTATTATTCGCTATGTGTATGATAGTTTTAGACGGTCTACGACAAAATCCTTAAATTTTTTTATACAACTAGATGACAAGCAAGCTGACGACCCACCTGGTGGTAAGCGTTTACCTACCGTTACCCTTGAAATAACAAGGAAAAATCACTTGATATTGTAGGTGAGTTATTATCCTGAGGCTTAAGATGAAATACCGTCCATGCCCAGTAATTACACTGGCTATCTTTCCCTTCATTTCGAATAACAGCGAACTGTTACACGGCTGAAATAAGAACAGCGGTGTTACCTACCCAGATGACTCTAAAAAGGGCCTATCACCTAGTAAAATTGACTTAAATCGAATTCTTGGTCGGCCTAAGTCTGACAACGAGAATTTATTAGTTTAAAAACACACCAGCAGTGTATATGTCGAAGGTTGATCGATGAATTAGTCACATCGTCTAATTATGAATTCTACTTTTGTGATTGGTAGGCTTAAAGCTTACTCTTGTTCCCACCAAAACCATTTTGGATTTAAGTGGTCATAAATAAATAAGCGTGAAACTACCATTTACAAAAATAGCATTCAGTATTCTAATACTACATCGGGCGATCGCAAAAAGCCTAAACAGAACACGATCAGGTGAATCTGATGAATTCTTAAGTTCATTATGTAAGTTTAATTATGGCGACCATATACTGTAAAGCGCAAAGTAGGGTGGCCTTCCACTAAAAAGAAACAGAACACCGGCGAACCACCGCCTTAATTCATTGGTTTGTAAACTGGTATTATTTAAGACGACATATTGTCATTTCGTGCCACCCATGTAAACTATAGATAGATACATTAAATAACTTTATTGTACACCAAAAATTACAGATAAAACATAATAATTTATTTAAATTGTAAAGCGATTTACAATTTAAATAAATTATTTGTAAAGCGTAAAGAAAAGCGTATATATTGTAAAGCGAGCGATTGTGAGGAGCTCGGTGGCGTAGTGAAGAGTTCAGTGGCGTATTGGTTTGAGCGCTCTGATTGCGATTACGGAAACAAAGCAACTTTCGCCATTGTCGATCCCGGGATGGGTCAATCAAAAAAATTCTTAGCGGTAAATCAAAAAAGCACGTTAAGCCGATGGTATCGGTTGTTACTGCAACCGCTCTAACAAACCAACGCGCATTGGGCCAGCGTGGCGGTGTTATGGCCCAAAGTCCTCATGTGTTTCTGCCATGTAGGAATGCCTGTTCGTATATAGTAGGACGTGTATAGGCTGGTAATGATCAAAGTCAAAGTCAAAACTTTTATTTGCGAAGATTGTAGGTATAATGCATTTTTGTTGTTCAATGTAATTGTAAGGCTTCCTGTACATTCTATCACTATTGGCATGCAAATTTATAATTATACGATTAATTAATGGACACTTAATTCGACTCGAGAATATGATTTTATATAAAGTCAAGAAAATTATAATTGTTTTTAAAATTCCTAATTTCAATAACAATTCTAACAATTAAATTAAATCAATAATGAAATCACAATATATTAACACAGTCATACAATTATACAAATCAAATATTGTAAGCAGTCAAGTGTGAGATAATAAATTAAAAAATAAAATAATAAATATAGCAATGTCAGTTTTTCTCAATTAGTAAAATGAATGTCAGAATATAATTAGACACAGTCATATTTTTATTATTTACTACTATCAGAGTTTATCTGTCAAAAAATCATTTAGTGTATAGTAACATTTTTGTGTTAATAATAATGTCAATTTCTTTTTAAATGATGATGATGATGTAGAAGTACGGTCTTTTAAGGCGGGTATTTGGCTATCAAAGCCAACTATTGCTATGGTTTTGAGTTAGGTGGTCCCGCTAGTCAGGGTTGGAGCCGTTGAATGCGTGCAGCGCACAACTGTTCCGTTTGGTAATCGATGGGGAAGGTTGTTAAGCAGTAGACATCACATTCTGTATAGTAGGCATTAACCACTAGAAAACACCTCTGATGACGATGGGACATATCTTGGAATAAACATTTAAGTATATTATGTTAAAATGAAAATTAAGAATATCTTGGAATGTTTTTTTTTATACCACTAAGATGGCAATCAAGCATACGGCCCGCCTGATGGTAAGCGGTTACTCTAGCCTATGGACGCTTGCAACACCAGGGGTATCACGGGGGTATGTTTAAGCAAATTAAAATTTATTTGTATATACTATAACTAGACCATGAAATCGCGTCAAGCGATATTAAGGCGTGACAAATTATATTCAAACCAAACTGATATTCATACTAATATTTATTTCGTAAAATCTAATCAAGTCTGTAACCTAATCAGTAAAATTTAATACTACTAATCAGGTTAATAGGAGAAGGAATCTGTCAGCCCAAAACAATAGCCAGAATATGATATCTTCTAGATTTTCTGAAGTTATAACATTATTATGTATCTTATATAAATTGGGAGTATATAAAAGGTTATTTGTATATTATATAGTAGTATTTTCGCAAGCACTTTATATCGAATAGTTTTCACTAAGCTTAGGCAGCCATTATGAATTCGTCTACAGACCTTTTTTAATCTAACAAAATTGTAGGAGCTTAATTTCGATAATGAAAGAGACGAAAGAAATAAATAAGCCCAAAGCTTTCTATTGAATTCGCACAGCTTTAGAATACCAATAGTCCGTGAGAATGAGAAGATAAAAATGCCTTTTTAATAAAACCTCTTTTCAATAAACAATAAAAACTTAGCAATATTTTAAAAAAGATATTTATGTAAAGTAACAGGAAAAATATGCAAATTAAAATCAACCACGGTTAATGCCTTGCCTTGACCTGTCCACTACAGTTACCCCGGTTGAGTGCCTCGTTCAAAAGTCATTGTGAAAATTTAATTTAAGAAAACAAAACTCGCCCAACTTATTGATTAAACATTTACATTTCTACAAACTGTTAGCTTCGTTCGTTTACAATTTAAATTTTGGTGAAAATGTTTTTTCAGATACGTAATTTTTCATACTAAAATAGTGAAAAAACTGGTCTCAACAAGTTGGTTTTCCATCAGTAACATATTATATTTCTTACAGACGGACTAACCATTAAATAACAATTGTTGTTCTATCAAGCAGCGTTATCCCTTCGCAGGGCTATTATTAAAAATTAAAACATAGATTAGTCTGTAGAAATATTTTTAACTTTCAAATACATCTTGTTCATTTGATAATTTCATGACATTGCTCAATGAAATAATGCAGCTAAAGTTATTTTTAATTATGCTGCCTAAGTAATTAGTTGGTAAGTTATGGTGTATCGGTTGCCCTAAAATATACTACATTCAATGTATGCTCAAGACCAGTTAATCATGATCTGTCCCCATTATGAGCATATTATTAATTGTGTGTCAACTTGAATTGGTCATCAGGTGATACTGCGCTGCCGCAGTACAGTTTATAACTAGTGCGGAGGGTAGTTGTCATTGTAAAATTATATAATAGCATCATTATAAAATGATAAAAAATTAAAATTTTAGGTAACCTCCGGCCTTATTAATTATCTATCTAACACCATCTCATTAAGACTATTATTATGAGCCTGCTGTAAGTTTCTGAAGAATTGAGCATTCCGCTGACTTTTGGTATAGGATCAGCTCAAGGTAAGTATGTCATGGGAACGTCACTGAAGTGACAGTACACCAAATTTTAAATAAATCGCATCTGTGAAAATTAGTAAAACCCTTTTATCATGTGGAAAATTAGCTGATAGTCATCAAACGCAGTCACGTCAGCTTTCAAACCAATCAAAATTGGTCCATTCATTTTGGAGCTACGATCCCACGGACAGACACACAAATACTCAGATACACAGACAGACACGTCAAACTTAGAACGACGAAAAAAGAGTTTAATTTATTTTCATATTGCCGTCGCCAATCTGCATAAGTATTAGAAAATAATCATAGTCAAAATATAATGTACTTGGAATACGAAAATCGTGTCTATCAGCGACCAAAGTTTTCATCAGTGGCCGATGCGTTATGAAATTTTATTACGCAACGGAAAATTGCGGGCATTGTCGAACAAATTGGCAACTTTCACAGCGGCGGCGGCCATACTGGGAATATTTAGTGTTTTTCCCCCATTGTTGTAGAACTTTAAAACTTTATTGAAATAGTCACATAACGACTGTATCCTTGGGACTCATTTTGATTGGCTCTAGTTTTATTCTTATTGACTACAGTATTCATCAAATGGTATAAGCAAGAAGTTAAGCTTTATGTTATTATGACTAGTTTATGTTTGAATGTAGTAATCAATATAATAGAGTACACTTAGCTGCTTATGTAAGTGATCAGAATATTAATAGGTCGGATTACATTACCTTAGTTAGTGTAATGACTCTTTCAGTACTCGTGACGCGATTCCAGTAGTTTTTTACACTTCTTATTTCGTAAACTATTTTTCTAATATTCACTAACTTGGATTACACTGCATCTAGTAGTGAGAATAATGACTAAAATAGAAGAAAAGAGAAGTAAAGTCATCAGTCCTCCTGAAGCTGCAAATGTCACGCGTTCACACATCTCCACTGATGTTTTCTCCTAATCCTAAAAATTGTTGAGAACCTTTAAACAGTCGACTTAAAATCTGAACTTTTGAGTGTTTAATATTTCTGTAAAATATGTATTCTACTAGTATTCTAATTAAAAGACTTGTAGACAATATCCTTATCTAAATAGTTACCAGAGAAAATGTGTCAATTGATACATTATTTGTATATAACAGCAACATAAATGAGCAGCGTTTTTTTAATTGACGTTCAGAGTAATTGCCGCGCTCCAAATAACTGATATTGGTAACAATTCAATCAAACAAGAAATATGTTGTGATTGGCAATATCCCTAATTAAATAGTTCTCAGAGAAACCTGGTAAATTTCAGCAATTTTAGAATATTTTTAACAGTTTCTGAAAACTGATTAAAAACTTTCCGCTTAAACTCTCAAATCATTTCACTTCACAGCAGACTGATTTGGATGAGTTCCTTTGACATAAGTCTGCGTCACGGCATATTACTTACATATCATTAGAATAAGTATATTATGTAAATAACTTTTCAAACGCCTTTTCCTGCTTCTGACGTAGAATAGTTCGCTATGGGTTAAAAGGAAAGGTAGCCAGTGTAATTACTTGGCATAGAAGGCATTTCGTCATAGGCCTCAGGATGACAACGTACCAACAATACCTAGTGTTTCCGTGATATTGCAGGCGACGGCAGCCACTTACCACTAAGTGGGCGTCTGCTTGTTTGCCATTTAGTTGTGTAAAAAGAAATGAATAAAAAAGTTGCTCTAAAAGTTCTAATTTTATATCATACTTCGTAATCTCTCCAGGCTTCACGAAGGGTCAAAAGTTATCACTTACTTTAGCTGACGACTGTACACAGTAAGAAAATTATAGTCCTTGAAATAATCAGTTGCTCAATAAGAAAACCTTCACAGATAATCTGCTGGTAGCTTCATGTAATATTGACTAATAACATTTCAGCCATGAATGTTACACTTTACTCACTAAGTCTACCGTCAAATGGCCATATAACATATCGTCTAGCTCCTCAGTGCTATGTTACCGTGTTCTTCCCCCGGGCCATGTATCTTCATAGATATGTAAAGCAGTCGTACGTCCGTCTGTCCATTTTGCATGCGAATGGACTGGATTTGTGGTGAAACGTTGCAGTGATAGGCTGAGAGCGAGTAATGACTTTGGTTACGGCGCTACGAGAAATATCGTGGCGTTAATACGTCGATATTGTGTATCTAACGCGCTTTTTTTTATTTTATTTTTTATTTTTTTTATACAACTAGATGACAAACAAGCTGACGGCCCACCTGGTGGTAAGAGGTTACCGCCGCCTATAGACTCCTGCAATAACAAGGAAAAACACTTGATATTGCAGGTGCGTTGTCATCCTGAGGCCTATGATAAAATGCCGTCCATGCCCAGTAATTACACTGGCTACCTTTCCCTTCAATCCGAAACACAGCGAACTGTTTCACGGTTGAAATAAGAAAGGCGGTGGTACTTACCCAGGCGACCCTACATATGGGTCTACCACCTAGTAAAAAAAACGGAAACATTTGACCACAATCACACCTGATGTTAAGTTATGACATAGTCTACGACGGTACATGTCTTCAGTCTAGCCTTAAAGACGTCCACGAGACGGTTTTGGAAAACAGATGGGCAGGCAGAGAGTTCCACTCCTTGGCAGTTTGCATTAAAAAGAAATTGGTGAAATGCTTAATGCGGATGGTTGGAATATCCACAACGTAAGAGTGAAAAGCCAATTTACTTTTGGTCCCTCGATGGTAAAACAGAGCTGGTGGAATTAACTCGTTAATTTCCTCGCATACTGTCCGTAGTGTAACCGATAGAAAACCGACAAACAACAACTCTACGGCAATGCTCGAGATCTTGAAGCTTAGCCTCTGCTAGTGCTGGATTGTTAATAAGTCGGTACACCTAACTTGTTTTTCCACAGAGACCAATACCGCCACCTGATATTTGGCAGAACTATCCCAATTGGCAGAATAATCCCTATTCCAAGGTGGAAACAATGAATAATGAATCGTACTGTTACAGAAAAACAAATGAAAATTCATTAATTTTTATTTATTATACTGAGTTTCTTTCTACTAACTTTACGTATAGTTAGCATTAGAATCATCTGAGCTAGAGTGCTCACAAATAGCTAGGATGTTTTACAAAAGCAAACATATTACTACAACATTATAATCCACTTTCACTTGTTAACTATTTAAGTGATAATAATAATAATATTCATACACTCATACCTATTATCTAACCGAAATTAAGCATCATTAAGAGCTTGTGTTATGGTTACTAGATAACGGAGAAATAATGATAATAATATGTATATAAATATTAGAAATAAACTAAATAAACATCCATGACGCGTAAACAAATGTTCGCACTCATCATACTAACATTTGCTCCTACCGGGATTCGAACCCGGGACCTCTTGATGCTACAAACATATATGCTGCTATACTATCTATTCTGTCACTGTTGTCTTAGAGTTGCTTTTCTGGAACAGTGTCAAACATTCGATAGTCATGCGAAAAGTTTAATATGATCATCATTTGATATCAGAAGAAATTCAAGATGTTTGTGCTATAAAAGTCAAGACTGATCAGTAATGTGATAATAATAGTCAATCCATTATAATACTAGGAGGTCATGTTTGAGGAAGAACAGACAAGAAATTCAGCAAGTTGATATGCTTTTTAACCCCCGACGAAAAAAGAGGGGTGTTATAAGTTTGACGTGCCTGTCTGTGTATCTGTGTGTCTGTCTGTGGCATCGTAGCGTCTAAACAAATGGACCGTTTTTTTTGTTTGAAAGTTGATGTGACTACGATGGTTCTTAGCTATAATTTATGAAGATCAGTTCAGGCGTTTGATGACTATCATCTCATTTTCTACATGATAATAGGATTTTACTAACTTTTTTAGATCCGATTGATTTCAAATTTGGTGTACTGACACTTCGGTGACATTCCCATGACATACTAACTTTGAGCTGATCCAATACCATCAAAAAGTCTGCGAAATGCTTAATTCTTCAGAAACTTACAGCAGATATAGCGTGTTTGGGCTCTTATGAATAGTCTTAATGAGATTGTGTTATATAGATGATTAATGACGCCGGGGGTAACTTAAAATTTTTAATTTTGTAATTATTTCTGTTTTTACACATGATCTTTGGAACGGTGTCTTTTAACATATACCTACTGTAAAAGTCTTTAAAATATCCAGCGCTGAGTTGGCATCTAAATTAGCATCTTTTAATGGGTTTCATCTTATGACGTGGATACATAATGTCTCAATTATCTGAATGGTTATCTAAATTTTTTTCACTATATTTAAATTGCTTAACTTACATCATGAACATACATTAAAGAAGTGGAGACATTCTAAATATAATCATCTAATGATGATGCTTGTTTTTTCTATAGTATTACTCCCATGTTTCCACAACATCCCATGTCCCAGTGTTTCTCCAGCCTACGTCTCACTGTGGGGCACTGGCCTTCTTACATGGGAGAAACACATACTTGTGGAGCAATTGAATTGAATTCTTAAATTAAATAAAAACCGAAGCCTGTACAAGCATAAAAAATAGGTGTTTTTTATACTGTTACATCGAACCTCCTGAACCTGAGTAAGGATTTTTTAAAATTAAGAATAATACACTGGATAAAGAATCGGAAAAGTAGGCAGCCGTCACGACCGGTAGTTATAAATAAATGTATAACCCACATCTTTGCTAGTAACATTGTTTCCTAACCTATGTTAGTAATAATAACTACTTAGAAACCATATAATATAAATGAATACCGTACGTAATATAAATACTCCTTTACAGAAATAAGGGCGTATTCATATCACAATTTAATAATTAGAAGCAGATGTTGTGAGCGTGTGGTGTGAGATGCACCATCACCCAGTGCCACAACATGGAGCTATCTTCCCTCACAGCTACAGTGCTCAGGATGCTGTTGGCACCGCCCCGTATCCGCCTCAGCAGGGATGCGACACGTTTGCGCATTATTGCGTGGAAGCCGTCCACTCGTGCTTCAGCAGACATTCCCGAAGCGCGACAGTACCGCGGCAGCCTCAACAGGATCCTGAACGAAGTAGGATCCCGTTGAGATCCTACTTCTTGTACGTAGAGTGTTGTAGGCTTTGTCCATAGGCTGCACATGTTATGAGGAAACTGAAACGCTCGGGAAGCTAGCGCGTCGACTTGGATAATAAATTCTGATGCTACAGCATCAGCTAGGGTTGTGCATTAATCTAGGCATCTTAGGGATGAAACAGTACGGCCTGCATGATGGTAAGCAGTTACCAAATCCGATAGATGCTCGTAGCACTTTGGGCACTACTCACGTACTGCCTATCCCGTGACAAGCATGAGAGAACAGCCTAGGAGACAAATTCTCCTGATACCAACATAAGTCTTTCTCAATGAGCTCTGGTGACTGCAGAACCACAATAATAGAAAGTAGTGCTATTCAGCTTCAATCTTCAATCGGGCGGTAAATACTTTCAGTGTTAAATCCAATATTCGAGTGGTAATACCATATACAACAATGCCCTCTCTCTTACCCGTAAATGATGACGACCAATCGTCCCGATTATTACTACCGTTATTCTACAATAACGGGAAGCAGTTACCGAAGCCGGGAGTAAGACGATAATCGACACCCATTATCTTCACAACATTACCAATTCAAATTATTTCTCTGTTTATACAATAAAATCGCCATAAAATCCTGTGAACCCTTCACTAAAGTTAATGGCATAGTTTATTACCATGATGATCACTTAAAGAACCTTCGCAGGGGCTAGGCCATGTTTTTCGCCGACCTAGTCCAAGCCAGCGCATATGCCGGCCGACCCACATAAAAACTAACGGCACTAGTCTTGTTTACTGGCCTTTATCAACTAATCCTTATTAGAACAGCCCAGAGCATAAGGCTGTGGAAATACCCTCGTGAAATACTTCACGAATTTCAAAGGTTTCGTTGGCAGTTTTCGGTTCTTTCTAATTTCATTTTGGTCTATTTCTGGAGGGAAACCTTTGTTTTTAATTAAAACCTCGTTCCTGAAGTTCTGAAAAAGTTTTTTGGGTCACTTTATGAAGTAAATAAATGTTTTCTCGTTCGTCTTGTGGCCGGCAAAAAGTACTTAGACGTAGCCCTGTGTTAATTTTCATTATATTTTATTAGAAAACAGCATTTTTTAAGTGAAATACCTACAAATTAGCTAGCTACTTATCTTCCTTATAAAGAAGTTTAATTGATTTAGTCATCGATCGCAGGTAAGAATAAAATTAAATTTAATGAATAATTAAATTAAAAATAAAATTTTATTCATTAACCTCTCGGTAGCATTAAATTTTCAATTCCAATTTATTTATTTACAAATTAAGTGTTTATAATATTGGTCTTAGAAATAGTACATAAAGTGCTTACAACTTAATTTTCAAGTAAAGCAAATATCGATTCCATACAGAACGTAGAGTTGTACAATGTACTATGTATCTAGTAAAGACAAGGAGCTATATTCCCGTATATTTAGTACAAACGAATTATGCTACTAATAATATAATTGCAAAATTAAAAAATTTAAGTAACCCCCGGCGTCATTAATCATCTATCTAACACCATCTCATTAAGACTATTCATAAGAGCCCAAACACGCTATATCTGCTGTAAGTATCTGAAGAATTAAGCATTTCGCAGCCTTTTTGATGGTATAGGATCAGCTCAAAGTTAGTATGTCATGGGAATGTCATCGAAGTGACAGTACACGAAATTTGAAATCAATCGGATCTGTAAAAGTTAGTAAAATCCTAATATCATGTAGAAAATGAGCTGATAATCATCAAACGCCTGAACTGATCTTCATAAATTATAGCTAAGAACCATCGTAGTCACATCAGCTTTCAAACAAAAAAAACCGAATCAAAATCGGTCCATTCGTTTAGGCGCTACGATGCCACAGACAGACACACAGATACACAGACAGACACGTCAAACTTATAACACCCCTCTTTTTTCGTCGGGGGTTAAAAACAATACGTCAGAAAAAAATATACGAATTTGAATACGACCAACTAAAAAAACATGATGTTTAGAAAATTTTCTATTGAAAAAGTGGCGATCGATGGCAAAAGCGTATATACATTTTCGCTATTTCATAAAAGTCGGACCATGAAATTGTGCTAGTTTAAACAAAAAGATCGCAAAAAAACGCGAATGCGAAAAGTTAATGCACGTAAAAACGATTCAGCGAACGCCGTCTAACAAATCTTAAATTCGTAGATCTTAGTAGATCGTCTAGTACTGAAGAGTTTTTATGCGATCAGGTTCAATGTTTTTTTAAGACGACTTATAAATAAAATGAAAAAAAATAAAATCCATGGCTTCCTTCAAAAGAGGAGGGAAAAAGCACCTTTTGGACCGAAAAGGTGGAGGCGGCTAGAGCAGTGTCTATAGCTGTCTTCGTAAATAGACTCTTCTTACCGCCTCAAATCAGGTGGTGTTGAGTCATTTGCCGTGCTTTGTACATATTTAAGAAACTTTAAACTTCCTAATCAGGTGGACTCGTCTCTTAATATTCCCCATACTCAAATTATAAGTAAGAGGTAAATATGCCCGGACCATAAGGACAAGTACAGTTAATGAGCCGTAATTTGTATACAGTGACAGAATACTGAGCAGTTTGAGAGAACAGACCCAACTGCGATTTGGGGGTTGTCAGCGCTGATTGGGCGATTACTCTGCCCGTATATATCGGGGCCAGTTTGGACAAGTTTTAATGGTTAACGTTAATACATTGTGCCAGATGGAATCATGTTATGTGCTAGGCCTAAACAAACAATCACGGGTACCCCCAGAAACTTCATCAAGGCAAATTGAAGTCAACATCATCCTTTGGATTGACATATCACGTCCTGGTGGATGGATAAGTGACCTAGTGACGAACGCTGAAAGGATCATTTTCGAAGGTTTCCAAAAAGTTGATTTGTCACTCTTCTACTTGTCAAAGTCTAAGTAATGATATGGTCTATGATGGCGGATGTGTACCTCGAAGGTGCATAGTCACTGTAACCTTAATAATGTCCGAATTGTATATAGGATTTAGGAAACAGACGAGCAGGCAGAGAGCACTACTTGTTAGTGGTTCATATTAGGAAATTTATGGAAGATGCTAGAATAAAGCAGCAGACGTCTTTTAACTGATACCAATGATAAGTTTGCATCATTTTCAATTGCTATAAATAGCCATTTTTGGTAAAGAAATAACAACCACTGAAATCGCAATGTCAATACGAATGTTTAACTACGAGTTAAGTACATGCACGTTCATGATAGTATTAAATTCTTACAATAAATTCCATTTAAAAATGCAAAAGCAATTACACTAAAGGCACATAATGAAACAGCATCACGTTTTGTTTTGATAAACAAAACGTTCTAAGGAATTGTTTGTTGAAGGTGTAACAAAGGATTTGCCCACAGAGCGCTTTAATCGCACAAATACCTCTCCTCCGAGCAAATTACAAAGTATAAATAAGAGTTAGAAACGAGAATAATTAGCATTTTGGGCACCTGCATTCTTTGCTTACATTTAATTCCGCTATGTCAACACAGATCCAAGTGGCTGACGGGGAATTTCATAACAGGCATTCGCAAACAGTCGACTCTAACAAATGGGGCCAGGGGCCACCGAAATACGACCTTATGACGTTCGTAGAAGAATCTTTTTGGAGCGCCTTAGATGATAGGGTATTGGTTATTCCTGTCAGAGGATGAAACGAAGTGTTTACGTGCCGGCGAAAGTCGACTGTTTGTTTTTTTGCTTCCAGTAATTTCCGGATTGACAGCACTTGGGATAATAAACGACATGCAATATATTGTGATTGTGAATGGGTACGGAAGCACCGTTAGGGTCAACAATAAAGATTCTTTCACTTTTAACACTTTATTTACTTTACTCTCTTAATATGACGAAAAAGGTGCTAACTCGAATCAATATTTATAACCTAGGGTTAATTAATGATCATACACACATTCTCCACCAAACTGCTACTTCGGTGGTTAACAATTTGTAGCACTTATCATAAATGATGACTTATCATTTATTATCCATCTTTTGACACATGGGCTCAATGCCTATTTTACATCAACTGCGATGTTTATTGGAAATGACAGGTAACTTAAATTTAAAAACCCAATAGAAAGTAACGTTTTGATGCTATAAAATTTCAAATAATTTATAGTTGAAGCGTGTAATTGAAGTTATCGTGTAATATAAGTAAGACAAATAAAAACAGTTTTCAATGTTACATAGATGTGTTTCTCCCGTGTAGGAAGGCCTGTGCCCAGCAGTGGGACGTATATAGGCTGACGATGATGATGATGATATTTCAAACTCGCAGGAGGTCGGTCGCATAGTGAATTGAACGCTCTGGTTTCGATTACAAAGCAACTTTCGCCATGGTCCATACCGGGATCCTATGGGCTTGGAAGGCACGTTGAGCCGTTTGTCCTGGTTATTACTGCAACCGCCTCAACCCACCATCCCGTATTGGGCCAGCGTGGTGGTGTTATGGCCCAAACTCCTCATGTGTTTCTCCCGTGTAGGAAGGCTTGTGCCCAGCAGTGGGACGTTTAAAGGTTGGTGATGATAACGATATATATACTCTTTATTGCACTATAAAAATTACAAAAACATGATTCATAAAATAAGTTAGCAAAGGTGGACTTATCTCTATAAGAGATCTCTTCCAGCCAACCCATAAATGTGTGAGACATACTGGTGAAATGTAGGTAACACGAAGTGCATTTAAGACAACAATAGTGGGAACTTAAATCTCAATTGTAAACTAATTTCTAACAACCTATTACAAAGTAACAATAATAATAATATCTCTAACTTTAAAAATTCTAAATATTTGAAATTATATATTTACTTATATATCCATACAATTATACTAATACAATACTATCTAAATATATTTATAAATATATACATGTATATATATATAAATATATACTAAAAGATTACATACAAATATTATATATATGAAACTTGCAATTATAATGATGTGATCAGTGACAAATAGTGATTTTTTAATTTTTTTTTAAAGGACTCAATTGACGGACTCTTTTGGATAACAATATAATGATAACGATAATGATATTTGGAACATTTTTTTATTGTAAACAATATAACTTTTTCTGTAATCTACTGACTTAAAACGCTTTCAAACGAGATATTGCGTCTATTGTTTGGAACGTTCATTCACCCCTCGCAAGGGTATGTATAACACTCTGACCTAGTATTGCAAGATCATATCACGATTGCAACCATTGTATTTCATACCGACTTATCGTTGAAGCATTAAAAACAACTGGTTCTTGGCGGAATTCCCATAACTTTCGCATATGGAATATCCGCGCCATTTTCATGTTTTATCACAAAGCGCGAAATGTGAGCCACTCGCGTTTTACGGGAAATTGATAGCACCGAATCGTTACTGGCTCTACACGCAACGCTAATATGAACGAATATCTGTCACGTTTCAGCGGTGTTTTGAGGGGAACTGGCATTTTTTCATATTCGAATAAAGAACAAAATAATGCATTCTTTAATCGAATATGAAAAAAGTTGGTTGTTGAGGTTTAGCATAATACCTCATTTGATATTGCCAAAGATTTTTGGTTTTAAATTATGAGTTCTATACTTCGATATTTAAAATTATTTAGAATTTGTTACTTTCTTTACAGAGGTCACAGTAGGTTGAATGCTCAATAAGGTAAGATGTTGCCATGACAACATATAAGATAAAACTTATTCGCAATAAGGTTCTTGACGCTCTTGGAATCAAATATATAATCAAAACAATTGTTCCCTAAAGTTTGGGATCCTGAATAATGATGATAACATTTTGTAGATATAGCAATCAAAATAAATACAAAGAGAATTCATGAGCACCTGAATTTTAAGTACTCGTGTTTCTGTAACAAAAACACGTTTGGTTAAGCTTGCCATCAATATTAATGACTACGGTTTATTGTTAATAATTTTCAGTTAACTTATAAAAGTACCTTGAGCTTTAAACTAGCGTAAGCCAGTATAAATAGAACATGATTGGTCGTAAAAACAAACTCGATTATTAAAATGGCGACTTGTTCTAATAATGCCGTGACAAACAGCTATACAGCGAGGTTATTTAATTGTGTAGTGATTTATAACAACCTTTAGATAGTGGTTCATAAAAACAGGAAAGGAGAGGGGAGGCGAATTCAACAAAAATAAAGTTATCCCGTTCCTGTTATATTCTGTGCATAATTCTTTTTATGTTTAATAATGTTATAAAAACTTATACCTTTAAATAAACTAAAATTAACCAAACTTATATATATAGAACCACCTAAATCTTGTAAAAACGGAAGTGTAGCAAGACTGGTCGCATTACCTCGCTGAATTGCGGGGCTTATTCTTTGTGCGAAATACATAACAGCCTAATTGTCACTTAAAGTTACACATAGACAATCTGCAATGTCCCTAAACAGTCGGTGAGCTCCTGGACCCCAAGGTCCCAATGTTTCAACTCCAAATGGCTCAAATATGTAGACCCCAGATAAGCATATTTGCATTCATAATTATATTGGTGCCTATTTTAAATATCATGTAAATAATTTATTTTTGCTTAAAAAGCTACTAAATTAAACCAAATGGTTACCAGACGGCTAGCTTATCAATCCAAGGACTCGTCATGTTACTTGTCGGCTAAATTTATGATGCATGATTGACTAAACAGTACTATTATGACTAATGCTCGTTTTCACTAACAATTGCTTAGCGCTAAGTGTCTCTTAGCCATTTTTATCTCAGTCTATCTAAAGGAGGTAGAAAGAGACAAATGTCGTTAAGAGTCTAAGCCTAGGGAATGGTTAGTGAAAACGGACATTAGTCACTAAAGCTCTTCGAGGAAGCAGGCTTCGTAATTATATAATCCAATTTAGAGAATTCTAATTCTAATTCCAAAGATTACAGAATTCTGACTCCAGATCTTCGAGGAACTTGGTGGCGTAGTGTTTTGAGCGCTCTGTTTTCTGTTACAAAAACAAAACAACTTTCGCCGTGGTCGATCCTGGGATGGGTCAATCAAAATATGAAAGCTGGAGCTCCTCTGTTCTTCGGGAGGCACGTTAAGCCGTTGGTCCCGGATGTTACTGCCACCGCTTTTAACCTATCAATCTGCATTGGGCCTACGTGTATTTCTTCCATTACATGTTTATAGACTGCTGATGATGATGCCAGCTCTAAAGTAATGGCATTGGCAATGTGGTAGTTTACTGATCTTTTTACAATTATATTAAATTAAAAATTTTAAGTAACCTCCGGCCTCATTATTCATCTATCGACTATGAAGACCGGCTGATCGAGTGGTAGAACTGGTAGAACCTGTTGGTGGAACCAAATGTTTGTATGATGAGTACAAGCATTTGTTCACCAGTCATGGATGTTTATATGTTTATTTAGTATATTTCTAAAATTTAAAAACATATTACTATCATTATTTCTCCGTTATATAGTATCCATAGCACAAGCTCTTAATGATGCTTACTTTGGGCTAGATAATAGGCAAGGGTTTAAGAATATTATTAATATTTTACTATCTGCTGTGTGTTTATCTGCTGTAAGTTTCTGAAAAATTGAGCATCCCGTTGACTTATTGATGGTACAGGATCAGCCAAAGGTTAGCATAGCATGTCTTGGAAATACCACCGAATTAATAGTTAACCAAATCGCAAATCAATCGGATCTGTGAAAGTTAGTAAGACCCTTTTGTCAAGTGGTAAATGAGTTAATAGTAATCAAACGCCTGAACTGATCTTCATAAATTATAGTAAGAACCGTATTGATCACGTCAGCTTCGAAAGAAAAAATGAATCAGAATCGGTCCATTTGTTTAGGCGCTGCGATGCCACAAACATACACACAGTTATACAGGTACACAGGCAGACACATCAAACTTATATTATCCCTCTTTTTTCGTCGAGGGTTAAAAAGGATGGTAATCAAGGGTAGCTGCCTAATGGTCGGCGGTCTTAGACACTACTCACGCGTTGTCATTGTAGTCTATAGACGCTCGAAAAACCATGGGCACTACTCACGCGTTGCCACCGTAGTCTATAAACGCCCGTAGCACCTTTGACACTACTTACGCGTGATCACCGTAGCCTATAGATGCTTGTAGCACCTTGGACACTAGTCGTGCGTTGTCATTGTAGCCTATAGACGCTCGTAGCACCTTGGGCACTACTTACGCGTTGTCACCGTAGACTATAAACGCTCGTACACTACTTACGCGTTGTCACCGTAGACTATAGACGCTCGTAGCATCTTGGACACTATTCACGCGTTTTCGCCGTAGCCTATAGACGCTCGTAGCACCTTGGACACTAGTCGCGCATTGTCATTGTAGCCTATAGACGCTCGTAGAACCTTGGACACTACTCACGCGTTGTCACCGTAGTTTAAAAACGCTCATAGCATCTTGGACACTACTTACGCGTTGTCACCGTAGACTATAGACGCTCGTAGTATCTTGGACACTATTCACGCGTTTTCACCGTAGCCTATAGACGCTCGTAGCACCGAGGACACTAAGTCTAGTCACACGTTATTTACCCTTCAATAGAAATAGCTATTAGAAATAGTGCTCAATAAAGTTACTTTTGAAATACCAGATAACTATCACCAATTTTAATTTACTGCCTATTGTAACGAAATCAATTGTCAAACCTGCTCCTGGCTCGATGAATACAATCCATCTTCATTCGTTTGGAGCCCAAAACATTCTACGGAGATTAATTTCAGATTACAGATTTGGCCACTAAGCCGTGCGGCTATATGAATGAAATCCATTATGTATAGGCATTCGGCAAAACATAATCCGCGAGTGAATCTTTGCTGCTTTCACGCAATGAATTCATATATTTTTATCTTTGCACATTGGATTATTGTTTATATAAAAGTGACTTTAATTTCTTTTTTTTTGATAGAAATAAGTCGGTATGAGTATAATGCATATAATATAGTGATACGACATGGGGACTATCTATTTAACAAGAAATAACGCATTACCTCTGTCTGACATACACACACAAACTTTCTAGCATAGAAGAACTTTATATCAAGTCAATAAAGGAACTGCTATCAGATAGGCTAGCTAAAATATAAGAGCTTTTATCTAGATTAAATACTGCTGCTTTGTTTCGAATGTAATTACAGAATATAAGGTTCATTCGATAGTGATTAGTGTTGTTTGTTCATAATTACTACAACAAGACCCATGGAACAATACACGGGTCTAGAACAGTAAATAAGGTTCATTACTAGATTGTAGTCTAACTATTTATGAACACGAAAATCGAGTGTTGATTTTATTTTTCAACAACTAACTATATTATATATTCCTTAAAACTCCTGATGTGAAGCGGTGAGAAGAGTCCATATGCGAAGACAGCTTGAAACACACTACTCTAGCCGCCTCAATCTTGTTGGCCCTAAAAGGTGCCTTTTCACGCCCCTTTTGAAGGAAGACATGCTCTATGAGGGAACACATTCGCGAACAAAGAATTACATGTTTTGGAAGTACGAAAAATACGAGTTATTAAACTTCTTTGTGTGATGTTGAAGTGGAGACAGCGAATCGATGACTCCAGAAACCGCACGCGTTCTCCTGAGTAGGAAGGGGGAAGTTGGGATTACGTCGAAAAGCTCTTCAGAGCACTCTCCGTGGTATAGCCGATAGAAGGCGCTAAGCGATGCAATGTCTCGACGGAATTGCAGGGGCTCAAGGTTGTTCGTGACCTCTCAAAAATGTTTGACAATTTTCTTGAGAAAATCATGTCCTGGAGCGGGAATCGAACCTGCACCCTTTCACAACCAGAATGACTGCACTAACCATCTGAGGCCTGAGCTAATGAGGACTTGGGATAACCTTGTGAATTTCTACTAGTATAATTTTTTTTGCGTTATAAGCTAACATATACTCTCACAATGCCGAAATTATCCTATTTCTAGGCCTGACAGGGTATTTTTTCAAATACCTACGATACGGTTAAGTTGGGCATTGCTTTGATATTTTAATTTAATATTTTAACAGTATAATCAATCATCTCAACAAAGGCCTCCCCCATCGATTTACAAATGGAACGGTTCTGCGCTGTCTGCATCCAACGGCTCCCCGTGACCCTGACCAGGTCGTCTGTCCATCTAGTGGGAGGCCATCCTACTTTGCGCTTTCCGGTAAGTGGTCGCCATTCTAGCACCTTAACGCCCCTCCGGCCATCTGCTCTGCGTGCTATGTGCCTAGCCCACTGCCCACTTCAACTTACTAATCCTATGAGCTATGTCAGTGACTTTGGTTCCCTTACGGATTTCATCATTTCTGATTCTATCTCGCAGAGAAACACCTAACATAGCTCGTTCCATAGCTCGTTGTGCGACTGCGAACTTGCACAGAAGACCTTATGTGAGCGACCACGTTTCACAGTTGTATGTCATCATAGGCAACACATACTGGTGGAAGACTTTCGACTCCAAGCACTGAGGAATTTTGGACGAGAAGATCTTACGCATTTTCCCGAACGCGCATCCGAGTTGGATTCTTCGATTTATAATAAATATTAAAGGATATTTAAATCTTTTTCTTGGAAAGTACTTCCTTCTTGTGTTGCAATAGAAAATACAGGTCCTTATAAATTTGTCAAATGAGTTTCATTAAAAGAAATCATTTATTAATTTGTGAATATACCTTTAAACAACACACAATATTTCATTATTGAACGGTGACAAAAGACTAATTTAATTTGACTTCACTATTCAAACTATCGATTCTGAACACGAAACCACAATAGTACTATACAGTATGTAATTAAATACTAATTAGATTAATAGCTAAATTGGAATCGTGTTCATTCGCTTGTTGATAATATAATATACTATTTCACTAGACACGAGCAAAACTTTTTCAATAAAACACAAAAGAAATTACGCTCGTGTATTTTTAAAATACCAAACCTTTTTAGGGGTGAAAATGTTTTAGGAGCTGTTACAGAAATTTAAAAGTAAAAATTGAAATAACAGGCCTCTCCGCAAGTTGGAGCAAGTATTTATTTACTTTACCGAGAAATTTGTTTGGATTAACGAAATTCTAAAAATTTCTCGAAATGTGAAAGCTTCAATCAGATTATTGAAATAAAATATCATGATAGGCTTGGTTATCCACCTGTTACTATGAATTTGTGTCTCCTCTTTCGATTTCATAAATAACTTTTTTCTATGTGATTTTATTACCCTGCGAAATGAATTCGTGTATGAGCCAACATTATTTTATCGTCGATATTACTGTTATTTTCGTAACTTCATAAAAGTCCCCAGAGGTTCCTTGTAAAACTACTACTACTCAATTATTAATATACTCTTTAAATCATATAAAAAGTCCTGAGTAATACAAATATTAATATATTTTCTCAATTTATTATAGCGTAGATGATCACTCTAGCTACTTACCTTCTAGACTTTCTGACGTTTACCGTCATAATGTCTAATTTTTATTATGTTTTTTTTTTATTTCAGACATGTATGCAATAATAACTTTCTCTTAGAAACTCCTCGCAATGTAACATTATAACAATAAGGAAGTAATCAAATCATAAAGTTCAGCTGGGGCTGGCGCGTACCTTGGCGGGTGCCTCGTGAGCGTAATGACATGCGCAATTAATATAAAAAAGCCTTACCCTCCTAATGTGGAACGAATTGCCTCCGCCGAGCCTCAGCTGGCTCACATTTAGCAAACTCCATTCCAACTCTTCAATCCACTTCACCTTTATAAACATCACATAAGGAAAGGTTTCCCCATACAACGACAACGCGGCAGTTGGTCAAAAATTGTGATCCAGTGTTCACCCTATTACACTATCGTTTTTATCACCTTAATTTGGATATGGATTTTTAGCCCCTGACGAAAAAAGAGATGTTATAAGTTTGACGTGTCGATCTGCGTATCTGTCCGATTTTGATTGGGTTTTTTTTGTTTCAAAGCTGACGTGACTATAATGGTTCTTGGCTACAATTTATAAAGATCAATTCTGGCGTTTGATGACGATCAGCTCATTTTCTACATGGGTAATAAAAGGGGGTATACTAACTTTCACAAATCCGATTGATTTGAAATTTGATGTACTGTCACTTCGGTGACATTCTCATAAATTCGCGGCGGGCGAATATTCGACGCCGGCGCCCGTTCCCATGGCCAGGCATTTAAGGAGAGAAAAATTCTATCTCATATTTGGCATTTTATCTGGTTGACGTATTTGTTTTTAGTGAGTATGCTTTGCTACGTTACCTGTTTACACAGAGAGTCTCACATTCAGAACGTGAGTAACGATATGATTTTTGACGGTTGATTGATTTTTTTAATACAGTATTTGCAAATAGGTTGTGCCTATTTTGGAAGCAAATATTCTAATTTAGTGAAAAAGGCTATAAGTTATTTATAATATAAACTGCAAATTAGTATAATTACTTATTGCATATTGTTATCCCTTCTGTTATTACTTACCTCTGAGCTGTAATATGTAGCCCCATTCACGAGCTAATAATTAACAACTGACTTTAATGTTCTTTGTAATTATATATTATCATGGAATTATGATTTATGATAAAAACATAATACCTAAATAGTCAAAGCATCATATTACTTTGAAATTATTTCAAACGTACCTACCTGCAGCTAAAAATTTACTTTTTGTTAATTGTGGCCTGGTCTCCCCTACAGCCTCATCGGTAATAGAGATGTCTACATTAATATTACTACCTTGTTTTCTAGAACTTTTCTAAAAATGAAATACGCTGAATGTAACCTAAATCCAATATCTTCTGACCTTCATGACTCAACACACATGCGTGTTGCAACGGCTACCATCTCTTCTCGTCTTGTACCAAATTTATATCTCTTGGTATTATCCTTGGAGAATTAATTAACATATCCCGGCTTAAGTAAAACTTGCTAGTGGCTCAACGTTTCGTGTCCGAGCACATTATTGTCAGCAATTTGGGCGAGGTACGGACAGAACAACTTACACACATCTCTGAATTAGTTCCATTATTGTTGAATTTGGCGATTAAGTCAGAACGGGGTTGCATAGTCGTTTAATCATTTTAATTTATTTTTTTAATGTGTTTTTATTTCTTTTGCAATTATAAAGGTGGGAATTAACTATATGGCCTGCAAGTAAACTTAGCCAAAGCTTGACCAAAAATGTATACTAAAAAAACAAAAGTATTATTAAAAAAGAAACCCTCGGCTTCACTAACACCGTGTTTCATCACCGTGACTGCTAGTGGCATCGTAGCTCCTAAAGGAAAGGATCGATTTTGATTTCTTTTTTTTTTGTTTGAAAGCTGACGTGACTAGGATGGTTCTTAGCTATACTTTATGAAGATCAGTTTACATGATAAAAGAGTTTTACTAACTTTCACAGATCCGATTGATTTGACATTTGGTGTACTGTCACTTCGGTGACATTCCCATGACATACTAACCTTGAGCTGATCCTGTACCATCAAAAAGTCTTGATGGAACGCCGGTCATTGAGCGCAACGTTTAAACAGATGGCTAGACCTCATGTCAGCCGCCTGGTTTAAACTAGCCATTCAATTAGACCCCAACGCTTAAATCGAAGTGTTTTTGTGTGACTGTTTGTGTGATTGTTAGGTTCAAGGTTATTTTTTTTGTGATCACTTAGAATTTGGCTCTAAATGGTCATAAAAAAACAACCGTGAACTACCAACCAAACCAAAAGTATTCAGTACAAGACGATCCATTCAATTCGCCAAGTCGCTAAGTGAGTGTAGCTCAATTAACTATCGGGCTAGCCGTTCAATTGGACACCGGCGCTTAGTTAACGGGCTATGCATCCAATTAAGCGGCGCATTTAACCAGATGGCGGCGACATATGTATAGATGATTAGTGAGACCGGGGTTACTTAAAATTTGAAATATGTATTTTTTGTGTTCTTGACGATTCGAAATAAAATTTTGATTTTGATATTGGGAGCAGGGTTCTCGTGTGCTGTGCTATCTTATCTTATCTTATCTAATAGTGGGGCCATGACTAAAGTGGCTAAAAGTTAAAAACTTCTACTCTCTAAATGACTTTTTTCTAAAAATAAAATATAAGATAATTAGTATTGATATTAGTAAGTAGATAATAAAATGAGAAATGCATATTGTGTTATAAATGACTATGAATTGTGACTTTGAACTATTAATTAATTATTTGCATGCCACATTTGGTGAAATATGAGATACTCAATGTTTTGTTATAAGATCCCATGTACCGTATTTTTGGCGAATAAATTATTGATTGATTGATTGATTGATATTGCATTTAACCAGATGACGGCGACATATGTATTGACGATTAATGAGGCCGGGGTTACTTAAAATTTTAAATATGTATTTTTTGTGTTCTTGACGATTCGAAATAAAATTTTGATTTTGATATTGGGAGCAGGGTTCTCGTGTGCTGTGCTATCTTATCTTATCTTATCTTATCTTATTTTTTCTTATCTTATCTTATAGTGGGGCCATGACTAAGTCACAGTGCACTTCAACCCATTGGGATCTTCTTTGTCCAGAATATAGATGCCATTAGCCTTACTATATCTTTAGGCAGAAAGAGCCTGTAGTCTTCTGGCTTTGGATATGTCACTTCCAGAAGACTCATTCTGGTTCTAGCCAGGGCATCACAATGACACAAGAGATGCTTGTGCATGTGCTGTGCTATCAACATTACACTGTGTCATCATCATTACACTGTGTCATCATCATTACACTGTGTCATCATCATTACACTGTGTCATCATCATTACACTGTGTCATCATCATTACACTGTGTCATCATCATTACACTGTGGCATCATCATTACACTGTGTCATCATCATCATTACACTGTGTCATCATCATTACACTGTGTCATCATCATTACACTGTGTCATCATCATCATTACACTGTGTCATCATCATTACACTGTGTCATCATCATTACACTGTGTCATCATCATTACACTGTGTCATCATCATTACACTGTGTCATCATCATTACACTGTGTCATCATCATCATTACACTGTGTCATCATCATTACACTGTGTCATCATCATTACACTGTGTCATCATCATCATTACACTGTGTCATCATCATTACACTGTGTCATCATCATTACACTGTGTCATCATCATCATTACACTGTGTCATCATCATTACACTGTGTCATCATCATTACACTGTGTCATCATCATTACACTGTGTCATCATCATTACACTGTGTCACCATCATTACACTGTGTCACCATCATTACACTGTGTCATCATCATTACACTGTGGCATCATCATTACACTGTGGCATCATCATTACACTGTGTCATCATCATTACACTGTGTCATCATCATTACACTGTGTCATCATCATTACACTGTGTCACCATCATTACACTGTGTCATCATCATTACACTGTGTCATCATCATTACACTGTGTCATCATCATTACACTGTGTCATCATCATTACACTGTGGCATCATCATTACACTGTGTCATCATCATTACACTGTGTCATCATCATTACACTGTGGCATCATCATTACACTGTGTCATCATCATTACACTGTGTCATCATCATTACACTGTGTCATCATCATCATTACACTGTGTCATCATCATTACACTGTGTCATCATCATTACACTGTGTCATCATCATTACACTGTGTCATCATCATCATTACACTGTGTCATCATCATTACACTGTGTCATCATCATTACACTGTGTCATCATCATTACACTGTGGCATCATCATTACACTGTGTCATCATCATTACACTGTGTCATCATCATTACACTGTGTCATCATCATTACACTGTGTCATCATCATCATTACACTGTGTCATCATCATCATTACACTGTGTCATCATCATTACACTGTGTCATCATCATTACACTGTGTCATCATCATCATTACACTGTGTCATCATCATTACACTGTGGCATCATCATTACACTGTGTCATCATCATCATTACACTGTGTCATCATCATTACACTGTGTCATCATCATTACACTGTGTCATCATCATCATTACACTGTGTCATCATCATTACACTGTGTCATCATCATTACACTGTGTCATCATCATTACACTGTGTCATCATCATCATTACACTGTGTCATCATCATTACACTGTGTCATCATCATTACACTGTGTCATCATCATTACACTGTGTCATCATCATTACACTGTGTCATCATCATCATTACACTGTGTCATCATCATTACACTGTGTCATCATCATTACACTGCGTCATCATCATCATTACACTGTGTCATCATCATTACACTGTGGCATCATCATTACACTGTGTCATTATCATTACACTGTGTCATCATCATTACACTGTGTCATCATCTACAGCGTAACCAACTCATGCCTAAGGTGCTAAGAGCGTATATAAGCTACGGTAACTGCCGATTATTTGCGCCTGATTCAACCATGATATAATAAATCGTTATTACCTTTATTTAGATAGGTGCTGTACAAACACGAGATCGTTAAACTGAACTAAAACCGTGACTCATATTTTTATTGTTAAATTTTTCATTCGTTTACCTAATTAGTAACTTTACAGACTTTGTACATATTAATTAACCTTTAAACCTACAAATTGTGCCTAATCGTTCTTCTTGCGTGCCATAGCAATATAATTTGAAAGACTGAATAATAAATTCGTGATTACATTTTTACTAGTGATGGGCGAAGTTAATTTCTAAATGTGCTTAGCGAATTTTCGGTTCATATTTATTTTGTCTAAGCTCGTGGATAATGGCGCTGTTTATGCTCCACCGCTCCATTAATTTGTAGTCTGTCTGTCAGTCGCTGGTGAAAATAAATGTCACTGTAGTTTTTTTTACTATCTATAGCTTGTTATGGAGTTTATACCGGGTATAACAGAATGCCAAAATATAATTTGAAATTCTGGGGTTACGGGGGGTCGATGCGATAGTACGCATCTTTTAGGGTTGCCATGTAGTTTTATCGGAAAATAAAAGTGGTCTAAAAGGTGCTAAACTTTCAGAGTTAACTTTTGACAAGGAACTGAACCACCCCCTTATAATATATTTTGGACTTTTGTGACACTCTATATCTCTGAAAGACTTCATGTAATCACTATCAAATCTGTATGGGTCCTATCCATCGTCAGCATATTATCAAACTCAGAATTAAAAGAAATCACGCTTAAAAACTCAGTTTAAATTATTAATTTCTCTTTCTATATAGTCATTTAAAATTATATCGATCACACTAACAACAAACATTTTATATTCGGAACATCACTAGCTCCACAAAACTGATTTATTCGAAGAATTAGTTCATTATTGATTTTAATGAAGTATGATATGTTCTAGCTTGAATTTGAATTAATAAAATAAAGTATATTTCATACGTCTAACATGAAACCAACTCCAGGTAAACCGAAACGTTCAAACGAAATTGTATCCAATTACTAAATACAGTAAGTACGAAAATAAATAGTGCTGTATTGGACGTAAATTCGAGAGAATTCTCAGTCTGATCGTCAGCAGCGATCTGCTAATTTACGTAAATGACCAACATCAGCTCTATGTCTCAGTGATAAGGTCTGTAATAGCGTGGCCTGCCTTTTCTCTTGTTTGTTGTCTGTTGTGTACGTGTCACCGCATACAGAATGGTACGTGAGCAATGTCGGGATATGAGAAGCTTGGTAGACTTGCGCATTAGTCAGAGATCTGCAAATATAGACTTTATTTCTATAAGCATCTGTAATAACTGATACAACTACTAAATACGTAAATCTCAATTCCAAAGAACTTGTCATCTTTGTTAAAGTAAAGAAGGGAGGTGTAAGATTTTTTTTTAAATAAGCTATACAGGGCGGTGCCGTCAATGCGACAATAAATTAAAACATGGGCTATATTAGTTCATAGAAATGGTTTCCCACTTTCAAAAACACCTTATTCGTTTGATAATTTCATGACATTTGTATGAAATAATGCTACCAATATCATATTATTTCATACAAATGTTATAAAATCTTCAAACGAATGCGTTGTTTTTGAAGGTGGTAAACCATTTCTATGAACTAGTATAGCCTATGTTTTAATTTATTGTCGTATTGACGGCATCATCCTGTATAGTTATACTTCTTATGTATGGCCTTTCAAAATCTAAGGAGACAGTTTCACTTTAAAAGACTATGGAATGGTATAGTGACTGAAGGTAGAAATTATAAATCAAATGCTATATATAAATGTTTTAAATGTTATGTTTGTATGTGCAATGTGTATAGTTTGTTTTTGTTTGGTACCTGCTTATGTCAATTGTGTAATTATTGTTAAACTTTTACTAATACGTAAATTAAAATATTATATCTTTATTGTTTAGTTAACTTTAGCCCCCTAAATTGTTTGCAATGCCCTTGCAGGGCGTCACAATTGTGCCTCATTTTTAATTATTATCACCTAATGTACTGTGACATGCAATAAAGAAAAATATAAAAATATACTTAAATAATTTACTGAACAGAACTAGGCACTGAGATATTCTCCAAGCTGAAACCGCATGTATGTGGGTACCTAGTATAACATTCACAGGTACAATAGGCGTGATATTAATGTTCAGGACACGACTCCCGAACACCGGTTACGAGAGACGTGCTATGTAAATGTGGTTCAGTCGCGTATATTATACTGAACGTTTTAAGGTCTAAAGTATGACTTTGAAATTAAAATGGCCTGACAAATTTCCAGAAGTGGGACGTTTCCGAACAGCTCACTCAGGGACGGAAAACTACGATGGAAATGTACTATATGAGATGAGAGCATAGTTATTTTTTATTCTTAACATGATAGCTAACGTTAACCTTTACCTCAGCTAATGGTAAGAATATGCCGAAGATGGAAATGGTTTACACCCAGATTCCTGAACCAAACAGGAAATGGCTATCTGACCTCCAGCTGCCGCAATGTTGGTAACATAATAGTTATGGCGGCAGATTAAGGTAAGATTGTGGTAGCTAGACAGCTGATTACAGACCTACTCGTCGCTGGCTAGGCAACGAGCGTGTGTGGGGGTCGCCCCGGTAACTCCACTGCCCTTTGCGGGGGTAGCCTAGGCTCTGCCGAAGCAATTTCACCAGCCCACCCCCAGGCAAATTGGAGATTACCTAGAATCACTTGGGCAATCTCAGACGTGGCGGCCTGTGCAATGCGTGCGCGGAGGCCACCCACGCACGCGGCCGCGCCTAGGGCGCAGGAAGACGAGCGATCACCGCCCGCCTCCTCGCGCCCACCCGCCTACGCCGGATAGGGGCGGCCAGAGGATCCTGTTCCCGCTCCCTCTCCGCTGCCTTCTTCTGCGTCAGCACAGTCTCGCAGAAGAAGGCGACAGGCTCCCATATCCTCTCGCTACCAACAATGGCTCTTACCATGGTGACCGCCACCGAGCGCCGCACGAAGTTTGCGGCGCTCGGTGGCCGCGATCCGGTATTGATACACTCTGGCCAGCCAGCTAGACCTAGAAACGTACCAGTAACAAACCCGGGCACAAAATTTCAAACTCCACGGGAATAGGACCCCTGACAACCATGGTCTAGACCACAGAAGCGATAAAAGAAGTGGTATTTTACCACTTGGATTTTAAGTGCAGTACCGCAGTGTCCGCCAAATTATCAGCGTAAAGGGAAAATAAATCGATTTAATATTAAACTCAGTCACTGGTTGTCTTGAAATACACGTCCAAGACGGTATTACATACCGTTCCTCTCTTAAAAAGATCCTTATTTTTATAACTACCAAGCTTCAATATTGGTACGCAACAAAGTTAAGACATTCCTACCTTAAATTATTTAAAATGTCACAGTAACGATGTTCACAGCCTTAATGCTGGAGACAGCGAACCAACATTGTGTGAGTTTTCGTGAGCTAAACTTTCCTGAAATATTATCTTGTGGGTTCTTATATTTTCTGTTTGTTTAGTGTCATTCTTCGAGCATATTCGGGCGCTGCTCCGTTACTTATCCACAACTTTAACAATTAAGGTGATAACCTCAGAGTTTCTTCAAAAGTAAATGTCTTATTTTTGTACACACGCCTGATAATGTGATAAACTTTTTCTTTTACACAAATAACGGCAAAGAACATCGCCTGATGAGAAGCGGTAAGTTTTTTTTTTTTTAACTTCTAGATGACAAACAAGCTGACGGCCCACCTGATGGTAAGCGGTTACCGCCGCCTATAGACACCTGCAATAACAAGGAAAAATCATCATCCTGGGGCCTAAGATGAAATGCCGTCCATGCCCAGAAATTACACTGGCTACCTTGATGTGTCTATTATACAATAGCAGCTAGTGCAGTTTCAATACATTGCTCTAGCCGGCTCCACCTTGCCGGCCTAGAAAGTCCTTTCCACGCCCCTATAGGAACCTATGATTAACATGGAGGATTAGGAGGAGCTCGGTTGTGTAGTGGTTTGAGCACTCTAGTAACTTTCGCCGTGGTCGGTCCCGGGATGGGTCAATCAAATTTATAATCTCTCACTCCTTCGTGCTTCGGAAGGCACGTTAGGCCCGCATTGGGCCAGCGTGGTGGTGTTATGGCCCAATCTCCTCTTGTGTTTCTCCCATGTAGGAATCACATCTCCTGTATGCCCAGCAGTGGGAAGTATATAAGCTGATGATGCTGACAATTAGTACATGTACTGGTAAAGAATTTCATATTTGAATTTGATACCGCCTTTGTGGTCTAGTAGTTGAGACCTCAGATCTAGAGGTCCAGGGTTCGATTCCCGTTGGGGTAGAAATTTTCTGCTCAGCTTGGTTGTTGGTAGGGCTTTCAAAGCCTGCCTGGCTAGCTACCATAAAAGTAATGGTTCGGAATTAATCCACACGAGTCCAGACAGATAAATACGTTTATTCTTTGGAAGAAATTACACAAATATTGATCATGAATTAATAGTTAATAGTCACTCTATGGTGGCGCGCGACAGCGACCTTATGTGCACGCTGCCGTCCGAGGAGTGGTGGTGCGCGGGGCGCGAGCTCTTGCCGCGACGAATATTCTGGAGATGACGCAGTTGGGTGGCGGGGCACACACCCATAGGCGCGTCAACAATGAGTTTTATCGCTTTGATATTTTCCTTAAGTACAAACAGTCAACATAAGATTCTCTATGATTTCAGAGAGCTCAGATAAAACTATATGTTTTAGATAAGCAACCGTATTACTGGAACACATTTCATTTTATTCAAGTCATGCTACAAGCAACATACGATTTAACATTGTAGTGCAAATGTTGTTGACCACTCTGAAGGCTCAGATAATTGTGACATAGACTGTATGTACATTGTTTTCCTTAGAGTTTCTTAGTAGGTACAGACGACAGTACATCAAGTGTAACAGTTGCACTACGAATGTGGCCTCTATTACAAACGCAGTAAGGGTTGTCTCAAAGTCAAACTGTAACATCTTCCATACACATCACCTGATCTACGCAATTGCTGTTACAGCGCATCCCTCTTACCTCAGCAATACTCGTAATTCCACCATTTATCCGGGCACGTTTAGTGTTTTGTTTTATTCAAACGTTAAGATTAGGCGTAAGAGTTGAGCGGCCATTGCGCGCGCCGCCGTAAAACAGCTCTCAATTCACCAAATGAGCAGTGAAAATGAACTCGGCTGTGTGCCAACGTTGGATCCAATCGCACCAATAATGGGATATGGACGTGACCAATATTGAGGCCAATTTTATTTTATGCTACTGATTGATGGGAAGTTTTGCGTGTATTATGGATAAAAGTCTTGGAAATTTTATAACCTTCGCTAGAAGTATTTTATATCAATTACGTTAACTGTTAGTGTGCAAAGCATTCATCTCAATAGTCTGAGGAATATTCCAGATCCATGGCAAAGATTAAATGACCCAGCCTAATGCTAACAGGTATGTTGGCGCTGGCCACATAGAAAGGACGCAGGGCGAGGACGGGGCACGGACAGGGCGCAGACGGGGCGTCGTCGCGACTTTTTAAAGCATATAGAAAAGACGAGGCACGGATATGACGCTATGTGTTTCTAGCGACGCACGAATCCCGGCACCCGCTCCCCACCGCACCCGCACCCTCGTTCTGGGCACGGGGACGGGGACGGGGGCACGGGCGCGAGCGGACAAGGGTCGGGGGTCCCTTGTCCGCTCGCGCCCGTGCCCCGTCCTTTCTGTATGTTTTACAATAGGGCGCAGACGAGTAAGCGTCGTGCCCGCGCCCTGTCTTTTCTGTATGTTTTGCGTCGTGACGCTTCTATACATTTTGTATGAAAGGGACGACGAAGAGACATATGTCCGCGCCCCGTCTGCGTCTTATGCCCTCTCTGTGTGTCCAACGCCTATAATAAAGTTCACTCATTGACAATTGACTCAGCTTATTTGGGCCCCTAAGAGTACACAGACTCACTATTTACACACGTTTATAAAGTGTCTCGGACGAGTATTGACATCCAGATCTCTCGGGCCGAGAAAGAGTACAGGATTTTCTGCTTTTGGATATCTTGTCGGCTTTTGTAAAAACATATAGCAGAAAGATATTTTTTGTAATGAATTAATTGTACTTATATTATTTCATTAGCAAACATATCACTAATTACTTTTTAAGGGAATTCAATTGTAAAGTCTGTCATCAAAATTAATTTACGTATATATTTGCTATTTCTGTCATCAAAATCAATTTACGTATACATTTTCATTTAGGGAATACGAGAAAATAGGGGTCAAATCAATTTCAAAATGATCATACCTTTGGGACTGTTAATCGAACCGAAGTATGACAGAGAGATTTAGAGGTTTATAGAAGGTTAATATTCGGTATAAAATACACGTTCCATTAAAAGGGTCAATGATAGACAAGGGTGCACTGCTATGCCTTTTCTAAATTAAAAAAATGCTATACGTTCACATATTGAAATGATATGATAAATTACGATCAATTCTTAATGGTTTTGGAACGGCTGTTCTAATTTCAAAAGAAAATTAAGAGTTCTTTCAAAAGAGGCGCGAAAAAGCATCTTTTGGGCCGGCAAGGTGGTGGCGACTAGAGCAGTGTTTAAACTGCACTAGCTGTCTTCGCATATTGACTATTCTTACCGCCTCCGCTTGAGTCATTTTCCGTGCTCTAAATAATAAAAAATAAATTTTCAACTTGTTTAAAATGCTTCACCTAGGAGCATAACGCGCCCTCAGTTTAATTATCACACCAACATGTCTGAAAGATTCATGATAGGAATCTCATATTGCTCCAGAATCTTTAGGAATTGAAGATAGTTAGGTATGCCAGTTTTTTGTTCACCTGTACTGATTAAGATTGCTAGACTTATTTATATGTGTAAATTATTGTTCTCTTCCCGTAGTATCTCCTCTTGTTTATAATATGGGCTAAATCAAGCATGAGACTGACTGTCAACATGTATAAAAAGCTTACATTAGCTGTTTTTTATTACTTTGGACTCCATTTCTCTATAAGCATCAAGTATTGTGGGTCATTTTTTTTGTATCTTGAATAACATTGAAAATTAGCAGGGGCTATCGCCAGTATGGCAGCATTATCTGTTTCAACTTATGAAATGAATGTGTTACAGATGTCTATGGCTCATTTATTTTTATTGCCTTTATTGATGAAGAAGAATCTCTAATTGCAGCTAACGAAATATCGTCTAAGTATTTGCTCCAAACCGTTACTAACACTGAGTGTGCACAATCGACCCAGGCGCTTCCTAACAAATGTACGTGGTAATACGACACGATGGTTTCATTCGGGATTCACCCCCGAACTGTTTGTTCAATGTTTTATAGTAGAGTAGACAGCTTGCGAGATTGTTTCGTAACTTCAGAGTTACGACGCATAATGTCTCCAAGGAATACTGCTTATTCTTACTCGAGGATAGAACATCATACGGAGTTATCAGCACCAGTACCCTGACTCCGAGGCTTTCATTTTCCAAAAGATTTATATTTTACCTCATAAACATCTGCGGGATGTTATCATAGAATCATTGGCTAAACCATTAAGTTCACTTGATTTTCAAGCTAGTTACATTTAACATAAAACTCACAATCAAGTAACAGAACTAGGTCACAGTCAACTATCTTATGATTTCATTATAGAAAGAAAGAAAGAAAGAAAGAAAGTATATAACTTTACTAAGCCGTAGTTCACGGCTTTGGTGGAGGTAGCGGAAAAATCATTACTTTAATAAACCTTTAATTCACATTTCCTTGTTATTGTTTTATACTGCTATATTTATACAGGTATAATTTATTGATTTTTGAAATTTAAACAGAGTAGAAATAAGATATTATGCCGCTATAACATCTAACCCCGTCTTCATTTCTGCGCCATTGACATTTAAGTTGAAATAAATCATAATTTTGGTTGAATAGTCATCACACTGCTTGTGTTATATTTACAATTTTGTAAAGTAGTGCAACCCTTAATACTATAAGTAACTTAACATTTAATTTTACACCCAACGCCTATCCCCTTTACAACATTAGCTACGTTCCTCTACAAACGGATAAGAACGCCAATATGGCGTTGTAAATATAGAAGCAGGGTCTGTTTGTTATTTAATTTCTCGCCGTCCAAGGTCCGCCCCATAATATTTCAACTGAATCTTGTTTTGCAGTCACAGTGCTCCGTTCACGAAGGCAAGTGAAATGGAAACGTAGATTTCTGAAGGAAACTGATGAGTTTTCGTTGAGTGTTCTCTTTTAAGAAATAGTGATATTTTTAGGATAAAGTTGTTTATCTCTTTGATTTGAAACGCGCAGCTCGTGGGAGCTGGCACTACTTCGGACAGAAATAATGTTCTACGTTACATTTTTAAAACTTCTTACATTTTAAAATACTAATTAAAATATGCTTAGCTATTTATCTTCAAAACAGAAATATTTCTTGCTTCTTGTTTATAATAAAGTTGAAATCCCAGTCAGGGTATTGAATGTGGTGAATATTCCTTCTAAAAGTGCTTATACGGTAACATAAAAAAGTTTGTGATAGCTTCTTACTTCTTGTAACATTAAAATAACATTAACATTGATATCCCAATCACTGTATGAATGTAGTAAACAGTTCTTTTACAGTTCTTTTTACGGTATACCGTAGCATATACTTAGAAGTTTGAAATAGCTAGGCTTTAAATCACATTGCCCACCATGTTAAAACCAAGAGATGGGGTTTTGTTGGCTGCATATGACCATTTCCTCGAGTCATTCTAGAACTATCTCCAAGTACTATATCTGTTTTTCTTTAAGCCTACAAAAGTATTCTGAATACAAATAAGTCAGCCAGTGTGTACAAACTACCCCTAACGGCAACAAAGGCGACCAAAGCACGGGATATAACTTCTGGAAACCAATAACTTTTGTTGGAGTTCCAAAGAGACGGACAAGACGACCATTTGTATCGGTCGAATAAATTACAAGCCTTGCCCATTCACTCACTCAGAGTTATTTGAACCTTCTGAAGCTGGCTAATGAGAGTGCTTAAGCTTAAAATAAATAGTCAAATTAGTCTTAGTTAAATATAGAATTTATAATAGACTGGACATACCTGAATTCTTAAATTTTTATTCCTTGCATAAAGTCCATTTACAACAGCTATCTAATATATCAAATGATCATTAACAATTAAATTGACTGACATGCCTCGTTTATATTTTTAAACATAACGGTTTTTGTTGTTTTGTAAATGTTACTTCGTGGTTAAAATATGTTATACGCCTTATTTATTTTTATTATTTGGTAATTCGTAAAGTACCATCGATCGTTTCAAGTACGTGAGATCACCGACAGTCTAGTAAGGGTCTAAAGAATAATGTACCCTATTAATTTAATGGGGTACGGCTATAAGACAGACCTCCTGATCTAGGTTACAGAGAGTCGATGGATGCAGATTGTAACTTAAATAAGGTTTGGACTGAGGTCAAATTTTCTAAAACATCTTCCTTAATAGCTCCTTCCTTAATTTAAAAAAAATCTTGACGATTATGTCTCCAAAATTATAAGCTTCGTTTGTAATTGAACAATTTGAAAAACTAAATAAGCCACTCTCATCACACACAATAGGTAGTCATTAGAGTAATTTAACTAATTGGACGGTACAGGGGCGTCGTAATCATTCATTATTCATTGAAAAGTGTATTGTAATAGTAGTTACCGATTATGTCATTAATGTCTTCTTTTATTGCTTGACTATACTCACTCGCTTTCACTGTTTAGATTCAAGTGCTTCTTTTATTACGCTTTTTCAGTCTTCGTCAGCTCCTTTTAATTGTAGCTTCTTCATAATTTTTTTAAGTTTAGATAGATTTTATGTTATAGATTCTGTGCTAATTTATCTTGGAGAAAACTCGGACCGTGTCAAGGAAGGCTAACTTTTAATTTAACAATTTGAAAAATGTCCAAAAATATAACATTACTTCAAGACCTAATAACATTTCAAAATCAAAAGTAAGCTCGATAGTCAACTGTTAAATTTAATATTCAGTATACAAAGCCATCTTTGGCCTAGAGAATACAGGTTGTCGCAGTGAGATTTATCGTAGCGGCAATATTCTGACACTAAATAGCGGGCAGATTTGTAATGAAAATTAGAAAACCAACAAGCTCTAAGGGAAATCCTTCATGAATAAATTAAAAGGAAACTAGAAAACAGAAGATATTCACAAAACAGAAATACGAGACGATAGGGTAAATAGCGTCGTAGAGGTCACGAACATCCTTTAGCCTCTACAATGGCGGCAATTCTATCAGCTTTATCATAGAGAGTGCTCTGAAGAGCTTTTTGACCTCATCCCACCTTCCCCGTTCCTACTCAGTAGCACGAGTGCCGGTCTTTGGAGTCATCAATTCACTCCCTCCACCTCAACATCACGCTCAAAGACATTTAGTATCTCGTTTCTTTGTCGTACTTCCAGAACTTGGAATTATTTGCCAGGACATGTGTCCCCTCCTTCCTATAACACGGGTTCCTTCACAAAAGGCGTTGAAAAATTTGCTTTTGGGCCGGCAAGGTGGAGGCGGCTAAGGCAATGTCTGAACAGCACTAATTATCTTCGCATATGGACTCTTCTCGCCGCTTCATATCAGGTGTTGAGTCATTTGTCGTGCTTTGTAATAAAAAAAATACTCAAAGTAAATCTACTAAATATTCCTGTCTCAGCGCCAGTCAATCACACAATATTTAGCTCAATAAAACCCTACCTAACTATAAGTTATTACAACCATTTGGATAGGTAAATTGAAAGATCTGAAGGCTGAAGGCTTAGGTAAAACTCAGTTTAAGCTCCATACAAAATATATGTGTTTTTTCCTTGTGATTCGCTTTAGCCTGAATCTATCACCAGGTGACAGTCATAAGCAAGTAATTGATTGATTTTGACGAGTTTCTAAGACAAACCGCCCAGCGCTGCACGGCATCCAGCGATTATCTGCGACTTTCACTAGACCGCCTGTCTACCTTTTTTCGTACATACATGGCCCTTTTTTAATATTAAAATAGACTAACTCTTGATCTCACTCTTGAGAAGTTAGGCAGGGGTCAGAGAGATAGCGATCTAACCTAGAAGGTGCCTATTTTATTCTCTTAGACAGGAATAGATAGAAAACCCTCTTCTCAAGTTTCTCCGGTAAAGTATAGAGCTGTGTTGAGTAGGCAGAGCTCGTTTATGTAAACCAAAAATAGTATAGGGCTCAATATCCTGCCCTGTGGTGCACGTTACTCATTATAAGAGTGATTAAAGTGTACCTGCTTAAAATTGTAAATAGGTAATGAAATTGTGAATAATACATAAGTAATATGGGAAATTCATTCACATCATGCATACGAGAACATTTCAGAACATTAAATAAAATGAATTATAAAAATAAGAAAATGTAAACCGAGAAAATATCTATAAGCAAATCTGAATATGGACTCGTTCAGGGAGCACTTAAATTCTATGTGGCAGTATTACTGCGCTTAAGAAGTCAGCTCCATTCAATGAGCCCATTTATACACATGAGTCCTTACGACTTTAGCTACTTATTTGACAGCCAACAAAAATATACAATTGATTTGACACGGGCGCATTACGTCACGTTAGCGTATTTTGCGAGTCGTGACGTGACAATTACGGTACCCACAGCTGATAATTTAATTTGCGACGACGTTTTATGGCACGGAAAGATATTTGCGACGCAATGCGCGAGATGCTCTTTACGAGTAATGGTTAACTTCCATTGGAAGCGAGGCGAAAATCCGTGATGGAAATAAAAAAGAACCCATCGTTATACTTATTTAGGCGGTACTATTTTAATCCTATGTGTTAAGAAGTTTCCATTTTATTAAGAATGTTGAGTGCCAAGTTTAGCGCTCCAAGTGTAAACCTTTCAAGATTCTTCACTCCGTGGGCAACATGAACAAGTTTTCCTGCTCAGCACAACGCCAAAGCTCCTTTGATGTACATCGACACTAGAAAGAGAGTGACTTTTTTTTACGCTCGATTAAAAGATCTGTAAAGCTAAGGTACACAATCGAGCTGTTATAAATTTGTTAAGCTTATTCTTTTAAATATATCGACTTATACTGTTCCACAGAAAAGATCTCTCCCAGCGGCTACCACTCATCTTTTTTATGTGCCTTCTCAAATCAGCCCTCTTGGTTTGGGTCCAGGTCATCTCACCACCTCCTGAGCCGGCCACAGCGTCGACGTCTGTTTTCAGACGCCCACTGAGTTGTGACCTTTGCCCAGTGGTCAGAATGCATACGGGTGATCCGCCCAATACCTCTTGAGCTTGACAGCCGTACTGCCGAAGTCCATAATAGCCGTTTTTTGGCGCAGCGTTATGTCGCGTTCCCTTTCTGTCTTTTTATTTCCAGTAGGTATGCTATGCTCCATTGCTCTTAAGCGGACCCCCAGGCGGAACCTTTCCTCCTTTTGCAGACGCCATGAGGTAGCCCTTAGATACTGCAATTTGTTGGCATGGCAGTTTGACCATTATCGGTCCCGTCTTACGGGAAGGCTTAGACTACCCTCATCCAATTTTGGGCTGCTTAAGTCGGGAGATACTGTGTCGCTGTCGATTGGAGGCGCTACTTCGCCCAAAGCCAGCCACATAGAAAGATAACTTCAGCAACCATTGGAAACACACCTTAACTCTGTACAAAGACCATCTACAACCACTTACAATCTAAATGCGCGAAATTAATCTAAATAGGGCAATTTTTAACTCAATCTGGCATATTTATGGCGTCATTACCTACACCAGCTAGTATACTCAACTAAGCACTTATAAAACTAATTTGACTGAGTGAGACGAGTTAAGATGTCAGTATGATAAAAGTACGAATCGCTTTTTAGACGCTGGTAAATAGGATAACATTTGCCTTAAATATTTTATGTTTTTTTAAAACTAACATTTAGTTAATTTCGTTGGATATTACATTCAGATTTGGCGTCGCCTCCGTTGCTCTTCCCAGAATATCCTTACCACTCAAAAATAAAGAATTTTGAAGCATACCCGTCTCTCTTTTAAACGCCTCATGTAAGCGGTTACCATGCCCTTAATACGCACGCGTAACTGATGCAATACCCACGGTATAAGAATCAAGAGGAAGCGACAAGTTGACAACACAGGAGCTAATTCCCCCTACTCCCAACACAATGCTTCCGCGATGTGCTCTGGCGACTACTCGCCCCAGAAACAATGTATGTTTGGCTAATCATTATGAAAATTAACAGAATGTTATTTTGCGCTATTTTCTGATATCAATTTTTTTTTTGATAATGTTTTCGTATCGTATAAACACATTCCTTTAGAAACAGGTATATATATTGTAAGATTAAACTGACATATCTTCAACAATAGATGTCGGTACTAGGTATTGGTGTCTCTCAACAAAATAAGCGAGTTCAAATTTAATTAATTAGATCACAACTTACAAATTCAATTAGCAATCCTCTGCCCTTTGCTTATTCGTCGTATAAACAGCCAAACCAAACAACAGCATTAAATTAAATATATCCCGAATATAATTTTAAACGCCCTATTTGCATAACTATCGAAAACAAACAGAAACACAATGCATAAGAGATTGTTTGCTGTACAGCAATGATTAACCTATCCCCCCCGCCCCTCCTCTCCCCTTATGAAAAACAACAAACGGGCCCAGTCAATGGCATGAGATGAGGAGTTTGTAATACCGAGAGTTTTCTTTTATTGTTTATGCATTGCATCAGTTTAAGTGGCCGCCCGCGGTTATCAAGATCGGTTTTGCGGCTTTGGAGAGAAAACGCTAAAGATTGTAATACCGAGAAAAATATACTTTTGCATTCATAGTTTTAGTAGGTACGCATTATTCTATGTAAGGTCAAGATCCTCAGTTTGGTTTGAACTAAAATATAACACACAAAGAGAGATCTTCTGAAATTCACTGACCTGACTGTCCCTTTACAACCAAATTGATAAAACTCGTATTGCTGTACATCATTTCCGAGTATGGGTTTACTGTTGAATTTGATAAAATGAAAATATAACAAATCCGCTCTCAGGCGCTTCCAGGAATGAAGGAACATGCCCCCAGAACCCATATTATCCTTTTGTGAAAAAATTCCTTCTGATATTTCTGTAGGAACTTATAAATTCGCTTTTTGTTATCTTCGCTTGTTCGTCTTTTGTTACTAAATTCTAGGGCCGAAATATTTTGTAATAACCATCTTCAGAGAATTAAATTCATGCTTTATAAGAAATATTGTTTTCTTATTATTGATTGGATATTTACAAACTAAGACAAGATCAGCATAATTTTACGTAGACGGATTGTACCCAGAGTTCTAAGTTATCTGGACACTCTTAATTTAACAACTATTATCTTTTTGACTAAGTATGTGTTAAGGCTTCAATTTTAATGAAAGACCATTTTTGATTCACTTTATTCGATACAAATGAAACAGTCGTTGATATTATTCCTCGACCCTACAAAAGCATTTAAATGTCTCATTGTCGGGAGACTCCATTAAAATTTATGCGCCACACAAGGATTTATTCGGCCACGGGCGCCACGATTTAAAACACTCAGCCCCATCGACATAAATTGCAACGGAATCAATACTTGGACACAGATGCAATTTATTAACACTCCAAAAGAAAACTCGGAAGCACTAAATGCAAATCCAGACTTACGACGCTAATTCCAGATTGAGTTACGCTGCCGGCTCAGGCTTACATTCGATGGTAGATCGGGTTAGGGACGTCGCGGGATCGCGATCTAGGATTTGTCTCGTGTGCTAAGTCCTCAGCTTGTTTGGCACCCATTGCCCGTTCTGAACTTGCCGCGAGGTTACTTGTCGCCAGTCAGTCGGTGATGTACGTTGTTGTCGGCCGTCGAGTCGTAGAGTACGGCGGCTGCGCGGCCTGGCAATCGATACTTTCCCTGCGACCTGGATCCGCATGCACCCTGTAACCTACATCAGGTCCTCACGTATCGGTGCACTGCCATCGCTGTCAAATGTTTCGGACTGATACGAAAATAAGCTTGATACTTATAGCTGTAGTAAAGCGTATGTCGTAAACCAGCGCTAATGTGATTCAGTCGTCGTAAAACTGATTATACGGGTTTCGAGCTTTCCACCTTCAAGTCTTTATATCGGATCGTTAAACAACTCCATTATGATTAACCCTGTATAGTGTTTCAAAAGTTTAAACATAAACTCTCCTATTCGGTAGTTACTTAACATTTAGGTATAGAAATTCACTGTTCTCAATATTTTCTCAGTATGTATTGGTAGGACGTTCAATCAATAAAAATATTGCAAAAGGACACACGGTAAAACAAAACAGAAAACACAAAGGACTGTCGTTATGCAAAGAAAAAAATCTCTTTCAGGCAAGAATGAAGAAAAATATAGATCACAATCACAAGACAGTATAAAAGTTCCTCATTAGATTTCTTTTCTCAATAACTGTCTGATTCTACACAAAATCTTTTTACTTATATAGGTTATACCTGCTCTCAACCTTTGGACCATAAAAACTGCCGACACTGACAGGCCCAACCTTCCTTAAATTTCCCTCAAATATTTGCGGCCTCCCTGTTCAATGTCAAGGACAGTGATATGTACGAGAACATTGGCGTGTGCTTCTAGGCAAGTAAGCATTTTTGAGTCGGTAACAATACCTCCAGAACATTTAGATAATAGTGCCGGCACGAAAATTAAGTTTAATAAGTTACTGTAGCATACAGCTAGTATGCTACAGTAACTTATTTAAACTTGCTGTAGCAAATTACGCTGAGTGAAGTCCAATTAGACTTCAATAAGCATCTGTACATGTATATTAAAATGGTATTAATGAAATAATAAGTCAAATAAATGATCTTTCTTTTCATCGAAATATCGAGGAGCGATGAACTAAGAACTCAATAAGCTGAGGTTCTCTTATTAACATTAAAATAGATGGAAGGAAAGAATGTCTATATGGTACCAAATGAAACAATAATAACAGAGGCACAATAATTATCAAGAGAGTGTTAAGCAAACGTTACTTAAACGCCAAACGCCACGTGTTCTAGTAATCTGAGCCAGGGCGGCTTGAGCTGTCGCGGGCTTCTGTCAATTAAATTACGTTGATTGCGATTAATATTCCAGCCGGCTGACAAATCAATTAAGGTAACACGTGTTCCAGGTACTGTATTACTCAGCATAAATAACCCCGAGCTTGTACTCCCTAAAGGCGATCTATAAATAGAAAATTATAATTGCTGATATCAGGGAATGGGCAATGATTACCGAAGGAAGCCAAAGGGAAATAATGAGCCATTCAATCACAACATTCCGACATTGCTTTTGAGGAACTGTACAATCGACAACACACCAAGTGTAACAGTAGTATTACGAAAGCCGAAAAGAAACTCCGAAAGAATTAAATCTAATATCAATGCAAAACCGTTACGCTTGCCTTGAAAATTTAAACCACTAATGTCTACCACGCGTTCTGAATTATTTCGCATATCTATTATGGGAATATTAAATGACAGGATGGCACAATCGAGAACAAGTGTGACAGTCCGATCTGATCACCAGCACATCGGTCTTCTAATATCAAAGATTCTACTGCTTAGGAGTTTTACAACGTGGCGAGAACGCTAAAGAAGTGGCAAGGGATTATTCACTCAGTAAACAATAAATAAGAACTAACAATAAAAAAAAGTTTGCTAAATAAATGAATGTCAATTACTCCGCGGCTACATTAACGACAGAAAGTATACATTCCCCCACATATTTTCGAAATAAAATCAAAGACTAAAATAACACTAGCAGTTAATCTGACGGCAAATGCACAATAATTTTAAAAACAAAGAAAATCTCTATTTTTTCCTGTAGTACATAATAATTAAGGGTCAAAAATTTAAGAATTAAACTTCCTTTGAAGAGCCTGTTATTTTCTGGTTTCCAATTACTTTAACGTTAAAAAATACCAGATAAATAAAATTTTATAAAATAATAGCAAATTGGTAACTAAATAATGAATGGAAGGCTTTCTAAAATAATTGGAGTATATATTGAAAGGAATTTTAGAAGAAACTGGCTGCAAAATATTCGAATGTAGTATTTCGTTGCTTTTATTTAATAAGGTTTCGATAACGATTAAAGTTTGTTAAAACTCAATCAGTCGAGTTCATTTAATATTTTTTAACTTTGCTTTAATTTCATTGATAATGATACTCAGGATAAGAAGACACCTTACTCAGAAGAAACCTTACCTTATACTCAGAATCCCCAAAACGGTATTCGTTGAATGTCATACAGGTATACGTCCCGATCTCGACTCGCCCCGACGGGAAAGTGATAGTAATGTGTGAGGATATCTCACGGGCTCTACATACTTCCAAGACTCACTAAACTGTTGTCATGAGAAACTTCAACGCAAGGTTGAAAGTGGTGCAGTATTGTTAATTTTTGATTTTAACAAAAAAAATGTAAAAAAAAATAAATGAAAAATGAATGATGATGATGATGATGATGATGTAATGTTATGAACATAAATGTTTGAAAAATTACTTAGTAATTAAAATAGAATAAAACTAGAAAAATTTCACGCCCTGAGGCAGGAATCGAACCCGCGACCTTTCGCAATCCGGGCGACTGCTCTGACACTGAGCCACCCAGGACTTGGGATATCCCTGTGAAATTCTTCTAGTCTATCTGTATTTGCGTTTATGAGCTAACGTCTACCCTACAATGTCGAAATATTCTATTTCAACAGATTCCTGCCACAGGACGTGAAATTTTTCTAGTTTTATTCTATTTTAATTACTGGGGCAGTATTGACCTGGAATCCGGAACTACCTGTGGTCAAATGCTAGCCGATTATATGGACAGGGAGGGACTCTTTATAATGAACTCCTTCGGTCTTCTGGTCTCGTTTCGGATGTTGAAATAAAATCGCAAATCAAATCGCTTCTATTGCCTGGAGGACTGCACAGATATGGTCATATACAACGACAGGTTCGTCGAACTCTTATGGTGGGTTCAAGTTCTTTAAGCCCAGCCGTAACAAAAGGGGAAAGAAAATCTCTGAGCCTCGTCCTCAACTTGACGTGACATACGCCGATTTTATACAGAACGTTTTAAAGAGGTGATATAGAGGAACAAAGGCTCTAAAGTGTTCACCAGAGATCTATCGCTTGGATAAAGTTTGCTGACAAGCTGTAAACTGAGAACGGCAGATTGCTTACATCCCGACCTGAGCTGTGGGTCGAGAATTAAAACTGCTATAGACAGCTTTACGCGAAATTACGCCCACCTGTCACTCAGGTCCAAGGGCCAAATTAACCCGACACTATACAGAAGATATCCCAGACGTCAGCCTGTACGAGATTAGTGAAGCTCTCAAACTGCTCAAGAACAACAAGGCGCCGGGGACAATGGTGTTACAGCACACTTTCTGAAAGCAGGTGCACTTGCGGACTTGTAATCCTTGCGGAGAGGCTATTATAACTCCTTCATGCTCGAGGGTAAAACTTCAAAAGCATTGCACAAAAACTACAGACCCATCACGCTCCAAAGTCATGTTTAGAAGCTGTTTTAGAAGGTTTTGACGAATCGTCTTGCACGCAGGTTTGACGACTCCAGCCTCCTGAACAAGCTAGATTCTGAAAAGGCTTTAGTACTATAGACCACATACATACGCTGCGGCAGGTTATACAGAAGACTGAAGAGTACAACTTGCCATTCTGCTTAGCGTTTGTGGACTATGAGAAAGCCTTCGATTCTGTGGAGACGTGGGGTGTGCTTCAGTCACTCCAGAGATGCCAAATAGACTAACGGTATACGTGCTGCAGTCACTGTACAAAAACGCCACTAACCAATACAACTTTAGCGAGTTGCGAGGTGAAATTAGTTCACCGAAACTGATCTCAGCCGCGTTGGAGGATTTGTTGAAGTTTTTGTTGAAGCTGTTGAACTGGAGAGGACTTGGTATCAACATAAACAGCAAGTACATGACTCGCCATCCTTTTGCTGATGATATCGTAGCCATCTGGAAGGCATAATGCTCCACGACCTCTGTAGTGTTTCCCAACAAGTGGATCAAACAATGAACACGACGAAAATGATGTCGAATTGCCATGTTTTACCAACTCCTGTGAAGGTGTGCAGCTCTACACTAGAATTTGTTGACAACATCCAGAAATATGTTAACTGGCGTATCCCACTCGGCTGGGCAGCGTTCGGTAAGCCTCGCAACATATTCTCGGCCCAACTACGGTAGTGTCTTAAGATGAAAGTCTTTTATTCGTGTGTTGCCAGCGACGACTTACGGATCTGAGACGTCGCCGCTTACAATGGGCCTCTTAAGATGGCTCAATGTCATCTAAAGGGCAATACAGAGGCCTATGCTCGGGGTCTCTCTGCTTGATCGAATCAGAAATGATGAGATCCGCAAGAAAACTAAGGTCGCTGACACAGTCCAAAATATTACGAGCCTCAAGTGGCAGTGGGGAGGCCACGTCATTGCAAGGTGGACTGACGGCCGCTGGGCGGAACGATCTGATCAGGGTCGCGGGAAGCCGATGGATGCAGGCAGCGCAGGAACGATCGGTTCGGAGAGATCCCTGGGGGAGGCCGAAATGATGATGATACTAATTATAACTTACTGTATCGTAAGCAAGTGCTATTCTTATCATTAATTTCAAAACATATTTCACTCAAGTACTTTCTTATTCATATTACAATCTCTAATATTGTCTGATACATCTCCAAATTCGCCTAATAGCGTGTAAATTTTTTCAAGCACGTGCTCAAAATCATTTTGAATTTCTCGCCTCAATTCAACAAAGATGTCACGTCTTTTATTCATAATTTCTCTATCAGCAATCTTAAGATTTGTTTTTTTAAGGGCTTCCCTCGGGTCCTCTTGATCTGAGCAAAGCAAGGGCACTCACTACGCGTCAAGTTGTGTTGTAATTGAAACGTTCTCAAGTCCCCTGATTTGACCCTGATTGGGATACTATTTGTCCTTTCAATAGACAGACAAGACACGAGTTGGAATTAATTGGTTTTATGCTAAGTTCAAGCCTGACATCTATGACCACTATGTTGATTAATATGAATTCGTAAGTGCTACAGCTTTTTGTAGTATCTATTACTTGCAATTTAAAACATTTTGGTGTTTATCGTATTTCTGTTACAGTAAATAAGTACTTAGGTACGGATATTATTATTCTTTCTCTTTCTAGCAAATATTGATTTAAGTAAGGTCAACCACCTTACACATATGAGGATCTTCTTTCGTTACAAATTGGAGAGGAGGCTTTCAAACGTGACAATGATTCATTATTTTTCACAGCGTTTTAAGCTTTGAGAGAAAGCACGTTTTACAAAGGCCAAATCTATTATGCACGTGAGATGATCGGCGTCTGCTCGCAAACAACTAACATTACACTCGGTGACCCACATAAAGTGTAACCACATTACTCCCATATTTCGGCTTTGACCAGGAAAGGTCCGTATCGCCCATAATAAAGTTATCCCATCCTAACACAATATTTTTATGCGAACCCTCGATATATTTCACTTTATTGCTACTCTTTCACGAATGAATAAAGTAAATCGAGATATAAGCTTTGTGAAACAGACAAATACACATGGAAATATTTATGGCACTCGCTGTGCGGAATTTACAGAATAAAATTTGCGAAAACATATGTTCATTAATCAAATGTTTTTATTTTGTTTGGTGCGGTGTAACACCATGCAGTCGTCGCGTGTTGAAAGGCAGATGTGTAAAATGTTTCTTCATTAAATACAATCAACGTAGCTTTTCACACGAACAAATCGAGTGAGTCGTTCTAACAACGTTCCTACTCAAGTTTGTCATCTGTAGTAACATAAATGATACAAAACCACCAAAATTTCTGTGCCTGGAATTAAGTTTTTTTTTTTTTAATAATTTGTGTAGTGTGTTGACCAACATGACTTTGTGTAGTTCCTACAGCGCAGTTTATAAGGAAATCTACCAATACAATTCAAAAATTAAAACAATTACATTCATACAATTTAAAAAGAAATTATCTGGATGGCTTCTAGAAAATTGTTTTTATAACTTAAATGAATTCAATAATTATAAATGTTCTAATTAAGTGATTTGACAATACCTAGAATAATTGGCATATAATATAAAATAAAATTTCAGTAAGATACGCATTTAGTTATAAAACCAACTAATAGAATATCTCAATTGATTAACTGTGTAGTATTTAATCAAATCTTTATGTATGACAAATAAAGATTTATGATATTATGAATATTTTTCTTCCTAGTAAAGCTAGGAAGAGAAATATACAATAATAAAGAGAACCAAATAAAATTCAAAATCAATAGTCTGTTGATGTATAGATTTTTTCTTCAAGATTTCTAAATGATTCTATTCTTCAATTGGATTTGGTAACTTCTGTTGGATTACCCCGGCAAACAATGGCGGTATAGGTTAAAACTTGTCCGCTTTCACTTTAAAACATTTATCCGAGTGAGACATAAACAAGTACTTGTAAAATTGTTTCTCCTCAACAGTGTTGCGAGAAACATTTTTCGCAAACTTGTAAACACATTTACGTAACAGAATTGGCTTCGTCTGATGGCCACCTATCTGTTATTGCTAACGCACCAAACAGGCGACTTGTGATCGCCTTTTGTCCGCGCTTGAAAAACAACTTTCTTCCACTGAAATAATTTCAGATCAGAAATTTACGAGGTACACTAATCCCTTCACACGCTTGGGTTTAACGAAGTGGGTAAATTTTCGTGTTGCATAATTAAAACGACAGCGCTGGACGTTATTGAAGTCGCGAATATTGCGTAACACGCGGCCGGCCCGGGTAATGCGCGTAGTTGGCCGATTAGATCCGCCTACTTTACGACCTATTACGGTTTGAGCATCGTCGTGCCATTTCTCATCTTTTGCTGTTAACATGCTTAATAAGATTAGGTGTAACATGTATATAATTATCATAAAAGTGGCTTTGTAAACGTAAAATTACCGACACATTTCGATGTCTGTTGGATTTGAAACTTACGTCAAAGTTCTAGTGACTCTGTCAGATTTCTTATGGCTTCACATGGCATTTGGTAGTATTAGATTTGATCACATTATAAATTGTGTTGGTTATATACCATCGTTATTATTTCATCGTAAAACAGAATAATCACGCCCGGATTGCGAAAGGTCGCGGGTTCGATTCCTGCCTCAGGAAGTGAAATTTTTCTAGTTTTATTATATTTTAATTACTAAGTAATTTTTCAAACATTTATAATAATGTTAAAATCAAAAATTAAGAATACAGAATAATCAGTCAATTCCAGCATTTTTCCAAGTCCGTAACAATGTTTCTAACTATTAATAGGGCATTTTTATTGAACTTGTAGGAAAATGTATTTTATGGAGTTATTCGCAATCAGTTTTTTTTTCGCTAAGTTACCTACATCTATCGGAATATCGCTATTAAATCAACTTCTTTCATACCATACATTCATTCCATAGAATATCTCGAAACACTAAAGTTAACATTTTTTTGTGAAAAAATAATTAAGTCTTTGGAATGAAAGTTAAAATTAATGGCCTTACGCAAACTTAATACCATCTTGTTACTTTATGATAATAGCATCTAAAATGCAAACTGCCCAGCCAATGTGCGAAGTGCCGCAATTTGCATCGGTGCGTTTTATGGTGGCAGTCTGCGGACAACTAATAATAACACTCGAATCGGTCCGTGCGCTGCATTTTGGCTGCATGTACCAGACAATACGAATGCAAATATCCTCTTGATAATTATAAACGAGCGACAGAACATATCTAATGCAAACTTGTGCTCTGGTCTAGACTAGAAAATGGTACTGGAATTTCTGTCAAAAGTAGCTGTAGTAACGACGTAATAAAATGATCAGAGACTATGAACATTGTGAAATATAATTCACATTTTGTGGTAATAAGTCGGTGAAAGATAGTCGTTTCCATCTTTGACCGTCAAAATCGGTGTAAGTATTGACGCCAATGAGGGAAGGTTTATGCCTTTCCTAATTTAAGCCACTACTAGAAATCAACTGATATGCTGACCTATGCTATAAATCATGTTTAGGATTATGCGTTTTGCCCAATCAGCATCATCGAATCTATCCCATAACGCAGCACGTCAGCATAGCGTATTGTCACGCTTATCGAGACTGAGAAATGACGAATGAAAATTGTATCCTCAGATATTAGGAAGAGTTAAGGATTAAGGTGTATAATTTAGCTTGAAAATTATTGTACAATATAACGCAATCTCCACACCGTGAAAATGAACTTTATGTTCCAGACTAGCATTCCGATTGTTAAAAAAAAACATTCTGGCAGCTTCAGTAGAAACTAATGTAACGGTGTCAAATATCAGGAGCGGTTCCATAAATCTGCACTCCACTTTTCGATCGATTTATCGCCAGGAGCAACTTTTCACAAAATATAACATGTAAAAACTAGATTGAAAAGGAGCTCGGTGGCGTAGTGGTATGGGCGCTCCGGTTTCCAGCGTGGTGTTGTTATGGCCAAAGCTCCTCATGTGTTTCTTCTATGTAGAAATGCCTGTGCCCAGCAGTGGGACATATATAGGCTTGTGAAGATGATGATGATATTGAAGAGGCCCTTTGTGGGGCGCAGCGTCGCAATGCAGTATTGAGAAGCAGACTCCGTGTAAACATTAACGGTCTTGGTGACGTGTCCTCTTTACTGTTGATGTGACAATTCCTTTTTATATTTTTAAAGTCAGCTCATCGAGATTTATTACCTTGTGTCAGTGTCTGTCTGTAGATTATATTTATCCCTAGGCAGGTCATGAACTTGTCCACCACTCATTCATTCTCGTTCACTGGAAGGTAACAAAGTTGAACCAAATGTAACTTAACTGCCTTTACACAAACTTAACAAACTTTAATGGAAAACTAATATCAAACAAACTTTAATGGAAAAAGGATACTTTAAGGTTTAGGAATATTTAGATGATAAAAATGCGTGGACACATTGAAGTTGCAAAATGTTTTCTTACTTTAGTTATCTAGTGTACGACTATAACATTATACTTAGTAAATTTTACCATTTTTTCTAACAATCACGTTACGTGTACAGGGAGGTACAAAACTTGCTGAGATTCTTATCTGTTCTTCTCAAACAAGATCCTCGGTAGACGAAAAGATGGCTTAGAATTTAAGTTCTATTATTAACTCTTTTAAAAAATTCTGTCTGAAATGTAGTTCAACAAATTCAGATGGTCATTAAAGATTAGATAATATACTAAATAACTTTTATGATTCTTTACGTGAAATTTCTTTTACTGAATATCCATTATCCGTGGACTACGATAAGCGCTTAGCATCTAACAATTAATTTCCCGTCACATTTCAATATCCGATTCCCCTGCATCAATAGCGAGTAGGTGCCGGTGGTGTTCGATTGCAGCGCGACACACTGCGTGATTTACAAACTCATCTAACAGCTTATTACGACGGTAAATCTCGCTTATAGACGCTAGTTTGATAGTTAGTTCCGTTTGAGATTTAGGAGACTCGAAATCATTTTTGTACAGGTGAAATTGAAAATCTTGCTGCTGAATAAGGTGCTGTGAAGAAAACATAATTTTTCCAGGAAAGACTTTATATGGCAAGGATTAGTTATGGTTTTGAAAAAAATAAAGTTCAAAACTAAAAATCACCGCAATGAAAAATCGTAACTCTGTTTTATGAACACCTTATACAATTTCGTGCTTCGGAAAGCACGTTAAGCTGTTGGTCCCGGTTGTTACTGCAACCGCTTTAACCCGCATTGGGCCAGCGTGGTGGTGTTATGCCCCAAACTCCTCATGCGTTTCTCTCATGTAGGAAGACCCGAGCTCAGCCGTGGGACGTATATAGGCTGTTGATGAGTACATTTTACAGTATTGACCATAAAATTTCGCCATTTTTATTTATCCCACTTTTTGCTATAATCAACCTTTGAACCGCCAACCGCTTGACTAACGGGAAAAAAATCTCGACAGAAATATTTTTAACGAGCGCTCGCTAATGGCGGAATAGTTCGCTCGTGACGTTTGCGCGTGATCGCTCCGCTCGCTCATGGTAATTGACTGGCGTTGATGTAGTCATGATTCTCTGTCGACGACGCCAGAACATATCTTTCCCTTGGGGCGTCGGCGCGTCTGGTCCATTCTACAAATAGAGCTTTGCGTTACTCAACTAAGTTGTTATTAAGGAATAAGCTTTGATGAAAACTGGTAAATTATGTTGAAAGAAATTCTTGAATTCTATAAAACTGACATAATTAAATAGTTTGAGAACGTTTACCTTCTCAATCTCACTTGGTTATCTTTGTAATAATTATGTCTATATCGTCTGACGCGCATACAGGAGTGTGATTCGAAAACTAAAATATTCGACATCGAGCTTGACGTCTGACGACGACGAGCTGCCATTGGTTTTGACGTTTGCGCACTGCGCTGCTCGAAAGCGTATTTACTAATCTCTAGGTCGGTTTCTCTCTAAATCGACGAATCTAACTCGGATAATACGAGTATCACTATGATTTTTAGTATTGCATTTGATTTTTAGTATCAAAAGTATGTTAGTACTAAAAATTAATCTGGTATCGACTGTGGCAGAATAACAGAGGCAGCGGGACTTGTGTATCTGTCTTAGTCATCCGCTTAAATTAGCTAGTTGATTGATTAAACGCCGACATCCAATTAAATGCCTAGGCCGATAGTTAATTGAACTAGACTCACTCAACGCAAAATGGCGTATTGAGTCAGCGCAATTGGGCGGTTAGGCGGATCGTGTTGTACTGAAGAGATTTGGTTATATGTTATACTTCGCCATATTTAAATAATGCTTCCATGCTAAATATGGAATCTCGTAGACAGCTTCATCTTGCAAGTATGTTGTCCGGGGTAATACAGTATAAAAATCCAGAATATCTTCACTCTAAATTAATGTTTTCTCCATTTCAAGATAAATATGGTACTAGGTTTTGCCGCCGGTCCAATCTGATATTCCAACGCCACAAAACAGTCGCATTTAATGGCAGTTTCCGCTATCAAGCAACCAAATGCTGGAACAACATACCGCCACCAATCAGAAATTTGATATTTTTAAATACTTTCAAAAAAAATTTAAGTTCTCACCTTTTAGAAAAACAAAAGCTAGGTATACCGAAACGATACCTGTAGCGGTCTGCTCCCATCTAGTATGGATACCTGCCTCTTTTTTTATTTTTTTTTATTTTTACAACATATATAAACTTATATTTATGTAATAATTAGCTTACTATGTGGTGGATTTAAAAAATATAATACTATTATACATAAATATATTATCTATAAGAATTAAACGCTTGCAAGATTCGTCTCCTTTTCCGTCCTATATCCGTCTCTTTCCTTCCAATACAATGCACACTTTATATACTCCCGCGACACCCTCTACGAGTCAGTGTGTGTTTGGACGAACCTCTAATAGCAATTAATTAATATTTGCTCCGCTACCTTACGCGCCGCGATCCGCAACACGTGCTAGTGATTGATTTGTGATCCGCCTAGACTAGAAAGTTGTGATTAAGACTATCTTTATCGAAGATATAGCTATAGCACCGCAAGCAATAGCGTGCGCAAGACCACCGACGCTATACATCATCAAGGGCTGCAGCTGGCAGGTCAAGTAAGTGTGCATTTTCCCTTCCATCCCACAGTCTGTATCCTAAGTTTTGTTACGTATTTTGCAAGTACCTACTAAGACAACATAAAAAACCTATAGTTGAATAAACCGCCAATAAAAAATACAGTCCACTTAAATTTTGAGCTATACTTAGATGAAAATAACCACCATAATTATTGGTCACTATCGAACCGGATGAGACACATACGTAATACATAAAAATATATTAACACGCTATAGCTATATGAAACATATTTAATTGTTTAAAACCGCACCCAATTTTAATGTTTTATCGCACCCGCTACCTTATTTACCTATATTTTTACCGAATTATAATAGTCCAACACATTATTTTATTTTTACTTTATATCCCACATTGGCAGTATTATCGTAAATTAATCGCATAATCGATAAAAGTAAGTCATCTGTACTTAACTATAATCACATGTTACATAGTTTATTAATTTAATACGTACATACAATCGCAAACCGGTACTTAATTATCGCATACCACTTTTTTCGAGATACCTTCATTGTAAAAGTTCTGGAAGTTTCCACGCTCCGCTGTACTTAGATTACCTACCTACTAATTGTTCTTGTTTATTATCTACGACGCATATTAATACTTTAATTATTTTTAAGAATAAACATTTGGAAAGTTTTTTCACATACAAACATGGCTTCAAAAAAGCAACAATATAAAGATTGTGAAGTCAGTGATACGCAATTATTAATTTTAAAATCGAAGCGAGATATTCTTTTTACTCGAATGCAGAGCATTTTCGAGATAGCGAAGCGAGTCGAAGCCGACCAAGCCGATACTACGACATTATTAAACAACGCTTGTAATTTAGATAGTTTGCGTGCTGATTTTGGGAACGCACTAGATTTATACATCGCGTCTTTCGTTGAGAAGAATCCCACTTCGGATGTAAATTATCAACCGTGGATTGCGTTCGAAGAAATGTATTGTTATACAAAACGTATAGCTTCCTTATATGAGCCAAAACCTAAATTAGCCCCAGAGCAACTCGCGCAGCCTTCTACATTTAAGTCTATGAAGCCACACCTACCGCCTATTGATTTATTGTCTTTTAATGGTGACGATCGTAAATGGCCATTATTTTATCAACAGTTTAAAAGTGTAGTACACGATAACCAAACACTAACTAATAGTGAAAAGATGTTTTATTTGGTCGGAAAGCTGACTGATAAGGCCGCGACCGTCTGCGCAGGGCTGCCTCCTACCGCCGAGAATTATCCCATTATATGGGAGACTCTCGTACAAAAATACGATGACCCTCGCTCGCTAGCTTGTTCATATCTTAATCAATTAATAAACTTTAAGCCTTTAAATAATAATAGTGCAACCGCTCTCGAGATTTTTATTTATAACTTCAATTCTTCCGTTGAAGCTCTAAAGCAATTAAATATTAAGGACTTGACAGATTTCATATTTTTACATCTCGCATTACAAAAATTAGATTCTGAAACAGTAAAATTATTTGAACTTAATCACCGTAAAGATAAAATCCCTTCTTACGCTACGCTAATAGAATTTGTAAAGGAACAAAGTAAGGCGTTGTGTCATTCTATTCGTAGTCAACCCTATTTTGAGTCCAGTAACAAGCCACGTAATAAAAATACGTCTGCCTCTAAATTTACGCCAACAAAGTCTTTCGTAGCAGATTTGAGTTGTACTACAAATACTAAATGCAGCTTATGTAAAAATAGTAACCATGTCCATTTATATCAGTGCTCATATTTTATGAAATTGTCTCCGCATGAAAGATATAATTATATAAAACAAAATTCTTTTTGTACTAATTGCTTAAGTACAAAACATAAATTATTTAATTGTACTTCACAGGGCACTTGTTCTCATTGTTCTGCGAAGCATCACTCACTGCTTCATTTTAATGTACCTAATAAATCTATAAATAATGTTAACGGATCTAATGGCAGACACATATCACTTCACAATAGTAATTCGTCCGCTCCCGCTCCCGCCTGTGGCACTCAGTTGCCGCCTAAAGTTATAACGGAGCATTCTCACGACGCCGGCGCAGGCACAGCGTTAAGTTCTATACAAAAAACATCGGTGTGTACCTATTCATGCAAATCTGTTAATAACACCGCCACTACTGCTCTTTTAGGGACCGCAAAGATTAGATTTGTTGATTGCTACGGTCACGCTCATTATTTGAGATGTTTAATTGACCCAGGATCGCAGAGTGATTATATCACTTATGATTGCTGCAAACGCCTTTCCATTCCAATATGTAATCAAACCCGCTATACGGAAGTGCAAGGAATAGGTGGAACTTCTCAAAAAATTAATGGTATTACCTCTGTTAATTTTACTTCTCGTTTTGAGTTTAATAAAACTTATTTTATAAAGCCAATGGTTGTGGAGCGTATTACGTCACAGCTTCCCGATTCATTCATAGATACCGCTGTTATTGAACACATTGCCAATTTACCTTTAGCTGATGACGACTATTATAAACCAGGCCCTATTGACGTATTGTTAGGGGTCAATTTGTATTGCGAAATTTTACTTTTTAATAAAATTACATGTAAAAATAACTCTCCCACCGCTTTGGAAACTACTTTGGGATATTTGATCATGGGAAATGCCCCTATTATTTCTCAACCGTCTAATAATTTAGTCACCTTTTGTGTTTTCTCTACTGACCCACTTAATTCACTTTTGGAAAAGTTTTGGATGACTGAGGAACCTCCCGCACAGAAATACTTAAGTGCTGAGGATCAGGCTTGCGAAAATATTTTTGTTTCAGCGACTGTCCGCAACGCTGATGGCAGTTATTCTGTCGACCTCCCCTTTAGGGATAGTCCGGACCAGCTAGGTGATTCACTAATCACCGCTAAAAGAAGATTCTGTACATTAGAAAATAAGTTTATTAGATCACCAGACATTCGCAACAAATATAATGAAATCATTTCTGATTATTTACAACAGGGCATTCTTACCAAAGTACCTGACGACGAAATCTCATCGACAGGATTTTTCCTACCGCATCACCCAGTGGTACGAAATGATAAATCGACTACAAAGGTCCGCATCGTACTCGACGGCAGTGCCGCCACTGATACCGGTTTTTCCCTAAATGATATTCTATATACCGGTTCTAATCTTCAATCCGATATTTTTAATATTTTATTAAATGTTCGTATTTACCGCATAGCCTTTTTTGCTGACGTTAGGCAGATGTACTTATGCATTTATGTAAATCCCGCTCACCGTAAATTCCAGAGAATTCTATATAGATTTTCACCCGACGACCAAATTGGTGTTTATGAGTTTACTCGAGTTACATTTGGTCTCCGGTCTTCTCCTTTCCTCGCGCTCCGCACTCTCCGCCAGCTGGCAGCTGACGAAAGAGACAGATGGCCTCGTGCTGCTAGTGTGATCGAGAGAGATGTCTATATGGACGATTTGGCTAGCTCTGCTTCATCTGTAAGTGAAGCAGTGATGACAGCTGATGAGTTAATCAAACTCTTTAAGTCCGGTGGCTTTGACCTTGTCAAGTGGTCCAGTAACTCCCGCGAGCTGCTCGCTCAAATACCAGAAACGCATCGACAGTCACAATCTGTTTCGTTCGATGATGGAAACGGATTTAAGATACTGGGTCTCCGCTGGCTTCCAGCATCAGATGAATTTAATTTTATAATAATTAAACCACCGACGACTTGTACTAAACGGTCTATTTTATCCGCAATCGCACGACTTTACGATGTTTTAGGTCTAGTCGGGCCAGTAATTTTATTTGCAAAACTACTTATTAAAGAGCTGTGGTTACTCCACATTGATTGGGACGAAATACCTCCCACGCCTATCATTAAACTATGGCAAAAATATATTTCTGAGCTGCCGCTTCTCTCAGAACTTCGTTTTCCTCGTTTTATGAATGTGGAAGCGAATTCCCATATTTCGTTAGTCGCCTTTGCAGACGCAAGTGAGAAAGCCTTTGGCTGTGTTATTTATTTACACGTCAAAAATCACAACCAACCACCTAAGGTTTCGCTTGTATGCTCGAAATCCCGCGTCGCTTCACCAAAGGCAACTATAACTATAGCAAGGTTGGAGCTCAACGCCTTACTCTTATTGGCAAAAATGGTTCGCATTGTTTATGACCAACTGTCCGCTAGGCATCCTATTGAAAGAATTTACGCTTTCTCAGATTCTGAAGTCGCACTGTGTTGGGTTCACGCGTCACCCCACAGGTTTCAAACATACGTAGCCAACAGAATTTCACAAATACAAACTCTTTTATCGCCTGATAATTTTCATCACATTGCAGGCGCTGAGAATCCTGCAGATTGTATTTCCCGTTCACTTTTACCCTCACAACTTTTAACCCATGACCTCTGGTTTCATGGTCCCCTCTGGTTATCATTACCACTTAATGATTGGCCAATTAATAAATTTAATCCTGGTAAATCTCCTTTGCCAGAGGAGAAAACCACATCCCATGTTGTTTGTTGTTCTGAGGACAACCCGCTACTCTCGCTCGCTAATAAGTTTTCTTCTTACAATAAGTTACTTCGCTCTATTGTATATGTCCTTAGATTTTTAAGAAAACTAAGTTCTACCGCTAACATTACCGCTGAAGATATAGATCACGCTGAGAGATATTTAATTGTCGCCGTACAAAACAACGCTTTTTATAATGATATAAAAAACATTAATAAAAAAAAGTTATGCTCATCTCCGCTCCGCAAATTATCACCCTTTATAGCCCGCGATAATATACTAAGAGTAGGCGGTCGCTTAAGTTACTCGTCTTTAGATTACGAACAAAAACATCCCGCGCTCTTACCCAAAAAGGGCCATGTTATCAACTTACTGATAGATTTTTATCACAAGAAGTACTGTCATGCAGGTCCACAACTTTTAATTTCAATTTTAAGACAGAAATTTTGGATTTTATCCGCCCGCCGCGTTGTTAAACAGCGTATTCATAAATGCATAAATTGTTTTCGTTTAAGTCCAAAGCCTACTTTTCCACTAATGTCTGATTTACCAGTGTATCGCTTAGAACAATGTAACGCATTCACGCATACTGGCATTGACTACGCGGGGCCTTTGTACATCACGCTACTTAGAAAGCGAGGTATGCGAAGCCAAAAGGCATATTTATGCCTATTCATTTGCCTAGTAACGAAGGCAGTTCATATCGAACTCTCTTCTGACTTAAGTTCCGCTACCTTTTTAGACGCATTTAAGCGCTTTATTTCTAGACGCGGTCCATGTAAATTCGTGTACAGCGATAATGGAACAAATTTTATCGCATCCAGAGCTTACTTAAACGATTTACATCCATTTTTACAAGGCGATGACTATTATAAGCTCTTTCAGGATGAGCTTCTTAAACACCGCATCGTATGGCGCACTAACCCGCCGACAGGCAGTCACTTCGGTGGTATTTGGGAATCAAATATAAAATCGGTAAAATCTTTACTTTTTCGCGTAATAGGAAAACAGATCCTTACATACGAGGAAATGCTTACGGTATTAAACCAGGTCGAAGCTGTGTTAAACAGTCGTCCTTTGTATGTATTGAGCCCTGATCCTTCGGAGCCCACCGCGTTGACTCCTGCGCACTTTATTACTGCTACGCCGTTAAATTTTCTTCCCGCCGCTGATTTAAGCAAGGAGCGTCCCAACTTATTATCTAGATTCTCTTTAATGGACTCGCTGGTACAGTCATTCTGGAAGCGTTTTAGATCGGAGTATCTCCATAACCTACAGGTTCTAAAAAAGTGGAATACGATATCCAATCCTTTAACTGTTGGAACTATTGTTTTAATTGATACGGAAAATATTCCTCCGCTCCAATGGCCGCTAGGTGTCATAACACGCTTATACCCCGGGAAGGACGGCGTGATTAGAGTAGCGCAAGTGAAAACTAAGTCAGGCACTTACGACCGACCGGTGGTGCGATTATGCCCACCAATCTTAGATTTAATTTATTTATTATATTAATATCCCGCTATATTTAGTAATTTTTATTTTACATATCACACTCATATAATTATATTGTTTAATTTCAGACATATCACATGTTTATATATATATATATATATATATATATATGTATTTTCTCGCACCCGCTTTAATTTAACTGGAAGTACTTAAAAGAATTACTTACATATGCACTTATGTGTTTTATCTCACCTATTTCGAAGGAACGGATTCCTTCAAGGCCGGGGGGATGGTGGATTTAAAAAATATAATACTATTATACATAAATATATTATCTATAAGAATTAAACGCTTGCAAGATTCGTCTCCTTTTCCGTCCTATATCCGTCTCTTTCCTTCCAATACAATGCACACTTTATATACTCCCGCGACACCCTCTACGAGTCAGTGTGTGTTTGGACGAACCTCTAATAGCAATTAATTAATATTTGCTCCGCTACCTTACGCGCCGCGATCCGCAACACGTGCTAGTGATTGATTTGTGATCCGCCTAGACTAGAAAGTTGTGATTAAGACTATCTTTATCGAAGATATAGCTATAGCACCGCAAGCAATAGCGTGCGCAAGACCACCGACGCTATACATCATCAAGGGCTGCAGCTGGCAGGTCAAGTAAGTGTGCATTTTCCCTTCCATCCCACAGTCTGTATCCTAAGTTTTGTTACGTATTTTGCAAGTACCTACTAAGACAACATAAAAAAACCTATAGTTGAATAAACCGCCAATAAAAAATACAGTCCACTTAAATTTTGAGCTATACTTAGATGAAAATAACCACCACTATGTATATAGTACGTTTTGTTTTTTCACGGCAGTGGTTGTTTGATGTCATTTGCATGGCTCACTTATTCGTTTTAATATGACTTTCTGTATCCATTGAGTTGGTGTCATGGCGGGGGTTACGTCGAGCACGTCCTTACACTGATTTTATACGATTTCTGTACTGAATACACTTCACAAAATATTTTCACTCTGATAGATGCGCACTCGCACCCACTTTGGGTAATAGCTGAAAATCAGCGTGTTGCTTGTCAGCTGCGCCTGTCAGGCAACAACTACCGCTGAGCTATGGCTCCTTTGCGTTATGCAGCACGCACAAGTAGTATTTTTAAGTCTATTTACATAAGATCTATTTAACTTTAATTTATAACCTATCCACTATGTCGTTGTTTATACTATAATCGATTGTATGATTTTATATTAGGTGTGTGCCTTTAATGCAAATAAACTTTTTATCTATCTATCTATCTATATGTAGCATGGAAAGAATCGTCCTCAGATTTCTCTCTATCGGAAAATTGGATTCCATTTATATTTTGACTTTTGGAAAATACTTTTTTTTTTTTTATACAACTGGATGACAAACAAGCTGACGGCCCACCTGGTGGTAAGCGGTTACCGCCGCCTATAGACACCTGCAATAACAAGGAAAAGCACTTGATATTGCAGGTGCGTTGTTACCCTGATTAAAGTCAAGTCTAAGATATTTGAAAATTAGACAAATATAATAATTAAATGCCGAATTCACGAGGCATATTACGTTAGTTAGGACAGACAGTAAAAATAAAAATCTGATGATAATGTTAATTTTCAGACCCATTTGTTTTGTACCTGCTAATAAATCGAGCGGCGACGTGTGATGCGGCAGTGTTACGAGAATAATTCACCTCGGTTCGGAAAATTAGGTCGTGATAATGACGTGACAATGCACTTTGACGCCTGCAACGGGGCGGCGATGTCACGCGGTTGAAACGTTCTATAATCCTCGTGTGTATAAATTCGTAGCTGGATTTCCTTTGGCATCCCATTTTCTAGCTCGCAGTATCAAGTCGCTTATCACCTATGAAATACAAGTACCTATATTTAACCTAAATTCACAGTGGGAAAATTAACACATATTATTTATAGTTTTTGGTAGTTTTTTTTATACGACAAGAATGGCAAACAAGCTACGGTCCACCTGATGCTTAGCTGTTACCGTAGTATAGGCTACCGTCAGGTGAATACTTACCAGCAGACGCTCGTAAAACTTGGACAGAACTCACGCGCTTTCTGATCATAAAAAAGTAAAAGTTGGCTTTCACATTACTTATTGGGACGTGTGGACGTTCGGCTTGTGTAAACATTGATCAACAACAATTTTTGGTTCATCATCATCATCATCATCAAAATTTCAGCCGAAAGACGTTCAATGCTGGACAAAGGCCTCCCATAAAGATGATCGGTCAAGCGATACACCTTTACCCAATCATCATCACCAGCCTATATACGTCCCACTGCTGGGCACAGGCCTTCCTACATGGGAGAAACACATGAGGAGCTTGGTCCATAACACCACCACACAAGCCCAATGGGGGTTGGTGGGTTAAAGCGGTTGCAGTAACAACCGGGACCAACGGCTTAACGTGCCTACCGAAGCACGGAGGAGCTCGAGATTATAAATTTTATTGACCCATCCCGGGACCGACCATGGCGAAAGTTGCTTTGTTTTCGTAATCGGAACCAGAGCGCTCAAACCACTACGCCACCGAGCTCCTCAACCTCTTTAACTCAATATTAATTGTAAATGTAGCGGTATGATGTAGTCGCTTAAGCATTATTTTATTTACTGGTTAAAAATAGAATTGATAAACATATGAAAAAACACTGAGAACTGTCCGTAACAGGTAAATTGAAAAAAAATCCGGTTGAAATCGCTGTGACCAGTCTACGCGCCCGTTATTAGACGGAGTCTAGATCTACTAGCTGTAGCACGGTTCTGGATAGTTCAAGCTTGAGTCACATTAGTAGGAGTAACAATTAACGTAATTTCCTCTCCTTTAAAGTTCACGCCTGTGGAAGTCTCGGAGCTACTGCGCTTTCCTTATAATAAGGCGTAACTATCGCTCCAATAATTGGCTGTCTCGCTCCAACGCCTCGCAATTTGCAACTCGCTCATCGCGTCAAAGCGTTGTAAAAACAGGATATATTTTTATTTGTGTCTTTTATTGGCTGTAAATTATTAAACGGAATTCGGAAATATTTTTCAAATTTTGCATTTTTGGAAACTTTTCTTCATTGGCCATTACCCACAGAGGATTTGGAGGTCTGACGTTTAATAACCCTTTCCTCGTGAGGGTCATCATCACTTTTGGAGATATATAAGTCCCCGTAATCTAATATATATGTGAATATATATGACCCAAAACCTTTATCCTGCTATGATTAAAGTTGACAATAAAGAAAATAACAAAAAATCTCAGAGTTAAAATCATGCAAGAAGGTATTATTCATTTTGGCGTGTGCCTTGTCTCACCGAAATACTGCTTGATTCTGATGATATTAGATTTGAGCTTAGAGTTTTTTTGAATACAATATCATAATGTTTATTTACTTTCTCCCACGTACGCTCCAATTGTGTAATAAGCTCCCTGCAGAGGTTTTTTCAAATGAGTACAGCATGGGGTTCTTAAAAAAGGCGTGAAAAGGTTATTACAGGGTCGGCAACGCGCAAGTGATACCCCTGGTGTTGCAAGCGTCCATAGGCTACGGTAACCGCTTACTATCAGGTGTGCCGTATGTTTGATTGACACCTTAGTGGTATAAATAATGTTTATATTAAAAGCTTCTGTTTATATAATTTTTTTTTGACTAAGTTAGGTACTAAGCAGACTTTAGTATGGATTACCGCAAGTCGAAAGAGCTGAGTCCCAACACTAGATAAAACGACTTAATAACGTTTATCATCACACGCCGCCATCGCTAAGCACGCTAAAACAAAATTTCATTCCGCCTCAACTTCAAAGATATTTATTTACTTTTCAAATTGCGAAATTACGCCACAAACTAGAGCGCAATAAAGCCGAGATGCCTACAATTTGTTTACGGTCGAACTCGTAATTTTTGTTCGGAGCGCGAAAGTTTGGGTGTTTATTACAGGGGTTTATGAGGGCGCACTTACTCACCTAGGTCGCGGAGGTAACCTAGTTTACCAGCAGTTCTTTCGCAGTTTCCCGATGCTAAGGTAATTTGACCAGACCGACTTTGAAGTTTGTCTTTTTATTCGATGTTCCAATGACTTGGAATCAGCTTTTTTGAACAAGGCAAACCGGTAATAATATATCTAATTACAGACTTCTATGTGGAAACTAATATAATAAATAGAGTTAGGCTTGAATTTCATACCGTATTAGATTTCGACTTTAAAATTAGTCCGCGGATTCGTCACATTGATTAGAATTATGCTAAGCTGTCATACACATACAAAAGAGCGCAGTCAAATTAAGTGACATCAAAGAGAAAATAATGATTTGGTATAAAGTAACACGTATGAGACAAGTTGAGAAGTAAAATCAGCCACTCCCTTCAACTGCAAAAATATTGCTTTTCCATCAGAGAAATTCATCATCATCATCACCAGCCTATACACGTCCCACTGCTCGACACAGGCCTTCCTACATGGGAGAAACACATGAGGAGTTTGAGCCATAATGCCACCACGCTGATCCAATGCGGGTTGGTCGGTTAAAGCGGTTGCAGTAACGACCTGGACCAACGGCTTAAGTGCCTTCCAAAGCACGAAGGAGCTTGAAATTACAATTTTTTATTGCCCCATCTTGGGGTCGACCATGGCGAAAGTTGCTTTGTTTTCTTCATCAAAACGAGAGCGTTCAAACCACTAATTTACCGACCTCCTCAGAGAAATAAGCAATCAATTATAAACTATGCTGTAAAAAGTGAAAAGGGTGTGTGTACTTACATACTACGTACTAATTTTGCAAAAATACTCGTTTGCCATGACGTGAAAAAAATGAAAGCTATGAGTAATACATAGGGTCCTCTCAAGTCCTCGTTAGGTTAGTGGTAAAAGCAGGCACCAGGATTGTCAAATGTCACTTGAATCCCGACCAGTCTTTTTTCTAATAGCTCGGTAATTTAGTGCTTTTTCATACTATTAATATTGTTTATAGATAATGGTAGGTTTCGTAGATCTTAGAAAAGATTTAGCGCAATTCCTAGCCTTTTTCATTGAACATGGAATCTTGTCAAAAGTAGGTTGCATTATGAAATTGTCCAAAACAGATAATTCAGCATAATCGTATTGTTCCCGCTGATGATGAGTAAGCCGAACCAAAGTGATTCCCGTTAATACGTAAATTGATTACTATAGAATCGTCAGGTGCTGAGTCAGCGGATTGTTTGGCCGCTCGCTTCGCTTCACTCGCTGAGTGGTACAGTAATGATCATAAATGTACCTGTCTATTATTACTTGATTAATTAACTAACATTGTTTATCGAGCGTTAAATTGTGTGTAATTAATGTGATTTAAATGCACGCATTTCAATTTATTTCTTACATCGTTTACTTAACACAAACAATTAGATTATTTAAAAACAAGTAAGTTAAAAAAATATAATTATCTCATCAAAGCTACAAGAACGTCAAATTAAGGGTTTAAAATATTACTAATAATCGTCCCAGCTGGCGTATCGTCAAAAATTAAAAATATTGCATCTGGTTGTTGAGTACTTAATCACAAACTCTTAATGGTGTACATAATTACTAAAGACGTCAACAAGCACTAACTTGTAAATGATTTTTGGCTGGATATAATTTAATAAACTAATGCATGCTGAAGCCATGGATCAACCACAGGTTTGTCTGGACTTTCAGAGTAGTTATTAAGAGTTTTGTGTATTTATTTATTTATTTTAATATTGTGTTATCAGTTCTGGGAAACCTATCACGAGTCAAGTCCTTTTTAACCCCCGACGAAAAAAGAGGGGTGTTATAAGTTTGACGTGTCTGTCTGTGTATCTGTGTGTCTGTCTGTGGCATCGTAACGCCTAAACGAATGGACCGATTTTGATTCTGTTTATTTTGTTTGAAAGCTGATGTGCCTACGATGGTTCTTAGCTACAATTTATGAGGATCAGTTCAGGCGTTTGATGAGCAAATCTATCAGCTCATTTTGTACATGATAATAGGGTTTTACTAACTTTTACACATCCGATTGATTTGAAATTTCGTGTACTGTCACTTTGGTGACATTCCCATGACATACTATCCTTGAGCTGATCCTATACCATCAAAAAGTCTACGAAATGCTTAATTCTTCAGAAACTTACAGCAGATATAGCGTGTTTGGGCTCTTATGAATAGTCTTAATGAGATGGTGTTAGATAGATGAATAATGACGCCGGGGGTTACTTAAAATTTTCAATTTTGCAATTATTATCCTGTGACATGACATGCAACGACATACATAAAATGCTTCTGAAAAAGTGAATTTCTAAGAAGACTTGTATTATCCACTTGAAATTTGAACATTGGCTAGCAGAAGCAATTTCACATTACAGAAGGTCACTTTGTTGAAGTTGCGTTGCATTGAGTGTAGGAGGACTGGTCCCTCTACTCTTGATTGTTACATGACAGGCAAGAGTTTCAATAAACAAGAGTGTTTAGGCTTCGGTAACTTGACTGTTCAATTAGACAAACGGTCTACCGTGACACCATTATTACACTGTCTATTAAAACCAAAGTGTTACTACATAAAACGAAGCCCCGTCTTCATTCCGCTGAAATCTAAAACCTACTTATGTAAAACGGAAAGTCTTTAGTGGCACTAAGTGTAAGAAAATTTCCAAAGGCCCATTTCAAGAGGAGCGAGCCATTCCGCAAAAGATGTCGTTAAAACTCATGAACTGAAATTCATATCTGAGAAGCCGTGGACAAAGTTATTACGTGAGCGATATTTACGCTTCGTAAACGCTAAGTTGATAAAGTATGTTTTGCTTGGTCAATTTAACTAGATATTACGTTTTAATGTTAACTTTACTCTGTGATGGACCGTTTTTTGAATGAAACGCTTTGGTTCTGATTTCAAAAACAAAACAACTTGGGACCTGGTTGACTCCGGATGGATCGACTTTGCTCCAGCTTTTCCTGGCTTCGCTTTGCTAAGCCGTTGGTCCCAGTTGTTATTGCAACTGTATTCACCAGCCGATTTGCTGTATTTGTAGTATGCTATGATATCATGATCCTAACTCGTTTGTTTCTAAGGATATGAGGCGAATAATACTCGAAGATGTTTTCATATATTCTAGAAACTATTTTTTTAAAGAACTCCTTGTTTCGAGTTCCTATTTAGAACAGTTCTTCGTATTTGACTATTTTCAAATGTATATGGCGCATAATATTCAAGGTCATGGTCATTCATGTCATATATTCAATTTCAACGATGGGCTGGGCGGATACTAAATTAATTAAGTAATACGACAAGATACACGCACGGCACATGAGTGTGAATTTTGATAGGGCAATAAACGAAATGACCAGCGCTTTCGTCATACCCTACCACTCCCCTCCACCTACTCTCAACGCTGATGTTTTGAACGTACAAGAGAATAAGATGAGATAATAAATATGAAAAAACTCTATTATTAAAAGATAAAAACACAGGGAACTTAGACCTTTGAATGAACACTATCTAAACCATTACCGGTGATAACTCTTTTTTGCACGATTTCAACAGGGAGCAATGGTCTTAAAATTACCTTTCGATTATGAATGAATCACACATCAAAAGAGTTTGGTGTACCAGTTGAATGAATCGTTTTGTCTGCTTCAACGACGCTATTAACACTCTTGAAGTTGTGCATAAAATTTACACGTAAACAAATGCATATAAAAACCTGTCAACGCAGTTTTATAAATAATTACTGGCTACGTCTCTGCTATCTAGCTTCATATTCTACTCCGCTCTCGCTATCTTCCGATACGAATGAAAGAAATGATTTAAAAACTTCATGTTTCCTGGTACCTGAAGGATTCTATTTCCTAGAAGTTCACATCGAAGCTATGATATGAATAGCACCGCTCTCTATGCTATTGCGTTATTTAGTTTAGCTGGTGTCAAGCTCTTGCATTCAATATTGCAGTGCCCTCGTATGCCTCACATCTAGCAACATTCATAAAGTAAATATGAATATTAAAATTAGAAGTAGCTGGTTCATCGCTATTAAGGAAGATATGAAATATTGTTACAATGTTTTGTATCGTGCCTTCTTCTTTTATTAGAATGTTTTGTATCTTCATATCTTGTTCTTCATGTTACTATGGAGGAGCTCGGTGGCGTAGTGGTCTGAGCGCTCTGGCTTTGATAACGAAAACAAAGCAACTTTCGCCATGGTCGGTCCCTGGATGGGTCAATCAAATTTATAATCTCGAGCTCCTTTGTGCTTCGGAAGGCACGTTAAGCCGTTGGTCCCGGTTGTTACTGCAACCGCTTTAACCCACCAACCCGCATTGGGCCAGCGTGGTGGTGTTATGGCCCAAGCTTCTCAAGTGTTTCTCCCATGTAGGAAGGCCTGTGCCCAGCAGTGGGACGTATATAGACTGATGATGCATGTTACTATGTACCCAAATTATTAGGAGCCTAGGATTTGCATTAAACGTAGATTTTGCAAATCTCATTCTAAGCTAAAGACTATTATTTCAGGTTAGGACTTGTAAAAAGTTATAAAATTCAAATTAAGGCACATCCAGACCCTGCATCGAATTCCGAATAAAAAGGACAAAACACCGATTCGATACTAGACAAAGTGGCTTGTCGCGACGACCTCACTTCTCCACAATTTCAATTTCGTTTGCTCGGCGAATCCAAAACGCCAGTTTAAATTTCACTGCGAAGTAGATTTTATTTTAAATTCCACGAGGAAATCCGAGGTGCGAAATCAGGGATTCACTTTGTGAAATAGTCGAGTGTATTTGGCGTGGCGGAGCCGCGGGCGGCTGCGACACGGGCACGGGAGGCAGGGCTGCCAACCTTAAGGATTTTTGGAATTCCCACTGAGGAAACGAACTCTGTCTTTTCCCATCTGTTACCTTAACGTTTCTTTTTATGACCTTACCCTAGCTAGAGTGAATAGAAATGATAAATAATTGCTTGTATTGATAATTGACAAAGTTTTTTTTATCAGTAAATGCATTCTAATCCTTTTACTAATATTACTTATAAATGTGAAATGAGTTCTGTCTGTCTGTTGGGTATTCACTTCTAAAGCTCAAAACAGGCTTTCATTCCGAATAATTTTGAACATTAATGTGATACACCTCTTCACAAAGCTAATTAAATAACCTACTCGATGGTATATCAATCAGTTTTTTCGAGCTGCCCGTTTGTCCAAGAATAGTAAAAAATGTTTCAGCAGAAACTAAATGCAATTAGCCTTTTTTCCTCGTTTTAAAAGTCGTAAAATGTGTCAAATGCACCTTTTATTGCATTGTCTATTAAATCTTTTAAGTTTGTACTACACTTTTAGCTGCAGTTCCATTTTTCAAAAGTTAAAAATAATGTTAGTTAAATTATTTCAATAACAAAACGCAAAAAGCAACCATAGTTTGGAATTATTCATGTACAGCTTAAAAATAAACGGGGGCCTTAAAAATATTTTTAAATGCACTGAAAATTCTAAATAATTATACTTTATTTCCTTAAATTATTTTAAGCCCAGGCTTCATACATTTGTGGTCCCCTCCTTTGTCATAAAGATAGATCACATCGTCAGAACTTTCTCGTGCTCCTGCATAGGCATACCATGCTTCGATTACCGAGGGAGCGCGGGCGGCTGCTAAACACTAGCAACAATAAATCATCGTCATCATCGTCACCAGCCTATATACGTCCCACTGCTGGGCACAGGCCTTCCTACATGGGAGAAATACATGAGCAGATTGGGTCATAACACTACCACGCTGGCCCAACATGGGTTGGGTATGGGTCAAAGTTGTCCCAACAACTGGGACAACTTTGACCCATCACGTGATCGACCATGGTAAACGTTGCTTTGTTTCTGTAATTGAAACAAAAGCGCTCTAGCTACTATATCACCGAGCTCCTCTATCCTATTGAATCGATCTTATGCAACCGAGACAACAGCGTTATTTTCAGCGCAACAGTACTTCATGATTTATTGTCGACTGTACATAGTTTTATCTTTGATGTGTCTCAGTTTTCTAATAAGAAATTATTGGATAACATTCCGCGTTTATGATATTGGAATTAATTTTACTTTGTAGGGTTAGAAAAAAAGGCGAGACTATTTTCTAACCAAAAATAATATTATGGCAACATCCTTCAATATATTATTATTTATTCCAGGCAAAAGAACTTAATACAGCAAAGGCAATATGAATCCACTCGAGAAACAAATTGCTATAGTTTTTGTTGCTCGTTAGAAATGGTATGGCAATAGTTAATTATTTATCAATAAGAGCTTGTGTTATGGATACTAGATAACGTAGAAATAATGATAATAATATGTATATAAATACTAGAAATTTACTAAATAAACATATAAACATCCATGACACGTAAACAAATGCTCGTACTCATCATAAAAACATTTGCTCCTACTGGGATTAGAAACCCGGGACCTCTAGACCGTAGCCTGCATAGCCAGCCGGCCGTCAATTCTTCATGCTTTGTGCTGTGTGGACTTATTGTTACATAATAAAATAAAATGAAATCTCAAACAAGGTGTTTGGTGTATACCCATGATAACAGTCATTAAATACTGAGGAGTTAGCAGCAAGTTTTAAATTTTCTCCATGCAAATAGTGAAATTAAAAAACTGTCATCATCATCATTACCATCAGCCTATATACGTCCCACTGCTAGGCACAGACAGGCCTTCCTACATGGGAGAAACACATGAGGAGCTTGGGCCATAGCACCACCACGCTGGCCTAATGCGGGTTAGGGGGATAAAGCGGTTGCAGTAACAGCCGGGACCAACGACTTAACGTGCCTTCTGAAGCATGTAGAAGATCAAGTTTATAAATTTGGCGGACCCATCCCGGGACCGACCATGGCAAAAGTTGCTTTGTTTTCGTAATCGAAACCAGAGCGCTCAAACCACTACGCCACCGAGTTCCTCCAAAAAATTGTCAACTACCCTATTTTATTATGAACAGCGCGTAGTACGCTCTCGGTTGCCGCTACAAAATACCAGAGGGTGTTTTACAAGCCCTAGTTTCCATTCACCTTAATGCCTGTTTTTTTTGATACAACGTGAACTCTATGGCTCTAGTAATAAAGTTCACTGTGATCGAAATTAGAAATAGACCCTAAACAGAATGCAAATAAAAGTTATAATAGCCCTCCAGGTTGTAGCAGTTGCTTAGTGGCGACCAGTTGTATGTAGATACTTCTAGATACCCCATTATTTGATTTTTATTTTGAAATCCATTAAATATTCTCCCTTTCATTAATTTCATTAAAGAAAACCGCACAAGTAAATACCACATTTCCGCCGGAAAATTATCAACTGGTAGCCCTGTTCAATCAAGTGCAGTCACGCGTGCAGCGGCTGCAGCGGCTGGATGACCACCTCAAGCGCCCGATGTAGCGCTGCAGCGCTGTCGGGCTCCCGGCTTACGGATCTCGCCGACCCCTGTGCACTGAAGCGACAATCGTTGCGACTCACTGACCGCTGCGTCGGCGTCGCCACTGTCTTCTGTGAGGCTTTTGACTGAGGAATTCTGTTTTCTTTTTCGTATGTTCAGATTTAGTTTTGACATAACATCATTCAATTTATTTTTTTCTTGCTGGCAACACCAACAGACATTTGTCTACTAGCACTCTCAATATAGGCTTATTTTTAACTGACTTCAAAAGCGAGGAGGTTTTCAATTCGGTCGCTATGTTTTTTTTATGTATGTACACCGATTACGTCGAGATTTCTGATACGAATTACGTCCCATATTTTTTTTAATCGATTTGGTAGTCGTCTATGCTAAATTGCGAATTTTTGCTTTCCTATGATTATTTTGTTATACCAAATAAATTACAGTGCTTAGTTATTAAATAGTAATTAATAGATCAGTGCTTTTGATAACGTCGACGAAGCGCTTCCAGCATCACTAAAATCAAGTACACTAAGGATCCCAACATTACATTTTGATGTTATTTAAGTGGTTACAATAGCATAACGTCGGTGGGCGTGCAAGACCGCGTATGTGCTTTTTGTTTATTTCACAGGATGAAAGGAAAAAGATATTTAATATCTTGGATATTTGTACTCATTTCTTTGACTGAACTTGTTTGGGATTTCTCTGAGTGTTGTTTAATGAGAATTTGGTATAAGCAAATCAGCGCTAAGAGCCCGCTGGTGCGATATTTCAATTTTGAAACTTTTGTAAATACGCGGTATTGTAGACTGCTCTTATGCGGTCTTGCACGCCCACCGACAATAAGGCACTCGTACACCTTGGGGACTCACTCACGCGCTGCCTACCCTTAATAAATCAAGGAGACTAGAGCCCATGTTCCAAACGTGAAGCTTTCTCATTGAATTCTGGCGACTTTACTCGCTTAAAACTAACAGTCTATAAATCAGATGCAAAATTGACTCCCACTCGCAGATAGTAGATATACAGGGTAGCGATGACACCAATACGACAATTAATTAAAACATAGGCTGTAGTAGTTCATAGAAACGTTTTGCGTCTGTCAAATACTGATTCATTTGATAATTTTGTATTGTTTTCACCATTCTGTATATTAAAAGATATGTGATCAAACAATTTATAGTATAATACGATATCTTTGATATTTAGAGTTCCTTTAGTTGAATGAAGAAAAAGAAACAGGTTTAAATAATGTTTAAAACTGTGATTAATTTGTAAACAAACCAGACAAAACAGAAACTTCATTATTGTGCAGACGCCGGTCGGTAAATTATATATAGGTTCCCTGTAGGTATTTGTATCAATCTAGATAGTTTATTATCAATAGAAGGTTACAATGCATCCCTTTCGTTGTAAACTAAACCTCACACTTTTTGTTCTTACTCACCTTATTACTTTATTACATTTACTACCCTCACAAAAAATCAAGTCCCATTCGATAAATCATGGAACCCTATAAATTGCATTCCACCTTTTCCTTGAAGCCCTCTTACTTGAATCACGGCGGCCCAAATCCATCATATTTGGCATACAATATACCGCAATCCACTTGAAACACACCCGCACATGAAAACTTGTAACGTCGAAGGCTTCCTTGTCGGATTATGTCGAGAATATTCTCTCTTTGCAGTTTTATAAAATGGTGCAAAATGTCAACTCGTTTTCCAGAATGTTCTTTTAAAATTGAACTGAGATGAGAAATATTTTAGAGTAGTGAAATCAACGACAGTTAAAAACTAAATGTATCTGGAATATGCCACAGATTAATGATATATGCATGAATGCGGCTTGATAGGGTATTAATTGTTACGAACTCAGAAATGAAACCAAAATAGTCAGGGGACCACAATTAATTTATATTATAATAAAAATTATTAGCACTGTATCAATGACACTTTAAATTAAACGAACACTATGACTATCGAGCCGCGCGGACGGACGTCGTGTTGCCTGTGCGCTCAGCAACTCTCTGTCTGTCTCGTGCCGGACCGATGACACCGAAGGGACGGAGAACGAGAGCGGGGAAGAGGGGTCCTCGCACTCTCGCACGCAAGCGAGCACACGAGCTTACGACGATGACCGAGAGTAGCCGATGAGGCCTGACTCGTTACATAATGTAGTCTTGATATTATTCAAAAGATCTATTACCTAAACTTATTTCTGGTGGCGCAATTATGCGTTATTTACAAAACTATGTAATCCTGTGATAGGCACTTCTAACGGCCGACTCTTGATGATGACAACTTTTGTAACAAAGTCTGCTTATTTGAAATAAAACCAATTTACAGGATTTAACTCGCGTTTAATTTGACATTATTATTATACACCCGACGTTTCGATTACTTTACAGCGATCGTGGTCACGGGAAGACTGATGATGTCAGTTGTCTTTGATAAGTTTTAAGTTAACTACTGTCACTTTGTGTTATATTTTGAGCGGTCAGAATTACGCATACGGAGCTCACGGTGTCAGTTTTTTGGGCAGTGTGAGGACGGGCTTGGGACTTTATTATTCGCATGAGGGGATCCCAAACTGGTGGTACACTCCAACCATCTTCTCTATTGAAATTAGGATGGTTTTTGATTTCAATAGCCTTACGTAACATTCTAGGAATGAAACGGTGTTCTTTGGCGAGGATCTGGGGCTTATCAAATCTGATATAGTGATTGGGTCCGACAAGAGCGTGTTCATACACTACCAACTTCGTTTCGCGCCTGTGTTTTAATGTAAGACAATACTAAAGTCTGCTTAGCTTGAACCCAACCCCAACCTTGTCTCAATAAAACAACATTTTCTTACGCTCCTAAATTAAATCAAACAACAGTTACAAGCAAAAATGCGGATGGCAAAATAACTGCATTTCCTGTAATAAATATGGTTTGTGAAAGAAACAAGACTGGGCCCGAATATGCTGACGGAGCAAGTTGGCACGTTGTCGGGAGGCGAGCACTCGCGGTCCATGATTCCATTCCCCACAATGGGCCCGCACAGAGGGACACGATAACCCGATTGTATTGCGGTGAAACCGAAGCTCCAAACATGGAATCACTGGAATTGGAATATTTCAAAATTGCCACAATTTAAACTCTATAGATGACGTTACTTTTTTAACTTGTCAAACCACTCATTCCAGACATTATGGATTTTATTATGCACCCGGCGGTCTAACGCGGCATAGCAAATTAAAGGGTTTATTTATTTACAAAAATGTGTACTACACAATAAGAAAGACATATCCCGGGACGGGATGTGAACGCGTAAAAAAAATTCGGATGACTCCTCTAACAACTAAACTCCCCACGTGTTTTTCCCATGTAGACCAGCATAAAGATGTGTGTCCAGCAGTGGGATGTATATAGCCTGGTGTGATCATCATTGATGATGAACCCTATGAATTTCTGGTCTTTGTGTTGGTACATGCTGAAATTATCATAATATATCAATACCCAAACATGTATTTTCACAATTAGCGACGATTCGGTGCATTGTTTTCAATTTTCTTCAGTCCTTACCAAAACCTGGCTCTCTGGTTTGGTAGACAAAGTACTGACCATTTGACCAATGAACCGTCGGCCTATAAACAAACTAAGAGAGTTGATTATCTCTAATCATAAAATCAGTAATAAGAACCAATAAATAATAACTTCAAACAAACGATATTTCAAGTGATGTTGAGTCATTTACCGTGAGTAGTAAAAAAACCAATGATGACAATATTAATAAGTCGTAAATACTATTACTAATTTATCATAAATGGTTTGTAATGTGAAGCATAAAAGTGGTATTATTTTTATATTTTAAGTAGGTATAAAAATTGATATTTTATGATTTTATTATCAGAAACATTCAAAAACTGTAGACAACATCTTCAGACAATACAAACACGAGTGACGAATATCAAAGCAGATTATTATTGTTATAATGCAGCAAACACTCCAAATGTTGTGACTAGAAATACTTCGTGCGGTACTCTCATAGGTCTCCTGGCAGAGGTAAGACAGGTCGACGTGGGAATTTCATTTGCGAACAAAGCCCGGCTGACAGGCAGTGCGCGCAACCATGACTGGAATCTTATTCAGATCGAACTGGCTTACGTCTTGGCTCGGACCCTCTGATGAAATTCTGGAAGTGTATAAATATCGTGGAAAACATTTAGTGCTGTCCTATCTAACTTGTCCAGATACAATTGGCTTTTAATTGCCATAAACTCCCAGGAGTTTTACTGCTGCTTGACCAAGCAATACAGTATTTTTATTGGTTTTGGCATTCAAAAATAGATAAAAACGATGTTATTAGTAATTTTATATATGATCTTAACTTGTAACTTAAAAGATTATAACTTTTGACAGAATATTTGATTCAGTTATTTATTAAAATATATCTCAATGGCCAGCTGTCGAGTGAATCACCACAAAAAATTAACATGGTATAGCTATCTCATAATCGTTTAGAAATGAAGTTAAAAACAGTTCGTTCGGGAAAGTTGGTGCGCCCGTATATATATCATTATTACTATTAATAATGTAATATATCATTACAGGTGTATTAATAGTAATAATGATATATATACGGGTGCACCAACTTTCCCGAACGAACTGTTTTTAACTTCATTTCTAAACGATTGATTGATAATAGTATCAATCAATAGATATTGAAACTTTGACATCTTTTGGCTGGAATAAGAAAGGAATAAGCTTTTGGCAAGAATGATAAACATCAATTCAAGATTGTCTCATGGTGTTTCTAATATAGTATTATCTTATATACGGGATGACAGCACTTCAAGTGTAAGGTCCTCTCAAGGTCAAAGTGTTACGGTTGATGTGCTGTCAACTGCATACTCAGCAGAAGTCGATTAACATTTTACAGTGTTCTTACAAATTATCATTTGTACAAGTTGACAATTATATGCCGATATGTTGTTAAAGTGTCGGTGACTTCTGTTACTGGTTGTTCATATCCAGACCTGATGGTGCACAAATACTGAACTTTAGGCGAAGTCGAAGGGTTTTATGGGAGCTCCCATACACACACACACCGGTAGTTACCGCGGCGAAATACTTAGTCAGACTGTCATGACAAACACGTTAAAAGGGGATTACTTACAGTATCTGAGTGAAATTTTATGCACAGCTATTACAAATTAATGAATTGATATCAACATTGCGCTTGCCCCAATTGTCATTACTTAAAGAAGTCATCATTGGAACTCCTGTAGTAATGGCTTCTTAATGGTCCGGAACAGGCTGTGAACCAACATTACAGGTGTATCTTTCTGTTATTTCAACAGCACCACCATTTACATCGCTGATCGTATCCGCGCTTTAATTACGTCCCGGTTAATTGCGACCATTTGTCAACAAGTTAATTTATTACCTGCTTTTAAACGTTTCCTACCGGGAAAACACGACTCAACTCATCCCCCTCCCTTTGACTTTGAACAATGCTTATTTTAACAGAGTAATATAAATTAAAAACGCCAAAGGAACGTTTTCCGCGAATCTTGGCGATTGTTGAGCCGACGACAGGGGATAATTATAAATTTTACAAAGTTTTATTACGATTTTCGCGCTTCCTCTGGCATGAATATTGTCCAGTTTCCGAGGCAGTCTCGTAAACAATCGAATTCTATTGTAATAGAAAACTGTATCTTCATTCGAGTTTGATGGACGTAATTTATGTGTTCTTGCTTTTGTGTACACAATTTTAAAGGGAATATTGTTGTTATTGTAGTATAATATAAGTAATTTATTTCACTACCCAATGGTTGTTCCTAATCGAGGAGTGGACTGTTGTATAATGCTACTTTTTGGACTGTATAAAGAAACGACAATAAGGTGTGAAATTATCTAATATGGGTTATAATGCAATAGAAAAGACAAAATTTAAACTGCACGATTGACAACATCGTACATTTACCCGGAAATAGACTAACTCACTAGCAGGCGTGCGTTATTGCCAGTTGCCAATAATGGTATCAATGACACGTGAATATAAGGTTTTAAAATGTATCATCAAACATTTCATTTTCAATTTATTGAAATAAACAATTACATAATAATGCTTATGTCAATCATAACTATTAACAACTGTAACCAGCAAGTTTCTATTAATAATCACAAATGGAATTTTCGCTTTTATTATTACGTAAAACAAAGCGGAAATATTCTATTTGCACGTGGAAAAAAAGGGAAACTCGTCCAGTGTCAAACTCACACTTTTTTATTAGTTACAGTACTAATTTAGAGACCTGTCACCTAAAAATTAACAACCAAAAGGGGGCAAGCTTAACATTAGGCGAGAATTCCCCTATGCCGTAGAAGTTTTATGCGAGACCGAAAAGTATGACTTTAATAAACAATAATAGAAATAGAAATATAACAATTTATTATTCATGTAAGTGGTATACAATTTGATCACGATGAAAAAATCAGACCTAACTTTCAAGATTCATGTTTAGGATTTCAAACAATTATCAGTAAGCCAGGAAATAAACCAGAACAAAACATGAGCCTCCCCTGTCTGTTCTCGGCATTCGCGTGCTTCTTATCTCTCCAGGATCAGTTCCCACAGGAAACAACGTAAACGGTTTTGGCTTCAACGATTTGTTAGTTTGCATGTGTAAAAATGTTGTTCAACTTATATTCCGCGAAGTTAAAGGGAGGTGTAACAGAACTGCGGCTAAGCGGGATTTATGCCCGGACTTTGTAATCTGTATATGAACATATACTTTTCACTTTCACTAGCTTCCGCCCGTGACTTCTTCTGTATCCGATGGGAAACCATTCCCGAAACATATTTCTTGTTTTCATCCAGATTTTGAAGTGTGAAGTCAATTTCTACCAAATCTTTTCAGTTGTTGTGGCGTTATTAAGTAGCATGCTTGCTACTCCATCATGCCACAAATTATTAAAATTCACATTTCTAATTTGCCCATTACGAATTTCTGCTTTTATTAGAAGAATCAAAAATAATCATTATTGTACCGTAAATGGATTTTTCAACACACTTCCTCATAAAGTGGCTCTAATCCCATGGCAATTAGGCACATAATGACACCTATAATCAAACTGTGACTTTTTCATTACTATTATTCACTAGTGAGTAATAGTTTTTTTTTAATAATTAAAATTGCCAATATATATTTTTTTTCTTTTTTTGTTGTTAAATCTCCCTGTAATGGGAAGGCAAAAGGAACTAATGCCCATACAGCCATGTCTGATGTGATTGAGTTTATGTCACTTATCTATATGTATATGTGTAAGTATATGCATTTTTTTGTATTTATGTATATGTGTAAGTATATGTAGTTTGAAATCCAAAGTCACGCCCAAGGCCCTATCATAATAACAGCGCTTCTGCGACGTTTTTTATAATGTCGCAAAAGTTTTATGCTGAGATAGGGCCTTGTTGACTGCACTTATTGTTAAGTATAAACTGTTTGTATTTGTCTATTTTTTTTTTTTTTTTTTTTTATTGTTTAAGCTTCTTGTTGTTGTTTGTTATGTGCATGTCAAATAAAAATATTTTTCTTTCTTTCTTTCTTTCTTTAATATTATTGGTTGAGTTACGCTTACATTTGCGCTAAAAAGCTATCCGCGAAAAGCCCAAAAAAAAGAAACCTCATTTTTTAGTCTATGGCCGATGCGCGCGCATAGGAAAACTAATTAATTTTTCCCGCCATTACGAAACATTTTTCACAACTCGTCTCGTTTTCTCTTTTGAAGTTATTTAGTTAGTTATTAATTAAGATGTCTGCAAATACAATTTATGAAGAAAATGATTTATGTTGTACACCGCCCGATATAAGATGTGAAGCCCAGAACGTTATGGAAAGTTTACTACCAGAAAACTCAAAGGAAAAATATCTATTAGCGTACCAAAATTTCATACAATGGCAGAACAACAAGAATACGCAGTCTTTTTCAGAAAATGTGTTCATGGCGTACTTTAAAGAATTATCTTCTAAGTACAAACCTAGCTCTTTGTGGTGTATTTACTCAATGTTAAAAAGTACAGTCCGAACAAAGAATGGAGTGGACTTAAAAACATACTCGAATTTGTCAGCTTATCTAAAGAGACTATCTGATGGATTTAGAAGCAAAAAATCAAAGGTTTTATCATCTGACGATATTGAAAAATTTATTAAAGATGCTCCAGATAACCAATATTTGGCTACAAAGGTTAGTTAAATTAATTTTAATTAAATATTTAATAGCAGCTTGTTGACTTTAATTATTGTTTCTTTTGTTTCAGGTTGCTTTAATATTTGGTGTAACTGGTGCCTGTAGGATACAAGAATTAACAAATATAACTGTAAAAGATATAGAAAACCATGGCCAGATGCTTTTGCATACGTAGAAGATTCCATACAAAACAAGAAGGAAATTTGTGCGAAAATCACAAAAAGAATTAAACTTGATTCTGAGACGCATCCTACTAGCGAAATACCAAGTACATCCAATGATTGGATTTCACCTACCTACACGAATAATGAACCATCACAAATAACAATAGAACATGAAAGTATTTCAGTAAATAATCTATCTGATGAGACCGCTATATCATCAAAAATAGTTAATTATAATTTTACTAACTGCACATTTACTAATTGTTTCTCTAAATAAACTTTTTATCTACTATGTAAAATGGTTTTTTATTTAAGTATTATTTTATTCAGAAGTGTGTTGAAAAACGTTGTATGATACACGTGTGTATTGATGATTACCGTCCTCGGCTCCTTAAGACGCTCGCCTGACGGCTCGGGCCTCAATGCGCCTCAGCGGTAATCACCAACATTACACACTTGCACCATAATGTACTATTACACAATTCTTATGAATACGTTATCTAGATCTGAATAATTAAAATATAATAAAATGAATAATTAAAATATAGTAATTTTTCAAACATTTATAATAATCTTAATTTTTGATTTTAACATTATTATAAATGTTTGAAAAATTACTTAGTAATTAAAATATAATAAAACTAGAAACATTTCACGTCCTGAGGCAGGAATCGAACCCGCGACCTTTCGCAATCCGGGCGACTGCTCTGACCACTGAGCCACCCAGGACTTGGGATATCCCTGTGAAATTCTTCTAGTCTATCTGTATTTGCGTTTATGAGCTAACGTCCACCCTACAATGTCGAAATATTCTATTTCAACATCCGAAACGAGTATTTTTACAAATACCGACGATTCGGTTAAGTTGGGGCAGTGCTTTCAAATATTCTTAATTTTCGATTTCGCGGGCGTTTTTTTTTTGTCGCGGGTTCGAATCCTGCCTCAGGACGTGAAATTTTTCTAGTTTTATTATATTTGAATTATTTTTAATAATGTTAAAATCAAAAATTAAGAATAGATCTGAATAATTTGTAACTAATTAAGAAAAGGTTTGATTCTCATAGTTACGTTTCAGTGTCGAGTCAGATCTACGCTAGCTCACTTATCTGTTCGGTGTTGGTTATAATTATCCTCGGCTTTTATATATCATCGAAACTGATACCTAGTTAATTTAATAATAAAATAATTTCTTTCTATCTGAGTTATAATTTTTTTCAATTTATTGTATTTAAATATTGTGATGAATGATTCATAAAATTAAAAACCAATCTATCTAATCCACATTCTTACACAGTAAATATAGAGTGTTTGATCTTCGTACAAGTAAGTTATCATACAAAGCATAACAAAAATTAACATCGTCCAGTCATCACCACATATAGAGAAATAAGAAACTTATTTTTTTTAACCCTAACGGGGTAACTCTTGGCCTTTATCGCACCTGATAGTAAGTGAAGATAAGGCCGACGATGGAATCGAGTTATATATTTTTGCGAATCTAAGAATCCAAAAGTATATAAATAATGTTCAACCTCTCACATCGTTTGTGTCAATTAAACAACTCCAACAAATTCAAATTGGAAATGTCATAAACGCGACGACCTTTGATCAGAACACATCAATAAGCAAGCAAACGAAGAGCCGTTCATGCGCGAACACTTGTTCATTACGACAATATATTCAACGAATTTTATTTTGAAGCGTTAATTCTAGCGTGGATGAAATTCGTCGGAACCTGCGTAATGACTAATGACATTTACAGCTATGTTGTCTTTATTGGCCCCATTAGGTTCATTCTTAAAGAATTAATCTTTGACTTTCAGAAGATTCTGATCACTTTTTTATCCACAATCTAATAGAAAATCATAATTATCTTCACCAAGTTATCCGAAGGGTTCAATATAAAATGTGTCAAATCACAGTAAGTTGCTTTTACAAATGGCTTGTACCTATGGCTTGAAGGAAAGAAAATTATTATTTAAATCAAATAATCACGAATGGCCTTTTTAAAAAAAATTAAGACACTTTCTTTTGATTCCTTATCCTATACTGTCTTGTTAATACTATCCTGTGCATTGAAAGCTTTCTTATCATTTATCTTGACAGATGCTTTTCCTTCTCAAACGTTTTTCACCGAATCTGATGGATGTGTCTTAGATCTACGACCATTCGGCACAATGTGACATGGAAGTAAAATTTTAATGTCATAGTCATAGCGCAAAACGATACTCTAGAGCGCTATCTTGCGGAGCTAAGAGTCTTAGATAGAATATGCTAAATTTGGTTGGCATTTAAAAAGTGGCAACGCCAGGGCTAGACGCATGTCATGTTGTGATCTTCGTCGGCGCTACTTTTGTTGGTAGATAAGAGAAGCATTTGGTTTTTTATTTTGACTAAGAAATAAATGTCATTTTTTTTTCTGAAAACACATGAAAAGTGATTGAAAACTATAGGTCACTGACGACATTTAAATGTTTTGCTCACGGACCGTGGAAACGTTTCGTTACTTACCAGCGCTCACGTAATAGAAAATATACTATATCTGTTGTTATTTCACAGATTAAATAAAATGAATCACTTTTTGCCTTAATCAGTGACGTCATTTAAAAATTAAATAAGGCAGCACCTCTGGCTGAAAGTATAAAAATGAGAAAACCTATTTCTTAGTTTGGTTCAAATAAACTTCATTGGGCTTCAAGTATGTACTTTTTATATTCAAGTAGTCCATTCGATTTACGTCGTAATCACGTAAGAGATAAAGCTGACAATGAAACCACAGCTCCTCTGTCAATAACTATTAGTCCCTCCACGCTGTCACCTTTCTGTCCTCTGCCTATCGTCTGTGTCGCCTCGTCTGAGTTATGCTCTGTACGTGACTTCCCTCGTAAACTTACAGGTTCTCTTATATCGTATTTTACCCCATCAAAGCGTGTGCATTCTGTATCAAAATTATAAGCTGGTTTAAAACATTTTTCAAAGTCCAACTTATTTTGTGGAATAAAGTTTTTTGTGAGAAAATTCTGTTTTTTATTTTAACTCACGCAGTTTTTCCTACTTTTCTTAAAGTTCAATTTCATCCAAGGATTAATTTCTAAAAGCGATATTACACTCAATTTTTGAATATTGTAAGGATGCTTAACAAATGTAACTTAAAGAATATGGTCGACTGTTGAATAGGCTTTAATCCCTCAAGCTGCGTTATCCCACCGGAGGGCTATGAGAATTGAATAATCAATTGTGTCTGGAATCTGAATCCGGGCTGAAACTAGTAAGGTAAAAAAAATGTGTGCCAAAATCTTCAATATGTCACAGGGTACCTACCCAAATGTAAAAGCAAGTATGATGGCGATAAAATTTTATTTTTAAGCCATCACAAAATTAAATGAGTAGATTGTGTTTGTCTATGGGCTACCGATGACATGCTACATTAGTTTTCCGCAGTTTACAATATGTACCTTTATTACTCCACATTCTCTTCCAAATATCATGTCATGGGCTACTCTCCAAACAGTGTCGAGACAACGTTGATAACTGCATTCTAGCTCTCGTTCTATACTGATCGCGGCGACTATCGCCAATGATCGTGGCGTGAAATTCGCGGCGGACGAATATTCGACCCGCGCCAGTCGCGTCGCCGTCGCCCGTTCCCGTGGCCAGGCCGTCATGACGTAGCCGCTGTTGTTTATTGAAAATATACAAAATCCAATACGAACAATAATTTCATAAATAAATTTTCGTGTAGCCATTATAAATTCATTGGATTCAGAGCTAGCCATGTATGAGAATAGAGTTTGATCAGTGGCGTACATTCTAGTTGTGTATTTTTCTATTGTTCGATTGAGCGCGTCATTCAACCACAGTAATGGAAATACTGACAATTTAGGCATATTCTGAAAATTTTAATAAATTTAGGTCATCCATCGAAATGTGTTTTCTTTTTTATTTCAGCATTATGATAAATGCTTGAATTATATTTAATTTTAAGAAAAAAAACAACTTTTCATAATCCGTGGACTAGTGGCTGATTGATTGGTGAAATATATTAATGATCTTGACTTGTGAAGATAGATAAGTTCTCTGATGGACACTTTGGCGACCTTACTCACCGCAGGAATGCAACAATTTTTTTTGTCTTCAAATATTGTTATACATAAAAGTCCTCCGAGCGCCCAGATATTAAAAATAAATACTTACATCATTCGTTAAATACTTTCAGTAATTATTTCCATCAATTTTGTAAAATCACGTATTATAATTAAATCACCTCTCTTTTTTATAGCCAACTTTGATATTTCATTTTAAATTGTTTTGATTCAATTAATTATGTTATATAGGCTCGTTGTTGAATTACATTTATGGTAATTTGTAAGCGTTGTTGGTTCGTTAATAATATTTGCGTGTCTTTTGTTTCAGGTAAGCTCAATCAGTGGAATATGTGGCGGAAAATTATTAGGCCACATTCACAGACCGCGGGGCGTCAGGCGCCACGGTGCGCAGAGCGAGCTGCGCGGTCTCAAGGAGCGGCCAGAATAATTACCTATTCTCGTAGGGTTGGCACAAAAAAAAAGGAGTATGTGATGTCGACTATACATACTTATAGACGAGTGGATCAGATAACTACGTACTTTAATTTATAAACATAATTATTAAATGACTGTTACATCGGTACGTACAGATTACAGCACATCACAGTTGCACAACGATAGCTGCCTCTATAGAACGGAGTAAGGGCGATCTCCGGTTATGCTTGATATGTTTTCCGGTATTATTTTGAATCCGGTATTATTAATATCGTAAAAACGCAATAACTTTTTGTGCAACATACTAAAAAAAACTACTTAATCAATACTAAATACAACCACAAATTATTATGTGTGGTTGTATTTAGGAATAAATTGTTGCTTACTTTGTGGAGCTCATAAATTATGTGGGTACAGTTAACCACTTTTTTCTTCTAATAACCTTTAAAACGATGCGCTACAAACGTTGATAGGGCACTGAGTTTGAGCACTAGCCGAGCGGTTTCTCTCCGTACACGACAAATATATAACATTACCGTGACAAAGCAGCCATTGCTTACGCACACACGCACCTTGCTTGTAGTAGTGTACCTATCGTAGGGCGATTGTATGAAGCTAGGCCTCTGTGCGTTCCTTACTTTGTGGTAGGGTCGTCTCGGTGGGTACTATTGCCTTTACTATTTTGGGCCGTAAAACAATTCGCTGTGTTTCCGATTGAAGGGAATGGTAGTCACTGGGCATGGAAGGTATTTCATCTTAGGCCTCAGCATGACAACGCGTGGTGTCTACAGGCGACGCACTTACCACTAGGCGGGCTCATCGCTTGTCATTTAGTTGTATAAAAAACATTTTCAAAATGCCACCACATTTTCATAACGCAAAATCATCTAGCGTCTGAAGTTATTTATGAAGCTGCACACTGTCTCGCGTCATTCCCGTGTAATTTGAAACACTTTACCCTAAACACGGCGTCACGTCGCCAGGCCTAATGCACTCGGGACACAAAGCCGAGCCGGGAATATACCGCTACTTCCCGGAATAAATGGGGAAAAATATTATATGTTGCTCCGAGAGGCGCGATGTGTGACACGAGGCACGTATGCTAAAGAGCGCTTTTTAGTTCTGAGGAAAAGTTCATAATTTAAGTATAATCACTACCCCTTAGGGTTAGCTAGCACAGGATCATAATACGCCATAAAAACCTTACAATTAACATCCTAAAATTATGAAATTTAAGCGGTATGGAAAATAGTTTTTGTAGTGGGTGCCTGTGCAAGATTTGTTTGCCAAACTTTCAAAAAATTAATTAGCAATGAAATAATAAAATTAATGAAGCATACTTTAGAAACTCGGTGAAACGAAATGTAAAACGAATTACGGCCCTTTATAACATATCTAATTACGCGACGAAGTAATAATGTGGCAACGCTTATTCTTTAGCTAAAACAATGTCTGTACAACTGTTTGTTTTCTCTAATTGTAATAACAAAGGCAAAACACACATAGCCACCAAAGCTACGAAGCCTTAATTGGGCAATTGGTAGGTTGTAAGCAGTCACATTATTTAGTTAACTAGTAACTAGCGAGCTAGCCTAAATTGAGAGGTCGGTTTGGCGATGTGTACTAGTCAAAGACCTAGAAAGGGTTTTAAGGACCTGACTACAATTTTACTAATCTGACCTTATTAAGTAATTATACAGAAGAGCTTGCTGGCACAGTGGTTTGAGCACTTTGGTTTCGATTTCGATAGGAAAGCAAATTTCGCCATGGTTGATTCGGGATGGGTCAATCAAAAATTTGTAATCTTGAGCTCCTCCGTGTAGGCATAGTGAGGTATATGGTAGACAGGATAGGCAGGCAATGTGCTACGCGTCTAAAGACTACGGTAACTATCCGTGAGTAGTGCCCAAGGTGCTACGAGCGCCTATAGACTACGGTGACAACGCGTGAGTAGTGAGCAAGGTGCTACGAGCGTCTATAGTCTACGGTAACTACGCGTAAGAAGTGCGTAAGGTGCTACGAGCGCCTATAGTCTACGGTAACTACGCGTGAGTAGTCGCCAAGGTGCTACGAGCATCTATAGGCTACGGTGACAATGCGTAAGTAGTGCCCGTGGTGCTACGAGAGTCTATAGGCTACGGTGACAACGCGTGAGTAGTGCGCAAGGTGCTACGAGCGTCTATAAGCTACGTTAACTACGCGTGAGTAGTGCGCAAGGTGCTACGAGCGCCTATAGGCTACGGTGACAATGCGTAAGTAGTGCCCAAGGTGCTACGAGCGTCTATAGGCTACATTAACTACGCGTGAGTAGTGCGCAAGGTGCTACGAGCGTCTATAGACTACGGTGACAACGCGTGTGTAGTGTGCAAGATGCTACGAGCGTCTATAGGCTACGGTAACCTTTTAGGAGGCGGTCCCTATGAATGTTTGCCATCCTTGTCATGTAACTAAAATCTAAAACTCCCTGAAGCACTTCGAGCAGCCGTGTAATAGATTTTTAAAAGGCTTTCGCGAACACTACGTCATCTCAGCAGCAGTTTATCAGCGGCACAAAAACCGCAACATGGCGATGGCCTGATTACGGGCTCTTAATCTTCCGAATGACTTACGACCAGTATCTCTGAACCCTAAGCCTTTGTGGCCCTAAAATAGCTGCAGAGCATTCTATTGTGTTGTTATTTATTGTTGAGGTTCGACCCATTTCTGGCCATTTTGTTATTGAAATCAAGCTTGGGGATGCATGTGTTGAGTTGGAGCTGTTTCGCTAATAGTGAATGCTTATTCCACAACTTTTAACTTTTTTTGTATACAAAATTCGCCAAATGACTCTAAACCAGCTGATATGAAGCGGCAAGAATAGTTCATAACTGTGTTGTGTTTTGTTTAGTCGGTGGATGTTATTATCAGTTAAGAGCAGAAAAAAACAGAGTTATAGCGGTGATGACGAGTAGCAATAAACTTTGATAAACACAATCCCATAGTTGATAAAGTAGCACAGTTGTCTAAGAAAATACACCCAACAACAAAAGAGTTCAATAATTGCATCAACACTTTGAATATTTAACTGACAAAAATCAAAATACACACATGAAAATAATGACCACTAAATAAAGTAATCGTCATGCATCGCCAACAGACTCGAGCATATATACCTATATACAAAATACAAATACTAAATGTCTTTATTCAAATAGATCACAAAAAAGCATTTTCAAATCGTCAAAAAACACATTTTTTATAATTGGGATGTTGCCTAAGTTTGAATAAGGTGCTATTTTTTACAAAATCGGAAAATATACGCTCCTGTTACCCATAAAAACAATTCAAAATTAAAAGATATGGAATATTGTTGAAGTTATACTACTGTTTAGAAAATTTATAAAATTGGTAATTTTTTTTTCTAAAATTTATCAAAAATGTTGATGGTTATAGATTGCTCGCATCAGTTAAAACAGCTATTATTATGCCCACTTTGAATAAAACAATCATATTACATATTATTGATTTTGTCAATATGCCCATACATTTTGTAGTAATCAAGGAACATGTGACGTCACCTGTTCCGTAGATTTTCTATGGAGCGTCTTTGGACGATGCGCCGCAGCACATCAAACATACCACTGTATCTCTGAAACTATTGATCTTAGACATACTATTTCGTCTTCAATATTTCTTCATGAGTTATAAACTTCTTATTTATGAAATAAAAAAAAGTTGTCAACTACCCTATTATCACAAAAATATATTAACTAACAAAGTCATCGTCAACGTGTCGATCTGTCTGTCATGCCTGAATTTACACCGGTTCTAAAAGTTCTTATCGTGAAACAAAAATTTTGACTTATAAAAATGTCAAACAACTTTTTTTAAATATTTATAATAATGTTAAAATGAAAAATTTTGACCTTTTCCAGACATATTGTTGTGAAAAGTTGTATTTTTGGCCATGAGAATATTTGGGCACTTATCACCACTTTTGATTATATATCCCCAGATAACTGAGACCAGTCCAAGCCAGAATGAAAAGGTATTTTTAAAAACGTCCCACCGTCAGCTACATTGTCCCTCAACGGCACAGTTTTTGCGAACTCCATATTAGTGAGACATCGCTGGAGTTCTGTCACATTAATCACTTGAACAAAAACCGCAGCATGACATACAGCGACAGAAACTTTAGTGCTGTGTGTTCTTTCTTTTTCATATTGTTCACAGTACGCACGTGGAGGTAGCCCATTATCAGGAACAAAGAAAATTTCGTTGCTATTTACGATTTCTTTGTCTTCAAGCAATCTGTTACGTCTATACATGTTGTTGAGGACCGAGATATTGAGGAAAACCACCTGAACCTGTGTCACCCGTATATTTTCGTAACTACACTACTTTGTTTTTACATGACGTATCAAAAAGAACACTATATCAAAAACTTCATAATTTACTAGAATTTAGATTGCCAGCTCCGAAAAAGGTTTGCTATGCTGGTCGCCAACATGGCCCCCGACGGTGAGAAGCACCCAATACTATTGGCCGGTGACCAGCATCGCCACTTTACGTATGGGCCGACGGAGCACACCCCCTTTTGTCGCGACGTCAACTACCCGGACGATTCCGTCTTTGCCGGGATAAGTAGCTGCAATTCTTCCGCGGGGCCAGCAGCTTCTAGGTAGTGTCCCATCAGCTATAAACACCAGGTCACCGACCTTGAGCGGCTCTGCAGTTTGTGGGATCCTTTTGCGAGGAATGAGTGATGGCAAGTATTCCTTGACAAAGCGCTGCCAAAAGTGGTCTGCGAGGCGCTGAGCCTTTCTCCAATCTGCTCGTCTGTGCAAATCGGCGTCATCAAACTCTTTAGTTGGCAAGTCACTGCTAGAGGTTCCGATCAAAAAGGTAAAAGGTGTTATGGCGCTATCAGAATCCGCATCCACAGAAACGTGAGTCAGGGGCCTGGAGTTAATTATGCATTCGGCTTCCAGTAGTAAGGTGTGAAGGACTTCTTCCTTCGGTGAACGCTCCTTTAAGGTCACTGAGATGGCATTTTTAACAGACCGGACAAGTCGCTCCCAGCAGCCTCCCATAAACGGCGCCGAAGGCGGTATAAATCGCCACTCTATTTTCCTGTTCGAGCAGAAATTGTAGAGCTCTGGCAACATCTTAGCTGCTCCGACGAAAGAGGTCCCGTTATCAGAGTATATTCGGATGGGACATCCTCTTCTCGCTATAAAGCGCCGTAGAGCCATCATGGCAGAGTCTGACGACAAGTTCTCCACGATCTCGAGATGAACTGCTCTAATCGTCATGCAGGTGAAAAGGGCGATCCACCTTTTAGCGGTCCGTCTGCATATTGTGATGCTCAAAGGTCCAAAATAATCAAGTCCCACATGCGAAAAGGGGCGCTGGTGGTGTGCAAGCCTGGCATCGGGCAGATTTCCCGGCGGTGGTGGCACAGGCTTGGCCTTGCGAATGCGACAGACTTGGCATCTTGAAGACGTCCCTCTAACGGCAGGTCTTAAGCCTAGGATATAGAATTTTTGCCGCAGTTCATTCACCACTGACTCGTTACTTCCGTGCGCAAATTTCTCGTGATAGGAGTGTATGAGTAATCTCGTAATTCGATGTTTGCCATCCAATATGACTGGATTGGTTTCCACCGCTTCGCAGGCACCAGTATGACCAGATAGATGAAGTAGCTTGTCTTCTCCCAAGAAAATTGACAGGTTCTTCAGCCTACTCTCATCCAAAATAGGGCGTGCTGCTTGTACGCGAAATAACTCATCAGCGAAGGAATCTAATTGAATTTTGCGAAATAAGTGGATCTCTCCCAGATGGAGATCCTCCACGGAAAGTAAAGGAGATTGGCGATCATTATTAGGTGTATTATTACACGATAATTTAGAATTTGAATACAAGAGTGATCGACAAGCTCTTATGCCAAGATGTACTCGCGCTGTAGCGCGGAGCAGACGTATCCACCTGCTGAAACGTTGGTGGTCCGCAACTACCGGTGAAGGCAGATTGTGCGGTTGTCTGATGTTAATGTGTCCCACCGATGCTGAATCACGTTTCAGCTCTTCAAGCACCGGAGGAACATTGTGTTTTGGTTCTTGTGGCCAATGTGATTGAGGCAATAAAAGGAAGGATGGGCCACTGAACCACCGAGATGACGATGTGAACGTGTTGTCCCGCGTAGCGTCGTCTGCTACATTTAAAGCAGTGGGTACATATCGCCAATCTTCAATATTCGTTATTTCCGCTATCTCTCCCACACGAAAGGAAACGAAGGCTTTAAATGTACAGGCGTCGCTACGGAGCCATTTCAAAACAGTTAGGGAATCCGACCAATGAAAGGTTTGGCTGGGTTTCCGTCTATGAGCGTCTAAAATGTATACGCTAAAGCGAGCAGCAATGAGGGCCGCTTGTAGTTCCAATCTTGGAATTGATGCGGGCTTAAGAGGCGCTAGGCGACCTTTTCCTCCAATCAACGACAAACTCACGCTATCGTCGACGAAAGTGAAACGCCAATAGGCTACGCAGGCGTAGGCCCGTTCACTTGCGTCAGCGAGAACGTGAAGCTGCACATTTTTGATATGTCCAATATCTGATCGGTAGCAACGAGGAATGGTACAATTGATTAAATTTTGAATTTCGTGAAACCATGTTTTCCAATACTGAACCAAAGTTGACGGTAAGTCTTGATCCCAGTCGATACCTAACTTCCAAGTTTTTTGGAATAGCACGCGACCTTTCATGATAACCGGGGTCAAGAAACCGAGTGGGTCGTAAATAGACATTAGCAAAGATAGAACGGATCGTTTAGAAAATTTAGCCGGTAATTTTGGAAGAGATTTTATAATATATAGTTTATCCTCCAGTATGCTCCAAGTTATACCCAATACGCGTATTTGTGATGGGGAGGATGAGCCCAGAACTACTTCGGTTGCGTCCGCCATGTGTAAATTTGTAGGAATCAATGCCAAAGCTTCTTTACGATTTGATACCCATGACCGCATTTCAAAGCAAGCCGCTCTATGAATAGAGAATATTTCCCTAACCCGACGAGCAGCTTCTTCAGGACTATCAAAGCTGCCCAAGTAGTCATCCACTGTAAGAGCGGAGAAATCGTTACCACCGGTGCTAATGTGATTAACGGTATGCCCAGAATCGAATGAGTGAGGTAAATGTCCAAGCAATACCCAACCAAAAGAAGTGAGGGCAGCCGCTGGTTGGCTACGGGTACCTTGACGAACAGCTTGCGGAATGCTTAGCTGCCAGTTGTCCGCTCCAACCAAAAGCATGGGTTTTGCTTGGTCATAGCACAAAACTTCAACCAAGTCAGACAAGTAGTCATACCGTGCGACATCCTCAAACCTAGCAGATTGACTGTTGATACCTAGATTTGGGATAGTCTGTGCTCTAATAACATGAGACTCCTCGCTATGTCGACCCTTCACCTTAACTTGCAGATAACTTACCTCGGCTTGTTTGTTCAACCCACCAATGCAGTCAATATTCAAACTATATTTAGGACCCTTAGCTCCTACCAGGTCAGCAACTGATTGGTCTAAAAGTGTCACGGAACTACCGTCATCAAGAAGAGCATATGAATCTACACTGCCCCGCGGGCCGGAAATAGTAACCGCTATAACTTTAAGAAGTGACTTGAGACCGGATATCATCGGTGGCAAAGAGCTATGAGCTATTGTGGCGGACTGTGGTTTTCCCGAGGTACTGGTTTCGACATTATTGCTAGGTATATCTGCGGCGGACTGTACTTCGGTTATGATAGGAGTTGACGGCACTGACTGTACATTTCCGTAGGTAGTTGTCACAGTCATGTCACGATGTAACACGGTATGATGTCGACGGCTGTACGAACATCCGTCAACTTCGCACATCTTCTTACAAGTACGATATTGATGCGAACCTTTTTTAAGACATCTGCGACATACCTTATTGTCTATCACCCATTGCCAACGATCGTCTAAGTTGAGCGACAGAAACTCCTTGCAGTTACTTACCTCGTGGTTTTTCGCTTGACAATACTTACAAAAAAGTAGAGTTGTTTGTGATTTGCCACGTGAAATAGCATAGACTTAGTCTCTGACAGATGGTTTTATGACAGCTTGACTTTTGATAATTTGCAGATCTGTCGGAATTAAACCGAATTTAATTTGTAAATTTGCTTCGAGATCTAAAAAGTCCGCTAAAATTTGAAGCTTAAAAATGCCTGGACGAAATTTAGCTGCTGCAAAATCCACCCAACGAGAACGCAATAGAGGAGTCAACTTACTTATTATAGTATTGACGAGATCAGGAGCAGCCAGGTCCTCTGGTTGGTTTAGGAGACGAATTACCTCGACACAGTTGCGGATGCGACACGCAAAGATATTCAGCTCACGCACCGCCTCGTACGCACCAAGTTTGGGAAGACTTCTCACCAGAGCAAGCTGTTGAAGCACTATAAACTCTGGTTGAGCGAACCTGGTTTCCAGAGCTTTCATTATAAGGTCCGGGTCCTCAGCGGAAACAAGAAGCACCGCGACCGCTTCCCTCGCCAAACCATGAAGAGCCGCGGCAATCCGGGCGATGTTGTCGCACGACGAGAAGCTCGACTTCGACTGTTCGAAGGCCCTCTTGAACGGGAGCCAATCCAGCGCACGACCGTCGAATCTAGGGATATCACTTACCTTTATCTTCTTCTTTCCGAGATCTGCTATAGCGTTCGCTAGTAAAATAAAGTTATCTTGCGTACCTACAGTTTTATCAAGACTTTTATTTCTGTACAAATTACAATTTTCTCTACAGTGGTGTGTGCCTAATATGGGTGCATGTGCAGTGGTGTTTATGTCCGTGGAGACCACTGGAAGGCCTTCCCCGCATGGAAAGGCTCTCGAATGTTGCTCGGGAACTGGCTCCGCCGTATTGAGGCCGGATGTCGGAGGTAAAAAGACATCTCCGAAGCCTAAGGCAGCGGTTAGTGACGAGGGACGCAACACTGCATGTGCATGTGATGCATCGATATAGCCCTCGTCATTTCCCGTCTCCCTGTCAAAAGGACACACTGAATTTATTTGCTCTGAGACTACGGTATGATCATGAGAAGCCACTAACCATTTATCGACGTACTCCGCTTTAGAGCTTTGTGAAGAGCTGCAGGCGATGGCAGCGAGTTCGGCTTGAAGCTCAAGCTCCGCTAAAGCCTTTTCACGCTCAGCAGCCGCTGTTTCTATGTTAGCTACTCGACGTGCATGTTCGACTCTCGCTGCTAACTGTTTCGCCTTCACAGTATTTGCGGATTCCGCAGTAGTTCTTGAACGCGACTTCCGTCGTTTACAAGAGCTTACTGAGCTAGGCATTGAGCTTACGAGCGGCGCTGGGGCGCTTTGGGCGACACTACTGGAAAACTCATTCGGAAAGGAAGGCAGTTTTTGGTCCCTGATGTGACTAGCGCTGGACAACGCTGGCGCTAGGGCGCCAGAGGCAGAGGCGCTGTCCTGCAGGAGAGCGCTATCACGGGGCACGAAGGCAGTCGCCGACTTTCGAATTTCCGATTCAGTTTTCGCACGTGATCGGGTGGTTATTGGCATGGTCGAACTTTATAAACACTTCTGACACCAAAATATGTTGAGGACCGAGATATTGAGGAAAACCACCTGAACCTGTGTCACCCGTATATTTTCGTAACTACACTACTTTGTTTTTACATGACGTATCAAAAAGAACACTATATCAAAAACTTCATAATTTACTAGAATTTAGATTGCCAGCTCCGAAAAAGGTTTGCTATGCTGGTCGCCAACACATGTAATATATCTAAGTATGGTGTGTCACCTTGTCAATCTTCAAGGGTTATTTTCTTAATGGTATTTTTGTTAGAAAGTAGCTAAAGGCGTCCATTACTCGAAGCATTTAATTCTGAACTGATTTTCTAAAATGCTTAAAAAATTCAATACAAAATTGTTTTGTTTAATCTATTTTTAGTAGTGATTTACATTTTAATGTTTTTGGTGCGATTAATCGTCTACTTTATTGTTACCATTACAAATAAACTAAGAAAACGATGAAAAAATATATGCTCCAGGCGGGCATCGAACCCGCGTCTCCTGACACCAAAAATATGTAGTAACACTTGTAATTGTTACAATAGAGTGATCTAGTAAATTTATTACCCAACCATCACAAAGTGATCTAGATGGGTGTCCTTCGGATCGCCTAAAAAATTTAGTCCTAATATTACATGGCCAAACCGTGGCCTAAACTTAAAACGAACAATTATTGTTTCGCCTACCAATTGTTTTGCCACCATTAACATTTGGTCTAAGAATTGAAAGCCCTAATTTTAGGATCTATAATTTGAAATACCCTAAAATATATTGGCATAACGTTATTTTGGCATTACGACGATTTCGCTTAATATATAACAGCTCTAATTTTAGCATATCTAATATTAATCTTTCATGCCCAGACGTCATCATATGTTGACAGACATGACAATTAAAATTAAATTGTGTCTGGTAATAAATAAATAAATTTATCAGCCTAAGAAACGAATCGCCGAATGAAAGCATGAAATTTCAATTCTTCTAGGACAAAAACAATTTTATTGAAAGAATAAATTCACAGAAGCGAATCGCTGCAAATCCGACTCCACGCCGGCCAGCAAGCCGAAGCTGCGGTGGTGAGCGAAAACCATCTGCGAAGATAAGCTCGCGTGGGACCGCTGGAGCCCTGCAGCGCCGGAGCCGTGACAAAAACCATCTTGCATGCTTGCTTGCATGCTGCATGCCGGCTTGCATGCTGCATGCCGGCTTGCATGGCATACATGTTTGCATGTTGCATGCCTACCTGCATGCTACGTTAGTATTAATAAAAATTAATAATTAAAAGGAAAAAAGCAATATCATGTATCAAGTTCTTTATTTTTATTGTAACAACAAAACAGAAACATAGTAATTAAAATAGAATAAAACTAGAAAAATTTCACGTCCTGAGGCAGGAATCGAACCCGCGACCTTTCGCAATCCGGGCGACTGCTCTGACCACTGAGCCACCCAGGACTTGGGATATCCCTGTGAAATTCTTCTAGTCTATCTGTATGTAATATTTCGACATTGTAGGGTGGACGTTAGCTCATAAACGCAAATACAGATAGACTAGAAGAATTTCACAGGGATATCCCAAGTCCTGGGTGGCACAGTGGTCAGAGCAGTCGCCCGGATTGCGAATGGTCGCGGGTTCGATTCCTGCCTCAGGACGTGAAATTTTTCTAGTTTTATTCTATTTTAATTACTAAGTAATTTTTCAAACATTTATAATAATGTTAAAATCAAAAATTAAGAATATTTGAAAGCACTGGCCCAACTTAACCGAATCGTCGGTATTTGTAAAAATACTCGTTTCGGATGTTGAAATAGAATATTTCGACATTGTAGGGTGGACGTTAGCTCATAAACGCAAATACAGATAGACTAGAAGAATTTCACAGGGATATCCCAAGTCCTGGGTGGCTCAGTGGTCAGAGCAGTCGCCCGGATTGCGAAAGGTCGCGGGTTCGATTCCTGCCTCAGGACGTGAAATTTTTCTAGTTTTATTCTATTTTAATTACTAAGTAATTTTTCAAACATAATGTTAAAATCAAAAATTAAGAATAAACAGAAACATGCAAATGTAAAGTCATCATAACATAATTTCATAATTTACAGTAATTTTCAGTACCTACTTTGCCTTATTAAAATGAGTAGGCATTTTATACTTTTTGATTATAGTAATTGCAAACTTAAGGGATTACGAATTGTTCCTCCAAATGTCGCATTTGGTAACTAACAATAGGGCGATAAAAAGTTGGGCGAAGTGAAATTAGACCAAATACGATTATGAAGAGTGAAATTATGCGAAAAAAAATTTGGCTAAACGTTTGTGTGCCATTGCCAATTAGAAGTACAAAAAATCAGGCGACCCGATATAGACCCGATCTAGATTCGTCGCAACATTTAACTGGATGGATAACTGACTAAAAGCGTTCGCATATCAGCTTGGATAATGAAATTACAAAGATACACCAGCCTAAAGCTATAAAATGCCGACAGTTCAGAGTATGGACGTTACCGTGCGACAAGATGAACTTATTGGAGATCAGTTGATGATCTCTTACAGTATTCACATTTAGCATAAAAACTAATCACATTTAATCAAGTAACATTTCTAACATTTGTCTTCGACCCCCAGCCGAGCTCCCTGCTGGTCTGGTGCATCATTAATCGTCGCACAAAAACCGCAAGCAGTGTCGTCTTAATTGCGACCGTTTTTATTGTCGTTTAGCTTACTTTTGGTTTTTTCATTCAGCAATACAGATTCTGCTTCCTCTCTTAATCTTATTTACTCATTTGGATGTTGATGAATCTTGAAACAGTATTTAGTATTTGTTGATTTCTTCCTCATAGTCTTCAAAATATTATCTAAAAAAATAATGAGCAATAAGTCTATTATTATTATTATTAAATTTATGTTTCTGTATCTAAAGTAGTAGCTCGGTGAGGAGCTCACTGGTTTCGATTACGAAAACAAAACAACTCCTCACGATCGACTATGGCGAAAGTTGCTTTGTTATGCCCGGGTTAGGTCAACCAAAATTTCTAATCTCGAGCTCCTCCGTGTTTCGGATGGCACGTTAAGCCGTTGGTCCCGGTTGTTACTGCAACCGCTTTAACCCACCAACCCGCATCAGGCCAGCGTGGTGGTAGCCCAAACTCCTCATGTGTTTGTCCCATGCAGGAAGGCTTGTGTCCAGCAGTGAGACGTATATAGGCTGGTGATGACTATTTAATAGTATATGACACTCGTACTTATAGGCTAGTGTCATACCTGTGCTTCACCTACCGCACATAAATCTAGTAAAAGCGCTTTGTTACTCTGGTCACAATGCTTTCGATCAGCTATTTTACCTTCGAAGTATGCTCAAAGAGATATGAGCAAAATCGTAATACTAATATTTTAGCAAGTTCTTAGTATAGTTCTACCTCCCACCATTTTTATAAGTAGCTTCCCGACGTTTGACAGACCGACCTAGGTACCCGTGTAGTGCGCCACGTTAGCGAGTGCTATACCATATTCTGTGACCATCAGTACTAACCTGATGCCATCAGTGTTGTGCCTGCCCATTGTGATCCCAAAGTACCCTACACACCTGATCCAGCGTGAGGTAACGTACCTAGACTAGACAAATTACTTCCTAGCCCAGCATTCTCCCCAAACACTTCCTAATATTCACCCATAAACGTCCATTCAGTATCAATATTAATTTGTACAATCCTGCTACAAATATCCGTTAGTTAACAAAACTTTCATAACATCTAGAATCTGGGCGAATGTATTTTTTGTTGAGTACATTTTTTATCCGTTTTTTATGAGTGTTCCGAAAGTCCTAAATAATATTAAAGGGGGTGTATGTGTTGCTTGTCAAGTGTTATCATCTCCGAAAGTTTGACAACTTTCAGACCTCTTTTATTTTCCGATTAAAATAATGAAACATTGTTCTGCTCGCCACTACCCTAAGAAATGCGTACTATTGCGTATCGTACTAAACACTACAGTTATAACCCGTGCACATAATTCAACTCTCGGAATCCCAGAATTCCAAATATAATTTTGGAAATTCTGCTACACCTGGTACGTACATATTATTATATATCACTTTACCAACGACCTGTGGGACCATCTGTAAGTCTTGTAACTATCTATGTTTTCTTATTCGTCAAGCGGCGTTATACCTCTGGAGGTCTATGACAATTGAATTATCAATTGTGTCTGAAGTCTAATGCTTGACGGGTTTAAGTGCCATCGTTAAATAGCAATCAATGGGAAATTTTGACAAAAACAATACTGTGGAAATGCTTTGTAACGTTATTCGTTCCAGGATAAGAGTAGTACTATTTGCCGCAGATATTGCGTAATACTATTTTGAAGATCAAAATCCGAAATCATTTATTAAACGTAGACATTTATAAGTGCTTGTTGACGTCAATAATATTTAATTACTTACTTTACCGCTGCATTAGATACTTCAACGGTCGAAGGCTTATGGCTTGATAACACCGTTATGTCTTTCTTGGAATCCATAAACAAATATAAATTTATGTGTTGCGGCCAATAGATTCTACTAAGTTCATAAAGTGAAATTACCGCGATCTAGTGCAAATTGGCCCAACTAAGAAGTGTTAAGTTAGCAAACGTAGCATTAAGATTTACTTAATTTATTCTATTTTTTGTTATATTAATTTATAGAACTATATTTAAAAATACAAGCATGTTTAGCCCGTTACAAACCTTATAAATATTAATATATACAAACATTTTGGTTTGCTTATAATGTTTTAATCAAGTGTCATGTCAGATTGCTATTTGTGAAATAATGTAGGTAGTATTATACTTTTATTATTCTTGTATCTTGGCTCGTCAAGTTAAGTCGATTACAAATTCTCAACTAGAACACGAAGTCTGTCCTTTTATTTAATGGTACCATTATGTCAGTCTAAACATTAGGTAACTCAAAAATTATAACATCAAAGGTGAAGCTTCAGATGCATATACAAAAATTTAAGAAGTGTTAAAAAGGGAAGTAGGTATTTTCCTAAAAGTTAATGTGGAAGGCCCCTTTTAATAAAGGAATTGGTTGAAGGGCCACTTCATTAACTTGAAAATAATTTGTAGCTGTTTATTCTGCTCGGCCTTTGTAATAAAATGTAGTCGGACGGAAGGGAGTGAAAGAATTTTTGATCCGGGGAACAAAGGTGGCAATGATTATGGTAATGAGGTGAGGAGTTCTTTGATGGGTGCTATGTTGTTCTATGCTAGCTGATTTTATAACACTTTTTATGGAATATAGAATATAAATATATAGAATATTGGTTATCAAAACGCACCGTAATCTCGGTTTCATTATGCCAGAGTTTTATAATTGCTGACCATTCCTTAGTCGTATTCGTATATCGTATGATTTTCGGTACAATCTTTAGGCCTTCTATTTATGAAACATTTTTCAAAGCTTCTTTCGGGCCAAAATTCAGCTTCTTTCATGACGTTATTTATGTTTTTCGGAAAATTCATAGTTTCATTTAAGTCACTAAATAACATTCTCAGGTATTCCAAATGATAGGTTTATTCAGGTGGTAGGCTAGGTCGTTTGAGTAGGTACCGTCTGTACTAATTTGGGCCGTACAGCTGTTCGCTTTATTTCAGATTAAAGGGAAATGCAGCCCGTGTAATTACTGCACATGGAAATCATTTCATCTTAGGCCTCAGGATGACAACAAACCTGCAGAACCAAGTAATTGTTTTCCTTGTTTATTAGGTATCTATAGGCGGTAGTAGCAACTTACCACTAGGTAGGCTGGCTTGTCATCTAATTCTATATAAAAAAGCTTCGTTCGTTCGTCGTGGCTTCGTATTTCATATAGTTTCATTCATCTCAGAGGTCTTGTAAAGTACAAGTGTCACAGAACGAGCTGAAGCAAAATAGAATGGATCCAGAATTAAAAATTCTCTACTGCTTAGTAAGGTACTTGGTGCCTGATAGAATTTCGCCAACTGCTAGACGTGGGGTTTCCATGGGATCTTATTATCAAAATTTCTCCGTTAACTAGTATCCGTTCTCCGTTATCTAGTGATGCTTACTCTGGATTAGATAATAGGTGTGAGTGTATGAGCATTATTATTCTTCTTCTTCTTATTTATTTAATGGCCTTTTGTTATTACGAATTTTGCCAATATCAAGTAAAATTAATCTGCAAATAACTTGCGGCAACGTTGTACGGTGATTGTGCAAGACGAATTCGTTTTCCGAAGATAACGTGGTCGCCGGCCCGATAAAACAAAATGGATGCTGTCAGATGACTGTAGAAGCGCACAACCAGTCGATTTCACAGTCAGCCGACAACAACCATGAATATTATTATTATTATATACAGGGTGGCGCCGTCAATACGACAATAAATTAAAACATGGGCTATATTAGTTCATAGAAATGGTCTGCAGTTTCAAAAACATCTTCTTCATTTTATAATTTCATGACATTTCAATGAAATAATGCAGCCAATGTTATATTTTTTCATAGATAGTTCATGAAATTACCAAAGAGTAAGATGTTTTTGATAGTGAAATTAACGCTATTTAGAGCATATTGTCAATCTTTCTACACATGTAGTTTGTGGGTTAATTACACTCAGCGGGCATACAGTGATGTACGAGTCCAATATAACAATGCCTTGAGGGTACTGCTGGGGCTGCCGTGGCGATGCAGCGCTGCCAACATGTTCGCGGAAGCTCGAATCGATGGATTTGCTGCGATAGTGAGGAATCGGTGCGCATCAGCGCTGACTCGCTTACGCAACAGCGCCGGCGGTATATTGAAGGTATTTGTTGATCGGTGGGACATGCCTCTATTGCAACGATGGGTACAAGTCCACGCAATGACATAGTTTGTGAAATACAATCTTTAGTGTTGTGTTATTACGTGGATTGCCCGATTAAAATATTATTAATGAATCTTTGTATTTTTACTAACCCTAATACATATAAGACCATTGTTACTAACACTATTATGGGCTTGGCCTGAAATAAATGATTAATAATAATAATAGTGGCAAACCATTTCTACGAACTAATATTGCCCATGTTTCAATTTATTGTCGTATTGACGGCATCACCCTGTATATTATTATTAAAAAAGCGTTCGCCTGGACTATCAATAGATCGTTCACAAGACACGGATCTATTTCACATACAACTACGTTTTATTCGATACGGAAGCAATTTCATCCTGACGCAGCCTCTATGCTTATACTTACATATTATACATCAGTAAATTCTTTCTTAAAAGCTCAGCCATATTTCAAAGGTATTATATTGAAACTGTTTTTCTATTGTCATTATTGACTGACTATTGAAAATATATTTATGTTTAATTCAACAGAATAACAATATTCTGGGCATAATATTTTTCAATTTAAATTTTAACAATCATTACAAAGACTTTGAAGAATTCATAAAACCCCATTGCTGTCCTTCATTAATCTAGTTTATTTTTTTCAATATAAATATATCAAATTTGTTGGCCTTTTACCTAATGATGTAGGGAATAAATAATATAAGGTAAACCTTTTTGATTTGTAAGAGAAATATATGATCATAAAATACTGGTATCATTTGTTTTATTTTGAAATAGAATTGGAACAAAAATTATTAAAGCTCAACGTACACATAACTTCGATCACTTTATGCGCCTACAGCGATTACGAGACGTTTTAACAATCGAAAGTATCGCAGTCGTAAAAATATATAATCTTAAATATATACTCACAAAATGATTGAGATGTTTTGGATTGTTTCGAGTCAGCGGAATCGCATGGATGCTCGACTACTCGCTCTCCATTTGATTGCTCACTTGTCAGTCATTCTTATTCGTTGATTATTTTGGATTGATTTTGATAGAAAATAAGGATAAAGTAAAGGTTTACTTGAATTACGTTGTGATTCCTAGTCCCAACAAAGGAGATGGTAAAGTTTTGGGCCAGCTCTTGAGGTCAATAATTTATATTAAAAAATCTATTCAAACTTATAATTTTCTTAAAACATGACTTATAGAAGAGGCATTATAGTACATTATGGTACAAGTGTGTAATGTTGGTGATTACCGCTGAGGCGCATTGAGGCCCGAGCCGTCAGGCGAGGGTCTTAAGGAGCCGAGGACGGTAATCATCAATACACACATGTATCATACAACGTTTTTCAACACACTTCTGAATAAAATAATACTTAAATAAAAAACCATTTTACATAGTAGATAAAAAGTTTATTTAGAGAAACAATTAGTAAATGTGCAGTTAGTAAAATTATAATTAACTATTTTTGATGATATAGCGGTCTCATCAGATAGATTATTTACTGAAATACTTTCATGTTCTATTGTTATTTGTGATGGTTCATTATTCGTGTAGGTAGGTGAAATCCAATCATTGGATGTACTTGGTATTTCGCTAGTAGGATGCGTCTCAGAATCAAGTTTAATTCTTTTTGTGATTTTCGCACAAATTTCCTTCTTGTTTTGTATGGAATCTTCTACGTATGATTCTGCTACATTGCTAGATCACCACCCGCCATGTCGCTTCAAAGTCATTATATCAGCTCCTGAATTTGCCAGCAATGTAGCTGAAGTTCTTCTGAAACTATGTCCAGTGTAGCTCTCAGCATCTACTAAACCCAAAAACTTAGCGATTTCTTTAGGCATATAACCAAATTTGTTTATACCTATAGGCTGACAGGTACATTTACCATTCTGGTAATTAAGAAAGAAACGGTCATTTTTTGTTTTTGGTGAACGCAAACTTTCATACTTCTTAACAATATCATAGAATGGACCGTGTATGGTGAATGACCTAGGCATTTTATTTTTCGTGATAGGTATCTTCACTAAAAGCATCAGGCCATGGTTTTCTATATCTTTTACAGTTATATTTGTTAATTCTTGTATCCTACAGGCACCAGTTACACCAAATATTAAAGCAACCTGTAACAAAAGAAACAATAATTAAAGTCAACAAGCTGCTATTAAATATTTAATTAAAATTAATTTAACTAACCTTTGTAGCCAAATATTGGTTATCTGGAGCATCTTTAATAAATTTTTCAATATCGTCAGATGATAAAACCTTTGATTTTTTGCTTCTAAATCCATCAGATAGTCTCTTTAGATAAGCTGACAAATTCGAGTATGTTTTTAAGTCCACTCCATTCTTTGTTCGGACTGTACTTTTTAACATTGAGTAAATACACCACAAAGAGCTAGGTTTGTACTTAGAAGATAATTCTTTAAAGTACGCCATAAACACATTTTCTGAAAAAGACTGCGTATTCTTGTTGTTCTGCCCTTGTATGAAATTTTGGTACGCTAATAGATATTTTTCCTTTGAGTTTTCTGGTAGTAAACTTTCCATGACGTTCTGGGCTTCACATCTTATATCGGGCGGTGTACAACATAAATCATTTTCTTCATAAATTGTATTTGCAGACAACTTATTTAATAACTAACTAAATAACTTCAAAAGAGAAAACGAGACGAGTTGTGAAAAATGTTTCGTAATGGCGGGAAAAATTAATTAGTTTTCCTATGCGCGCGCATCGGCCATAGACTAAAAAATGAGGTTTCTTTTTTTTGGGCTTTTCGCGGATAGCTTTTTAGCGCAAATGTAAGCGTAACTCAACCAATAATATTAAAGAAAGAAAGAAACATATTTTTATTTGACATGCACATAACAAACAACAACAAGAAGCTTAAACAATAAAAAAATATAAAAAAAAAATAGACAAATACAAACAGTTTATACTTAACAATAAGTGCAGTCAACAAGGCCCTATCTCAGCATAAAACTTTTGCGACATTATAAAAAACGTCGCAGAATCGCTGTTATTATGATAGGGCCTTGGGCGTGACTTTGGATTTAAAACTACATATACTTACACATATACATAAATACAAAAAAATACATATACTTACACATATACATATAGATAAGTGACATAAACTCAATCACATCAGACATGGCTGTATGGGCATTAGTTCCTTTTGCCTTCCCATTACAGGGAGATTTAACAACAAAAAAAGAAAAAAATATATATATTGGCAATTTTAATTATTAAAAAAAAAACTATTACTCACTAGTGAATAATAGTAATGAAAAAGTCACAGTTTGATTATAGGTGTCATTATGTGCCTAATTGCCATGGGATTAGAGCCACTTTATGAGGAAGTGTGTTGAAAAATATTTTTCAACACACTTCCTCATAAAGTGGCTCTACATATAGATAAGTGACATAAACTCAATCACATCAGACATGGCTGTATGGGCATTAGTTCCTTTTGCCTTCCCATTACAGGGAGATTTAACAACAAAAAAAGAAAAAAAATATATATTGGCAATTTTAATTATTCAAAAAAACTATTACTCACTAGTGAATAATAGTAATGAAAAAGTCACAGTTTGATTATAGGTGTCATTATGTGCCTAATTATATTAAATATTTTTCAACACACTTCCTCATAAAGTGGCTCTAATCCCATGGCAATTAGGCACATAATGACACCTATAATCAAACTGTGACTTTTTCATTACTATTATTCACTAGTGAGTAATAGTTTTTTTTTTTAATAATTAAAATTGCCAATATATATTTTTTTTCTTTTTTTGTTGTTAAATCTCCCTGTAATGGGAAGGCAAAAGGAACTAATGCCCATACAGCCATGTCTGATGTGATTGAGTTTATGTCACTTATCTATATGTATATGTGTAAGTATATGTATTTTTTTGTATTTATGTATATGTGTAAGTATATGTAGTTTTAAATCCAAAGTCACGCCCAAGGCCCTATCATAATAACAGCGATTCTGCGACGTTTTTTATAATGTCGCAAAAGTTTTATGCTGAGATAGGGCCTTGTTGACTGCACTTATTGTTAAGTATAAACTGTTTGTATTTGTCTATTTTTTTTTTATATTTTTTTATTGTTTAAGCTTCTTGTTGTTGTTTGTTATGTGCATGTCAAATAAAAATATGTTTCTTTCTTTCTTTAATATTATTGGTTGAGTTACGCTTACATTTGCGCTAAAAAGCTATCCGCGAAAAGCCCAAAAAAAAGAAACCTCATTTTTTAGTCTATGGCCGATGCGCGCGCATAGGAAAACTGATTAATTTTTCCCGCCATTACGAAACATTTTTCACAACTCGTCTCGTTTTCTCTTTTGAAGTTATTTAGTTAGTTATTAATTAAGATATCTGCAAATACAATTTATGAAGAAAATGATTTATGTTGTACACCGCCCGATATAAGATGTGAAGCCCAGAACGTTATGGAAAGTTTACTACCAGAAAACTCAAAGGAAAAATATCTATTAGCGTACCAAAATTTCATACAATGGCAGAACAACAAGAATACGCAGTCTTTTTCAGAAAATGTGTTCATGGCGTACTTTAAAGAATTATCTTCTAAGTACAAACCTAGCTCTTTGTGGTGTATTTACTCAATGTTAAAAAGTACAGTCCGAACAAAGAATGGAGTGGACTTAAAAACATACTCGAATTTGTCAGCTTATCTAAAGAGACTATCTGATGGATTTAGAAGCAAAAAATCAAAGGTTTTATCATCTGACGATATTGAAAAATTTATTAAAGATGCTCCAGATAACCAATATTTGGCTACAAAGGTTAGTTAAATTAATTTTAATTAAATATTTAATAGCAGCTTGTTGACTTTAATTATTGTTTCTTTTGTTTCAGGTTGCTTTAATATTTGGTGTAACTGATGCCTGTAGGATACAAGAATTAACAAATATAACTGTAAAAGATATAGAAAACCATGGCCAGATGCTTTTGTATACGTAGAAGATTCCATACAAAACAAGAAGGAAATTTGTGCGAAAATCACAAAAAGAATTAAACTTGATTCTGAGACGCATCCTACTAGCGAAATACCAAGTACATCCAATGATTGGATTTCACCTACCTACACGAATAATGAACCATCACAAATAACAATAGAACATGAAAGTATTTCAGTAAATAATCTATCTGATGAGACCGCTATATCATCAAAAATAGTTAATTATAATTTTACTAACTGCACATTTACTAATTGTTTCTCTAAATAAACTTTTTATCTACTATGTAAAATGGTTTTTTATTTAAGTATTATTTTATTCAGAAGTGTGTTGAAAAACGTTGTATGATACACGTGTGTATTGATGATTACCGTCCTCGGCTCCTTAAGACCCTCGCCTGACGGCTCGGGCCTCAATGCGCCTCAGCGGTAATCACCAACATTACACACTTGTACCATAATGTACTATTATTTGCTGAAATACATCACAGAGGTAGCTATTTTGAAGAAAATAAAATATCAATGTCAAGTGTTTTTACGACATATTGTTGAATATTGTCGTGTTATTTCTTCATAGCCAGGGTCGAACAATTTTGAAAAAAAACCACGAAAATACTTCAAGCGCGTCCAAAACATTCACGGTTGAAATTGAAACAGGGAATGACTGTATTTATAAATGTAAATATGACATCAAATTCAACTTTTTAAAAGTATCGTTGTAGCTTTGTCTATTCGGTCATTTTTAACCGACTTCAAAAAAAGGAGGAGGTTATCAATTCGTCTGTATGTTTTTTTTATGTTTGTTACGTCAGAACTTTTGACTGGGTGAACCGATATTGATGATTCTTTTTTTTCGATGCGGAATAGTTCCCATTTGGTCCCATAAAAATTTTTTGAAAATCCATTGCGTAGTTTGGTTTTTAAATCAAAAAAACTGGAAAAATTAAGTCGTCTTCATATGCGAAATTGCGGATTTTTGGTTTCCTATGAATTTTTAGTGTAATGATACGATAGTAGGAAACAATTTAAGCTCACGGTCACCCATCTAGCTTTGACCTTCAAAAGTTATCACTAAAAGTTGTGAAAAAAAAATATTTAAACAAAAATTAAAACCGACTCCAAAAAACTGAAAAGGATAAAATAATAAAATTTTAGTAGGTCGGTTTTAATTTTTGTTTAAATATTTTATACAAAAAAAAATTGTAATCACAATCGCATCGCGCCATTAGTAATAAGAGTCCGAGTCGGAATCGAATGGAAGTCGAAAATCGATAACCGTCAAATTGGTCGAAAATTTTAAAAAATCTAACGAACCTCACGCCATCGCGCATCGCTATATTATGCTTATGACTGGCTCCGTTCTAAAATTTGTCTTGAATATAAAAATCTGATCCACTATCAGCTCAGTACTTACATTATTAAATTTTATTCCGACTGTCGAATAGAACAAGATAATAATATCTATCTTCGAGGCCAATCACGCCAAATTATTTCTCGTCTCTCTTACAGTAACAAGTAATATGCTGTGATCATCTGATTGCGTGTTACTAAACTCAGAGGGAATATCAATTTATGACTGAATGATATCATATTCAATGATATATACACATTGAATAGAACTATAATAAGTAACTAGGTATATCATAATAGGATGAATCGAAAAATCAAAGAGCGAACGATCGTGAGGAGAACAAATCCAATAATTGACGGGAAATAGTCTGCGACAAATTTTCCCATCAAGACAGTAACGATTCACGACCCTTAGCACTAAGGAAACGATGCGAGGAGGAAGGGAATTGACGGAAACACATTTTTTGTAATATTGCAATAATTATAAATTAAAAAAAGCTCTTTATAATCGAAATCATAACTTAAACAAACCTTAACACAGCTTCGATGAATACTTTCCTGTAGTGAATACGATTGATTTTTTTTATACAACTAGATGACAAACAAGCGGACGGCCAGGTGGGCCGTTGGTAAGCGGTTCCCGCCGCCTATAGACACCTGCAATAACAAGGAAAAATTACTTAATATTGCAGGTGCGTTGTCATCCTGGGGCCTAAAATGAAATGCCGTCCATGCCCAGTAATTACACTGGCTACCTTTCCCTTCAATCCGAAACACATTGAACTGTTTCACGGCTGAAATAAGAAAGGCGCTGGTACCTACTCAGACGACCCTACATACGGGCCTACCACCTTGTAAACCGCTTCTCGTAAAGTGCCGCTAATATTTGGTTTGCACATTGCGTTGTATCTAACGACAGTTGTAAAATGTAATTTCATTAATAAACGAAGGTTTGAGATAACTTAAGAATCGTGCAAGTGTATAATTCGGCACGCGGCACGCATAATTAAGTATTTTACATTAATATAGAGCGAAGTCTACAGTAACAAAATAGTATTTAGAAAACTTTATACACTTAAGATAATACAGGTCATCGTTTTTGTAGTTTTAATCATAAGTAATAATCATCAAAAATTTATAATTACGTTAAAAAACAGATAACAAAAAGATTCCTATAAATAAAGGCAACGAAAAATATCCCCATTCAGCCCTAACAACGAGATGAGGGACGATGATGAAAATGAAAAGAGAATCCTCCAGAAAGTTAATCCTAAACTGACGTCATTAGCTTAGCCAGGCCTCGCGTTTACGACACCGGGACTTGGGGACACATCACTGGGCCGCCAGCTAGCGGCGGGAATAAGGCTCACAGCGCACGAGGAACTGGAGCCCGGGGGGGAAGTGGTTTGACCACACTGGTTTCAATTACGCAGCCACCACGCCACTTTCGCCATGGTTGATCAATCGAAATTTGTACTTTCGAGTTCCTCCGTACTTGATGACACGTTAAGCAAATGGTCCCGGTTGTTACTGTGACCGCTTTAACCTACCAATCCACTAGCGTGGTGTGGTCCCAACTTTATGTAGAAAGGTCCAGCAGCGAGACGATTAATTGGGATGTTGCCTGAACTTGACTCTGGCGCTATTTTACACAAATTTGTAAAATATGCGTTATGTACTGTTACCAACAAAAACAGTTCTAACTTTAAAAAATGGACTTGTTGAAGTTGCACTGTTTAGAAAATTTAAAAAATGTTAATGATGTTAGATTGCTGAAATCAATTAAAGCAACTATTATTACGAGTATGACAACTACGAATAAAAACCTACATATTTCATAGTTATTATTAATTTTGTCAATATGTCCATACATTTCTTAGTATCTTAGGAACATATTGTGACGTCACCTGTTCCGTAGATTTCCTATGGAGGATGGACGTTTTCGGACGGTGCACCGGAATATATCAAACATACCACTATATCTGTAAAACTATTGATCTTAGACATACTATTTCTTTTGCAATATTTCTTTGTGAGTTATATACTTCTTATTTATGAAATAAAAAAAAATGTCAACTACCCTATTATACCTACGCTATTTGTTTTATAAAAATGCCCATTAGTTTTAAAATGGACTGTATTTTTATTTATTCTACTTGCAAAATTACAAGAACCATCCACTTGCAAAATTACAAGATCGAGTGTTGCCATTGCATCCAAAAATACAATTGGCGCCAATTGACACTGGTGATATTTTGTCGACGGTTGTATGCTTGTTTGCTACCTTTGTCTTTCATTAAAAAATAAAGCTTGACATGTCACAGTTTGTCGCGTTCGACCAGTACTCGTGTGCGGAGAACCTACCCTTAAGCCTACTCCGGCCCTAAACCCCGGGAAATTTGGCACTTGCAATAACTGCTAACACAAAGGAAAGCTTAGAACAACGGCTCTTCCCTTTTTTTCAGTTATTCCCTTTTTGTTCGTACACAATGTTCCTGCGTCAGATAATCTAGCGAGAGGTAGGATGCTGCGAATGAAAGTATGATTACCAGCGGAAATCGGTCGGAATCGTAAAGATCAGTGGGCACCAGTATTCATCACTGTTCGTTCGTTCATTGTTCGTTCATTGTCACTGATCATTCAACGGTTATTTATTTATATCAGCAAGAGCAACATACAGCAATACAAAAAAAATAGGTGCGCAATAGCAAAATGCCAACATTTTTTTTTTAGCCCCTGACGAAAAAAGAAGGGTGTTATAAGTTTGACGTGTCTGTCTGTGTATCTGTGTGTCTGTCTGTGGCATCGTAGCGCCTAAACGAATGGACCGATTTTGATTCTGTTTTTTTTGTTTGAAAGCTGATGTGCGTTCGATGGTTCTTAGCTATAATTTATGAAGATCAGTTCAGGCGTTTGATGACTATCAGCTCATTTTGTACATGATAATAGGGTTTTACTAACTTTTACACATCCGATTGATTTGAAATTTCGTGTACTGTCACTTTGGTGACATTCCCATGACATACTATCCTTGAGCTGATCCTATACCATCAAAAAGTCTACGAAATGCTTAATTCTTCAGAAACTTACAGCAGATATAGCGTGTTTGGGCTCTTATGAATAGTCTTAATGAGATGGTGTTAGATAGATGATTAATGACGCCGGGTGTTACTTAAATTTTTTAATTTTGCAATTATTAACTGTTTATTTCATTGAAAAAAAAAATATAATTTAAATTTGTCAATTTCAGGCAGAATCTAAGAAGAAGAGTACATATTAATTAGCCTAACTTGATTAGTATTCAGTATTATATTATTATTTTTGATTTAGTTAGATGCGTAATCGACCATTAATTACCGTAATATCGTGTTTATAAGATTTATATCTTGTTAAAGTATTTTTTCAATAATTCCACAAAGTTTCCACTTATAAATAGCTATTACATTTCGTTGAAATACGTCCTAACGGACATAAAATATGTTTTTCTAGAATAAAACAATAATAATAAAATACTAAGTCATGTTTTTTTGTTTGCATGCCGCGGCAAAAGAAAACGAGAAATATAAAAAAAAAGTATCTAAACTAGAAAAATTTTACGTCCTGAGGCGGGGAGGCTGGGGGGTCGGGGTTCTAGTTTAGATACATTTTTATTAGTAAAATAATTTTTCAAACATTTATATTAATGTTGAAATCAAAATTAAGCATATAAAAACGAGTATTAGAATAACTATTGTTAAATGAGTAGGTAGAGCAAGCACGCACTATGGAACGGTTTTTAGAATACTTCATATCAGCTGAGAGAACAGGCATAATTCTCCTCCAAGGACCTTCAGACGGATCGGCCCTGCACGGCTTCCCGCGGCCATCATCAGATCATCGGTTCAAAGATGGCGCTACGTGTCCGTCAGTCCTCCTTGCAATGTGGCCTGCTCACTGCTACTTAAAGCTCGCAATTCTTAAGGGTATGTCGATGGCCTTAGTTCTCCCGCGGATCTCGTCGTTTCTGATTCGATCAAGCAGAGGATACTTAGTTGTACAAAAAATGACGGAAAAAGTATCCTTTGAACGGGTTTAGTATTACACAGAGTGTGAGGGCAACTCTCTCGTATAAAACTTAACATGACCTTTTTTACAAGTCGTGTTCCCCTACATTTCGTGTTCTCTTACATGTGTCCCACTGCTGGGCACAGGCCTTTCTACGTGGGAGAAACACATGTGGAGTTAGGATCTTAACACCACCACGCTAGCCCAATGGGTGGGTTAAAACGGCTCCAGTAACAACCGAGACCAACGGTTTCAAGTGCTTCCGAAGCACGGAGGAACTCGAGATAATTAATATTTCTCTGCGGCGTCTGGTCAACCATCGCAAAAGTTACTATGTTTTCGTAATTAAAGCTAGAGCGCTCAAACGATAACGCCATTGAGCTCCTCGGTTAGGTATATCATGGTTAGGTATATATAATGTTTACCCACCATTTTTCTATGCCAATTAAGCTTATTTTCCTAAGACATTAGCCGGTACGTTTCCGTCATATCATTTCCCATGAAAACGTCCAAACAAATATATCACCCATTGCTTTCATTACTTTACTGAGAATTTTATTTTTACTTTTGCTATTGCAAGATTTGTATACTTACCTGTATCTAAATTCTGTTACATTACAATTTTAATCTTTAACGGTCAGTTGGCATAATATTATGTCAGAAACAATTACAAATTAACTGTGTTAGCCCCGTATTACAGAACGCGGCTCCAGCATCGTTTGAACTCGAATCACTCAAAACTTATTACAGGGTGCGTTTTAAGACTCAATCAGCTGAAACTAGAATCAATAATTGTCAAAGCAACAATGACAAGTACGGAAAAGCGAAACTGTCAAAACATGGGCGAATATAACCGGTCAGATTATGAAACAATATAGCGTTATTTCAAGCATATTGAACGAGCATTACAACTTTATTTGGGAGTATAGTACGTGATCCGTTCTCAAGAATGGTGTCGACCATACTTAGCTCTAAGCAAACATCAAATCTTTACTTGAGCGCAGATTTTGACGTTAGTAAGTATCGTTCTAAAATAGGCAATTACTCAGCTGAGTGTTCATCAATGTATTATATAACGTTTTAAGTAAAGTTTCAAATTTAAATCTCGTATTAAAATTTGTTTTAACACTAGATTCGTTACTGAGAAATGTTCTGTAATGCGGGCCTTAGTCTTGGAGAGAGTCTGAGAGTCATATTTTTTAAAGTTTAAGTATGTAGGCAAAATAACTACACGTAATACTTGCATGTAAATAATTAGTTTCGTTTAGTATAGTATAACGCAGGCAATGTCGCGAGCGGAAGCTAGGATAATATAAATGTTGAAATGCATGACATTGGCCAGTTTGTCCTCTGGGTAGATGCCATCGCTTTTCCTATTTCGGCCGCTAAACAGTTTGCCGTGTTTCAGATTGAAGAGAAAGGTAGCCAGAAACAAAAATGAAATGCCTCCAATGTCCAGTAAGTACTGGGCATGGCAGGCATTTCATTTTTCCTTATTATTGCAGGCGTAAGGCAGTGGTAGCCATTTACCACCAGGTAGGCCGACAGCTTGCTTGTGAGATCACAACTATACCTAGATAGTTATACAAAAAAGGCCACGTCAACACCATGTAAGTTATAGATCGACCGCCACACAAAGCCGACGCCATTAGCCCTCGCAAACACATTAATCAGAAGTAATTAAATAACACGAGTTCGTAGTTCGGTGCGTACCTGATCGGATAACCTCGAGCTGCGTAACTTGTTAATTCCACAAAATTAGGAACAACTTTCCCCATTACTTGGGAACATGTCCCGGAGCCCTTTGGCCATCGACCAGGCCTGGCTTTATGGAATTTCTGTGCTCTTTCAAAGAGTAAACTTTAAGTAATTGCCAAAGAATTCTGGACGGTATGCGTCCATATTGAAACGGTGACTGATAGTGAAATGCCATTCTTTGATATTCACAAATATGTGGAGATATGGAGCTGGTAGAAAGGACTTTGTTTCTTAGAAAATGAATAACTGAAAAACATTTTATGTGAATACTTTTAGAAAAAAGTAGGTAATAATATATACTCGGAACTAAGAGAAGAGTTGATTAGAATATGGAAATATGTAAATTAGGGATATGGATATTTCGAGAAAGGTATGGTAGGGAAAGAAATAATAGGGTTATTTCAAGTCCTTGGCTTCTCAGATAGAGCAGTCACTCGGATTGAGCAGCATATTTTGCAGTTAATTGACATTTTATTTCAGTATTTTGTAAATTAATTTGTGTTGTTTTAAATTAATAATGTGTCATTTATCAAATAATTTATATTTGAAGTTTATTCATCTTTACTTTGTACTTTATTAATATACAAATTGACTTGATCGTTAACTCTCTACTATCATAAATTTGGATCTTGAACTATTATTACTAACACCTAAATTGTTTGATACATTTTTTTCGTTTTTTTTATAATTAACTTGCTGGTGTTTGGGTGCGTTCTGTAAGCCTGTATTTGATTGAATAAATAAATAAATATCGTGGGTTCAATCCCGCCTCAGAAACATGGCTTTTTTATTGTTTCGAAATTTTTTAAACATTAATTACAATGCTTTTTCATGGTATAGGATCAGCTCAAGGTTATTGTGTCATGGGAATGTCACCGAAGTAAAGGATCTGTGAAAGTTAGTAAAACCCTTTTATCATGAAGAAGATGAGCTGATAGTCATCAATCGCTTGAACTGATCTTCAAAAATTGCGGCTAAGAACCATCCTAGTCACCTTAACCTTTAAACAAAAAAACGGAATCAAAATCGGTCCATTCCTTTAGGAGTTACGATGCCACAGACATACACACAGATACACAGACAGACACACAGATACACAGACAGACACGTCAAACTTATGACACCCCTTTTTTCGTCGGGGGTTAAAAATGATAACTTCCATCATAGTTCTATGAAGCCGTTTCGCCAGCGCTTCTTGCTCTATTTTCCATATCATGTCATTTCGACGGCCCCATCCCAAGATCCTATCTCCAAAAACCAACTAAAAGTTTTCTTGAAACCCAGGCAAACACTGACGTGCCAAATGGTGTTTAACTTCCAACGCTTTATGGCCTTAATACTATTAATAGGACTTTTGCTAGCCTTTAAAAAAGGCAGAGGTTTTTTTAACAATCTAATGGAAATAATAAATGTAATAATATTCCCACACTCAAGCCTACTTTTCTTGGTCAGAAAAACTAGTTTCGCGCCTACCCCGAATGTAGAGTTATTTAATTAGGTACCACCGCCATTCTTGTTCGCTGTGTTTCGGATTGAAGGGAACCTTTTTACTGGGCACGAAACGCAGACGCGCTAGCAATACCAGGGATTTTATTTTTCTTGTTATTGCAGGTGTCTATAGGCGACGGTGACCACTTACCACCAGGTGGGTAGTCAGCTTGCTTGTCGTCTAGTTGGAGAAAAACCCTACTAGACAGTAGTAGTGGCAACAAGCAACAGGGGCCACGCCAGAGTTATATTTATTTTTTTATTTAATGGCTTACACCGGCATATAATGGCATCCTATTTTTTATTTTACTGGGCAATGACGGCACTTCATCTTAGGCCTAAGGGTGACAACGCACCTACAATATCAAGTAATTTTCCCTTGTTATTGCAGGTGTCTATAGGCGGCGGTAACCGCTTACCATCAGGTGGGCCGTCAGCGTGTTTGTCATCTAGTCGTATAAAAAATAAAAATACACAAAGATGCCAGTCAATATAAGAACAAAACCGACATCCAAAGATGTGCATACACAGCAATACATACGATGCAGAAACATTTGGCACAGAAGTGGACATCGCAAAAGTTACATGAAAATTATGTTCATCTATTTTTACCAAAGTCAGTAAATTTCATATGGAATATATTAGTTACATTTAAATGGTTATGTCAGACTCTCGCTTGAAGGGCAGCAGTTTACCGACTGAAATCTGACAGAATCCCGGATGCGCTATGCTGTAATGAGGCACCACGCACCGCATCTGTGGTCTAGAGGTTGAGACCATCGAACTCAGATCTAGAGGTCCGTAGTTCGATTCCCGTAGAGGCAGAAATTTTCTGCTCAGTTTGGTTGGTGGTAGGGCTATCCTAAGTCCACCTGGCTAGCTACCATCATCTTACCTAAGCAATAATGTTAACGGCATTGTTGTGTTCCGAAAGTTGAAGGTAAGATAGCCAGTTCCTCTGTGGTTGAGGAATCCGGGTGTAGCTCGCTTCCATCGTCGGCCTTATCTTCACTTACTATCAGGTCAGATGAAGGCCAGGAGTTACCCTGTTAATATACATAAAAAACGCGAGGAACTTAATACTACACTTTTGCTTACTATCCAATCCAAACTAAGCATCATTAATCCTTCAATGCCCGGACGGCAACTAAGTTGCCATGACAATTAAAATTTAATTGTGTCTGGCTTATTCGAGCTTGCGTTATGGCTACTAGATAAAGGAGCTCTTTTAATAAATATATAAAATATAGGAACACGTGATCATAATCATCATACAGACGTCTGGGCCCGCCAGTGCCAGGACATTCTGCGGAAGAATATTTACGATCTCAGTAAAATATCGCAATATGTAAACAGGTTAGATCCAAGCACAATACCGAGATTCAGTAAAGACCTGGCCATCTTACAAGCTTCAAGGTCGCGTAATAGCCCTCCTCGAATTACCCACGTAACAACCTTCTGTAATTTTGTAATTTGTAAGTATAATACAAGGTGTCAAGCTGTGATAAACAGACGTTATTACATTATATTTGGCTTTCAAAATTCTTCTTTTATGTAACTCAAGGTTCAATGTCGGCTCGGTATGTTTCTAAAACTTTTTAGGGAAAACACAGTAAGTAGGTATACCCTTTTAAATCCTGTCTCAGTTTTTTTTATGCATAACTAGATGACAAGCAAGTAAATGGCACACCTTTTTTACCACGACAATTCCATTGACGGACGTACCCGCCGCTGGCGAAGCAACAGACGTGTGCAGGAATCGCTCAGCGTCTAAATTGACCGCTTAAACTCCTGGATAGCTCTCGTGCCTTTCGCGGAGGTAGTTTGGGGCCTGCGAAGCAAATTCACCAGATCACCCCAGGCAACCCGGCCTTACGGCCCAAGCTGACTGCCCAGCTGGTGTTAAATGACTACCATCACCTATAGACACTTGCAATAAAAGGGAAATCATCACTTACTTACTATTGCAGGTGCATTGGCATGCTGCGGCCTAATGAAATGCCGTCCATGCCCAGTAATTGCACTTACTACCTCTCCCTTCAATCCAAAACAAAGCGAACTGTGCTACAGCCAATATAGGAAAGGCGGTTGTGTAGGTACAGTCGACCACAGAAGTAGCTCAACACATTTTCTTATCATGTCGCACCGACTATTGCGCTCGTACTTAGTTGCTATCATACCGTATTGATGCCATAGTTGTTGTGACATGGTACTAAAGTGTTCAGCTACTTCTGTGGTCGACCGTAGCTAACTAGACCACTGAGCCTACCATATAATCGATAAAGTTATACGTGGTATAAGACTGGCGTAAGTTTTAAGCCCAGTTTTACTTTTAAGACGGTATAGTTTCACCAGGTTAGTCCGTCCATCTGTATGTCACAGTAATTTTGTGTACAACTAGATGATAAGCAAGCCTATAGACACCTGAAATACCAAGGCAAAAATCACTTGCAGGTGCGTTGTTATCTCGAGGCCTAAGATGAAATATGCCTTTCATACTCAGAGACTTCAGAGACTTTTTAAACGGGGTAGTTCTTGGCCTTCATCCCACCTGGTCGAAGTTGGAAGCAAGATACGCCCGGAGTCTTGAACTACAGAGGAACTGGCTATCTTATCTCCAACTGCCGGAACACAAAAATACTGTTAACATTATTGTTAAGGCGGCATGCTTAAGTAATTATCAACAAAGACCGAAGTGATTTCAAAATTAAATATAATTTACACTATTCTCGATAAAGTTTCCACAATAGTTAAAACATTTTCAAAGTATAACCACAAAGAGTAAAACGTGAAATTTTAAATCGAAACTTAGTTCTGTTTAGTTTATAAAGTAGACTCGAGGTCGGTTTCTATGTGCTTGGACGCTTGGAGGCAAGTTATGAAGAGGTCACTCCTAGCTAGCTCCGAGAAACCATAACAGTACCGAAATGGTTCTAGTAATTATAAAGGAGAAATTATGTGTGTCTGGTGTAGGCATTAGTTTCGTTTGGGAAACCTATCTGGGTTGATGAACAATATGGGGAATTAGGAAACTTCATATGTAATCATCATCATATCAGCTGAGAGACGCCCACTGCTAGGCATAGGCCTCCCCCAAGGGTCTCCAAAACGATCGGCCCTGCGCTGCCCTCATCCATCGGCTTCCCGCGACTCTCTCCCGGTATGTGACCGCCATTTGAGGACCTTTTCGCCTCAACGGCCATTAGTCCTCTTGCAATGTGGCCTGACCACTGCTTCTTGAGACTCGCAATTCTTTAAGTTATGTCAGTGACCTTAGCTCTCCTGCGGATCTAATCATTTCCAATTCGATCACGCAAAGAAACACTAAGCATAGCCCTCTCCATTGCCCTTCGGGTGACTTTGAGCATTCTTATGAGGCCCATTGTAAGCGGCGCCGGTACTGGCAACACACACGAGTTGAAGACCTCCGTCTGGAGACATTGTTGAAGCTGGTTTGAGAATATACTGCGGACTGCTCAGCCGAGTTGGATCCGTCGATTGATCTCTTTCTGGAAGTTGGACCTACCAAGTTGAACTATTTGTTCCGGGAAACTAACTGAACTAGAAAAAAATTCATGTCATGAGGCCTTTTACAATCCAGGTGACTGCTTTGTCCTCTAAGCTACTAAGGACTTGAGATTCTATCTATTTTTGCGTTAAAATAACGATTACTCTCACGGTTACAAAGTCCTTGATAAAATACAGGGGGCCAGTTGTGTTCCTTGTCAAAAATTACCTCTTAAGGAAATTTTTGACAAGGAACACTACTACCACCCTGATTTTGGCACCCTTCAGACCACCTTTATTTTCCGATTGAATTAATAAAAACATTGTCACCCCGGTTCGCGACAACCCTAAAAATGCATACTATCGCGTATCGTACTACACACTACTACAGTTCTGTTATACCACACACACACATACACAGAGCCCGCGCACAAACTACGATATCGACTTCCCGCAACCCGAGAATTTTATTTTATTTAGAAATTCTGTAACATACCCCATGTTTTTAACCCCCGACGAAAAAGAGGGGTTATAAGTTTGACGTGTCTGTCTGTGTATCTGTGTGTCTGTCTGAAGCATCGTAGCGCCTAAACGAATGGACCGATTTAGATTCGTTTTTTTTTGTTTCAAAGCTGATGTGACTACGATGGTTCTTAGCTATAATTTATGAAGATCAGTTCAGGCGTTTGATGACTATCAGCTCATTTTCTAAATGATATTATGATTTTATTAACTTTTACAGATCCCATTGATTTCAAATTTGGTGTACTGTCACTTCGGTGACATTCCTATGACATACTAACCTTGAGCTGATCCTATACCATCAAAATATTATAATTTTGTAATTATTCCAATATTTTCTTAAAACCTCAGAATAAAACTTTCGCCTTTTGCACCTTCTCTTCTCGCAGTGTGGATATGTTTCGCACATTGTGGCCGAAATAGGACTAGGTCCCCACCCTCCCCGCCCCCCCTCCCCCCTAACGTCCTTTGTCGCTTTTTTCATTAGGGCGTCGTCACCGCGCGGATTAAATACTTTGACGCGTCACAGGATCAACCGCCAGCATTCATTTTTCTTTTATTCCTTTCCTAGTAAGTGGAATGGACGACCTTCGCGAAATTACAATTTCGTCACGCTTTCGTGGCGGACTTCTGTTTGGGATGTTAAATTAAAGAAGTCAAATATTCTTAATTTTTGATTTTAACATTATTATAAATGTTTGAAAAATTACTTAGTAATTAAAATAGAATAAAACTAGAAAAATTTCACGTCCTGAGGCAGGAATCGAACCCGCGACCTTTCGCAATCCGGGCGACTGCTCTGACCACTGAGCCACCCAGGACTTGGGATATCCCTGTGAAATTCTTCTAGTCTATCTTGTATTTTTCGTTTATGAGCTAACGTCCACCCTACAATGTCGAAATATTCTATTTCTACAAAAATTAAAAATATTTGAAAGCACTGCCCCAACTTAACCGAATCGTCGGTATTTGTAATAATACTCGTTTCGGATGTAGAAATAGAATATTTCGACATTGTAGGGTGGACGTTAGCTCATAAACGAAAAATACAAGATAGACTAGAAGAATTTTACAGGGATATCCCAAGTCCTGGGTGGCTCAGTGGTCAGAGCAGTCGCCCGGATTGCGAAAGGTCGCGGGTTCGATTCCTGCCTCAGGACGTGAAATTTTTCTAGTTTTATTCTATTTTAATTACTAAAGAAGTCAAGTTCAATTTTTGTGCTCAAATAATCTTATTCAAGATGGAAAGACTATTATTTACTAGTATAGAAAAAAGTTATTAATGATGATGCAAAAAAGGGGCTTAATTTAAAAAAATTAAACCGTCATAAAAATACTAAAAAGAAAAATAAAGAAAATGAAGTTAGTTATTTTTTGGAGTCGGTGTTTCTATTGTTTCTGGAAACAATTTAGCACCAACTTTAAAAGAATACTTTTTTGTGAGTTATGTACAGTCGACAGCACATCAACCGTAACCTTTTATGAAGTCGATTTAAAAAGATACATCTTCAGCTATAAAACAGTCCGTATACAAGAACGCAAGGCGCTAGAGCGCAAACTGTCCTAGTTAAACATTCATTGATAAAGGATACTATTTAAATATTAAAGGGCGCCTATCTTTTTTATAAATAGCAAACAACCAAACAATATTTCATAACAATACCCTCGCATCGCGCGTACACCTTGGGAAATTCCTTTACCAATTCTCTGGGGAAAACAGTAACTCACCTTCATCAAAATACAATTTGGTAAAACAATACGCAACATGGACCAAAGTTACAGTAAAACAATATCTTTGAGAACGAACAAATCGTTACCCCCGGGCACAATAAATACAATCAATTTAGGTATATCAGCAGAGTTTGAGACGTGAGCGCGAGACGTACTCGTCTCACTCAAATGGGCCTGTCACATAAAACTAGGGTTGTCAATATCGAAAAGCTCTTAATTTAAAAATTGAATCAAATAAAATTATTTTAAATTATTATTATTCAGTCCTACCATAAGAGGAATAATATTTAGGTGTGGTTTTGAGTATTTTGGAGTGTAAGGGAAACTAGTACAAAAACCGGCCAAGTGCGAGTCGGACTCGAGCACGAAGGGTTCCGTACCATTATCTACAAACAAGCGTTTACATGTTGCGGTTATCAATATCATAGACATAGACATATAGACATAGACATAATTTTATTTGCAACTTTGGCGCACAAAATTTACATAATATATAACAGTTAATCTAATTTTCAATACAAGTAAGTAAGGATCAACATGAGTCCATCTCTATACCATCACCAAATCACTTGCACAATAGCACAGGTCGCGCCTCGGCAGCAAACAGGTATCGGCTCAGCATTATGCTCCGCGTTACACGGAGCGCTGATATTCTGCCGAAACCTTTTTTCTTGAGGGAAACACGCTTAGATGTGTACCATAATTTAAATTAAACTCGGCATCACATACGATGTAATTAAATGTATAAATATGTTTATTATAATTAGTCATATATACATAGATAAATAGAATAAATCAATATAAAATCATCAGTATACTTTATGTAAAATTATATATCAAGCAAAAACAATCAAAAAATCACGTTTGTTGTACGGGAGCCCCCCTTAAATCTAACCTAAAAAAACCTTGCATTGTGGCGCTCAAAATTTGGTTGAAAAGCAGTATTTTTCACAAACTGTAGTGTAATGATTGCAAGTTTATCCACATTATATTTGATAAAATTTTTGTAGTAAGCCCGTATGGTAAGGTCGTCTGGGTAGGTACCACCTGTAATATTAAATGATTTTTCCTTGTTATTGCAGGTGTCTATAGGCGGCGGTAACCGCTTACCTAAGGTGGGCCGTCAGTCTGTCATCTAGTATAAAAAATAATATCTTGCTCAATAATGGGCTGGATAGAAGAGAAGTCTTTTAGAGATAAGGTCCACTCTTACAAACCTTCTATTACACGTAACTTAGTAACTTTGTATTAATGATTTGTATTAAAGAATACAGTAAAAATTTAAAATTTACTAACAAGGGGCAGCCCTATAAAAATCTTGTCAAACTCCACCTCAAATGACTTGGTCTTTCTCTCGGCTGCCGAAAAAATATATCTTTATAAGCATAGCTTTTTTCGGTTTGTAACGATCCGGGCAATATTATCTTATTTTATTTCATCTTGACGGCGAGCTAGGCCTACTTAATGGGATCTCTTGTGATCTGCAGCTCTGGAGATTTTGGCCATTAACTTAATAATGTGCTTAGTTTTCAGTCGACTGTATTTTACTTCAAGTTAAGCCTTTGCTTAAATAAGAATACCTGTTACGTATATTAAGTTAACGCGGTGCTGTAATATATTGTTTATACCGAACACTTATTCACCACCACCGGATCAGAAGCGGTAATAAGACTCCATATCCGAAGACAGCTATTGCTGCTTCAACACACTGCTCTAGCAGCCTTTACCCTGCCGACCTTTAAGTTGCCTTGTCACTCATATTTTGAACCTTTTGAGAAATATGCGAATAAAATTCTTCAGAGTAAGCACAGTGATGAGTGACGTAACAAAAGATTACAATATAAATATCAAAATATAGGTATGTAACAAAGCAGCCAGGCCTTTGTATATTATAAACTATTTTTCACCTCTCCAGCAGCAAAATAGCTCTTTTGCTTCGTAAAATCTCGAAGGAAAACCAGTTTATGCAGCGAGCGTGAGGCAAAGTAAGTTTTTAAATAAATTTGAGATAGGCAGTAGCGCGTTCCGAAACTCAGGACTAGCGCTAGTCGCACAACAATGTAATTTAATTATTTTAGTTTATAAGCTTAACTATTTTAATTTATGGACGTTTAGTTGAAAAATTATAATAACTATATAATTCAGTAAACAATAATGTCACGTTACATAAAAATAAATGAGAATTTTCAAAAAAATTACATGCACTGTAATTTCGGAACGCAACTCAAAAATAGTCTGTTAAACCTTCTTGGTTTTTATATAATAAGAACACCCTGACACTATACTAATTCAAATATGACGTGAGTCATCTGTGTGTCACATCCCTTTTTGTTGTTTATCAATATACACCGTTTACTTCAGAACTCTATATATTTTATTTATTACCACGTCAATACTGTGTTTCCAACTGAAATTCTGCAAGAGGTTATGGGCCCAGAGTTTCTAGCAGTGGACAGCGTGAGTAAGATAAAATTAAAGTAACTAAAGTGCTATGGATCAACCATCGGCAACGCCGGCACTATCTTCAGGTCACCAAGATGTCTCAACATCAAGTGTAAGCTTCAACAAACTCAGAGGCAATAATTTTAACACATGGGCGTTTAGTGTTCAATGTCTTTTGACGGACTTCGACCTATGGGACGTCGTCTGTTCTCCAGTCAACCTCAACGATCCCATCGCCAAACGCAAAGACGAAAAGGCGCGTGCTAAAATCTGCCTCCTGTGTGACGAGTCCGTATATCCGGTTATAAGGTCAGCGAAAACCGCTTTTGAAACATTCAATGCGTTAAAGAAGGCCTACGCGGATAGTGGATTAGTTAGAAGACTTGGCCTAATGAAGACTTTACTTTCTTTAAAGTTCAGCGGTGATATTCAAAAATATGTCAACAACATGCTAACTGTACAGCAAGAGCTACAGGGAATTGGGGCTGAAGTGGATGATGAATTCCTAGGCATTATAATGCTTACTGGATTGCCAGAAAAATTCCACCCACTTGTTATGGCTCTCGAACACTCCAACACAAAAATTACATCGGAGAACGTGGTTGCAGCGCTTCTCAAAGAAGATTCTCGTTTTCGATCGACTGCAACTTCATCCAGTACCATACTTAGCACTGCTTTACATACAAAGTGCGAATCTAAAAAGAAATTCTGTAGATATTGCAAGAAAAATGGACATTTAATTTCAGAGTGTAAAAATCTTAAAAATAAAAAACATAATATTTCGGACAAGCATATTTCGGCTACCATGTCAAATTATACAACACAATTTACACTTTCATCTTGTTTTAATACTATTTTTCCTACAGATTCTTCCCATTGGTTCATTGATTCTGGTGCAACTTCCCATATGAGTAACAGGAAAGATTGGTTTGAATCTCTTTCTACGCACATTATACCTGTTACTGTTGCCAATAAGGCCCAAGTTCTTAGCCAAGGCAAAGGTACTGTAAATTTAAATATATCCGATAGTGTAAATAAAATTAGTGATGTTCTTTATATTCCTGGCCTTGCCACTAATCTTTTATCTGTTAATAGTATAGTTAATAAGGGTTTCGAAGTTTTATTTACATCGAATGGTGCAAGCATTTTTCAGAGCGGACAATGTCAAGTGACAGGTTCGGTCATTGCTACAGCCACTAACCATAAAGGCATGTACAAACTTGACACAAAAGAGTCAAATGCTATGCATACTACAACTAAAGAGTCTGCCATGCTGTGGCACAGACGTTTAGGGCATCTTAATACAAAGAGTATGCATTTACTTAAAAATAATTCTATCGGCATAGATTATACAGGTTATTCAATTGACCAATGTATACCATGTTTACAAGGGAAATTAGCTAAACAACCTTTCCCTAATTCCAAAAGTAAGTCTAGCGCCGTCCTACAATTAATCCATTCGGATGTATGTGGACCTATGAGTACACAATCATGGGGCGGAGCTTTGTATTTATTGACTTATACAGACGACTTTAGTCGCAAAACTTTTGGATATCTTTTGAAATCAAAGGCCGAAGTTTTTAGTAAATTTTTAGAATTTAAATATTTAGTTGAAAATCAAACGGGTAAGAAAATTAAAGTTCTGCGCTCAGATAACGGCCGTGAATATGTTAATAACGAAATGTCTGTATTTTTGAAGGAAAATGGAATTATTCATCAGACTACGGTTCCGTATACTCCACAGCAAAACGGAGTCTCTGAACGCGCAAATAGAACTATAATTGAAAAGGCGAGATCCATGCCGCAAGACTCCAACCTTCCGAAAGCGTATTGGGGAGAAGCCATAAATACGGCTATCTATCTAAAAAACCGTTCGCCTACACAAGCTTTGAATAACCAAATTCCAGAGGAATTGTGGACAGGTAAGAGAGTTAATCTTTCTCACTTGAGAGTGTTTGGCTGTGAAGCTCATGTCCTCATTCCAAAAGAAAAACGAACGAAACTGGAATCTAAAACACAAACTTGCATATTTGTGGGTTATTCAACAGAAAGCAAAGGCTACCGCCTTATTGATCCCCAAAATCCTCGCGCAATAATAGTTGCTCGAGATGTTGTTTTCCTGGAAAATAATACGCTTCGGGGGCTAAACTCTTCACATAGTGAAATGCTCTCTACACCTCCCCCTACCCAAATTTCAGTACCAATTTCAAATACTGAACTTCCGGTATTTGAACCAGAAATTCAACAGGAAGAAGAATGCTTACGGCCAGAGCCTGTGTCATCGTCATCAGAACAACCTGTCTGTGATGACTCCGTAACTTCCGAAATTTCTGAAGCTCCTCAACCTAATCCAATTGTAGACGTACTTCAGGTACCTCGCTACCCGCAAAGGGATAGACGTCCACCAGAGCGGTACCACGAGAACCTCTACATGACATCTGATCTGGAACCGGAGACTTACAATGAAGTTACTAAGCATCCACAGAAAGACAAATGGTTAGATGCGATGAAAGCAGAATACGACTCCCTGTTGAAACATGGTACTTGGATACTAGTTGATCGGCCCACCACTAGAAAGACTACCAAATGTAAATGGGTCTTCAAGATAAAAAAAGACACAAGTGGATGCGTAGTTAAATACAAGGCCAGACTTGTAGCCAAAGGGTTCACCCAAGTTGCAGGAGTGGACTATGGTGAAACTTTTTCGCCAGTTGCGAGACTGTCTTCCGTAAGACTTTTGTTAGCGTTTGCTGTGCAAAATAATTTGAAGGTAGACCATCTTGACGTGGAAACGGCATTCTTGAATGGAGACCTTGATGAAGATATATACATGGAGCAACCTGAAGGTTTTTCAACTGACTCTAAAAGCAAAGTGTGTTTACTAAAAAAATCTCTATACGGCTTAAAACAGTCTCCGCGCCAGTGGAATAAGAAGGTATGTGAAGCCATGTCTTCCTTCACACTAACGCAAGCTTCTACAGAACATTGCCTCTATTATAAAAGAGAAGGGAAAGATTTCCTCGTAGTTGCAGTGTTCGTTGACGACTTTCTTATACTGAGCAACAACGTCAACATGAGAGATAATTTTAAAAATGAATTAAAAAAGAAATTCATCGTTAAAGATCTTGGTCCTGTCAAAGATTGTCTCGGAATGAGAGTTACTCAGACCGAAGACAGGATAACTCTTGACCAGACGAAATACATCGAGAAGTTAATCTCAAAATTTGGAATGACTGATGCAATATCAGTGACGACGCCATTGGAACCAGGCTTAAAACTCACCTTACCTAAAAAGGAAGATGAGAATATTGAAGTCCCTTATCAGGAGCTTATCGGTTCTCTAATGTACCTTGCCATATGTACAAGACCTGACATAGCACACACGGTCTCATACTTGTCGCAGTTCAACGTACATTACGGGGAGGTGCACTGGAAAGCCGCTAAGCGAGTCCTGAGGTACCTAAAAGGCACAAAAGACTTGAGACTTCAATTCAGGCACAGTAGTCAAACATATCCAATTGGTTATGCTGATGCTGACTATGGGAACAATCTTGTCGACCGCCGCTCATTCACCGGCTTCGTTTTTGTTATGAGTGGAGCCCCCATCTCATGGGAATCTCGCAAGCAGCGCACTGTTGCACTTTCGACAACTGAAGCCGAATATATGGCATTGTCAGAAGCCTGCAAAGAGGCTATATATTTAAGAACACTCATTACCGAAGTGTTCGCCATCACTCATCCCATCACTTTACACACAGACAGTCAGAGCTCCATCAAACTTGCACATAATGACACCTTTCACGCACGCACAAAACATATCGACATCAAACACCATTTCATTAGAGACACGCTTACACACAATGACATTCATCTCAAATTCGTATCTACACAAGACATGGTTGCCGACATACTTACCAAACCTTTAGCGAAAATTAAACATGTTAAATGTTCTAGTTGTTTAGGGTTAGGTTAAGTTTTTTTGTCTTTGTTTAATTGTAGATATTTGTTGTGTATTAAGTTAGTTTATAATTAGGTGTGTACTATTATGTTATATTGATGTTGGTCATTGTTAGTTGTTAGTGTCAGTCAAGTGTATAGTTTTGTTTTTTTGATATGTCATTTATAGGTAATTGTATATAGCGTATATACAGGGTGCTCCTATTACAGGGGGGTGTTAAACCTTCTTGGTTTTTATATAATAAGAACACCCTGACACTATACTAATTCAAATATGACGTGAGTCATCTGTGTGTCACATCCCTTTTTGTTGTTTATCAATATACACCGTTTACTTCAGAACTCTATATATTTTATTTATTACCACGTCAATACTGTGTTTCCAACTGAAATTCTGCAAAATAGTCTATAATAATCTGTGGACAAAGCGTGAAAAATAAATTCAGATTGTTTTGATTTTTCGACTTGTGTTAATAATTAACTGTGATTATTTTGTTTAATTCTTTAATGCCTGAATTCATATTGTTTGTGTATCTCACTTATAACAATATTGTCGCTGGAGAGGTGAAAAATTGTATGTTTCACACGAGAGCAAATTTTTTTTTGTCTCGTGCCTTTAAATCACTCACTGCGCTCAGTAGTCTTATTGTGAATCACTCGCTATGCTCGTGATTCAATGTTAGACTACTTCGCTGGTTCGTGATTTAACATCAGCACTCGCTACAAAAAAATAATTTTGCTCACTTGTTGAACAAATAACTATAAAAAGGTTTGGTCGAACACAGCCGATGTTAGAGAAAGGAGGAAACGTCATGTGCTTGTAAAGCGTTCCAAGTGTTGGAAGTACGACAAAGGGACGAGCTACAAAATTTCTTTGAAAGTGTTATTGAGGTGGAGACAGTAAAGAGATGACTCCGAAGACCGGAACGTCTTATTTCTCGTGACCGTACATGCTGAGTTATAATCCTCCATTTTATAAATAAAATAATAACATAACAAATAATAAATTATTACGTGTCCCTCTCATGAGATAGGATGATGATGATTATTATGGTGACATAATAATGACATTAATGATTTATTTCAGCTTTTTTCTACTACAAGTAAATGAATATTCCACTTTGATCATACAGCTTTTGGTTGCTTTGTCGCTTTAATAATAAACGAGGTATACTCTAAAAATGGGTAACCTAGTTCTCTTTTCACAATACATTAGAACCCTGTTCGATACCTTTCGTGTCAGCACACTTTAGATCTAGATAAATAAACATTTACTCACTTGAATGGGTCTCAACGATCGTTCGTGTTTAAATTATTATCCACATGGTAGAATTGAAAATTTGGGGCCATACTTACTTTAGTACCTTCGCTTTCAGGTTGGAATAGGACGGTCTGTTGCAGTCTATCACAAAAGTCATTGCACTTAAGGTGGTTTTCCACCAGAGGGGCGAGACGAGACGAGGCGAGACGAGATTTAAAATATGTATGGCAAATTTTCAATCCTCGCCTCGCGCATCTTTGGTAGAAATAGTCAGGATTGACGAGGATGAGCGAGGCGTGAATTGAAATATTTGTATGTGTAAAAATGAACCATATTGCTTCCGATATAGAGTATAAATTTTAATGTGAAATTTGATATGATTTCAAACCCTAGGCGATTTTCCACCAAAGGGGCGAGACGAGATGACGCGAGACGATAATTGAAATTTGTATGGCAAAAAATTTCAATCCTCGCCTCGCGCATCTTTGGTGGAAATAGTCAGGATTGACGAGGATGTGCGAGGCGTGAATTGAAATATTTGTTTGTGTAAAAATGAACCGTATTGCTCGAGCTCGCGCGGGCAATTTTTAGTGGAAAAGAGTCAGTGCGATTTCAATTCTCGTCTCGCCTCGCCTCGGCTCGCCCCTCTGGTGGAAAACTACCTACTGTGGTCTCTTATCTGACTGACATAAATCTTTGATACACTACATATGACTTACTCTCGTCACTATCTCATTAGGTCTGACTCACATCACACACACACACACACACACACACACACACACACACACACACACACACACACACTCATACACACAAATAAAACAGAAGCTTATATACGTCCTCCTGCTGGGCAGAGGCCATTATACATGGGAGAAACACAGGCGAAGTTTGGATCATTTTTTGAGCCAAAATTTCTAATCTCGAGCTTAATGTCTTCTTACCAACGTCGTCTTACCAACGGCTTAACGTGCCTTCCGAAGCAGACTCCGTTACGGTAAGCCGTTGGTACCGGTTGTTACCGCAACCGCTTAAACCCACCCCGCATTGGGCCAGCGTGGCGGTGTTATAGCCCAAACTCCTCGTGTGTTTCTTCCATGTAGGAAGGCTTGAGCCCAGCAGTGGGACATGGCTGGTGATGATGATGATTCTAAAGAATTCTATAAACATCCATGACTTGGGGACAAATGTTTGTGCTAATCATACGAACATCTGCCTCTACCGAGATTAGAACCCGAGACCCCCGATCGGGTAGCCTGTAATTAGGGGCACTGGCCACTGGGCCCGCCGGTCTTCAAAGTGAGGACAACCCTTGCTGAATATCTTGCCCGTTCTTTTCTAAGCAAGACTCCCCGATCTACGTACAAATGACTTACATACTATGTAACTACTGACGTTAAATTTTGGCTGCTAAAATTCATTTACAAACAAAAAAGACTTTATGTGTATGTTTATATCAGTTAAGCTATGTACATTTTTGTAGCGCAGTAAGTAACGCATCATGATTGCCCATGACAGAAGCATGATACGGCGTGTGGGACATTTATCAGAGATCGGGGCGGATAGGCCGTCACTCTCCGTGAATGAGCCGCTGAAAGGACCCATTTGCGTCACCGACCTGATACCGCGCCTTTTGTAGAGCCTGTAGGGCGGCGCTGAGGCGGGCTTATGCGGGATAATCCCAGTATTATGAATCCTCGTACGCTAAACAGGGAACATGTAAATAACAAAAGGACATTTTAATTACGATGGCACTTTTTTATACTAAAAGATGACAAACTGACGGCCCACCTGATGGCAAGCGGTTACCGCCGCCTATAGACACCTGCAATAACAAGGGAAAAACACTTGATATTGCAGGTGCGATGTCATCCTGAGGCCTAAGATGGAATGCCGTCCATGGTCAGTAATGACACTGGCAACCTTTCTCTACAATCCGAAACACAGCGAACTGTTTCACGACTGAAATAAGGAAGGCGGTGGTACCTACCCAGACGACCCTACATACGGGCCTACCACCCAGTACTTGCTTGGACTGATTTTGACTATTGCAAAATAATTCATCATTTTGCATCATCATCATCATCATCACCAGTACCAATACAATTCCCAATGCCAATGTGCCCAGCAGCGAATACAAGTCGCACTGCTGGACACAGGCCTCCCTAGATTATTAATTTTGGCTGACCCTTCCCGGGAACGGTCCAAAGCCAAAGATGCTTTTTTTCGTAATCAAAACCAGAGCGTTCTAACCACTACGCCATAAAGCTCTTTATTGAATACCATAATATATGAATACCATACTTTTCTTTATAAGACAATGAATGGTGTAATTGACTCCCCTTACTTGTTAAACAAATTCCGCTTAAACGTTCATATTAAGATAGTTCGTAAACCTCAGACATTATTTGATGTTCGGTTCTGCAATACCAATATCGGAAAGCATTCGCCTGTCCCCCGCTTGTCTCGTTTGTACAATGACATTTCTCTAAAAATTCATAATTTAGACATATTTGATGATTCCTTGCCAAAATTTAAAAGTAAGATAATGGTTTCTGAATCCTCTTAGTATTTGGTACACCTGCATACGTGTAGGTATATCCTGTTGATTTTAGAGCATGCTGTGGTCGCCTGTTATTTAAGTTGCAATTACTTAAAATTAGTAGATATACTTTCAGTGCAAGAAATATTGTAAACTTTGTTGGTGATCCATAAATAAATAAATTAATTAATAAATAATATTACAAACAAGATCTTTAAGTTAAAATTGATGCAATCATTAAGTTCACCATTTGGATCTGGCACAGCGAAAACAGTGGAGAGGATACTCATTTATTAAGCTTATATTATTTAAAACTAATGACTTATGCTACCCATGCTACCCATTGAAAACTATCTTTCCATACTAATAAAAACTAATAACTGAAACCGGGCGGAGCCGCGGGAAAATGCTAGTATTATTATAAATGCGAAAGTAACTCTGGATGTCTGTCTGTGTGTTACACTTACACTCCTAAACCACTGATCCTATTGAAATTAAATTTGGCAAGGAGGTATACACGGTGAGTTTTTTTTTTGGGGCAGTATGGGGAAATTCTAAACTATAAGAGATAGAGAAAAACTCTCTTAGGAACCGTGATCTTAATTTTAAATAAAATAAAAATGGTATTGAAAAAAATTTTAAAATCTTAATAGATTTTGATACATCCGATTTTAGACCATAGGTCTAAAGTTGCTAGAAGTTGTTAAAATTGCTTGAAATTAACATTTTATTGAAGATACATTTTACTATCTAATTGATATTGATGACTGAAACAAAACAAAACCAAAAATCTGCCACTTGCCTTAATCCCACGAAACAAACTCTATCTTATAAATTGTTCAAAATGTCCTCCACTTCGTTACTCTTCAATATTCAGTTTTCACGTCTTTCATCAATTGGGTGAGTTGCTCAAAATACACACACCACTATATACATACCAGTGGCTAAGGGTGAATAATACCAAAAGGTAAGCCGAAACAAAATCACACAGTCAAAATAGAAGTACCTACCTATGTTCAAATCAAGAGACAAAATCACGACCTCGTTTAGTTGAAAACTAACCAATAGAAATCTTATTATTAGAATTATTATTAGAAAAACCGATACTAGCTTAATAGGCAGGCACAGCTTCATAATTTTTTACTTTCAAAGCCTATAATATCTAATATTAATATTGGTACTTTATGACCAGCAACCAACTTCTAAAGATCGGCCATAATAAAAAAACTGCACTAACAGAGAATATTTAAAAAATCTGATGTAACCAAAAATAACCTGAAATATCAAAACAAACAATAGTTTTACCTGAAACCGAATCAAAACCTACCATAAATCACTGGTAGCATTTTTTCACACAATATTAAATAATCACTTATTTGTGCACCATTATAAAACAATAACAAAACACAAAAAACTCTTTGTTTACATTACTTTGCGCAATGCTAACGAAAATAAATAGAAAATGTTATTGGTGAATGACATTACAAGCTTGCAAAATTTAAAATGTCTCGGTCAAGAGCACGCCAGTGGATGGACGCTTACATTCTACTTGATAGAATAATAGCTCAAGCAATAGTGTCTGTCCTAGTCACACTCACGGAATCTTGTAATGCTTTCCCTATCATAACGCGACAGCGACGGGCTTATATCGGCCTTTGATACGGCGTGTGATAAAGAGACGGCGCTCGAAATAAATATATGCGTAAGAAAGAGATAGCCCCACCAGTAAGTATAGGCTTAATAACCCGAAAAATTACGGCTTGCTCATTGCGTATGATCGCAACGCACGCAAATTGGAACTGCAATGACGACTCTATGTGTGATATTGCTAAAAGAATTAGGTAGGCGCTTAGATAGGTGTTTAGGAATTGTTAATGTTTGAAGTTAAATACTAAGTTATTATTAGTGTAATAACATATTTAATAGTAACACGGTATGCAGAACTAGTAGTATGTTAGGTGAGTATTATTTCAAAAGGGAAGCCGACAGGAATCGTGTTATAGTGACCCCTCGCCACTGATACATACACACACCTCACAGAGTCAAACTTTTGTTTTTGCATATATTTCTGTTTCTGTAACCACATCTTCAACAAGTAAACTGTAAACTTATTTACAACATTATCAAAAACCTTGGTCGTATCAATAACTAAAAATATCCTATTAGTCTACGTATAAGTGGTCACCCTACCCGACCCGAGGGTGCAGGGTAGCGGGGCGGAGGGGGTAAGGACGTTGCTTTCACTCGCGAGAGTTAAGAAATTTTATGTTGGCCATTAACTGTAGTGACATACAATTTAATAAGTGACCCTTGCGGTCTGCGGCGGAACCTTCTAGGAGCTACTCGGAGGAGTTAGACCCACTACGGCTGTGTCACGAAAAATTTCGTAACGAGGATTTTGAGTGGGGCAAAATGTTTGGATAAGTCTTTGTGATACCTAATTTAAAAGAGGCTATTGCGGAGCTCGGTGGCGTAGTGGTCCGAGAGCTCTGATTTCGATTACGAAAACAAAGCAACTTTCGCCATGGTCAATCCCGGGATGGGTATGAAAATCTGTAATCTAAAGTTCCCACCGTGCTTCGGAAGCTACGTTAAGCTGTTAGTCCCGTCAGTTAAGGCAAACGCCTCGCGTGTTTCTCGAAGAAGGCGTACTTATGCCCATTGGAAGGAAGTATTAGTAACTACCTCACTTAGAATTTAAAAAACAATCGTTGAATAAAATGACGACCGGCTGGCCGAGCAGTTTGTACCCCTTGCTATACAAGCTCAGGTCAGGGTTCAAATCCCGGTAGGAGCAAATGTTTGTATGATGAGTACGAGCATCTGTTTACGAGTCATAGATGTTTATATGTTTATTTAGAATTTTCCCAATATTTATGATATTTCTCCGTTATCTAGTATCTATAACACAAGTTCATAGTGATGCTTACTTTGGGCTAGATAATAGGTGAGAGGGTATGATTATTATTACTATTATTTTATGTGAACTGAAGTGGGTTAAGGTAAAGTGTCCAAAGAACCCATTAAAACGATCCTCAGTAATAATATCAATATCACCACAAGTTGCGCAGGTAATATCTAGTGGTTCTTCATAAGACATGTGAAAGAAAACCACGTTTGTTCAAAGCTTAAATTAATGTTTGATATGTTTTCAACCCCCGACGAAAAAAGAGAGGTGTTATAAGTTTGACGTGTCTGTCTGTGTATCGGTGTATCTGTGTGTCTGTCTGTGGCATCGTAGCGCCTAAACGAATGGACCGATTTTGATTCGTTTTTTTTGTTTGAAAGCTGATGTGACTACGATGGTTCTTAGCTATACCTAATTTATGAAGATCAGTTGAGGCGTTTGATGACTATCAGCTCATTTTCTTCATGATTGTAGGGTTTTACTAACTATTACAGATCCGATTGATTTCAAATTTCGTGTACTGTCACTTCGATGACATTCCCATGACATACTAACTTTGAGCTGATCCTATACCATCAAAAAGTCTGCGAAATGCTTAATTCTTCTGAAACTTACAGCAGATATAGCGTGTTTGGGCTCTTATGGATAGTCTTAATGAGATGGTGTTAGATAGATGATTAATGACGCCGGGGGTTACTTAATTTTTTTAATTTTTCAGTTATATTATAGCATGACTGTTATCAATATTAATAATATTATAGGCATTTAAATTTACAAATCATAAAGAACTACGACGGCAGCTATTGTGTCTGATGAAAGAAGGAGGCCAAGGTTAAAGCTGTTTTCATTTCTACCTTTATTTTCACTGGAATTTATTATATTACAAATACCCCCGCTATTTGTAAGAATATTTCACATTTCTCTTGAATACTTATATCAAAATATTATACAATACACAAACATGATTGTATCTGCTGAAAGCAGTGGACTGTATGTGGGGTAGCGATGACAGCTGAATAAAAGGAAGCCATTGTGATTAAAAGATAATAATGAAATATACATAAAAACAATGATAAGTATCTTTTAACCGTGAGGTGCGTTCCAAGACTACACTCCAAACACTCCGAGTTGTTTTTGTCTTGCTGAAAGGTGTGGAACGATGTAATTTGTTTTTATAACCTCAAATTTTGACATTGGTCAATGTTTTGTCACTTTTGTGATGTAACAAACATAAATGAAATGTATTTTTGCTTACCTCCAACCCTTTGGATCAAGACATCACCATCTTCATCATAACAAGGAGTTATTATCTAAAGCTAATACGAAAACAACAGTAGTACTTTATAAATAAAGCTTTAAGACTTTTATTCACTTTAATTTATAGTGAACTAAAAATAAGCCGTGCCGTTCTTGAGTATCGACATATACAATCTCATTTGACGGTGACTAATGTCATATGACATTTTATACGTCAGAGTATTTATTGATCGCCAAAAAGTTACAACTCTTCAAGGCTCGGAACGAGGTAGTTGTCACAACCAAACGTCATGCCGAAAGGCACGGAACGTCCATAGAGTAAAAAGTTGTAGACTTGGAACGCGCCTTTGTATTCATGCAAATAAACCTTTTGACTTTGACTTTGATACAGCATACAACATACTTATAGTCAACACCGAGCACCTAAACCTCCTAGCCGTACGTACACACCATCGCTCCGGCAACGTCCTAACAATCACGTGACTTTCCGTCACTTCTGCCGTAATCTGTCAAGCGGCGGTATATTCCCGGGGGGCTGTGTGTCTGGAATCTCATGCTTTACGGATTAAAATAAACATGTTGCTTGGCTTCAATTACGAAAACAAGGCAACCTTCGCCATAGTTAATCCCGGATGGGTTTTTTTTTTATACAACTAATTACACTGGCTACCTTTCCCTTTAATCCGAAACACAGCGAACTGTTTCACGGCTGAAATAAGAAGGGCGGTGGTGCCTACCCAGGCGACCCTACATATTGGTCTACCACCTAGTAAATATGAAAGGTCAACTGAAAACTGCTATCTCATTGAGCTCTGTGCTTCAGAAAGTACTCAAAGCCGTTGGGTCCTAGGTGTAACGAAACCGCTTTCAGCCACCGACCTGCGTGCGAGTGATATACCAGTTGCTGGTATATAGGTGATGATGATGATGATTAAGAAACGTTATTTTATCAAATTTAAATGAAATAGGAAAACATAGGAAAATCTATATATCAAATACAGGAAAACAAAGCAACTCAATCAATGGGTGGGTCAAGCAAAATTTACTATACTGAGCTCCTCCGTGCTTCGGAAGGCACACCGTTAGTTCCAGTTGTACTGCAACCGCTTTAACCCACATTGGGCCATTTGAATTTGTGGATTTAGAGGATAAGATCTGATAACTTATAAAGTTAAGTCGAGCTAAAACGAGTTGCAAGGATCACAAAACTCAAACCTCAGATATCATTCGTTTCCTTTACTCCTCACAACAATTACGGCAATCATATTATTCTGAGTAGCTGAACATCTTTGTAGGTCGTTTTGTAATACAAAACGCGATGCTCATTTGAGATAAGAGACGGGATAACATATAAGTACACGAGCGTATTCCCGCCCGCATCATACACTCTGTATTTATCAACTGACTAATTAATTCATCACGTACACCCGACCAATTAACGAGCATATCTTGCACAATACCCCAAGCAGATATATCCTGTATTGTAATGACGTTACGCTGTATAATGGCGTGTCGGATATCTGTAAACATGAGGGTAGCTATATGCTTGAAAGATTTTCGTTTGCAACTGCAAGTACGTGTTCATTGTTTTGACAACAAATTGGAGTGTGTTCTTTGGAGCAATGGAAAATAATTTTCATTTTAAAATGGCGCTATTCGCTAATGATAACGGTTGTTTTCAATATTGCCCTGTAAGCACTTTCTCTATCTGTCGCCGCTTACTTGGATGCCTATAGCCCGTTGATTAAACCCCGGCATGTAATTAATTGCCTAGGCCGATGGTTATGAAAGAGACTTACTTACTTTTAACAACACGGCGTATTGTAAGTCCGCTCAACTGGGCGAATCGGTTTTTATTACCACTCATAACCAAAACAAAATTTCAGTTATAAGTGATCATAAAAATACACCTGAACCTACCACTCAAACAGTCACACAAAAACTTCGGTTTCAACGACCTGCCTAGGCATTTAATTTGATGACTGATATGACGTTATGCCATCTGGTTAGGCATTGCGCTCAATGGCTTGGTTAGTTGTCGTTCAGTTTTTTGATTGGATGTCGGCGTTCAATCAAAGGCCTAGGGGTTTAGTTAAGCGGCTTATTTAACAGACTCTTCTTACCGCTTCATATCAGGTGGTGTTGGGTCAACTGCCGTGCTTTATATAAAAAAATGTTTGGTAAGTAGGCGATATTTTATCAATAAAAGTTTAGGTCGCTTATTAGATAAAGTCATGCAGGCGTAGCTCATAAGCACGAGTTAAAAAAGCAAATGATTTCTCAAGACTCTGCCGTTAAAAACAAAATACCTTTATACAGGTTGGTTCCGTCAATAAGATTTTTTTGAAAATGGCATTACATTTCTATGAACTAATATAGCCCATGTTTCAATTTATTGTAGTATAAGCCCTGTGTAACCCTGTATAAGCTTTAATTTAACTACCAATAAGAGTCATCGCAACAGTCAGACACTTTTATTTTGTTTCTTAACAATATTCATAGCGCTTCTTCTAACTTCGGTGCACTTTAAGTGCTAAGTTGACTTAACGGAGCGATTTAATTAAAACTTGAAGTGGCAAGGCTTTGAAGACTTTGAGCTCCTTAAAAATATACTTTAGCATTATCCAATTTGTTTATTTTATAATAAGACTTCATTAACGCAGCGTGAAACGTATTTCGTAGCTCGGCTTCTATGTCGTGCATCCAAAACCTCATATTCCTTACCATCATCATCATCATCAGCCTATATACGTCCCACTGCTGGGCACAGGCCTTCCTACATGGGAGAAACACATGAGGAGCTTGGGCCATAACACCACCACGCTGGACCAATGCGGGTTGGTGGGTTAAAGCGGCTGCAGTAACACCCGAGACCAACGGCTTAACGTGCACGACGAAGCACGCAGGAACTCGAGATTATAAATTTGATTGACCCATCCGGGGACCGACCATGGCGAAAGTAGCTTTGTTTTTGTACTCCGGTGTCTTAGTGGTAATCGCGTCTGGCCGGACATCAGGAGACGCGGGTTCTATTCCCGCCTGGAGCATATATTTTTTTCATCGTTCTCTTTCTTTATTTGTAATTGTTAGGTACAATAAAGTAGGCTAAACGCCTACTTACTACTAAACGTCATCTGTTGTAAAATTCTGACATTCTGGACCTATCTATTTTGTGGCAGAGCTCACAGCTTGGTGTAATGTCGAGTGCAACCCATATAATGGATCACAAAACTATCAAATCGAGCATCGCGCCCACCGGGACCATTAAAACGATCCTACCAAATTTATACACTATTGAATATTTTACATTCGCGGCTTTGTTCTCGAGTGTGTTTAAAGGCATATTGTTCGGGACGTACCTATGTTTGTTATATTGATTTTTATACAGCGGATTAACTATTTGTAGTAAGCCTTTGGGCCATTGGTGAGAGTATAACACAGAGAATCGATACTGGTATTGGCTTTATTTAAAATGAATTCGTCGTTTGACTGATGCTGAATACTGTAAATAACTGAAATTCAATTAATAATTTATCACTGACTCAGGATTTTATATGACAAGGATGGCAAAGGTAAAGAGACTACCGTAGCCTATACACGCTCGTAGAATCTTAGGCCCTTTTTTTATACGACTAGATGACAAACAAGCTGACGACCCACCTGATGGTAAGCGGTTACCGCCGCCTATAGACACCTGCAATAACAAGGAAAAATCACTTGATATTGCAGGTGCGTTGTTATCCTGGGGCCTAAGATGAAATGCCGTCCATGCCTAGTAATTACCATGGCTACCTTTCCCTTCAATCTGAAACACAGCGAACTGTTTCACGGCTGAAATAAGAAAGGCGGTGGTACCTACCCAGACGACCCTACATACGGGCCTACCACCTAGTAAACCATGATGCCTTGTAGTCAAGAGAAAGCATAATGTTGACAGCATATGGAACGAGTCCTCCTGATTCCATCTATATAATAAAATAAACAATATCTTGTCCATTTATCCTCTTAAAAAGTCAGCCTGTAAGAGTGCTGTCACAAACTGGCTTAAAGTCATGGATTACACGGAAACAGAAAGTCTGTTCCTTATACGAATATGAAAAAGGTAAAAAAAAGAACAATTAAGGGAAAGAGATGGGAAAAAGGCGAAGGAAGTTTAAACAATTTTCACAAAAGGCTTCAAAAAAAAAAAACTATTTTTTTTACTCTTTTTATAAATACATAATTTTAATTTAAAAATAACTAAGAAATGTGATACAATAAATCAACCTATTTAAAAAAAATCAGCCTATTATTTCTTTATTTTTATTTTTTAATGAATACATAATTTTAATTTAAAAATAACTTAGGAAATGTGATACAATTAAAGCCAAAGTGCAAGCTTACTAAATAATCATAATAATATGTATCAAATATACATATTAAATTAATTATAAATAATTATAATCACAAAATTATACTCAATTCGATTAAATAAACTATATAATATAAATAAAAGTATGTTAATTAATTAACTTTAATAATTTAATTCATTACATTATTTTTACCTAGTACAATTGTATTGTTGGAATACAACCATGTATGAAATCAATTTAAGATTATTATTGTATGATTTTATTGACTAATAATTAAGATAAATTGCATGTCTCTAACAAACGTATACTATTATGTTCAACGATGCTACCTAGGCAACCATGATGCAATTGATTTGGGGGAGGTGCCTGGAGACCTGTACTACGGGTTTTTTTTTTTGGAAACCTATCTCAGGCTCCAGTCTCTCACACAATGGTTCATACACTAAAATCAATGTACCTACTTACACTATATTGAAAATTGTAACTTTTGTGAGAGAAAATAAATAAATATTCTATTCTATTCTATTCTATTCCAACATAAAGCTTCCTCGACGAGCTCTATCCCCTTAATCAGAAACTGTAGGATCACGAATTTGATTTGAGAAGCCCCACCCCATCTCGCTTTGACACACCGTGATAAAGTGACAGGTATGTATAGTGATTCCGATATTGCGACATTTTTGAATAAGGGGGCTGGTGGTAACCTATTCTCCGCAAGATGACAATGCTGTAGAGTAGTGTTATTGAGCAGCAATTTTGTATGTAGTGAAAGGGCTTCTCCACTTCACAGGAATCGAATTGAAAAATACTATTTTTCATCTTAGGCCTCAGGGTGACAACGCACGTGCAATACATGTAACTGTTCCTAATGGCGACGGTAACCACTTACCTCCAGGTGGACCAGCTAGCTTGTCATCTAGTTGTGTTAAAAATATCTACGCTTATTATACAGATGTATCCAAAACACTGACGACGTAGATCATAAAATTAGTTGACAACTAGCGGATGATATCAGGGCCGCCATTTGCAGTGTATTCATCACGACTATTGTTATGTTAATATAAACTACCATATTTATGTGGCCCTGGACAGGGCGGTGAGTTGAGCGAATATTATAATACTTTGTCTGGCTTGCGATTGTATGAACTTAGCCGATTGTCAGTTTTGTGATGAGTAATTGTTAAAGCTTCAAACCTATTTAAGCTGTAGAAAAAGTAATGTTTTTGCCCATTTTCGTGAGCTGTAAGTACTATTACTCGTTTTACCCTGTTACTTAGGTTATCTTGCAGATATGGTTGCTGGTAGTGATCACTTTTAACGATAAGACCGCCTTTTTTGGCATATTGTGCTGGCTTCATCTCTATACTGTTTATGTAAATGTGCAAAAGAATAAATCTATCTGTCCATCAATAACCGAACAATAAATTAGGACGAGTAATTATTATGCAATAAGGGTGGCAAACTGGGAATCCAGAGTACTTGGCCCATTTTCAGTTTTAATTTTTCTGGCCACAGTTCCAACATAATCATTTTTATGTTGGATCGTATGTTCAAAAATATAAAACCAAACAAAGCTCAATTGGTTGAAAAGGTTCTATTTTATCTGTTGCTCCGAGAGAAGTTGATCCTGATCTCACGATGTAGCGAGCTGACCCAGAAGGTGTCACTTACGGCCAGTTGAGTCGTGACCTCGCTTGTCATCTGGTTGTTGTATAACAAATCTGCGTGATAGATAATAAGCAACCGCTGCATACCATAAATTGAAATAAGTATACACATATTAACCCGAGGAATAGCTCTGAGATGTACCGGTAAGGAACGTATACAATATAAAATACAAAATAATTTATTTCTTCAAAAAATTTTTACAATTTTTATTCATAGGGGTTGGGGCCTTCTTTTAAGTATTACATACTTGTGCTAGAGGATCCCGCTCTTCCATAATAATATAATAATAATAATAATAATAATCATACACTCACACCTATTATCTAGCCCAAAGTAAGCATCATTAAGAGCTTGTGTTATGGATACTAGATAACGGATAAATAATGATAATAATATATTATATATATAAATATTAGAAATATACTAAATAAACATATAAACATCCATGACTTGTGAACAAAATGCTCGTACTCATCGTACAAACATTTGCTCCTACCGGGATTTGAACCCGGGACCTCCCGACCAAGTAGCCTGTATAGCAAGGGGCACAGACCACTCGGCCAGCCGGTCAGATGATCTGTGCCCCTTGCTATACAGGCTACTTGGTCGGGAGGTCCCGGGTTCAAATCCCGGTAGGAGCAAATGTTTGTACGATGAGTACGAGCATTTTGTTCACAAGTCATGGATGTTTATATGTTTATTTAGTATATTTCTAATATTTATATATATAATATATTATTATCATTATTTATCCGTTATCTAGTCAGCCAGTCTAGTCTAGTCTAGTCTACCACTCGGCCAGCCGGTCAGATGATCTGTGCCCCTTGCTATACAGGCTACTAATATCAAACAAATACCTATATTGAAGAACAAACAGAAAAGTATGTATGTGTATGTATGTATGCATGTGTGTGTGTTGTGTGTGCGCGCGTGAGTGCTTATGTGTGGAAATGTAAATTTATGTAGGTAATATTTAACATTTTAAAGATTTCAAAATTCCTTCCGTCTTTTCATGTAAAGTCTTTAGCCAATCTGTTATTGTTAGTACACAATCGCGGAAGCTGACTACACGAGAGTGATTAAGGGGTGATTGAAGGGTGTTTGATAAGAGTTTTCACTCTCCGCATGCTCAGCCATTGTGGTCCACGAAACCACGGTGGACTGCCAGCAGCCGACCAGCACTCATTCCTTATCCAATACCTCCGAAGCTGACTTTTACTGCCTCATAACTTTTACTTCGCTGAAACAAAGCCATCCTGTCCGCCGTCTCGGATATGACCTTCTTAAAGCCATGGTATTTGTCACAGGAGAAATATTGCAGCGATTGCTAGTAAGGCAGAAAGGTCCGCGGATAGCCCCCCGGGGGGCAATACTGAGTTGCGATCGACCTCCGTTCTCAGCTCATATGTTTTTCCGCCATTAAATTTATGACTCCAAATAAATTTATAAAGAAAGAGCTTTTTCTAGTTGCTCTGTTAGTGTTTTCCTCGTAAAATGTTGTGCTGCTTTGCATTTTAAGGCCATTGAGATGAATGAACCCCTGAGACATGAACTGCTATAAACAAGCTGAATTATTGCTGACTCCTAGAGAAACAACTGTTTAACTTACATGGTATTACAAAAGCAGAGCAGTATCTCAAGATGTGATAGGTTATTAGAAAAAAAATATTCTTAGTTTCACATCTTATCTAGCCAAAACATGACAAAACTAAGCATCATTAATTGTTAGTGCTATGAATACTAGATAGCGGAGAAGTATAATTATCTGGTTAGTTGTCGGACGGTTGACAATTTGTCGTTGAATTGGAATAATGTCAGAACACTTATATGACTCTACGCACTCATACTTAATTCTTTTTCGCATTAAATACAAAACAATAAACAAATGTGTACAGTAGTCAGCCAGGAAAGACTTGTCTTTATTAGTGATCTCTACAAGCCAAACCTTTATGGATGTCATGACGGGCATGCATTTCTTTATTTTAAAAAAAATCATGAATCATGAATAGCTGTAATATTATACTTGGGGCTGTATACGTGGGGCGCACTAAAATTTAGCTGAATGAATAAGAAAATTATATTTTGATAATTACAAAATTGAAATGTTAAGTAACGTCATTAAGACTATTCATAAGAGCCCAAACACGCTATATCTGCTGTAAGTTTCTGAAAAGATAAGCATTTCGCAGACTTTTTGATGGTATGGGATCAGCTCGAGGTTAGTATGTCATGTGAATGTCACCGAAGTGACAGTACACCAAATTTGAAATCAATCGGATCTTTAAAAGTTAGTAAAATCCTATTATCATGTAGAAAATGAGCTGATAGTCATCAAACGCCTGAACTGATCTTCATAAATTATAGCTAAGAACCATCGTAGTCACATCAGCTTTCAAACAAAAAAAAACGAATCAAAATCGGTCCATTCGTTTAGGCGCCACGATGCCACAGACAGACACACAGATACACCGACAGACACGTCAAACTTATAACACCCCTCTATTTTCAAGGGGGTTAAAAAACAATGAATTTATCATTGTTTCTCAAAATACTCCACTTTAGCTTCAATCCACTTTTCCATACGAATAAACCAATAGTGAAAACAATTGTGCCACTTCTCCGTGGTGACCTCGGAAAATGCTTTTTATACCTTCTTCTTCTTCAACCGCTTCTGGTGATAAAAAACATTGACTGCGTAAATAATTAATTCTTGCAATTTGTAAATAACAACAAGTCGGAACTGTAAGTACTCTGGTATGACCCATAATTTCTACGTTTTTCCCTCTCAAAAATTCGTTTGTATATGTTTGGCCATGTGAGAGCTAACATTGTCATGATGCAACATGATATCTTTGGTTATTTTTACGGAGTTCATCAACAAATTCCGGTAAACAAATGGCCGTGTCATCATCATCATCATCACCAGCCTATATACGTCCCACTGCTGGGCACAGGCCTTCCAACATGGGATAAACACATGAGCAGTTTGGGCCATAACACCACCACGCTGGCCCAATGCGGGTTGGTGGGTTTAAGCGGTTGCAGGAACAACCGGTACCAACGGCTTAACGTGCCTTCCGAAGCACGAAGGAGCTCGAGATAACAAACTTTGATTGACCCATCCCAGGATCGACCATGGCGAAAGTTGCTTTGTTTTTCGTATCGAAACCAGAGCGCTCAAACCAATAGGCCTCCGAGCTCCCCCAATGGCTGTGTACCAATCGCTATACACTCCGAAGCGACAGTAGCTACGTGTCCAGTTTTAAAAAGTAGCAATCATCCGCTAAGCAGCAGACCGCACACTCATGTTGGACCTCATTAAAGGTAAGGGGGCATGTTTCTCATGCTCTTGAGTGTGCGGCGCATGAGGATATTAAATTACCCTTGATATTACTAGCGTCTACCTATATAGGCTACCATCAGGCGAGCCGTATTTGCAACACAGGCATTTTCTTAAAAAATCTTTCTTCATACACTGTCCCACAAAAAGACCCATTACAAAGAAACTTATACATTGATCTGCGTCCATTACGACGGTCTTACGCAACGGGGGTGTCGTTAAATAGGCCGAAGCGTTGCAAAATTCCGCGCGTTCAAAGTAACGAGCTGTCCAAATAATTCCTAGGAGCCGTGGCATTCAAATCAAGTTGTTTGTTTGTGCAAATCGTTGAAGTTTATTGTTGTGTTTGGCCAGCGGGCAGCTATGAGGGGAAGGGGAGGGGGAGAGGGAGGAGCAAGCAGTTCAATGCATGTTCTGGAACTAGTTTGTGTTAACGGGACAAGATTAATACCCTGGTCTGCTCGGAGCGTCCCCTCAGTATTGTGGGCAGGTGTTTAGAATACTGCAGGACTAATTTTCATGGAACTACAAAACACTAAGCCAATTAGTCTGAATCTAATTTGTGTATAGATATGCCATAGAGACTGACTTCTAGAATCGAAATGCGTATAGAATATTTAGCAGCAACTATAACAACAATTTATATACTTTCAACTGCACAGAAGAAACACACCACACAGTCCCAATGCGGGCGAGTGGGTTAAAGCGATTGTAGACTGCGACCAACGGGTTAACGTGCGCAGAGGAGGTCGAGATTACAAATTTTGATAGACTAATCCAGGATCGACCACGGCTAAAGCTGCTTTGTTTTTGTAATCGAAACCAGAGTGCTTAAGGCACTATGCCACCGAGCTCCTCAATCAAAATTGTATACATTATACATTGCGATTTAAACTGGAAATATATCTACACATACCAAATATAAACCAAGATGTCTCCTGGCAGACAGTCAAGTTGTTTCATATGCCACAAGCCTATCGCAACTCCTACACATTGACGTCACACAATTTGTCCATCCCTCGCCGAAATCGGGACATGACCGGGCGATCCATCCGATCGAAGGAACATGAAAATTTAAGGGACAAGCTATGAAATGTTGGGGCGTTTGGTAAACAAAATTCAGAGGCCTGTGTGCTTCCGATAGCGACTTCATAATGGCAACTTTATTTTAAATGTGCCTCCTGGGATATTTTTAGAAGTAGTAAAAGAGGCACAAAGTCGCAGCTGTTTAGTTATCACGGCCGTTCGAAAATTACTTTTGTATGGCAGTCGTATATAACTTGACGTATTTTTAATTATTTTGTTTCAATATACCAGGTGTTACATAATTCCTAAATAAAGTTTAGGATTCTGAGGTTGCAGGTCGATAAGTCAATATCATAGTATAAGATATTTTTCAACACACTTCCTCATAAAGTGGCTCTAATCCCATGGCAATTAGGCACATAATGACACCTATAATCAAACTGTGACTTTTTCATTACTATTATTCACTAGTGAGTAATAGTTTTTTTTTTTAATTTTTTAATAATTAAAAAAAAAACTATTACTAATTTTTGGGGGATAAAGCTGAGCGCGTCCGTGGGCTTTAGCTCTAGATACCCACACGTGTCCCCTGGGTAGCGCCAAATGCTCAGTACATTACCGGTGGTAGGTTTCGACCGCGGCTGGTAACCACCCTCCAAGCAAAGCCTAGCCGCCAAGCGACTCATGTCGTGTTCCGGCTTGATGCCTGGTGTTGCCGTTCTGGGAGGGGAGTCCGAGCAGTTGCGCTGTAGAGTTGGCCGGTTTCGGTGCTGCGTGATTGCTGCGCTGGGTGACTGATCGCGGAGGGTAGCGGGATCCTAAGCACGGTTTTTCCGCTGGCCGACCGCAGGTAGTAGGGGGCCCAATTAGTAGGTTAGCCACCTATGAAAAGCTGCCCCGCCAACTCGCGAAAAATCCCAGGGTGCGCCATCGTGCCGGTTGGCGACCGGATGCGAGGGCCCGATGGACACCTTTGGGGGGGTTAGGGCGTCCCCGCGCGCTCCAGCTCAGTCACCCGTCAGTGTGGCGTCACAGCTGCTTCGCTTGGCAGCAACTTTGCAGCGTCTCGCTCATCTGTCCCCTTCCTGCTTGTTCACTAAATTCCTATGGCAAAATGAAAATTGGTAAAAAGAAACTGGTGAAACAGCGGATGCACTCCCTCGCACTAAAAGTGCACCTTTCCAACATCCGAGGTCTGCACTCAAATATCAATAGTGTCCATCACCACCTCGAGACCGATAAACCTCACCTGCTGTTCCTCACGGAGACGAAAATCCGATGTCCGACTGACGCAGCTTATTTGCATTACCCAGGTTACACCCTGAGGCACAATTTTAAACCGCGCGCTGGTACCTGCGTGTATGCTCGCGACGACATCTGCTGCCGACGCCTCCGTAACCTTGAGGATCCCAGTTTCTCTGCAATGTGGGTTCTGGTGAACACTGGTATAGAGCAAATACTCTATGCTTGTGTTTACCGGTCGCACACTGAGAACGCGGAGACAACCAGGTTGTTTCAGTACCTCAGCGCCTCCGCCGAGACAGCTCATACTCAATACTCAAGAGAAAACCGACCACGCTGGAAGATTGGCTCATACATTTGCTATGTCGCTGGGTCTCTCCCAGCTGGTGAAGGGCGCTACCCGTGTACCCGACATTGATGGCCACACACCAAATTGACTGGACCTTCTGCTGACAACAGACCCGGACCGATATCAAGTCGTAATTTCGTCTCCACTAGGGAGTTCTGACCACTGTCTGGTGAAGTCCGTGTCTGTCTACTCTCCACCCGACCTAGATCCTATCGGAACAAGGCGCGTATGGCGATACAAATCAGCAGATTGGGATGAGATGCGGCATTTCTTTGCATCATATCCTTGGCGTCGCACTTGCTTTTCTTCAGAGGACCCGACCTGCTGCGCGGATGCTATCACTGGTGTGATGCGTCAGGCTATGGAATACTTTATTCCATATTATGACGTATCGCGCCGGTTCAGCGCCCGCCCCTGGTTTAACGCGGATTGTGCTAAAGCCGAGGCGCTTAAGCATTCCGCTTACCAATCCTGGGCGGATGCTCGAGCACATAAATCACAAAACGTTCGGAAACTGAAGAAGGCCTATAACAGTGCCGCCAAATCCTGCAAAGGTGTTCTTCGCAAGGCCCGCTTCAACCACATTGGCCGAATTGGTACCAGATGGCCAATCCTTTCCGTCCGGGAGTAAAGCTTTCTGGTCTCTGGCCAAGTCAGTCGAAGCTAACTTTTGTCGGTCGTCGCTGCCACCTTTAATTAAGCCTGACGGGTCGCTAGCTCACACCGCCAAAGAGAAGGCAGACTTGTTTGCCTCTATCTTTGCGAATAACTCGCAACTAGATGCTGCTGGCGTAAATCCACCTAAGTTACCTCTGTGTTCTTCTGTGATGTCAGAACTTCATATTCACCAAAAAGAGGTACTCAAAACGTTATGCGTTCTTGATATAAATAAAGCTAGTGGCCCTGATGGCATTCCAGCTATTGTGCTGCGAAATTGTGCACCTGAGTTGTCACCCATTCTGACTCGCCTGTACCGCTTATCTCTTAGAACCGGACAAGTTCCGAATGCCTGGAGGGTTGCCAATGTCCAACCAGTTCCAAAAAAGGGTAGCCGTGCCGATCCTGCCAACTATCGTCCAATTGCAATCACGTCCATACTCTGTAAGATTATGGAACGTGTATTGAACAACCGTCTCCTAGCATACCTTGAAGATAAAGATCTCCTTGGTGACCGCCAGTTTGGCTTCCGCCGTGGGCGGTCTACCGGGGATCTTCTTGTGTATGCTACTCACTTATGGAGCGAAGCCATGGAGAAACACGGTGAAGCTCTCGCCGTTTCCCTCGATATCTCCAAGGCTTTTGACAGGGTCTGGCATGCAAGTCTTGTTGGCAAACTTCCATCATACGGAATCGCTACCGGACTTTGCAACTGGATTGCGGATTTCCTGGGGGGCAGATCAATTCGGGTAGTCATTAATGGCTCCTCGTCGGATCTGCTTGGTATCAATGCCGGTGTCCCCCAGGGTTCTGTCCTCTCCGCAACTCTATTCTTGCTGCATATCAACGACCTGCTTCTAATTCCCGGTATCTTTGGGTACGCGGACGACAGCACAGTTTCGGAGAGGTACTTGTCTGATGCGAAGTCTGGAGCTGATGTCCGATCTTTGAGGGAGGCGATGGTGGAGGGAGTGAATGCAACCTTGGAAGCTGTTTCCCTCTGGGGTGAGGCCAACTTGGTTGGGTTCAATCCGTCCAAAACGCAGGCATGTCTCTTCTCGGCGAAACGGAGTCCATTTCATCTGACTCCGACTTTCCGAAATGTCTCCGTTCCGGTTAGCGACCATCTGGACCTCTTGGGTCTAGATATCTCTGCCAATCTCAATTTCGGTCGCTACATCGAATCCACTGCTGTAACTGCAGCCAAAAAACTTGGCATTCTTTCAAAGGTTAAACGATATTTTACATCTGAGCAGCTCCTAAGCCTTTATCGAGCCCAAGTACGCTCCTGCATGGAGTACTGTTGTCACCTTTGGGACGGATCTGCACGTTATCAGTTGGATGCACTGGATTCGGTGGAGCACCGAGCGAGGCGACTCATCGGCAGTGAGACACTCGCTGAGGCAAATCTCCAGAGCCTTGACCACCGAAGGCGTGTAGCTTGCCTCTCGGTCTTTTATCGGCTGCATTTCGGAGAGTGTGCGGAGGTTCTTCATAATCTGATCCCCCCCGCCCCTTTCCACCACCGGACGACCAGACGCGGCGAAGGCTTTCACCCTTACGTTGTGGATATACCTCCCATCCGCACGAAGCGCTTTGCTTCATCTTTCATTATGCGAACAGCTAAGGAGTGGAACTCGTTGCCAGGGTCTGTTTTCCCGGATCAATATAATCTGGATATCTTTAAGGCCAGAGTGAACAAGCATCTTCTAGGCGAGCGTGTACCATCTTAGGCCTCATCTTCGCTTCACATCAGGAGAGATTGTGGCCAAACGTTCTGCCTATCATCACATAAAAAAAAATAAAAAATAAAAAAATTGCCAATATATATATATATTTTTTTTTGTTAAATCTCCCTGTAATGGGAAGGCAAAAGGAACTAATGCCCATACAGCCATGTCTGATGTGATTGAGTTTATGTCACTTATCTATATGTATATGTGTAAGTATATGTATTTTTTTGTATTTATGTATATGTGTAAGTATATGTAGTTTAAAATCCATAATCACACCCAAGGCCCTATCATAATAACAGCGCTTCTGCGACGTTTTTTATAATGTCGCAAAAGTTTTATGCTGAGATAGGGCCTTGTTGACTGCACTTATTGTTAAGTATAAACTGTTTGTATTTGTCTATTATTATTTATTTATTTTTTTTATTGTTTAAGCTTCTTGTTGTTGTTTGTTATGTGCATGTCAAATAAAAATATTTATCTTTCTTTCTTTCTTTCTTTAATATTATTGGTTGAGTTACGCTTACATTTGCGCTAAAAAGCTATCCGCGAAAAGCCCAAAAAAAAGAAACCTCATTTTTTAGTCTATGGCCGATGCGCGCGCATAGGAAAACTGATTAATTTTTCCCGCCATTACGAAACATTTTTCACAACTCGTCTCGTTTTCTCTTTTGAAGTTATTTAGTTAGTTATTAATTAAGATGTCTGCAAATACAATTTATGAAGAAAATGATTTATGTTGTACACCGCCCGATATAAGATGTGAAGCCCAGAACGTTATGGAAAGTTTACTACCAGAAAACTCAAAGGAAAAATATCTATTAGCGTACCAAAATTTCATACAATGGCAGAACAACAAGAATACGCAGTCTTTTTCAGAAAATGTGTTCATGGCGTACTTTAAAGAATTATCTTCTAAGTACAAACCTAGCTCTTTGTGGTGTATTTACTCAATGTTAAAAAGTACAGTCCGAACAAAGAATGGAGTGGACTTAAAAACATACTCGAATTTGTCAGCTAAAGAGACTATCTGATGGATTTAGAAGCAAAAAATCAAAGGTTTTATCATCTGACGATATTGAAAAATTTATTAAAGATGCTCCAGATAACCAATATTTGGCTACAAAGGTTAGTTAAATTAATTTTAATTAAATATTTAATAGCAGCTTGTTGACTTTAATTATTGTTTCTTTTGTTTCAGGTTGCTTTAATATTTGGTGTAACTGGTGCCTGTAGGATACAAGAATTAACAAATATAACTGTAAAAGATATAGAAAACCATGGCCAGATGCTTTTAGTGAAGATACCTATCACGAAAAATAAAATACCTAGGTCATTCACCATACACGGTCCATTCTATGATATTGTTAAGAAGTATGAAAGTTTGCATTCACCAAAAACAAAAAATGACCGTTTCTTTCTAAATTACCAGAATGGTAAATGTACCTGTCAGCCTATAGGTATAAACAAATTTGGTTATATGCCTAAAGAAATCGCTAAGTTTTTGGGTTTAGTAGATGCTGAGAGCTACACTGGACATAGTTTCAGAAGAACTTCAGCTACATTGCTGGCAAATTCAGGAGCTGATATAATGACTTTGAAGCGACATGGCGGATGGCGATCTAGCAATGTAGCAGAATCATACGTAGAAGATTCCATACAAAACAAGAAGGAAATTTGTGCGAAAATCACAAAAAGAATTAAACTTGATTCTGAGACGCATCCTACTAGCGAAATACCAAGTACATCCAATGATTGGATTTCACCTACCTACACGAATAATGAACCATCACAAATAACAATAGAACATGAAAGTATTTCAGTAAATAATCTATCTGATGAGACCGCTATATCATCAAAAATAGTTAATTATAATTTTACTAACTGCACATTTACTAATTGTTTCTCTAAATAAACTTTTTATCTACTATGTAAAATGGTTTTTTATTTAAGTATTATTTTATTCAGAAGTGTATTGAAAAACGTTGTATGATACACGTGTGTATTGATGATTACCGTCCTCGGCTCCTTAAGACCCTCGCCTGACGGCTCGGGCCTCAATGCGCCTCAGCGGTAATCACCAACATTACACACTTGTACCATAATGTACTATTGTGTGTGCGTAGTTTAACTGCAGAGTGTCGTAGGACACGCAATAGTACGCAGAGTTCAAATTCAAATTCATTTATTGGCGAATATGGGTACATTTACAAGATAGAATAATTAATTAATAGTCCGGACCATATTCAACCAACAGGCATGCAAATATTACATTAGTACATAAAATTGTGGTAAGAAAAAAAATATTAATAACACTGTCAATTTTATTCTTAAATGCTTTAGGATAAGGCAACATACTCGTACATAGTCTATTCTACAGACATTTTAACCTACAATAATTAGAATAAAAAAAACAATAATAAAACTTAAATAAAATTCATTACTACAATAATATTAGGTATTTATGTCAATGGTTATTTACTAAGGTCAATAAAACATCATTTACTATCTAAAGTTAATCAAATATTTTTATCCTCGAGATATTCTTTTACTGAGTAATATGCTTTTTCTGTCAAAATTTTACAAGGTTTCGCTTAAAATTTCTATTATCTTTGAGTTTCTGATTTTCTATTATCTTTATTTTATAATTTCGGTGCCATACCAAATATACTTTTATTTAAAAGTGTAATTCTGCAGTGTGGCATACAAATTCTGTTGTTAAGCCTGTTGGAAAACAATTTTTTATACATGTTATTGTTATTTTTTACAAACATATTTGCTTCGTAGATGTATAAGCTAGGTAATATCAATACCTTAAGCGTGGTTGTCTCGAGCAGTCTTATGTTTTTATTAATTTTATCGGAAAATAAAATGGGCATGAAAGCTCTCAAACTTTTAGAGATAACTGTTGACAAGGGACACAATCACCCCCTCAAATTTTATTTCGGACTTTCATACCTTTGGAACTTACTGTGTAAAGCTTTTGTAAATATTATTTCTATTTTTATATGTTGAAAATTATTGTTTACTTTATTACAGTAATTGAGGAGCACGGTGGCGTAGTGGTTTGAGCGCTCTGCAATCGATTACGGAGACAAGGCAACTATCACCATGGTCGATCCGGGATGGGTGGATAAGTCTTTTAATACCCAAGCTTAAAGGGAGGGAAGTGCTATTTTGGTATTCTTAGCATGGACTATTGTACACCCTAGAAATCTAATTTCAATAATGTTCGAATACTAAACAGAATGTGAGGGAACATCCCTAAAGATCCAGCTAAATATTCATTTGATTGGAACAAAGAATTTTCGTGTATTTTTGTGTTTCGAAAAGCTTTTGTACGCTCGGTGTTGAAGTCTTGTAGAAAAGTTATTTATAAAAAATCTTTATTACATCAAATACTTATTTCAAATGTTTCAGGGTTAAAAGATATAAGATCCACATTGCCAACAAAAACACCTACCCAAGGAGCTTTGTCAATTTAATTTCTTACTAATTCTTGCATAAATTGGAATTGACAGAATTATAGGAAATAAAACTAATTTACCGGATGTAACTCGCGTTTCATTAGATGTTACATTATTATTATACACCCGACGTTTCGATTACAGCGGTCATGGTCACGGGAAGACTGAAGATGTCAATTGTCTTTGATAAGTTTTAAGTTAACTGCCGTTACTTTGTGTTACATTTTGAGCGGTCCGATTCACGCATACGGAGCTCACGGTGTCAGTTTGTCGGGCAGTGTGAGGACGGGCTTGGGATATGATTCGCATGATGGGATCCCAAGCTGGTGGTACACTCCAACCATCTTCTCTATTGAAATTAGTATGTTTTTTTATTTCAATAGCCTCATGTAACATTCTAGGAATGAAACGGTGTTCTTTGGCGAGGATCTGGGGCTTGTCAAATCTGATATAGTGATTAGGTCCGTCAAGAGCGTGTTCACACACTGCCGACTTTGTTTCGCGCCTGTGTTTTACGTCAGCTAGATGTTCTTTCACCCGGGTGTCTATGCTTCTCTTTGTTTTACCGGTGTATGAGAAGCCGCAGTCACAATCTAACTAGATTTTATTTCAATGTGTAGTGCTCGCGAAAATATAAGACAATGCTAGAATTTTATGAGATTTGCAAGTTTGTATTAATTGACTAATGCTCTATTTTGTAAGTTCCAAGAGAGACTGTGTGTTTGGGATTATATTCCGAATATTTTTAATAGTTATTTATGAACTGACACCGGCTATCTTTTTGTGTTTTACGCGGTGACTAGCATTAGAAACCAACTATAGTGTAGCATTTTTCATGATCGTTTTAATAAACGAATGGCGCGCTGCCATAATGCATGAAAAATAGTAAATTATAATATCTTATCACCCAATTTAGGTAAATTTACTGTTCAAAACAAGCTTCAAAAACTGGTAACAATGTTATAGCTTTCTTGAATGATATAAATCACCATCGATTCTTTCTTCGTGAATGAATTCTGCATGTTATGTAATAATCAATATATTTTTCCCATTGTGACGTCTAATGAAACCCCACAGCATTGTCCATCACTCGCTATACGAGTTCACTTGACCGTCACAATTTAACGACCACCTCAATCGACGCGTTCTGCTCGGCCGAGTCCACTGACTACTATCCTATCCAGCGCATTCCGACGCATTAACAAACTACCAACGAAACTCATACATAGCGAGAACTACTACGAACTTTGAATCAGTACGATGAAGTCACCGCTGTGAGGTATTGTCAGTACAAAAATATATGGAAGTAAATAACTTATTGTAATGATCTTGCGTTAACTATTACGTGTATTTGAGTTTTAAGCCCTAACTGGGTGAAACTTTACTCGAGATGAGTAAGAAAACAAAATTGCGAATATCAAAATGCTTGTAATATTTTACAGTATACCTTATTTATACTAATAATTTGGAGTCATTAGGTGGGTAATTATTAGCCAATGGCTTAGACGTTAGAGTAGTGTCATGATTTTGCTTGACGATCATTGGGACAACGCAGCTGTGACGACGGCGACGTCATTGTGTAGTCCTTTGGTTGTCCAGCAGAGGGCTCCACCAGTACTAGCTCGAACACTTATGAATGATTCCACTTAAGAATAAGCATGAGTTTTGCTGATGAAGCTAACTGACCAGGAAAAAGTAGACCAATGGCCACACTCAATGGAGAGAAGGGGTTTCTCTAAAATGAATATACATTAATAATTTTTGATTTTAACATTATTGTACTTAAATGTTTGAAAAATTACTTAGTAATTAAAATATAAAACTAGGAAAATTTCACGTCCTGAGGCGGGAATCGTTAGCGGGGGACGTAAGCTCATAAACGCAAATACAGATATACTAAAAGAATTTCACAGGGATGTCCCAAGTTAGAGCAGTCGCCCGGATTGCGAAAGATCGCGGGTTCAATTCCCGCCTCAGGACGTGAAATTTTTCTAGTTTTATATTTTAATTACTATGAATATACATATTTAAAAAACATTTGTTTTAGACCAAGCTCATAGTAGTTCAAAAGCGATAAACCATAAATTAAATTAAACCATTTTAAATTAAGCGTAATAGATTAAATTAAATCAAATAAATGAAAATAACTGTAGGTAATTATATTTAAAAAGAAAAAAAAATATGGGACGCAGTATTTTTGAATGGAATTTAATAGACCTCCCTCTAAGTATTGTCATATATTAAAGATATTACTCTAAGTATTGTATTAATTAAAGATCTTACGGTAAGTATTTTGTCTTATATTTTCACGAGAACTACATATTTTACTGGGCTTGACTCGCGCATAATTAGATGTTACATTATTATAACAAACCCGACGTTTCAGATTTAATAAGCTTCAAATCCTCGCCAAAGACCACCGCTTCATTCCTAGAATGTTACGAGAGGCGATTGTAATTAAATAACATCCTATTTTCAATAGAAAAATATAACATAAAGTGACAGTAGTTAGCTTATAAACTTCTTCAGTCGTATAATGTAACATCTAAATAAACGCGAGTTAATAAAGTAACATATAAATAAACGCGAGTTAAATCCGTTAAATTGGTTTTACTTCAGACCTTACTGTAATTTTATGGCGCCCAAAAAGAAGAACAAGAAGTATGTTCCTTTATTAAACATATTTTATATTTAAGATAGCGTGGTGTCAGTAGGACAAATAGTCGCCTATTCTCGCAACATAACTCTGTTCTATTCTATGGCTATGGTCCCCTTACCACCAGGTAATGCTTGTATGCTTGTTGTTTATAAAAGGTTTCTAGATCGGAAAACGCCATATTAAATTACTAATCATGGCTATTTTTAAAGACTGAAAAATGTGTACAACGTTTAACTTCATGACGAGCCGAATGTCCGTCTGCTAACCTTTTGTCCAAACATTGAAAATCTGTTATTCAGTAAGATCATTAATTCGATGTCAACAAACAAGACTGTATCGCCAACACGCCGGCTGCTGATGCCGGATGTTTGAACAATGGTGGACATAATTTATGCATCGAAGGGCCGCCATAATTCAATCACCCACTACACCCTGAGTGGATTGTTATTCAAACACCATCTCTATAGTTATGCGGCTATGGTTGAGATTACCGTTAGTATTAGTGCATCACCCAATACAGATACACTTCTATATATAAAATTAGCAATTAGTATCAGAATATCAAAAGCTATTATTTTGGGATAAACTGGAAATTGACTAATTTAGCTTCATAGCTGTTTTTTTAATTTGCAAAGCCGCAAAGACTCTCAGGAGTCTTATTACAATTAAAAAACATGTATTGTGTCGGGAATAAAAAAATTCGCTACTTTTTAAACATTTGGTTTACTGTTAACGCCGTGAAATAGATGACATATTATTTATTATGAAACTTCTAGGTGGCAAATTGAACTGCCCGAAACTACTACCTACGTCATTGTGATCTGCTGAATCTCTTCAATTCATCTAACAATTACAGGCAAAATGCGTTAGTACGACGAGCGAGTTGTAAGTTTAACAAAGTGGCAAAACAGTTTGGTGTACTATAGATTGATTTAACACTAGTTGTTAGAGTGCGAGGCGGTTAATAAGTCAATTTGATGATCACAACAGACTTGTTTTACATCAAAACTATAATATTTTCCCATGCACATGCTTGGTCAAAACTCTGGGCTGGCAGAATTGTTATCGTTAAAAGAAGAGGAAGTCAATTAGATTTTAAATTAAATGATCGAGTTGAAATCTTTTGAGAATCTATTTAGCTACAATTAAGACTTATTTTGCATATTGCTATGTTGTGTGTTTGTTTTATCAACTTTGTCCTACTATGTATTTTAAGCTGTCGATCTTCCATTAAGGTAAATAACTATGTAGTCAATCGTGCACAAGCTGAACATAGGTGTTTTCAGATAAGAAGCGCTAAACCCATTGGAGCATGGTGTGATCCTATATGTTGTTTGTCCTGTTCACACCATTGAAGTTGTTTGTCATACAAACTGCTCTAGCGCTACGACGAAACTCCTGTTCGAGAAAAACACATTTTCAATTTTACCTATTTAGTTTTAAGACATGTCCATGAACAAACTTTAAGTCCAGAAATCACATGCAATGCTGATTTTAAATTAAGAATATCGTGGCTTTTCATTTAAAGTCCGAATTAAATTGAGAGATTTATCTAAATCAAAAATGGCCATAAAATCGGTAAGTCCTAATAGCATCTGCTGGTTTATCTTAGTACGCCAGTGAAATCTAATAAAAGATGTCATAAAATTTCGTTTGAAAACTTTAGTTTTATGCAATACATAAAGAAGTACTTAGTGAGTTATTCTAGCATTGTTTTTTTTACTCGATTTTTTTATTATAACAGTAATTTGGTTTAAAATTGTCGGTGCCTTTAAATGATTTTAGTGACGCTGAAGTTTATCGCGACATGCATAATACTAATAGCACACCATATTTCATATTTCCACGTCATCATCACCAGCCTATATACGTCCCACTGCTGGGCATAGGCCTTCCGACATGGGAGAAACACATGAGGAGTTTGCGCCATAACACCACCACGCTGCGCTGGCTCAATGTGGGTTGGTGGGTTAAAGCGGTTGCAGTAACAACCGAGACCAACGGCTTAACGTGCCTTCAGAAGCACGGAGGAGCTCGAGATAATATTTTTTTTAAGTTGCTTTGTTTCTGTAATAGAAACCAGAACGCTCACGCCATTACGCCACCGAGCTCCTCTTGATGTTTAGTATATGGGCGCATAATTATGACTCTTCTAACCGCCTCACATCAGGCGATGTTGACTCATTTGCCCTGTTTTTAACCCCCGACGAAAAAAGAGGGGTGTTATAAGTTTGACGTGGCTGTCTGTGTATCTATGTGTCTGTCTGTGGCATCGTAGCGCCTAAACGAATGGACTGATTTTGATACGGTTTTTTTTTCGTTTGAAAGCTGATGTGACTACGATGGTTCTTAGCTATAATTTATGAAGATCAGTTCAGGCGTTTGATGATTATCAGCTCATTTTCTACATGATATTAGGATTTTACTAACTTTTACAGATCCGATTGATTTCAAATTTCGTTCTCATGAATAGTCTGAATGAGATGGTGTTAGATAGATGATTAATGACGCCGGGGGTTACATAAAATTTTTAATTTTACAATTATGTATAGAAAAACATATATTTTAAAACAAAAAGCACGCTATATTTACATAATACAATTTAATATACTCAATAAACCTTTCCGATCATTAAAGCGTTTTATAACTTTTATTTTTTTAAAACGCTAAACATTGTAACAAATTAATTATAAACATAATATACTGAATTTGATTAATGATGTGTAGAGGGAGGGACAAACCTGGCGCAGATTCTTGCTTGCTTTTTTACAGAACAAAACCCTTCGGTATTAGATTTACGAACAAATAATATCATACCGACGACTTTTTATAAGACAAGTGTAAAAATGTGTACCGCTTAAAACATTTTTTTACCCATCACCTTCCAATTCTTGCTCTGTCCAATTTATAAAAGTGATAGCATAAATTGATTTTACTCTACTGAATAATCCTGGTGATCCCAAGCTTTATTCACTATCCGAGCCAGTTTGAGCCCGAGGCATTGATCTGGTGGTAATATCACTTCGAGTTAAACCTCACAATTGCTAGTGATATCTCGAGGTCGCCAGTTTAATTACGCCAAATTAATGCTAATGTGTCCCCTCCGCTCCCTCAGTCTTTCCCCCTGACGCCATGAGAAAAATAAATTTCATAATTCTAATTCCGGGGCACCTCCCGCCGATTCAATAAGAATTAATTTGCGCTATTAGCATATTGTTGCATAAGACAATTTATTACATTTGATAATTTTCTCTGGCAAAATTACTTTTAACTTGCTCCCCTTGCTTAATTTTAAATTGGGTTTTCATGACGATTAAAATTTGGGAGTATTTTTAACCGATTTCAATAAGGAGGAGGTCCACAATTTGGTTGGTATGTTTTTTTATGTCTGTACACCGATAATGCCGAGAATTCTGATGTTTCTGATGCGTTTAAACGCAAGTAGGCGTTTATGTTTAAGTATTGTAACAAATAAAGAATGAAAACGATGAAAAAACATATGCTCCAGGCGGGAATCGAACTCGCGTCTTCTGATTTCCATAATAAGCACGTTCTACCTAGTGCTCCGGCAATAATAACCGCATCTGGTCGGAAATCAGGACGATGGATTCGTTCGATTCCAGCCTGCAGCACATATTTTTACATTGTTTTCTATCTTTATTTGTAATTGTTACAATATCGACTGGGTAGTTTGGTTTAAACATCAAAGTAACTGGAATAATTAAGTCGTCTTTGTATTCCCTTGACTTTTTAGTGAAACGAAACAATAGTCACCCATCAAGTAGTCAGTAATACCTAGGTATTTGTTTTATAAAACGAGGAACGCTTGTGATTACGATGTCTGCTTACCATCAGAGACCAGATACCATCCTTTTTGCCATTATACATATAATCAAAATAGTTTTTTATTAATAATTTTCAGATTTCTGTGCCTTAAAAGTTGGATTCTAGCTGCACTGAAACATAACAGGCTAAGGTCCTCTAGAAGTTCTCGAAACTTTGCACTTTGATCCTTCCCAATTTCCAATTTTCCAAAACTATAACCCGAAGCTTCACAAAATTCATAACTAAAATCTATATCCTATATAGCATTATACACAAAATCTACATAAACAAAGTTACGGGCCCAAACAAGTAGACAATATAATTTTATTGAATAACTTTTCCAATCGACCACTGATGCGGGGGCGCCACTGTCTACGCGAATAGTTCGCCTTCGGGATAAAAAGCTCTCAACAATATTGGTCGGGTAAACAGATAGCTGACACAGTGTGGGGAGAGCAGGAGGGTATCTTCACATAGCAGGCTAAATTTTGATAGCAAAATGACTTGCACAATACCTTACATTGTAACAATTACAAATGGCTCCGGTGGCGTAGTGGTAATCGCGTTTGGCCGGAAATACGTAGACGCGGGTTTGAGTCCCGCCTGGAGCATATATTTTTTTATTGTTACATTAAAGTAGGCGTTTAAACGCATCAAAGACATTAAAATGACATTACTTACACTTAAATTACGACAACTGTAAAACTAATAAAAATAACAAAAACTTTTCACTCATTCATTCAAATTCTTTAACGCTACGCAATCTTCAGCTGTTTACTAAAGGTTTTCTACGCTTTTACAGCTAACTTTCCTTGCCAGGACCTGTCACCACTGTGCGTAGATCCTACTGCCTACACGTTTGTATATCGAAGTTAACCCTTCCAGCGGCCGAGCGATAAAGGACAGATTACCCACGGCCTCTCCGTCACGACTATTTTCAATATATCCAATCTATCACGCGAGATTTTTGTACGTCAAACGTGGAGATGTTCGCGTGTCGCTTCCATGTTGCGTTTGATAGGACTATCTTTCAGATGAATAGGAAATCTGTAGGCATTCATTTTAAGAAAGCTTTTTTCGCAGAATTACTTTTATTTTGTTTGTTACTATGTTTATGCTTTAAGAGAATTGAATAATTCGCCCTTTATCATCCCGCCAGGGGTATAAAATAAAAGTCCTAAGTATTGTGTCTGGTATCTATACACTTTACAAATAAACAAAGAAAAAAAACGTATATTTAATTTAAAACCATGTGATATTCTTATTCTGTGTTTATGTATGTTTGTTTTATGTAAGTTAATTACAAATATAGTAACACAAACTCAATTAGAATATCAAAACAAACAACAGCCTACTCATTAGTAAATCCATTGATTCAGCTTACATTCAGAGCACGTGTCGTGTGTCAGCTATTAATGAAACACAGAAGCTTTCACTTTGTATTTGTCTTTGTAAATGAATAATTGGACATTCATTTTATGAACATTACCCTGTCCCTACTGTTGTCTTGTTAAACTTTCAAAGTTATGTATAACTGTACAATAATAATAAGGTAACCTGAATATTAAAATACAGTAGGTACCTAATTATCAAATGGTAGGTAAACAGTACTTTACTTTTGTCTGAATTTCTGCAAACGTAGACATAGGGAAACATATCAAAGACAGGGCATAGTGTTATTTCTGCAAATGTAGATGGCGGCAAACATAGTAAAGAGAGGGCATAGTTTAATTTCTATATGTTACGGTATTTACTTATTTATTTATTCGTATCTATTCCATCGCTCGCTTATATACCGTACACTTTTTTGCCACCCTTGTCGTATAAAGAAAACTGTAAATATCAAAGGAATGTAGGTACTTTATGTAACAGTTGAAATGAACGAAATTAAGCCTAGCCAGTATAAGGGTATTAAGTTATTTTACTAGCAACTTTAGCCGTAACATATATACAAGTCAAATACAAAATAAACCATATTTTACTTGGCCCATTCATTACTGGCAAGGATGATAAAAATTCCCGAGAAAGCTTCAAAGACGTCTAGCTACACGATATAGCAATGTTTTAATCTCAAGCCCGACAATAATTGCGAATATTCTTCGAGTGCTCGTCCAATATGTATAACTTCCGCTCAGACACAATACTGTCTTTTACCAACAAAGACGAGAACTTACTGCGTATCATCAAGCTCCGACGGCGATAAATTAAATTACGCGCCCATTGTCATGCAAATATCGACTCTAACGCGGGGACATAAAGTTTTTGTGTCGGGGCACAGATTATGAAAATAGGCGAAATGATGGCCGACCTAGAGCATTCGTTCATTGTCACAGAAAAATTGTGTTTATTAATGTCTGCAGCGGAGTTCGCTCGTGTCGGTGTTATGCAAAATGCGGACTTAACGTGCAGTCTATAACTATGATTTTAATTTACATATATTATATTTTTTGCGCTCTGGTTTCTAACTTTCGGCATGGTCGATCCCGGGATGGGTTAATCAAAATTTTTAATCTCGGGCTCCTTCGTGCTTCGGAAGGCACGTTAAGCTGTTGGTCCCGGTGGTTACTCCAACGCGTTGGTGGTGTTGTGGCACCAGCTCCTCATGTATTTCTTCCATGTAGGAAGGTCTATGCCCAGCAGTGGGATATTTAATAGGCTGGTGATTTTATATGATTTTATAGAAATGGTAATCACATAATGGTGGTATGGACAATTTTGATTAGATACCGGCGTTAAATCTAGGGCTAGGAATCCAATTAATCGGCGAATTTAACCAGATGGTGGCGATATATACCTACCACAGTTCGTAGCCTCTGCTACGTCTCTACAAAACTTGCTACAACGTCACAATGACGACGTAGTGCTACAACTCGCTACGACGTAGCAAAATCGTAGCACGTGTATTTCGTAGTACCGAGTACAAGATTATGTGCTGTGAATTTATTATGTTTATTCATCTCTGTGAATTTAAATATTTGCATGCACATCTTAATAAAATTCATAGGAATCTAATTACCAAAGTTACCTTTAGGCGCTACATCTCAAAATTCGCTCTTTGTATAATGCCAAAGGTCGCTGAAAGATCCGACGAAAATATGAAAATCAGATATATTTCTCTTTATCTTTTGTAAAGTTGTTCCATTTTTAACCGACTCCAAAAAAGGAGGTTATATGTTCCACTGTATGTTTTTTTTATGTATGTTCACCGATTTCTCTGTCAATTGTAAACCGATTATCAAAATTCATTTTATATTCGATAGAGTATACTTCTGAGGTGATCCCATTGTCACCAAGTCAGGATCTGATGATGGGATCCCAGGGAAATCGAGGGCAAACCTCAAATTTTCTAGGCACGTATGACATGTTTTACTTTTTTCCAAAGCTATTCAAGTACTTGCTTCTGTTAGTCATCATCTTATGTTGATGAGCTGGTGATGGAAGGTACAACTCCTTAACGGTTAGGAGTTGGAAGATAATTCTTTCACTGTGTTTTTCAACCAGACTGAGAGACAGTCAAGTCGATAGTGCTGACGGTCTCTCATCTTGCTTTGATCTTAAGAAATCACTTAAGAATGTGAAAAACAAAAATTGAACAAAAATAAAACCGATTTCAAAATACTAAAAAGGAAAAAATAATTAAATTTCAGTACACAGGTACTTACCTCCTGAAAAGTGTTTTTTGAAGTTGGTGCTAAGCTGTTTCCAGAGACAATAGACAGAGACAAAGCGAAGCACCAACTCCAAAAAATACTTTTTAGGAGGTAAGTACCTGTTACTGAAATTTAATAATTTTTTCCTTTTTAGTATTTTGAATCGTCATAGAGACGGCTTTCTTAGTGTAACTGTTACGCTTGGTGTGATGTCGTCTGTACAACAAAGATTATTGAATCAAAGTGAGAAAGCCATTCAAATATGTCGCTCTAAGAACATAATCCTGTAGATAAAGCGTTACATTTTCTAATACCACTCAAACGAGGGAAGCTACATCTGAGTTTGAAGTCAAAAATTTTAAATCAAGCGGAGTGCCGGCGCCGGCGGCGATTCAATATCATATTTTATTAAATTCCAACTTGTCTTCGATATTCGCTGGATCACGGGAACACAGGGATATTCCGCTCCGGATTTCAAATGAAAAATACGTGAAGTGAGCTCCGCTGACTCACACTAATGCTGTACGGTGTAAATAGTTACATAATGGACGTAAACTACGTCCATTCTATAACTTTTCATTCTGTAACTACCGCAATGGAAGTCTTGTAGGGAACATAAAAATTTTGACAGTGCCTAGTCTTTACGTATTCCTTTTGTTATCGGATTTTCTAAAATAGCCTAAAAATATGAAACACCAGATGCTAGACTTAAGAGGGTGGAAACTCGAAGAAAAAATTTGTCAAATACAGTGTTGCCAAAATATCGAATGATTTCACATAGTGTTAGATATGAGGTAGTAAAATTTTTTAACAGTTTGCCCACAAGTTTGAAGTCTGTCGTTTATGTTAACACATTCAGAAGGGGTTTAAGGAACTTTTTGTAAGAAAAATGTTTTTATAATATTGACGAATTAATTGAGCATGTATAGATAATTTTCGTAATTGAATGTAATTTAGTGTGATATTTGTAATGAAATGATATAATGTATCTATTATTTTGACATATTATGAACTTTTTTTACTCTTACTTTGTGTTATGTGTTACCTACGTTATAAATTTGTATTTCCGACACAATTTTCTTGGTAATGGAATAAATAAATAAAATAAAATAAATATTTAGAATTGAAATTAAAATTTAGATAAGGCTACCAAGATAAAAGCTCAAGGGAGCTAAAATCATCATTATCAATTATTGTGCTATTTTTATTTTCGTGTTGTTATAACCCAAATGCGGTATAAGGGTTTGAAAACGTTGTATAAAAAGCCCCGAATGCGAAAACCGCCTCTATTATAAACGGTGTAAGGGCGAAGGTCAAATTATGACGCTTCGTGTGCCGTCGACTGTACATAAGCTTACTCAAACGAGGATAAAAACACGAAAATAAATGTAATAATTTTTATTACTTGCTTTTATCCTCCGTAATTGGACTCGTCAAACTGTGTCGAGTTTTCTCATCGCCTATTCCACAGAGCCTGAAGACGAAAGTATACAATCAGTGCGTCCTTCCCGTCATGACCTTTGGTGCAGCTGGTGCATAAGCTTAAAGTCGCTCAGCGTTCTATGGAAAGGGCTATGCGTGAAGTTTCTCTGACGGATCGAGTTCGGAATGAAGTGATCTGACATAGAACTAAGGTAATCGACAGGCAACCGAATTTGTAAGCTGAAGTGGCAGTGGGCTGGCCATGTTATTGCAGTAAGCGGGTACTTGAGTGAAGCACGACACAAGCGTTGTGGGATGCCTTCAGGCTCGCTGGAGTGACAATCTTCGTAAACTGGCTTTTTCCTTACATTAAATAGCATTGCTTTTGAAGTCAAGCCTCTACCCATTGCGATGCCCGACAGGGTCGATAATCTGATCTGTACAATTATGTGTAACACCTATGTACTACATTTTGGTTGCAATAAATGATTGAGTATTGCAGAGTCACTACACAGGACCACTGTCCTGCGGTGCTTAAAGTTACCATCAATGCTCCATCTAAGACGCTCGTAACACCCAAGGCGTAAGGACACATTGTTCTTTAGAACTGTTATCAAGTTGCAGATTCTGTGCACAGGAGCGTGAAACCCCAATGCACCTCCTTCGCAACTATGGACTTTTTATCCACAAATTGTATTGTATATATACATGTTCGCAGTTTCGATAAAATTTCAAGATAGCGGTTATATCCAATGATTTTTGACAATTCAAAGCGATAAATAGCTTTATCATATCGCGTTTCGGTGGTCATGCTAGGCGGGCTGGGGAGACACATTATTGACCCAAATGATATTAAGACCTTTAAGGTTGGAAAAATCCTAAAATTTACGGAAAGTGCCCAAATCAAAGCTTTACTTTAAACTATTGGCGGCAAGTCACAATAGATATCCTAGGTCGCAATGACAAATCAGTCTAAACAGGAGCTAAAAGCCCCAAATACAACATATAAAGTCGTAACTATTGATTGGTGTGGCACAGATAAAATTGAGAATTATTGAGAACAATGTTACACCTATGTGTTGTTTAATACAACACATGTGTTCATATGTTAACATTGTTCTCGGTTTCATATACCTAAAGTGTCTCGTTAGCTATTCAAACTTAGGTATTATTTGTAACACCATACAAAACACACGGCATATTAACAGGCAGACAATGAGTGTGTCGAAACTATATACACAATCACTATCGAACTATTCCCCTAAACTATTAATTAGCCCTACGAGTACCTAGTATTTGGAGCAGCCTGTATTATTGCGGCAGAGCCTATTATAAGCCCTGTCTTCCTACCCTTCGAGATCGTAGGGTATTGGGTCAGGACAAGTCTGACGTAAAAATAATGCGAATTTCAATTGTGCTTAAGCGATATGATAATTGGTTGCTATTTATTTCACCTTGTTGAAGTTAATAATAGGCGAAACCTTTATAAACCACGCTTTTATTAGTTAAGTGTAAAAATATAAATTTCAACACTGCAGGTTGCGTATGCCATGGAAGCAAGAGAGAGTGTTGCTAGTATATAAAATATATTAGGACACAACATGCTAATATAAAAATATGGTAATATAGAAATATTACATGGTCAGATGGTATTGAACACACCTTTAATTTAAATACACTGCTATCTAAATTATGGCCGAATAAAATTAAATCATAATGACAGTTCATAGCATTACCATTAATAATGCTAATTTTTGTTTATAAACGCACACAACAGAATACAGTCAATACAATACAAAAACTACTTTAATTTATGTGCTAGACTGTAGCCCAAAAACATGTATCATTTGCTGACTGGTGTTTGAAACTTTACAATCTATTATCTCCATCGGAACATTATAGTAAGGGTCGAGCGATACAGAATTTTGGTTCTCAAAAAGTCTTGTTAAGAATAAAGTAAAATCGAATACTGAAATTTTGCTTAATATTCATAGTAATATGCAATATTTTTGTATAATGTCACAAGCGACAGCTAACTCATGCACTGAGACACAGCGACAAACGTGAATCCTATACCGTACAAATGTGTCGGTTATGGCCGAGAATTTCAGACATTTTTAGCCGAGAACCGTGACCGAGGTCTCGGTCGAGCCTTGCAATATAACAATATAGCAAGTGTCTATAACTATTACAATATCCCACCCTTAAATTATTGAAGAGGATCATAGATAGGTTTCTTGAAAGCGTCGAGATATAGATTACAATAACACACACAACAATTTTTTTTTTCATTTATTTTGGCAATAAAAATAGTCATTTATAAATAACAGGAGATGTAAACAAACAGATAATAAATTTACAGACCTATAGTGCCCAAACGTTATAACCAGAATAATCACAATACAAATATATTATTACGAGACTAGGCAACAGGATAAATAAATAAACACAAAGAAACATTTTATTAGCTTTGTCATCAATCGAGTACAAGCAGGACACAGTTTTAACAAGCAATATTACCTGGAGGAGCTGGTGATACGAAAAACTAAGCAACTTTCGCCATGGTCGATTCCGGGATGGGTCAATCAATGTTTGTTATTTCGAGCTCCTCCGTGCTTCGTCAGGATCGTTAAGCTGGTAAGTTGGTCTCGGATGTTCCTGCAACCGCTTTAGCCCAGCAACCCGCATCGGGCCAGCGTGGTGGTGTTACGGCCCAAACTCCTCATGTGTTTCTCCCATGTAGGAAGGCCTGTGCCCAGCAGTGGGACGTATATAGGCTGGTGATGATGATGATGATACTACAACTGCTTAGCTGCATTATTATTTAAACCGCCTCTGTGGTCTAGTGGTTAAGACCACCTACCTCAGATCTAGAGGTTCGGATAGAAATTTTCTGCTCGGTAACAGCATTGTTGTGTTCCGGCAGTTGGAGATAAGATAGCCAGTTCCTCTGTGGTTCAAGACTCCGGTCGTAGCTTGCTTCCATCTTCGACCACAGGTGGGATGAGGGCCAAGATCTACCCATTTAAGTTTTTTTTTTAAAATATCTTCTGTTTTATACAACTAAATGATAAACAAGCTGACGGCCCACCTGATAGCTGGTAACCGCCGCCTATAGACACCTGCAATAACAAGGAATAATCCCTTGATATTGTAGGTGCATAAATATTATATTGTTTAATCATTTAAAATGTTTTACAATACTGTACACATGATAAATCTACAAAAACATGGGTCAGACCCAAGACGTCCCAAGCCTTCCACAACAGATGTACCTGAAACTTTCAAACTGACATCAGTTTTATAATCCCAAAACAGAATATCGCAGACAACTAGAAACAAAATAAAAGTAGCGAAACTCGCCCTCTGAATATACCCTGGGATGTAGTTGGGAGCTCGGGACTCGATTCAAGTGTATAACACAGCGCAGGGAACCCCAGGGGGGCCATAACACGGAGAACTGTAAAAGATTCTCCGGTGAGTAAGGTCCGACTTAAGTTGAGTCGGGCTATACTAAGATAAGATGTAAGGAATAGATGAGGTCATGTGGAAGCCAAATGCAGAAATACTGGGTGCAGCGACACGGAAAATGAGGACAGACGGACGAACGGTGACTTTACTCGTGATGAGATATCTTTGAAAACTTAAGTCATACAGACAGATCTGTTTGAAGCGTAAGTTTTAAAGAACTTGCAAAAAGAATATTTATAGTTATTGTTCTATTATAAGCTTTCATTTGTGATATTAAACTAAGATAAGATTATTTATTTATTCTTAGACTGGTTTACAACTTTTACAATTGCTATCCAAAATTCCTTACGTTCTGCCCTCATAATACTGTGTAGAAATAAATATAGGTGCTAGGGAATAACATAGGCAGTAGAATGAGCTTCAACTCCGAAAGAAGCCGCTTAATGCATGAAAGAAAAGTGAAAAGACTCTATGCTTAGTGCCTGAAAGAAGATAGCCCAATTCTGTTAGAAATGTTGAGCCCGCCACGAAGTGTCCATCGATAGTTTTACCCTTATTTTGTAGAAATGTTTTTATATTTACAAATAATAAATAATGTAGTAATAATACTGTTCCCTATAAAAAGATTGAATGATATAGCATATTATTGTTTTTTGTTTGATTCACTGAAGCCCAATATATTCATAATAAAGCCGATCATTAACTAATACTTCTTAAGCACTTTTATACATAAAAGGTCAAGCACGCGCGCCTGTGATTATTTTTTATGAATGCCAAGTTATTAAAGTATCCTGCAAGTAAGTCAAGACTAATAATAATCTCACTCACAAAAAAAAGCTATGCATTATAAATTATATCCATTACTTAATTCATTTTATTATTTTCAATCATTATTTTAATTTTAAAAATAAGCATAATATTTGCATTTCAATACTTATGTTATTGTTTTATTTCAATATCGGGGTCACATCTGGATCGACACCATCCTAACTACTAATATTATAAATGCGAAAGTGAGTTTGTTTGTTTGTTACACTTTCACGCTCAAACCACTAAGCCGATTTAGATGAAATGTGGGTGGAGCCGCGGGCAAAAGCTAGTATATACAGGGTGGTGCCGTCAATGCGACAATAAATTTAAACATGGGCTTTCTTCTTTCTATATTAGTCCATAGAAATGGTTTGCCACTTTCAAAAATATCGTAATCATTTGATAATTTCATGACATTTGTAGGGCATAGTGTAACGTTGGCAGCATTATTTCATACAAATGTCATAAAATTATCAATTTAATACGATATTTTTGAAAGTGGCAAACCATTTCTATGGACTAATATAGCCCTTGTTTAAATTTATTGTCGCATTGACGGCACCATCTGTATATAAAAGTAGAGTATAAATGACAAAAAAGAGAGCATTAATGTTATGTAATGCCGAAATTATCTAGTGTTTAGCTCGGTAGAGTTATAGGTTAGAGCAGTAGCCCGGATTGCTAAAGGTCGCAGGTTGGATCCCCGCCTCAGGGCGTGAAATTTTTATAGTTTAGATAGATTTTTATTAGTAAATAATTTTTCAAACATTTATCATACTGTTAAAATCAAAATTAAGAAAACCAAATATAATTGGTTAGGCTATGTAAGTGTAAACTGAATGATAATAATAATAATATTGGAGCGAACATTTTCTCAAAGTCAGTTTTCTCAAGTTCAGCTTAGATAAATAAATTGCGTTTTTTAACCGACTTCAAAAACGAGGAGGTTCTCAATTCGGCCGGTATGTTTTTTTTTTTTTTCTATGTATGTACACCGATTACGCCGAGATTACTGATCCGATTTACGTGATTCTTTTTTTGTTCGATGCGGAATAGCTGCCATTTGGTCCCATAAAATTTTTTTTAAAAAAAGGGTACTTTGGTTTTAAAAATGAAATTATGAAATCGTCTACATAAGCGAAATTGCGAATTTTTGCTTTTCCAATGACTTTTTAGTGAAACGATACGATAGTGGGAAACAATATAAGTTGACGGTCACCCATCTAGCTTCGACCGTAGAAAGTTATCACTAAAAATTGTGAAAAAAAAATTTTAAACAAAAATTAAAACCGACTTCAAAAAACTGAAAAGGATGAAATAATTAAATTTAAGTAGGTATTCATCCCCTAAAACCTATTTTTGGAGTTGGTGCTAAGTGGTTTTCAAAAACAATAGAAAGTAAAGCACCGACTCCAAAAATATGTTTTTGAATACCTACTTAAATTTAATTATTTCATCCTTTTCAGTTTTTTGAAGTCGGTTTTAATTTTTGTTTATTGATGGTACGCTTAATAGAATGGTTATCAAACAGAGACACCTTATCCCGAGCCTAATTCAATCAATATCACGGTAAAACATTACAAAAGGACCAATCATTTATCAAGCTTTCATCCCGGCTCACTGATGACAAATCAATCAAGACATCTCTCCCAGCAGAAGCCTCTACGATTTTCGTTCAGATTACCCAATAGAGAAAACTACAAAAAACTGAACTGTACAATTATAAAAAGAGCGTTATACTGCTAATTGTGACAATTATCACAGTTGATTTAGGGCAAAATATACGCGGGAATCGTTTTATTTTATTTGACGTCAGAGTCTATGATATCGGATCTCCTTGAGTAGCACGCAACTTTAATTGGTTGTAAGTCGTAAACAAAAATCTACCCGTGTCAAATCTAGTTTAGTCGAAAAAATTAAAATCTAGGGCCTATTACTCGTATCTGAGTTTGTAGCTTCAAGTGGGGCCACGAAAACAGCGATAGGTCATCAACGTTTCCAAATTGCCGTTTTTTACTGAAGGTTAATAACAACGCCAAAGATAAAGCTAGATTCTGGAGACAGACTGTAAATAATAAGTACAGTACATATCTTTTCCGCAATATGTAATAGGAAAGATAGCTAGAATTTGTTTAGAGCTGTCAACTAAAATAAGAAAAAAACCATAGATAATTTTAGACGGCATGTACGGAGGTGCTTCCTAAACACTGCATTTTATCATAGATAGATAGATAATATGTTTATTTCATTCTTCACACACATACAAAAATACAAACATTTAACTCAGAAAAATCACCATTTAATTTATACATACAGGGCCATTATGGTCGTTTCTGAATGTCAAATTAAATGACAGCCATCTTTTTTGTGTTCATATTGTGAGAAAGGGATGCACTGGAACTTAAATTTAGACTTGTTTTCTACAGAATTAGGGACATTATCAATTTTGAGGGAAGAGAAGAAGATACTGACTCTGTGGTCTAGTGGTTGGGTCTACCACTTCAGATATAGAAGTCCGGGGTTCGATTCTCGTGGGGACAAAATTTTTCTGCTTGGTTTGGTGGTAGGACTTTCCTACGTCCGCCTGGCTAGCTACCACAGTCTTACCTAAGTCTGCCGCCATAAAAATATTGTTCGTAGGATTGTTGTGTTCCAGCAGTTGTAGATAAGATAGCCAGTTCCTCTGTGCTTTAGGAATCAGGGTATAGCTCGTTTCCATCTTCTTCTTATCAGCACTTACCATCGGACCAAAGCTACCCCGATAAGAATAAATTATAAAAACATTTCTCGACTAATTATTCGATAAGAGGAGATAAAATAAACATTTATCAGCTACAATAGGTATAAATAAATATGTGTTCCCTCCTTCCTTTAAAACAGGTTCCTTTAAAAGGGGCGTGAAAAGGCACCTTTATGGCCGGTAAGAAGAAGGCGTCTAGAACAGTGTGTTCATGCTGTCTTTCATCATCATCACCATCCACACCAGCCTATATAATGATGTACGTCCCTAATATGCTAGGCACAGGCCATCCTGTATGGGAGCGACACATGAGGAGTTTTGCCTGGGAGGTACTGAAAAGAGATAAGCTGACCCGACGCGGATTCGTGCTGGCGCTTTACCATGCCTTCCGAATCAAGAAAGACCTCAAGATTATAAATTTAGGTTGACCCATCCCGGGATCGACCATGGCGAAAGTTGCTTTGTTTTCGTAATCGAAACCAGAGAGCACGGACCACTACGCCACGTAGCTGTCTGTAGTCCAGTCAAATTATAGAGATGTGCCAACTCGGGAAAAACACAACTCGATTTGAATCGAGTTAAAATTCACGTAACTCGAGTTGAACTCGAGTTGATTAACTGAGTAAAAAATTTGTTTTTTTTACTAATCATTAAACAAAATATTTAAAAAAATGACATTAAAAACAGCTTAAATATGTATTGGGACAAAATTATTAGTGGAAGTAGGTATAATTTTATCAAATAGGAATTAAATGTAGTACGTAATCATGTATTTTTAGATTACATCGTCGTATTGTAAAGTATTTTTATTAATTAACAACAAAACAAGTCTTGTAATAGGTAGTCATCACAAAATTATCAGTCTTATTTTATGGTGTAGGTACATACAAACTTATGCTAATAATTGTTTATTTATTAATAATTATTAACTCGAGTCTGAGAGAATACAACTCGAGTCAATTCGAGTTAAGCCCAACTCGAGTCAACTCGAGTTAGTAAATCGAGTTGACCATCATTATCAAATTAGGGGTATTACATCGAAATGAGATTTAACAAGTAAAGATTATTAACCCGCTTATCAAATAATCTCGCGGCCAGCAACGACCGACACATCCTCCAAGGCAAAGGTGTGATCCAGTGATCCGCAGAGGTCGCGCCGGCCCTAGGACTACGCCCGGCGGGCACAAATACACAATCTCTTTTGTAAATACTTGTTAACCTACTAGCAACTACTCCCCCGAGCAGTAAAGTTTAGCCAAGCGTAAGCTATTTGATTATTTCCAATATTAACTTCTAGCTTTTAGGGTTTCGTACCTTAAAAGGAAAAAAACGTAACAGACTGACAGTCAGAGTTACATTCACATTTTTATTAACTTCATTGTTCAGCCAGTTAATAGGACGCCTAGACCATTGAACAAACGCCGTCATCCCATTTAATATCTAGGCCTATAGTTAATTGAACTAGGCTCACTCAACGTAAAACGTGTGATTATTTCGGTTTCAATTAGTAATAAAAAAAAACCTTGAACCTATCAATCACAAAAACTCTTCAATATAAGACGACCTACCTAACTATTTCCTTATTAACTGGCTAATTTAACTACATGTTTGCGACAACGCCTACCCATCCGGTCAAACGCTACGCTCACTAACTTGGCTAGTTGTCCTTCTACCGTTTATTTGGATGCCGATAAACTGCCTAGGCATCCAATTGGCTGGCTAATTTAACACTTAATTAAGCCTAATCTAGGCTAGTTGTGAGTGTAAGATTATATATCCTGCAAATAAATGATTCTGATTCTGATTCTGATTCTGACTATCTTATCAGATACAACATATTTTCTATTATGTGTGTAGGGAGAGAGGAGAGAGATTGGTGCTAAGCTTAATGTTCGAGTTTGTCTCATAACTCTATAGCCAATAACATTACGTGTCTGTGGCTTACCTCACACGCAAATTGCCGCAGCGAACGTGTCATGTGTTCGATTGTTGAACCAACTTTAATTGGTCTCAGTGAAGTATAAAATAATTGTAGTTAGTTTGCCTTTATTGCTGCTCTCCTAAGATGTTTCCCGCTCAACTGTATCATTGTTCTATCCAAATAACACTGGAGCGTGTCTGGATGTTATCATAGTTATAACACTAGCTACTTTGTTTGTTCATAATAATTCCATTGTTAAGGTGATGTTAGTGATTTGTTCATTTTGATACAGTGAAGACAATTAAAATGCTTGATAGATAAAGACAGATAATGTTCTACTCGAACTCAAAAGTAGGTGAGAGATGTTCTTTTCGAACAAGATGAGAATCAAGCTGACGGCCCCCCTGGTGGTGATGTGACTACCGTCGCCTTTAGACGCCTAAACAACACGGAAAATATCACTTGGTATTGCAAGTGCGTTGTCATCCTTTGGCCTAAGATGAAATGCCGTCCATGCCCAGTAATTACACTACCTTTCCCTTCAATCCAAAACACAGTAAACTGCTTTACGGACTTCCCACCTAGAAATGATTTCGACTTAACCAAGAGCAATGGTTTGAGGAGGCACTGAAACTGATATGAGGGATCTTTGCCCAGCTGTGGGACAGCATAGGTTTATAAAATAATAATAATAACAAGGAGAGAACTCTCTGCATTCCTGACGGATTGTTTTAATAACAGGTACCCGAGTATAAATTCCCTTAAGCCTTGTGTGAACACAATTGTTTTTTCGTATCTACCCTCTTATTCCAAGCCTTTATAGCCTTCAATAGTATTCGGTACACAAGGATAGTTCCGTTTGATCAGAAGCACTTTAATTGCCATGAAAGAAACAGTTATTGAAAATAACATGTGCGGCAACGGCGCGCGGCATCCGTTTTATTATCTCCTGAATCCACATATTTCTAAACAAGTACTTGAGCACGATCGGACCCGGAATGTTATACAAACTTTTTTCCAACTACCCTCCGTTCTGTCTGTATTAATAACGAGAGATGCAAGCTATTCGGCTTCAGTGAGCTGGGTAATTGGGATCATTCGATGAGTTTGCTTTTTTATATTTAAGAAAATGTTGTTTTAATTATTTTTTTTTGTACCACTAGATGACAAACAAGCTGACGGCCCACCTGATGGTAAGCGGTTACCGCCGCCTATAGACACCTGCAATAACAAGGAAAAATCACTTGATATTGCAGGTGCGTTGTCATCCTCGGGCCTAAAATTAAATGCCGTCCATGCCCAGTAATTACACTGGCTACCTTTCCCTCCAATCCGAAACACAGCGAACTGTTTCACGGCTGAAATAAGAAAGGCGGTGGAACCTACCCAGACGACCCTACATACGGGTCTACCGCCTAGTTTAAATGTCCGTTTTCAAAACAATCTTGTCCGAAAAAAGATGGTGCTATAAGTTTTACGTGTCTGTCTGTGGCATCGTAGCTACTAAACGAATGGACCGATTTTGATTCAATTTTCTTTTATTTGAAGGCTGGCGTGATGAGGATGGTCCTTAGCTATAATTTGTTCATGCGTTTGCTCATTTTCTACTTGGCAAAAGGGTTTTACTAACTTTCACAGATCTGACTGATTTGGAATTTCGTTTACTGTTACCTCGGTGGTATTTTCAAGACATGGTAACCTTGATCTGATATTGTGCCATCAAAGTCTGCGGAATGCTCAATTCTTCGAAAATTTACAGCAGATATAGCGTGTTTGGGCTCATATGAATAGTTTTTATATTGTATTGTTAGTTAATGAGCATAAATAATAAAATGTCGCTTAATATTCCATTTATAACATAAATACCAATAATTTTTCTCTATACTCCTGTGTACTAAACTAGAAGTGGGTTCGAATTTCGGTAGAGGTAGATGTTTGTATGATGAACGACCATTCGTGCATGTCAAGCATGCTTGTATGTTTTTTTTATTTATTTAGTAAGCATTTTATTTTTTTAATACTTGTAACTCTGCACTCTTTCGCGTGTTTCAGAGGGGCTATTGGCACAGCATTCTGTATAACACACTTAACCTGATTTCTATTATAAGTTTCGTTTTAACGGCGTTTTGGAGTTGGCTCGTGTGTGGTGGTTTGGTTTAGAAAAGGACGCTGCACACTTAGCCGGTTCATTACTTCATTCTATGATTGAAATTTATATCACTATCAGAAAAAAATTCGCTAGTCGATTATTAAAAATAATAATTTCATTATGGGCCCCATATACGGTTCGATTCTTCTCTTCAAACCATCGTTGCGATCGCTTGGCGCATCATCGCTTGTCATCGCGCATCGACAATCGCTTTGATCTAAACAAAGACGGGCCATCACGACAGGACCTTCGGGCTTCGGGTTCTGTATGTCCACTATTCTAAAACTTGAAAATGAAGAAGTTCATTTTCAAGTTTCACTACCTTTGTGCCGGTAAATTATTAATTACTAAGAGCGTCGACCTACCGTGATTGGAACCTGGGAGCTCACGGCTGCCATAGCAGTCCATGTCAGTTTTGATTTTTTCATTAGACATAGACTAAAAGAATTTATTTATATAGTTTTTGACCAATACAATTTACAAGGAAATCTCACCGAAAGACATTTTAATCTTTCGATGTGACTTCATTGTAAAAATAAAATATTTTTTTATAATATTTTTCCACTGGTACATAATATTGTACCCCCTGTACATAATATTGAGATGTCACAACGGCGATATAATATTAATAAAACTAGCGATACGAGTTTGAAACCTGGCAAAAAAAATATTTGTAAATGCAACAGTGTTTTTTTGTGTATATTTTTTCGAGAAAAAATTGATTTTGGAAAGAAATACCTGTAGTTTACCGGCTTAGATAACAAATAAATTCAAGTGATGTCTCTGTACCCGTATAATAAAGTGTATTATATGTATAGTGAATCGCAATTCTATACACTGTCGATTTATCATTGTGATATGCATTGCATGGGTTTTTGTTGCGATCTCCGATATCGTCTTCGATCAAGTAAATGGGCATTCACTGTGATCGGTCTGGAACGACGAATCGCACTGGATGGACGACGGATGGTTTCATTTGCAGTACATACACATAATTGTATGAAAAACATTTTTTTTTATATACAACTAGATGACAAACAAGCTGACGGCCCACCTGGTGGTAAGCGGTTACCGCCGCCTATAGACACCTGCAATAACAAGGTAAAGCACTTGATATTGCAGGTGCGTTGTCATCCTGAGGCCTAAGATGAAATGCCGTCCATGCCCAGTAATTACACTGGATTACAATAGATAATATAATACAATAGATAATAGATAATATCGCAGTGCAGACAAAACTACTTTTACAATGCTATTTTTCTCGGACGAGTAAGGTCATAGTAGCTCGTCACGGACACATTTTGTTAGCGCCACAGCTGAGTAAACGTTGGCAATTGCTCTTAGTATTCCCTTACCGCTTATGATTTATTATGCCATATTTTATCATGCAACCTGAATGTCATTAAATAGCTGCTTCAACGGATATAATTTTGGTGATCAATATGCCATCAATATGCGAGGAGCTCGGTGGCGTATGAGGAGCTCAGCGCTTTGGTTTCGATACGAAAAACAAAGCAACTTTCGCCATGGTCGGTCCCGGGATGGGTCAATCAAATTTATAATCTCGAGCTCCTTCGTGCTTCGGAAGGCACGTTAAGCCGTTGGTCCCGGTTGTTACTACAACTGCTTTAACCCACCAACCCGCATTGGGCCAGCCTGGTGGTGTTATGGCCCAATCTCCTCATGTGTTTCTCCCATGTAGGAAGGCCTGTGTGCCCAGCAGTGGGACGTATATATAGGCTGGTGATGATCAATATGCCATACGAGTTCAAATAAAATCAAATCATTATTTTTTTTTAATGGCAGGTTTAGAATAATTTTTTTTTATAAAACTAGATGACAAACAAGCTGACGGCCCACCTGGTGGTAAGCAGTTACCGCCGCCTATAGACACCTGCAATAACAAGGAAAAGCACTTGATATTGCAGGTGCGTTGTCATCCTGAGGCCTAAGATGAAATGCCGTCCATGCCCAGTAATTACACTGGCTACCTTTCCCTTCAATCCGAAACACAGCGAACTGTTTCACGGCTGAAATAAGAAAGGCGGTGGTACCTACCCAGGCGACCCGACATATGGGTCTACCACCTAGTAAAAAGATTTAAAGTATATGGATCGTTTTATTGACTACTTTTACTGAGAAACAGATGCAGTTTCGCAGTAATTAATTTATAGTTTTAAATACCATTAAAATTAATCGAAATACTATAATTTACCAATTCATTTAAGCTTACAATTTATCAAACTGTAGTACGTTAAGGCCTGAAATAAATATGAAGAATAATATAATTATAACAACCATATTATATTATTATTCTGTAGACGTCGCTCCCGTGTGCGGCGTCCTTCTTCATGCGTGGCCCAGCGCGCTTTCTTTGCCGCCGACACACGGACTACTTTATAACTCTATTTGGATTTAGTAATTGAGCTCACGTGCGGAACTTTTAATACAATGCTAAGTCTCTTCAACAAAAATTTCAACTAATTTCATACTGTTTCACTAAACTTTGACGTGCGGAGAGAATTTTCGCGGGGATTTTATATTTTTAAAACTGTAATGAGGTTGTGTAAAATATCCGTGTTTTATAACTTGAGTATTTAAGAGCTACGAATGTGGGTGGTAGACAGATAAACTGAAAAATATTTTTTATTCCTCATGCTCGGAAAGTAGCGTTTTAATTTTATTAGAAAAACTATCTTTTCCGCAAAGGTTTCTGAATTATGAACACGTTTATTTTTAATACAGGGCGGTGACAACAATATATAAATTAAAACATGGGCTATATTCGTACATAGAAATGTTTTGCAACTTTAAAATACATCCTATTCACTTGATTAACTTCACTTTTATAGCATTTCTATGAAATAATCCACATGATGTTTTATTATTTCACACAAATGTCATAAAATTATCAAAATTAAATGGAAAAGTTGTATTTGAAAATTGCAAAACATATATCCGTAACACAAGCTCTTAATGATGCTTACTTTGGGCTAGATGTGAGTGTATGAAGATTATTGTTATTATTATTATTTCTATGATCTATTATTGCCCATGTTTTAATTTACTATTGTATTGTCCTCACCAACCTGTATAACCTAACAGTTTCCTCTTTATGGCCATTATAAAGCATGCGGGGTAAAGCTAGTCTTAAATAAATTACATGATAAATATCCCGAACATAATTCCAATTATAATAGGGTTTGGTATTATACATTTTTCTCCTTAAATCTGCCTTTTCCTTTACTATACCTGATACCTTTTTAATTTGATATTGTAAATACTCGTTATCAAATATAGTGTTATCTTTTTCAATGACACCATTTACGCCGCGCTCCAGTGCTAAGCTCCGATTAGGGGTACACTGAAAATTAGTATTCAGCCGGCGTTCCGCTAAGATTTTGTATATAAAACGCCTTACGACATGTTTCTGCACGTTTTGCTTACGAAATTGAAAGCAGGAAAATAAGATAGTGTCCTTGTAGGCTCGGAGGGTCCCCACCTAATGGTGTATGAAAGGGAATTTTATTTGGTCCGAAATTTTTAACAAGGAATCTAGAAGTAGATACAGTGAGCATCAGAATCATCTGAGCCTGCAGTGTTCAGAAACAATTAGAGTATTTTTAACCCTCGACGAAAAAAGAGGGGTGTTATAAATTTTACGTGTCTGTCTGTGTATCTGTGTGTCTGTCTGTGGCATCGTAGCGCCTAAACGAATGGACCGATTTTGATTCGGATTTTTTTATTTGAAAGTTGATGTGACTACGATGGTTCTTAGCTATAATTTATGAAGATCAGTTCAGGCGTTTGATGACTATCAGCTCATTTTCTACATTATAATGGGATTTTACTAACTTTTACAGATCCGATTGATTTCAAATTTGGTGTACTGTCACTTCGGTGACATTCCCATGACATACTAACCTTGAGCTGATCCTATAACATCAAAAAGTCTGCGAAATGGTTAATTCTTCGGAAACTTACAGCAGACATAGCGTGTTTGGGCTCTTATGAATAGTCTTAATGAGATGGTGTTAGATAGATGATTAATGACGCCGGGGTAACCCCCGGCGTCATTAAAAATTTTAATTTTGCAATTATTATATAAAATCAAATGTGTTGCTACCGTTTTAGAATCGACTTTAACTTGTTAATGATTTACAACATGCTATTTTATCATTGCAGTGTCAGAATCTCTTTATTGAAATAGTGCAGATATTTTTGGCGTTCTTTTAGTATAGTAGCACGATATTGGTATTGTACGAGTTAACAGTCGGTGTGACATAGCATACATAATTATATCGCAGCCATATCGTATAATACGCCGTATTATAAAACGGCGAGCCGGATTGAAAAATACCGATATAATGTAGCGCGGCTAACTCATTTTCAGCCTGATTTCAATACGGCTGCAATAAAGCGAATAAGTAAGGCAAAACCCACATACAAACGGGTCGATACGTTGCAATATTGAATTTAGAAGTGCAAAAGTTGATAACATTCCATTAAGTTTGACCACTTAAAACCAAAATGATTTTGGTTTCAAGTATTCATAAAAGAATAACATTGTACCTACCAATACAATCTTCAGTACTAGACGTCCGCCTAGGCCGAAGAATACAAAGAGTACATTTTTCATACGAAGAATACCGGCCTCAACGTTGGATGCCTCTTTGTTGAAAGTATCGCCGCTACAATCCGGCTGATCGTGAGTTAGCCGCATTCTGTAATAGAGACGTTTTTCAATCCGGCGCGCCTATTTGTAATGTGGCGTGTTATACAAAGGTCATCATTAAAATCTTGATCATGTACCGAATCCCACACTAGAATATTTATTTTATTGGAGAACACAGTTCTAAAAAAATATCTAGACTGGAAAATAATGTAGGCGTTTGACGGGAACTGAACTCGTAACTTGGGATGAAACTTGGAACTCTAATAGTTTTTATGAGTCATTCTATTTTCGTTTTATACGCTAACTTTCTATCATCGCATCGCTCGCCACCGGCAGGGAGTTCATCCTCACAAATTGGAACCAAAGTGGTCGCGTACTGTACGGTTTCAGTGAAACTTCCTCCCACGTACGCTCAGGTTGTGGAATGAGCTCCCTGCAGAGGTTTTCTAGAATGAGTACAGCATGGGGTTCTTCGAAAAGGCGTGAAAAGGTTTTAATAGGGGCGGCAACGCGCTTGTGATACCCTTGGTGTTGCAAGCGTCCATAGGCTGCGGTAACCGCTTACCATCAGGTGGGCCGTATGCTTGATTGCCACCTTAGTGGTAAAAAGAAAATCTTTTATCTTCACATTGAAATTATTACGTTTAATTCACAAAAGAGTTTTAAAAAAAACTGAAGAATCTGTTAAGTGGATTATATTTAAAATTTGATAGAATAGAGATATTACAAATATTTCTTGTAATGCTGTAGAACTAAATAAATAAACTATTATGTCTCTAGTTTAAAGGTACTTCACAAATTAACATAAAACAAGCCAAGACTCATGAGAAGCTTTTAGTGCCAGCAATTTCTGATAAAGTCAATCCGCATACAAACTATTCTGCAGTTTATAAACATAACATGTGCCCGCGGGCAAAAAGACAATCAGTGGAATGAAATGAGCAACCCGCACAGTTGTATCGGCGGTAACGCGGGAGACATGCCCGGGTCACTTAGGGGACATAAACTAGTGTAACTATCGGTCCAGTTTTATTCGGACATTTCTATCTTTTGGCTTTCGGTGGAACTTTGCAGGAAATGGTTTTAGGCGGAAAATTGTAAAAAAGGGGTTAAAATCATTTAAAATGATGCAGTGCAAAACAAAATCATTTTTTTAATTTCTTAAAAATCGTGATATAAACGTGGCAATGAAGAAATTATATGCTGTTAGATTAATCTTTAAATTACTTGACTTTTCTGTAATTTTCGCCCAATACCCCTAGTCATAGAAAAATATCACAATGAAATGGAGACCCTACACTTATGTAACTTTGGGGACACCTCAGACCATCGGACCTCGGACATCCTGATATTTGCTCACGTTGGAGATTCGTTATCTCGCACAGTTTGCAGTTCTAATGCACAAACAATGGTTGAAGTTTGAATTGCTGAACTTCTTTTAGGGATATTCTAACATGGAAGGGTTTACATAGAGTGGTTTCCAGCAGCAAATAGCATTGTATGTTTAATTTGACTTTAAATTATTTTAGAAGCCAATTTTAAAAAATGAGAGCAATATTTGTACAATATTAGAGAATCCTCAATAATAGAATATTTAGTGGAACATAACTTCACAAAGAGTTGTTACTTTGCCACTCGAAAATCGAGGACTGGATAGGTTAGGTACCGCTATGCCGCTTTGTTAGCGATATTAATTTAAGCTAGACGCTGGTGTACAATAAAAAACAATACAACGCTTCAAACACAAAGGCTGCACGATATGAAGGTTGATAGATCGGTCGTATAGATAGCTCTTGGAATACTATAAAGTCTCTATGGTACCAAAATTTCCTCTTTACCGTAAGACATGATTTGCATGTTGCCGCTAGCGTGAAACGGTAGCGCCCATATTAATGCCCGCGAATATTTCAAACGCGCCCTTTGAGGTCGCCAATAATCCTTGAGGTAAGACGGCGGCTTGAGCTTCCGCACACCCCGTGTTTTGGCAACCACTTTATAAAACACACTCGTAGTTATGAAACAAGAGACAGGTTATTCTTCCAAGAGAAAACAAAAGCTTCATTTTTTATAAACTTCACAAACAAAAACAAAAACAGACTTCAAACACTAAAAAGGCAAAAACAATAATAAATTTCAATACTCAGTTGATTGAAAGGTATTTTTTGGAGTTTGAAATTTAATTTTCCCCACTCACCGTTAGTGATAAATTCCCAAGGTTAAAGCGAGATAGCTGACCGGCCGCCAACAATGCCTAGCAGCCGCTTTTCCAGTCATCTATAGGTTACAACTTGGGAGCCTTCCCAATTGATCAACTAATTGCTATTTTGTTTAAACATTGATAGAAATAATTATATCAGGTACCTATAGCAGAAAAATAGGGCAATATCTTATTTTTTCACATATGCAAACACTTTACTGGATCTGGGTTACCAAGGTTATGATAATTTTTAGAATTTTAGATTTTTTGCAGCTCAAAAATCCCTTAAACATATCCGCCTGTTGATTACCAGCCTTAGTGCATTAAAAATCCATCCCCTATGAAACAAGTGATCATAGTCACAATACAAAACTGCCATAGTGTTATTTAGCAGCGATCCTCAGACTTACTTGGACTACTTTCAGCAGATGCGTTAGCGAATTGGTATCTTGAGTTGAAAATGATTTACTCAGTACAAAGTCCGATTTCCTTAGATATTACAAGACTAGTAATACAAAAGAACTCTGTTATCATAGCTGCCATAATAGACATAGAATAACATAGAATTGCTTTTAACACACTCTCTGCGTACGAGTCTAGAGTGAGAGAATGAAGCCTATAAAGGATAATGTGCCTTAATCCTACTATTCCTTTTCCTAGAAGTTCCCTGCTTATGTTGTTAACATTCCGTTCAGTTCGAAGCTCCATTTAACAAAGGGTTTGCTCTTAATACAGTTTGTCCTCCGCATCATCTATTTCTTTAAATTTTATCGGATTGCTATTTTAGACATCTAAGAATTCATATTTTGCGTTCTGCTTGTTTGTAGCATGCTAGAAGAGTAATTTTGTTTATTGAAGAATATAATAGAGTTTCGTAAAGATATCACGCAGTTACTACATAAAACTAAACATACTAATAATTTATATTGACTTGAAAATTTGCTTAAAGACGTCCATCATTGCTGGTCAAATTAATAAATGTACCATGCAAATAAATAAGTGCACAAGCAAGTTGACGGACCACCTAGTGCTAAGTGTCTACCGTCGCCTAAAGACACCTGCAATAACAAGGGAAACATCACTTAGTATTGCAGCTGCGCTGCAATCCTGCGGCCTCAGCTGAAATGCCATCCATGTCCAGTAAATACACTGACTTTCTCTTTAATCCGAAACACCGCGAAGTGTTTTACGGCCGTGGTAGGAAAGGCGGTGGAACCTACCCAGACGACCCTACATACGAGCCTACAACCTAGTGAATACTTTACTAAGTTACCGCCATATTTTCCTAAGTAGCTCCTGGCTTGCCATTGCCATGCCAATATCTTATTAAGTGGCCCCATTTTGCTGCCATCGACCATGTCAGTATTTTTCTAAGTGTCTCCTATTTGCAGCCATTGATTAATTGTATCCTATTTGTTTCCAATGACCATGCCAATATTTTACCAAGTGTCTCCTTTTGTTGTCAGGTGTCTTGGATCCGGCACCGCGACCTGCACATCCTGACGGTGGGCGGCTACACGTACACGTCCGACCAGCGGTTCCAGGCGACGCGGTCGCCGCACGCCGACGACTGGACGCTGCACATCAAGTGGGCGCAGCAGCGAGACGCCGGCGTCTACGAGTGCCAGGTCTCCACGCAGCCAGTCAGCTCGTTCTTCGTCACCTTGCACGTTGTTGGTAAGTGATGTATACTTTAACAGTCGACAGATCATCTAGCTGCAGCATGAATTACTAATTACGTCACAAAGCTGATTTCCACCGTATCCAATCAAGAAAAATCAGTTCAGGTAACATTTGCAATTCGGAATTTAACACGAAGGATAATCATCAGATCTGGATCTACCTGCTGGCATGAATAACCAATTACGTCAGAATGCTAGATTGCGTTGAAATGAAAACAAAATAATGGAGGTACTTTATTCAATAGACAATCCGATCAGAAATAATTTTAATGTGTTAACTTACTTTATTCCTCATGTAGGAACGAAACTGTTGTCGGTTTTAAGACCCATTTTACTACAAACTTTGAAAGGCATAATCTCTGTCTTAGAATTTCTTCTGAGAGAGAGAAAATTCATGTGATCTTTATGCTATATTTTTACTAAGTATGGAGATATAATTATCAGTTTACTAGGTGGTAGACCCATATGTAGGGTCGCCTGGGTAGGTACCACCGCCTTTCTTATTTCAGCCGTGAAACAGTTCGCTGTGTTTCGGATTGAAGGGAAAGGTAGCCAGTGTAATTACTGGGCATGGACGGCATTTCATCTTAGGCCTCAAGATGACAACGCAACTGCAATATCAAGTGCTTTTCCTTGTTATTGCAGGTGTCTATAGGCGGCGGTAACCGCTTACCACCAGGTGGGCCGTCAGCTTGTTGTCATCTAGTTGTATAAAAAAAAAAAAAAAAAAGTAATGAGCTATAGACATTATTATGCTCAACGTGCACACGAAATTATTATGAATAGAAAATAATACAATATGTACCTATTCGTCATTCAAAATATTATATTATCCACTATTTGTTTAGCTAAATAAAATCGTTATCATAGTGAACCAACTTCGTTAATTAATAAATATACTTTGAGAAGTTTCATCTAAAGGACTGGAAATTCAAAGCACGAAAAGGAATGATTACGTGACGTGTTTATTGAATAACATCTCGAACGAACTTACCTTTGGCAAACTTAGAAACTTTCTGCAGAAGGCTTGGCGAATCTAAATATGGAAACACAAATTACCATAGATTGATAGAGGCTCAAAAGAAAACTGGGTAACTTTTAGCTTGAAGCAGACAATAATAAAAATAATTTGTTTACGAACTTTGCTCTAATAAATCCATATTAACTAAAGCTTTTTCCTGGTATATAGATAACCATTTTCGGAATGTTATTATTAAGGTTTTGGAATGTTCAATGTTATTGTTGAAATTGGTATCATTTAATATCTCTTTCTGGCTGGAGTTCGAAGATTATTTTCCTTGTTAATAAATCTTGGTAAAACACATAATTAATCGTTTTGGAGTGTTTTGGAGTGATAAATTAACTACTAAGTATACTATCCAAAATACAACTTCGTTAAACGTCTTCAATAACTTAGAAAATATATTTAAACACGTCCCACTCTAAAAGTCCATCAAACAAGATTGGACTTGAAAACACAGGACTAATTGTGGTTAGTAACTAGCTAAACAATGCTTGTCACAGGTTGCGTGATGAGCGCGATTAGGACGGACATTAACTGACACCGCTTATGGAGGTTTATGGTTAAATAAAGATCGCACGAAGATCCTGGTAATGTCCGCTCGTTTTTCACGAGTGTGACAGAATATGAGCAATAAAGAAGCTTTACGCACACATGAGACTTTACTATCAGTAAATTGTCCCTCGTAACTACATCCAAAAATTGCTCTTAGCATATTGAAAGATATTTTAGAAAATATCATTCATAATCTCCCAAGTAACGCTAATAGCTACTTTATAACGTTTAACCTACTTTAATATTAAAGGGTTACTTAAATCAGCGTTCCGGCGAAGTGTTGTAGCTTATTAAGCAATACAAATGGTGTATCAAGATTGTTAAGTGTTCCCGAGCCGATGGCTTCGAGCGGAGCTTGTGGGGCCTTGAAGTTGGCATTTGTGATTCAAGTAGGGTGATATTGCTAATTAATTTAATTCACTGAAAATGCTGTTTGGCCATCCGACTCACTGATGGTGCTGTGAGCGATCTTATTAGAAATTCTCGCTGCTGACTGCTCGCAATTTTCCCGTTTTGATGTTTATTTTCAAATTGCATTGCCATAATAGTTTTATGGTAATGAAACTCTCGTGGAAAAGAAATGTTTAATGAAAATTATTGCGTATAAAGGTATACGTATGAAGCCCCTCTTTGGGCACATCACTACCGCGGCATGTTTTATGGCCCGATCAGATAATATTTAGCAAAAGCAGGCTATCGGCGTGTATTAGCCGCGAGCCGTGCGATATTTGCGTTCCATTCCAAGCCGCGACAATTTCAACAAATGGTGACTCGAAAATGCGATGCGGAATCGGCGCCGAGCCATTGTCACGGAACATTTTAACATATTTATTGGAGCGGATGGGCGTGCTTTGAATTAATCGGGTTGCTCGCGCCCAAAACAGCAATTTGTTGTAAATCCAGGGATAAAAGCTGGATACCGGCCGCCCGCAATCAAATTCATCACGACTCGATTGTATTTGTCTAAATAAACGGACCGAAATCGAATACGTATCGCTGATGCGGGTGCCGCGGACTGTTGGTAGAAAATTTTCATTCCATGCATTCGGGAGCCGTTCCCTCGTGAACACTCCTATTACTGCCCACTTGCCGAAAGAATTGGAATGATCCATCCACGGTTTGGACAAAATTGAGTTGGTATTAGAACGTTTGGCGCCCGGGCCGCTTGAACATGTGCCAACGGCTTATAAATTGTGATTGCACGAATTCAATTCATAATAACTTCTTAGTACCGATTTGAAATTACGACAACGTATCTATTGAAATCTTTAACGTTCGCTGCCAAACGGATCTACCTGAAAAAAATGAAATGAAAATATCTTTATTCAATTAGGCCCCCCAAGAAGCACTTTTGAATCGTCAACAAAAAAACCCTTATGTCTATCACATAAAAATAATATTAACTAACTAACAATAACATTATGTTTGTCTCACTGTCTTATAGGTATCATGTAAAACTCAGTTTAATGACATGAATTTATTACATTTTTTTTACAACTACATGACAAACAAGCTGACGGCCCACTTGATGGTGAGCGGTTACCGCCGCCTATATTTAGATATAAAATATCTGATTCTTGTTGAGCCTATCCGAGAAGCTAAAATTAAGCGTTAATTTATCAACCGCATGCCACCAGGTGGGCCGTCCGTCAGCTTGTTTGTCGTCTAAATGTATATTAAAAAAAATAGCTTTGATTAAAATTACTGCTTCCCTGCGCTTATTAAAAGCAATTTACTCCTGTTTTTTTTTGAGTTTTGTTGTTACCATTAGTTAAAAGTGTCTGGGTTCCAACTCGATTAAGCGTAACTTAATAAACTTCTATCTTTTCACGGAACTTGTTAATATGCTCAGTACCGCAGAGTTCAACATTTGATACTGATGAAATAGGAAGTAAAGCACCAGAACAAAATTGTATGCAAGGGATAAAACTTAAAGCAATTTTGGGTCAGCAACGCGCACTCCTGCTATGCGATTCTCTAAGTCAACAGCCATTGATTCGTGGCTGTCGGCAGCGCTGTCATACCTTTTGGCGTTTGTTTGATAACTGTTGACGACACCAGCGTTCCGACGACGAGCACGGAATGAATCGGAACTAAAAAGTTGTTGAATCAATCAAATATTGAATACTTCATTCATTGCGATACAATTTTAACACAACAAAAACGAAATAAAAAAATATCGATTGTACTTCATGTCGTATAACCAAAACAGAGACAATCATACACAGCCAAGAGACCGACGTAGAGATTAGTGAATACGCTTTCGCGCAGCGCAGTGCGCAAACGTCAAAACCAATGACAACTCGTCGTCTTTGTCAGGCGTCAAGCTCGATGTCGAAAATATTTGTTTGTGAATCACACTGCTGGTGTAGCAAGCGCCCATAGGCTATGTAACCGCTTACCATTAGGTGGGCCGTATGCTTGCTAAGTGGCATAAAATATATATATAATGATTGAGAAGAACCTCAAGGTCAATTTCATTATTTCTATGTATATCATTAAGCAAACAATAACTCAAAGCTTTTATACATGAGTTGTCGGTCGATTTGTCTCTTACAAATCAATCAGTTATAAAAGATTTAACTCCATATTGGTAGCAATAAATCTTCTGTTAATGGTCTAATAAACTTTACAAGAACGATCGAGCTTAGAAGAACTGTCCAGCAAAGGTCATTTGACCTTAGCCTTACAGAAGATCGCTGACAAATAATACGTAAAATAATTATGCGCCTGAAGCTGTCGATTTTCGAAAAAATAATGCCTGTCACTTTTTTAAGATGTCAAAGCGGATTTTTAAACCAACGCAGTAATCCATTAGTGTATACAGGAGCTGGTTCAGGAAGCCTTGAGTTGAAAGCTGAGTAACGTGTTCTATCGGCTGCTTGGTCAGATTTTTTCAAATTCTTGAAAAGCTAGCTCTTATTCTCCATCTTACCTGATGGTTAGTGAAGATAAGGCAAAAGATGGTAGCGAAGTACACCCGGATTCCTTAACCACAGAGGAACTGGCTATCTTACCGCCAACTGCCGGAACACAACATAATGCTGCTAATATTATTGTAATAGCGACAGACTTAGGTAAGATGGTGGTAGCTAATCAAACGGACTTAAAGACCGGCTGGCCGAGTGGCCTGTACCCTTTGCTATACAGGCTACTCGGTCAAGGTCCCGGGTTCGAATCCCGGTAATAGCAAATGTTTGTATGATGAGTACGAGCATTTGTTTACGAGAACATGGATGTTCATATGTTTATTTAGTATATTTCTAATATTTAATTACATATTATTGTCATTATTTCACCGTTATCTAGTATCCATAACACAAGCTCTTAATGATGCTTATTTTGGGCTAGATAATAGGTGCGAGTGTATGAATCAGAAAGATTTCAACTATCTATAGTAGCAAGTAGTCTATCTCTAGTAGTAACCTTAAGATGCTTGCGTGGCATTTTATGTGCCACTTGACGTGTCGTATCACCATCTCGCTTCTTGAACTAAAAAATTGACTCCGTTATTGTTTCGACAGATTGCGGCGAGGTCTATCAGCGGATGTTTTCCGATCAAGGTCTGTTGGGTGTTCGTGTGTCTCTAACCATGTTTGAGTGGCAACTAACATAATTAATTGTTGTATAATAAACAGCTTTACCAAGGTATAAATTTTGGACTTGATAACTTTAACCTGAACAAACTTTATTATAATACTGTTATATGCGCTAATATGCCTCGAATTTTAGGAAATGTATAAAAAAATTGTCGTGAGCGGAACACTTTATCCGTATCTTAAAAAATAAATGTTAAAATAAAAATTAAATAACCCCGGCCTTATTAATCATCTGTCTCATTAATACTATTCTTATGAGCCCAAACACGCTATATCTGCTGTAAGTTTCTGAAGAATTGAGCATCCCATAGACTATTCGATGATACAGAACCAGCTCAAGGTTAGTAAGTCTTTTAATAAACCCATAAATAAACGTTTTACCAAATTTCAAATCAATCGGATCTGTTTAAGTTATTAAACCCTTTTGTCAAGTAGGAAATGAGCTGATAATCATCAAACGCCTGAACTGATCTCCGTAGATTATAGCTAAGAACCATCCTTATTACGTCAGCTTTCAAACGAAAAAAACCGAATCAAAATCGGTCCATTTGTTCAAGTGCTGCGGTACCACAGACAGACACACAAATACACAGACAGACAGACAGACACGTCAAACTGAGAACACCCTTCTTTCTCGGCGGGGATTAAAAATAAAGGAAATGGGCTATCTTTTGGCGCGGTATCCGACATCCTTGTAATCACCAGCCTATATACGTCCCACTGCTGAGCATAGGCCTTCCTACATGGGAGAAACACATGAGGAGTTTGGGCCATAACACCACCACGCTGGCCCATTGCGGGTTGGTAGGTTATAGCGGTTGCAGGTACAACCGGGACCAACGGCTTAACGTGCCTTCCGAAGCACGGAGGAGCTCGAGATAACAAACTTAGATTGACCCATCCCAGGATCGACCATGGCAAAAGTTGCTTTGTTTTTCGTATAGAAACCAAAGCGATCAAACCCATACGCCACCGAGTTCCTCCTTCCTTGTAATGTTTTAATAAAATAAGCTGTAAGATACAAACATCTGCCCCTATCGGGAGTCGAACCCGGGACTCCTGACCGAGTAGCCTGTATAGTAAGAGATACAGATCACCCGGCCAGCAGGTCGTCGACACTTGAACAATGTTTGAAGAGTCCCAGGAATTATCACTTCAATTGTATAATATTCAGTTACCGTTACCGACTGCCTACTCCCAATATTGACGCAGTGTTGTTCACAGTTTATTCGACAAACAGCGGCCATTTGGATATCGACGCGACACTAAAAATACGAACTGGAATCTCTACACGCCGCAGTCAACATTCATACTTTATTGACTCCAACGCCATCTTTTAAATTTAACATCAATACGAGAAGCTCGGATTCAATTACGGAAACAAATTTAGAAAGAAAGAAAGAAAGAAAGCATTTATTGGCCATTATATAAATTATGGGTACAAACAAAATAAATAAATAAATAAGGGCCAACTAGGTCACTGCCTCAGCATAATGTCACAGCGACAAATGTCACTGTGGCGCTGGTCTTCTGGCAGGGCCTACAGTTAATAATGCACTATATAAAATTATTTGACCTTAATAACAAAAAAAAAAAAAAATAAGAAACAAAAACAGTACAGTAGCATTGAAGACACACATACACACACAAACAAGAAGCATTGAAATGTGTTACGCCAGCATTTTAATACAATAAAAGTAGAAATACTGAAGACATGGCTGCTTAGGCATTAGTTCCCTTTGCCTTCCCTTAATAGGGAGAATTAACAAACACAAAAAAAAAAAATGAACTAAAAATGAATTAAATCTAATCTGTGCTGAGCAAACATCAATCAACATACGAACAAAAACAAACAAAAAATAAAAATATGCACACAAAAACAAATAGCAATTTTTGTTGTATCTTAAATCGATCCAAAACAGTCAGTATTATATACGTGTATATAATACGTGTTATAAATAAGACAGCTCAAACAAGGACATAGAAGTTATAGAAACTCCACTGTGGAACCGAAACGACCCCATGCAATGTGTAGCGCGTCGTGAAAACTAGCCAGGTAAGTAGGTACCTAATTAATTTTGTGACTTCTGCAAATGTAGTAAAGACATTTTTACATGTTTTCTAAATGTTTTGACTGTTTTCAGAGCACGCACAGTAATTTACTTCCGCCATGATCGATCCCGGATAGATTAATATAGTAAGTAATATTATCATCACTAGCCTAAATACGTACTGCTCAAGATTATACATTTCGATTGACTCATACCGCGATAAACCATGGTGAAAGTTGCTTTGTTTTCGTCAACGAAACCAAAGCACTCGAACCACTACGCCACCGAGCTCCTCTCTCTACTAACCGATTTAACCCACCAACTCATATTGGGCCAGCGTAGTAGAGCTATGACCCAACACTCCACCTGTGTTTCTCTTAAGTTGGTAGACTTCTGTACAGAATAGGCTATTGATTCTGCTGCTGCTTAACTTTGATCATCTATAACTTATTCTTAATTTTTTAATTTTTGCACTGCCCCAACTTAACCGAATCGTAGGTATTTGTAAAAATACTCGTTTCGGATGTTGAAATAGAATATTTCGACATTGTAGGGTGGACGTTAGCTCATAAACGCAAATACAGATAGACTAGAAGAATTTCACAGGGATATCCCAAGTCCTGGGTGGCTCAGTGGTCAGAGCAGTCGCCCGGATTGCGAAAGGTCGCGGTTTCGATTCCTGCCTCAGAACGTGAAATTTTTCTAGTTTTATATTATTTTAATTACTAAGTAATTTTTCAAACATTTATACTAATGTTAAAATCAAAAATTAAGAATATTTGAAAGCACTGCCCCAACTTAACCGAATCGTAGGTATTTGTAAAAATACTCGTTTCGGATGTTGAAATAGAATATTTCGACATTGTAGGGTCGACGTTAGCTCATAAACGCAAATACAGATAGACTAGAAGAATTTCACAGGGATATCCCAAGCCCTGGGTGGCTCAGTGGTCAGAGCAGTCGCCCGGATTGCGAAAGGTCGCGGTTTCGATTCCTGCCTCAGAACGTGAAATTTTTCTAGTTTTATATTATTTTAATTACTAAGTAATTTTTCAAACATTTATACTAATGTTAAAATCAAAAATTAAGAATATTTGAAAGCACTGCCCCAACTTAACAGAATCGTAGGTATTTGTAAAAATACTCGTTTCGGATGTTGAAATAGAATATTTCGACATTGTAGGGTCGACGTTAGCTCATAAACGCAAATACAGATAGACTAGAAGAATTTCACAGGGATATCCCAAGTCCTGGGTGGTTCAGTGGTCAGAGCAGTAGCCCGGATTGCGAAAGGTCGCGGTTTCGATTCCTGCCTCAGAACGTGAAATTTTTCTAGTTTTATATTATTTAAATTACTAAGTAATTTTTCAAACATTTATACTAATGTTAAAATCAAAAATTAAGAATATTTGAAAGCACTGCCCCAACTTAACCGAATCGTAGGTATTTGTAAAAATACTCGTTTCGGATGTTGAAATAGAATATTTCGACATTGTAGGGTCGACGTTAGCTCATAAACGCAAATACAGATAGACTAGAAGAATTTCACAGGGATATCCCAAGTCCTGGGTGGTTCAGTGGTCAGAGCAGTAGCCCGGATTGCGAAAGGTCGCGGGTTCGATTCCTGCCTCAGGACATAATATTTTTTCTAGTTTTATATTATTTTAATTACTAAGTAATTTTTCAAACATTTATAATAATGTTAAAATCAAAAATTAAGAATATTTGAAAGCACTGCCCCAACTTAACCGAATCGTAGGTATTTGTAAAAATACTCGTTTCGGATGTTGAAATAGAATATTTCGACATTGTAGGGTAGACGTTAGCTCATAAACGCAAATACAGATAGACTAGAAGAATTTCACAGGGATATCCCAAGTCCTGGGTGGCTCAGTGGTCAGAGCAGTCGCCCGGATAGCGAAAGGTCGCGGGTTCGATTCCTGCCTCAGGACGTAAATTTTTTCTAGTTTTATATTATTTTAATTACCATCTATAACTTTATAGAAATCTAAAAATAGTTTTTTTTTTCGTTTTACATCCCAACATACTTGTATTTCATAACAAGTGTCGTTTAATTTTTCGTGTTGTTTCGTTTATTTTCATGTCTCCGCTAGCATGCATGGGCAGACACTGGTCGCACTGTATTATTATTGGCTAAAAAGATTATGATATAAAACCTCTCAATGTTTGCGATACGAGACAAAAGCGGCCGTATGAATTTGTACGAATACTCGCTTTACAAAATGAAATCGCGTTAATTGAATCCATCCATTCTCATATTAAGAGCCGTCAGCGACAGGCGGAAGCGGTCTGGGGGGATCTAATGGGGGAGGGGAGGGGGTCTTGAAGTGTGACGTAACATAGCACTTTGGAAAGTGTAATTGTCCTTGTGAATGTGTGTACAAGTTGTTCGACGGACGTCTAATCCTATTATTATTGGAAATACGTTATCTTATTACTATGCGAGGCCACTGACGATTGTTTTTAAATCATATTAAAACACTTTCGGTTTCGGCAATGACGTAAAATGCAATATATAACTTGGCAGAATAACAGTATATTATGCGAAACGAGTGCTGTATGGGCCAACACAGGTTGAAAAACGCCAGGTTGGGCCAACAAAAAAATACTCCCCTAAACAGTTAGGGGAGTATTTTTTTTATTTCAGAGTTGAGGAGAAAAACTTTACAAATAGGTATTATAAATAGTTTAGTAAAATCCTCTCTTGGTTGCATAGATGAACAGGATGGTCCCAAATTGTGTGTTATCTTTAATAAATAATTAATCACAAGTCTCTAATAGTTGAAATAATCGTTAATTTACTGTCCCACAGTGTAAAGGCCTACAGGGGAAATAAATATTCGCACTCATTAAACAAACATCCACCCTTGCCGGGATTTGAAGCTAGTCCCTCTGGCTTTCCAAGAGCGTAAGAATTGCTTAGCAAAGTATTTTAAATTTGTGAAAACTTCTAATCAATTCTAATAGATTCCATCTGTATGAACGTTCCCGTGGCCTCATAAGACAGTTAGCTTCGTTCCCAGGTCTTAAAGCCCCAAAGCGTGCATCAAATGGGCGCAGAGGTCGGCGCAGAGGCCGCGCCACATTACTTGCATGCGCCGTCGCTGGCCCCCGGCGGCGGCGGGCGCCCCTGTTACTGATTTACATACAGAAATTGCGCCCAGTGGTCGTTTTATACGTGAAGAAAGTTAGATAAATCTAAAAACGTTTTAGCCGTTTATGCTCTTATAAAAAGGTATATGAAACTTATTTTAGTTAGACTTAATTTTTCATGATGATCCACAAACCAACGCAATATAATTATTATTTTGTTGTGGAAATGCCGCTATGCTGGTAATGCATTGATAGTATACATTATATGTTTTATTTTGCTTTAAAAAAAGGAAGAAAGTTCTTAATTTTACTAGTAGTTTATTTCTCATTTTAACGTGCAAAGATCAATATGAATAATATATACTTAATAAAGAAATAACAAAAATATAAATTAGAAGAGAATATTGTTATTTAGGTGCTCATAAAGTTTAACTTAGAAATTGTAGAATAATTCGAAAAATATTTTGTAAATTATGAAGGTTTACATTAATATTAGAATGCCAACTAACAAAATGTGGCGATATTTATATACAGGGTGGTGCCGTCAATGCGACAATAAATTTAAACATGGGCTATATTAGTCCATAGAAATGGATTGCCACTTTCAAAAATATCGTATCCATTAGATAATTTCATGACATTTGTATGGAATAGTGTAACGTTGGCAGCATTATTTGTCGCATTGACGGCACCAACCTGTATAATTTGACAACCATTGCACCAAACATGTTCCAAAATAAATGATTTAATTGTACCACCCGAATTTGGGCGGTATAATTAAATATAAATTTTATAACATAATTTGAACTTTCAGTGCTACACCGAAAATATTTAGTTCTGATCTTTAATGCCTTTAAAATTAGGTAAGTAGTTCATAAAGTCGTCATTATGAAAAATTCTTAAAGAAGAGGCATTTCTAAATTCCAGGGATAGTTTTTAGTTAAATACTTGTATTTTATAAAGTCCTATTATTCGGAATAAAATATTTATACATCTATATTGCTTTTGATATGTCAAAGTCAAAGTCAAAGTCAAAGTGTTTATTAGCATTCATGAATGTGAAGAAAACAGATCTCGCACTTGAAAATCACCAGTACATCATGTTACCCTTTAGGGCATAGCCTCTAATTAAAACTGAACGTGCAATGGATTTGGATGCAAGACAATCAGAAAAACTAACATTATTACTAAATTAATTAATAATTCATTCCGTTCCAATATCTTTTTTATATCGGTATATTATAATTTTATTTAGGTAGATAATATCTTGCCTTTATGATTTAATTGCCTTTGCCAATAACGATTACAGATTTCTCGAAAATTTCACGGTCAATGAAATGTGAAATATTGTTAATTAAAGCATTTAACAATTATTTTTGGCAATAATTTGAAGGTTCTAATTCTGAAGTCAACTAAGTGACCTTTGAATCACTTCAGCCGTTTACTCTGTTGACCTAATTATAGCTATTATTGTTAAATTACATAAAACAGGCAGGAGAAAAAAAATCCTTTGTATTTAGTTTGTTTTTTTGCTGTATTTTTTTTCATCATGTCATGGGATATTGTCCCCTCTCACCCAACACTAACCTTCCTCTAAACTTATAGACGCTCGTAACTCCTTAAGCACTACTCACGCGTAGCTACCGCAGCCTATCAAAGCTCGTAGCATCTTGGGCACTACTCACGCATTCTAATCGTAGCATATAGACGTTCGTAGCACCTTGGGCACTACTCACACGTTGTAACCGTAGCTTATAGACGCTCGTAGCACCTTAGGCACCATTCGTTGCCTACCCTGTAAAAATAAAAAAAAGGGTTACGTTAACAGCTAGGAGGAGAGTCCCCTTGCTGCCAATATAACGCTTTCTCAATGACCTATTTAGGTACTTACCAGTGGCGAAGGGTGAATAATACCAAAAGAGAAGCCAGAACAAAATCACACAGTCAAAATATTAATACCTAACTACTTACGCCATTAATTTTACATCGACGCAAAATTTTAATAAACACAGTTGTAATTAAAATAGAATAAAACTAGAAAAATTTCACGTCCTGAGGCAGGAATCGAACCCGCGACCTTTCGCAATCCGGGTTTCGGATGTTGAAATAGAATATTTCGACATTGTAGGGTGGACGTTAGCTCATAAACGCAAATACAGATAGACTAGAAGAATTTCACAGGGATATCCCAAGTCCTGGGTGGCTCAGTGGTCAGAGCAGTCGCCCGGATTGCGAAAGGTCGCGGGTTCGATTCCTGCCTCAGGACGTGAAATTTTTCTAGTTTTATTCTATTTTAATTACTAAGTAATTTTTCAAACATTTATAATAATGTTAAAATCAAAAATTAAGAAACACAGTTGTAGTGAAATGACATTGAAGAATTGTTACGGCTTCTGTCTTTCAACAAACAGTCAAATTTTAATGCGACTTAAAAAGTAAACCGTTGAAAATTTTAAATAAGCGGCAGCGCACAGTTCTCGGTGCGAGTGAACAACAACAATATCAGAAGTTGGTCAGTAATCCGACCAGCGACCGGGTCTGGGGGTCTTTGTTTTATAACGTCGGCCGTTTTTAATAAGGAACGAGAAACGTAAGGGCTTTGTAATTCATGATTGAATTTGTGTCGACTAATCTCTGTTAAGATTTATTATTTATTGAAAATTATTGTATTAACTAAGCATTTCGTAAGAGAACTGGAAGATTATATCTGGAGTATTTCAATGGTCGGGTTTGAGATCGATCCGATGAACAACTGAATGCCTCATCCACACAGTACATTGGCATCTCCAGTACATTGTTATTATTTTTACATACTAATATTTTATACGACAGGTGTGGTAAACAAGCGTGCGGGCCGACTGACTGATGCGGTTACCTCGGCCAATAGAAAGCGTTATGATGACCCAATAGGGCACGAGTCCCAGCTACCAAGATAACGGTATCTAGATGAGCTTTAGCAGGAACATAACACGCCAACGTACGGGAGACTGGGTAATTGCGGACGCGGAGTAACAGTCCAGACAAGGCCGATTACCACGACAAATAATAATACTTGATAATCTATTTCTGCCTTGATATTCAAAGGCCCACCCCAATGACACCAAAGCTAGTGCCTGACATTGAGTGCTGTTCTTCTGTAAGGCTAGTCTAAGATTGATCAGAGTAGCGTTCATATGGAGATGTTTATGGCAAGCAGTAGACTGATATGGGTTGTTGTTGATTTTGATGATGTATGAGATAGGGAATAGGTTTAACTTAAAAACTTAATGCCTACTTCTCAGCATGTCCCCTGCCCGCCTCCACTAGGGTGGTGGGTGATAATGTTTTTCAGAAGCAAACTGCTTGGTTAGGTCAAATTGCGCTTTCATTTTAATTGAGCGTATACATTATGTTGCTACACCAAAATGAAAACCATTAGTTTATAATTGAAAGAAACTATGATACCAATTGGTTAAATGTTGCCGGAGAGCAGAAATCGTCCGTAAAGATAGGCAAAGCCCACAATAATACGCTGTGCAAACTTTTATCACCGCTTTAATAAACTGCTAACAAACAATGAAAATGAATTACAAATTTTATGCAAATACCATATTATTATAAAGAAGGTGTTAACAAACCACGCCTGATTAAATGCCTTGCGTGTTCCTTTCGCAACGCTCCCGACATTCTGGAAATCGCATGACTCGTCGCGCGCCGTGTTGCGAGTCGCGTCACATGCTTACACCGATCCGGTATTTCACCGGAATACTTCGGGTGGTAGCAATTTGCAAGATTAAAACTAAAACAAAGGTAAATTATTCTCAGAATTATCGTTCGCGTTGAATATCGCATCTCATTAACAATTTACGCGCCAAAATGCTCGGATTTTGTGTAATTGTGTAGATGCTTGGTCTTAACTTGAAGGTAAGTAATTTTTGAAGCGATTTATCATTATTAAATCCACGGCAACGCCGCTTAGCTAACTCATTTACTAATTTAATTATTTATAACTTAATACACAGATCCTAAAAGCTATTCATTACGACAAGGGTTTTTAAGTCAAATATCACGCTTTACGCTTCGTTCAGAGTATCGTAGCACGTCGTAGCAAATGCTACGGCCGTCGAAGTTCGATGTGCTACGAACTGACTACGAATCTGCTACGATAATTTTTTAGGGTTATAAGCTTTGGATTGAAATTGTCTCGTCCTATATAAATTTTATACTATAATGCTGCTTCACAAATTATAAAGCCCGCATCATGTCATGGTAAATGTGAAGTTTTTAGTGTTATTCAGTGTACGCGGTATGGCTGCTGTGTCAACTAAATATATCTAAGCGAGGTAGGGCGTAAGCAATTCGGATCAATTAGTTCTCAGAGCGAAATGTCACCATTAAAAAATGTATACATCATAAAACCTTAATTTAAAAGGTAGTGTATAAAAGAATCGAAATGTCCTTTTTACAAAATAAACAGAATTTTTATAGTTAACCATCCACAATTAAAAAGTACTCACATGGGCGGTGAAAATTCTTTTTCATCCCCCCATCTCGGAAAGAGTATTTTTGCGCTTCGATATCTGAGTGCAAAAGCCTTTTTTATCCGCTAGAGGATAAAGTAAAATTAAATTTAAAACATCGTGTGCTAAAATTGTGAATAAACTAAGTTTGTGAATTCAAAACATCATTAAACCTCTTTAATTCTACCTCCATGGTGCCGAATTTATCATACAACCTTTTTCAACTTGTTAAAAACTCAGACTTGGCACCTTCTTGGTGTGCTTTTGGTTTCATTTGCTTTGCGCGCACCATTATTTTTTCACGACATATTTGTCAAAAAACAAGAAACTTGAAAACAAGTAAAAAACCTAAAATGAGCGATTCTAGCGACGAAGAAAATTATTTGACGGCAACAGAATTGAATGAAACTGTTAATAATGCGCAAATGTTTTTATTTTGCGTTTAGTCATTTCCTCGTTGAGGTGGGATGAAAAGCTACGTGTTGCACTCGAGTGCAAAGATTTTTCACCTCGTGCTCTTTTGATTCCCTCGCTAGCGCTCAGGATTCTAATTTTTGAATCCTTCGCTTGCTCGGCCATCAAATTGAGCACGCGGTTAAAAAGCAACTTTGCACTCTTGTATAACAAATAACTATTTTTTATTACTGCATTTAATAAAATAAAATAAAAAATTATTTTATTTTTGTATTTCATGGTTTAACTGTACGTTATTTAATACATATTCAATTACTTAGAAATCATGATAATTCTACTTGAAACCAGACTGTTAGGTATCTATGAAATAGGTACTGTAATGCGTTATGAACGTTTTGCTTCCCTGTCAATTTTTGATAGTTACGACTTGCTTCAAGGCATTTTATTTGCGGACGAATTGCTCCCTGATCTTTTTCTTCCGTGCGGTTAGTTTTGTTTAGCCGACCTATGGGTTTGAGAACTAAATGCCTATAAGGACGACGACGGAACCATCTGCTTCAAATTGGCCAAAGCTCATTCTGAAAGCAATATACAAGCATTCAAGGAGCAAGGGCACTTGTCTCTTTTGCTGTCAACAACGTTTTCTCTTGATTGTAAAGGGTAGGCAACTCGTGAGTAGTGCTAAAGGCTCTACAAGCGTCTATAGGCTACGGTTACAACTCGTGAGTAGTGCCCAAGGTTCTACGAGCGTCTATAGGCTACGGTAACAACTCGTGAGTAGTTCCCAAGGCGCTACGACCGTCTATAGGCTACGGTTACAACTCGTGAGTAGTGTCCAAGGCGCTACGAGCGACTATAGGCCACGGTAACAACGCCTGAGTGGTGCCCAAGGCGCTACGAGCGTTTATAAGCTACGGTGACAACGCGTGAGTAGTGCCCAAGGCGCTACGAGCATCTTTGTAGGCTATGTTAATTTCCTACCATCCAGCGGGTCGTACGCTTGTTTTCCTATGTATTGTAGTAAAATAGAAAAAAATATATATCACGCGCGTCTTTTCTGATCTCATTTGTTTTTTTTTCGGATTTTATTTAATTTTACGTCAAGAAGCACTTTGTAGTATTCTAAGTTGATTAAATGATTTTTTATTTTGATCTTGATTTTAAATTGCTTATAAAAAAAGAGTTACTTGATCCAGACGTGCTCTGAGCAAGTTAGGCAACTTAAATTCGCTTTCTAAGCGTAACAACCGAGCGTAATCGAATAAGGTCGCATGAATAAATTCCAAGATACAATACAAGGTACCAAAGTTAATTGGGCACCAGCTACCCAATAAGGCTAAAAAGCTATTAACGAATCGCCATAAATTGAGGACAAGTCCCAACCGTTTGTGGGCAAAGGGTTCCGAAGAGCGTCTCTAGTTGCTCTTAATTTTTCGTGGGTGGTGCACGGATTTTTTTTCCTTACCGCTGAGGTCCATGACCTTCTGGAGCACAATGTGGCACTATGGACAGTCACCTCGAGAGTATAGCAGATCTGCACTATAAATACACACACATGCAATAAGAAAATCAATAGACTTCATCCAAAGGTATCCATACTAATATAACAAATGCAAAAGTAAATCTGTCTGTCAGAGTACACTGAGAAAAGACTACTTACTACTATTTTTGGCGTTATACCCGACATCCGCGCGGACGGTAACTAGTAATAACAAATAATAAACAAATATTTAATGGTGAACAGACAAACGACATATATAATGGTAAATATAAACTGTCACCATAGCCTTTTGGTAAATACATAGTTTAATAACTAAATAATTTAGTCTAGTATGTTAGTTCAATTTTGATTCAAGCTTTTAATATCAATTATCAAGTAAACTTGTGCGAGGAGGGGAATCCGCAAATACTAAGTTCTAAATGGAATTTACCCTCTTCACTCTGCATGTTCTGCGGCGAGCAGTCATTGCCGAATATATTACTATAATATTATGTAATATACCGCTTAAGAGATTTGCTTTCACATTACTATGTGAAAAGTATTTACACTAGAAATATTCATGTCCCCGGACAGGGCCTAAACCCGCGACCTTCCACAATCCGGTGACTGCTCTAAGCATCTGCTGCTACCGAGGACTTTATTGTAAGAAATACAAATAAAGAAAGAAAACGATGGAAAAATTTTATGATCCAGGCGGGAATCATTGTTGCATCCAGGCGGGGAGCATTTATTTACATACAAGTCATGGATATTTGGAAATTCATATTTCTAATATTTATAGACATATTATTATCAATATTTCTCTGTTATCTAGTATCCATGACGCAATAAGCTCTTAATGATGCTTACTTTGGGCTAGATAATAGGTGTATGTGTGTGAATATTATTATTATGTTTGCTTATATTTTTATTTTCTCTCATTTCTGAGGTATTATCTAATTCCACGCGGGGTGATATCAAGCGTGGGTAGAATAATGATGTGTGTTAGTGTTGTATTTGATCGTGTGTGTGTGTGGTGTGTGGGTGGTGTGTGAGTGGGTGTGTTTTGTAGCCAGTTAATTAATACGATATGTTGTTAAACATTTTCTAGTAATTCGGCAAGTATTTAATTTAACTGTTTTGTTTTAATAAATGTAATATAGAGTTATGGATTTGTAATATTTTAAGGCTCTATTATTATTATCATATTAAACATTTATTTTTTAAAATATCTTTCTTTTAAGAGGTGTTTTGCCAATTATTATTATAATCAAACCCTCGTCTCCTCGCGAGAGACGCGGTTTCCAGGATTTTTTCATCGTTTTATTTTTTTATTTGTATTTCTTACAATAAATTATATAGGCGTTATTAACGCACAAAATCAAACACATCAAATGTACCAAGCATTTGACATGACTCTGTGAATTTCCTATAGCCATTTGTGTTTGCGTTACAAGCTAACGTAGGCATAACCTACAATGTCGAAATAAATTATTTAGACTAATAAAATTAATAGTACATTATGGTACAAGTGTGTAATGTTGGTGATTACCGCTGAGGCGCATTGAGGCCCGAGCCGTCAGGCGAGGGTCTTAAGGAGCCGAGGACGGTAATCATCAATACACACGTGTATCATACAACGTTTTTCAACACACTTCTGAATAAAATAATACTTAAATAAAAAACCATTTTACATAGTAGATAAAAAGTTTATTTAGAGAAACAATTAGTAAATGTGCAGTTAGTAAAATTATAATTAACTATTTTTGATGATGTAGCGGTCTCATCAGATAGATTATTTACTGAAATACTTTCATGTTCTATTGTTATTTGTGATGGTTCATTATTCGTGTAGGTAGGTGAAATCCAATCATTGGATGTACTTGGTATTTCGCTAGTAGGATGCGTCTCAGAATCAAGTTTAATTCTTTTTGTGATTTTCGCACAAATTTCCTTCTTGTTTTGTATGGAATCTTCTACGTATGATTCTGCTACATTGCTAGATCGCCACCCGCCATGTCGCTTCAAAGTCATTATATCAGCTCCTGAATTTGCCAGCAATGTAGCTGAAGTTCTTCTGAAACTATGTCCAGTGTAGCTCTCAGCATCTACTAAACCCAAAAACTCAGCGATTTCTTTAGGCATATAACCAAATTTGTTTATACCTATAGGCTGACAGGTACATTTACCATTCTGGTAATTTAGAAAGAAACGGTCATTTTTTGTTTTTGGTGAACGCTAACTTTCATACTTCTTAACAATATCATAGAATGGATCGTGTATGGTGAATGACCTAGGTATTTTATTTTTCGTGATAGGTATCTTCACTAAAAGCATCTGGCCATGGTTTTCTATATCTTTTACAGTTATATTTGTTAATTCTTGTATCCTACAGGCACCAGTTACACCAAATATTAAAGCAACTTGAAACAAAAGAAACAATAATTAAAGTCAACAAGCTGCTATTAAATATTTAATTAAAATTAATTTAACTAACATTTGTAGCCAAATATTGGTTATCTGGAGCATCTTTAATAAATTTTTCAATATCGTCAGATGATAAAACCTTTGATTTTTTGATTCTAAATCCATCAGATAGTCTCTTTAGATAAGCTGACAAATTCGAGTATGTTTTTAAGTCCACTCCATTCTTTGTTCGGACTGTACTTTTTAACATTGAGTAAATACACCACAAAGAGCTAGGTTTGTACTTAGAAGATAATTCTTTAAAGTACGCCATGAACACATTTTCTGAAAAAGACTGCGTATTCTTGTTGTTCTGCCATTGTATGAAATTTTGGTACGCTAATAGATATTTTTCCTTTGAGTTTTCTGGTAGTAAACTTTCCATAACGTTCTGGGCTTCACATCTTATATCGGGCGGTGTACAACATAAATAATTTTCTTCATAAATTGTATTTGCAGACATCTTAATTAATAACTAACTAAATAACTTCAAAAGACAAAACGAGACGAGTTGTGAAAAATGTTTCGTAATGGCGGGAAAAATTAATCAGTTTTCCTATGCGCGCGCATCGGCCATAGACTAAAAAATGAGGTTTCTTTTTTTTGGGCTTTTCGCGGATAGCTTTTTAGCGCAAATGTAAGCGTAACTCAACCAATAATATTAAAGAAAGAAAGAAAGAAAGAAAAATATTTTTATTTGACATGCACATAACAAACAACAACAAGAAGCTTAAACAATAAAAAATAGACAAATACAAACAGTTTATACTTAACAATAAGTGCAGTCAACAAGGCCCTATCTCAGCATAAAACTTTTGCGACATTATAAAAAACGTCGCAGAAGCGCTGTTATTATGATAGGGCCTTGGGCGTGACTTTGGATTTTAAACTACATATACTTACACATATACATAAATACAAAAAAATACATATACTTACACATATACATAAATACAAAAAAATACATATACTTACACATATACATATAGATAAGTGACATAAACTCAATCACATCAGACATGGCTGTATGGGCATTAGTTCCTTTTGCCTTCCCATTACAGGGAGATTTAACAACAAAAAAAGAAAAAAAATATATATTGGCAATTTTAAATATTAAAAAAAATTATTACTCACTAGTGAATAATAGTAATGAAAAAGTCACAGTTTGATTATAGGTTTCATTATGTGCCTAATTGCCATGGGATTAGAGCCACTTTATGAGGAAGTGTGTTGAAAAAATAATTAAAGCAATGCCTAACTTAACCAATTCGTAGGTATTTGAATCAATCAATCAATCAAACCGTAACGAATGAACGATTTGATTGATTGATTGAAAAATACTCGTTATGATGTTGAAATAGAATAGCATTTGTTATTTTTGATAATTGTATCAAAAAAATTTTAAACAAAAATTAAAACCGACTTCCAAAAACTGAAAAGGATAAAATAATTAAATTTAAGTAGGTATTCATCCCCTAGAAACATATTTTTGGAGTCGGTGCTTCACTTTCTATTGTTTTTGGAAACCACTTAGCACCAACTCCAAAAATATGTTTCTAGGGGATGAATACCTACTTAAATTTAATTATTTTATCCTTTTCAGTTTTTTGAAGTCGGTTTTAATTTTTGTTTAAAATTTTTTTTTCACAATTTTTAGTGGTAACTTTCTACGATCGAAGCTAGATGGGTGACCGTAAACTTATATTGTTTCCTACTATCGTATCGTTTCACTAAAAAGTCATTTGAAAAGCAAAAATTCGCAATTTCGCATATGTAGACGACTTAATAATTTAAGTTTTTTTAAATTTAAAACCAAAGTACCCAACTGTTTTTGAAAAAATTTTTATGGGACCAAATGGCAGCTATTCCGCATCGAACAAAAAAAGAATTACGTAAATCGGATCAGTAATCTCGGCGTAATCGGTGTACATACATAGAAAAAAAAAAAAAAAAAAAAAAAAAAAAAAAAAAAAAAAAAACATACCGGCCGAATTGAGAACCTCCTCGTTTTTGAAGTTGGTTAAAAATAACAATGATATTATAACAGTCATACCTTTGTCTAGCCTAAGTTAAGCATTATTTAGCTTTATTAATGTAAACAAGATAACGGCGAAATATAGATAGTAACGATAATATAAATATTACAATAAAAGCGTTAGTGACAGCGAGCATAAAGCTGCTTATTTTCATACATACTTAAGTACGACACAGTCACTGACCTTATAATAACCTTTTGAAAGAAGAATTTACTTTGCATAATACTTGAATTTGTTATCAGTAAGCTGGTTATATTTTCGGGTACTTTATTTGAGAACTTAATAAGATTGCCTAAGCACTATTTATTGCTCTACCATGATACCGGAGCTTTAACGTTTATTTTTATTTCTATTAGTTTTTTTTAGGTATGGAACATTATCTACCATATGAACAACATAAAGACTTGATAGACTGAGATTTTGAAACTAGCCCAGCCTATGACCTAGGTGAGGTCGACCTTACCTAGGTCCTAGGCTCTATAGAATGCCTAGAGCCTAGGTTACCCCCGCGCAAGGCAGCGGAGTTACCGGAGTGTTTTAGTGGGTGTTCCCAGTGATCAGGGCCTCGATCGCGCTAATTTACATTGTATTTACCAAAGCAAAACTGGAACGTTCCGCTGCGCTCAATTTGTGTTGCGCGAAACATTCAAACGGCCACCAATTAGCTTTTTTTCGGAACATACGTTGATATCTTCGATTATAATTATATTAAATGTTTGTTAAGTTTTAATTATAGGTATAAATTAATTAAATAAAAACTTTCTAAATATATGAAATGAAAATGAAATGAAAAACATTTATAACATTTTTTTTTGACGTTACTATGGCAACCATCTATGGGAACATATTTACCGCTGTCGGACGAACATAGTTGATTTAGTTGGTGCCTGTAACTTTTCAAAAAACGTCAAAAAAGTTTGTTGGACAGCGGAAAATACGTTCTCATAGATGGTTGCCATAGTAACGTCAAAAAAATTTTTGACGTTGTAGGACGAATGTTGGACATGGACTTTACCACCCCGTGGTAAAGTCTACGGCACGACGAGCTGGGCCCTTCCACATTAGGGAGGACCCGTCCAAGCGCGGCTGCGGCGGTGCACAGCCGAGGAGCGAGGAGCTTAAACTGCTCCTCGAAGCTCCACCGAGGGTCCAGAACCAGGCCGAGGTATTTAAGGTGCACCTCGACGGGGATCCGTACCCTCTCCACTCGGACTTCGAGCCCCGGTGGGGTTCTGCGTCTCGGGGCGTGAAAAGACATGGCTCTCGTTTTACTGAGAGCCACTTCCAGCCCCAGGAGGCGGATGCGCCGGACGACCATGGTTGTGCCGACCGACGCTAGTTGGACCGCCTCCTCCCATTCACGCGCCCTTGCTGCGACTAGCGTGTCGTCCGCGAAGCAGACGACATCCATCCGCGGCAAGAGCGCGCCGCGCAAAACCCAGTTGTACCCCAGGTTCAATAGAAAGGGCCCTAGTACGGAACCCTGGGGTACACCTGCCACCATCGACCACGACTGGACGCGCCCCTCCGCGTCCTCGTAGAGGATCTGTCTCCCGCGGAGGTAGTCCCCCACGAGGACGCGAAGGTACAGAGGCACTCGATGGAACTTGAGTGCCTCCTCTATACACTCGTGGGGGAGGCTATTGAACGCGTTGGCGATGTCAAGAAACACCGCGATCACAGCCTCCCCACGTGCTGTAGCTGCTTTAGTCCACCTTTTAAGGTGGGCCATTGCGTCCATTGTAGACCGTCCAGTGCGAAAGCCAAACTGGCAGTCTGCAAGGTCCGGCCCCCTGCTTTCAAGATGCTCGATGATCCGGGAAGCGAGAATTTTCTCAAAAAACTTCCCAGATTCATCCATCAAGTAGTACGACCGGCCTGTAGCCTGACGGCGAGTCGGCGGGACGGCCCTCCTTCCTAAGGAGACAAAGTCTCCCCACCTTCCATCTTCTGGGGAAGCGACCCGACGCAATGCACTTGTCGAGCAAAGCGTGGAAACGCTCCTCCAGGGGGCCGAGAGCTATCCCCACTACCTTTGATGGGGCGCCGTCCGGCCCCGGTGCTTTATTTTTGCCCCGGAGCCTGTCCCTCCCCATGTCAAACTCCATGTCTGACACGGAGGGACCGTCAGCCGACACCTCCAAAGTAGAGTTGAAGGGGGCCATCCTGGGGGGCGTGAACGGTCCGGGATTGGGGAACAAAGACCCCAACACCCTTCGCATGAGCCCCGGCTCCATGGAGGATGTGGAGGGGGCGGCGTTGGTAAATTTCCTCCGCACCACCCTGTATGGCCTCCCCCAGGGGTCGGCGTCCAGGAGCGCGATGAACCGCTCCTGTGCGTCAGCCTTGGCCCTGCAGATCGCCGTCCGCAGAGCTTTATGAGCCTCACGATATGCCCGGTGACGTTCCTCCTCTTCACCGGGCGCAACTAAGGCGCGCCTTCTACACCTATAAAAGGCGCGCCTGGCTGTCATACTGGCGGTACGCAGGACCGATATTTCCGGCGTCCACCATTACACCTGCCCCCTAGCGAATTCCACCCAGAGAAAAAAGGCTCTATATAATGCCTATGTATATTAAACAGATCTTCAATAACTTTCACATTGTGTACTTAAAAATATTATTTATTTATAATTAATTTAGTTGACAAACGCGGTGTGGGACGTCCTCAGGCTCGCTGGAGTGACGATATCCGCAGAGTGGCCGGCCAAGTGGCGTTCTTATGGAGAGGACTAAGTCCAGTAGTGGGCTGTTGTGGGCTGATGATGATGCTGAATTGAGTTAACGTTAGTGGATTGTGAAATTTATCAATTATTAAAAGTAAAAGGAAAACAAATCTTGCTTGCTCGTTTTTCTTAGAAAAAGGCTGTCAGGTAGTATGATCGACTGGCTTAATAGCCTTCAAACTTAAACTGAAGAACATACTTCGACTTCAAACACAAGAAAGCTATTTGGTATAAAGTGGCAACACATTACGAGGTGTGGTTCTTGGTGGAACTAGGTTCCAAGGATTGGTTGGGCAAACACAAATAAATTCTATTCTACAAAACGATTCCAACAATTGGAAGCAAATTTGGTAATCTAACAAGTTCAGCACTGCGGATACAGTTTTCTTGACCTCATGTACGCCATGATAAATTCCCTTGAGATGCGACTTTATCTTAAGCAATAAGAATAAGTCACAGCGGCGAAAGGAATGCTTAAAGTTAACTAGACAACACTTATTTTACATCAATTTTAATTTAAGACAAACTGTTCAGCAGCTTAGCAGACATTTGCTTTGCACTAAGCTGTGTTATTCAAAAATTATTTTAGGCATTATCATAATTACAGATTATAAATCTTAAGTAAGCCCAGTTTCCGTCAGCAGCGTTCCCACGGGATTTTTCAAGTATGAATTTTGCTGTGTGTAGCCTTTCCTGCACACCTGTGCGACAGATTATAACGGTTTAAAGCGAAGCTTGTCACAGAGAACTCTTTTACACCAACGGTATCAAGTTGGAGATAATCTGAGTTATATATTTGAAAATGCTCTTGCAAACGTTTTGGAATAAGGCTAGCGTATTTAAGGTGTGTTATAAAAGAAAGAAAAAATATGTTTTTCTTTCTTTCATAATCATCGACACATAGACAAAGAGAACAAATCACAACCTGTATTGGTTCGTCTCTCGCACCGAAAAGGTGAACTTTTACCACTTGTATTTAAAACGGCGATTCCATAGCCCAGTAAGTTACAGGCGTGAAATATTTTAGAATAAACTAGAAAAGGATCCGACGGGCCAGGGAAAGAATGTAGTTAGAAAAGATGACGGCTGGCACAGGACTGGGATTTTCTAAGCCCAGCAGTGGGTTATGGTGGGCTTAAAATGATGACGATGAACTAAAAAAACTTAACGTTGGAGAATTATAAATTACACCCCTTTTCTGCTGCCTACGCTAAAGTTTTGGTATGAGCTGCCAGCGGAGGTCGGTTCGATATAGGTATTTGAAATTTCAAGAAAGTGTCACCCATTATAGTTCCACTCTATCTGTACCAATTTCTATGTTTACAAACATGCGCGTTGTTCGAGATTCGGACCCAGAAATCATGCTAGAATATTCAAGATTCACTGGCCACTCAAACAATCCTGTTAGAAGTGAAGGCAGCACTGCAGAGACCCTATTAAGTATTCCAGTGCCGTATCTCTCGCCGTCGCGTCGCCGCGCTCGGGTCAAATGGACACGTTTCTAATGTCACACGAACCAAATCTGAAGGTATCTTCATTATTGAGCGAGTCAACGATGGCGTCAATCGCTTGATAATTGATCTTGGCGGCGTCTATTTCATTCTGATTGTGAAGACTAAAATACTCGCAACTATTTGTGATTTTATGAAGGTCGCTTTCAGATGAGTGATTCTAAAAATCATTCGTAATTATTTACAGTGGAATATTGTCCTTTGATATTTCATAAATAATACTAAGTTTTCATTAGAAATGGAGTAAAATAGGTAGATTTTGTTTTGCGATACTTTTGCTCTCTTCTATTGGTAAAATATTAATGTACACTTTAATAATTATCAAAACTAAGCATCATTGCTTTTGAAAAGATTACTATAAATAAAAAAATAAAGGAAATTAATTGAAAAACAATGTTTTATTTCCTTTTCTCTAACTTAAAAACCACTGTACATACTCATAGCCGAGACTCCATATAAACTTTAAACGTACTTTTATCCTTACTATACTACCTTTTTTTCTATTTCTTTACCAAACGGATTAGTATTTAAAACAATTAAAATTATATCAGAAAGGCAATCAACTATTGTAATTTGGTTTTAAATTCATTTGTTTATTTTTTTTATAAATTTTTAATAAACTATTTCCTGTCTTCTTTTTTGTGTTGAGAAATCTTTATCCTTCATGTCACACTAGGTGAAGCCTTAACACATCGATAAAATACTTAATTACATATATAATACACAGAACTTGAAACTTCTGATGTTTGGACAAGGTTATCTTGCTTAGGTGAAGTGGTTTGTTATTGTTTATCAACACAAAATACAATTTAACCTTATACATGTTGGACCAACATTGGTTGAGTGCCTGGTGCCGTCATTTCCAATGGCCAACACTTATCGAACGGCTATTAACGCCGCAACACAGGAAAGTGCAGAAGCTAGACCCTGAATTTGAGATTGAAGGGAGGTAGGGTAGGCTTAGAAATATAAAAAATGAGAAGTTTTGGAATTCAGCACGTATTTCTTTGAAAACACAGCGTTGGCAGACCTCTGACGAGGTGAACCGACGATCTGGTGAAGGTCGCAGTCAGTGGAAATCTTTCGGCTGAAATCAAGATTATTATTCTTGTTTGCAGTGTTGAGGCTTTTGTTTTTTTCATTCAAATTCTGTAGCCAGCTACGGCTGCCGTGCCATCTAATTAGATAACGAGGCAGATGACGATCTGATAGTACGAATAGTTTTTGTATGATTGGTAAGCTAAAGATTTTTTATGGCCATGTTAAACCACAATCATTTTGGTTAAATTAGTCATAACAATAACCCTACAGATTACAATGAAAAAATACTCTTCAGCACAAGACAATGCGCCGAGGCGTCCAATTAGCTGGCTGTGGCATAATTATACATCAATTATAATTCAAATAATTGGTATTGATTGATTACTAATTAATTATTAATTTTGATCCTAATTGTTACTGAATTGGGTTTGTATAATTTTGACATTTGATATTTGCATGCTAAAATTAATAGCTGAATAAGTCGATTCTAATGTACCCCTGACTTCCATCTACTGTATACCTTATTCCTAAATAAATAAATGTTTCATTGATTGATTGATTGATCACATTATTTAGAATTTACGTGTGGATATCTTTTCTGACGTAACTGTGTGCAAGCGGACCTTCTACGCTTTGCTACTCTGTGTACAGTGCAGGAGAGTATACTAACTCCCCGTCGCGACTCCAAATGGCGCGGAAGAGATACAAGCTCTTTATGCCCCATTTTTGTCATGTTAACGAGAATTACGTTTATGCTTGATGAAACGTAATGTTTCATCGCTGTAAAATAAAGATACATGACATAACAGCTTACATACTACATGATGACGTCATTAACACACGAACACCGGTGTAAGCTGACAAGAACTTTAAGGTTTAAAATTTTAAAACATTCCTATGAAATAATGCATCCAATGTTATATTATTTCATAGAAATGCCCTGTAATCATCAAATGAAATAAGATTATAAGAACGTTACAAAACATTACTATGAACTTATATAGCCGTACTTAAATTTACCGTCGTATTTATTGTCACCACTCTGTATATCACTTTTTCATAAAAAACGCTCGAAAAGCTGAAATATTATCTGTGATAAAATTAATTATTTACTTTGACGTGTGTCTTGTCACCGCCTGTCCAAAGCTCTCTGAACTACTTGAGAAACATTGACTTGCTGAAATAAATATAATTTCGTTTATTCAAAGTCTTTCAATATTATTGAAATCAAATATTTTACCTGACTATGATAAAAGAAGAAGATAGGTGAAAAATGTAGTGCTATGTCATAGCGCTGCAAGTAGACAAAGTATCGTGTATCCGAGAAACGATTGATCAGCGAGAAATCATCATCATCATGTCAGCCGAGAGACGCCCACGGCTGGGCATACTCCTCCCCCAAGGATCTCCAAACTGATCGGTCCTGCGCTCCCTTCATCCATCGGCTTCCCGCGACCTTCACCAGATCATCGGTCCGCCTTGTGGGGGGCCTACCAACGCGCGCCGCTCTAGGACTTTTCCGCCCCAACGGCCGTCAGTCCTCCTTGCAATAGATTCATTATTTGGGGGGTTTTGGTCCGTCTCCCACCACGCTGGCCCCGTGCGGGTTGGTGAGGAGCGTCAGAGCCTCGTTTGTTGGACGGCAGGGTGCACCAAGTGCAGGTGAGGTTGGCTTGGATCCCGTGAAGTGTTATTCGAGACCCCTTACACCAGTGAATACTACTCGAATGTAAAAAAGACAGACATAGAAATGTCCTCCTTAGATTACCTTGTTGCCCATGCTTTTAAAAAACAGGGCAAGGTGTGCAACCAATGGCAGCTAGGACCGATATCACTTAGCATACGATATATTGTTGAAAGCACGAACTAGCATTCGTAAGCAACATAAATTAGTGTTGATCGTAATCTATGCAAACGCGGCGCGGCAGTGTGTCGTAATATTAAATGTAACTGAGCGATAAACAACAAGTTATAGTCCTTTGGTACGAGGGCCGCCATTTGCATAATGCTTTTATTTAATCAAATGCACGCATCAGGTTGAAGAACGATTGAAAAGTTTCATTGTTCGCAATGAATCAGACTAGCTTTAAATCACATATTTTTTTGTCAAGAACCTTAACAATTATAATTAACACATACCCACACACAACCAGACTTACACACTCAAACACAAAACACAATATTTATAATTAAAATGTATCATTAAAACTTATTGTATTGTTTGTTTCACTTGTATTTAGAATCAAGCTTCTTAATTGAAAAACAAGAAAGTTTCAATATTTTGCGACGTAGAAAATAGCATCGAGAATAACATCATATTATCATTAAAAAAAAAAACAAAAAAACACCCTAACTTCATTAAATCATATTTTATCCGTTAAGTTCCGTTTTATAAGTTCCGTGAAATCAACAAATGAAAAACATTACTAATTCCATACAATGTAACGACACACAAAATTGTTTCACTTTTTGTTCGTGATTTAAGAAGGAGCGTGCCTGCTTACGTCACTTCCTGTCAGTCTTATAATATTATTAATCTTTATTGCATTTCCATGTTATGGGTTGTGTTGTTTATTCCTTGAGGAAGCGATTTGGGGGCTTGTTTTCTCTCTTGCTCCATTTTTATATGGTATACACAACGCTCATGGGTATAACTAAAGACTATTATTTTATACAGGATCAGAACTGAAATAAAAATGATTTAGCTAATGCAGTCCAAATTAAGGCGAAATTGAGGGTGTATGTCTTACAGACAAGACTCTCTTACTGAAGTGCTTGGTGGACGGCGATGGTTATGGCTTCGAAGCGTTAAAGCCCACGGCTGCCCGCACTCACCATCACGGAACCACCATCATAAACAGACTATCTATACAGACATGGCACCACTGGGCACAGGCATTCCTACGTGGCAGATACACACATGAGTCAATGACACCACCACGCGGGCCCGTTGTGGAGTAGTGGGTTAAAGCGGTTGCAGCTACAACCGGGACCAACGGATTATCGTGTTTTCGGGAGCAAGTAGAAGCTCGAGATTACAAATTTTTGATTGACACGTCCTTAATCATAAAATTCTTTCGTAATCGAAAGCAAAGCGCTCAAACGACGACGTAGTGGACGTCGTGTCAGCGAGCGGTCAATGTGACCGCTACGTACGGACGTACGTCTTTATGTTCTTCATGTGCGTTGATGTAAAGGATTCCATGAGTACTATCGTTCGTGCCTAAACTGACCGTCCCGCCCGCCCTGCCGTCTGCCCCCCACCTAAAGGAACCCAAATCGTAATGTAAGGCTTATTATTCTACAACATTACAACTATATCCTGAAGAATAATTCATAATGCAATATTCTTATCTGCAAATATTAAGTAATAATCTCCATTGATATCTGTTGGTAACTGCTAAGCGGTGTAAGGTCTCAAACAAGCGGGATCAGTGCGGGCAGCTTACAGGGCGGGCGGATTACAAGGGCGGCCCCACCCATGCCCAAAATTATCAAAGCCTTATAATAAGGGCTTTACGTACCACATATTATGGTTTATTTTAGCACGAATTTGTTATCAGTAAATCGAGCTGATATCCACGCCAGCACTGAGAGAAATGGGACTTACTATAACAAACAAACATACAAAAGCATCAGACGCTTGTACTACTCACCCGTTGCTTTGGCGACCTGACTCAACATAAGAACACGGTGACTGTAATCCCATTGCGATACAAAACATAGCACCCTTAGCAAACTTCAGATTTGATTGTGTTAAGTCGTTTGCCGTGTGTACTTTCAAATCAGCAACAAGAGTCGTTTAATACTTTAGTACCTTTTCATAATAACACCGTGAATGACATAGAGTGGCATGGAACTAAACTGTTAATCAACCTTTGTTGCTGGCTGTACCACCACCACCTCACAGAAGACACCAGCTATTTAATACTACTTTCTAGTGTTGTTTTTGCGGCGAGTATGATCTCCACAGCTCACTCAGAAAACGTTACGTTGGGGGACGATGAATGTAAATCATCATTACCAGCCCATATACGTCCCACTGCTGGGCACAGGCCTTCCTACATTGAAGAAACACATGAGGAGCTGGTGCCATTAAATCACCAAGATGATCCAACGCGGGTTAAAGCGGTTGCTTTAACAACCGCGAGCAACGGCTTAGCGTGCTTTTTAAAGCACTGAGGAGCTAGAGTTTAGAGCGTAAACCATGGCTAAAGTTGCTTTATTCCCATAATCGAAACTAGACCGTTCAACCCACTACACCACCGACCTCTTCATCCCATCCTTGCCTCCTACGCTGCCAACATAATGCTTTCTCCTGATTAGTACAAGGCTGACAACGTGTAGTGTAGGTGCTGTGTGCTTTTTTTTATACCAGTAAGGTGGCAATCAAGCATACAGCCCACTTGATGGGTATCACTAGCGCGTTGCTTTATAAACCTTTTCACTCTCTTTTCAAAAGTCTACTGGCTACGGTGCCCACACGCTATCTGCTGTCCGTACGCTGGCTGCCAGCTTTCTTTATCTTCCAAAAGAGGCCGCAAATATCTTCACAGCATAATCAGCCTGAAGATGTTTGATTTAAATCAAATGCGGCAATCAAAGCAAATATGGCGGCGGCTGTATGTTGATGAGGCGGATATTGGCCGCGCCGACGTGATCACGTGACGCGTTGTTATTATTGTCCCCCATTTACATAATACAGCGCCTCGGCCTGGACCGAAACAATGCCTAATGTGGATCTGTATCTTATTTACATACCAAACGTGTTTTGGGAAGTATTAGATGTTCCTACATATAAATTTTGATCTGTATCAAATATAAATTTTCTGGAAATATAGCCCCAAGCATTAAAATGGTAATATTTATAAGTTAATGGTTAGAAAATTCTTATAACCTAACCTTACCTTTTAGACGGAATATTTCGGCACAGTTCTCAATGCAATGAAAAAATTACAAAGTAAACATCCCGTATATATTTTACTTCAAACGTCAATAACCTTGAAAGTAGGTCTTTAAATTATTGTGAAATTTCCTAGGATATGCAGTTTCTTTGGTCAAGTTATTTTAAAATATCTTTCAAACACAAATATTAAAGTTAAAAATCTATTAGATACCTTATCCGTAATGGGTGTGTGAGTTTGTTTGTCTATGCAAAAGTTACATCAGTATATTTAAACAATAGTTATGATAATAATAATAATAAAAAGACGCACCCGATAGTGGTACCCGACGCCTATTAGTCACCTGTAATAACAAGGAAAAATTCACTTGTTATTGCAGGTGCGTTGTCATCCTGAGGCCTAATATGAAATGCCGTCCATGCCCAGTAATTACACCGGCTACCTTTCCCTTCAATCCGAAACACAGCGAATTGTTTCACGACTGAAATAAGAAAGGGGCTACATACGGGCCTACTACCTAGTTACTTCCGCGGGTCTACTGGAAAATGTTTTCCTAGAAATAAGTAGCACTCTTGTACGTTTTTTTTCCATTTCCTATATGTATATAATTTTGTGATGAGTTTATTATTAGTAACCAGTAATATTAGTAAAATTTTATACGCCCCTACTTAGATTCAATTGCAACCGAGTAGCTCAAACACACCAAGTAAACAACAAATCAGGCACGGTATCAAAGCGACGAACATTACCGACGACGCAGACGAGCCGCGGCAACAATGCACTCCGCAATCAGCTTACCACCTGCACCGAAATTGGCACCTTAACTCTGTAAAGAGAAGTTGCAATGTTGAACGGTGATGAAGTTCCTCAGTAATATGCAAGATTGTTCAGAGTCACGACGGGCTCAACTTAGATTGAGATCGGGAATTGATGGAGCGGTAGTAGCGTGCTCGGGTCCATTAGCTCCTGCGTCAAATGCTGCTATAGAACAGCTTTCGAGTGCTGCAAACGGCTTAAATAATAACTAATGTTGGTATACTTTTATTAAAGACTAGGTAGGCCCGTGTGTAGGGTCGTCTTAGTAGGTGCCTCCGCCTTTCTTATTTCAGCCGTGAAACAGTTCGCTGTGTTTCGGATTGAAGGGAAAGGTAGCCAGTGTAATTACTGGGCATGGACGGCATTTCATCTTAGGCCCCAGGATGACAACGCACCTGCAATATAGTGATTTTAGGCCTAGGTTATAGTGTCTATAGGCGGTTACCGCTTACCATCAGGTGGGTCGTCAGATTTTTTGGCATCTAGTTGTGTAAAAAAAAGACTAAACAATTAAAGGGGCGGACAAACCTGAAGCTTGAAACCTTGAGGAGCTCAGTGGCGTAGTGGCCTGAGAGCTTCTTTGTTTCGATTCCGAAAACAAAGTAACTTTCGCCATGCCACGATCCCGATGGCTTAGTTGAAATTTGTGATCTCTCACTCCTCCGTGCTTTGTTGTGCAAGTTAAGCCATTTTTCCTGGATGTTACTGCAACCGCATTAACCAACCAACCAGCATTGGGCCAGCGTGGTGGTGTTACGGCCCAAACTCCCCATGTGTTTCTCCCATGTAGGAAGGTCTGTGCCCAGCAGTGGGACTCTGGTGATGTGATGTGATGTAATGGTCCCTCGCTCTTCTCAAGACCCCCAGTACCTACCAATGTTGAATTTAAAAAAAACAATTTTAATTTAGAAACGGAACTGTAAGACTGGTAGGTAAAAAAGTTTTATACACATACTTAGACATATTAATTAAGATCACGGTTTAGCGGATAATAATTAATAAGCACTTAAAAGTTTAATATTTTTCAAATGGTTTTCGTACACTTTTCGTACACTCGCTTGACGAATTCTTTTCCACAAAACAGATATTTTAAACCAACAAATAATATATATCCTCCGATATTCAAATAACAGTAACAATAAGTCTTTACGATAATCAATGATACTAAAGCACTAATGTATTTATTAAAGTACAAAGCCCTCTGTAAACCAAATTGCTATGCCCTTACAGGGCGCTACATCGTATATGTTAACAACTCATGTACCTTCTGATCTGTAGTTTACTATGTACACCAATGTGGCTCGCAATAAATATTTTGATTTGATTTGATTTGATTTGATTAATATCTCCAACGATACCCCACTCCTCAGATTTGATCAAATCAAATTACGGATTATTATTACTAAGTCTCTGAGCTAAGCCGCGGACAGACAGACGGATGGACCTGGCGAAAATATACACTTCTTTGGCTACGGAATCCAAAATAAAAAAGAACTTGGCTTGTCTATGCATCATTCCATTTTTAACCGTCATTTAATTTGAAGCCAAGATCTGCAATTATGTATGTAAAGCAGTTTTATGTTTTAAGAAAATGTAAATTGTATGAATGGAGTCGACGGCGAATGGCACAAAGCCACCATTAGCATGATGGACGGCGGGCTCGGGAACTAGCTTAAATTAGCTCGCGACTGTTGGCAGCCCTGCCTGCACCTATTGCTATGTTTTAGTGCTAGCACTCGGGTGACTATTGTCATTGTGAACATTTTGTCACTGTCAGCCAAGTCCAGTTGAGTTGATAACCTTCTATTCTAATTTTAATTATTTTTTGCTGGGCGGCACTGCACTGCTAAAAGTTATAATTTTTTAACTTCGAACATTGTAATTTAGTATTTGAAAAGAGTGACTACACGAGTTTGTTGCCGGAATCTTCTCGGTAGTTCTACTTTTGGAACCGGTGTAAATTCAGACATGACAGACAGACAGAGACTATGACGATGTTAGTTAATATGATTTTTGTGATAGTTATAAAAATGTGTCTTTTGACTATTTAAAAGTGCTTCTTTGTGGCCTATTTAAATAAAATATTTTTTTCTTTCTTTCTTTCCAGTTCGCTTCCATAGCGACTTTATCTACATAGGTAGATACTTACGTCTTCAGAGACTTACGCCCGAATTCTGAACCGCTTCTTTAATGCCCTCTTACATATCATCACCAGCCTATATACGTCCCACTGCTGGGTATAGGCCTTCCTATACGAGAGAAACACATGAGGAGCGTATCCCATAGCACCACCTCGGTAGCCTGCAGGTTAGTCGGTTGCACGAAGCACCTTCCGAAGCACGGAGGAACTCGAGATTACATATTACGATTGATCCATCCGGGATCAACAATGGCGAAAGTTATTTTGTTTTCCTAATCGAAACCAGAGCGTCGCATCCCGTCACTATATTTCTATCTTCAAACATATCATAAATACTATAATATACAGTGTGTTACAAAAGTGTAGAATAAAATTTGAGGCGGTGCCTCTGAAAGTTTGATACCGATCAGACCACTTTTATTTTCAAATAAAATTAATAAAAACATATCATACATGCTCGTGACAACCCTAAAAAATGCGTACTATCGTGTATTGTACGACTCACTACAGTCATACCACACACACACGCACATACTACGCCCCCCGCAACCCCAGAATTCCATATTATATTTCTAATTCTGTAACACCCGGTATAAAGGAGACAAATCTAACCATTCCCGAGGGACTCGTCTGGACGCCCTGATAACGTCCCGTTTCTACTGCTGCTCTCAGCTTGCAGTGTCACCATCCCGGCGGATCCTCGAATGTTACATTACTTAAAGAGACGATTTTTCATACATTCAGCTTGCAAGACGATTGTCAAAGTAACTTTTGATTTATTTTAACCCATCAAGCATGAGATTCCAGACACAATTGATTTTTCTATTGTCATCGCCCACCGGTGGTATATTGCCGCTTTACAGATTAAATTAATAGTTGAGCTTATTTAAAGTTAATTAACTGGGTATTTCAGTACCCCTAGCTCTTTCTTCCTTGGCGTTATTTTTATAGTGTTATTTCATTATTTTTAACTATCCAAATGCTATAAAAAGCTCAATGTATATTTTATATTGGCTCTCTGGTAACAAAGTGAGAATCCGTAATTGGCTGATGTTTTGTGTACTTATCATACTATAAGAGTTTCAGCCCTGTAAGCTGTGGATTTTTGTAAAGTAAAAAAATAAATAAATGAAAACAGAGATTTCTTAAAATATCCACAGATATTACAAATTTGTCCTAATGTCCCAAAGCTCTTAAATTAGTAGAAATAGTCATTTAAAATTAAGATTTCCCATCAAGGAATTTTCACATTGCGATATTGTCGCTTAAGGGTCGTAAGATATCTTGGTACCTTGATACATTCTAACATGTATTAGTAGCACTAAATGTCACTGTCAATTATAGCGACTGGACACAATGTCAACCAGAATTGTATACGTGGCAATCATTTTCTACTTAACGGAAGACCGCTGCATTTGTTTTGTCAAGATAATCCAAAATCAAATTGCTGCCAAGCGTAACTTTCTTCTTCTCAGTTCCTTATCATTCTTTGTTCAGAATAGCAATCAAACCAACGACCTTTGCACCAATTGAGCTCCACCTCTTGACCTACACAATATTTTATTCCATGCATTGTTGTAAACACAAACAAGCTGTCCTCGCACCACGTGGTTACATAATTGATTCGGCCGTACATGTTCAGAAACAGCCTTGTTTATTCACGACTCCGAAACTCGCTCAATTAAAATTTCTGTTGGAGCAAAACAATCTGCGATTCAATTTTCTGTTTGAATCCTAAAGCGAGGTATCCATTGCGCATGCAGCCGTTGCAGCTATACAAATTACGGCTCCATAAAATAAATAAAAGACTCATTTGTCTGGCTGCGCGGCGCTGGAAGGCCGCTCCGCTCGCTATGCTCGCTCCGGGCGCTCACCTACGGCACAATCTCCTACATAAATTGTTTATAAGCTATCGGAGCTTGAACATGGTATATAGCTTGCTTATGCTAATGGTATGAGCGGATTATATGCAGTCTTACACTTAGTGATAATATACTAGACGTTTGCACGGCACCAATGATACCTAAGCATAGATTAATTTCAATTTGTTTGTTGTGGAAAACGTAAGTTTCGGTTTAAGGAGCTCGGAGGCGTAGTGGGTTGAGCGCTCTGGTTTTGATTAGAAAAATAAAGCAATTTCACCATGGTCAGTCCCGGGATGGGTCAAGTCCGTGCTTCGGAAGGCACGTTAAGGCGTTAGTCCCGGTTGTTACTGTAACCGCTTTAACCTACCAGCGTGGTGGTGTTATGGCCCAAGTTGCTCAAGTGCTTGAGTGACATGTAGGAAGGTCTGTGCCCAGCAGTGGGACGGATATAGGCTGATGATGATGATAATGATGTAAGTTCCAGAGTAACATGGAAATTTTCTTCACTCGTTGGATGTTTTCCACGTCGAAGTGTAACTCAAATTTCAAAGGTTCCAACACTATGTTTCATAAATTTACAGTAAATATATAATTTACATATTTTTTACCGACATCGAAATAACATTCTGGAAAAGTATGGTATGCATTATTTTTTTAAAAATGACATATCCACTTTCATTATTTTAAACCAACGCAAAACGAGTTTTTAATACGAGAGTATCAGTCGCTCGTGTCAATAACAATACGCGGAAAATACTTGTGATTAAAATACAAAGTGCAGCGTTTAATAAATAACTTTATTGTGTACTATTTGCAAATACCATCTGAAAACTTAGAATCGTATAATTATAACCAATTTAATTCGCATCAAAACACAGCCGAGAGTACAAACCACAGTTTGCATAGACCGCAGCCATTGTGCCATCAATGTCTAAAGTGGATTAATCGTGTAAACCAGCCTTAAGCGAGCAACAGTGCAAGCCCCGAGCTGCAACTGAAATGTAATTGGATTCAAAAGCTTAGCTCGGACAAAGCTGCCGTTAGTGAACCAGTCCGGCCGCGGCGTCCGGCACCGGACGACTGTACGAATGGGCCGATAAGTCATCGCACCACGGCCCCACCACCTCATACGTCCAGCTACACGAGAAATTGCCATCCTCAATCTCTTTATCTCGCACGCGCTCACAAAGTTGGTTCTTACTATGATCGATGCATTTCAGTCCTCCATTATGGTTTGGTTTCAACAAAGGAACCGATTTGGAAGACTTGGTCCATAAGTAGCACAAAGCCATGAGAACTTTATTAATGCCTGTTAAAATAAAATATTGTAACCGTTTTCAAACGAAAACCCGCGGTTCTACCCGCGTGGATGTCGGTTATCGCTCCAAAACATATCCTATATCCTTCCCAGGATCCCAAAGTATCTCAACACCAAATTTAATCTAAATTGGTTGAGTAGTTTAAGCGTAACAAGGTAACAGACAGTCTCTTGAATTTACAATATCAGTATGAATAAATGTCTTATTGGAAAGATTTCTCAATTTTTTACTAAAGACTTTTTACTATAGTTCAAAACTACTATTGGTGTTGTTTGGTGAATGAACATGTATTGTACTCGTAATTTTTACACTAGGAATACAGTAATTGGTAAGATACTTTTATAGGATTCTCACATTTATTATTTATTTAATTTCAAAAGATTTTTTAAACTAGTTTAGGCAACTAAGTTTTCGTTTTATTTAAATTTTTGTACGATATTTGATTGTATTCTTTAATTTTTGATTTTAACATTATTATAAATGTTTGAAAAATTATTTACTAAGACTTGTACTTTTTTTTTTGGTTGGAGCTGTCGCCCGGATTGCGGAAGGTGGCGGGTTCGATCCCCGCCTCGGACGTAAAATTTTTCTAGTTTAGATTTTTATTAGTAAATATTTCATTGTATTATTTTGTGCCCTGTTTGTAGATATAAATATTTATTATTATTATATTTCATGTTGGAGTCAAACCTTTAGTCATGGTTAAACATTAATGAAACGACAATATTTTCTCAAATAATTATACACTAGTTTTGCACAATTACTATACTTAAGAGAAACGTGGCAACGAGTGAACGTGACAGTGTGTGCAATCTACTAGTACTGGTTTTCCGAAGACTCAAATATTATGGTATTTCCATGATTGACGCATATAGAAAAACATTAAACTCTATTTTATTTAACTTGCGAATTTTCCCACTATTTTAAATGAAACCTTCTGGATCACAACAAACTTCATAATAATATTAACATTCTTACTTGTACACTTAAGTATCTAAAAGTGGAGAAATAAAGGTCAATATAACGAATGTACATTCTAGAAATAAACAAACAGCTGCGCTTACATATGGACATGTAGAACTATGGCTTATTTTGTTTGGATCCGAAGCTTTTTATGGAACTAATAGAATTTTTCATGTAAGAGGTGCCGACCAGTCTTAGCTTATTCATTCGCAATATAGACTAGTTTTGTATTTTATTTTTTTATTTGAACGTAGAAAAAGGTACACCTTCGCAACTCATGAAACGCAAATATTAAACGCGAGCCGCTCATTCTATTCCTAACGTAATATTTGTAGAGGAGGGTTTGATTATGAAAATGTTTACACTTGAAACGGTCCAAATTTATGGAGCTTTTGATGCGAGTGTTTAGTAAATGATATTTTATTAATGTTTAGTGTCCGATTACCGACAAGGAAACGCGCTAGTAATAAAAGAAAAGCTTTTAATAATGGCAAAACAAACTTCAATAACTTCCATTTCTATTTCAGTGTTGTCGACCATTGTGGCTTTCCTGCCCTTGGAAAGATGTGTATAATTTCAATAGGAACGCCCAAATTTAGCTGGGTTTCAGTCCGCTCTTCTCAGCACATGACCTCGTGGTCACAAGATACTGTATACGAACATTATATTTCAAAAATATATTATGTTGTCTTTATGTGTTGATTCTATGTTATATTGTTGTTCTGGTATTGCTTGAAAGCTGAAACCACGGTGTTATAACTTCATACTAATATAACCATATCATATACGACCAATTGCAGTTAACATTGAAGTATCGACTAGGACCATTCGTTTAACTGATATTTAATTTGGTCGGCTTAAAATGGGTTAGAAATTCAGGCCCAAGTCGATAGATGACTCTGTAACCATAAAAAAATAGTGACTTCAAAAATATTAACAAAAAATATTTAAAACTTAAATAACATTTATGATTTTATTCAATAAACTGAAAAAAAAAATAATTACTTCAATTTTAAATCAATATTAGGTAACTTTGATATTTTTTCACTATGTCGTTAGTAATATTCTTACTATAACTTATATTATAATATCTTGCCCAAATTATTAATTACTTAGTTAGAGTAGCGACCTATGTATTGGGATTTGAACCTAGGCCGTCATAGCAGTTCCTGTCAGTTTTGAATTTTTCATGACATTTTAAAGTTTTTGATGAGATTTTGGTGTTCATTATTTTAACGATATAATTTTTATACAGTTTTTTCAAAAAATTACCATTTTAAATATTTTAGTTAAGAACATTACTGAAGTAGAAATGGTAGCGCTAATTCATCATTATTACCAATAATTAGATGTTAGATTTGCGAGACATCCTGCGTACTAAACCAAGAAAACCATGTTCGGGATTTGAACATGGAAGTGGTTGTTAAAAATAATGAGTTTGGGCAAAAATAATTGCAACAGTTATTAGTTTATAATTTTAATCCCACATAGGTACAATATAACAATAACTTTATTTATAAAGCCATAATTGTTATTATGGTAAGACAAAATTATGTTTTACATTTACCCAAGTAGTTTTAGACAGTTAAGACTAATAAAGTACAATTCTGATAAGTATTTACTTATTGTTTTACACAATCATCATCAGTGTTTTAGATTATGGCCACTTAATTCAAGCATTCAATTGTATGTTTAGTCAGCGTCACAGTTACAGTCATAAAATTATCACGATCATGAAAAATAACCAGTCTGGTCTGCCAAATCAGGGAAAATAACAAAACCTTAGTGCTATTTAATACTTATCTTTTAAGTGTACCCGTGGCACCTCACAGTTTTTGGCCAGAGTAACTACTGCCTTGGAGAACCGTCGGAGCAATAATAATGTCTTAACTATCCGAACACTGCTTTTAAACGCTGTGACAACTAGCGCCACCAAGAGGGGTAAAATCGTTCGACCAACACGTGTCAAACCGGAAACATCATTTTTATTTGTTATTTAACTTGACTACATAATTAAATTTTTATTTCACACACCTTAAAATAATTACAATATTATTTATATTTAATTATCTAATACATAAGTTAGTCTATTTGTGTTTATTCCATGAAATCAATGTTATAGTCAAATCAATATTTTTCCTTTGCTTAATTTTGTACAGCTCAAAATAATTATGTTGTTTATATTTTATATTTGATAAATGAATAAATAAGTATATTTGTGTTTATTTCACGTAACAAGTATTTCTAATTAATCAATAATCATCCTTTGCATATCAATTCGTCCATCCTGACATCATTTGCGTCCCTGCAAATATAGAGAAAAATATTTTGAAAGTATACACTTAGAATAATTTCCAAATTCAAAGATATATTGTCTTTGTTTGCACATTAAAACGAGGCAAAGATCAATCGTCATAACTTTTGTTCATGACGGCCCAGAGATAAATCAACCATCTCAAATTATATTGATGACGGCCCACAAATAGGTCAATCGTCTCGATACATATTGAAGACGGCCCAGAGATAGATCAATCGTCTCGCTGTATATTGAAGACGGCCCAGAGTTATATCAATCGTCTCGCTACATATTGAAGACGGCCCAGATATTCAATCGTCTCGCTACATATTAGAGACGGCCCATAAATAGATCAATCGTCTCGCTACTTAATGGAGATGGCTCAGAAATAGATTAATCGTCTCGCTACATATTGAAGACGGCCCAGAGATTCAATCGTCTCGCTACATATTAGAGACGGCCCATAAATAGATCGATCGTCTCGCTACTTAATGGAGATGGCTCAGAAATAGATCAATCGTCTCGCTACATATTGAAGACGGCCCGGCCCAGAGATACAGCAATCGTTTCGCTTCATATGGAAAACGGCCCAGAGATAATAATAATTAATAATAATAATCATATACTCACACCTATTATCTAGCGCGAAGTAAGCATCATAAGAGCTTGTGTTATGGATACTAGATAACGGAGAAATAATGACAATAATATGTATATAAATATGCTAAATAAACACATAAACATCCGTGACTCGTAAACAATTGCTCGTACTCATCATACCATCTAATCATCTCGTTACATATTGGAGACGGCCCAGAAATAGATCAATCGTCACAGGCAAGTACATAATACAACTACCTTTATGACGGCCCAGAGATAAGTAATTACATAGATGTGAATAACAGTTAGATACCGAATTTCATGAATCAAAACTCACAATTCAAATTCCGCATTGATCTTAAGGATGTTACATTTCCCAGTTATATTAGAATTAACTTTCCAACAGGTCTATTAATTCTTCAGTGCTATCAACATGTAACGGAACGCATCGAGTTCCGAAGCATTAGCCACCAATAAAATACTAAAAAATATACTTTGAGTAATAAAGCGGTTAATAGAAGAATTAATAAATAGTATCATAGAAGTAATAGAAAATAAAGTATTTCCAAATAAAAAAAATAGTGGTCGGAATAGGCACCCACGTAGAGAAATATTCAGAATAGGGATCCAGACATAACACTAGAACTTTTTGTAATTAAATAGTTCTAGTTCAGTTTTGAATTGATGGTAGTTAGAACGCAAGATGGAGGTGAAATGGTTGAAAAGATGGCGGATTCATTCGTGACGTCGGCAACAGGATTTTTCCCATATAAGGGGTAATAGCGGGAAGTCGGGGTTCAGTCAGTCGACCTCCGTATAGCGAGGAAACTTTCTTTGTAGAGTACATTTTGCAAGATTTATTTTGAATTTCGAACGTGTTCCGTTTAACTATCTCAAGCTATCTCAAGTAATGAATTGGTTTACTGTGAACAATTTACAACTGAATGCAAAGAAAACTAAATGTATTAAATTTATTTTACCTAATGTTAAGGAAGTGGATACAAACATTAAATTAAATGATCAGTCGCTAAATTTAATTCAATCCACCACGTTTTTAGGCATTACAATCGATGCGAAACTCCAGTGGAACCCTCACATCACAACACTTTGTAGTAGACTTAGCTCCGCGGCTTATGCTATTAGAAAAATAAGGCAATATACAGATATTGCCACGGCGCGCTTGGTTTACTTTAGTTACTTCCATAGTATTATGTCGTATGGTATTCTTCTGTGGGGTAAAGCAGCAGACATTGAGACAGTATTTATCTTGCAAAAACGTGCAATTAGAGCAATCTACTGCCTTGCTGCTCGAACATCTCTTAGAGACTTATTTAAAGAAATAGATATACTAACAGTGGCTTCTCAATATATTTATGCTTGCATAATTTTTGTACGTCAAAATTTAAATTCCTACTTAAGACACAGCGATGTACATGCATTAAATACAAGAAATAAAAATAAGTTGATCTTACCGTCTCTAAGACTGCATAAAGTTTTTAATACTTTTATGGGTCAAAGCATACTTTACTATAACAAGATTCCTAATAACATACTAGACTTGCCATTTGACAAATTTAAAATTCACATTAAGAAAATTCTAATGTCCAAAGGTTACTATACTATTAACGATTATATAAATGACAAAAATGCTTGGTTGTAACTTATAATGTCATATAGTTATTTCCACCAATAGCATTTCATTGATTTTGTGGTTGCTGGAAGATGTCATGCTCTCTATAAGTTTCTGCGGTGGTGGCGTCGTGTGCCGGGTCGCTCCGTTCCCTATGATATGGTTGAGCGGAGCGATGGCTGGCACATGCGTCATACTTGTGAACAGGTGCCACTAGTGGAAATGGTCATCTCTAAGCTTCCTTGATTTTGTAATAATTTACCTACATATTCATGAATAGTATAATTTTTGAGGGATTTTTGAGGTATATGGCATTATAGGATATTATATATAAAACAATACAATTATTATTGTAATGACGTGCTCAGACAAGTGTTTAAAATTAATGAAAGATGTTTAGCTTTATTAGGTCTTTGTATATTAATTGTTGACCTTTGTGTATTGTAATACCTATATTGTGATGGTGCATTGTCGGACAGCCTTTAAATACAGTAAATATTCTTATCATTAGGTACTTATTGGTACTTTAATATACCTTTTTTATACTCTGTGCGACACTGCGCTACTAAATACTATTACTGTGTAATTAAACATTGTAACTTAATGATTGAAAAGAGTGACTACACGAGTTTGTTGCCGGAATCTTCTCGGTAGTTCAACTTTTGGAACCGGTGTAAATTCAGACAGACTGACAGACAGACTGACTGACAGACAGACTGACTGACGGGCAGACAGACAGACTGACTGACGGACAGACGGACCGACGGACCGACAGACAGACCGATAGACAGACTGACATAACATTCTTAGCTTACGTAGATCCAGATAAGACAGGGAGACAAACATTATGAAATTGTTAGTTAGTTAATATTATTTTTATGTGATAGACTTAAGGGTTTTTTTGTTGACGATTCGAAAGTGCTTCTTGGGGGCCTAATTGAATAAAAATATTTTCATTTTCATTTTCATTTAACTGAACTTTTAATTACCTTGAAATAAGGTCAAATATTTGATAATCTAGTGTAAATCAATATTATTAAATATCTAATCTATCGATTTAAAATTTTTGGGAAGCCAAAGTTAAAATGTATTAGTATTCAGTGTATTGTGCTTGGAAAGTTCCAGTTAAATAGTTTGGGTCCAATTTAAAAAGCTTTCTATTAGGAAGATGAGGGGGGCCGCTCACATCGTCTTGATGTGGGGCAATGTCTAGCGGACACTCGACAGTGCTGACGAAGCTGGTCATTGCCTCCAACTCATTGGGCTTGAGGACGCCTGCTCGATGTTCTCTATCTCGAAGCGAATCCATGACTTTTTGCGCCTGTTAATTACATTATCGAGCTACCGCGAACCAGTCCGCACATTTACACTTATTCACACATTCATTTCCTCACACGTACAGAATCACGATTTCCAGACCTCGGTCGCGCTGGCGAAGTACAAGCACACATGGCCCAGACCAGATACACGAGACGCCATCCCACTCACCACTTAGCATAGTCCAGAATCTCTGTTGCACTTCAGATTTGCAAAGACTCCGATATTACAGAAATCACACCATCCCACACGTTCAACAGTAAATGTGAGATGAAAACCTACAGCCCTGTTTTCTCCTTTTAATAACCTTGCTAGGACCATAAAGTAGGCATGAAAGTATAGGTTGAGATGAGGAGGTAGGATCGGATTGAGGCCCAGGAGAGTGGGAAAATATAATCATTTGATTAATTGTTTAACTAGGGGGTATTAATTATTATTATTGGTATTTAGGTTTCATTTACAATTCAAGACTAGTTTCATTCGCATAGGTGGGTTTAGGCAGGAAGGGATAAGCAGGATCCCACATCAATAGAATCAGCCGAGCTTCCCGGAGACCCACAGCGGGCAGGTTTACGAATCTCCGGTAGAGTCATTCCAAAGTGGAACACACTTTCAACAAGGAAGCAAATTGTACCGGATCGAAGTTATTAGTTGCCAAGCCAGCCATACCTATATTCTTCAAATGTCTTAAACAAATTAACAAAACGACATATTAATTATACACAGATCATTCTAAAGAAGGAACATCACAGTTCTGAATTTTACAAAGGAACATCAAGTGCCAAAACAAAGCGCCCATAACAATTTGATGTAGAAGTAATCACAACCCTAAATAACGGTTCACTACTGCACAATGAGATAACTAAGGACTCATGAAATGCCCTTCATTATGGCATGTTGATTCAGTGTTATTCAGGTGAGCCCAAGGCAGCCCCACAACAATGACTCAAAGATAAAAGGGTGTATGCTGTCGCCAAGAACTCCATCCGTGGCTGACACTGCTGTGCTTATCTAGCGAGAGATGCAGTATTTGATTCATACCACATTGATTAAATCAATCTACAAAGAAATATTTAAAGTTATAAAAGGCTTATTGGATAAAAGATTCACTCAGAGATTTGTAACAATTTAATGAATATTCACATTCCAAATAAAATATATGAGACAAAACAAACATGAAATGGATAGTCTAACAATATAAAGAAACAAGAACTAACCAAGTTAAAAGGTAATAGTTTCAATCCAAACATACATATAATTAATAAATAACTACCAAAATGGAGGGGAGAGAAAAACCCGGCTGTCTCCCCCTGGGGAGTTTACTTCCTAACCATGTTTTCACAATATAAGCTATGACTTATAAACTTAAAAAAGCTTAAAAAGATAAACATTTTAGACCATACTTCATCATGCCAGTATTAATTTCAATAAAACTTCATAACTTATTTCAACAATTACAAAATTAATGTTATTTTGGAGAATAATATAACACAGATAATGAAAGTATAATAAATCCATTAAGTTACAATTAACTCAATTGCATACTTATTATTATACCTATAATTTAGATCCATAGATTATATCAAGCGTAAGTTGTTTTGTTGGAAGAGAAGTTAAGTGAATTCATTTTCTCAAACAACTAAGGTAATTGCGGTATGACGAGGAGTTCTAAATAATCACAAGATGGTCACAAGGCTAAACTATAATTAAATTAAAGTTGGGAAAGAAAGTATCAGTATTTGAATAAGTTATCATTAACTTAGATTAATATCCGACCCCGCAAATGTTGTTTGCCATAAAAAATGTCTTAAAGCAGATTCTCAGACCTACTGAATATACATATAAAATTTCATAAAAATCGGTCCAGCCCTTTGGGAGGAGTATGGTAACTAAATTTGTAACAAGAATTTTATATACATTAGGTAAGGGAAAATTTAAGGTAGGATTACATTAGGTTTAATAACTTAAAGATAATTAGTATAAAGTTAATTAAAATATAATAAGACAGATATATATTTCGATGTTTAGGTGTTGTGGGGAGGAGTCCTTACAAACACTAGTCACTTGACATGCTTGTACTGTCAGGTTCGTTTGGAAATTTTCTTAGAACATCGCTTGAAACAATGGTATTAAACTTTTATATCCCTTTAGACCTTTTCTTTAATTTACGTATACGTCGTCTGCTGCTGCTTTAAGGTATGTTGGTAGACCATCGATGATACAAGCGACAGCCTTGTCACCGGTTATGTCGAGTTTAGTAAGCATGGCTAGTTTCTGATAATAATATTGCGCCATGGTTTCATTTATTATTTTATTTTTAATGATTTATTTTCTTTGTTTAATATGTTAATATTTTTAATTATATTAATTATCATATTTTGTAACTGTTAATTTGTTTATTATACCTAAATATTGTAGTATTAAGCCAATAAAAAGTTTCTTTCTTTCTTTCCTTCTTTTTATGTTTTTATTTCTAATTAACATTTCCCTAAGAGCCTCAGCATAATCGATATTACAAGGAAATGCTTTAGGGAGTTCTTGTTTCCATTGTTGTACCAATGTAATATCATAATTAGGTATGAGATGAACGCCAGAACCGTGCCATTCTTCCTAACCTAGACTGCATGTAAAAACTTTTTGCAGTATCGGACCAGTTATGTATGGTAGCCAACTTCTCAATCTTATTTAACAATTGGTGTGAGAAGATTCATAATGTTTCGGGGTCAAACAAGGGGATAGTTTCTGCTTTCCACGTAGTCAAAATAAAATGGTTAGATCTTACCAGTTTGTACAGCCGATGAACTTGAAGGGGTGCTGGTGGCATTGTTTTTAATTTTCATCTTAACATTATTATAAATGTTTGAAATTTACGGATCAAATATCTAAACTAGAAAAATTTCACGTCCTGAGCCGGGGATCTTGTTTTCCTGATGATGTAACGCCAGTGGCGTTACGCCATTTTATTAGGAGACCGCCATGGTCGCCATTCACAATCTCGAAACTCTTCTGGATAGGCCGCTAACGTCGTTTAGGCATAGTGGTTATCCCACTTCTGAAATTGTTAAAAATAATGAGTTTGGGCAAAAATAATTGCAACAGTTATTAGTTTATAATTTTAATCCCACATAGGTACAATATAACAATAACTTTATTTATAAAGCCATAATTGTTATTATGGTAAGACAAAATTATGTTTTACATTTACCCAAGTAGTTTTAGACAGTTAAGACTAATAAAGTACAATTCTGATAAGTATTTACTTATTGTTTTACACAATCATCATCAGTGTTTTAGATTATGGCCACTTAATTCAAGCATTCAATTGTATGTTTAGTCAGCGTCACAGTTACAGTCATAAAATTATCACGATCATGAAAAATAACCAGTCTGGTCTGCCAAATCAGGGAAAATAACAAAACCTTAGTGCTATTTAATACTTATCTTTTAAGTGTACCCGTGGCACCTCACAGTTTTTGGCCAGAGTAACTACTGCCTTGGAGAACCGTCGGAGCAATAATAATGTCTTAACTATCCGAACACTGCTTTTAAACGCTGTGACAACTAGCGCCACCAAGAGGGGTAAAATCGTTCGACCAACACGTGTCAAACCGGAAACATCATTTTTATTTGTTATTTAACTTGACTACATAATTAAATTTTTATTTCACACACCTTAAAATAATTACAATATTATTTATATTTAATTATCTAATACATAAGTTAGTCTATTTGTGTTTATTCCATGAAATCAATGTTATAGTCAAATCAATATTTTTCCTTTGCTTAATTTTGTACAGCTCAAAATAATTATGTTGTTTATATTTTATATTTGATAAATGAATAAATAAGTATATTTGTGTTTATTTCACGTAACAAGTATTTCTAATTAATCAATAATCATCCTTTGCATATCATGGTGGAATTTTTTTTTTCTTTGAAATTTTATTTTGATAATAAAAATACATAAATAAACATTTTTTATGTAACTTTTGATTATTTAAATTTAGTTTTTAAGAAAAAAAAGGTGTTATTAAGAAAATAATTTTTTGGTTGTCGACCGGTTCAGATCACCAGATATCGCTAAGCGCGATATATTTTGTAGTATGGAGTACCCGTATAAAAAATGTACTCTTTGGCTGAAACACTAGAAGAAATGGACAGGGCTATCCCAAATCCTTGGTAGCTCAATTATCAGCTACCAGGAACTTGAGAAAGCCCTGTCAGGACTGTGTATCAGGGCATGATGTTTTTTTCTAGTCTTGATATTTTTCTAAAAATCTTTTAAAATGTATTACAATACTCAAATAAAACTTAATACGATATGTTAATACCTTAATACATAAATTATAATTAGCATCGTAATTTTCACAACGACCTATTCCCGGGAAAAAATACCTTATTTCCAGGGGAGAATTCAGGAAAAAGTTGTCAGGGCAAAGTTTACTCGTGGGGTTCTTTTTGACTTCGTTATTAAGGTATAAAGATTTCGTATTCGTTTCTTGTTTTTTTTACAACTAAACGAAAGGCAAGCTGAGGGCCTGGCGATATGTGATGTGGCTAACAGTACCTGTAGACACCTGCAATAACAAGGAAAAATCCTTAAGAATTGCTTGTAGTCCTATTGATATTTTTTTGTGTGAACCTTGAGGTTTGATAATATAAAGTTTAAAACTTTAAGTAAGTAACAACTAAAGTCTTATTAATTCTAAGGAGTGGTCATTCTTTAGAAAATCGCGGCCAAAGAACGCTACTTTGCTAGTGTTGTTTACCGGCGGTAAGGAGCCTGGTGACATGTGGCACAGGTTTTTAACCTATTTCAGGTACCAGTCCTTTACAAATTAATATTCAACTCTTACATTATATTACTAGATAAGTTAATTCTTAAGTAATTTGTGAAGTGATCAATAAATGATATTATTATTAGTAAGTAAGGTTGCCAAATCTCAATTAGAATCGGCCAACACAATGCATGTTCTGGACATTTACTGGTTATCAAAACGCGCGTGGAAGACCGTAAAAAAACCGTGGCCGCGTTTGGTCATTGTCAAAAATGTCATGCAATTTTCCAGAAGCCGAATAAAAATCATAATCCCTGGGCTGTGGAGGCATAAGTAACGCGAAGGCGCGGCGCGCACGTATTACGAGCGGTTCTGCGAGCGATTTAAGCACCTCCCGCTTGCGAGGACTTTCTGAATGCTAATGTGGACAAAAACGTCCCTACTTTTGGAAGGGCTGCAATCGCACAATCGCATAGTCCAAATGAATACTTTATGAATTAATTTTGATGATTATATTTTTATGAAATATTTCTGTGACAAAACTATTCCGTCTAGCTGCCGATCCCAATATATTGTCCACAGATGTGTAGTTATTTTTTAAAATTTCCCATAATATAAATTTTAAATATTAAGTAATCTCCGGCTTCTTTCATCATCTGTCTAACACCATCTTAATGAGACTATTCTTATGAGCCCGAACTATACTAACGCTATAGCTGCTGTAAGTTACTGAAGAATTGAGCATCCCGCAGACTATTTGATGGTGCGGGATCAGCTCAAGGTCAGCCAGGAAGAGTCAGGGGTTAGCTCAGCTTTGAAAGACCGCCGAAGTAACAGTAATCTTGTCAAATCCCTCAGATCTGTGAAAATTAACAAAACCCTTTTGTCAAGTAGGAAATGAGCTGAAAGTCATCAAACACCTGAACCGATCTCCAAAAATTATTATCTACGAACCATTGATAATAAATAACAATAAAAATAATCAAGTAAATAATATTTACTAGGTGGTAGATAGGTACCACCGCCTTTCTTATTTCAGCCGTGAAACAGTTCGCTGTGTTTCGGATTGAAGGGAAAGGTAGCCAGTGAAATTACTGGGCATGGACGACATTTCATCTTAGGCCTCAGGATGACAGTGCACCTGCAATATCAAGTGCTTTTCCTTGTTATTGCTGGTGTCTATAGGCGGCGGTAACCGCTTACCACCAGGTGGGCCGTAAGCTTGTTTGTCATCTAGTTGTATAAAATAAAAACAATAGTTCATCTTTACTGAAAGTTTAATAATGCTTGAAAAAGTAATCTTTTAGATCACTTGAGGTGTAAACTTTAATGAGTTGTGAGATAAATAAACGTTGATAGAAAAATTAAAGAAATTGGTAGGTTACACCTAGTGCTCCGGTAGCGTAGCGTTCGTCGCGTCTGGCCGGACCACAGAAGATGCGAGTTCGATTCCCGTCTGGATTTTTTCGTCGTTTTTTTTACAATGAAGAGGAGCTCGGTGGCGTAGTGGTTAGAACGCTCTGGTTTCGATTGCGGAAACAAAACAACTTTCGCCATGGTCGATCCTGGGATGGGTCAATCAAAGTTTGTTATCTCGAGCTCCTCTGTGCTTCGGAAGGCACGTTAAGCTGTTGGTCCCGGTTGTTCCTGCAACCGCTTTAACCCACGCATTGGGCCAGCGTGGTGGTGTTATAGCCCAAACTCCTCCTGTGTTTCTCCCATGTAGGAAGGTCTGTGCCCAGCAGTGGGACGTATATAGGCTGTTGATGATGAAGCGTTATATATTTGTATTTCTTACAATAAAGTAGGCATAATAAACGCACAAAATGAAACATTGAAATATATTAAAAAATTTCTTTCTTAAATTTCATATTCGTACTCCAAGTACAAAATTCCTCTGAACCGGTTACGGACCTGAGAGCTCTGACCGTAGTGCTGACTGGCTGGCCGCAGTAATCTGTTGATCTGAGAATGGATCAATAAAATTAACAAAAAAAATCATAAAATGATTTAGCCTCTTTTCTGCAGTCGCCTAAAAACAACACAATACGAGAAAAAGTCGATGCAACACCAATAGGATTGAACTGAGTGTAAACTGAAGTAAACACTATTAGTTGTATTTCCGCAAGTTCCGCCGGATTACGCTCAGCCTGATATGATGATAATGATGGAACACCGCTGGCGTCTGGCGGTGTCACTCCAATCATGGGCCGCCATCGTGGCTGGACGCAAACGTGGCAACTTTAATTGGAGCAACCGGCAACTTTTATTATATCATCATTAGTTAACTTTTTTTTTGTCTTTATTTTTTTACAGGACTTTTATCCTAACGGATATGTCAGTCCTATTGAGAACTTACTAAAATTACATAAACATTATCATTGCTGGTCGGAAGACAGTCGCGGCAAATATATAAAACGATACACCACTTTGGCTTCCTTCGACACTGGTTGAGCCAAAATGCTGTGAAATATACCTATGTCAAATGCATTCTGTTGTAATGTAGTGAGCATCGCGCGTCTCTCTTCCTGATGCCGGACACATTCCATTAACAAGTGTTGGATATCTTCTAAAACGCCACACAGTTCACAATTAGGGGATTCTATTTTCTTCATCAGAAATTTATTCGCAGTTTGCACAGTTAACTTTGCGCAGTTAACTTTTTATTCGCAGTTTTCATATCAGTAGTTATTATTTATTTATTTATAATAAATATTCGATTGTTTTGTCAATACCTTAATTGAACATCTCACCCACTATCTTACGTTTTACTTACTCACTCACTTTTCATAGTAAAAGAGGTTTTAAATATTTTTTCCAAAAAAAATCAAACTTTTTTTAAGCAAAGCTTGACCTGACAATTAAACATAACAAAAAAGAACTATCCGGTATGGTGCAGTCGATCGAACATACATTTACATACATTTTGCCGATTCATTTATATATAGGTCATGCATTCAGAAATCTAAATTTTAATAGTTTTATAAAAGCTTGTATTCAGTTAGCAGTTACCAAAACTCACGACTCAAAATTACTAAGTTTGCACGGCGACACGTTCTGTGGAGCCGCACTCAACTAGGATCCATTATGTCAGCCATGTTCAATCAATCTTCGTGTATTACAGTGGTAAGATACACACAATGTACTGGTAAATACAGTTTAACTTAGGCCAATTAATAATTTTGTAGTAGTTATAACAATAGTGACAGTTACAATCGGTACACATTTGATACTAGATAAACTAACTTGTTGTCTGTTTAAGTTAATGCTAACTACAATACAGCAACTAACATAATGGCAGTAGGTAATATTGTAGGTAGGTGGTAGTTTTTACTAGGTGGTAGACCCGTATGTAGGGTCGTCTGGGTAGGTACCACCGCCTTTCTTATTACAGCCGTGAAACAGTTCGCTGTGTTTCGGATTGAAGGGAAAGGTAGCCAGTGTAATTTCTGGGCATGGACGGCATTTCATCTTAGGCCCCAGGATGACAACGCACCTGCAATATCAAGTGATTTTTCCTTGTTATTGCAGGTGTCTATAGGCGGCGGTAACTGCTTACCATCAGGTGGGCCGTCAGCTTGTTTGTCATCTAGTAGTATAAAAAAAAAAATTGTTTGGTTGTCAAGAGAGCTTTTATCATTATGGATGCTAAAAATTATCATTCATATTTGCTTATGCACATTGGTTGATAAACTGCGTTCTAAACCTCACTCCTCTCAAAATCTAACCAAAATTAAGTTGTATAACGAATTACGAAGATACTATGAAGTTGTTTTAATACGTAACCCTTAGTTACGAACAATAGATATACACTCCCGAAAAGATGTACTCACTCAAAGCTTCAAAATATGTAAATATTGACTTTATTGTAGTAGAAATAAGGTGTAGTGTGCATATTTTCAAAGCCTTATACGGAGACGCTCATGATTGGTTGGAAATAGTGAAATCAGTTGCATGATGCGAATAGACTCATTGATGCTTTTGTGATGACGAAAGTAATAACAGTGGCCGAAGAACCATTAATATTAAACTGTGAGATCCCCTTGCTTTTGACTTTAAAAGGTAAGATGATCTACACACTCGTATTCCATATACTCGTACAGAGATCGTGTTATCTGTGATCTCACAACCTTTCAGTGTGTCTTAGAACTACATTATTTTTTATTTAAATTCCTCATTTCTGAAGAAGCAGCCATTATTGTTGAAGTAGCAGCTGCGATGCAGCGAGCTCGCAGCACATTCACGGCCATGCTAAAGTTATTACACATCGGGACTGATGCAATCCAGTGCCTGCGAGTGTCGTCCTCTCATAATAATGTCGCCTCCTACTCGAATGGAGCCAATTTTCAGTTTTATTGCTTTTCTATCAGCACCTACTGCTGAATGTAAACATATTTCTTCACAAATGTGATTTAAATTGATGAAGTAGTATTTTATGGCTTCAGTGGACGTTGGCAATTTTATTTCGCCACGTAAGTTGTTTGATCGGTTTCCTGCGCGCTCCATACTCGTGCGGGTCAACTCCTCCGGGCTTCGGAAAGCACGTTAAGTTTTGGTCCCAGCTGCTATCAAATGGCATTACTTAAAATAATCCGTGGCAGATGCCAGAATAGAAATCGTCAAAACTCTTACACCAGTCTAGCTTTGTAAACGTTACTTTAAGTAAAACCTGAAGACTAATAGTCTTAATTTTATTTTTAACACTATAATAATTGTTTAAAGGATATATAGAAGAATATTTAAGTCTATTACGTCACTCGGATTGGATAAGTTCGCGGTTCCAAGAAGGGAGCCGTCCCTTCCAAAATATAAAAATCTTGTCCTGCCCCAGGACGAGATTTTTTTCTAGTAAGTATAGATGTTTCCTAAAGTCTAAGTTGATTTACTGCTCTAAAAGCCCATTCAATCAATCCAATTTAGACCTGGTGAAAGCAGGCAATCATGTCTAGGAAACTATATCAGGGGATATAGTAAAAATACCTGCGAAAGTACCAGCCCTAACATATATAACAAATTCAAAAAGTATTTTATGACGAGTATTAATATCTAAAGTCGTCGTAAATATCGATGATAACATCGAGATTACTTCGCATATAATAATAGCATCAATTTTATCATTATAACTTGCTGGCTCTTCTCAATAAGGCTCCGAATTTCCGAGCCAGCTTTGTAGAATTACTATTTTTAGCAATAAGCCCTTGTAAAAGACCACGTCGAGTACATGATTTGTTATTTTGATTCAATCACTTCAAGGCTATATGCTGCTTTTACTTGCGAGTACTTCAACTTAAGGAAACACTCATACCTATTTACTATACGTAATTGAAGACCCTGACGTTCAGCTAATCCGGCAAACCACTAGTGGGTGGGTAATGGGCGCCAGTGGTTTACCGGATTACAAATACTCCAAGGGCCTCCAATTACGTGTTGCTAGGAGGATATCCTCGCAAGGTCCAGCGAGTGCCGCGATCAGCCTCAGGTCCATTGTGTTTGTTCAGGCGCCGCGTGGAGCAACCTTCGCGCGGCCTGAACAAACCCCGACACAAAGGACCCCTGATTATTTAGGACCCTGTATGAGATTTAATACTTAATCCGATTATAATTATTTTAGTGAAATTGCAAAATAAAACTTTTACATGCAAGTTTTGTTTTTTGATTTTTCTTTCGTCATTGATAAAATTTGTTTTTCTTTTTTTAAAAATAAAGATAGTGAGAAAATTTACCTTTAGACTAGAAAAAATCATGTATTGGGTCGAGAACTGAATCTAAGGTCATAATCCATGTGACTAATCACTGAGCTACCGAGGACTTACACAAACATAGGTAGACTAGAAATTCCATAGGGTTACCCTATGGAATACCCTATATGGTTTGCGTTATGAGCCAACCCCTACCTTCATTATAATTATATTACAACACCCGAGCGAGAAACGTGAATGAATTCAGAAATTCTTCATGTAATTTGTTGCTAAAGTTTTACTAAATCAGGCAAATTTTCTAATACTATTCAAACAAGCGTACGGCCAAATTCACTACTTACCCTAGACCTGTAGAAATCCAGAGGAAGCGTTATGTTGACATCATAGACGAAAAATCCTCCTATTCCTAGCATATGAGCACTGGTGAATTTATTTATTGCCGATTGTACGACCTTATGTTAAGTTCTACCCCAGTCGGCTCTTGATTTCTATCTTCGTTCATATCAGGAGGCTACAGTAACGTCTAACCAACAGGCATGCCATATGCTTGCTTCGGTAAAACGTAAAAATTCCTACAGGATCCCTCTCTCACCGAGTTATCTCATGTCGTATACGTAACTAAATTATGTTCCAAACCAGCGCTACCACATTCCCTGTCCTTTATTACAAGAAAGACAAATTAGAATGTAGCCAATGCGGCCCATATATTTTTGTCGGGGTTTGATTCAAGTTGGGCATCAAGTATTCAGTCGGCGGCGCGAACTCCGTTCCTAATGAATACGCGGCGTGACGCGATGTATCGCGGACGAACGTGACAGACGACGATCGACGGATTATAGAAAGTTTCAAAGATAAACCGAAGACATGGGTCGGGATATACACGACATCAGAAAGTATCCTCCCATCCACAATAGGCGTGACTTTAAGTAAGCAATGACGTTTTAGCAACAATGAATCGATCATTATTATTCTTCACCGCCATAATTTATTGACGACTATTGATGAGTATCGTCATGAATAGGTTGTCGCGCCAAAAGGTGGCGAATATCCTTTGCCAGGATGTAGTCTATATCCATACCAAATTGCACCTAAATCGGTTCAGCGGCTTGGAGTGTAAACTTGTCAGTTAGACAAACACACAGTTACCTACAAAGAAGGTTGTATCCTCTCCTAGATCTTGTCACAGTCACAGTTGTCTTATTTATTTATGTATTCATAACACTTGCATGCTTCCAGATTGAAATCCAAGTCGCGTACAAGCTTAAAATTTGTAAGATTATATTAGCCATGTCCATTGCAATATAAATGTTATAATTGATGTCAATTTCAAACTAAGTTGAGTCAATTGTATATTTTCCCTCGGAGTAAACGTTTTATGCAGATCAAATTGAGATATAAAGCTTAAAGAAGACATCACCCATCGCCAATATGGTCCGTTTAGGTGCGGCACTTACAATCTGGTCGCGAATAAACTTTACCCTATCGTTTCAAAATATGTTTATTTTATTATTATTTTTGTATGCAAGTAATTCTCTGTACTGTTTTTAACTCAATGGCTGAACGTATTGCTTCCTCAAATGTCCATCCTATTATGGGTTCGATTCCCAGCAAGAATGCTGCAACCTTTTGATATAAACCAACGTTTACATTCCCTTATAGCTCGAGCGCCCTGGAGTCTCTAAGAGTCAGCTGGACACCTCCCCGCAGGTGATGCCTGGTGATTAGAAATCCTCCATAGGCGAATTCGCCCCTTCAAGGCTTGAGGACACACCAAGGGTCTCATCTCCTTAAAACCCCGTTTACACAGTAAAGGCCAATCTGTAGTCAACAGCAATAGTATGGCCAAAAAAAAACGTTTGGTTAATAATATATGGCACTCAATAACTCATTGAAAATGAACTCAACATGACATTGTCATGGAGTAACATTCGTTATTTCCCTAAAGTTAGACAGTTAGCTAGAACATTCTGGATAAATACATATAGTGCAACATCCCAGTTTCAATTAGTAGGTACGAGAGTTTAGTTCGTCCATTTTTTACCAGGGGGCGGTAGTGACCCGCCATAAAGGGACCTCCGGCCACCGAAAAATTCCGCTTACGTGTTAATATGTAATTCGCGGAGTGAACCAAACATTGCAATTTATTATTAATTGGAGTTGGAGATGTCGCCGGATACTTCACTGCCTTTCATTATTACTTTACTCAATTTTTCTCAGGTACTACGAATAGGTCATTTAAGGATTTTTTTTATACAACTAGATAACAAGTAAGCTGCCCGGTGGTAAGTGGCTACCTTCGCTTAACCCATCACGCATCACATTCCGCTAAAGATCAAACGCTGTCAAAAGACTATGCTGCTTTGTTATTTGCTTCAAGAGATTTCTGGGGAACCGCACAACACAAAACTTGAAACTCATCTTTTAATATTAAAAGTTACGTAAAAACTATAATATTCCTTGGCAGTTCAGTTAATTACTACGCTTAGTATGCGCATGCACCATGCGCATACTAAGCGTAGTAATTATTACTAAGCGTAGTAGCTATTTTTCTGGCCTGGATACATATCCAGGCCAGAAAAATACCAAAAAAGAGAAATTCTGCGCCGCGTAGTATAAAAATCCCGTGTTCGAAATTTAAAATAATTTTGGTCACACGGGAGCAAAATGCAACTTTTCTGCGAGTTTTTAGGCAGCAAAACCACCCTTTTTGTTCTGGAGAGGTGAAAAGATTGTAAGTAGGTGTGCTCTTTGTGGTATTACTCGAATTTTGAGCAACTTACTGGGATAGCAGCTCCACCTAGGGATGATCGATATTCATCGATGTTGAATAAACATCGATGTTTAACTGGTAAACATCGATGTTTTTACATCGATGGGTTGACTTCGATATTATCGACACATCGATGTTTTAAGAATAAAATATCGAAACGTCAACTAGGTACTAGCTTCAACTAAATGTTGGATAGTCATTATCAGATGACTATCAAGTTCAACTATTTTCCACTAGATAACACTGAAAAAACCTATCAAAGTTAATTTTTTTACAAAGTGTGCCTAAAAAAACTGTAATTAATATACTAAATATAATTTACTCAATTTTTTTTGTTAACTTTTGTGATTGCAATAATAATAATAAACACATTTCATAAATATAATAGACAGTTTGATTTGTTACCGAAAAACATCGATGTTTTAGAAGTATCGATGTATTTCAATTGATATTTATCGTACATCGATACTTTTGATTCGATGTTAGCATCGATGTCAACATCGATGTTTTTCTAATATCGATCATCCCTAGCTCCACCTTACTGAAGAAATAACACTACTTTGTGTGTGACTTTTGTGAGGCTAGGCGCCACGTTAGTAGTGCTATAATCAAGCTTTTGCTATGGTAACCGCTAACCGTGCACGTTTTGCCACCATTGTAGTCTAAATAAAAACAACAATAACTTTCGCCAGATAAAATAAATAGGTACAAACAGCCAGCGAAGCCTGTGTATAATGATGTACACCTAATGATGATAACTTCGATCCCTAACTCGTTACTCGGTTACCCAACCAATTGATTAAAACCGACGTCTCGGTTACTAATAAATTGGGCATACGTCAATATATTCCCGATTAATTACTCCACTGGTTCCCTCAGCCGACACCAAAGGAATGTGGAATAAAACATGCGTCACAAATCTAATCACCGATATGTCGACCCTCAGCCTCTTGTGACCTATAAAGTTACGCCATTATAATACCCATGTAGGTATACATACAACATACAATCGCTTGCTAATTACCATAGTTGAAAATCAACCACGAGGTCTAAGATGAAAGGGAAACTTATTTCGTGTTTAATTTTGCTACGAAAGTTGGATGTGCTACGAGAGCTAGCAGTGCTACGGCTGTGTAGCTATAATAAAGAAAAAGGACTAATTTATATTTTTACATAGCAATAATACGTAGAAACAGATGTCAAGAGAGGTTAGTTTTCAATTCAATTTAATTCAATTCTTTATTGCATTTAACATAATGTATTAGGAGATGGAAAGTAATTAGACTTAAAGCTAGCAGATCATTATGGACCCTGTAGGGCACAGCAATTTGTTAATATTTATAAACCGTGTAAAATACTAAATAAAACATCATCAAAGCGTTATTATGTTTATTTTATCGTTTTTGTATATTTGATTACCTGCGGTTTCACCATTTAAATGCATTGCCAATGAAATCGATATCTATATCGCTCATACTATAATTATAGCCGAAGACAATTTTAAATGCAATAACCCAAAGTAATATTGCGTTATTGGCAGTACAAAATACCAATATGAGGTAACCCTAAAAACGCAGTTTATGCCATTTTGAAATTCCAGCCATTTCAATGAGAGTATAAAGTATGCCAATTCGATGAACTAATAACTCGCAAGAATTCCTATAATTGCGTAATCATCCGGCTAATTTCATTCCCGCAACAGAATTGAACTGTAACGGCATTCTTTTATTGATCGATTACGTAAACAAAATATAAACCAGATTATAAAGACTGCCATCAGAGTTTCGACTTTTATTCTTACGTTTAGAAAATTATAGAACCTCCTGCGCCGCTCCGCCATAGAAAAATTCAATAATACCCGTAGCAAGCTCGAGCCATTAACCCGTTATTCGATGCTCATTACCAATTTCTCCCGTGTTTCCACTCGTCTCGTCTTTTACGGCTCTATGGAATCGCATTAAATTACTTCTGGAACAATTACGGATCGGGGAATACCTGTAACTGGCAAAACTCCGCGATACTTTGAACACGTGCCCGCCGCGGCCCGCTTTGACAACCGACCCGTGAAATCGGTTTACTGCTAATGTTTTATTATACCCACCTGCTCTCCCCTTTCACTAAACACACTATAAACTTGGTTTGTTTAGTGAAACTTTCGAAGCCACTTTTGATGGATACCTGTCGTTTTTTCGGTAACGGGCTGAACAGCATGAGGAGCTCGCTGGCGTAGTGGCTTGTGCGCTTGCAGAAAAGCTGAACACAATAGCACAAATAGAAATATTTAAGAAAAAAGAGTGAATGACTCAATGGTTGCTGAAGTAATGCGTAGTTGTGGTTTAAGCACACCATTTTATAACTATGTTAGCATGGTCTATTTCGAATAGGTCGATAAATGTCGCTCCTTTTTGTTTAGGATTTTTGTGATTTTTTGAATTGAAGTTTTGTGATTTTATTGAATTGATTTATCTGTGATTTTGACTTATTTGTGATTTAGTTTTGTGTTGTATTGTGATAAATATATTAATAAGTAATTAATTAATCTTGTTAAAATTAATAAAACTGCATGTAAATGTTCATATGCCGATAAGGCGAATCATGGCTGTACAAATAATTATATTTTTAACATCAAGGTATTCTAATACCCATGTTTATGAACGAATAAATGAATATGAAATATGAAAAAATAGGAAGGCACCTTAAGCCGTAGATCCCCGTTGGCTCACGTGTTTCTCCCATCATGCACGGCTGATGATGATGATAAACCATTCTCTACGGGCTTTATAAAATATACAGAAAATATCTACCACCCGTCATAAGTAGGTCAATAAATAGTAGTCATGTTGTCTAAAGGAGTTAAAATGTAAAAGGAAAATTAATACGAATAAAATCTCAGCCGATTAATATTGTACGTTGTCGATGTATCGGTGTTTTTATCGAGTGGCTGGCGGCGATGCGGCGTCCATTTTGATAAATTGGTGACGTGATGAGGGTCGCCTGTGACACGCTACATTAAATTATACAACTATCCACCTAAAATATTGGACCGTCACCCAAATATGGCTGCCTCAAGCAAAGACTTATTTTTATTTAAATCATAGACTATTTAAAGAGGTGTTATTTGACTGCAGTTATGTTACCCTGATAACAGGTTTAATAATACTAATCCACCAAATATCATAAATGCGAAAGTACCTCTGTCTGTCTGACTAAACAAAATGTATAATATAAATAAAATTGATCGAAAAGTTTTTCGGTGCGACCTTCCACTAATCGGCAGTTTTGTGGAAAATAAACTTTTTTTGTGAAAAATGAAACCATCTCCGATCCATCCATCGATCTCCATCTTCTCTCGACGACCGAGGAAGACGAGAGGTCAGTACCCTTGCTATACAGGCTATTCGGTCAAAAGGCCCGAGTTCGGATCCCGATAGGAGCAAATGTTTGTATGATGAGTAAAAGCATTTGTTCACGAGTCATGGATGTTTATATGTTTATTATAATATTTCTATGCATATTATTATCATTATTTCTCCGTTATCTAGTATCCATAACACAAGCTCTTAATGATGCTAATACTTTGGGCTAGATAATAGTGGAGTGTATGAATATTATTATTATTATCTCCAACTAGAAAAAATATTGGAAACGTTTTTACACATCAGACATCTATTCTGCTTCAAACTGCTTGTGTCATAAATGTATTAGTATATCTTTACCTTTAAGCCCATTTTTCCAGTCTACAATACACTACGAATATTTTTACACGTCTTGAATGTCTGTGAAAATAGCTTTATAAGTGTAATAAAAATATAACCTGGATAATATATTACCGTTGCTTACAGCCAGGTGCGTCGCGCGGCGCCCGCTCGGCTCGCTACATAAAAATATTAATTTAATATGTTGTAATTTATCTCATTCCGTATTTTGGGCACAATTTATAAAATTCAAGGGACGCAATTCTAAAACGACAAGGTACTTATATTCCAAAAACGACGAAAACATTGGTTTTTACTCGCTAGTAGGTACAGCTAAAGTCAGGAAAATTGCGTCTTGAATATGACATTGAAGTATTAGGATATTCTGATTAGGAGAACATACACATCACTATTTAACAAATATTTTGAATATTTAGGTGCTTCCCCAATTACAATTGAAGAAATATATATTTTTTTCCGCCTGGAGCAAAAAAATTTTTTTTCATCATTTTCTTTCTTTATTTGTAATTGTTACAATTGAAGTTTTCTTTTACTCATTTAAAGCATAATGTAAAACTTGACTCCTTAGATGAGATGAGAATTTGTTTGACCCATCCCGGCATCGACCATGGCGAAAGTTGCTTTTTTCCGTAATTGAAACCAGAGCGCGAGCGCTCAAACTATCACGCCACAAATACAAATACAAATAATATTTATTCGTTATGATCACAGATATAAAAAAATGTTACATTGAAAAAAGAAAAGTTAGTCTCACTATGATCTACCATATTAGGCATACGAACATTCTTATTAAATAGTGCGTTAATAAGAGCTAGTACTTAATTAATTTACAATTACAATTTTCAAATTTTATCACACAGATAATCATCAATTCTATAATAACACTTATTTTCAAGTAGGGCACATAGTTCAATTTTAAATTTTTTTTCTTCAAGATCTAGTATAGATTTTGGAAGTTTATTGCATAGTCTAGATGCCAGTCCAATTAAACTTTTCTCATTAAGGCAGTATTACAAATATTATCCTCTACTTTTGCTTTCCTAGGACGAAGATACCACGTGAAGAAACGTGAGCAATTTTAAGGATTTAAAAACTGGTTTGCAACTTTCAGTTGACTCAAGACCGCAAATAGCTCTAACGCATCTTTTTTGTGCTCTAAATATAATTTCTCGGTAAGATGAATTGCCCCAGAAAATAATTCCGTATCTTAGAACTGACATGACAAATCCATGATAAGCGGCTAGAACTACTTCGCGACTAGCCACTTTTGCAAGCTTATTCAGTGCAAAAGAAAAGCTATAAAGCTTTTGGCACACATGTATGGAATGCCACCAAGCTCCTCTGGCTGAAATGAATGAATTTTATGAAATCTATAACTGATTTTCGGAATTGATGCTAGACTGTTTGAAGCACCGATTACAAAAAAAAATCATTTAATTAGATTTTATAAAAAAAAATTATTTTTTGCCCTTTTAGTATCTTGAAGTTTGGATTTTAAGTTTTGTCGATACCAACGAAAAAGGGATGAAATTCAAGGCACCGGACACACAGTAGCCCTTTTTATATCCAATGTTCATAAATATGACACTGAACGGGATATAGTTAGTTATGTTTATGTGTGTAATACAAAAGCAGTCAAACCTAATCCAAAGCTTTAAAATCTTTCATAAGCTTTCTTTAACGCTTAAAGTCTAGATATTATTAGCCATAAGTGTGCTTTCTGTGGCTCAGCCGCAATATCGCGGCCCAGAGAGCAATAAACCCTCATCAGCCGAGCGCTGAACCCGCGCCCCTCGCGACCAACCACCCGCTCTACTTGTATTGGCTGCAAACGAGCTTGCCATTATAACACATTCACATGAACATCAGGCGTGAGGACCTCGGTATTGTAGTGGTTTAAGAGTTCTGGTTTCGATTACGAAAACAAAGAAAATTTTGCCATGATCGATGTCGAGATGGGTCAATCAAAATTTGTCATCTTGAGCTTCTCCATGCTTCGAAAGGCACGTTAAGCCATTGATCCCGGTTAATAAAATAAAATTAAAATAAAATTACTCCCACCAAACCGCATTGGCGTGGTGGTGCTATGGCCAAAACTCCTCATGTGTTTCTATGATGTAGAAAAACCTGTGCCCTTCAGTGAGACGTTTATAGGCTGGTGATGATCATGGCATGAACAAAGTTACATTTCTCGGGCTAGAATATAAAAAATAATAATAATATGTTCACAGAATAAATGATTATTATGATTACATCCACAACGACTGTTTTGTTGGAATTATCAAGAATTTTCATACCTACAAGTACACAAGTAATACACACACAAAGATTGAAAACAATATAATTCAAAAGATCCAGTATAGAATAGAATGGCAAACAAACGTACAGCCCACTTAGTGGTGCTACGAGCGCTACGGATTATCGTAGCGGTCGGTAGCCCGTAGCGTAGAAACGCTCGTAGCACTTTAGGCTCCACTCACGCGTCGCATCCCTGGGAAAATTAGTATGAAGTTTTTTTTATATTAAAAGCATGGGACACGAGTCCCCCTGTTACAAAACTTAAAGCCGAGGATCGTCCGCGAAAGAGTCTAGCGGAGGGGACCTCCTCGGAGCGGCCTCGCTGTGTCATCGCATCGGTCAGCCGCCGCTGGCAGCTAGTTTTTGGTCGGGCTTCAACGCTTTATTCTGATTATAACTATTTGTTGCTTCCAAAAACTCTGTTAGCTCATCTTTGTCTGTTCATTTTGCGGTCGAACCCCGGCTTAAGGCTTCCTTGGCGAGCTCTGGACACCTTATAAAGTCACAGCAGGAAACACTGCAAATGAGTGTTAGAGATATTTACACTACCGCGCGTTGTCTGGGCATTTTATCACATGATTTGCGTTTGTATCGATACCAACACGTTCCTCTTCTCTTAAAAAGTTAAGGGGACATCGCTTTTTAATATGTCATCCGATTTCTAAGTAAAATGCAACCGGTTTTCATGAACCTGGTCCGAATCCCGCCGAGACAGACACTAGTCTCGGCGCACGTGCGCGCGCCTTATTGGATTTCCTCGCTTTCGCCGACGTCGCCGTCGCCGATAGTACAGTCGACAGCACATCAACCGTAACAGTTTGACCTTGAGACCGCCCTTACTGCGTTCGTAATAGAGGCGGCTTTCGTAGTGCAACTGTTACACTTGATGTACTGTCGTGTACAGCGTCGCCACCACAGGGTTGAGCACTCCAGCTTATTTAAGAAATTACTTTCTAAACCTTTATTAGATTTGAAATAAAACTATGCATTTATTTTGAAGGAACTTCTAAATAATTTTGCCTGTGTACTTAAGTACTTACATAGTTTTCACATTGGTTTCTCCTAATTTTACAGGGTAGGTAGTTATACAAGGCACGAACGAGTCCGTATTTATTATTATACAAGCAAGCACGTAATAAATGTATGTATCCAAATAAAAAAAATCAATATAGTAATCATATTTACCTTATAGTTAATCAGTCAGCTTCTTGCTTAACGCTGCGATTTGTGTTGTTTTTTTAGTTTAAGCACCTATTTAGTGTATCTCACCTTGAAGCAGTACCTGCGCAACAAGGCGTGGTTCTACTTTCTAACAAGAAACATCTCAGTAAACTAAACATACTTACATATAAATTTACATCCCCACTTACCATGCTTTACAATGAAATCGTCAAACGTTTTGGCAGCCCTAGCGCACGCTCCTTGAATTTTTCATAGTAACAGGGTTCCGGTGTCCCGCTCCACTGACTGGCTCGCTCTGATGGGATTACGGACACCAACCACCTCCCACTCTTGTGCATAAATCACACTATTTAGAGCAGTCTCTTCTGTATAATACATCTTACTACTCTTAGATTTTAATGCAAAATATTGGATAGATTTAAGTTTCTTACTCAATCACGCTAGAACGGCTGAACGGATCCCGATGAAGTTTAGTAAATAAAGAGATAGATTGCACTCTGAAATGTGACATAGGATACTTTCCATCCTGCAAATGTCCTCGTCAAATATTGAATAATGTCCTCGACTTTATTCAATATTTGACTAAATTTTACATAAAGATATAAAAATAAAGAACATTTTAGTTTATAGGCCGTGCTCGTCGTCGGAACGCTAGTGTCGCCATCGGTTGTCAAATGATTGTCAAAAAACGCTAAAAGGTATGACAGCGCTGCCACTACCACGGACTCAAGGCTGCTGACTTTAGCGAAACGCATAGCTGTAGATACATTCTCTCTTGAAATAAATAAATGAAGAACCTAACAACTAAATAGACTTAATAATTCTACAGCCTGTTCTAGTCTCCGCCCACAGCCCTGTCGGGGTGTCGGTGAATTTTTCACCGCTCCGTCGGCGACCCACATTTTAGTGCGCCGCTCACTGCAATTTGAAGGAATTATTCACACGAAGAGACAAAACACCGCAGCCTGGAGCGCACTCTTTATTCTTTAAAAATACACGTCATGAAATAACCGTGAACGATGCCCAAGTCACCATTAAGAAATTTACTAACGGCTTTAAAGCTGTCAAATAGAGGGGTAGGCATAGATGAGTTAGAAATTGATATTAAGATGGGGTAGGACGGACTAATATAATATTCCATTTAAATTTAACAGACACAATAGAAAATCAATAATGCATGGAACAGGGAATGCGTTGAAGCGCCCGACTAACGACCGAAACTGCTTTTACGCACCAACCCGTATTGGGCCAGCGTGGTGGTTTCATGGCCTAACACTCCGAATGTGTTTTTCCATGTAGGAAGGCCTGTGCCCGGCAGTGGGACGTATATAATAGCCTGTTGCTGGAAGACTGCAGCTAAATCCATACTGATCATTGTAATTGCTATGAGATTTTTGAATAATTTATTTTACTCAAATCACAATATTGGTAGTTTATGTATAACTTGGAGACAATTGATTGATCGATGCTACTACCAGGTATGTGCCTATAGCACAAACACTTTTAAATTTCGAATCACTATCGTATCGAGCAGTTACGTTAGCTTTTGTCTGACTTTTGTTTGAAATTTTAGGCATGCGTGAACGATGCGATTAAGATTCTAAATTTAAAAATGTTCGTGCTAGGGGTACTGTCTTCGGTTACGTTGTCAGCATCTCTATTATGACGTAGGACTAGCGCCTTTCATAGCACGCGCGAACGCTACTATTGTCTTTTTTCCTCATGCTGAGAAGTCATTATATCTAACCCTCTCTGTCTCAGTCAAACAACGTTCCGATATAGCGCCTGAATTGTCTTGTGGTACCAGAAGTCTATCGCTTAGTTTCAGTTGCATTTTTTTAAAATATCAGGTTCATTTCTCTATAGTGTGTTTAAAACTCAAACTAGTATTAAAAGCGTTAATTCCTAACCCATTTCACCCGCTATTGCGGGCTACGCTATCATCATTATAATAAAACCGACTGCCGTTAACGTGTTTTCGCATACTTTGAAACAGATTTCAGGTCATAAAGAGTGTTTGCACGCACCCGGAAATGCGCCGTTCACACGTCAGAGGAAATTGAATGGCTCAGGTACTGGTCTTAGATTTATATTGCTTGTTTATAACTCTTTGTATGCACACACGCCACTTATAAAATACATCTACATCTAAAATATTAATAGGCATGGAAGGCATTTTATTGAAGAAATTTAAAAATGTTCGTGCTAGGGGTGGCGCAAGCCGCGTCACAACAATCCGCAGACTATTGATCAATCAAAGTCGCATAATTAGCAAGACTGGTGACAAAACTAATAATACCAAACTTCAATCACCAATAGAAGCAGATAGCCCGCAGTGCACCGCGCCAGCCTGTCACGGAATACTGCCCAGTAGTAGCCACGTCCGTAGAACGGGTCTATGTCAGTCACTGGTTGTTTTGAATACACAAATTGTTTCTTACTTGTTTTACTGCTGTTTGTTGATGAGGGTATTTAAATGCGAGAGCATATTTATCACATCAATTAAATCAAAATAGGACATTTTCAATCAATATTGAAATCGGTTCAGTTGGAAGCAGATATTAATATCGCGATATAAACACAAAGGAGTTGAAAACCTCCAACAACTTAAGTCAGTTATAAACGTCGAAAATTTCTTCTCCCTGCGTTGCACCTCTGCTAAAACGCTACTTGTAAACGAAAACGGTGGTGCAATGTGTGCGTGCACCCTGCTAACTATGTTTTGGAGTTTCCCTACTGCCTATGTAACCCACTGCTATAATCCACTGTACAAAAAATACATAAAATCTCCTTCTTTTTTGAAGTCGGTTTAACCGAAGTCGGTGCTTGTCGAGCGCGTCGTTTCAGAGCCGTTAACCCGGTCTAATATGAAACACTTTGCTCCGTTCCGCAGTCAGCAGCTCTTGTTCTTGTGTTTTGCATATCCGAAAAGTTTATATAATGGTTAATCGAAACGCAAACAAAAATTTCTAGACTAGAAAAACACATGTTTTTTTTTCTAATCTGGATATTTTTGCATCTTTCAAAATAAAGTAGGTACAAAAAATAATAAAGTGTTTTTGGTGTTGTTTCTCAGAGAAATGAAATAAGCCAAGAAATAACTGAAATGCTGCTTATTATTTCAATTGTTTTTAATCGGTTTTTTTACAACAACAAAAAAAACCTGATGAAAAAAGAGGGGTGTTATAAGTTTGACGTCTCTGTCTGTGACAACGTAGCTCCTAAGCGAATGAACTGATTGAAATTTGTTTTTTTTTTGGTTGAAAGCTGACGTGATTAGGATGGTTCTAAGCTATTATTTGTGAAGATCAGTTCAGGCGTTGATGACTATCAGCTCATTTCCTACTTTACAAAAGAGTTTTACTATAACTTTCACAGATCCCATTGATTTGAATTTGGTTTACTGTTACTTCGGTGGTATTGCCAAGACATGGTAACCTTGAGCTGATCTCTGAATGATGCTCAATTCTTCAGAAACTTACAGCAGCTATAGCTTGTTTGGGCTCATAAGAATAGTCGCAACGAGATGGTGTTAGATAGATGATTAGTGAGGCCGGAGGAAACTAAAATTTTTAAATTTGTATTTTATCTAAATTGATGTCACCTTGGTTTTCGGTGCCAATCAAGAAAATACATGGATTACATTAAGAAGCCCAACACACACACACACATACACATTAAACATCCATAATCATTCAATCGATCATTTATTTTACATTGATTGATTGTTGAAGGCCTGTGCCCAGCAGTAGGACGTATATAGGCTGGTGAAGATGATGATGATGACATGAAGAAATATATACATAGTAGTATAGGTAAGGACTCGCGTGTCTTCAATCCAGATATCATCCAAAGGCTCAGTACCGCAGTACTCACGCGTAATAACATACAAGCTAGGAGCCTGGTTAGACAGTCTCTAAGAAGGATCACTTAAGACCCAAGTAAAGCTCTCGTGCTTCAGTGGCTCGCGCGTAGGGTTCGTGTTATTACTTAACGCCGTATTACATTATTCTCTCCATTCAATGTTAACTTCACACATAACAAACATTAATTAGAACTACGAAAACTCAGAAACAAACTAAAAAGGTTCTCGATTTTTTAGAACAAAATTTGTGAAATAAAACGCATGAACTGAATTAAAGAAAACAACCTAAAATAGGTTAAACATTTGATCTAGACCAAGGAAAAGTAAATCGGTCTGTCTTTCTGTTTGATATGTTTTTGACGATCTCGTCAAAAGGTAACTTAAGTTATTTTTCCCATTTGGTTTTTGTTTCGATGCCATTTTTGACCGAAAGCTGACATCCAGTCCGTCTCTAGTCCTTACTAACATTATAAATACGGAAGCAACTCGGTCTCTGTCCAGTACAAGTCTCTTAACCTATTGTGATAAAATTTGGCATGGTTACATCCTGAGAAATCCTTTTGGCGAGCTATTAATGAATTCGGTTTTAATTTAACCAACCACAAACGAAAACGTTGCAAATATTGCAAAAGCTCTTTTAGTTCTGTTGAAATACTCAATCAATTTAATAAATAGTTGGGATAAAACGGAGAACGTGTCTATTTCCCTCGCTCAGAGGATCTATAAGTTCATCCTTTTAAAAACGAATCAACAGCGGCTAAGAAGAGTCCAATGAAATAAAGACAATATCTCCGGAGAGCTCGCAACCGACAAGCTACAATAAGAACAAGTGCGGCAGTAAGGCACTAAGTCTGCTTTAAGTAGGGTCGCTTAAGACCCGGCTCGGACCGTCAGCGTCGTCGCGTAATCCCCGCTTACTTAGCGCGCCCTGTATAAACTTGCACAATAACAAAATAGACATTATGAAACGCGCGCCACTCTACAGAGTTACATTTAAAAAAACACGACAATTGGGTAGAGACATAATACTCTACTGCATATCTTATGGGTCCGTGACGCTTCTGTCTTATGAGAGAACGGGAAATATTTAGAATCCAAACTAAGTTAGAAAGCCGAGTGTTTGGCGGGATTTAGTGGTGTCCATTAAAAATTGTGTCTAAGCGAACGTTGTGTCAAATTGTGTTATAAAATTGGTGTCGTTTTGCAAGTGTTTGAGCTGACTTACAATTGCAAGATCATTGTAATTGACGACCGGCTGGCCGAGTGGTCTGTGCCCCTTGCTATACAGGCTACTCGGTTGGGTTCCCGGGTTCGAATCCCGGTAGGAGCAAATGTTTGTATGATGAGTACGAGCATTTGTTTACGAGTCAGGGATGTTTAAATGTTTGATTAGTATATTTCTAATATTTATTATTATCAATATTTCTCCGTCATCTAGTATCCATAACACAAGCTCATAATGATGCTTACTTTGGGCTAGATGATAGGTGGGAGTGTATAAATATTATTATTATTATTAATTTAAGTGAATTTGATGTGAAAGACGTTTAGAATTTTATCGTGGTTATTCACCTCATCAAAGTAGTATCATGGAGACTGTCATCTTTTCAATGCAATATTTGCAGAATTAAAGAAAATACTTAACACGTCATGGTTGTGTGTGCATTCGTTCCCCTTGCCTTTTCTATAATAGAGGGCAAGGGGAACGAATGCCTAACTTTCTAATAATTGCCGTTTTTAAGTTCTCAAAACGGCAATTATTAGAAAGTTAATATTCTCAAAAGAGTATAAGATAAGATAAGATAAATTAATTTCTGTATAAAACTTAGCCTTAATACATTGAAACTTAAGGTGTATAATATTTACAAATGTGTTGCCGATCTTCATAGCACTTATGTATATAGTATATTCCAATATTAGTTATTAATGATAAAAGTCTGAGCTCTATCTCTCTCTGTCTCGACCAAAACAGAGATCACGAGGTACTAGAGAGACCCAAAATTGTATGTGAAACTTATTAAAACATATAATGAAATCAGACATTAATGCGGTTCGTTTCGCGCGGACGGACTTCAAAGAAATAAAAAGAATTGAATAATAAAACAGTTGACAACCGGCAATGAGCGATATGAGGCAGCCATAAAAGAAATCGATTCAAACGACAACATTGCTTTTTATGGAAACAGGCAAACAGCTTAAAATTTCAATTTCCAACCATACTATATTTATGAAATATCAGCAGCCGCGATATACATTCATGTGATAGCTCAAAAAAAGTGACTATATAACTTAAGTTAACACCTAGCCAAATAGCAAAATTAAAATTTTTAAGTAACCCCCGGCGTCATTAATCATCTATCTAACACCATCTCATTAAGACTATTCATAAGAGCCCAAACACGCTATATCTGCTGTAAGTTTCTGAAGAATTGAGCATTTCGCAGACTTTTTGATGGTTGTATGTCATGGAAATGTCACCGAAGTGACAGTACACCAAATTTGAAATCAATCGGATCTGTAAAAGTTAGTAAAATCCTATTATCATGTAGAAAATGAGCTGATAGTCTTCAAACGCCTGAACTGATCTTCATAAATTATAGCTAAGAACCATCGTAGTCACATCAGCACTCAAACAAAAAAAACGAATTAAAATCGGTCCATTCGTTTAGGCGCTACGATGCCACAGACAGACACACAGATACACAGACAGACACGTCAAACTTATAACACCCCTCTTTTTTCGTCGGGGGTAAAAAATAAGTAGCATGGGGATGCACCGTTGTGTTAAATCAAATAAACTGTAATTACACCTCGGTAAATTTTGGTTATTACTAATGTAGCCGAAGTAGATCGGATAATTTTTTTTTCAGTGTAACTCAATGTGGGTGGACGTTGTGGACTGTCACGTGTCACTTCCACGTGTATTACATTTTAGCTATGGCTATAAAGGACTCGAATGTGGAGATGAGAAGGTGATAATTATGTCATCTGTCACACAGCTTCGCTGTATGTGTGTAGCGGCCAGATCGTAGTACAGCAGTGTGATTCACAAACAAAGATATTCGACATCGAACTTGACGTCTGACAAAGACGACGAGCTGCCATTGGTTTTGATGTTTGCGCACTACGCTGCGTGAATCCGTATTCACTAATCTCTACGTCGGTCTCTTGGCTGTGTACGATTGTCTCTGTTTTGGTTATACGACATGAAGTACAATCGATATTTTTTGATTTCTTTTTTGTTGTGTTAAAATTGTATCGCAATGAATTCATTCAATATTTGACAGACTTTTTACATAAAGATAAAAAAAACAACCACTTTTTAGTTCCGGTCCACGCCGTGCTCGACGTCGGAGCGCTGGTGTCGCCAACGGTTGTCAAACAAACGCTAAAAGTATGACGGCGCTGCCGACAGCCACGAATTCATGGCTGCTGACTTTAGAGAATCGCATAGCTGATCCTATGATATCGTGAAATTACCGACGATTTTCATAAAATCGTCATACCACTAATATAGTATGTCCATAAAATAATTATTTTATTATATTATTTAGGTATTATCTTTGATGTTATTATATAAAATGTACAGTGTTTTCTATAAACGAAACAAAGCGCAATTTGAGTATTATAAAATACAACTATGCCACAATTTTATGAGTAATAATGTTGGCGGCGTCATGAAATAGCCGATCATTTAGTTGGCCATATAGACAAACCATATCTATTATGATATTGATCCGACCAAGCCACATCGTGATGTGGTCAATACTGATAGACTGTAATATAGGTGTAATATTTCATGAAATGCCACCAATTTATGAAATAGTATTTCAATCTACGATCAGGCTTCTACATATACTCTTTCAACATAACATAGACTTTCATCGTCATCATGAAGAGTGTCATCGTGAAGAGTTTAGGTGCTATGGCCTAAACTCATTGAGCCATTGAGTCATTGAGCCATTGAGCCATTGAGCTCATTGAGCCATCAATGAGGGTTGGCGGGCTAAAGCGAATACACAACCGAGACCAACGGCTTGATTACAAATTTTAATTTACCTATCCTTGATCGACCATGGCGAAAATTGCTTTATTTTCGTAATTGAAACCAGAGCACTATAAGCACTACGCCACCGAGCTAGCACCTCAAACATAGACTTGCAGGCGATACAGTGAAAAAAATCACACCTTTTTATGTGATGTCATAGGTCGCTGAAAGATCTTGTCGATCTGAAAATCAGACTTACATTTTTTCATATCTTTATGCTTTATGGTGCTGATACGTGTAGGACCAAAACACGATCAAAGTATTGCACCTTAATAAATTTTATTTCCGAAAAGACCTCTTAGAAATAAGAAAACCTGGGATTATTGGTAAACAATAATTTGTATTCAAAAGGAAATTACTGAATCATTAATAGTCATCTAGAAGCTTTTTTTGTAATCCATAGTTATTATTAATAAAATAATGTGTGTATAGTTTTTCGCTTACTTTTCACGCGCGATCTCAGTTATGTCTTTTTTCCTCCCGCTGAGTCAGTCATATCCGTATCTGTCTCGGCCGACACAACGTTTCGATAAATCGCCTTAAAAACAAGCAAACAAATCGAGTTAAAGTCAATTATAGCAAAGCTCCTCTGATCAGTTGCGCGAACTACACAACATCGGAAGCACATAACGTTGGAGCGAACTTTCTAATGGCTCCCGTGTAACCGGGGCGGGCAGACAGAGCAGCTAAGCTATTTAGCAGCCAAATTCTCTCAAAGTATCCTTTTTCGTTGCAGAAGTTCCCAGTAACAATGTTGCTTCGTTCTGTTAGCGAAGCTCGCGCTCAGAAAGAAAGCGGATGCAATTTACACGGCTATCGCCTTCACGTTGCGTGCACTTTAAAATCCACTCTATTGCCTCCCCGTTAGACTAGAATTAGCTCGACTGAAACGGGTAACCTTAAAAGCGACATTAGACGGATATAGGGTCGGATACGACCCGACGCGCTGTTCCGACACGTGACACTTTATCGACAAACAAAATGTTAGTTTTGGAAAGTTTGGAGATTTTTCTATTCGCTACCCGCTCGAGGTTTCAGCTGATACAAGCCGGCTTCATAAATCATTGGACAAAGAGATGTTAGCCGCGATAGCTAGCGGCCACAGTTAAAGTTATCTCGGCTGGGGAGAGCGAGCAGCGAGCTCTCCGCAGCCGAGATAGTTATACTGCGGAAAGTTTATATCCCTTCATATTTCTGATTCCCACTAAAAATCATTATAGAAAGAAGTATATTCTTACTGAAAGCATACAGAATGAAATCACTTTAAAAACACAACTTACAACATTAGGTACACAGTTCTGTACTTTATTATAAATAACATAATTTTCTGTGTGTGATATTTCTTAATAAGTGTATAAAATAACAGCGACTGCAGCTGCTTTTAAAATGAACACGCTTCTAAACTGGGGCACCAGTATACTGCGTAGTTTATTTAGCTTTACGGAACGACATTTTTCAGTGATTTTATTTTGTAGAGGGAGAAAGACAATATCTCAGTCTCCGTCTACCACCAGCTTACTCAGGCGAGTTATACCTAAAGAGAAAGCACGGAAGCTCGTGAGCCAAGATTTATTTTACGTAAGTGAGCGGGGCCAGCGCGTGTTGCAGCCTGCATTTAACCTGCGCTTAATGCAGTTGTTCGGCCACCACTCACTGAGTCTCTCTTTGTTCTGCTACATCGCTCGCCTTGAGTGAGTATTTTCTTACTTTATTTTAAAGTTGGAATAAATGAAAATTCAAAATAAAGGTGATCTATGACTATCGATTTCTTATATTTCAAAATAAAGATGAAAAAGCAATGCTTGTACAGCCGTCGTTATTTGTGAAAACACTCGTTCTTGTATTGAAATATAATTTCAACAATTTGTAAAGAGTATTAATTGGTCTTCTTTCCTCTATACATTTAAAATGCAACATCTATTTATTTTTGCATACGATTAAAGAATTACTAAATGGATTTCGATGCGGTTTTACAGTAAGATAGCAGGTTTTAAAAGTCATAAGGCTATAAAGGGAGCGGTTTTATTGCTCAAGACAGTTGTCACAATGAATGAATGAATTTTACTGTAGACGCAATGCTCAGAACAATAACAAGCAATGAATCTCAAATGGAATGGGATTTAGCTTAGAATACATGTCTGTTGGTACTTGTCAAAACCATAAGAAAAGACAAAAGAAAGAAAATAGTTTATTTAGTGACACTGAAATAATGCACATAAGTTGATTGAATATAAATACATATTAATAAGACACATCAAAGAAATCGGTTCAATTGAATTTGCAAATTCAATAATCAAAGAAGAAACATTGAGATTCCAGTAGAGTGCACACCCACCAATGATGATACTACTCGTAGCCGCGACCGAGACACGATAACGCTCCGTTTCTCCCAAATTTATTGGCGCCAAAGAAGTATGAATGGCCGCAACCACTCTATGTGGAATAACAGGAAGCGTGTCCAAAGTTGTAAACAGTGTGCAGAAGCACCCGAACGATGTTCCTTGGTCCAATTGTTGAACAATCCAACACAAACTAGTGCGTCATTACTAGTTGACGCTCGGTACGTTATACGACTTTTTCTTTTGTCGTCACGTCAGACATTGAAACGCAACTCTGTACAAACAAAACTGTTTGTTTGAACGGACGGAAGCACTCGGAGCGCGCGCTTCGGCTTTGAATGCGTCTTGCAAATATTTATGGTGACAAACCCACCCTGAAGGCTATTTGTTAGAACTAATAAAGGGTCTCTTTTTATAAAACCTGTGTGGTATATTACCAATGAGGTAACGTTGTTGCAGGCCTTTTTAAATCAAGAATATTTTTAACTTGAATAGTTGCTGAAATGTTCCTAATTCAAAATTAGCATGAAAAAAAGGTTTCTTTCAGTAGTGTAATCTTTGCCATAAGTATTCAACAGTGAGTATAATTTTATAACTATTATCTAATCTGTGCTATGTTTATAATTAATTGTTTAGTGTTTGTCCTATGGTCTATGATAATAGTATATGTGTAGGCATTCGACTGGACTACTAAGGACTATAAGAGGACCAAGTGAAAGTCTTGAAAACTTTAATGTCAAATTAAGAATTTTAGACATTATAATAAAACATAATTTCATTCCATATATTTTGCATAATTCATGTATAAATATAATACGAAAGCTATGTGTTAGTAGCTCACTCCAGCAAGAAAGATGGATTCACATCCAATCAGTAATGATTTTTATACTCATAATCTAGAATGGGAGAGATCTAAAAATTTCTTGGGTATTTCATTTTTACATTATCGGGTTGCGTCCGCCTTTCATCTAATATTGCGGTGCCCCGACCGGTTTGATAATGAATCTAGTGTCATATTTAGTGGCTTGCAATAAAATATTGAATCACATTGAGTTACCTAAGAGCGTCGGGCCTCAAGTGAGCGCGCCCCAAGCGAGCGTTTCGGTTCTCGTTCAAACTCATTATTTCTCGATACATTTATCGACGCCATAATGGCCAAGTACGTCATTACGGCGGAACTGTAATAGGTGTGAAATAACAGAATACTGGTTCGGGCCTCTAATGGCCGCGTGCAATCTAAAAATATGGTCGTTTAACTATAAAAGATAGGGATGTTAATAGACAATTAATATTTGTTGAATAATCTAAAAAGGCGTGAAGGCACCTTTTGGGGCGGCAAGGTGGAGGCGGCTAAAGCAGTGTCTGAACTGCACTAGCCGTCTTCGCATATGGAGTCTTCTTACCGCTTCACATCAGGTGGTTTTGAGTCATTTGTCGTGCTTTGTATAAAAAAATCTAACAGAATGTGTACCTAATTACATTAAATCTATTATCTGCAGACATGGGTCAAAATGAGTAATTTTAGAGAGGTTTCTGCGGTGAGTAAGGTCGCCGGAAATAATTAAGTAAGCGTTATGTCGGGAGCAGGCAAGCACGAGTAGTCTTCTTCTATTCTGGCCTTTTTATCAACGTCTGGTGTTCCTCAGGGTTCCCACCTTGGTCCGGTCCTCTTTAATGTCTTTATAAATGATATAGTATCTATCTTCAACCATGGAACATGCCTTCTTTACGCAGATGACATGAAAATATCAAAGCAAATAAACAATATTGGTAATTCGCTTTTATTGCAAGAGGACTTAGACCGTCTTGGTCAATGGTGCGTCAAGAACAAGTTGGATATGAATATTGACAAATGTAAACATATCAGATTTACGAGATGCAAAGATACCTCGAAGGCAGTTTATAATATCAACGGTCAGACCTTGGAGGAAGTTGAGTCGATCCGTGATTTGGGAGTGGTACTGGACAAAAAATTACGTTTTCATAAACACATCGAACAGGTTGCCACAAAAGGATTCCAAATGCTAGGGTTCATATTACGCAACTGTAAAGAATTCAAGAAGTCCTCCACAAAAATTCTTTTGTTTTTATCTTTAGTCCGATCTAATCTAGAATACTGCAGTCAGGTTTGGTCCCCACAATATGACGTGCACAACAAACGCATTGAACGTATTCAAAAAAGGTTTTTGTGGCACCTCTCATATCAAGCACACAAAGCTAAAGAGCTGCCCTCGTATGGAGAGCGACTGGCTTATTTCAAACTGAATACTCTGCAAGAGCGGAGACTGCTACTGGATCACATGATTTTATATAAATTATTCAATGGGTCCGTGGATTGCCCCTTTTTACTAAGTTTAGTCAGTCTCAATATTCCAAGCAAATTGCCTCGCCTTAGTAGGTTCGTTCCGTTCGCGATCAAAGGTTGCAAAACCAACCTGGGTCATCATGCCACTATGCTTAGAATTCAAAGACAACATAATATTTTGGTTAGACAGTGCAACGTTGATATTTATTCCGATAAACCAGGAAAGTATAAACGTGAAATTATAGGTTCTTTTGCCCAAAGGAACTTATAGTTTAGCGTCCGGCCCTATCTGTCAAAACCACATAGTTAATTTAGATTACATCAAGTATCTTTTGTTTAAGCAACCCATGTTTTAGTTATTAACTACATCTATATAAAATTGTATCATAATTAGTTATCGTAAGAAGAAGAGCCCACCACTGCATGCCGTGGCAACCTTTAATTAAGACTGCACTTAGTTTATACTTTTATGCCTAAAATTACTATTGAATGTAATAGTGTAAGCCTTGTTGGTTGTCCTAATAAATAAATAAATAAATAAATAAATTCTGACAGCATTAGTCTTTTTTTTTTGTTTTTATAGGGTAATCAGCGCGTGACTAGTGCCCAGAGTACTGCAGGTTACAGGCTACAGGCTATCATTAAGCGCCCACATTGCGTCTTTCGGTCTGTGGTCGCCATTGTTCAACCTTTCCGCCCCTATAACTTATTATCAGTTCTGCGAGCGAAATGCCTTGCTCACTGCCACTTAAGTTGGCAACTCATTAAGATTTGTTGGTTGGATGGTTTTGTTCATACCTAAAGGATAGATATCAGAATGTGGTGGTGAATGGTTACATGTCCGGTGAATACTACTCGTCTTCAGGAGTACCACAGGGGTCACACCTGGGACCTAAATTGTTTTTAATGTTTATCAACGATATTGTAAATTGTGTTACTGGTAGCCATTGTTCGCTCTTTGCTGATGACTTAAAACTATTTAGAGAGGTAAACAATATTCAGGATGCAAATTGTTTGCAAAATGATCTTAATGCTGTTTTGATTTGGTGTAAGAATAATAACATGAATCTCAACTCTTCTAAGTGTTATCATATCAAATTCACTCGTAAAAAAATACCGTTTTGTTCATCTTATGAAATTAACCACACTAAATTACAGGAAGTAGATAAAATCCGTGACTTGGGTGTCATTATCGATGGGAGGTTGAGTTTCATACCTCATATTGAACAAATAACCACGAAAGCAGCAAAGATGGTAGGATTCATCAAAAGAAATACAAAGAGTTTTCATAAAATAGAAGTGAAAATTTTATTGTTCAAAACATTCGTTAGAAGTGTACTGGAGTTCTCAAGTGTCATATGGAATCCGTTCTACTCTGCTCATTCGCAACGTATTGAGTCGATTCAACGTTCTTTTACAAGACATCTGTCTTGGTTCAGTCCTGGTATGACACGGCGAAGCTGCTATCAGGATCGTATCAAGTATTTCAAACTCGAACCTCTTAATGAACGTAGAAAAGTAGCGGATATGATATTCCTGTATAAGTTAATTAATGATAGGTATAATGACAAAGATCTTCTTGCTAAGATTCGATTAACAATACCTAGATCACCTCCACCACTTCGACAACCTATAAGATATACATTTGTAATTCCCAAATACAGGACCAATCTTGGAAAAAACTCGACTATCAGTAGATTGTTGAACACATATAATTACATTAATAAAAATAACTTTGAGAAAATTGATATATTTGGTAATAGTTTAACAACATTTAAGACTCAATTAAGAAAATGTCATTGATGTGTTACATAATTACATTAGACGCATAATACGCAATTATATTTTTTCATACATATATAATCAGATGTTAGTAAATAAAAATAAAAATAAAATAAAAACATGTTACATTTTACCCACATTTTACATTTCTTTTTAATTTATGTCAATGATTTACCCAAATTAACAAATAATTCAATTATATTATACGCGGATGATATTACAGTCGTTTTTCCAATTAACAACACAAAACAGTTAGAGTCTGAACTAAACGGTACACTTCATATCATTGAACAATGGTTGGGAGACCATAACTTGCAATTAAATTTAACAAAAACTAAACTAATGCAATTTAAACCTCGACAGAAAATGCCGTTAGATATTCAATTTCAATTTAATAATACAAAAATTGAAACTGTGGAATGTTGCACATTGTTAGGTGTGGAATTCGACAGAAATATCACTTGGAAACAACATATAGAGAACGTGTCTGTGAAGTTGTCTAGATTTACCTATGCTTTGTTTGAACTTAAGAAGTCAACAGATTTGAGGACCGCGATCAGTGCTTACTACGCGTATGCTCATGCATGGCTGAGCTATGGTTTGATGCTGTGGGGAAATGGCACAGATGTTCGCCAACTGTTCGTATTACAAAAAAAGTGTATCAGAATCCTAGTTAATATTACTGATCGAGAGAGCTGCAGGCCTCATTTTAGGAGTCTGAACATCCTTACCTTAATATCTATGTATATTCTGGAAATCTGTAATTTTGTACAAAGGCATAAAAATCTTTATACTCAAAGTAGGGGCTTTTCAACATCCAGATTAAATAATTTGCGAGATAAAGATATGTTGGCCCTACCATCTACAAAATTGGCTTTGGTGCGATCAGGGGTATATTGCATGTCAATAAGAATTTACAACAAACTGCCTAAAAATATAAAAAATTTAGAAAATTATTGTAAATTTTATAAGATCTTAAAAGGAATCCTTATACAAAAATCTTTTTATACCTTGCAGGAATTCCTGGAATGTAATAATTGGTAGGTTAATAGTTTTATCTTAGATTTTGTATACATAATGATTTTTTTATATAATAAGTAAAATAATTTTGCTGTGCCCTTACAGGGTTTATGTGAGAACGTGAAATTTAATTTAAGACCTTTTTGTAACCACATAATTGCAATAAATGATTATGATTATGATTATGATTATGATTTTAAGGCGTGCTTTTAAAAATATATACATCAGTAATTGTGAATGTTGTGGACACATGTCATTAGTGTATGTACTGGAACAAAGCCTTAGGTAGTATAGATCTTAAGAAGTTTGTACAATACATCGTTTGTGTTCCTTAATAAATAAAATAAAATAAAATAAAAAAGATTTGTCGGTGAATTTAGTTCTCCTGCGGATCTCCTTAATTCTGATTCGATGCCCGAGAGATACTCCGAGCATTGCTCGCTCTATTGCCCCATTTGAGTAACCTTGAGCCCAAAAACTACTTGCTTGCAATAAAATTACAAAACCAGCGCGGAGCACTAAAAAATGAACTAAGAATAGCGCCTAAAAGCTTGCAGCGTCGAGTGACACAATTTATAGCGAATTCTGAGGGGTCCCGCTATTTGCCCCACTCTCGGGGTATTTTGTTGTGAAAATATGCGATGTTTTGACACCGGAGCGGAGCCGCCGCCCCCGTTATTACATTGAGGGCTCTGTACACAGGGGCTGCTTTAGTGGCGTGCTAAGCCGGCGATGTGTGAGCCACGGCTGTCTCGGCTTAGCTACTTCGCTTCAGGGTTCAACTGAGATTCCTTTTTATTGTCAGCTTCGTAAGCTCGTGACAAAGTTTCTTGTTCAGCTTTATTTTTACTTAAAATAATCTAAATTTTTAAATTTATTTAAGATATAATGTGGTTAATAACAATTTAAGATTGTTTTTAAAATCTTAACGGTTTAGCTCCTGGCCTCTATCTCACCTGATGGTAAGTGATTAGTCTAACGACGGAAACGAGCTACACCCGGATTCCTCAACAACAGAGGAACTGGCTATCTTACCTCTAACTGCCGGAACACAACAATGCTGTTAATATTATTGTCATGGCGGCAGACTTAGATAGTGGTAGCTAGCCAGGCGAACTTAGCAAAACCCTTCGACCAAACCCCACGGAAATGGAACCCTGGACCTCTAGATCTGAAGTAGGTGGTCTCAGCCACCATTAAATGGATATTTTACACCTTAATATATGATAAGGGCGGCAAACAAGCGTACAGCCCACCTTAGGCACTTCTCACGCGTTGTCACCGTAGACTATAGACGCTCGTAGCACCTTGGGCACTACTCACGCGTTGTCACCGTTGTCTATAGACGCTGTAGCACCTTGGGCACTATTCACGCGTTGTCACCGTTGTCTATAGACGCTGTAGCACCTTGGGCACTACTCACGCGTTGTCACCGTTGTCTATAGACGCTGTAGCACCATGGGCACTATTCACGCGTTGTCACCGTAGACTATAGACGCTCGTAACACCTAAGGCACTACTCACGCGTTGTCACCGTTGTCTATTGACGCTGTAGCACCTTGGGCACTACTCACGCGTTGTCACCGTAGACTATAGACGCTCGTAACACCTAAGGCACTACTCACGCGTTGTCACCGTTGTCTATAGACGCTGTAGCACCTTGAGCACTACTCACGCGTTGTCACCGTAGACTAAAGACGCTCGTAGCAACTAAGGCTATACTCACGCGTTGTCACCGTTGTCTATAGACGCTGTAGCACCTTGGGTACTACTCTTACGGTGACAGTAGCCTATAGACGCTCGTAGCACCTTGGGCACTACTCACGCGTTGTCACCGTAGCCTATAGACGCTCGTAGCACCTTGAGCACTACTCACGCGTTGTCACCGTAGCCTATAGACGCTCGTAGCACCTTGGGCACTACTCACGCGTTGTCACCGTTGTCTATAGACGTTGTAGCACCTTGGGCACTACTCACGCGTTGTCACCGTAGCCTATAGACGCTCGTAGCACCTTGGATACTACTCACGCGTTGTCACCGTTGTCTATAGACGTTGTAGCACCTTGGGCACTACTCACGCGTTGTCACCGTAGCCTATAGACGCTCGTAGTACCTTGGGCACTACTCACGCGTTGCCTACCCTGCCAAAATCGGTGGAAAGCCTTATGTTGACAGCACAGAAATAGACCCCTGCTCGCAGCATAACATTTTCTCATTGAGTTGTTGACCTTGCTTCAAGAGCTCAACACTACAAATTAGGATTACCTATTTAGTCGTTCTTCTATGAAATTATACGCCACTCTTAGAAATCCTTTTGTTATGCTTTTGCATGTCAATTTATTTTAAAGGGTAAACTGAACCCAGCATTCGTTCTCAAGTGACTTCATCGTCCGTAATGGAATTCTAGAGCACGCTACAAACAGTGTCAGTTTGGGCAAATGAACAGCAATTGTCGTCAGGTCGAGGATGTGCTATATATTATCAATAAGATTTTGTATCTCGGGTTAAGAAAGTGAATAAAGTAATTATTGGTGTATTTACTCCAATTTATATTTTACCAGAATATACAAATTATTAATTTTGAAATAAAATTCAGCACATTACTAAAACCCAGCGTCTGAGCCCGCATTTTTTCATTAAGTCACTACATTTGCCGCCTAAAGTGTTGTGTTCATAATTGTATTAATCAATTGAAATAGTTGTAATAAACTATCCTATTATACTACAACTACGCGACGGCACCAGACGATAGAAACTTATTTATAATTGATTATAATTTTATTTTAATTTTACTTAACGCCAACTATATTAAACTTATGGTTTTTAAATTATAAGTAATAGAACTTCAATAATGAAAACTGGTAAACTTTGCAAAAATTTACCAGACGTGTTGTCCTGTACCTATCGGTTGATTTCCTTGCAAAGTTTAATAGCGAATCTACACGTACACGGCACTTGCTTATTTGATAGATAATAGAATAGGTATATTTTAAGCCAGTAATTTTTACCCTTCTATCATCCTTGGCGATGGTAACCCCGGAGCTGAACTTACTCAATAACCAGTCTTCGCGAGCGCATGGTTCAAAACGTGTTTGTATTCTTGCGGTGACATATTTTTAGCCTGGACGCTCCTGGCCGTCAAAACTGGCTCAAAGGTACTTCCACAATAGTCAGTGCCGTGTGCTAGCGAAGTTTATTGAAAAAAACATTTTATTTTATTAAACGTCCCCAAAATTGGTGGAATTTGCATCCGCATTCTACTTCGCGTTGTCGGAGAAATGTTCACTTATGATAATATAAATATAAGAAATAAGTATATCTAAATGAACATATCGACATTCATAACTCGTGAAAAAGTGTTGGTACTCACACATCATACGTACCAGTGCCCCAAGTGGAAGTTCCAATCTAAACGAAACGAAAACGATCATCGTTGAGTTGACCTCTCAAATCCATATAAAAAGTGGTTTCCAATCATTCACAACAGAGGCGCTGCTGCCGTTATCATAAAGTTTTCGTTTCAATTCGATGCAAACTTACACTAAGGGCACTGCTCTTAATTAAAGGGTTTTTTTTTATTTTTTTTTATTATACAACTGGATGACAAACAAGCTGACGGCCCACCTGATGGAAAGCGGTAACCGCCGCCTATAGACACCTGCAATAACAAGGAAAAATCACTTGATATTGCAGGAGCGTTGTCATCCTGGGGCCTAAGATGAAATGCCGTCCATGCCCAGTAATTACACTGGCTACCTTTCCCTTCAATTCGAAACACAGCGAACTGTTTCACGGCTGAAATAAGAAAGGCGGTGGTACCCACCCAGACGACCCTACATACGGGCCTACCACCTAGTAAAAAAAAAAAATTATAACTTTCACATCCTCGATCATAAATTAAATAGATCAAGATATCGTTAATCGTTTCACGAGTCAGCATTCACATGAGACAACTTATAGGACAATAAGTACTTACTTCCATATGGAAATTAGTTGAATTTGAGCACGAGTTTTAAGCGCAGAGCAAGTTGCAGCGACTGCTCGGTACTGATTTTAATAAAGACCTTCCTACATTCCCTACCCTCATCCCCGAATTACGCCGGTAATGTTCGTGCAAGCTGCGTTGCTCTCGTGTGTCGTTATAATTGTAATAATCTTGTTTCAAATTAATTGAAACGTCAAAGGGATTATAATATTAATTATGAGAATATACCTCGCTTAAATCTTACCGGAATAATTTTTATATTTATAAAATTATTTCAATTAAAGCACGCAGTTTTTAAAGCCAGATAGCCTTATTTATAAGGTCCATGGAATTGTTTTCACGGGAGAAAAGAAAATAAGGTAAAACATTACTATGATGCATAAATGAACCGGCAATTTCATTAATATCACCCCATTTTGATAAAGTTTTCCAAACTGGGATATATATTGTGAGCGTTCATCGAAATCGTTTTAGTTTCGTGACAATAGTACACGTTACCACAAACGCACGTGCGCGCGTAGATCAGTTAATTTTTAGTACCCACAAACCAGACACAAGATAAATTTAATTTTAGTGAGATGCCGCTGGGCTTACGACCAACGGCGAAACAAGGAACGAAATTTTGAATTGACATATTGACCGTGTTTAAACTTAACCCAGCCGTTTGCCGCAAGATTTCAAATGTGTATTCTACATAGCTGCTGCGAGCAGAATTTCTATGGACCGTATTTCCAGATAGTCCGCATAACATCTGAGTGAAATTGAAAATTTTAAACACAATTACATCTTGAAGACATAATTCAAAGTTGAGACGTAATTCGCAGAAACAATGTTTGTTTGGTGGTGAGCGAGGCACAAGGCGGGAATACCGCAATCAAGACCAACGCCGCCTCGAAACTAACGCGCTTCATAAACGGAACTATTTCAGTTACCACTCATTCAGCACACGGTTGCATGGAAATGTTTGGGATGGTCTTGACATTGTATACACGACAGCAAATCAAGTGTAATAGTTGCTACGAAAGCTGCCTCTATTTCTAAGGCAGTAAGGGCGGTCTCAAGGTCAAACTGTTCGAGAGCAGGAGTTCGACTTCAAAGATTTTTAATACGACAAGTGAATAGTGTCCTGGGCACTACATGCGTCTATAGGTTACAGTAACAGCTTACCATCAGGTGGGCTACGCTCGTTTGCCAATCTTGTTGTAAAAAAACAGAGTCTTCGACGGGATTTAGTGGTGTCAGTCAAGATTTTTAATACAATAATTAAAAATTGTGTCTGAGCGAACTTTGTGTTATAAAATTGGTGTAGTTTTATGAACCAAGTGTTTGTGTTGACGTACAACTAAAATATTATTAGAATAAAAGTGATTATGGTGTGAAAGACGATGAGAACTTTTTTGTGGTTATCCACCTCATCAAATAGCAACATATGGAGACTGTCATCATATATTTTGCGTCAAATTCTCCGAAAATGCATTGAAATGTCTAACACCAGCATTTCAATGCCATAAATAAATATTTAAGACATGGATGTATGGGCATTAGTTCCCATTGCCGTCCCATTACTGGGAGAATGAACTAAAAATAACAAGTTACCACTTTGTCAGCACGAATTCTACTAATGACAAATTTTTTACCCATTTATCCCGTGAAAGATTGACATCTTGTTACATGAAAACATCACATCATTACGCAGAGCATGAAGAAGTTAGCACTGTTCTTTAATGCAACAAAGAGCCAAGCAATTAAGCCAATTTGCGGGCCAAGGAGCGAGCGAAGGCGGGCGCGACCGGGGCGGGCCACAAAACCTGCCAAATAAAGTGCTAGGCTGCTAGCCCTGACACTAATTTATTCCTGGGCACAGACTCCAGCGAGTTTCCCGCTAATTAAGCACGCTTATGAAGCGCGGTAATAAGAACCTTCGTTATTAGCCACCAACGGCAGCATACCAATTTGCCCTTGGTCTCGACTTCAGCAAACATTATTGTCGGTAATTTAAAATTGTTTCTTTGCATTATATTTAAATAGTTAAAATATTCAAATTCAAATGAGTTTTTAGTTAACCAACTTTTGCCAAGCTAGCAAACTATCCATGTAGTACGTAAAAAATAAAATATGAAAAAAACAAAAGAAAATCGAGTCAGCCACGAGATGTAGGCACATAACACAGACAAATCTAGATGTTTATTTGTTAATTGTGAGTTTGTCATTTTGTAAATATGTAATAATAATATGTACGTATGTATTAAAATAATATAGAAGATTTTCTACTGCACCGGAGAAGTTTTATTTGAAGGTTAAAGTTGTTCAGCTGCTTTTTGTAATCAGTATGTTCCTTAAGCGTAAGGCAATCAGTGCTCCTCAAGGTCCGTTTGTCATCAGACCAGTATCAAGCTGAAACAGTCACTTTGGAGTAGACTGACTTGTCATGTCTCATTGAACTGACTAGTCTTAAAATTTGACACCCTTTGTGCACATTTCTTTATGGTTTTACAAACTGTTAGTTTTATAGCTTACTTTACTTACCTACCTTGTTTTATTATGTTTTTGGTGCAGGTTGTATTTGCCTTTAACTTTTTGATACACTTAATTAAAATGATTTTATGCTCATATTATTCTTGCGTGTAAGTACTTGTAATGTAATCAAAATAATGTTGGCAAATCCTATTCATTTTAATTTTAAAAAATGCAATTGTCACTTTGAAGACTATTTTACAAGCATGCTGGAAATTCTGATCGAATCAATTGAGTTTCCATTAAATTTTGATGGAGAACAAAAACTTTTTTTGACCTTGAATATGGTGAAGGCACGTTAGAAAACATCGCTACACAGTTATTTTTATAGACGTGATAACCTCTTCAGAATATCAAATATGTGTTATGTCTGTGCCTTGTATACCTGTGGGCGGACATTGCCATTAACATAACTTAAAATAATTACACTTCAGTGTTTAATATATACCTCAGGTTCCTTTTCAAGGGATCACATCGACAGTCCACAATATCACTAACATCAGGTAACTTTGTGGCCAAAAATATTAATCGTATTAGAGTGTTGACGCTAAAGAAAAGAAATCACTTTATTTTAAAAACTTTAAGCCATAATTGTATGTTGAAAGACCTCCGCTGCCTGTTACGGCAATTCTCTCCACACACTACGTACAAATGGCATAATTCTTTGTGGCGGAGTGGCTCATGACGTATGACGTCATAAAGCGCGCGCGCGGACGATTCAATTATAACACGCGCCCGTCGTAGCCGCAAATGAGATTTTTTTGTACGCTTCAGCGTCTAAATTACTTATAATAGGTACACTTAAAATTAAATAAGCTTTTAAATGTTCAGTGTGCTGCTATTTATAAAACAGGCCAATATCTACTCCTGAACCCTAGTAAACCCAAAGAGGAGATACTTTCTGAAGAACTTTCTGATACCATTACCACCCAGAATTCGTTCCTTATTAGCGTCACTATTGAATGATGTGACGCGTGTGTGTCAGGTGTTTGGGTTTCAATATCATTGGGTTCGTTCGTATTCCTGGCTAGGAATATTGATTTTTCAAAAATCCAATGATGTAGTTTTAGTTATCACCAAAATCGGTCCCGAGACTCCTTTGAGTACTTTTCGCTATTCCTGGTAGTTTCGGACTTGGCCATCCACGCCCACTTGGAAAATTACACTCGTAGGTACAGACGACAGCACATCACGTGTAACAGTTGCACTACGAAAGCCGCTTCCATTACAAATGGAGTAAGGGCGGTCTCAAGGTCAAACTGTTACATATTTTTTCTTAGTAATTTCTAGTGATTAAAGTGTAAATAAGCGTGCAAGTGTGTACCAGGGATACAAAGTAATGGTCTGGTCTCTCATCATACAACTAGATGACGAGCACGCTGACGGTCCACCTGGTGGTAAGTGGCCGAACAGACACCCGCAATAACAAAGAAACAATCACTTGATTGGCTTGACTTTTTCCGTGATAATAAAAAACCAGATGTTTACTAGCTAAGCTTTGACGTATTTATGTAGTTTAGCAGCCAACTGAACCCCTCACGTTAGCAGTTGCGTCTAAGGGTCATTTATTCAGGACGCGGCGACCTCGGCCATGTATCACCGTGAATCGTGCCTCTTACGGCTTACACCAAAATACATCACTGCTTAATAGTCTTTATGGTTTAGGGCAACATGCGTCAAATTAAATAATTATCGCATTATAATAGTAATTAAAGTAAGAGAGTTTTACACTCGTTTCCACCAGCTGTTCCCTCTATCTCTGACTATTTTATGGAGATAGAGAGTTATAGATATAGGCTTGCATAAAGCGAGTATAATTTTAATAAATTTATGGAAATAAAAAATGAGTTTATTTTTCAAAATATATTTAGATGATTTGTACCTAAGAATGTTGTGTATAAGTCGCAGCCATCTGGTTGAATTCGCCGCTAAGACAAGCTTCACTTTATTCAAAACAATAACAATTAGCATTCCAAATTTTAGCAGAAAATATAGCTCTGCTCCCGCGCATTGAGTTCAAGGCGAAGACGATTTCCACTACCTATAAAAATAGGCTTTTAAGACAGACTTGTTCTATATCGCACGCATTCGGTAATTAACACGTGGCTCCAGCGACAGGCGGCAGCGTGCGGCGCCCACCCGCCAACACCCACTCGTAACAAATTGCCCAAACCTTACTCATTTTTAATTGCCATTTAATGTCTGTTGCGGTAGACCACAGCCGTATTAACACCGCATAATCGACTATTTAAATGAATCTTGAACAGACAGAGATAACAACTTAATAATCAAAAATTTTTATAATATTGGTTTAACGATACAGGAATTATGAATATGCATTAGCTAACTTTACTGATGGAAATATTTGGGCGTTGAAATTGTAATAAAAGTCATTAGTAAAATAGTAGAAAGTTTCTTCGCCATGGACAATCTAACAATTCTCATTCCACCTGGCGATCTACATGATCTTCTGGACTATTTTCTAAATATTATTGCCATAATAATACACGACCTTTACCTGTACGTAAAAGTAATATATGCAATATGCCTTTAGGTATCCGGAGTAGTATATTTGATGACTGCTATCTTGTCAGAGCAGCCAGGACCAAGCACGGTTGAATGATAAACTTTCCATAACCTGTCAAAATCAAAACCGTAAGTGATTGCAAAAAATCTAAAGGGAACATACTGGAGATTTCTACTATTACTCCAAGAATACTCTACTCATACTGATTCTTCACAAAGCTAAAAATCACGCGAAGAGCTTCATGAAGAGAAAACTTGGTTACTTTCAATTCGAAACTGCAACAGAAAGACCTCGAAATGCTGCTACCTAAAATATTTTATGTTAAAAAGTTTGCGCTCAGGTACAGGAATAAGTTCCCATCCGAGGGTGTTCAAGGAGGAGGGGACTTATAAATGTATGTGAAAAGGTTTTTATAGTGTCAGCAACCTGTGGGGTATTACTCCCCTGGGGGCGACCGTAGCTTCATAATAGTGACCGCTTTCGTGCAAACAGAACGCTTGTACGCCAACCTACTGGTTAGCTATACTATGTTTGGAAATAAGAAGATAGTCAAGATAATTACTCTCCTTGGGATTTGCTACAGCCGAGACCATTAATAATATAAAACAACATTGCTTCAGTTACACCAATTACCCAACCCAAATTGAACACATTTGATAGCTCTGTTATAAGGATAAAATACCCAAATAGTAACTATTTAAAAAAGTTTATGTTTTTAAGTCTACACGTAACTTCTACAGCCCACATGATACACTTATTTTTGCGCACTCTAGAAAATACAACTAAAATCTTTATCTAAATGGACTTTTAGCTAAGGTAACTGGCGAACTAATAATAAGCAGTAAAGTACTTTCTGTAATAAATCCTAATATTATTACAAAGTCTAGAAATGGGAAAATTTTCTAAAGGTTTGTTATCAAATCATCTACCTAATGTTCCTGATGTAATTGAATAGTATTTTTTTTACCAATCTTCATGGAAATCATTAAGAGAGGCCTTTGTCCAGCAATGGACGTCATTCGGCTGAAATGATCCTGATAGTGATGTAACAACTGAAAGTAAAATATTTTTTGTGAAGTATTGGAGATGACTAGTAACTAATAGTTTAATATAGGATATGTTATCTCTCTGATATATGACACTCATAAATAATTCTATTTGATTTCCTTACTGTAGAACCAATCTTAGATATTGCATAAGAGATTTCTGCAAGCGTAAAGTCGACAACTAACTTTCTGAATTGAATTATTAACACTAACGCCCCCTGATGGTGATGAGGCAGGAACTTTGCAAGAAAAACGTACAAAAGTAGACCGGTAAGTGTGTCAGGTGCATTCAGCCCAGTTATTTGCCCATTGGTCCAGTGAATGAGCGCCGAGCCAGAGCTGCTCGCGTCGCAATTTCTTAAATTGCTCCCCCTTATTGAAATCAACGGTACTTTCATATCAAATCGGACGGATTCGAATTAGGGACATAAGTACAGTAAAGATTTTTCACATTTCTCTAAGTTTTCAATTAAGCTGAATAAAGTCAGGAAAATGCAATCAGTTTAAAAAAAAGTGACTTCATCTAAGCCACATTATTCTAAAGTTAAAAAGTCTTACGTATACCCAAAAATTATATTGACATTCTCTGTTCCATGATTATTAGTTACAATATACATATTATAATTAAGCGGGTACTGGAGTAGAGACCGCAGCTCGGTAAGCGGTGTGGGACATCCTCAGGCTCGGTGGAGTGACTAGCTCCACCTCGTCATGGTCATGGATCATAGATCAAAGTCAAAGTCAAAGTCAAAGTGTTTATTAGCATTCATGAATGTGAAGAAAACAGATCTCGCACTTGAAAATCACCAGTACATCATGTTACCCTTTAGGGCATAGCCTCTAATTAAAACTGAACGTGCAATGGATTTGGATGCAAGAAAAGCAGCAAAACTAACTTTATTACTAAATATATTACTAGTTTAATAATTCATTCCAATCCAATATCTTTTTTATATAGGTAGATTATCATTTTATTTAGGTAGATATTATCTTTTTCTCTTTTTAGTTTTTTGGGTCAGGTTTTTATTAAAATAATTGGTCAGTCAATAACTATAATTGAAAATTTAGAATTGTCATTTCATTTGTATTTAGTCAATCCTCAGAGTGGCTAGCAGTAGCGGATAAAACTAGCCATGGACTGAGCAAAGTGGTATTCATATGGAGAGGCCTATGTCCAGCAGTGAACTGTTGTGGGCTGATGATGATCATAATGATGGTGGTATTATAATTATAGAAACGATGATATTTTCTCAAATGACTAATTTAAGCAGAATACAGTTACAAATCCCATAGAACCCATAGCAAAACATGGAATGAAATTACGTGTAAAACAGACAAAATACATGACTTTATTTTTATAATCCATCTTCGTTTATGCAACGTTGGACAATCACATTAGTATTAACTGAACATTCAGTTAAATGTTAAATTACTTATTTTCAGATAAAATGCCTGCGCGTATTCCCGCTACGCCGAAGGGCGCGTCCGACGACGAATATTATTACGATGATTCCGCGCAGTACTGTAAATATGGCGTTTGTTCTGAGTTTTTGTTTTGTTTTCGAACCTGACAGTGAAATGAACACCATATAAAATGGTTCTGATTTCATACTAACGAGTGTTACCTTATGTACCTACATTATTTTACAAATAATTTAATGTAAGTGAAGTGTTCAGGAGGAGCTCGGTGGCGTAGTGGTTTGAGCGCTCTGGTTTCGATCACGAAAACAAAGGAACTTTCGCCATGGTTGGTCCCAGGATGGGTCAGTCAAATTTATAATCTCGAGCTCCTCCGTGCTTCGGAAGGCACGTTAAGCCGTTGGTCGCGGTTGTTACTGCAACCGTTTTAACCCACCGACCCGCATTGGGGCAGCGTGGTGGTGTTATGGCCCAATCTCCTCATGTGTTTCTCCCTTATAGGAAGGCCTGTTCCCAGCAGTGGGACGTATATAGGCTGATGATGAAATGTTCAGAAGTTGACTAATCACGACGTAAGTAGTAGGTACCTGATATACACATGGCTGCCAATATAAAATTGCCCATATCTCCGTTAAGCCTTGCATACCTATTTGGTTATCCAAACCATTAATTACATAAATGATACATGAAATTCAGTTGCTAATATTCAAAGTTATGTTCGGTATTTCGTTCAAAGCTGAGGTTGTAAGTTGTTGAGTAACCACAACTGGACTGCCTCAGAACAACAGCCCTCCTCCCCTTCTCGTCCCTCACCCGCCTCTTACTAGACGTGCATATTTCACGGCTTTTGTGGCACAAACTCTACTATATACAGCTAACTACATGACCAATGTAATAATAATTACACTACCTAAACCGTTTCTCTTATGACGAAATAGAAATCGTTCGGATATTTTTAAAAATATGCATAAAGATTAGAAGCACGGCTTAGACTCGTCTGGTACCAAAAGTATACTCGCGTGTTATCCTGTAGCATTCAAGTGCAAGTGGTGTACTGGCGGCATGATATATGGGACAAGTCCCCCTGTTCTCATTGCGACGCTATTCAGCTTCGACCTTATGCGATAGAAGTCTTTACTTAGCCAGGGGGCCACCTTGATTTATTCCCAAAGTAAACTAAGCAGGTGGTGCCGTCGATACGACAATAAATTGAAACATGGGCTATATTAGTTCATATGAATGGTTTGCCACGTTCAAAAACATCTTATTCATTTGATAATTTCATGACATTTGTGTGATATAATTATATAACTTTGGCTGCATTATTTCATAGAAATGAAATAAAATTATCAAATGAATAAGATGTACTCGAAAGTTTCAAAACGTTTCTATGATCTAATATAGCCTATGTTTTAATTTATTGTCATATTGACGGCACTAACCTGTATATTAACGATTATAGAACTGAAACACGTATTCCATTCTATAATACCGAGGCAGCCAAGCATCGAACGGCGCCAGCGCGACAGCTGTCCCCACCACCGACCTCGTACCCACTCGAGCAATCTTTTTCAACGAATATAAATTACGAGCAACCTTTATACCGTATCCACCTATGACATTTTAAGGTAGCTATGTAAATTACCATAATCTAGAAAGACGTTAAGCTATAAATGAGAAAAGTGAGAAAGGAACTTGACGAGTCTCAAAGGTAATGCGTAATGACAGCCTTCTCAGGAATTGTGAATTTAGACATGCCTTGTTACTTGGCCTAATTGGAGATTTTCCAAGAGACAAAGTAGAAATTCCCATGTGAAAACCAAATCTAAATATCGTATAACTGGGCAATAAGCTCCTATAATGTTGTGATGCCCATTCATACGGCGTCATCTGGCTATAACTGTGTTGCTTTCTATTTAAATTTAAATTTATATATCCTTTTGATATTGACCATCCTGATGAACAAGAATCCATTTCTTGCTAAGTATAATGAAAACTACAAACTATAGTAATCGAAACGCCAAAGCAACGCAAAGTTATCGACAAATCTAAGAAGATATGTACTTACTTATAGTTGTAACGATGAACATACACATTGACAGATTCTAAATAATATTTTAACAGTATATTCAAAACCCTCTCTTTATTATTTTGAATAAGCTTTAACCAGAAACTGATTCCAGCCAATTAGGATTGCTAGAAGTTTCCAGAGGATATAACTGCAAGAGAGACATAAATAATGTAAGAGCCGAGGCTGCAGCCCGTCCGCAAACATCATTAGACGGATTACTCCGGGACACGCTTAATTCCAACAATCGCGGCGGTTGTAACTGCGTTTGCCAACTTAAAATCATTGTGTTATGCTATAGCAATTGCGCAGCTTTGCAGATATTTAAGCACATCTTCTCTTTTTATGCTTGGCCACAATGTTTGTCTGTTGTTAGTGTTCTTAAACCATACCGTCATTAAGACTTCGGTCAAGGCTACTTTTAATAATATTACAATAATTATTGTATATGTATGTGTATATCTAAATAGTATATATGACTCCTTTGATATAGAAGCCCGTACTAACTTAGCTTAGCATACCTTCAGAGACAAGGAGAAGTTCTATTTCATCAGACTTTAGGTTGCATTGAACTATGTCTTACTTTTCAATGGCTCCATACTCCACGAACAAGCCAATAGGTACTCCAACGATGACTCGTTGGAGTACTCCTTTAGGTCTGAAACTAACGTTTCTGAACTCAAATTACCCTCTAGTCTAACTTGAAATGTGATTGTCTTGTAGGCTACCTCCCTACATTTTATATGTTAACATACTTTATCTATTTTTAACATTAATATTAATTATAAAATATTTATTCATAATACATATATCTAATAACACTTCACATCTTTTACACACATACACAATTATTCTATTAATATTTAACTATTATACTCACTATAATTATTCTATTTAAGATTACACAAAAACATTATCTATCATAAAACATTACACTAATATTTACATGCCGTGTGAACCAGTTTGTCGATATCGATAATCGATATTATTTATCGATCGACCCGTCAACTCTAACGGGGCGTTGCTGGCGAGATGCGCGATTGCGCGCGCAGCCGCTCAGCACGGCCGGCCGCGTTGCACCGCGCCGCGCGCCAGCGCCACCAGTCGAAACCTACTTACGACGCGGAGCGCACGCTGCTTTGCCTAAGCATTATTTATGTTCTTTTTCCGTTGCTTTTATCAATTAGTTATTTTTATATTTTATCCTTTCCGAACTGTATCTCCCTGTGTGTTAAACTCTTCCATTCCTTTCTCCGTCTCTTACTAACTCTATCTATATAAAAAGTGTATTGTGTGTGTTTCTCTGTATATTTACAAATCGGACATTATATTTTATTTTACCGTAAGTTGGACGTATTATTTACTTACTATCCACATACATTAGAACCCGCAATACTACAGTGGTGACCCCGTGTTAAAATAACATCTAAGATGGAGAAAGAGTTTCGAGTGGCGTCGGACGATAGTGATGTGCCAGTGTCAACTAGAGAAAACATCGATGTTTTCAAAGTCGGTGTACGAGTTCCACCGTTTTGGCCAGAAGAGCCCGAAATTTGGTTCGCGCAAGTGGAGGGGCAGTTCGCCATTTCTGGAATCACCAGTGACTTCACCAAGTTTAACTACGTCATCGGCCACCTCGACAACCAGTACAGCAGAGAGGTGAAGGACATCATAATCAGTCCTCCAGCGGCGAATAAGTACGAGAAGCTTAAGACAGAGCTGATAAGACGTCTCTCAGCCTCCAAAGAAAAGAAGATCAAGCAGTTGCTGATGCACGAGGAACTTGGCGACCGGAAACCATCACAGTTTCTCCGCCACCTCAAAAGTCTTGCTGGCGTTATTGTTCCCGACGACTTCTTGCGGACGATATGGATAAGCCGTCTTCCTCACGGTATCCAAACTGTTCTCGCTGGCCAACCTCCATCAGCTCAGCTCGAGGACATGGCAGATTTGGCTGACCGAATCAACGAGCTTGCCACTACATCGCCGTCGTCGGTTTCGAGCATCAATCAGCCTGGGCCCAGTTCAGGGTACACTGACCTCGTGAAGGAAGTTGCCGAGCTCAGGAAACAGTTCGAGAGGCTAGCGTCAGAGAAGAGTAGCAGACCGCACACCCGTTCAACTAGCCGATCATCTGCTTCAAACAGGTCTTCATCGAGGCAGAAGCGATCACAATCCAACTATCGAAAATTTCCGATATGTTGGTATCACAGCAGGTATGGTGCTGACGCTCGCAGGTGCATCTCGCCGTGCGACTACAAGGCGGGAAACGCAACGGGCAGTCGGTAATGGCGACGGACGATTGCCCCAAATCGACTGCTTGTCGCCTATTCATCACGGATCGAGCTTCGAAGACGCAATTCCTGGTCGACACCGGTAGCGACCTCTGTGTCTTCCCCCGCTCCATGCTTCGTGATCGTCGTGCGCGTACAGACTATAATTTGTGTGCTGCTAACGGTTCGTCTATATTTACCTATGGCTATGTACATTTTATTCTCGACTTTGGCTTACGCAGAATTTTTAGCTGGCGCTTTGTTGTTGCCGATGTCACCAAACCAATAATAGGTGTTGATTTCTTAAATTTTTATAACCTCATTGTTGACATCCGTAACAAACGCTTACTTGATAATACAACATCTGTATCCGCTGTTGCCATATTAACTTCTTGCAATGTAACATCTGTAAAGGTATTGACTGGTGAGACTCGCTTTCACAAGATCCTAGCTGAGTTCCCTGAAATCACACGACCTTCTGGTACACACCGCACAGTCACTCATAACACTTTACACCATATCCGCACCACCTCAGGTCCTCCCGTTTCCTGCACACCTCGCCGCTTAGCTCCTGACAAGCTTAAAATTGCTCAACAGGAATTTCAATCAATGATTGCCGCCGGTACAGCTCGACCTTCCGAAAGTCCTTGGGCTTCGCCTCTTCACCTAGCGCCGAAAAAGGACAACGGATGGCGTCCTTGCGGCGATTATCGCATGCTCAACGCCCGAACTGTGCCTGATAGGTATCCGATCAAGCACATTCATGACTTCGCGCATAATTTAGCTGGCTGCAAGATCTTTAGCACAATAGACCTTTTAAAAGCTTACAATCAGATACCTGTCAGCCCAGACGACATTCCGAAGACCGCCATCACAACACCATTCGGCTTATTCGAATTCCCATTTATGACCTTCGGACTTCGGAATGCGGGTCAAACGTTCCAGCGGTTTATGGATGAAGTTTTAAGGGGCCTTGACTTCGTCTTTTGTTACCTAGACGACATCTTGGTCTTCTCCCAAAGTGAGGCACAGCACATGCACCATCTTCGCCAAGTTTTCACCAAACTGCAGGAGTATGGTATGTCGATAAACACTTCGAAATGTGTCTTCGGAGCACAGGAAGTAATTTTTTTAGGTTATTCGATCTCTGAATGCGGCTCTCGACCATTAGATTGTAAGGTACAAGCTATTAAGGAGTTTCCTGCCCCCACTAACGTGCGCCAACTCAAGGGATTCCTCGGCATGCTTAACTTTTATAGGCGATTTTTGCCTAGAGCTGCCGAGATTCAAGCTCCTTTACATGCACTTTTAACAGGCTCCGTAAAAGGGTCACAGCCCATCAAATTGACAGGTGACACCCTAACAGCCTTCCAAGCGTGCAAAGAGAGCTTAGCTAGTGCTGCCCTTCTCGCCCACCCCGACTGTACCGCCAAACTTGCCCTGGTAACTGATGCCTCCGATAGGGCTATTGGCGCAGTCCTCCAACAGCAGAAAGACGGCGCATGGCAGCCCCTAGCCTTCTTTTCACGTAAATTGAGCCCATCCCAGGTCAAATATTCTCCATACGATCGGGAATTACTTGCTATTTATGAGGGAATAAAATATTTCCGGCATATGCTGGAAGCTCGTCACTTCATCGTCTATACTGACCACAAGCCGATCAGTTTCGCTTTCCACGAAAGGAAAAGGAACTGTTCGCCAAGGCAGTATAGACACCTTGACTTTATCTCCCAGTTCACAACTGACATACGGCACATATCCGGCAAGGATAACGTTGTTGCCGATACCTTGTCTCGTATTGAAGAACTGGGAGCACCTGTCAGCCTTGACACTTTAGCACAGGGCCAATGCACTGACCCCGAGCTCCAACAACTCCTTACTTCGAGTTCTTCTCTCAACTTGGAGAAACTCCAGATACCTGGATGTCGTACACCTTTGTACTGTGACGTCAGTGCAGCGACCTCCAGGCCATACGTCCCCAAATTTCACCGCAGACAGGTCTTTGACAGCCTGCACTCTCTCAGCCATCCCGGTGCCAATGCTTCTGTCAAACTTATCACAGAACGGTTTGTTTGGCCCGGGATACGGAAAGATTGCCGAGAATGGGCACGCGCTTGCCTGCCTTGCCAACGGTCTAAGGTTAATCGCCATGTAACCGCTCCTCTTGGCACTTTTAACTTACCCCGTCTGCGCTTTAAACATATACACATTGACCTTATCGGTCCCTTACCTCTTTCACAAGGCTATCGGTACTGTTTAACGTCTGTTGACCGTTTTACGCGGTGGCCGGAAGCAGTACCGATAGAGGACATAACGGCGGAAACAGTTGCGAAAGCTCTTCTGTCTTGCTGGATTGCTCGATTCGGTTGCCCCATTGATATTACAACAGACCGAGGCCGGCAATTTGAGTCAACCTTGTTCCAATGCCTATCCAAAATGGCCGGATTCGAGCACAAGCGGACAACAGCCTACCATCCGGCTTGTAACGGCCTGGTGGAACGTTTCCACCGGCAACTTAAGGCCGCTATTGTTTGCCATGCAAATGACAGATGGACAGAGTCGCTGCCTTTGGTTCTGTTGGGCATAAGAGCGTCCTTCAAAGAGGACTTACAGTCATCCTCAGCTGAGCTAGTGTACGGTGAGCCGTTACGTCTCCCGGGCGAATTTTTTGAAACGTCAACGGGCGGTACAACAGACTTGTCTGATTTTTCTGCTCGTCTGAAAACTATCGCCGAAAAACTACGCCCAACACCAGCTTCACGTCACTGCACACCAAAAGTTTTCATTTATAAGGAACTTTCAACCACAGATCACGTATTCCTTCGTGAAGACGCATCACGTGGTTCCCTTCAACCAGCTTACTCCGGTCCTCACAAAGTCCTTACCAGGGGAGACAAAATTTTCAGGATACTCCTAAAAGGCAAAGAGGTCACAGTATCCATAGACCGCCTTAAGCCGGCCTTCATACTGACTGACCAAACCGATGATCCCTTGCCAGATCCTCAACGGGATTACACCACTCGTTCTGGACGTCGGGTTAGATTTACCAATTTTTATCGCCCATGACGGTCTCTGGAGGGGGGTGATGTAGGCTACCTCCCTACATTTTATATGTTAACATACTTTATCTATTTTTAACATTAATATTAATTATAAAATATTTATTCATAATACATATATCTAATAACACTTCACATCTTTTACACACATACACAATTATTCTATTAATATTTAACTATTATACTCACTATAATTATTCTATTTAAGATTACACAAAAACATTATCTATCATAAAACATTACACTAATATTTACATGCCGTGTGAACCAGTTTGTCGATATCGATAATCGATATTATTTATCGATCGACCCGTCAACTCTAACGGGGCGTTGCTGGCGAGATGCGCGATTGCGCGCGCAGCCGCTCAGCACGGCCGGCCGCGTTGCACCGCGCCGCGCGCCAGCGCCACCAGTCGAAACCTACTTACGACGCGGAGCGCACGCTGCTTTGCCTAAGCATTATTTATGTTCTTTTTCCGTTGCTTTTATCAATTAGTTATTTTTATATTTTATCCTTTCCGAACTGTATCTCCCTGTGTGTTAAACTCTTCCATTCCTTTCTCCGTCTCTTACTAACTCTATCTATATAAAAAGTGTATTGTGTGTGTTTCTCTGTATATTTACAAATCGGACATTATATTTTATTTTACCGTAAGTTGGACGTATTATTTACTTACTATCCACATACATTAGAACCCGCAATACTACAGTCTTATGTTATGAGTTGGGGCACTAATTGAACAATACCAATTATCGGTGCAGTTAATACAGAAATTTTAAAAGTGAGTATATAATAAAGAGTACCTACATTATACTGTCTGTAGAATTTGGAAAGCACTATTGACATTGTGAAGTGGATTTAAAAGAGAGTTGGGAGTCAGATTTATGTGTGAAATGGTGCGTATATAACGATTTCTTTATTTTAACATTTACAAATTAAGAAAGAAAACGATGAAAAAATTATATGCTCCACCCAAAATTATATATTTCTGGGATCCGGCCAGATGTATAATTTTTTAATCGTTTTCTTTCTTTATTTGTAACTGTTAGACTTGGAAGTGCTTAATTAATACGGAATATCACCTGATGAAGCTGGCTATGCTACGTTTGGTGCTTCAATGTCGTGAAATGTTTCTTTCTATTCTCATTTAAACAAAAAACAATGGAGATAGATAGCTACAAATTCTTTACTTCACACATTTACATAATTAACACAAAGATAATACAGACAATAATACCTTTAAATTTTGTATCCCACTCCTCCTACAAATAACAATACTATTTAAAAAACAACGCTTTTTATTTAATAAGTATTCAATAAAAGTCTTATAATTTTCACTATGACCGTAGGTTCAGATTCGGATATGACCTACATGGCATGACGATGTGACTTTAGCCATCTCTTCGTAGAACCGTTCTTATGCAGATTGTTTAATGAGTGTTCTGGTTCCGCTGACGAGAAATTTTACTCCATTTCTGGCTTTCATAAATTATTCATCTTCAAAATTTAAGAGTAACCCGTTTTCCAGTGTAGATAATGTAGTTCCTTCTATTTTCCTCTATTCAGATAACATAATTTATGTGTTGTTTATTTAACATAGCATTTGACATGCGATACCGCATGCAGTCACGAAATAAGAAAAGGTTATGAAAGTGATCATTTATCTCTACTGATGACCGTACATTCTTTACTAGTATTTGAATAATGTTGCTATGAACGGTTTGATTGATTGAGATGTTGTTGTTCCCAGTGCCATCAGCACGTATCCTGGGCGGGCCGGACCTGCACGTGGACATGGGTTCCACCATCAACCTGACCTGCCTGATCCAGTTCAGCCCCGAGCCGCCCGCCTACATCTTCTGGTACCACGAGGACGAGGTGAGCGGACAAAAAGTAATTATTCACAACTTTATTACCACCTATAGCTTAAGGACGGCGAGCGCTCAATGGTCACTTGTGGCTGAGGATCATCTAAACATTTAAGTGGTTGGTTATGACATTTCTATAAGTTCTTGCTAAGTAGAACTAGAGTTGAATAACGTTATAATAAAAATAGAATAAAATAATTTTAAATTATTTTGTTATATTAGATAAATGCTATTAGTTTATTACCTGGTACAGGTAAAAAAATCTAAATAATATAAAAGACAACCGAAGCAAAAATACTAATAAAATAATGATATCAGAAACATTGATGATTGATAAACAACAATAACAACAATCATCTTGCAAGTGAAATGTACGAACAAACTCAATAAAAAGTGATTACGAAGTGGTAAAACTACTATTACCACACAACTAGACGCTACTGATGTACGCGTTTCAGCTCCAACCACGATATTGTAACAATAATTTGCAACAGTTGCAGCTTACTAATGAGCGCTCGTCTTAAATATAGAATCATAAGCGCTTTCTACATATGCTTCTTACATTGAGCTAAGGCTTAAGCGGAAGCAGTTGTTTCTAAACTCTTTAAAGATCAGTCTCTCTCATTTAAAATGTAGACTATCAAGATTAAAACGAATAATAACTTTCTTGAACAGCCACAATGCGGAATGAAGCCAATAGATATAGTTAGCGCTTATGATTGCTGATTGATTTAGTATATTTTAAATTATTAAACTATTCGATGACCGAATGTTGTTTAAATTTCAAATAAATTTAAGTCTAGTACCATTCATGCAATAAGTTTCATGAGACCAGAAATAGTTACATTGCAATGTAATCTTACTGATAAACGTCGCTGAGAACGTGATGTGATAATAGCTCATAGCTTTACCTAGTCTTTTTAATATTTATAATGCTCGGGAATTAGTCCGTTAATAGAATTATGAATGCAGCCCATAAAACTCCTCGTTAACTCTAAGGCCAGTTAAATTCCTCGTCTAGAGCACTTATTACATTGTATCCTTAAGGGTTCTTAATAGCAGCTCTATTATTCGAGCAAGGACTGGAATTATGGTATTTTGGGTGTATTTGGTTCTAATTTAAAAACTTGATCCGACGAAAATTTTTCTTCACAGTGAAAAATACGCACTTGGGACAGTTGCATACCTGAGTGAAAAGAAGTTAATTAATATAGCACCTTCGTAAGTATATATCTATCATTCGCACGCGGGCCCCAGTTAAAATCCTTATTGCCAATACCTCGAGAGGCTTTAACGAGTTTACTCACTCAAAATGCCATTGTTTCTGAGTAGACATTCCGACACGGACCAAATTCTCTTCTAACTAATCCAATACAGTGCGACGGGCGCTCCATTTGCCACAATTTCTTGAATTCAGTACACATTTGTGTAGATGGTCATAATTTATTACATCCATGATAACTGAGAGCATCAACCTGCTAAAAGGCTTGTTCTATCTCAATCAACATTTAACGTCTGAATCGGTGAAATATATTGGGCGGTATATTTGGCGACATTGTTGCCGTCGGGCAGATTCTAATCAGATACCTATCACACTTATAAATCTCGCTTTGTTTCCATTAATTGAATTCTTGACGAGGAGATTTATTCGGCTTTAGACGAATGACGTCTCTGGTGTGGGGAACAAGGGACGGAGGAAGTATGAGCATTAAGAAGCGTAAAAAGTACCTATAGCTTTACCAAATCTCAAATTTGGCACAAGAGCACAACTAAAACTAAAATGTAATTAATTATTCTATTATCCACTATTTTCTTATTCTTACTAGTTGCCTGAAGTAAAGATAACTAAATGAAATGGTAATTCAGCTAACAACAAAACCGGCACCACTGTGGCCTATAATTTGTAAAAAACAGATAAAATGGATTATCTATTATTAAATTAATTAAAGAGATGCCAGCGGGCTGCTGGTTAAAGACAAAAGCTTATAAATGGAAAACTTGGACTCTGCGCAGTTCATTTGTTTCCTTATTATGTTTAGGGTTACGATTGGGTCTTAGTGAAGACAAAAGTATTTAAAATAAGTAAAGAAAAAAAAAAGACAAAAGCTTAGCTAGTCCAGCGTATTATCGAGGCAGCTATGAATTTCTTTATTAAAGAAGCAGACCTAATGTAGGCCACCAGGCGTGCCGTCAGATGAGCGCCCCGGCACACTTCATTAAAACAATACAAATTCAAATAGCAGCCCCCGACCCCTCCCCAGTCAGGGAAAACAGCGCGTTGAATGTGTAATCCATTTAAAATTACCGACGAACAAGAGAGATTCGTTAGAGCCCCAGACGGCGACAATGATCCTGTAATATTTGCTGAAGAGGAAAATATTTAAGTTAATGTGTCTATCAGATAAGATTGAAATGTAAACTTTAGTAAGAAACGGCTTGAAAATCGGACAGAATATCTGATTGACCTTAACCGTCAAGTATCAGATTCCAGACACAATTGATTTTTCAATTGTCATAGCCCTCCGGTGTGATAGCGCCGCTTGAGGGATTAAATAAGATTAAAAAGTCTAGAATAGGATTAAATAGGCTACTTGTGATGTAGCCGTGACCGTGAGACACTAACATAGTTTGGTAAATCAGTTAGTCCTTGTCAATTCTCTTGTCGTTAAAAAACAAATTTTACTGCTTCTTTGCAATTACTGTGTATTTTATATCAAAATAACCCAAATTCAGTCATGTTAATGCTCATCCCCCGAACCTACAAGTTTACACCCAAGTGAACATCTCAAACGAGACTGACTAAACAAATCTAAATTAAGCGAAATCAAGAAAATTACATAACCAATTACGTCTTAATAACTTGAGACGATCCTCGGTAACCCTGAGAATTTAATAACCAAATTATCGAATCCAGGGCGGTAACGGGCCCTGTTTACAAGGAGATTTGGGATTAGCTCGGGATGATTCTGATTCGTAAGATACATACATGTCGATCTAACAGACCTAGGAAGCAAAAATTAAGTATTCTAAGCAACAGTGTCGAAGTAACACATCGTAAAAAGCCGACCCAGAAGCATGTGTATTCGAATTATGAGGGGAATGCATTTGGTGTACCACTAGGTGGCATACTTGGTTTTCTCACATGTAATTTAAAATAGCATATGATTACTTCTACTAGACAAGTGTATTATTCTTTTTGACGTGTCAATTATAATCCTTTAGTGTGACTTTACGTACACTTATTTTTTTATTTTGTTTACATAAATCCAAAGCGGTCTCCGATATATACGACAGTGAATATTAACCAGGCCTGGGATTAGATCTCCGCATCCGTGAAATGAGCTTAAATTTTATAACATCGTCGCTTCGAGCTTAGCACCACATATACCTTAAATATATTCTTATGCTTTAAAGCAAAATTAATTTAAATTGGCTCTTTTGGGGTTTCGGGCTTAAGGCGTGGATGTCTCATAAAACATCGGCCGCTGTATTAGCGACTCTATCGAATGCTTTTATAAAATAAACAAATTACGATTTTCGAAACGAAATATGTGTTTTCGCGAGTTTCCATTGTACAAAATAAGCTTTAGGTTTTGAATTTAGCGCAGGACACGTTGCAGCGATTCCGTTACATAAACTATGCTTTTTGATGCTGTTTAGCAGAAAAATCTCCACGCTTGCATGTTATTGGTAAGAGAATAGGAACTTCTTAGGTTGGCTAGGTCGCTCGTGAACTCTCAAAGCTGACGACCCTACTGAGATTATAATTACAGCGGTAGCGTAGAGGTTAAGTCCCACCAATAAGACCAGGCTTCCTTAAGGAGCTCAACACAAGGATAGTTTTTGATTAGTTCCACTTGTAATATGAAGGTCCTATATACGAATATACTACGAGTTAATGCTGTTCTACATGCGTGGTCAAACTTAACATATAGGTATATCCAGCCAGATTTAATCACAATACGGCTTGCATAAGAATACGTATTATAATAGTGTGATTATACCAGGCCCTTCTTTTCCATTGGACACTCTGGGCAAGTGCCCAGAGCCCCGCGATGCATGGGGCCCCCAAAAACGTTTGCCTGTTGTTAATAATGTGGTCCTCTGTACTATTATTCACATTAGGGGCCCCATTACTCTAAAGTGCCCAGGGATTGTGTAATCTGTGCCCAGGGCTTCCAATTGGCTTAAGGCGGCTCTGGATTATATAATAAGTAGTGTTCACCAGTCAATGTGTAACGTGGTTTGCGCGGTGTGTTGTGAAGCAGGTAATATCGTACGACTCGTCGCGCGGCGGCGTCTCGGTGGTGACGGAGAAGGGCGCGGCCACCACGTCGTACCTGCTGGTGCAGGACGCCGCGCCCGCAGACTCCGGCCGCTACTCCTGCTCGCCCTCCAACGCGGAGGTCGCCTCCGTCAGGGTGCACGTGCTCAATGGTAAGTACATCCATACGAGGATGGACTACTCAACACAAGTAAAAGAAATTCATATCCCTTTTTAACCGACTTCAAAATCAATTCGACTGGTTTTTTTTATGTTTTTTACCTCAGATCTTTCGACTGGGTGAACCGATATTAATGATTCCTATTTTGTTCGATGCGGAATAGTTCCCATTTGGTCCCATAAAATTTTTTTGAAAATCCATTGGGTAGTTTGATTTTTAAATCTAAATAACTGGAATGAGTAAGTCATCTACATATACGAATTTGCGGATTTTTGCTTCCCTATGAATTTTTTTATTTAGTGAAATGATACGGTAGTATAAAACAATATTTGCTGACGGTCTCCAATCTAACTTAGACCTTAAAAGTTATCACTAAAAATTGTGAAAAAAAATATTTTAAAACAAAAATTAAAACCGACTCCAAAAAACTGAAATGGATAAAATAATTAAATTTAAGTAGGTAGGTAGAAACATTTTGGAATTGGTGCTAAGTTGTTTCCAGAAACAATAGATAGTGAAGTACCGATTCCAAAAAATATGTTTCTACTAGGTACTAAAATTTGATTATTTTATCCTTTCCAGTTTTTTGGAGTCGGTTTTTATTCTCAAAAGATGTGAAACTAGCCTACGACTTTGTCTAGGCAGTAAAGATTTGTAAGAAGCGTAAAGCAAGAGGGATGAAGAATAATGTTGATCTGATACCAACAGAGTGTGTCCATAAAGTGCTCCAGTGCATTTCGCCAGCGATATTCTGTAAGATGGAGCGCGCTAATCTAATAGCTGAAGCTTACTAATTAGAATGTATTAATTATGGCAGTGAAATCTAGGTATTATTTTAGTATGTTCCACACTTCGCTGCTCAACATAGTTAATATATTATGTAAAACTTAGTTTCAATTAAGCATGAGTGACACCGGAAATGGTGTTGCAATTTAGTATTAGATCGGTCTTCCACTCCGCTCGCGCTTTATTCATGTTTGAAGGATATGAGAGACTTGAATGTAATTGACAAAGTTACAATGACTACACAACTGTTAATAGGTTAGGCTTAGTTGATGTGTAATTGTTGCAACCGGCGAACGTTGCCACTAATACGGTTGACATCACATAATCTTGACATTCACTAGAATATATTTAAGGTTGTATACTTACTCAGAGTAGTTCAACTTTTGGAACCGGTGTGAACTCAGACATGTCAGACAGAGATTATGGACGTTGTTAGTTAATATATTTTTTGTGATAGTTATAAAAATGTCTTTTTTGACGATTCAAACGTGCTTCTTTGTGGCCTATTTAAATAAACTATTGTTTCTTTCTTTCTTTCTTTACCTGAACTGAATAAAAAAATTCAAATAAGGTTCTTTCCACAAAGGAACAAGATAATTGAGTAACTTGATTATGATAAATTATCGGAGACTTACATAAGGTTAGAGCTGACTCTAAATAATGAAAAACCCTATTTAATGTAGACTACGATGATTAGAGACTGCTCAGTCGACAATTTAAGTAAATAATTTAACTACTTACCTAATGTCTCTCATTCTGAAATTTAATGGTTGTGTTCCCGTGGCAAAACGATTTACTCTGTGTAGTTCTATCGAAAAAGAGTGAAATTGAAATATAAACATGTAATTCGTTTTAAATAAGTAATTAAAAACAACTTAGCACCAACTCCAAAAATATGTTTTCAGGGGATGAGTGCTAGTAGGTACATACTCAAATTTAATTATTTTATCATTTTCAGTTTTTTGAAGTCGGTTTTAATTTTTGTATAAAATTTTTTTTTCACAGTTTTTAGTGTTAACTTTTTAAGGTCGAAGCTAGATGAGTGACTGTCAACTTATATTGTTTCCCACTATCGTATCGTTTCAATAAAAAGTCATAGGAAAGCAAAAATCCGCAATTTCGAATTCGTATACGACTACTACCTACTGATTTCAGTTTATTTTATTTCAAAACCAAACTACCCAACTGATTTTGAAAAAAAAATTATGGGACCAAATGGCAACTATTCCGCATCGAACAAAAAAAAACTCAGCGTAATCGGTGTACATACATAGATAAAAAAACATACCGACTGAATTGAGAACCTCCTCGGTTTTAGAGTCGGTTAAAAATACATAAACTTAACTAATAAGCAAGCGGCCGAACAAACTTTTATTTTGATTTTAATCATTATACACCTATCGACTCTAATCCCAAGACGATCATTTAGCTGCGGAAAACAACCATCAAAATTTCAGCTTGTTTACTCGCAGTCTGAAGCCATCGTGTTCTATGTCTCAAGGAATGTGTTGTTATTGGTACAGGCGAGCGGCCGGCGGCGATGCAGACGGGCTCGGCGGGCCTGTCCAACAGCTCGCGCTGCATCCTCGCGCTGCTGGCCGCCTGCGTCCTTCACGCCCGCCTGCTGCGCGCGCAGCTCGCCAGCTGATCACGCGGCCGCCCCGCCCCCGCCCCCGCCCCCGCCCGCGTCTAAGCCCCGCCGGACGCCGCGCACGCACCATATCGTGATATACCTTACACACCACCAGAATAATTATGTATTCAAAATGCCCCGACGGAATTATAATGCCATCAAATTGTAATGAGTGTATTGATCTTCGGTAATTGTGCTATTCAGCCAAGTTTGATAAATTGATTATTAATGGATTGGAAGCAAACATTTTAGGTAACGATATACACTGAGCTCGTTGATTTATGTTGTAGGAATACTGTGTGTATTAAAACCGTACATCTATATTAATATACACTATTAACTGTTTTTAATTAAAAAAATGTGGGGTGTGAATACTATATTTCCACTTTAAATAGGTAATCAATAATTTTAAGACAGCAAAGTCCTCTTCGTTAAGAAATAAACAAAAAGCATGTTCCATGATATGGTGCGCAGGCGCGCAGTGCGCGACAGAGACATTACGAGCAGTGCAATACAAAAGTGCGTTTTAACAGAGACTCTCGAGCACATAGCGTATATTTAAATAAATGTTACGAAGTTTCTCGTCTAAATAAATTTTAAGCGAAAACTTAGTTTTCGGTTACCTAATTAAGTAAAGGAGATTATTTAAATAAAGTTAGGTAGTGTTCGTAAGATTTTTATTGGGAAAGTAGCATCATTACTTCGATGATGCGCGTGCGCCGGCACTTGATGCCGTGTTATATTGTAACTTATTGATTTTTGTAATTATTTACTTATATGAAAAAGTGTTAAGTTTAATTAAAAACGTTGGTCCCATATTACTTATGAATTAAAAATATAAAATTAACCACAAAAGATTTTAGCATAATAGTCACTGATTTTGAAATATTTGAGTATTTTTGTGGCATTATCTCAGTTTAAGTTATTTACTTTAATTACAATTTTTTTATAAGCCTAAATTATTTGAAAGGACAGGCGACCAAAACTAGTGAATAATGCACCTACGGCAGCCGCGCCCGTGCGTTACTCCCGGTGTACATACCGCCCTCCCACTGCTCCCATAGAATACGTAATACAGAGTCCTCCGGCGCAGGTTCACTCGGCAACGACGCATAGGGTACCTGTTACTCTCTAATTATATTTGTTAATAGGGCTTCAAAATACTTCACGTATTAAATTAAGAGTATTGTGTTACTCGCTGTGCCCGTGAAAGTCAATGTTATTTTTTTTATTAATAATAGTCAAAATAATTTTAGGGACCCAAGAATCAGTCAATTTAAGAGACCTAAAAAATTTATTGAATATGTTTCAACATAGTAGGTACCTACTTAATTAGTTTCCGAGTGAACACGCCCATTGATCACAATAAATTTTAGAATCTCTTGTTGTACTCTGTTCGAAGACTGTAAATACATAGATAAATTATTATAAATGTTTTATGACAAAAATTATAAGGTATAATATAGTAATATATATAACATAAATTAATGTCGTTAGGGTGCGCTCAGCCGTTGTATCGGCTGGAATTGTGAACGGTCTGGGACGCTTTACACGTAGCAGAAGGGGCATGCGACAATATTGGCATTCGTTTCAGTGTACAACTTAATCATAAAATTGTTCAATCCTTGTTTATTCAGGGCAGACTTTTGTTTAATTAATGCTTCGGTACTCTCAAGGTCAATGCTTGAGTTAGTTCAGTAAGCGGCATGTACAGTCGAACACAGAAGTAGCTGAACACTTTAGCACCATGTCACACCGATCTTGTGCATACTTTATAGTTGCTACCGTACTATATTGACGCTAGAGTCGTTGTGACATGGTACCAAAGTGTTCAGCTACTTCTGTGGTCCACAGTACCTACGGTTTTTGCTGAATTGGCCCACGCACGGGTCTCATGGCCTGAGCTCATTATTTCCCGCGTGTGAAGCGCTCCACAGACCGCCATAGATAATTTGTTACATTCGTTATTCACTGATTGTGTGTATTCCTGTGAAATCAGAAAACCTCTACTGGATCTACTTTTTATATTATTTAATTTTATTTTAACATTATTATAAATGTTTGAAAAATAATATATATTTACTTATAAAAATATCTAAACTAGAAAAATTTCACGTCCTGAGGCGGGGTTTTTTATATTTTTACTTTTCATAGTAAACGAGCCAAGAATTCGTCGGTGTTAGATTTACATTGGGTTTACATCTTCTCTCGTGATCTTCAGAAGCTGTCCGACCAATTGATTGATCTCGATCCGGTTTTTGTTAACCAAAGTGTTTCTACATAATCGATGAGTTAAAACTGCAACCTTGTGCACCGATCCGTCTTACAGACAACCTTGAGTACAAACACTTTGGATAACATTTTAAAAAGTACAATTTTAAAACGGATAAAGATCAATGAACGTTCAAGTGTTATAAATGAAACGTTAGTCGAACCGCGATGTCTCTTCTCCTGGTAAGCGGTAACCAAGTTTACTGACAGCACTTACTATAACTGAGACCAGTGTATCTAAATCTCAAGTTCAGTTCTTTGTGCAAAAGTAGCACTTTGCACAAAGAACTTGTAAAGGGAACAAACGTTCTTACACATTGAAGAAATGGTACACATTTCTGCAAAATTAAATACCCACCAGTCGAGGTAACTTCGCAACTACCATTTTTAATTAGACAATTAGCTAACAGGAGTATAAACTTACATAATGACAAAAAGCACGTCGACTAAGTTCAAAAAACGTACTTGTTCAAAAAGATGTAGGTGTGTCTGTATGTGTATAAATATAGTGACACGTTTCTAATTAAGCCGCCGCTTTGTGGTGACGATATTTCACCTCGACCTCGACGACAGACGCTGAAGACACAAGCGACGGATAAAACCGTTATTGTAATTGCTCATTATAATTAAAGATGTATTTATTTAACTCAAATCAACAGACGATTGTTGTAATTACTCGGCTTCGAGCAAATTGTATGTCTAAATGTATTATAAAGAGGAATAATGGATCGAATCATTAATGTAGACGATAAGGTGGGTGCCTAGCTGAACCAAGTGAAGGAAGCAGAGTTATCTATCAGAAATATAAAGATTGTTCCAAACAACCATTTCTTCAATGTACGAGTTTAGAAAAACTTTCATGTTCTGTTTCACGCAAACGTCTGTTTTTATTCTAAAATGTTCAATAAATATAGCATGCCGTTTTAATGCCATAGAATCCCGAATATTCTCGAAGCCAAGGAACCTCGTTTCCATAAAAAAAAGAAAATCCTAGACTATGCCGGCTTACTTCGTACCCTTCCACACATTCCTTTCCCTGCAGATTTCCTGCTGCTGTTTTATTGTTACTTCTGTAACAATTTTTGGTTGATTACGTAATTATGTCCGGGTGTGATTTAGCTTTACACACTTTTTATTTCGTATTCAAACTGTTAAAAGTGTTGGAAACTTCCCTGACTTAAGTCCGCGAAATTTCTCTGTGCGAACCTTCATTTCGTCCTTATCGAATTAAATAATTAACAATAACTGGATACAAATTAATTATTAAACAAATAAAATACACTTGAATTTACGGCTCGGCACGCACGTTCGTAAAACTGGATAGAAGCATATTTCTAGCGAATTGTTCGAGCGTTAAGTTTACAGTTAGTTAGGTAAGAAATATAAATAATAATAAAGTACGACTTAAACAAATTGACAAGTTTTGTATAGAATACAAATGTAAATATTATAATAGAAGTTTTACAATAAAATTGATGTAAGTTAGGAGGTGGCACGGACGTACTGTAACAGACTATGTATGTAACACATGGAACTTTATGTATACATCAACCGAATCAGTTTGTTTTCAAATAAAATATTTAATATTTAAGTGAAGTTTCATTGCATTGACGTTCCCGTGACGGACCCACCAAACCCCTAGCCATACCCCTGGGGGTAGGGTGGGACTGAACCATACCACCGTAGTGCTGTGCACCATATGTTTACAGGTTTTGTTTTTCCAAATATTACGAACCTGGTGTTAATAGCATAATTCTTTTTTTATTTTATAATTATTTCTAACTAAACTAAACCGACAATGCGACAAAAAGAAAGTAATTCAGTCTGATGATTCATTTGATCCGTTGACACCTAATAAATGTATATTTCCAATCTGAAGTACCAGGCTACCATAAGTATATCAGAGGTTATTTATTGTACCCCTACGATTATTATATAAATAAAATTAACAGTATGCTAAACATCAGTACATTCTTACTCCCGAAGAATAAATAGAATGATGCCAAATAAAAAATCACACTGTATATCAGCGTTGAATACGCGCTAACGATACGAGTTTGTCGCAGGATTTGTGAATGAACTAACTACAACCGCGAAGCGCTAAAAATATTTTTGTGATACCTACCTTACATAAATGTTAATACAGAATGGTGTACGGAAAAATCCGCCAGGGTTTATGTACACCATTACAAAACATGTAAATGTATTTTTAACCGACTTCAAAAACGAGGAGGTTCTCAATTCGGCCGGTATGTTTTTTTTTTTTTTTTTTTTTTTCTATGTATGTACACCGATTACGCCGAGATTACTGATCCGATTTACGTGATTTTTTTTTGTTCGATGCGGAATAGCTGCCATTTAGTCCCATAAAATTGTTTTCAAAAACAGTTGGGTACTTTAGTTTTAAATGTAAAAAAACTGAAATTATGAAGTCGTCTACATATGCGTAATTGCGAATTTTTGCTTTTCCAATGACTTTTTAGTGAAACGATACGATAGTAGGAAACAATATAAGTTGACGGTCACCCATCTAGCTTTGAACGTAGAAAGTTATCACTAAAAATTGTGAAAAAAAAATTTTAAACAAAAATTAAAACCGACTTCAAAAAACTGAAAAGGATAAAATAATTAAATTTAAGTAGGTATTCATCCCCTAGAAACATATTTTTGGAGTTGGTGCTAAGTGGTTTCCAAAAACAATAGAAAGTGAAGCACTTAGCACCAACTCCAAAATATGTTTCTAGGGGATGAATACCTACTTAAATTTAATTATTTTATCCTTTTCAGTTTTTTGAAGTCGGTTTTAATTTTTGTTTAAAATTTTTTTTTTGTAAAATAATGAAATAAATAATTTTAAAAAAAAAATCTCCTACATAGATATGGTAGCCTGGTACTTCAGGGTGGTCCAGCTACATACATACGATATTTCGATTGAGTTATCTCACTTCTAAATATAATGACAATATTGACAATTTCCGGTATCTATTTTTCCACCAAATCCCAGCACTACTCGGTGGTATGGTTTAGTCCCACCCTACCCCCAGGGGTATGGCTAGGGGTATGGTGGGTCCATCACGGACGTTCCCTCGACATTTCGAATAAAATCTAACATTAATATTTACCAGGTGGTAGGCCCGTATGTAGGGTCGTCTGGGTAGTACCACTGCCTTTCTTATTTCAGCGGCGAAGCATTGCGCTGTGTTTCGGATTGAAGGTAAAGGTAGCCAGTGAAATTACTGGGCATGGACGGCATTTCATCTGAGGCCTCAGGATTATAACTCACCTGTTATATCAAATGATTTTTCCTTCTTATTGCAGGTGTTTATAAGGTGGTGGTAACCACTTCCTACCAGGTGGGTAATCAACTTCTCTGTCATCATGTTAATCTAGGAGCAGTTACTCATTTGTAACGGATAAATTAAAGTTACGCATGAACTGAATCAAAGCAACCACAAATCTACGCCATTTATCGCACTGTCCGCGCAAACTATACAGTGTGCTACTAAAGTCCGAAATAAAATTTAGGGGTGAATGCGTTCCTTGTCAACAGTTATCTGTGAAAATTTGACACCTATCAGCTATGCGATTCTCTAAAGTCAGCAGCCATGAATTCGTGGCTGCGGCAGCGCCGTCATACTTTTGGCGTTTGTTTGACAACCGTTGGCGACACCAGCGTTCCGACGTCGAGCACGGCGTGAACCGGAACTAAAATTGTGGTTGATTTTTACATCTTTATGTAAAAAATCTATCAAATATTGAATGAAGTCACTGCGATACAATTTTAACACAACAGAAAAGAAATCAAAATATATCGATTGTACTTCATGTCGTATAACCAAAACAGAGACAATCATACACAGCCACGAGACCGACGTAGAGATTGGTGAATACGCATTCACACAGCGCAGTGCGCAAACGTCAAAACCAATGGCAGCTCGTCGTCTTTGTCAGATGTCAAGTTCGATGTCGAATATCTTTGTTTGTGAATCACACTGCTGACTATTTTTATTTTACGATTAAAGTAATAATGATAATTCTGCTCGTGACAACCCTCAAAAATAGCGTATCGTACTTACGATACTCTGCAGTCAAACACACACACACACACACACACACACACACACACAAACACACACACATACAGACCCCCTGCAACCCCAGAATCACAAATATTATTTCCGGATTCTGTAGCACCCGGTGTAGCAAACTTAATAGCATTTTCCTGCGGTTACTGCTTAGAAGACTGATGCTGGAAACGGCAGATCATCTAGCTGAAGAGTTAAGTGATTCAGTACTAGACGATCCACCTAGGCAGATAACTATCTGCCGGAAATAGTTACATTTATATGACATAATGCAGCCAATGTTATACTATTGCATATAAATGTCATGAAATTATCAAATGAATAAGATGTTTTTGAAAGTGGCAAACCATTTCTATGAACTAATATAGCCCATGTTATAATTTATCGTCGTATTGACGGCACCGCCCTGTATTGTTCAGAGAACAACGGGCGAGAAACTTAGCAAGGTTTGTTCCTCCCTTTTTATGTTATTGATAATCGATTGAAACATATCAATCATAGACACGCCAGACATTTTAATTTGCAGGCGAAACTGTAGGGCAAAAGAAGAATGATAGGGTTCTAATGGAAGGTATTTTATCAAGTAAAAATAGTAGTTTGTTGACAGTCTAGTTGTCTGACCAGACTATGTCGAAACTAAAAGGTCAACCTACCCTACGAAGACTGATGAGTCGTCAACACTAAGATATTTTGTTGTTGCGTCTTTCAGAACGCTTTCAAATATTTTGTAGGTGTATACCTACATACTCATATTCTGGGTCTTTTAGCACTTAGCACAAAATTATATTTGTCATTGTCAAAACGAATACAACTAAGAATAGGGAAACGTGTAGGTACCTAAAATGATCACTTTGGCATCAATTATTGGGCTGTGTTAGATGCAGGGGACTCGTCTTCTATATGCTCACAGTGTATAGCGTTTTCTTTTAATTTTTACAGGTTAAGTAACGCGTGAGTAGTACTGAGCTTGCTTCGAGTGTCTAAAAGCTACGGTAACCATACCATCAGGCGGGCTGTGCGCTTGTTTGCGACCTTAAAAAATTGTTGAACATGGACTTAAAGTTAAAATTCAAACAACCGAATCGAACATCAGTCTGGACAATGTTCAGTATTTTTTTTATTATTCCGAGTGGGAATTCACGCGATTGTTCCAGTGTGTAGGATGGCCGGAATCATTTTGTTAAGAACAAAATGATCCCGTGAGTGTAGTACCTACACCCACAAAATACTTTCCTACACCCGACAAAATGCTGTGTGTTGTTCCGCGAGGTGGCGGAAAAAATTGTTTCCCCGCGAGCGTCGACTGCCGTAGCCGCGTCTTGCGCCGTTTTATTTTTATTCTTGTCATTAAGGCGCCAAAGGACGTGTTATCAAAATGTTTTCGCGTTCCCTAAAAGAGAGATCGTTTAGAATTTACATCTCGTTACTGTTTCTAAATCGTCTCGTGCATATTTGGAAGGGACTTTGTTAGTGTTGTTGTGGCGTTCGCTTTTATTACATTCTTGTTACAATTACAGAGATGTTTGACAATTTTTTCCATTAAGTTTTATTTATTTATTTAACAATTAAATTTCAACAATGAAAATTAAATTTCAGGAAATAATTTCAAAGAAACTGCCTATTTCTAAATTAACTCTATTGCAGCAAATGAGAATGAAAGATAAAATCGACGTTGGTATAAAGACAAAGACAGTACGACAATAGAGATAACAATAGTGATATTAGTATGGGCTATATTAGTTCAGAAATATTTTGCACCTTTCAAATACATCTTATTCATTTGATAATTTCATGACATTTCTATATATATAGGGGTTAAAGTATGAAATTGTTATTATTTGTACTAAATAATTGAAATTCGTTTTTTTTTAATTCAACTGTCACTCAATGGGAAAAAAATATTGGCATTGAGTTACGGTGTTACGCATCGGGAATATTTTACCCGTTGAGTAACAGTGTGACACAAAATGGTGTGACTCAACGGGAACAAAGGGAATTTTCGAGGTATCCATCTTTCTTATATAATCTGAATAAAAAATCTGAAATAATCAAATGCTGCACATTTTTTAAAAGAAGAACCTCATAGGTACCATTTGAAATAAGTTTCACTCAAAAGTCTCAAACCATGAAGGTTCTATGTCAATTCGAAGTACGTATTAAAATAAAACGGCAACTTCATACTTTAACCCCTATTATTTTATAGCATAAAGTAATTATTGTTAAAATAAAGAAGGCGTTTAAACGCATAAAAAACATTAAAATGTGATTAAAATAGCTTTTCTCATCATAGGATTGGAAGTTTAAAAATGCTTGTAAAAGTGTTCCTTCGGATCACTAGAGGTGTCAACTTCAATGAGTGGTGAGATAAACGTTGCTATAAAAACGTTAAGAAGAAGGATAGAAAGCGGTGAAGAAATTGGCGCAGTGGTAAGCGCATCTGGCCGGACATCAGGAGACGTAGGTTAGTTTCACGCCTGGAGCATCGCGCACAAAGAAATTCAGTGCCTCGTTTCTTTGTCGTACTTCCGGAACTTGGAATTCTTTGCCAGCACATGTGTTCCTTCTTTCCTATAGCATGGGGTCCTTCAAGAGAGGCGGAAAAAGCACCTTTTGGGCCGCCAAAATGGAGGCGGCTAGAGCAGTGTCTATTCTGCACTAGCTGTCTCCGCATATGGACTCTCCTCACCGCTTCACATCAGGTGGTGTTGAGTCTATTGCCGTTCTTTGTATAAAAAAAAAATTTTTTCATCGTTTTCTTTCTTTATTTGTAATTGTTACAATATCCCATGTTTTCATTTAGTGTCGTACTGTCATCACCACTCTGTATATTTTTTTTAACCGACTTCAAAAAAAGGAGGAGGTTATCAATTTGTCTGTATGTTTTTTTTATGTTTATTACCTAAGAACTTTTGACTGGGTGAACCGATATTGATGATTCTTTTTTTGTTCGATGCAAAATAGTTCCCATTTAGTCCCATAAAATTTTTTTGAAAATCCATTGGGTAGTTTGGTTTTTAAATAAAAAAACTGGAAAAATTAAGTCGTCTACATATGCGAAATTGCGGATTTTTGCTTTCCTATGAATTTTTAGTGAAATGATACGATAGTAGAAATCAATTTAAGCTCACGGTCACCCATCTAGCTTTGACCTTCAAAAGTGATCACTAAATATTGTGAAAAAAAAAAATTAAACAAAAATTAAAACCGACTCCAAAAAACTAAAAAGGCTAAAATAATTAAATTTTAGTAGTTACTTATCCCCTAGGAACATATTTTCGGAGTTGGTGCAAAGTTGTTTTCAGAAACCATATATAGTGAAGCACCGACTCCAAAAATATGTTCCTATGATGAGTACCTACTAAAATTTAATTATTTTATCCTTTTAAATTTTTTGCAGTGGGTTTTAATATTTGGTTAAATAATTTTTTAACAAATCACTTGTGAATCTAATCATTTCCACCAGCCGCTGCACAGGAGCTGTTTTCCATCAGGTAGACGGTCTTCTCATTTACAACGTAAAACATACAAAAGAGTCCTTTATAACGAGGCTATGTAAATAATACATGGTGTTGTGGGTCGCGCGAGTGAGCTAAGTTTCCGAGCAAACAACGAGTCACACGGCAGTTCCAAACTATTCCCCTCCGCGCTTCCAGCGTGTTCCGCCAACTGTAAGCTTTTGTTAATATAGGACTCACTTCCTCGTTCTAATTACACAATTTCACCGTCCATTTGTTATAAACTGACTTCTGAACGTAAAGAAAATGGTTAGAGTGTAATGTAACTACTTGCTCGAATTATAATTTATTTAGTTTTGTTTCTCGTTTGCCATTAGGTCAAACAATATCTACCAACAAACTCAAGATAGACAATCTTCACCTAAAACAAAACGGTTCAAAAAAACTTGTTATTTATCCATTTATGAGCCGTCAAGCTCTTACAAAACAGCTACACCACAGTGTAGGTAAGTTTAAAAATCCTCATAAATGTTTTTTTTCTACTCAATCGACGAATTTTCAAAATGTAAAACCAAAATTATCGTTTTGTTAGTGAAGATGATTTGTAGCAAAATTAAACACCAACAATTTTGATTATTATTATTTATGTTTATTCTCTTTCTCCTTTTGCTGTGCCTGCCAGGGTTTATGATTATGTCATTTTTAACTTTGAGATTTAAGATAATGTAGGCAACTCCCCTATGTTGCTATAAAATAAATGCTTGAATTTGTGTTCATTTCATAATGCAAAGCATTACCGATTGAATGTATTATGGGTTGCATTAAGTAATCAAAAAATAGTAAAACAAATGAAAATAAAATTAGTCCATTTACATATTTTAACTGTGCTTTAACTACAATTGTTCGTTGTTTTATGACCAGAGTTTTTGTATTTCCTTCAGAACTACGGCTGCTTACACGTTTTCTTACCGTTGATTACGTTGTAGATTGTAAACTTGGCAGGGTTTATTGCCGATCAAAGTTTATACTATGTTTTATGGCCAGTCATGAATAATCATGTTCGCCCAATTAACATCAAAGAAAGGAATGATTGATCTTGGGCTTAAAGCTCTCCGTGAGTCTCATACTTGAGATCCAAAGTCCCAAGCAGATGTTTGCCTAAATATTACCATGAATGACCCCACTATCAACTACAGATGGACCCATTGTTTATTACACATGAACCCACAATCAGTTACTGATGGGCCCGTTATAAGTGACACTTGAACCCATAATCAGTTACAGATGACCCCGCTATTATAAGTGACACATGAATCCGCTATCAGTTGCAGATGAACCCGCTATTATAAGTGACACATAAATTCACTATCAGGTACATATGGGCCCACTATACCTCTTTACTTCTACCTCCATGGTGCCGAATTTATCATATAACCTTTTTTGACTTGTTAAAAAGTCAGACTCGTCACCTTCTTGATGTACTTTTTGTTTAATTTGCTTTGCGCGCGCCATTTTCTTTTCAAGACATATTTGTTAATGCAAGAAATATTTGTATTAACCAATAGTTGTCAAAACCAAGGGTTTAAAACAAGAAACTTGAAAACATGTAGAAAACCTCGTAAAAAAGTAAAAATGAGTGATTCTAGCGACGAAGAAGTTTATTTGACGCCAACAGAATTGACTGAAACTGTTAATAATGCACAAATGTTTTTTTTTTTATTTAGTCATTTCTTCGTTGAGGTGGGATGAAAAGTTACGTGTTGCACTCGAGTGCAAAGATTTTTTACCTCGTGCTCTTTTGATTCCCTCGTTAACGCTCAGGATTCAATTCGCTTGCTCGGTCATCAAAATTGAGCACGCGGTTAAAAATCGATTTTGCACTCTTGTATAACAAATAACTATTACAACAGGCCCAATGACATTCAGAATGTTTTATTGTCATTTTGCATGGACAAAACTGGACACAACTTATCATGTTTAAACCACCTGATGGTGATATTGAATTGATATGTGATATATAACTACCTCACTGAAATTTGTACACGTGAAGAAAATTGTATCATTGAGGCCGCATGTACACGTATTACATTATGTAAATGACATTGTATTGTAATTGAATGAGTATGGGTAACTGAGGTTTGTAAAGCACTTTAGAATACATACCCGCATTGAGGATATTTCATTACAATTTATTCTCACATGAATTTGACAAATGAAAAAGTTGTATTATCAATTATATTCTTAATTTTATTTTACCATTACATAGAAAAAAATCCAAATATTTTTTCTTGTTATTGCAGGTTTCTATAGGCAGCGGTTACCGCTTACCATCAGGTGGGCCGTCAGCTTGTTTGTCATCTAGAAGTATAACAAAAAAATTCACGTCCCGTGAAAATTTTCTTGTTTAGATATTTTTCTATGTAATCATCAATATTTAAGTTCCCATAGCTTGTTCGTCGTTTGTCTGTAAGTGCAGTGGCAATCTGAAGGCTATACAAAGGAGTCACTGAATAATGGTCGTACGGTACTTGGTACGCGCATACTCTACATACAGTTATGAAAATAAAGTCAATTTATTGCGTAGGTAGCGCGCCAGTAGTGCACAAGCTGCTACGAGTGTCTGCGTGCTTCTGTAACCGCTTATTATTATTGCTACTAGAATGGGTATTTTTTTTTAAATTCTTTTTTTTTATATTTAAACGTAAACTTAAAAACTAATGAATTGAAAATTTCTAATATTCTGTGCACATACTTTATTAATTTAAGCGCAGCCAATTTCATTTTATTAAATGATTGCGACAAAAACAGCCTGTAGAAACTAAATATTGAATTTAAATTTTTGAGTAAATTCATAAAGTTAAACCCAAAGCCCAGGCGGCAAGAATAGATGACATAACAAAATAACAAGTCGAAATAAATGAATTTATTATTATTATAACAATTAATATTTAATGGTGTCTGGTTTATCGGGCTTTGATGGGTTAATGCTCACGTGAAAAACGTGAGACCACAAAAAAGTCCACTGCGCTAGCAGCCTCCACCTTGCCGGCCCATAGTCTGCCTTCTCACGCCTCTTGACGGAACTCAGTTCTTTTATCATAAACCTGAATTTCTTTACTTTATCTAATCATTGTTCAGAAAATACGAGATGTATAATTATTTACAAATCATTTTTCAAACGTTAAGGGTGGCCAACAAGAGTATTGCCCGCCTAATGGTACGTGGTAGCACCTTGGGCACTACTTACGCGTTGTAACCGTAGCCTATAGACGCTTGTAGCTTCTAGCACCTTGGACACTACTGGAGCGTTATAACCGTAGCCTATAGACGCTCGTAGCACCTTGAGCACTACTCACGCGTTGTAACCGTAGCTTATAGACGCTCGTAGCACCTTGAGCACTACTCACGCGTTGTAACCGTAGACTATCGACACTCGAAGCACCTTGGGCACTACTCACGCGTTGTAACCGTAGCCTATAGACGCTCGTAGCACCTTGAGCACTACTCACGCGTTGTAACCGTAGCTTATAGACGCTCGTAGCACCTTGAGCACTACTCACGCGTTGTAACCGTAGACTATCGACACTCGAAGCACCTTGGGCACTACTCACGCGTTGTAACCGTAGCCTATAGACGCTCGTAGCACCTTGGACACTACTCACTCGTTGTAACCGTAGCCTATAGACGCTTAAAGCTTCTAGCACCTTGGACACTACTGGCGCGTTATAACCGTAGCCTATAGACGCTCGTAGCACCTTGAGCACTACTCACGCGTTGTAACCGTAGCTTATAGACGCTCGTAGCACCTTGAGCACTACTCACGCGTTGTAACCGTAGCTTATAGACGCTCGTAGCACCTTGAACACTACTCACGAGTTGTAACCGTAGACTATCGACACTCAAAGCACCTTGGGCACTACTCACGCGTTGTAACCGTAGCCTATAGACGCTTGCAGATTGTAGCACCTTGGACACTACTGGAGCGTTATATCCGTAGCCTATAGACGGTCGTAGCACCTTGAACACTACTCTCGCGTCGCTTCCGTATCCTATAAACGCTCGTAGCACCTTGGGCACTACTCACGCGTTGTCACCGTAGCCTATAGACGCTCGTAGCACCTTGGACACTATTCGCACGTTGTTATCGTCTACAGGCTTGTAGACGCTCGTAGCACCTTGGGAACTACTCACGTGCTGCCTTCCATGTGAAATTGATGAGGAACCATTATGGACAGTCGACAGCATATAAGACGAGTCCCCCGGTTCTCACATAACGCCTCCTCGATGGGCCCTGGCGACCCTACTCACAGCAGTAAAACAACACTACAAGTAGTATTATCTATCTGCGATCTTTTTTTTATACGAAGCACGGGAAATGACTCAGCACCACCTGATGTGAAACGGTAGGAAGAGTCTATATGATCTTCTGTAAAGTGGATCATTAATGTATCTTTGTGCTATTTTATTTTATTCATAATTGAATCCTCACTACCGTATAGGTGTTCAAAGTTGAAAAGTGTATTACATCTTTAATGATAGCTTCAGCTCCAAACAAAGGCAGGCGGCGGCGGCGGGTGATCGATTGGCGCTCAGATAATGCAATAAAGGACTCGGGATATACGATAATTATAATAGGTAAGCTTTGTATACCTTAATGTTTATGTACGCAAGCCTTTTATAGAGTGTTTAATGAAGATCCGACAGGACGGCCATATAAAGTCGTTTCTTCTTACTGTTCAGAGATTGGAGATAAGATTCTATTTAGCGAATTGTAATAATATAGTTGAAACTGAATCTGCTGCATGAAAGCGAACCAAGTTTCCTCATCAATCGTTGATTGTAGCGTAAAAGAAATTTACAAGCACACAAGCACAATTACAACAACGTGAGAGCTGCGCGTGCTGTGTGGCGCCTGCGACGCACCCACAACACTTCGTAAAGTTAATTTTGAGTTAACACTAAGTATATCTGCAGCCTACCTTTGGAAAAGTCTCTTTTGATATCAAAACATTTCAGTCTGTAATTGTACCTACAAAAATTCCCTTTTAAGATACCTTATTATCTAATGCTATATGATACAATAATTATAAGTATATTTTTATTGACACTACAAGTTATGATACATTTTACTTTACTAACTCGTCAGCATAAAGAGATCATACAAAGAATTATCAAATTCAATCAACATTTGACGGAGATATACCTATTATTATGAGTACTTAAAAAAATAAAATAGGCTTGTTAAATACCAAAGCGGTTACTGTACTGTCGAGCGGAAGTAGTAGCATACATTGAATATACAGAAAAGAGACAGTTCGAAATGTAATATAGTGGTTTTGAATTACATGTGAAGAAATCAAAACTAATGCAAGTTTTGAGAGCGTTGGGGTCCAACTAATTTACAGCGCCTTACTGAGCAGATCTCACAGAAGGTAGCGGCCGAATAAAAGAGAACTAATACCTACCTATATTTTGATTTTAATTTGATTAAAATTTGATTTGATTTGATAAAAATCATCACCATCATCAAAATCATCTACGTCCCACTGCTGGGCACAGGCCTTCCTACATGGGAGAAACACATTAGAAGTTTGGGCCATCACACCACCACGCTGGCCCAATGCGGGTTGGTGGGTTAAAGCGGTTGCAGGAACAACCGGGACCAACGGCTTAACGTGCCTTCCGAAGCACGGAGGAGATCGAGTTTAAAAATTTGATTGACCCATCCCAGAATAGACCTTGGCGAAAGTTGCTTTGTTTTTCGTATCGAAACCGAAACCAGAGCGCTCAAACCAATACGCCAGCGATCTCCTAATCAATATTGCTTTAGCAATAAGGTCGCCCAATTGTACTGCTTTGTGTTTATTACTTTATATTGTTAATTTGTCTCTTGGAATGTCGAAATATCGCAGTCATCTGGTTAAGTTAGCCACTTGATTGGACGCCTAGGCCGTTGATTCAACGCCCGCATCCAATGAAACGGCTGAAGGACAACTAGTCAGGTCATTGAGGGCGACGTTGTATCAGGTGGCTTTCGTGTCAGTCATTATGGTTAAATTGACCATTCAATTGGACGCCTAGGCAGGTCGTTTAAATCGAAGAACTTTTGTGTCACTGTTTGTGTGATCGGTAGGTTCAAAAGTTATTTTTTAATGACCACTCATAGCCGCCGTAATCATTTTGGTTATAAATAACCTTAAACCTACCAATCAAAAAAACAAGACGACGCCTAGGCAGTTAATTGAGGTAACTTATTACTACAATATATTATTGAAGAAGGTAATAAGTATTGGAATAAAAAAGAATAAAAGTTAATTATCATTCATTAAGAAGTAAAGCGGAGTTCCACCGGCAGATGGTCGCCGCCGCCGCCGCCGCCGCCCCGCCGGCGGACGACATCAACTTCGCTAACGAGGACACTTCGTCCGCCGCGTGATTTATTGCGGACACTTGATCGATTCAATCACACCAACCCCCTCCACCTCCCCCAACCCCGCTGAAATCGAGCATTTAATGAAGGTGATATCCTCGCGCTTGATTGAGTTAGGAATTTGGGGGATACCAATATATCTTACGTTTGTCAGATATGTGCGGTGCCGCTTGAGATCGAATTGCATTACTTAGAAACTTAGTTGTACTAAATAGGTGTAATTATGCGAAGTTCCGTGTACTTACGTCACGGGGAGGTTATTAACAGAGGTTGACATTAGCGAGCGCGCGGAGATCATACAACGCTTTGACTTGCATATCTTCGCTTGAAATTGAAATTTATTTATGCAAAAATGTTTGCACTGGAATAGAAAAAACATATATGTTATAAAATGAAAATGAAATGAAAATGAAAATATCTTTATTCAATTAGGCCCCCAAGAAGCACTTTTGAATCGTCAACAAAAAAACCCTTAAGTCTATCACATAAAAATAATATTAACTAACTAACAATTTCATAATGTTTGTCTCTCTGTCTTATCTGCATCTACGTAAGCTAAGAATGTTATGTCAGTCTGTCTATCGGTCTGTCTGTCGGTCCGTCTGTCCGTCAGTCAGTCTGTCTGTCTGTCCGTCAGTCAGTCTGTCTGTCAGTCAGTCTGTCTGTCTGTCAGTCTGTCTGTCTGTCAGTCTGTCTGAATTTACACCGGTTCCAAAAGTTGAACTACCGAGAAGATTCCGGCAACAAACTCGTGTAGTCACTCTTTTCAATCATTAAGTTACAATGTTTAATTACACAGTAATAGTATTTAGCAGCGCAGTGTCGCACAGAGTATAAAAAAGGTATATTAGAGTACCAATAAGTACCTAATGATAAGAATATTTACTGTATTTAAAGGCTGTCCGACAATGCACCATCACAATATAGGTATTACAATACACAAAGGTCAACAATTAATATACAAAGACCTAATAAAGCTAAACATCTTTCATTAATTTTAAACACTTGTCTGAGCACGTCATTACAATAATAATTGTATTGTTTTATATATAATATCCTATAATGCCATATACCTCAAAAATCCCTCAAAAATTATACTATTGATGAATATGTAGGTAAATTATTACAAAATCAAGGAAGCTTAGAGATGACCATTTCCACTAGTGGCACCTGTTCACAAGTATGACGCATGTGCCAGCCATCGCTCCGCTCAACCATATCATAGGGAACGGAGCGACCCGGCACACCACGCCACCACCGCAGAAACTTATAGAGAGCATGACATCTTCCAGCAACCACAAAATCAATGAAATGCTATTGGTGGAAATAACTATATGACATTATAAGTTACAACCAAGCATTTTTGTCATTTATATAATCGTTAATAGTATAGTAACCTTTGGACATTAGAATTTTCTTAATGTGAATTTTAAATTTGTCAAATGGCAAGTCTAGTACGTTATTAGGAATCTTGTTATAGTAAAGTATGCTTTGACCCATAAAAGTATTAAAAACTTTATGCAGTCTTAGAGACGGTAAGATCAACTTATTTTTATTTCTTGTATTTAATGCATGTACATCGCTGTGTCTTAAGTAGGAATTTAAATTTTGACGTACAAAAATTATGCAAGCATAAATATATTGAGAAGCCACTGTTAGTATATCTATTTCTTTAAATAAGTCTCTAAGAGATGTTCGAGCAGCAAGGCAGTAGATTGCTCTAATTGCACGTTTTTGCAAGATAAATACTGTTTCAATGTCTGCTGCTTTACCCCACAGAAGAATACCATACGACATAATACTATGGAAGTAACTAAAGTAAACCAAGCGCGCCGTGGCAATATCAGTATATTGCCTTATTTTTCTAATAGCATAAGCCGCGGAGCTAAGTCTACTACAAAGTGTTGTGATGTGAGGGTTCCACTGGAGTTTCGCATCGATTGTAATGCCTAAAAACGTGGTGGATTGAATTAAATTTAGCGACTGATTATTTAATTTAATGTTTGTATCCACTTCCCTAACATTAGGTAAAATAAATTTAATACATTTAGTTTTCTTTGCATTCAGTTGTAAATTGTTCACAGTAAACCAATTCATTACTTGAGATAGCGCATTGTTTACGTCGTCAAAGTTAACTTTATTTCTATCACATTTAAAAATTAAAGAAGTATCATCTGCAAACAACACAATCTCACAAAATTCCTTAGCAAAGAAAGGCAAGTCGTTTACGTATATTAAAAATAAAAAAGGCCCTAGAATTGAACCCTGTGGAACTCCCATTTTGACATAAGACCCTGAAGATTTTGTTCCATTGATGTCAACTATTTGAGTTCTAGAACTTAAGTAAGATGTGATTAACTTCAGAGCTGAATTTGTAACCCCATAGTGTTGTAATTTTAAAATTAGCGTCTGATGGTCAACGCAGTCAAATGCCTTCGATAAGTCACAGAATATACCAATAGCATTTTGTGAACTCTCCCATGCATCAAATATGTGCCTTAACAGCGCTACACCAGCATCAGTAGTAGAACGTCCCTTTGTAAATCCATATTGCGCACTATGGAAAAGATTATTTAAATTAAAATGCTTAATCAATTGTTCCAAAATAATTTTTTCAAATATTTTACTAAGTGCTGGTAAAATAGAAATTGGACGAAAATTACTAGGATCCTCTCTATCACCTGATTTAAATAGCGGAATAATCTTACTGTATTTCATTAAATTAGGAAAAATACTTTCATCTATACAGTTATTAAAAATTTGCGCGAGATAAGGGGCAATAATATCAATGATATTCTTAACTATTTTTACAGATACATCCCATAAATCCCCTGTATTTTTCAATTTTAGGGATTTAAAAATTTTAATGATTTTTTGAGGAACAACATGGGTAAATTGGAAAGTCTCGCTACACTCGGGCACACAATGCCTCAGGATGGAACTTGCTTCAAGAGAAGAAGAATCTAAATGAGATGTTGTAATCGAAGGTATTTTTGAAAAGTAATCTTCAAATATGCTAGCTATTTCGTGGTCAGAATTAATAATTTGATTATCTACATTTATTGTGAACGTGGTGTTTTGTGACTTGACTTTACCAGTTTCACGGTTTATTATATTCCATGTAGTTTTTGTTTTGTTATTAGATTTTTCAATTTTGTCTCGGATGTGTATCGCTTTGGCGCGGTTACATATCTTTTTGAAAGTCTTGGAATATTTCTTTACATACTCATGAAAGTCCTTATTGTGATTGTATTTCTTTTGTGCGTATAATTCATACATCTTATTTCTACTTTTATATATACCTTTTGTAGCCCAGTCACCAAATTTCATTTTATTATTTGAAGATTTAACTGTCTTTTTTGTGAAGGTATTTTCGAACTCATTTTTTATTACATGAAACAAATAAGTATATTGATCGTCCGGGCTAGAATGTGTGAGTGGCAGTGTGGCTACCTTTATAGCCAATTTATTCATAAAAATGTCTTCACGACTCTTCGTAATAGGTCTATATGTTAAATATTTTGGTTCAATCGATAAGTTATCAACAAAAGCAATCAGCAAACCACAATGATCAGACGTAAGATTGGTAATAACAGACTTTGAAACAGGGTCTTTATTTGAAAAAATATTATCAAGACAGGTGGCCGAGTGGGAAGTGATTCTAGTAGGCTCTAGAAATTGATTAACTAAGTCAAAGGATTTAAAAACGGAAAGTAAACGAGTACATGATGGTGTGCTCTCTAACAAATTAACGTTAAAATCGCCACAGATAATAATATGTTTCCTTTTATTACTTATTTTTTTGAGTACATCTTCCATTATGGACTCAAATGTGTTATAATTTCCAGAAGGTGGTCTGTACACACATACTATAACATAACTCTCTAATTCCACACAAGACAATTCAATTATACGCTCGACTGAAAGACCTACGATATCTTTACGTTCTTTACATTTCATTTTATTGTTAACAAGTATTAAAGAGCCACCATGAATTGCAGATTTCCTTACAAAATTGCTTGACAACTGAAAATTGTCAATAGACACCGATTCAAAAACTTTTAGCCAGTGTTCAGTTAAACATACCACATGAATATCTTGACTTTTTGTAAACAATTCAAGTTCTAGTTCTTTGCCAGCTAATCCTTGTAAATTTTGGTACACAATATTTAATAACATAGGCTTAGCTTTTGTCTTATGGTTCAGTTTAAAGATAATGAATTAATATTAGGTGAGACCAATTCATTAGGAAATATGGTATTGTTTTTATTTTTCTTAGTTATGGTATTCATAACCTTGTTCCTTATATTATATGCTAACAATGTAGCAATTTGTCTTTTAAATCTAGGTGACAGATACAATGTATCTCTGGTCAGTGTAAAGTTAGTAACAAATTTGTTACAATCAAAAAATAAAAGCGCGTCACTATGACGACACGTCAAATTGTACATATGTTCATTCAAATAATGAATTTGTTTGTTATAATTAAAATCCATATTTGTAGCATACGGAAATGCACACAGAGTAATTTTACAATTTTTTTTGCTATTTAATTCTAATAGCTTGGTTATACACCTTGTTATGTGATTTTTCCTAACTCCTGAACTATCACCACACAGAATAATTAAGTTGCTATCACTTTTTAAATTTTCACACGTAGTTACATTATTTATAATATTTTCAAAGTGGAGCCCAGGGGAACAATTATTAAACACAATTTGATCTGTTTGATCTAAAAGTAAGTGCCCTAGCCCTTGTCCTAATTTATCAGAAAAAATATAAGTGTACTCTGTACTTTGTGTCATCTTAGTTTTTATAGTGTTTGAGCATTCTAATACTGGCGGCACAGGCAAAAATTCACTTTGAATTGGCTGCAAAGGAACTGGTTCATTGTTTGTTAATATTCTACTATGATTACTGTTATTGTTACTAGAACATGAGCATTGTTTATTTGTTAAAGAAGCATATCTCTCTGTACTGTAGTTACACAAGTCAATCATATCATGCCTTGCAGAGATTTGATATTCAATCATATTTTTATACATGTTAAGTTGATCATTAAACATGTCCTTTAGTGAATGCTCCAAATGCATTAATCTATTTTCTAATAATTTGGTTGTGCAATCGTGTGAGGAATGATTTTGTTGAACTTTATTACTAAATGACTTTAATTTATTTATCAGTAATATACGTTCTTTTCTCAATAATAAATGCTTCTTGAAGTGATTTTGCCTTTTAATTAATCTATTAGTTTTTTTTATGAATTTATTAATACGAAAATATTTTTTAAATTTATTGTTACTCATTGACAAATGTTGTCTAGACGCCAGTTCCTTGCACAGTGAGTTTACATTAACTGTGTTATCACTGAGTAGACCCGAATCACAATTGACTAACTCACTAAACAGACTCTGGGAAGCATCACTTTCTGAAACCTTGCTATTATTTTCTAATATTAGCACAGTCTTGTGCGCCTCTGATAAACTTACTTCTAGGTCATTGATGCGACTCAGTGCCCGCTCGTGAGTGTCATTGCATTCTTTAAAAGAACTTATTTTATCCTGCAAGTGGACACATTGATCAGCAATTTCTGAATATTTTATGTGAAGCTCGGCCAGTTCTCGCTCTTGCTCGCTGTCTTCTCGTTCCTGCAGCAGCTTGTCATTGAGCTCCTGAGCCCTTTTGAGATCCAACAGCACCTGCTTCAGCTTCATCTCGGTGTCCTTAGCAGTTGCTTTGCGGGTCAGCATTTTAATGTTAGTTGGCACAACTGAAGCTAGAAATTAATAAAAGATTAAATTAAAATAAGAACTTATTAAAATCTCAAAAAATACCTAAAATTACAAATACTATTGAATATTACTGAACAGACTAAATAACACTAAATATAAATATATATTTTATATTGTACCAAACAAACTTTGCTTGTTAACTTACATGGAGTTGTGATACCTATTTATATTTAAGTATGTATAATAGCAATCTAATCTATCAAATTTGAGAAGTGGGTATTTTAGAAAACTTAAAATAAAGTTAAAAACTTAGAGTTGAAGCAGTGAAAGTGGACTGATATATTTCTTGTTGTTATTGTGAATTAAAAACAATAGAAACAATACTCCCCAGTTAAAAGTTTCAGCTTTTTTTTTTCTAGTTGTTGATACCAGAATACAACACACCGGCAGCAACCTTAACAGATACTTCTATGACAGTGTATATTTGTACTGGTATGGCTTATAAGTGGTAGATTGGTTAGTCTGTTGCTTCCCACTGGTATGGTATGGTACTGGTATGGTACTGGCTATGTTGAAAATAATTTAATGAAAGTATGAGATATTATACTAATAAGACTAACCATTTATCAACGATTGGCAAGAGCAATTATATATACTATGACTTGTTGATTGTACAAAGGTTATGGTCAGGGGATTAAGTAGGTAGTCAATGTATATGTACTTTAATGATTTGCACTGCACTTCAGATAGCAAAATAGATTAGGAATGTTTGTAAATGTAATGAATTGGACTACTAAACTAACATAAATAAAATGTTGTGCTCTGTTTTCAAAATGTGAGTAAAACAATTGCGTTGCAACGATTAAATCAAACAAAATTTAATTATGACAGTTACAATTTTGCAACCGTCACTATGAAATTCAAACTTTATGATATCAAAGAAAACCATGAAAAATAGTGATTAAATGTTTTGTAATGAGAAAATAGGTGACAAATAATACTCCCCCGGTTTTAAGTCCAAGTCGTAGAAGCAGAATCCAAGATAGTCAGTCTGACAACCGACCGGCTATGTCGAAAATAATAATCTTTATTTCTCGATATTTACACTGAATATCGATTCACTAATAATACAGCACTGTATTTGTATAATTCACCACTGTTTAATCACTTCAATGCTTGTTAAAAACCGTAATTATTATTTATTTTCACATATTTTATTAGCAGCTGTTTTCTAGACATCTGGCTGCTAATATAGATTGGAACTCCTAAACCTTTGTCTTTGTCTGTCCAAATATCCAAAACATAATTCGCATATGAGCAGAAGCTGCATTGAAAGTTACGGTTACCATACTTAAAGCAACACATCTTAACAAAAAAAAATGTATAGAGATTCGAGGACCCGCCGAGGAGCTTTAAAGTACAAAGGCTTAAAAATACAGATCACCAAAGATGTTTCACACCCAGGCACATAATATGTACACTATCTCAAAAAGTCAGGAAAAATCTCCTGAATCCGGGAAAAATTTGTTTTCATGTAGGCATAGTTCACTTGTAGGTACCAAATTCCAAATTTTTCATCGATTTCACCTTTATTTAATATAGCAATATGGCGAGCGACATAGAAGTCAACTGAACGTCACCAAAGTGACTGCTTAGGCGCCATGTTGAATATTAGGCTGTGTTGCAGTTATTTCTATAAAAATATTGTTTTGTACCACAAAACAAAGCCAATAAAAGAAAATGAACAATTGAACACTGCTCTGCATACTTTTACCCATTTTGAAACAACTTCATTCAGAACGCAAGACAACTCGTCACATAAAAAGTAATAAGGGTTATTCCAGACGGGTCTCCAAATCGAATCCCCTAATTATTTATAATTATTTTGATCCATCATAACTATGTTATAAGTCGTAACGGATCCCCGACATTATATATAAGCTATTTAAGTACAGGCAAGAAAAAAACACAGGATTTCGTTATTATAAAACAATGACAGGATTGACATTGTTTTATAATAACAAAAGAATGTTAATCTTTAAAAACCTTTATCTTTGACTAATGCATTTGTAGCATAGTAGCACATAGTAATAAGATTCATAATCCCCTGCCCTGTGGATCATTCAGATGCGAACATCAAAAATAATAATAAAGATCTTTTGTGTCACCTTTCTCCCGCACATCAAAGACTTTGTCCACTGGTACTTAAGTACACTGTAGTACAATGATTTCTATTGCTCTTATAAGCGTCTTTTTAATTTGAATTGCTGAGTCGACGCTCAAGATCACCACAGACTCGATGTAAAATCACACAAATGCAGGACTTATAATATTTATATTTTTAGGCGTCGCGTCGTTAGCAGTTCCCACGGGATAGTGCAGAATCCCGGATGAACCCTGCTCGCTTTTAATTTCATTCTAGTTAGTATGATTATACTGCTATTAAGATTTTAAGTTGCATTTTTGCCAAGTCTTTAGATTTTTTTACCGCCAGGTTGACTGGAAGAGATAACTGCAGAACCATATGAACGCTTATTGATACAAATTCATCATGTTGATTTTAAGTATTTCGAAAAGCTCGATGGCTTAGTGGTATGAGTGCTCTAGTTTCGATTACGAAAGCAAAGCATGGTCACCATGGTCGATCCTGAGATGGGTCAATCAAAATTATTAATCTCGAGCTCCTTCGTGCTTCGAGGCACGTCAAGTTATTCCTGCAACCGCTTTACCCCACCAATCGGCATTGGGCCAGCGTGGTGGTGTTATGGCCTAAACTCCTCATGTGTTTCTCCCACGTATGAAGGCCTGTGCCCAGCAGTGCAACGTAGAACAGGCTGGTGATGATTGAATTTCAAGATTTCGTAGCCAAAACGACAAGAAATAAACCCTTAGTTTATGTCTGTGTGCATGTCAGAGTCAATTTACTCGTCATCTTTGCACCTAGTTAAAATTTTGACAAGATAAATGATATCATCGGTAAATTGATCTAAAAGGCTTCAAATAAACATTTCATATCATCAATGTTGATTAATAACAAATGGCCTCTGGGGTGGAAAGGATCTACAGAGGCAACCGCGGACCGGAAGGCGCAGCGTGGATAGGCCTCCAACAAGGTGGCCTGACTGGTGAAGGTGGTGCAGCACCGACAGTTGTGGAAATCATTGGGAGAGGCCTTTGTAGAGCCGTGAACGTCGAAACGATGATATGATTCAGTTATCCTTTCAAACGCTGCAAGCCTCGCGCCGCTCGACGACGCTCTCGACGCATCGTCGTGTGGGATCCGTCCGGTCGCCCATGAAGCTGTGACAAAGCCTTCTAAGTATATCCACCTAGTTATACTATTAGTTATACGATATAACTTCGGGTTTAATGAACAAAATAGAAAGCCTACATTACTCCTATCCTCAGTAGGATTTCAACACAAAAAAGGAGTACTACTAATTTGGCTATTGTAAGGTAGAGGCGTTATGCAGGCAACTTTTATCACGGTATTGGTAACGATAAACAATATTTATTTATTTATTCCGCCTTTCTTATTTAAGCCGTGAAACAGTTCGCTGTGTTTCGGATTGAAGGGAAAGGTAGCCAGTAGGCATGGACGGCATTTCATCTTAGGCCTCAGGATGACAACGCACCTGCAATATCAAGTGATTTTTCCTTGTTATTGCAGGTAACGCAGTAACGCAATACGCGGCGGTAACCGCTTACCATCAGGTGGGCCGTCAGGTTGTTTGTCATCTAGTTGTATAAAAAAAATCATTTATGTACACACAAAAGACACAAAAATAAAACACATAAACTGTTAAGTACAATGGCACTACTTATTTCTAAAGGAATCTCTACCAGCAGATCATTACCGTGCCTTAACCACATGAAACCCTTCAGTTGTAAGAATAAAACACATTAAAATAGTTAATTAAACAAGTGAACCTACTCAGACAAGAAGCTTTTGATCAGGCTTAGCGAAGACTGATCGTGCGCGGCCAGATGGGCAGCGTGATTGATCATCGGGTCAAAGTCACACGAGGAATACACATCAAAGATACAATTACACAAATATTTCCAATGTTTTAGTTAAACTATTTAATTTTTTACCATTAAATTTTTCGTATTGTATATCTTTTGTATTGGCGTTTATTTATCATTTACACGTAAAATAACGATTCTCTAGCTATAATTCTATTGCTCATCTTCTGGCTGACTACGAAAATATATACTTTTTAGTTTATTCAATGTAACACCGACATTAATTGTAAGCCATTGCTTAAAATTTTACACAGTTCAAGAAAAAAATTGGATTTCGTAATGAAAATAATAATAATAATTATCGCCTATAAAGGCGATGCCAATATGCTCTCAACAATCTCTAAATGCTCTAAACAATCTCATTTGTTCTGTGGTAAGACTGCTGGAAGAAATTTCATTTGGAAATAAGCAGTACCTTTTTACAACTGTTCCTCGAATGTCTTTTCCATTATTATATTGTTGTCTACATACATGAATTGATAAATAAATAAATAAAATGCTAAAGTGTACTAAATTATATGAGTACAAGACTAATAAATACCAGTATACCTATTAGATAATTTTGGACCAAAGTTACCTAAATATTTCCTATTTCAGCCGTAAAACAGTTCGCTGTGTATCGAATTGTAGGTAAAGGTTGGCATGGAAGGCATTTCACCTTAGGCTTTAAGATGGCAAAGTACCGCACCAAGTGATCTTTACCTTGTTATTGGAGGTGCCTAAAGGTAGGCACCTTTTCACAACTGTCGGAAAAGTGTCGAACATCGGAAACTCCATACCTGTCACTTTTTATTGCGCTGCGTCGAATCGAGACAGCATGTGAGTTTTTCCGCACTTTTGTGCGAAAAAAGTTTTTTTTAGGCATTTACATACGTAAATCCACAAAACCAGTCTAACCATATGCGACCTAATAATCCAAAAGGGAAAAATCCCCTAATTACTAGATAGGTATAGCACTCTCGTGGTCTGCTAGTCAAAATCAAAAAACTCTTTATTCAAATGTACTTTAACTAAGTAACTAGTTTTAAATCGTCATAATTAACCCTACCACCGCTACGGCGAACATTTTAGCCGGGGAAAAGAAGAGCGGCGGCGGCTCAAGATACTCCTCCTACTAAACGAATACGAACAACATAGATACTAAACGAATAATTCCCTCTACGTCGACTCCCTTTACGTCGAGTCTCGCTAGGGTGACTCTCGCTGCGTCGCCTCCGCGCGTCTGCTATACCTACACCTTGCCTCGATGTCACGTGATCGTCACAAGACATGGTGAGAGTGGCACGCGCGGGTCACGGCGTCACGCCGCGCCGACATGCTCTCCCGTCCCGCCTCTCGCCGCGATACACTCCATTAGTGGTGCTAGTTGGACGTGTTCCTTTATCGTATTGAGGTCATACTGGTCATACGCACAACACAAAACTACAATATTGTTAGTAAATATTCGTTTTTACTGACTTGATTATGATATCAGGTTCAAGGAGTGTCGTTTTTTTTCCAATCATAACATTGTACGTACGTCGCGATGTAATTTGTGTGATAAATAAGCGATTTAAACATTTTTTTACAGACGTTACATAGAGTTATATTATATATCAATAGCGGCGTGATCTTGATATGTGTACAGTCGAGTAATTTACTATATTAAGTATATCCATTTTGAAATAACCACTTTGAAATACATAAATTTGTAATCGATCACTGCGATAATTCTATGCCGACACTCAATGTGTCATATTCATTTGCACAACAAAAGGTATCTTTATAATGTTAAAAATAATTCGAGATCAATATTGGAGCTGATTTTTGTAGAGCTTCAAAAGTTTTCTTATATCGCTCTTCTTGCCGCATCGCTAATCGCGACCTATCGTGGCTCCAGTCTAAAAATTTTGATTACTGTCCAGTCCGGCCTTGTTGATTCTCGGTGTCCCGAGTTTTAATTGGTACCTATAGGCTACAGATACCTCACCACAGGAACCCACACAACACTACAAAAGCAACGTTGTTCTAATGCGTAAGGGTCGTTATTCGCTTATGAATCCTTTTTTGATTGTAGCTGGCCAGCCTCGTGTCGTGCCGGGTGGGCATTCATCATTTATCACCCGTCGATCGCCTCTCATTGTGTGATCTGTCTTCGCTACTGCGCGTTGAATGATCGTATCCGACGCGTAATTAACTTTTTATTACTGAGAGACGCCATTATCTATTCGTTTGAGGAAAAGTGATACTGTTTGATTTTACTTTGACGTCTCGTACTTGCATATAAATTCTATACCGAATAAAACATACTTGCCATACTCTATTACTGTCTTATTACACGTCTTACCTTTGACTTTGAACTGAGTAGATGTGTCGTTATGTCGTTTTTTTAACAGGAAAGGGATCATTTTTCCACAGAGAAGGCCAATGAAACATACACAAACACAGAGTTTATCGATAAATAAATTCCTAATAGGAAATTTCATAATCATAATCATAATCAATCGTTTATTTGCATAAATAACATAAATAGTACACATGAATAGAAGTACATCGCAGGGTAAGAGCTATTATAATCCCTAAGAGAGTTATTCAGTCTGTCAGCAGCAGACGTGCAAATGTTAATATTAAATTAAGTTTAAAAGTACATGCTAATTACAGAATAAGGCAAATAAACTGTCATAAAATTATTATTGTTAATAGGTGATTCATAAATTCAATTGTCAGGGTTATAATTAGTCAATTGTTGTCATAGTATAAGTAGAATATTAATAAAATGGTCACAATTCTTTTTCAATTTACAATATTAATGTCATTTTTGTTGATTATATTCGAAACATTCTTTAATGGTATAGAAACATCTTTCCGCTAACCAATTGGATAGAGCTTTTTTAAATGTTTTCTCTTGAAGTGTTTTCTCTTCATGGTGGATTCTGATGAGGTAGATAACTTAATCTTATTTAATCACCCAGAATATATATTGTGTCTTGTTTGGGGGTACTTCACAAATAATAAGAGGTAGGACATGGTCAACTGATGGCAGTTGTCCAGAGTAGTTCTGCGCCCGTTGCACATAAATGGTAATGTGCAGCAAGCGCAGAAAAATATTACTGCTGACCAGAGTAGTTCTGAGAACTAATAAAGCAGCAATATTTGCAGCAGCAAGCATATATTTGGAGCAGTAATATTTTGATTTTTACCAGGAAGTCGACGTGTGTACGGTATGTGTGGTCTGTGGTGCTTTGCTACCGTAACCGCCTACCATCAGCACTGCAGGCTTATAATAATAATAAGACCTTACGCTAGTTCCTCGTACCTACTACCCAAAACGATAGTTAATGAACACATTCCAATGTTCGTAATTTAGCGTCGCAGCGTGATTTAGAACTGAGCCGTGTGCATTCCGACTGTTAGTTTATTGCTTCTTGTTTCCGTGAGTATTGTGCATAGGTACCTACCTAATCATTACATTCAACGATTTGTGTCAAAATTCGCGGCGCTAAATGTGTACGACGCGAGCAGCCGCCGCCATTAATAATTGCCATAGCTAATTAATAATATTGCGCCGCGCTACTGCTCGCCTTAGCTGCTCCCCGCTGTCGCCGTAGCTGCACTTACCTTACGACCGTTTTGTTTCTAAAAAAAACTAAACTAGTGATCTATTAGAACATGACTTAGATACCAAATGGCACTGTTGTACACACTAAAATACCTACCATATTATTGTTCAATATTTCCCATTAATCAGTCAAGCAGCGTTATACCTCTGGAGGTCTATGACAATCGAAACATCAATGGTGTCTGGAATCCGATGCTTGACAGTTTAAAGTGACTTCTGAACAAATTACCAGTAATTCAACGACCTATGGGACGAGGTATATAAATAGTTACCCTACGAAATAGAAATGAGGACACCCCTATGAGAAACAAAGTCATTGACAGACGACCTGATAAGGGAGTCGTTGGATGCAGGCTGCGCAGAACCGATCGGTTTGGAAATCGATTAGGGAGGCCTTTGTTCAGCAGTGGACATCATAGGCTGGTAAGATGTTACAGTACAATTAATATTAATATTAGCTTTGCGTACTGAAATTGAGGAGCTCGGTGGCGTATTGGTTTGAGCGCTCTGGTTTCGATACGAAAAACTAAGCAACTTTCGCCATGGTCGATCCTGAGATGGGTCAATCAAAGTTTGTTATCTCGAGCTCCTTCGTGCTTCGGAAGGCACCTGCAGGTTGTTCCTGCAACCGCTTTAACCCACCAACCCGCATTGTGGTGTTATGGCCCAAAACTCCTCACGTCTTTCTCCCATGTAGGAAGGCCTGTACCCAGCAGTGGGACATTTATAGGCTGGTGATGATGATGATGATGATGACTGAAATGCCCTGTAGTTATACGTAAGATAAAAATATAAAGAAATTTTGGATCAAAATTTGTTTTTGTATCGTGTCTTAAGTTTTATAAAACCCTATTCTTTCGTTCAACTAATAAATTGTCTCTAAGGATACAAAATTTCTAAAGAATAGTTTTGTATTTCTCTCATCTTCAAAATTTCGGGTATTTACATTGGATTAAATTTTTTTTAGGTCTACGTAGGTACTGACCTACCGACCTACACTGGCTTTTTAGGTCAGAAACCATAAAAGGCAAGAGCGATTGCTATGAGACTAACTTTTCACACGGACAATAAACAAATTAATCATGCATCGAAAAACAAAAGAAATATTAATTTTAGAATAAGAACACATTAGGTAGCTTAGATACCTAGAATTACAAGAAATAAGAATGAAATGGAACATAATTAAACTCAATATCGAAGCATAAAGGGGACTCATTTTAACGTTTAATGATATAATGATATTCAAAGACAAGCACCTATAAGTTATAAAGCAACAAGACGGTTACCTATCTTTGTTCAAAAGAATTGATTGATAATTTGGTAGGTAGTGAATATTGTAGGCTCCTTAGGAGCGCTGCACGTAGCGTTCGCGGTCGCGAACTGTTTATGACCGCCCAAACGCGCGTCTTGGGTTTGCGTCGCGGATTTATCGCCATCCATCCACGTGTGCTACCGGCATTCAAATAATACGGGCACTTTATGATCCTCCTGCAAAATACAGCGCCAAGCCGTGCAAGAAAGAAACTAAATTCTCAGTGTAGAAATGAAAAAACGCGAACAACGCCATCTAGCGACAACCTCTTAAACTCCCTACGTTCACATCGTGACCCGCGTGCTGTAAACATTTGCAATGGGCGAGACAGGAACACACATCTATGCTATTTACCTAAAATATATTTACCTTCTGCTGCTTTTTGTTACTTGATCATTGTTGTCGCCAAAATTCATGTGGCCATCAGATTCCAAAATCAACACTTCATGAAATCATCTCTATTTACCTATATCAAGAATGATATAAGTATACAGGAAAAAATCTATGGGTCTCTATAAATCCTGGGGGCATAGATTTTTTCCACTCTGTATATGGACTCAAAGTAAATTCCTTTTTAACCCTACTACCGCTTCGACGAATATTTTAGCTGTAGAGAAGAAGTAGGCTCTGTTTGCTGACAGAATGATAAATCTGACGAAACCCTAAAAAGGTTAATGATAGAGCCAGGAATACAAGCAATCAGAATTTATTATAGGTACTCTCAGTACTAAAATGGTTTAGTGTACGAATCCTTTCACTGACTTGTTCCTTGGCCGACATGTCGATCGGTGCTGGGCGCCGCACACTGGAATCAGCCGATTCAGACACGGACACTTAACGGATGTTAAGAAGCCAAATTTATAAAATTATGGCTTAATCTTTTAGCACATTTTAAATACTGAAAATATGCACTGATTTAAAGCATAGAAATACGCATTAAAAGAGTGTTTTACCTTTTTAATTAGTACCTATTTTTTCCAATCGTTTTTGATATGGGACAAGTAGAAATCTACTTTCTGCCCACGGCTCCGCCCGCCCGCGTCTGGAAGTTTTTAAAAAATGGTTACGGTAACAGAACTGTGAGTCAATCTTAGGAGTTAGATGGATTTTCTGTAGGCCTCTTAACACCTACAATCAATAGGGGTGTTTAAAATACATTTCGAAAATATGAGTAATTATAACTAAAAATGCTTTGCATAGCTTTTTTATTTGTATGGTATCAAATTTATGTGGCTTAGAAATATAAAAAAGGGCGAAATAAATATAACAAATTTCATTTAAAACTCATATAGATTCATACAATAACATACTGTTAATTTAGTGTCTTAAAAATGTTTAATATTTATTTAGGCTAGCCACCCACAGAACCCTATTGTAATTTCATTAATCCTGCAGTTTTCTTTTAATTCCGCGTAAACATTATATTTAACTAACATAGCTATTACAGTTACAGCATGGGGCAGTATTTAAAAAAAATGATATGTAATGATCCCTATCTAATTCTATGTAGCGGCTCTGTGTGCGTCGGGCGTCGGGCTTAGGGCAGCGGCGGGCGTCATGTCGATGGGCGCCATTTTTCACTCGCGACACGGAAACGCTCTAAACAGCGGGACTCGATTAGTGCTCTGCCCGTCCGACCCCACATTAGTCAGCCTCGCACTCGCGACACACGCCGACCCTAAATAATTTATGGGTTAAAAGTAAAAGCCTCCATATTCATCAAACTATTGCACCGACCGCGACCGCTGACGCCGGATCTACATATACTGAAGTTTTTGTTAGTGTGGTCTAATGGAGGTGCCTTTTATTGGTGGGAACATAAACCTGCTTTCATAACATTACCGTCCATTGAAATAACTAAATCTTATGATACAGGAGATCGGCATCGGCCTTTTTGCAGATAATAAATAGACTTTAGGATAAACTAATTTAGTCAAATCACAATCAAGCTCAAATGTGGAAGATGTCTACTAGTTTGTATCAACCAACTTACCGCACTAGCATAAATAACTATTTAAGTTGTAGTTGTTACATAAGTCACGTAAGTCAGATTTTCCCTTGTTGATTGATTAATCATAGATTAAATCACAGATGACACTTGGAAATTAATACTAAATCGCAAGGAACTGAAGAGCTCGAACATTGAGAGCGAGGAGAAGAAGAGGCCGTATTCGGACCTTCGCAGCGACATTCAAAGAGACTGTCGCCGCCGACGTTCTTCTTCCAGTTGCAGGTGGTCCGATGTCGAGATAGAGCCGCCCATTCTAAGATCTGAGATCGTGGCGACCATGCGTTGGTTGAAGGATAAAAAGGCACCAGGTCCCGACGACATAACAGCCGAAATTTAGCGGGCCACTGCAGAGGGATATGCGCTGATTCATAAAATTTGAAACCTGGTCTAGCGCACGTGTGAATGGCCTAACGATTGGACTAAATCGGTCATCATCCCGCTACACAAGAAGGGATTAACTATGAAATATGAAAACTATCGCATGCTTGCCTTAATCCCTCATGCCAGCAAGATCACTACATATTATAAACAACCGCATAAGGCATTTCTTGGATTGGCACATACCACAGCAACATGCGGGTTTTGTGAAGGGTAGAGGCATCCGTGAACAAATACCTACTCAACATTCGCCAGTTGGTGGAGAAGTGCTACTAACTTGACACACCCATTATAATAAATAATAAATAAATATGTTATGCTTTACCGACTTCAGAAAGGCTTCCGACTGTGTTGACTGGACGTGCTTGTGGAGAGTATTATCTGACCCGGTGTCCCAAACCATCTCGTGGCACTTATCCGGGGCCTTTCTAATGCATTATTTAAAAATTTAGTTTTTTTTACTCGAAATAAGGGCTTTGAAATATAAAATAATAGGGTACAGTCCCCTTTTGTATTCTGTGAATTTGATTTCTTTAGAGTTGGACGTGGACTTCCGCATTACATTTTTTTTTATATAACTAAATGACAAACAAGCTGACGGCCCACCTGATGGTAAGTGGTTACCGCCGCCTATAGACACCTGCAATATAAAGGTGCGTTGTCATCCTAGGGCCTAAGATGAAATGCCGTCCATGCCCAGTAATTACACTGGCTACATTTCCCTTCAATCCGAAACACAGCGAACTGTTTCACGGCTGAAATAAGAAAGGCGGTGGTACCTACCCAGACGACCCTACATACGGGCCTACCACCTAGTAAACATTCTCAGTCAACTGTTGTTTACATGCAAAATAGTAAGATATAGTGCCTTTTCCAAAATTTTTACCGTCCCGACAACCGCAAACCTCAGGTTTACGACCACGCACTACCAAATTCTTCAGTACTTTAACATCTAAATATTTGTCATGATAGTGAATACAATTAATTAAGTGGATAATAGATTTACACATGTCATAGGTATAGATTATTATATTAGGGAAAATTTTTGAGTTCTTTACACACAATTTGAAAAGTATCGTTTAGATTATTAGCATTCAGATAGTGAGTTTTAAAAACCTTAAGGACAGTAATATTATCATTAGCATATCCATTACATAATAAAGGTAGCTGTGACAAAAGTTTTTTTTTGTAGTAGTCGTTTTTACCTACAAATAATACTAGCTTATCATTCGCCGCTATATTCAGTTTGTGAAAATTTCGCTAAACTTCGGTACTGGTAGCAAATGGTTTTAATTCAGCTTTAATTTGATATTTTCCGTAAACAGTATTATCTCTAGAGTGTATTAGAGCGGACGATAAATTGATACATTATAGCGTGCCAAAGATGTATAAAGATGTATGTTTTTTGTAAAATCTGCACCTGTAATATTAAGTGCTTTTTCTTGTTATTGCAGGTGTCTATAGGCGGCGGTAAACGCTTACCACCAGGTGGGCTGTCAGCTTGTTTGTCATCTAGTTGTATAAAAAAAAAATCTTGTATGTCACCTTCGGTATTTGTCGTCTTTTTCAAGTATTAAGGTGTAGAGGTTACAGTTATTTTTTGTTTCAGAGTAAGAATTTGACTCGTCAATGCCGCTATCTCACTCTGCGCACTCTTTAGTTTATTTTCGACGTCTGCTATCATTTCGAGTTCTTAGTTCAAGTGTTTTAATTTATGTAAGTATTACCTTTACCGTTCTCTTTATTGCAAATAAATATATTTGTCTATGTCTATGTCTATCTAGTTCTAATAAATAATTTTTAAAATTGTGTAATGTATTACTAATACCATGTAGGTATTTGGCGCAAGTTGTCGCCCGATGTCCGGCGGCGTCCGATGATGTCCGGCGTCCACGTCCGTATCATTGTCGCCGCGCGTTGTCCCTATCGCAAAATTTCGCTTGAACGCTCAAAGTGAACAACTCAATTGCCGCAGGCGCTTCGTAAGTAAGAAATAATGTAGTTAGTTATACGAGTTAATATTCAAGTAGCCTTTGATTTAGCTCATCAGCTATACTTATTTTTAGTGTAAATATGATCTGATTTGCATCACCATAAAAACATAAGAATAGACTTTGTAGCGTTTCTGAACGTGTAGTGTAAGATTTTTATTATAATTATAATGACAGCACTGCCAAGTGTGGCAGTGTTGTTATATTCAGTGGTACAAAACCTTTTGATATACATAATTCCACATAGAGTTCCGCTACAGTAACGCTACATAACATAAACTAATGACGTAGAAAGCGATCACGCGATTTGCGCGAATTTTTTTTTTTTTTTTTTTTTTTTGCATCATGTAATAAAAGGTCTTAAAGCTATGTCATTAGTACAGAACATGAACCCTGCAAGGGCATTGCAAATTTTATACTTAAATCTAGTTACAATATAAATATTTCTTGAGATCAATTTTAATTATTAGGAATATAGGTTCTACTCTTCTTAATCTACATTTTACTTTCAAAAAACTCTTTTAAATCATAAAAACATTTTTGAATAAGAAACTGTTTTAACATTTTAAAAAATAAAGTATATTTTTCTACATTTTTTATATTTAATGGTATTTTATTATATATTTTTATGGACATGTGATGTGTCCCGGAGCTAACCAAGGGTAATTTAGTGAATGGTAAGGCCAATTTATTTTTATTTCTTAAACCATGTGTCAGCGTCTGAATATCTCTGGACTGTTTGTAAAGATGCTTATTTCTGCGTACCAGTTTACAAACCTCGAATATGTATAAAGAAGCAAGTGTAAGTATTCTGTGCTTAATAAAATACGGTCTGCAACTTTCTATGTCTGTTATATTTACCAAAATTCGGATGCATCTTTTTTGTAAAATGAATAGCTTATTTACATCGGTGCTATTACCCCATAATACAACGCCATAGCTTAACCAGGCGTTAGCATACGCATAATAGGCACTTCTGGCAGTTTTAAAATCTGTGCATTTTTTTAACTCATAGAGAGCATACGTGAACTTGGATAGTTTAGACGCTACTCTTTCAACATGTGGTTTCCAACTCACGCTTGAATCAATTTCTATTCCTAACAGTGTACACGTGCTCACTAACTCCATATTATTATTTTGAAATAAAAACTTGTCTTCTAATGGTTTTTTCTGCCTTGGTTTAAATTGCATTAATTTTGTTTTAAGTGTCCGTACGAAGTCGCGATTAAACGAAAGTCGAATAGGTAAGTGTCCTAATTGAAATCAACGTGTGTTATTGTGCGAACATTCATGAATGAATAGGCAACGCGTTACACATCGCTCAATTATACTGTCACCATTTAGAGATTGCTCCCGAAAACTCCCGTTACTAAAATCCCCGGGATTTCCAGGTATTTTTGGTTATATTCATTACCGGGAAATGAAACTCACTTTCTTGGAATTTCAATACCAAAATCAATGGCACTGGTTTCAATACTCTTTCTTTATCACGCTGTAAAAGTTACGAGTGATACAAATTAAATGATTTAAGTAGTTAAGTAACTCGAACACCCTAGTTCAATTTTTCTCCGGTGCGCAGACTGATAACAAGAACTTTAATAGCAAAACAAACAAGTGCATGGCGTGTGAACGACCGACCGTCTCTTATCAACCTGGGACCTTGGATCATAGAAAACCTAACTTTATTTCAATCCTATACAGGCAATTTTTCCATTAACAAATACCAAAGTATGGTAGATATAAGAATTGTTTCAGACACGGTAAGTTCTGGCTGGTCCTTTTTAACCGACTTCAAAAACTAGGAGGTTCTCAATTCGGCCGGTATGTTTTTTTTTTCTTTATATGTACACCGATTACGCCGAGATTACTGATCCGATTTACATGATTCTTTTTTGGTCGATGCGGAATAGTTGCCATTTGGTCCCATAAATTTTTTTCAAAATCATTTGGGTACTTTGGTTTTTAAATAAAAAAAAACTGAAATCAGTAAGTCGTCTACGTATGCGAAATTGCGGATTTTTGCTTTACTATGACTTTTTAGTGAAACGATACGATAGTGGGAAACAAAATAAATTGACGGTCGCCCATCTAGCTTCGACCTTAGAAAGTTAACACTAAAAATAGTGAAAAAAAAATTATAACTAAAATTAAAACCGACTTTAAACAACTGAAAAGAATAAAATAATTTAATTGAGAAGGTAGGTACTCATCCCCTAGAAACATATTTTTTGGAGTTCGTGCTAAGTTGTTTTCAAAAACAATAGAAAGTGAAGTGAAGTGATTTGGACTACACATATCACTTGTTTTTCTAGACATACATCCATTTTTTTGTATTCACACTCATTGTTTCAATTTATTTTGTCCACTGCCAATTCCCAAACGGAATCCAGTGCTCTGTGTAACCTGTACTTTGTTACCGTAAAACACAGTTCATACAACTAAGGAAATGTTTCATATAGGTACTCGTACGGTCAGGTTTACGTACACTATCTCAAAAATGAGGAAAAATTCCTGAATCCGGAAAAAATACCTACTAAAATTTCGTTTTCATGTACAGTTTAGTTGTACAAAATTTGATGAATATGTTACAGTTTTTTTTATTATTATTTTTTTACCACAAAACAAAGCAAATGAGAAAAAATTATAGTTGAAAAATTTTCAGCATATTTTTGCCTATTTTTTACTATAGTATACATAGACGGGTCTCTATACAATTTTGGGACATCTCTTTTCAATCATCCAAAAAGCGTACAGTTTTCCGGCAGTAGTTAGTTGTATGTAATTTTTTCAGATTTAAATTTAATTACATTAATTTACATCAATTATATGATTTTGTGAATTCAACACTTTTTGCGTAACGCACGGTGTTCGGCTTAAATTTTTTAATGACATTTTCACGAATATTACTCAATTTTTTTATTTCATACTCAATGTTAACTTTCTGCTAACTTCATTTTTCACGATATTTTCCTCGCAGTCATTACAGAGCATCACAATCACTAATACCTAGAGAGCCGGTATTTTACGTCCTGTTGTATCCATCGTCTTCCTACGAGCTTGACTGTCACCGTTGACATTGATTGAGTTTAGATAATTGCATGAAACCAAACTGAAGAGATACCTACTGCTACAAATAAATATTGTGATAAAATACTACGTGCTTTATTGGTAGCGTTATGAGTGGACCCCTCCCCTCCGTTCTCTCCATTCGAATCCGATGTGTCCATCCAATCGTTACCAAATTTACACGAAACTAAACTTTTAATTAACCCTCGACGAAAAAAGAGGGGTGTTATAAGTTTGACGTGTCTGTCTGTGTATCTGTTTGTCTGTCTGTGGCATCGTAGCGCCTAAACGAATGGACCGATTTTGATTCGGTTTTATTTGTTTAAAAGCTGATGTCACTACGATGGTTTTTAGCTATAATTTATGAAGATCAGTTCAGGCGTTTGATGACTATCAGCCATTTTTTACATGATATTAGGATTTTACTAACTTTTACAGATCCGATTGATTTCAAATTTCGTGTACTGTCACTTCGATGACATTCCCATGACATACTAACTTTGAGGTGATCCTATACCATCAAAAAGTCTGCGAAATGCTTAATTCTTCAGAAACTTACAGCAGATATAGCGTGTTTGGGCTCTTATGAATATGAGTTAATAATATGGTAGATATTAGATAGATAATTAATGCCGCCGGGGTTACTTAAAATTTTTAATTTTGCAATTTTGAATAAGTATCTATTTCTTATTTTATTATTTTTATTTCATTCATTGTCCATCTCCAATCAGGAATCAATGTAACATCAGGTTATGTCAGAGTGATGCCATGGCCAGAATGACTGTCCTAGGTTTCACTTAGCTAAAGCCAGAAAACTAAAATATAATTATAGTTAGGCTAGTGGAAGTTGCATTCAGGTCACAGGAACACTGAAAGCTCGACAAATCCACAACATGATATCGCTATCAGCAAGTCAACAGTAAACCTTGCAAAATCTTTTACGCGACATCATTTTTCCCGGAGAATTTCCAAAGATGATTCGGAAGTGGCGCCTGTGTCAGATCACTCAGCAGTCGGCATTCATGAGCGACCCCGACTACCTGCTTCCACGTGGACGCCGCACCACATCACGTACACGAGCCCATCCATGCGGAGTGCGAACTGCTTTCACTAGCGCTATAGTTTTTATCTTCGCTGCACATTGTTTTGTGTAGAGCAACAAAGAAGTATTATTGGTAGTTAAAATATTACTATTTTTATAATAAAATATATAGTATTCTACAGACACACATAATATTATACGAGTATAAGTCGGGGCCACCAACCCGCATTGGGCCAGCGTGGTGGTGTTATGACCCAATCTCCTCATGTGCTTCTACCATGTAGGAAGGCCTGTGCCCAGCAGTGGGACGTATACATATAGGCTGATGATGATGATGCTGATGATGATAAGTCGCAGAGTAAACGGTAGAATCAACTAGCTTACTCCTCTTGTAAGTGGCTGCGATACCAGTAACTGCATACCTTCACATTAATTTATTCTATTAGTGAAAGGTTCTACAATGGCGACCACGAACCGGAAGACGCAGCGTGAGCAGACCTCCAACAAGGTGGACCGACGATCTGGTGAAGGTGCGGTGCAGCCGCTGGATGCATGCGTCGTGGAAATCATGAGGGGAGGCCTTTGTCCAGCAGTGGACGTCTTTCGGCTGATATGATGATGATGATGCCGCCACCGAGCCTTTCAAACGGAATAATAAAGTGTTGGCCCGAAACTTCGGAAAACGTTTCAAGGCGGACGTACAGATTTCAGGCAGGATTGTCTGAAAAGTATTCGAGCTACGAGTACCTACTCCCACGCTACGATTGTCGCTCAAAATCGTATATATATCGTATAAAACTAGCCGCATCATCTCTGTTGTGTCAAACAATACACACACAACTATACACTAATGGTTGTGTGGTAAATATCAGATGTATACTTTTAAACCGACTTCAAAAAGAAGAAGGTTGTATGTATTTTTTATGTTTGTTCACCGATTTCTCTGTAATTTGTAAACCGAAATTCTTGTTTTATTCGATAGAGTAAGTATACTCCTGAAGTGGTCCCATTGTCACCAAGTTAGGATCCCAGGAAAATCGAGGGTAAGCCTCAAATTTTATAGACACGAACGACATGTTTTACTTTTTTTCAAAGCTATTTAAGTACCATTTTCTTTTGTTAGTCATAATCTCATATTATTGAGCTGGTGATTTTTTTTTTATACAACTGGAAGGTATAACTAGAAGGTATTTTTTTTTGGAGTTGGTGCTAAGCTGTTTCCAGAAACAAAAGAAAATGAAGCACCGACATGACCTGACACCTCATTGAGACCATTCTTATAAGCGCAAACACGCTAAGTATATCAGCCATAAGTTTCTTAAGAATGAACCATTCACACAACACGTCACAAATAGAAATATCCGACATCGAGCTTGACGTCTGACAAGAGACAAGACGACGAGCTACCATTGATTTTGACGTTTCAATGCGGCGGGCGCTGCGCTTAAGCGTATTCACTTATTTCTACGTCTATCTCATGGCTGTGTATGATTGTCGTTGTTTTGGATATACCACATGAAGTAAAATCTATATTTTTGACTTCGTTTTTCTTGTGTTTAAAATATATCGCAATGACGTCATTCAATATTTGATTGATTTTTACATAAAGATATAAAAATAAACAACTTATTAGTCCCGGCTCGCGCCGTGCTCGTCGTCTGAACGCTGGTGTCGCCAATGGTTGTTGAATGGTTGTCAAACAAACGCCAAAAGGTATGACAGCGCTGCTGACAGCCACGAATTCAAGATTGCTGACTTTAGAGATTCACATAGCAGCTAAAGGTTGGCATGTCTTAGAAATACCACTGACGTAACAGTACCTACCTACACCGAATAAAAATCAGCCCATTCGTTTAAGAGCTACAGACAGACATACAGATAGACACGACAAACTCATAACAGCCCTCTTTTTTCGTCGAGGGTTAATAAACGGTGTTGAAACTGTTCATCATCACCATCATTGATGTCCACTGCTGCACAATGGTCTCCCCCATCGATTAGTGACTTAAGCTATATTAGTGACTTTGGTTCTCTTACGGATGTCCTCATTTCTGATTGTTAAACTTATTAACATGTATACCTGTAAAACTCCGGACCGTTCAATTAGACCGGCCAAAGTTGACTATCACTAACGTTAGTGACCTTAGTGATTATACCTTACAAGTCATTAGCATGCTATTACATGGTAATAAAATAACACAATGTAATAATTTTAGATACTTGTGTTATGCAATATTCATGATGATTATTCATAAGCGTCATAGTATTCGTTAGGCATGTATGTAAATTTTTATAAATTCATTTAAATTACTTAAATAAACATTAGGTTCTCGCCTTCTCGGTGTAATATAGCTTAAAATATTGTGTTCATACAACCAAACTCAAATGTGTTGTAAAGGACTTGTAATAATGTTGTATTAATTACATAATTAATGTACACAGACGACAGAACATCGAGCTAAACAATTGCACTATGAAAGCGACCTCTACTACGAACGAAGTATTCTGATACTCCGTTCGTAGGTACTGTTACAACTGTTACGAACGTCCAAACTGTTACACTTGATGAAGGTACTGTCGAGTGTACAATACGTATTTAGGTATTAAATAATATATGAATAAAATAGATTTAATAGAAAATATAAAACCATAAAATAAAAGTTCTACGGTGGCTCCAACTGTAGTCTGACATGACAGTAACATTTCGGTCTTGCAATTGTAGGAAAAAATAGAAAATCCATGCTTTTTGGGTTACAACAAAAACAAGTTACACAACATAATCTTAACTTAACTTTATGGTGAAATTAAATTATTATTATTATCATTACTAGAGAATAGCAACTACTTGACCCCGCTAATCGTGTTCACGCCGTTCTCAGCGATATGAATATTCGGTAGACATTATTTGTCACCGGCAGTAAAATAAATGTCTGCTAATAAAACATTCCCGGGTAAGGGGAACGCACTCGTAAATGAATTCAGATGACAGTGCTAGTAATCCTAAATATGACTTAATCATCTCCATATCAGCCGAGAGACGCCCATTGCTGGCATACCTCCCCCAAGGATCTCAAAACCGATCGGTCCTGCGCTACCCGCATCCATCGGCTTCCCGCGACCCTCACCAGATTGTTGGTCCACCTTGTGGGAGGCCTTACCAACTCTGCGGTGTCGGGTGAAGTATTCCGGGGCGCGACCGCCATTCGAGGACTTTTCCAACTGCCGTCAGTCCTTCTTGCAATGTGGCCTGACTTGTTAAAGAAAATATCGCGAATAACACCAGATGTTCCATATACATTCAGCCAAAAAAGTATCGGGAATGGATGATTTTATGGTTCCATTTTTTTTTTCGTTAGATTGGCACAACTGTTTTCCATTTTGGCGCGGAGTTTGAGTTGCATCTGTTATTTATATTAAATACAGTGCTATTTTTAGTTATTGTGTATATTGCTAGTGTGTATTGCGAATTTCATAATAGACAAAAACATCGAACAAAGAGTTTGTCTTAAATTTTGCATCGCCAATGTAATTTCGTGTTCGAGTGAACGTGACAAGTGAACGAGGCTTACAGTGAGTCGACTTTCATTTGTGCATTCACTCATAGTCTTTATCGTTGTTCTTGAAATCTAATCAGCTATGTTATCTGAAATAGCTTAAAATATCGACGCGAGGACGGTCCTAGAAAAGATATGCTACAATTAAACGTGCGTTACCTTTGTACCTGCCCAATGTAAACTACAGCACGGGCCTTAGCGCCATCTTTATAAAAGCGATTCATATTCCGTTTGGATCAGTATTAGCTTGAAACACACTGTTCTAGCCGCCTTCACCTTGCTGGCCCATATATAGGAACTCATGTCATAGGAAGGAGGGAGCACAATGTGATGGCAAAAGATTCCAAGTTTTGGAAGTACGACAATAAGTCCCTAATGCTTGTCGGGAAGCTAGATATATTAAGTAGATAGACGTGTCCGCTATAGCACTCCTCCTTTCCTGATGTTATTTATGTGATATGGGCTCTGACCAGGCGCGCCTGCTATACCGCCTAAATGTAATATAAATTTTATAATATTTGTAACTGCAATACAGCGTTGCCAGAATGTTACTTTTGTAACATTTTATGTTACTTTTGTAACATTTTATGTTACTTTTGACCCTCTCATGTTACTTTCATGTTACACGACTCAAAATTTTACTTTTACGTTACTTTTAGGATTTAAACAAAAGTTGCGAAAAAATTCACACACCAAGTAGTCATAAAACTGCGCTTATTGAGTAACTTATAATTGCTTTTTTTTGTTGAATAGTAAGTTTTACGATCTCAAAATATTGTTACTTTTTCCAACTTCGAAATAATGAAAAATGAATTCTGAGACATTTTTCTTCGAAAATATGAATAATGGATTCTGAATTCTGATACATGTTTTAGAGTTAGAGTCTTTTTTTACATAAAAAAAAAATGTTACTTTTGACATGAAAATGTTACTTTTGAACTGTTTCGTGTTACTATTAACTATCGGTCACTGGCAACACTGCTGCAATATCAAACAATTGTCACGCGTCACGAATCAGCGGGGCAGCGCGGGCGGCGGCGGCGGCGCTACGACTCTACACGAGAAACAAGATGCTCAGACAGAACAAGGGTCAAGGACTTATTACTCGCAATACAGAATACATAATACAATATTACCATTAATTAAAACTTATTTTAGCATCGTTGTGACGACTGACGAAGGTATTAATCGATAGCCAAACAAAAACTGTCAGCATGTAAATGAATTTTTAAAATATACCTTCAAACCCAAAAATATTTAATGGTCGTATATCTAGTATTTGGGTATTTCTAAACCTATTAAAACAAGTTTTGTTACGAGTAGGTACTGAGTATTGTCCACAAATTAGTGCCACAGAGAATCCACAATGAAGAGTCAGCACCAATTACTACGTTAGTGGTCGTAGCGTAAACTGAGTAAAAAAAAAAGAAAATGAAATATGAATAGCATTTAGGTATAATGTTAATATGAACGGTTGAATGTCGATACAATTTCACGCGGCCCACGATTTTAATTTTTGTGCCTAGTCATGCCTTATGTAGTTTGATAAGGAGAGTGGTGTGATGACTCTCGGACCTACCGTATTATTTTTAACCCCCGACGAAAAAAGAGGGGTGTTATAAATTTGACGTGTCTGTCTGTGTATCGGTGTATCTGTGTGTCTGTCTGTGGCATCGTAGCGCCTAAACGAATGGACCGATTTTGATTCAGTTTTTTTTGTTTGAAAGCTGATGTGTCTACGATGGTTCTTAGCTATAATTCATGAAGATCAGTTCAGGCGTTTGATGACTATCAGCTCATTTTTTACATGATAATAGGATTTTACTAACTTTTACAGATCCGATTGATTTCAAATTTGGTGTACTGTCACTTTGGTGACATTCCCATGACATACTAACTTTGAGCTGATCCTATACTATCAAAAAGTCTGCGATATGGTTAATTCTTCAGAAACTTACAGCAGATATAGCGTGTTTGGGCTCTTATGAATAGTTTTAATGAGATGGTGTTAGATAGATAATTAACAACGCCGGGGATTTCTTAAAAATTTTAATTTTGTAATTATTAAGCTTTAAGTACATTCTCTACGTCATTATTTATCTTTTTTTTAATACAATCAACCTACATATATTATTTTCAAGTTTTTATTTATGCCTAGCTTTCTTTTTAATGTTTAGACTGAATAATAAAAGATGTACTCTTATGTTGATAAAATATGTAATTCGCCATTTTGTACCGATTGCCATCTTAAATTTGTATGTAATTTTTCATGATGTACTGTACTCCATATACAAATCAAACCCTTTCATTTGATATAATTATAAGTACATATTGAGGGGGTTGTGAAAATATATACCAAATATCGGATCAATTTATCAGCAGGAAAGGGGTAAAATATCAATTACTAAATTTGATCCAAACCAATAAATATACATATAAGTACTTATTTAAACAAAAACAACAGGACACGCTGAATATAACCGTTTAATAATGACGCCGGATATCAACCTCGAGGCGCAGTTACAGTGTCAATTTGTTTTTTTATGAAAATTCGAAATGAAGCGCTATTTGATTGCTTGTTGAATCATTTCCTGGATTGAATTTACAGATCTGTATAATGACTTAGGTAGTGAAACGAATCGCAGACGAATTTTTCGTCGATGAACATTACCTCGACAAATTCATAGTCCATTCTACAAACATCATACCAAATATCTGACTCCGCTTTGTCATCCATGAATATGCTAGTAGGAAAACACTATTTCAGCCGATAGACGTCGTCCTTCCCTGATGATTTCCATAACGATCATTACGGTTTATCCACGAAAAATTCATTTCTTCACACTGAATAGCTAATATGCTATCTATGCTAAGTTCGCGGGCTGGTGTATTATTTCCACAATAATTTTAAATTGCCTACTGCTCGATGCTTACTGCTCGTTTTTACTAATATTTGCTTAGCGTTAGAAGTCTCAAAGCTATTTTTATCTCGGTATTCTCAGTCTATCTAAAGGACGTAGAAAGAGACAAATAAATGTCGTTGAGAGTCACCTAAGCCTAGGGAATGGTTAGTGAAAACGGACATAACTTTCTATTGTTTCTGGAAACAACTGAGCACCAACTCCAAAAAATATGTTTCTAGGGGATAAGTAGTATACCTACTTACTTACAAAATTATTATATCCTTTTTAGTGTTTTGAACTCGGTTTTTATTTTTGTTTAATACTGTTTATTCTAATTTTTAGTGATAACTTGCTAAGGTCAAAGCTAGATACCCATCTAGATAGGTGACGATAACCACTTACCACCAGGTAAGTGCTACAACTAGACGACACGCAAGCTGACAGCCCTGTCACCTTGCGTATCGTCTAGTTATGTTGCATAAAAAAGTAAGTTTAGAAAAATGGGCGTTTGGTAGGTTACACCTAGTGCTCCTATAGTGGTAATTGCGTCTGGCCCTACCCCAGGAGACGCGGGTTCGATTCCCGCCTGGAGCATACAATTTTTTTATCGCTTTCATTATTTGTAATTGTTACAATAAAGTAGGCGTTATAAACGCACAACATGAACCATTTAAATGTGAAAAGTTAGGGTATTCGATTTAAATTTCTAATTTAATGTACGGCCGTACCATAATAATAAAAGTTCGAGTACAAGTAAACAGGTAAACCTATGCGCCATGATTTTTAGTACGACGTAAAGATTTTATGACGCTTACCTAACCAAGATTACCAAGAATTCTCGAGAAAACTAGAAGAGCCATGCGACACGAACAAAATGACTTGCGAGAATCACAGATCAGATAATAGTAGCAGAATGCTATGATAACGAAAATCTCACTACCCTCATCATTTTGAATTTATTTACAAATGTGTTGCCATACCACAAAATATTTAAACAAAAATTCAAACCGACTCCAAAAAACTGAAAACGCCTAGGAACATATTTTTGGAGTCGATGCTGCACTATCTATGGTTTCTGGAAACAACTTAGCACCAACTCCAAAAATATGTTCCTAGGGGATGAGTACCTACTAAAATTTAATTATTTTATCCTTTTCAGTTTTTTTGGAGTCGGTTAGAATTTTTGTTTAAATATTTTTTTTTCACAATTTTTAGTGATAACTTTTGAAGGTCAAAGCTAGATGGGTGACCTTAAGGTGAGCTTAAATTGATTTCTACTATCGTATCATTTCACTAAAAATTCATACTTATAGACTTAATTTTCCAGTTTTTTTGATTTAAAAACCAAACTACCCAATAGATTTTCAAAAAAATTATATGGGACCAAATGGGAACTATTCCGCATCGAACAAAAATGAATCATCAATATCGGTTCACCCAGTCAAAAGTTCTGAGGTAACAAACATAAAAAAAAACATAGACGAATTGATAACCTCCTCCTTTTTTTGAAGTCGCTTAAAAATAGTTTGCGGCTTGTTAATGAATAGATGTAAGCGCTCTACTGCTCATCATAAGCTAATTCGTACCTTAAATTGATACTTATATACCTAACCTAAGTCGATCATTTAACCTTATTATTCAATCTTGTGTTTTATATGGTTTACCCCTGAAGAATCATTCTCAACATGTCTACGAATAGATCATCGATCTCTCGGTCGCTTTGGCCACAGGTTTGGTTCCGACCTATCTTCAGAATATTGTTAGTTGGCAACCCGGAAGAATGGTTTTCGCTTCAGTCGTACTTTCATAGGATAATCAAGAAAAAATGTATACATACTTGTCATTCTTTATAGTATGATACGTGTTTTTAATCATCGAAATTTTAGTTACATTAGAAATAATGAAGTTCAAATTTTAGAAAATCGGAATACCTACATATCCTAATTCGGAAGTAAATACTTCGAAACATTTTAGTGTTTCTGTGGTTTGGTCTTGAAAATAGAAACAATTAAACTGCATATCTCGCACGTTTTTGACGAGCGGCTGGCCCAGTAGTCTGTGCACCTTGCTATACAAGCTACTCGGTGAGAGGTCCCGGGTTCGCATCCCAGTGAGCAATATGTTTGTATGATGAGTACGAGCATTTTTTCACGAGGTGTGGATGTTTATATTTAGTATATTTCTAATATATATGTACATATTATTATCTATTTCTCCGTTACCTGTTTACCTGTATATATCCATAACACAAGCTCTTAAAGATGCTTACTTTGGGCTAGATATAGGTGTGAGTGTGTGATTATTATTAACCATTAACTTCCATAAGCTTAAATTTCTTCCTTCCTTAAATTAACCATTAAATAAATATAGTTAATTCTGAATGAATGGTAGTCGGCCATTACAATGTAAGTACCTACTTACACAGATAATAACTTGAACGAAGTGTTCTTAATTGCCATGTTAGATATTTTCTCATTACTTACAAATTAATAATGAAACTTACTTAGTCACAAATAAGTTATTCACATTAGGTTATTGTACTTTCCCCGAATAATCAGAAGAAACCAGAAACGCGATATATCTGCCGCTCTACATAACTGAGGTTCTTTCACCTATAAAATGCGGAGTAATGCGGACGTGCAGCCAATAGCTAGATTATTCAACAGTAGGTACTGTATGCGTCCGGCTATTAGAACTGTTTTTCATTAAAACCAACCAAAATGTTATTACTATTATATTATCTAATCTATAACTCTGTGTCAAAGTCACTGGCCAAGAGCAACATTCCACTATCGTGGCTTTATGTTATTTATCACTTGCTTTTTATATTTTTTTGTTGATATTTACACAACAATTTACAGGCACAGAATACCTATACAGTAAACTGCTATCATTATCTATCGTTAATAGCTGAGAATGTGTACCTACCTACATTATTAGTTAGATGCTTAAGCGGATCGTCTTAAAGTTTAATTTATTATTTATTTATAATAATTAGCACGGTTTAACCACTAACACTAATTATTCAGATTATTTGATGTGATTGGTAGGTTCAAGGTAATGGTGGTAATGGGCCAGAACAGTTCCTTGTACGAAATAAATGCTGTATTTACGAAACTCAGGCAAAAATAGTTAGCTAACATTAATTATATTGCTTAACATTTGATATCACCTAAATAAATAAGTTCCACACTCTGACCAGATTTTAAATGTGTGCAGTGTATGTTTGTAGGTGAGTATAATATTATCATGAACTTTGAAACGTGTTGCTCATATCTGGAATTGTGTCTGTTGCTTGGTAATTAGGTATCTTTGAATAGTAAAATGCAGATAAGATTAGCGAAAAGTAAATTACCTACGTAAAATTGAATATAGATTCGAGAAATCTCCAAAAATGAAGAGGTTTTACCTTCCAATAAAACCGCCATTGTGCTCCAAACCTTGTCCGGTTGTCCGGGCCATTATTGATTATTTTTAACCCCCGACGAAAAAAGAGGGGTGTTTTAAGTTTGACGTGTCTGTCTGTGTATCTGTGTGTCTGTCTGTGGCATCGTAGCGCCTAAACGAATGGACCGATTTTAATTCGTTTTTTTTTTGTTTGAAAGCTGATGTCACTACGATGGTTCTTAGCTATAATTTATGAAGATCAGTTCAAGCGTTTGATGACTATCAGCTCATTTTGTACATGATATTAGGATTTTACTAACTTTTACAGATCCGATTGATTTCAAATTTCGTGTACTGTCACTTCGATGACATTCCCATGACATACTAACTTTGAGCTGAACCTATACCATCAAAAAGTCTGCGAAATGCTAATTCTTCAGAAACTTACAGCAGATATAGCGTGTTTGGGCTCATATGAATAGTCTTAATGAGATGGTGTTAGATAGATGATTAATGACGCCGGGGGTTACTTAAAATATTTAATTTTGCAATTATTTAACAATTATTTTAAGGTTTTTGAGTGATTTGCATCACGCAGCCGATTCGGATTTATGTCAAGAGTGATCTACTGTATTTAGTATTGATGGTACATTTTATGTGATTCAGAATTAGTTGATATCCATGGTCTTTCGTCCACAGCCTTACAACGAAATCGAAAGTGGGCGCTGTTGGTTGAAGCGCTGGCCCGGCCCGGCCTGGGCACCGAACCTGCATGCCGCGTGCTGCGGCAGTTACACAACCAACGCAACGTTAAGGAATGCGTAAAATCACGGAACCGGTCTAACTCATGCCGAGCGACGTACCTACTGATTAATTAACACTTCATTGCAACAGAACAATTTATTACATTTAACTAGGTATATCAAAATTTATTTAAACTTTAAATATAAGTCCGTAAAAATTAGGAGCACCCGCTTACACCATAACACTGACAATGAATACGTAGTATTCACACAGTTCGTCTTAATCACCTGACACTACATGCATCTCAGTCCACTAGCCGAACAGGTAAGTGTAGAGCACGGTGACGAGCACGCCTAGCACCACGGGGAACTTCCAGGAGTTGATGAAGCTGGTGTCGTCGTCGGTGGCGCCGCCGGCGTCCGACTGCCAGTTGACCTGGCGCCGAGAGGAGTCCTCGCCGCGCCGCTCGCTGTCCGCAAGCTCACCCACGCGAAACTTCTTCATGAGGTCCTTGGCATCGAGGCTGTGGCCGATGTCCTCGAAGTCCTCTGTGGCGTCTTTGCCCACCACGTTGACTAGCACCTCGTGACCACCAGGATGTTCATCCAAAAACTTGGACACGTCGTAGACGTAGTTGTGAATAATGAACCGGTGGGAAGTCTTGGCGTCCTCTTCCACCTGTTTCCTAGTGAATTTCTTAACTTCGGCGGCCATATCTGTGGTTGCGTAAATGGAAGTAACGTGCGTGCGAGTTGCACGGTGGCGTGGTCGGGTCTGTCCGACGGATGCCGAGCGACGACAGGCGGTGCGCGGCCGCGCTCGAAGACACTTATTATGTATGTATGTATTTATTTGATAACTCGACCGACCATGACTCAACAACAACGTGTATATAATAACGCACACGATAAATAACAATGACTCGAAATAATATACAATCTAACTTATTACAGATTGAGGAAATAATTCAGATAAATACAAAATGAAAAATATTAATTACCTACGTAGGTAGGTACGTACTTAAGTAGTTAATAGGATAGTCATTTTAAGACATTAGTTCTAACTGAATCCACCTAAAACAGTATGATTACATAAAAAACGGTTACATTAACTACGAGTAATGGGTAGGTGGTGTCTCGAGTCGTGACTGTACAGCATAAACATTAGTCAAGAAAAATACATGGCGATTCTCCTGGCCATAAATATAAAGAAATGCAAAAGGAAAAAATTCATGTCCAGGTACCGAACCTGGGACCTCTCACAATCGGGGTGACTGCTCTAGCCGCTAAGCTACTGAGGACTTGGGGATAATCCTACGAATTTCTTTAAGTAGGTACCTAGGTTACGTAGGTATATTATATCAAAAGGTAGTCAAATGGCTTCTGTAGGCCGCTGTATAGATAAGGTAAAAAAATTTAAACAAAAATTCAAACCGACTCCAAAAAACTGAAAAGGATAAAATAATTAAATTTTAGTAGGTACTCATCCCCTAGGAACATATTTTTGGAGTCGGTGCTTCACTATCTATGGTTTCTGGAAACAACTTAGCACCAACTCCAAAAATATGTTCCTAGGGGATGAGTAAGTACCTACTAAAATTTAATTATTTTATCCTTTTCAGTTTTTTGGAGTCGGTTTTAATTTTTTTTTTCTTTAATTATTAGTGATAACTTTTGAAGGTCAAAGCTAGATGGGTGACCGTGAGCTTATATTGATTTCTACTATCGTATCATTTCCCTAAAAATTAATAGGAAAGCAAATATCCGCAATTTCGCGTATGTAGACGACCTAATTTTTCCAGTTTTTTTGATTTAAAAACCAAACTACCCAATGGATTTTCAATAATTTTTTATGGGACTAAATGGGAACTATTCCCCATCGAACAAAAAAAGAATCATCAATATCGGTTCACCCAGTCAAAAGTTCTGAGGTAACAAACATAAAAAAAAGCATACAGACGAATTGATAACCTCCTCCTTTTTTTGAAGTCGGTTAAAAAAAGGTTTTCACTGATTCAGAGTCAATTATGAATTTGCTAAACTGTGTAAGTTACACAGTAATTTAGAACTCTCATTGACTCTGTACAACATAAACCTCCGTCCGCAGCTGTCAGGAGTCAAGCTCAACGCCGCTGCCCGTCCCCGTGGCCAGGCCGTAATACCTACTAACTAACAAATCTTGGCGCCGTATTAAAAAAAAAGATAAATACCTAGTCTAAATAGATACACTTCTAGATGATGTCAACCACTTTGGTCTTCGTCCGATTAACTTCGTTCTGAATTTTATTCCATAACGAAACTCTCGGCGTTGACCTCTCCATAATTCGCTGTGCGTTGTGAAAGGGACGCTCCGATTCACAGCTGGGAACACTGATACGATTCGTTTATCACGAATCATGATAAAATTAACCTATCACGCTTAAACGCTACGCTATAAAAAGTGACACGAATAGAATTTCCTAATCGAATTTAGAAATAAGAAAGATAAATGTAACCGGTACAAGGTTAGTGCATTTCGCTCTCGTCAAGCTTATAGCTAAAAATTACATACTTATTTTACCTCCTTCGATGGCACTGGGGACCGAGGAGGTATTTGTGTGTCAAGATACGATGTAGATATCTTGACACTCAATTTTATTGAGAAAACAATCGATTACTTATTTTGTGTAACCGTAAGACCTGTATTTCTTTGCCTTAGTCCGTTCGAAACCAAAAGGTGTCATTTGTCAATGTCAATTTCCTAATTGAAGTTTGACGTTTACGTTTGTCTGTTTTGCTTTGTATAAATTGTATGAACTCGTATAATTTATACAATTTTAGTTGGTATTTTTGATAAAAATACTAACTAACAAAATAATAAAGTATTATTCGGCCTGAAATACTAAAGCTAAGATGCATATTCATTCGTATTTGTAACCCGGAAAATATTTTTAGGTTAAAATATAAACACAACAATGAAAGTGGTAATTAAAATAGCTTCACTTATTTTTTAAATTATTCAATAAATGTTTCTGTTCCTAATTAGTATTGTTTTCGTGATACTTATAGTACAGTCTAAGCAGCGATGCATCGAAGCCTTGCTTCGTGCTGTCTTTCAAGGAGCTGATGATTATGCTGGACTGTGGACTCTCGGCTCACTCGGTGCTAAACTTCCTGCCGCTGCCGCCCGTGCCCAGCACACGACTTGCCTCGCTGCCAAATTACACTCCGCCACACCTCAATGATCCTCTACTTGAAGGGGTAGGTAACTTTTATGCTGAATTGGTGGCAAATGAGCAAAATGGCTATCCCAGATATGACTCCTAACCCTGACTGAAATAATCAATATCTTTATTGGAAACCATATATGGTAGTAATGATACATATTTTACAAGATCATTATGGACCCTGTCAGGCACGCAATCAGCTGTAGAATAGAAAAGAACAAATGGAGGAAATGTATGGTCTATCCTGCTAGTATTGGGGACATTGCATCAAGAAAGCCAGCCTAATATTCTCTGTGATCAATAATTTCCTAATTCAACCTATTCTAGTTGGTGCTTGCAAAAAAAACTTCAAATTTTAAAAATTATGTATTTTTAGGTTAGTTTAGTTGAGTTAGATATTATTAATGTACAAAAATACAGCTATAATTTCAAAGTTCAGTATATTTTTACAATGGCAGTAATGGTAATGGTATAATGTATAGTTTAGTCATCTAATTTTCAACATTTAAAAAGCTTTTTTATAATGGGGTAGCTTTTGGCTTCCATCTCACCTTAAAGTAAGTTATGATAAGCCCAAAGATGGAAGCGAGCTACACCCAGATTCTTCAACCATGAGGAACTGGCTATTTGACCTCCAACTGCCAGGTCACAAAATGCTGTTAACTTAATTGTTACAGTGGCAGACTTAGTTAAGATGGTGGTAGCTAGCCAGGCAGTTAAAAAAATCCACCAACCAAACCAAGTTTACTATTAGTTCCAAAGTCTGTATACCACCGTACTCCTGTATCATACATAATATTAGTGCTCTGAGATAATGGGGTGTAGTTATGGTTGTTTGTAAATCTTTATGTTTATTTCTTATTTATTTTATTTCTTATATCACACAGATGTTTAAATATTCAGTGGGGTTTAAGAACAAAACGTAAGAGGGTCATGCAGGCATTTTTTAAATCTTTGAATTCGTGAGCAATACATAATAATGAAACCACTTTACCAACTTTAACTTGTGTTTAATTTGTTGCTACATACTTTATTATACTATTTTTTTTCTTCATTTGGGAAACAAATAATAGATCAAGTCAACAACAATGTTTCATTCACTGTCAAATAATTGAAACATCACATATAAAAATAATAATAATTTAACATTTGATTAGACAGAAGTCAAATCTGATGAAGAGGTTTCCTTTAAACGTTCATATTGTATTTAAAATCAAAATAAAATAATCTTTTAGTATTTTTTTTTATTCTACAAAATTGAAATTACTTTCTTTCCATCTTGCATAGCCATGAGACACCCTTTAAAGGCTGCAACTGCAAATGTTAGATATGTCGGTGTTAACTGTTCCAGGAGCTCAAGGAGTGCTGCGGGCGCGTGTTCGTGGACAGCGTGCCGGAGTTCTGTCCGCCGCTGGACAAGGTGGTGGACTTCTCGCAGCTGGACGTGATCCTGATCTCCAACTACACGTGCATGATGGCGCTGCCGTTCATCACGGAGGGCACGGGGTTCCGGGGGCAGGTGTACGCGACGGAGCCGACGCTGCAGATCGGGCGCTTCTACCTGGAGGAGCTGGCGTCGTGGCTGGCGGACGCGGGCGGCGGCGCGGGCGGCGGCGCGGGCGGCGCGCGGCGCTGGAAGGAGCTGCTGCACGTGCTGCCGCCGCCGCTGGCGCACGCGGTGCGGCCGCGCTCGTGGCGGCGGCTGTTCGGCGCGGCGGCGTTAGCGCGGGCGTTGGCGCGCGTGCGCGTCGTCGGCTACGACGAGCGCGTCGACCTGTACGGCGCGCTCGACGCCACGCCAGTCAGCTCCGGCTTCTGCCTCGGCTCCGCCAACTGGGTGCTGCGCTCCGCACGCGAGAAGGTCACAACACTACTTATTTAGCTTTTATAATACAGTAACATCAGCATAGTCCATCAACATCTTGACACCCGAGCTTACTTTTAATCACGGCACGGAAACGTTGATATCCTGCCTGACTGACTCAAAATCTTTTGAAAATTTCGACTCAGAAAAATTTTTAGCAGTACCCTTCCGCGGACGGAATTAGGATATTTTAGATCTTTTGACGACCGGCTGGCCGAGTGGTGTGTGCTCCTTCCTATACAGGCTACTTGGTCAGGGTCCCGGGTTCGAATCCCAGTAGGAGCAAATGTTTGTATGATGAGGACAAGCATTTGTTCACAAGTCATGGATGTTTATGTTTATTTAGTATATTTTTTAAGGTTGCTGGGGATTCCTCTTCCGCTTCCTCATAATGCGGAAGTTTCGCAATATTTTGAGTTCCTCAACCGTTACCGCTTCCTAATAAATAAAAATAAAAAATTCCTCTTCCGCTATCGCTTCCTCAAAATTTAAGAGGACTTCAAGCAGACTAAATATCGAATAGTCATGCTGCTGTACCGATAGATGGCGTACACGGGATCCTGCCTTTTCGCCGAAAATTGTTTTACACCAGTAATAACAATAAAAAATAAATTGGAATTGCAGGTGCGTTATCATTCTGAGGCCTTAGATAAATGCCTACCATTCCCTTTAATCCAAAACACAGTGTGTTTCACGTCTGAAGTAAGAAAGGCCGTGGTACCTACCCAATACGTAATACGACAGATGTAAAAAAGGGGTCGATCGGATATGTAGATACACCCAATACTTTAGGTAAATTATTACTGACTATTATGTAATAATACAATTTAATCTCTGTGTCGGTTATTACTCTGTGCATTAGAAAATGAAGCGCGTCTGAAGGCATTCCGTCGGTGAGCGTGCAAGACCGTATAAGAGCAGTTTGCAATACCGTGTATGTGCTTTTTGTTTATTTCAAAATATTGAAGAAAAAAGTATACACAGTTTTTTGACTGAACTTGTTTAGGATTTTCTGGGTGTTGTTTAATGAGAATCTAGCATAAGCGAATCAACGCTAATAGCCTACTGGCGCGATATTTCAATTTTGCGACTTTTGTAAATACACGGTATTGCAAACTGCTTTTACGCGGTCTTGCACGCTCACCGACGATTACCTACTAATCCTGCTAGAAGTACCTTCCTTGTGAATTGAATTAGCTTCATATCCGGCTCATCATTGACTATGAAAAGTAATTGTATTTTCAAATAAAAAGTTCTGCTTAGGTACTACTTAGTTTTAATTTCCGCGCATTATTTGAGAAAAGTACCTACCTACGAAACAAGCCTTGGCCACAGCTAGGCATTGACTTACGTTTGGTAGTATAAATTTATTAGCCGTTCGTCCATCAATGCCTCTTGCTGGCCGTTGCAGTTATATTTTGCAGCAACTAGGTAATAAGTTCACGTTTCAGTATTCAGTACATGTAGATAACAATAACTCTTCAATTTTTTTTACGAGTCATGGATGTTTGTACCCTATATTTATTTAGTTAATTTCTAATATTTATATAGGTACATATTATTATCATAATTTCTCCGTAATCCATAGTATCCATAGGCTAGATAATAGGTGTGAGTGTATATTATTATTATTAATCTATTTCAACTAGTTTTTATAATATGGGTAGGTACCTACTCGTTTAGTTCGGTCCACGCACGAAACAATTGGAAATTTGGAAATGGTACGGCATGCGGCAGAGCGGCAACGTAGCGCGGCAGTTCCGCGGACATGCAACGTCGCCTTGCCGTGGTTTCAGAATAGAATAGAATATAATAGAACTTTATTACAATAACTTTATTACCATGAAAAAAGGTACAATTTTTTGGTCTTAACTTTAAAACAAGAATCACTTTTTCCTACCTTTTCAGATGTATACACAAAACCAATCAACGAAATATTTACCTATTTATAATCTAAAAATTCTTGTACACTATAAAAACACTTTTTTGTTAGCCAATATTTCACTATTTTTCATCTCTCATCTGATACTTAGTTTATTAAAAAAAATATACCTACACATTATAAAAGTGTTTTTAGTTACAAGCGTCAATTTAGCTGAAGGCTTATATAGTTTGTTTTATACCTACATAAAGCGAAGATTTCGATTAATAAAACGAAGATTTTGACTAATTACTTAAAACAAATAGCTATGTTTGTACAAAATAAACAAATATCAAAAATATACAGACAAGGGAATGTAAGCAACTCATATTTCCTAAAAAAAGGTCAACAAGAATAAAAAAAAAATGCAAACCTAAAAGAATATAGAAAAAAATATATGTATATTCGGTTTTGATTCTTGATACACGGATCGTTACGCTGGGTGCTTTATAAATACACCACCGAAGCTGAATTTGAATTGTCCAAATAAGGTGTATGGTCTGGACCGTACACCTTTAGATTGCTGATTGATTGGTAGCAGAAATAAAAGAAATTATTTCTTGAATGATTGTTATATTGCTTACAAACACTGATTGTTTGTTTACGTGCTAAATGATATGATAAAATGCTGATGCTGATGAGTACACAACTACACGTGCAACGCGACGCGAGCCTTTACGTGAACTGGCTTAAAATTATAATGAATGAAAAATGCTGAAATGCAGTTTGTACGGTGGAACCGTACATAAGGTATTTAAATTTACTAAAAAAAGGGTGGTTGAATATCTGCACGGTTTCAATATATTTCTGTTGCACTATATTTAGTAAAATTTCACACAGTCCTCTAAATGTTGAAAAAAAATGCCACTTTTGATCTATTGATTTCTTCTTGCCAGCCACTAATATCACTAGATGCGAGTATTGTCTTATTTTAGTATTATGATAGTCATTGCGTTTTATTACTGAATCACTATATTATTGTTGGTGATAACATTTGTTGTATTAGGTTGAGACTTAAACTAGCTATTTTAAATACTCTTACTGACTGTAAATTAATAAACAACACGGGGATATATTAACTTTGGAAACGAACGCCTGACCATTATTGCGAGCAAAATATCCGTCCGTGGTAATCGTAGGCGCAAAGGTTGAAATCCATTTAAAACAATTTATATCCTTTATTTGTTGGCTTTTTGAAAAAAATGGACCTACTTGCTAAAGGCACGAATGCTATGAATAACTATACCGCGTTTGACACTAAACAAATACCTCGTTTAAAATACAATTTCGTATAAGCGAGATCGAGATCGCGACACTTTGAAATAATTTTGAGTGATAATAAGAACTAATTACTAGTATTTAGAACCTACTGGCTAAAATTCAACATATATGTTACATAATATATCAATTACAACATCCTCTATGCAGCATTTTTGCCAGAAAAACTGCTCGAAAACACCTTTTTTTCGTATATTCTCCTTACCCTTCGCCTTAAGGTGAACCGACGTTATCAAAAACACGTGCTCATGAGTGGTACAAAGTGTTTAAAAGCAGTCGAGATGTGATGGAAGATTTGCCTCGCTTTGGTAGGCCATCAACGTCTGCAACTGAAGTTAACATCGCGAAAGTGAGGGAAATAGTGACTGAAAATCATCATTCAACTTTGAGAGAGATAGCTGGCGAACTTTCTGTATCTCACGAGTCGATTCATACCATTTTAATTTAGGTATGAAACATGTTGCGGCTCGGCTAGTCCCAAAAGATCTGAATTTCCTCCAAAAACTCAATCACATGAGAATCGCTGAGGACATGCTAGAAGCCTAGAATGAGTTAATTCCGACCCAACATTCATGAAACGCATTATCACTTGTGACGAGACGTGGGTTTACGAGTTTGACATGCAAACTAGTCAACAAGCTTCGGAGTGGCGCCTTCCAACTGAACCGAAACCGAAAAAACCACGCCAAAGTCGATCAAAAGTCAAAGTCATGTTGACTGTTTTCTTTGACTCTCGCGGTATTGTGTACTCGGAATTCTCACCGGAAGGTCAAACGGTAAATAAAGAATATTATTTGAGCGTTATGCGGCGTTTAAAAAGAGCAAATTCTACGAAAAAGGTCAGATTTGTGGAAAGAAAATTCTTGGATTTTGCACCACGATAATGCGCCTTCGCATAAGGCCATCATTTTGAACGACTTTTTGACCAAACACTCAACAAATACCATCGAGCAACCACCATATTCACCAGATATGGCTCCAGCCGACTTCTTACTTTTTCCTAAACTCAAATTGCCACTTTGTGGCACCCGTTTTCATTCGGTAGAAGACATAAAGGAGAATTCGCGGCAAGAATTGAACTCAATTCCGGAAACAACGTTTAAAAAATGTTTTGATGATTGGATTATTCGTTGGCGTAAGTTTATCATTTCTGAAGTAACATACTTTGAAGGTGATTAAATAAATTTGGATGTGTTATTGATCTATTCCCGGTACTTTCTTGACAGAATAGTATATTTCATATCATCCTCTTCCTCTTCCGCTTCCTCTTCCGCTTCCTCATCCGTATCCTCTTCCTCAAAAAATATCCTCATCCGCATCCTTTAAATTTGTGCTTGACACTTCCTCTTCCTCCTCCTCTTCCTCATAATAACTTCCTCAACAACCCTAATATTTTTCATCATATTTATTCTATTTCCAATATTTACTGATGTTTACTTTGGGCTAGGTGATAGGTGTGAGTGTATGAATATTATATTATTATTATAAGACTTCCATGCCCAAATGGCTCAGTTCTTAGTCCACTAAGTTTGAATATTCTGTATAAGAGATCTGTTGTATTCCATCGGGTGTGCGTTATGGTTGGTTGTGGTCACTGGCAGGTGGCGTACGTGTCGGGCTCGTCGACGCTGACGACGCACCCGCGGCCCATCAACCAGGCGGCCCTGCGCGGCGCCGACGTACTACTGCTTTGTGCACTCACACAGACGCCCGCGCACAACCCCGACCACATGCTGGGCGACCTGTGCGTGCACGCCGCGGGCACCCTGAGGTATGACGCGCACAACCCCGACCACATGCTGGGCGACCTGTGCGTGCACGCCGCGGGCACCCTGAGGTATGACGCGCACAACCCCGACCACATGCTGGGCGACCTGTGCGTGCACGCCGCGGGCACCCTGAGGTATGACGCGCACAACCCCGACCACATGCTGGGCGACCTGTGCTTGCACGCCGCCCGCACCCTGAGGTATGACGCGCACAACCCCGACCACATGCTGGGCGACCTGTGCGTGCACGCCGCCCGCACCCTGAGGTATGACGCGCACACCCCCAACCACATACTGGGCGACCTGTGCGTGCACGCCGCGGGCACCCTGAGGTATGACGCGCACAACCCCGACCACATGCTGGGCGACCTGTGCGTGCACGCCGCGGGCACCCTGAGGTATGACGCGCACAACCCCGACCACATGCTGGGCGACCTGTGCGTGCACGCCGCGGGCACCCTGAGGTATGACGCGCACAACCCCGACCACATGCTGGGCGACCTGTGCGTGCACGCCGCGGGCACCCTGAGGTATGACGCGCACAACCCCGACCACATGCTGGGCGACCTGTGCGTGCACGCCGCGGGCACCCTGAGGTATGACGCGCACAACCCCGACCACATGCTGGGCGACCTGTGCGTGCACGCCGCGGGCACCCTGAGGTATGACGCGCACAACCCCGACCACATGCTGGGCGACCTGTGCGTGCACGCCGCCCGCACCCTGAGGTATGACGCGCACAACCCCGACCACATGCTGGGCGACCTGTGCGTGCACGCCGCGGGCACCCTGAGGTATGACGCGCACAACCCCGACCACATGCTGGGCGACCTGTGCGTGCACGCCGCGGGCACCCTGAGGTATGACGCGCACAACCCCGACCACATGCTGGGCGACCTGTGCGTGCACGCCGCGGGCACCCTGAGGTATGACGCGCACAACCCCGACCACATGCTGGGCGACCTGTGCGTGCACGCCGCGGGCACCCTGAGGTATGACGCGCACAACCCCGACCACATGCTGGGCGACCTGTGCGTGCACGCCGCGGGCACCCTGAGGTATGACGCGCACAACCCCGACCACATGCTGGGCGACCTGTGCGTGCACGCCGCGGGCACCCTGAGGTATGACGCGCACAACCCCGACCACATGCTGGGCGACCTGTGCGTGCACGCCGCCCGCACCCTGAGGTATGACGCGCACAACCCCGACCACATGCTGGGCGACCTGTGCGTGCACGCCGCCCGCACCCTGAGGTATGACGCGCACAACCCGGCACATGCGGGGAAGCTCAGGCGTAAGTACATCGCTACGCTCTTGAAGAGCCCTTCAAAGCGAGGCCGGGGTATGCTTGTCTGTCCGGAGGGATGTTTGCTTTTGCCGTCTGCGCTGCTTGGAGGACCCCTCCTACTCCATCCTTGGGGTGCATGTGGACCTGGGCACACATTGCCGTGTCTTTGTGTTCCTCTATAGATCCCACAGCCATGACATGAAGACCACTCGACTTTTCGAACACCTTAGTCGGGTGGTAGATGTTGCGCAGGAGCAGTTTCCAATCGCGGAATTGGTGTTTTTAGGGGACTTCCATGCTCTCCACGATTTGTGGTTAAATTCCTCTAAAACTGACCGCATCTCAAGCATCATCAAAACCGCTCTCACGCACGACCTGACTCAACTGGTAAACTAGCCCACCAGGATTCCAGACATTGTAATTACTGGGCATGGAAGGCATATTTGAACTTAAACCTCAGGATGACAACGCACCTGCAATATCAAGTGATTTTTTTCTTGTTATTGCAGGTGTCTATAGGCGGCGTAATCAGGTGGGCCGTCAGCTTGTTTGTCATCTAGTTGTATAATAAAAAATGTCGGTCACGCGCCCTCATTGTTAGATTTTCTAATGACGACTCGCCCGGATTGATATCGGCTAGAGGTTCGTGCTCCTTTCGGGGAACATCTGATCACTGCCTTATATTCCGCTAGGGTGCCACGCGCGCCGGCAGCGGTACCTATGGTTGCTAAACGCCGCATCTGGCATTATGCGTCGGTATGCGGTATTACTTCGCATTCGTCCCTTGGAAGCAGCGCTTTTTCAGTGAGCTGGACCCGAGCGCTAGCGGTACTGCTGTTGCTGATGAGATCATGTTAGGGATGGAGTACTATATCCCTCACTCCGATCTCATCAGGAGGGGTAGGCGTAATCTATGGTTCAACCGCGAGTGTGCCTTAGCTGTTGAAAACAGACAATCGGCATACCTTTGTATAAAAACAAAATGAGAAAAATGGTGTATGTTGTGTCAGGGCGGGCGGGTGCGTGCTGTGCCCCGTGTACCCGAGCGGCGTGGTGTACGACCTGCTGGAGTGCCTGTCGCAGCACCTGGAGGGCGCGGGGCTGGCGCACGTGCCGCTGTACGTGCTGTCGCCCGTGGCGGACGCGTCGCTCGCGTACAGCAACATCCTGGCCGAGTGGGTGTCCGCCGCCAAGCAGGCGCGCGTCTACCTGCCCGACGAGCCGTTCCCGCACGCCGCGCTCGCCCGCCACGCGCGCCTGCGCCACGCGCGCCACCTGCACGACGACGCCTTCAGCGCCGAGTTCCGCCAGGTCAGCTCTAGCCGTCCAAGCAGGCGCGCGTCTACCTGCCCGACGAGCCGTTCCCGCACGCCGCGCTCGCCCGCCACGCGCGCCTGCGCCACGCGCGCCACCTGCACGACGACGCCTTCAGCGCCGAGTTCCGCCAGGTCAGCTCTAGCCGTCCAAGCAGGCGCGCGTCTACCTGCACGACGACGCCTTCAGCGCCGAGTTCCGCCCGGTCAGCGCGCTAGCAGGCCTTATAGGAGACCAACAACACGCGCCATGCAGACGCAAGTCAGGATAGTCTAAAAACTTATCAGAGGGTTATGTTTTGGGATGTATGAAAAGCTAAAAATTGCCCGTACTCAATAAAACTATATTTCGAAAAATGCTCTGATAAATATTTAGACTAAAGCCTGACTCGCTTACGCATGTAAAGTCTTATTCGAACCAGTTTGTTTGTTTCCAATGTTTTCGACTTGACAGTTTCTATGAGAAGCCGCGCGGCGTGAACACTTTTACTAAAAAATTTAAATTTTCTAATACTCATAAATTTCCACAATCGAATCGACTACTCTCAGCATTGAGCTAGCAATGATTTCGAAAAACTATTGAATTTCTTCTAATCGTTCTGCTTAGTATTTTTCTAACTTTATCTGTCACGTTGGATTTTAATCAACGACCTACTTTATATTTTAAAGTAATTTCTTTGATAACAACTTTAACCTTGTTCAAATGAAACTCCTGCGATGCAGTAAAAACTCTTCTATAACATTGACTTGACATACGTATTAATTACAATTACAAAATTAAAAACTCACTTTTAACAAACAAACATCTAGCTTTTTTTGTGCTAAGCGCGATACATACGTAACTTACTCGATTTTCCTTTGTTTCTACACATTTTATTTTTTACGTACACTTTAATAGCTTGCCAGCTTGACAAAAGAAGTTGGTTAACTAAAACCTCAAAACAATATTCAACAATCATATCTAAATTACCTGTACCTTGTTAAAAATTGCTCAATAATTTTTCGACCCGTGCAATTGTCTTTAAAAAATATTATTACCTCTTCGCGGTTAAAGGCCTCTGGGAGTATGTGCTTATTCTCCTTACTTATGTTTATATAGATCATTGATCCGTTCGCAACTTGAGCACGCTGTGTCTGTATGGAACCCCATTTACGGTAAATATATTTATGCACTTGAGTCTGTTCAAAGACGATTTTTAAAAGTTATGCACTATAGATGTTATCATAGATTTTTGACATATGACACACTCTTAAATGTTTATGATCTCCTAACACTGAAATCCAGACGCCTCCAACTTGAAACTTGTATGTATCATCAGTTCGCGCTGCGCGCCTAACCCGTAAGCACCTACCTGCGTTTACGCTCGCTGTTTACCGCTTACCACTGTAGCGCGAATCAAATTCTACTCAATTTTCATTTATCGTCCAAAATGTTCGCATGCCCTATGTGCAATAATAATTTTTCGGATGGTGTTCGGTGTTCTAAGTGCACTGTGTCCTATTGCTTCTCTTGTGCCAATATATCAGAAGTAAACTATCGTAAACTTGGGCCGGCAAGGCAAGCTGCCATACAGTGTACCAGTTGTAAGAATAATCAATCTCAAGTAACCGCAGTAACCCCTGCAATGCCATCATCACCGTCGTCGGCTGCGACCTTAGATCTTGTCCTGCAGGAATTACGTAGCGGTATCAATGGAATCAACGTTCGCCTCGAGCAGCTACCGTCTATCGTCCAAGAAATAAAAAATTTGAAGGAAAACCTGCAGAACCTAGAAGCCTCGATGGTTGGCATTAGACAAGAAGTAGCAGGAAATACTATCAAACTGTCTGAGGTTGAAGAACGGATAAATATTCTCGAAAATCAACCTACAGTCGACTCAGACCGCTACCCTCACCTTCAGGCCGAAGTTACTAAATTGTCTAATGATCTTATTACCAAGGAACAACTGTTAAGATTAAATAATGTTGAGATCAAAGGGATACCTATGAAAAAGAACGAAAATCTGCTCGAATTAGTGTATAAAATTGGTAATACAATTGGCCAAAGTGTTGAGAAATCTGATATTAATTTTGTTACTCGATCGCGCTCAGCAATACTACCGAAACCAATTATTGTGGGATTCTTAGGTAGATATAAAAAGCAAGACTTTGTGGCCTCTGCTAGGGCACGAAAACGAGGACTGACTGCCGAGGACTTGGGCTTCACGGGGGATAATAGTAACATCTACGTAAACGACCACCTCACGAAAGAAAATAAACAACTACTAACTAAAACGAAAAAAAGAGCCGTGGAGCTTAATTTTAATTATGTTTGGGTCCAAAATTGCAATATATTAATTAGAAAAAACGATACCTCGCCAATTATAAGTATTAAAAGTGAAAGTGATCTCTCAAAAATAAAGTGACTATTTTATCTCAGCTTATTAACATTTATAATATGTCGATTCATGGTAGTAATTGTTTTTTACTTATCATATGTGTCTAAGCCATATCAAGATATCGAAATAACAATAAATAATCCGTACATATTAAGTGTCGCAACAACATCTTCTAACCTCATTTATTCACATTTAACCAGCGTATTTATACCTTATATCTTAATTGATCGCAATTACTTAATTATTTTTTATAATTTGATAATACTTACTATACACAAATTTATAAAAACTCAATTATCTCTAGCTAATACAGGTCAGCATTCTAGTTTTAAATTTGCTAGTACCGATATGTTTTTACCTATAAATCATAATACATACTTTGATCACCAAATAGATTACCTGCCCCGCCTCCATATATTATGCGTCATTTTTGTCTCATACCAACTTATCATAAGCATAACAGAATCCTTGTTTGCTATCGTAATCATAATAAATAACTTCACTTGTCAACATATAAACATTTTAGCACATTATTACTATTCCGTTGAAATATTTTTTATAGCACATTACGTTAAAGTACACATACTACACAGCTGCAATTATACCACCGCCTTTGTCCCGCAATCTTCTGACATTCATTACATAAACACAAATCATACTAATCACCGCATAATGCGACCTAGCCAATATCTATTTGGCTGGGTCGTAGACCGTGATGGTTAATATTTATTATCAGAATGTCAGAGGTTTGCGGACAAAGACTGTGCAGTTTAAGAGAAATATTCAGCTTCTCAACTACGATATAGTATTGTTGACGGAAACATGGTTACTCGACGGAATAAACAATGAGGAGCTATTTAGTGACAAGTACACGGTATGGCGGCGGGATCGCGACTACTCATCTGTGGGGCAATCGCGCGGTGGCGGAGTCATTATTGCATTACGCTGTGACCTTGTGGCGTACGCACGGCCCGAATGGCATTCTACGGCAGAGGATATCTGGGTTTCTCTAGCTATTGGCTCGAAAAGAGGTCCTTTGATTACTGTACATATTGGTTGTTTATATCTTTGCCACCAGAATAGGGGTTTGTCTCTTGGCTCACAGCTGTCTAATTTTTCTGAAAAAGTCTTATCTGCTTGTGCTAATAATCCACATGACAAGTTCTTTATAGCAGGAGATTTTAATTTAAGTAGCATATCTTGGTTGCCAACCGACGAAGCCAACTATCTTACTCCTTTGTTTCATAGTACAAATGTCAGTCATAATGAAATACAAGATTTAATGAACTTATGTGATCTACGCCAGTATAATACTATCAAAAACCATCTAGATAGTCAACTTGACTTAGTATTTTCCAATGGTGACATGACAGTGGTCCGATGTACTGAGCCACTGGTAGACGAAGATTCCTACCATCCAGCTTTGCTCTGTCAAATAAATCTAATTGATCTTCCGGTATTAGAGTGTCAGTCGAGACTAAAATATTTTTATAATAAGGGTGATTTCACAGCTTTAAGCACTGAACTTAACATTCAGGACTGGGATAGTCTTCTGGCATGTGGGACGGTGGATGATGCAGTGGAGGCATTCAATAATATACTGTGTTGCTTGAGAGATAAATATATACCTTTTAAGTGTACAAGCTCAGATCGTTATCCTGTGTGGTACTCGCCAGCACTGAAAAAAGTTCTCAGGGAAAAGAACAAGGTTCATAGGAAAATTAGGACTTATGGTAATAGGGCTGATTGTGCCGCCTTTAATGTTTTACGTCAACGAGTCAAACGAGTGGAACATGATTGCTTCAACAACTATATTAAAAATACTGAAAACTTTATTCGATCTAATCCCAAAGCATTTTGGTCTTACATTCATGCCAATAAGAAACATAATTCTTATCCTTCTTCAATGACCTTAGAGAATATTACTATAACATCAGGTGACGGTATATGTAATGGTTTCGCGGAGTTTTTTAACTCAAATTTTTTGGAACCTGATCCTGTGGTACCGCCGACTGGTACAACCTTATTGGGTGCAATATCCTCCGCCTCCCCTGATATTTGTTCTATAGAAATTATAGACGACCAAATTTTCAAATTGTTGAAGTCACTTGATTGTAATAAATCTGCAGGGCCCGATGGTTTACATCCGGTTTTAATTTCAAAGTGTGCTTCGGGTTTAACTTCCCCTGTATGTTATTTATATAAGCGTTCTATAAGTGAAGGTATTGTACCAAAAATCTGGAAATCTGCAATTGTCACACCAATTCACAAAAAAGGCTCCAAACGAGAAATCATCAACTATAGACCAATTTCCAAACTCTGCGTGTTAGCTAAGGTTTTGGAAAAATTGGTTCATAAGCAAATATATGCAGCTCTCAAACATACTTTCTTACCTCAGCAACATGGTTTTCTAAGGGGAAGATCAACAGTCAGTAACCTAATAGGGTTCACAGACGATATTTCTATTGGTATGCAGTCTGGGGGCCAGGTAGATACCATATACACTGATTATACCAAGGCATTTGATCGAATTGATCATGTGATTCTGCTAAAAAAATTACATTCAGCAGGTATACATGGGGATCTCTTTAGGTGGTTTAGTTCCTATGTTACAGGTCGATGCCAGACTGTGGTCTTGAACGGGTTTTCTTCACATTCACGATTTTCTGCCATTCCGTCGGGCGTGCCCCAGGGGTCGATTCTCGGGCCACTTCTGTTTATCATATTCATTAATGATATTCATGAATGTTTTATCCATTCTCAATTTTTATTATTTGCTGATGATATGAAGATATTTAAAAGGATTAATACTCTGAATGATTGTCTGCTCTTGCAACAGGATCTTGATAGGCTACAACGTTATTGTCTCTGTAATAAACTTGATTTAAATGTCTCCAAATGTAGTTGTATTACATTCAGTAGATCTCGTAATTCATTATGTTTTAATTATTCATTAAACCAGCAGGCATTGCAGCGTACTGATTGCATAAGAGATCTCGGTGTAATTTTAGACTCAAAGCTTCTGTTAGATAAACACATTGAAACTATAACAGCCAAAGCAACAAAGACCCTAGGGTTCATAATCAGAAGCACCAAAAATTTCAAAATGGTGAAATCGTTAAAGATCTTGTATTGCTCATTGGTCCGAAGTCAGCTTGAATATGCGTGTCAAGCATGGAATCCGCAATATGATTGCTATATAGATCGAATTGAAAAAATTCAGAAAAAGTTCCTAAGATTTTTAAATTACAAGTACAGGTTGAATTTGGACTTCGACTATATTAACAACTGCCGACACCATCACATTCTTCCACTGTCTCTACGGAGAGAAGCGGCCGACCTAACGTTCCTTAATCATCTAATCATAGGCAAAGTCGATGATAGTGAGCTCTTGTCAAGGGTTAAGCTACAGCTGCCAACTCGTGCCAACGATAGGAGGAATTATCTTAGATTATACGCTGAAGCATGTTCTACAAACTATAGGCAGAATTCATACTTCAACCGAGTATTTAGAATTTTTAACCGAAATTACAGTAAAGATGTTGATTTGTTCACAGCGAGACCAAATTATTTCAAAATGAAAGTTATTGCAGATTTTTTTTAGGTTATTTTCCAATGTTGTGATATATTGATATGGCTTTAATACTATATTATACTATTTGATAAATGATTATGCGTTGTTTTTGTGTTTATTTAACTGGCGCATGTACAGTTTTGGATTATATAGAATTTCTATTTGCGAAAACTGATTAAGGCATATGTGTTCTATTATATCTCATCTACAATTGATATTCAAATGCTGTTTGTTTTCCATGAATAAATAAATAAATAAATAAATAAAAAAAATGTTTCTATACGACTTGTGCCATAATCGATACGATTGTGTTGACCTTAACAATAAACTTCGCTATCGTGTGTCTTATAGAACCAATACCAGAAATGTAACTTGTTTATTTGCCACTAGTACCTGTAGGACTAATGCTGGTAAACGCTCACCTTTGCATAGATTTACAGACTCATACAATAATAATTTTAATACAATTGATATTTTCTCCACCTCAGTAAGTAATTTTAAAAAACAACTAACAGAATTATTAAGTGAATACTAAGCAAATGTATTTCTGGTCTTAGATAATAACCTAATTACCACTACGCCACCGGAGCACTAGGTATAACCTACTAATTTCTTCACCGCTTTCTTTCCTTGTCCAACGTTTTATAGCAACGTTTATCTCACCACTCATTGAAGTTAACACTTCTAATGATCCGAAAGAATATTTTTACAAATATTGTTACAATAAAGTAGTCGTTTAAACGCATCAAAAACATTAAAATGTGATTAACAGTAAATCAGTTAAGGGTTTCATAGAGGTAGCTAGGTAACGTAAGATAAATAAATTTGTTAAAAATCAGCTCTTTATTTAGTTTGCCGTAGGTTATTACTTCCCAGAATTAGTTCCTTACTAGCGATACTATCAAATGGTATAATCTAATAATACGGGTTATGTTTTTTTTTTCAAAATCACAGGTTTCGATTCCTGGCGACGAATATTGGCTTTTTAAATATCCAACGATGCATCGTTTTAGTTTTCATAAAAATCGGGCCCCAGATTTCTTTGAGTACTTTTCGCTATTCCTCGTTATTTCGGTGTTGGCCATCCACGCCCACTTGAAAAATTCACTCTGTATACATATTTGTTATTTTATCCGTATATTATTTTATATTTGTTATTCTTCTGAATATTTGTTATTTTACCTGTATTTGTTATTTTATAATTTTATTAATTATTTATTTGAAAAATATTTAGAAAAATGTTTCGCATCTCATTCTAGGATGTCGTTTTTCTAGTTTCAACATTTTTGTCCATAACTTGTCATCATTAAATGAAACGACGCACGGCCTAAAACCATCAAACAACTTAGAGGAGGCCCGTGTGGACAGTGGGCGTCTTTATGATGATGAATAATATAACAATAATTGTCCATGGTCCCCAGCCGTGCGTGGTGTTCTGCGGGCACCCGAGCCTGCGCCTGGGCGCCGCCGTGCACCTGCTGGAGCTGTGGGGCTCCAACCCCGCGCACGCCGTCATCTTCACGGGTCAGTGCGCTGCGCTCATGCGCACGACAATTCTTAAGCATTCTTTACATTATACATATTAAAGATCGAACTCATGACAATATCGTCTATATAATAAACAAGCTTTTTCAATAACTCGGGCAAGTCTTCCTCCATTAGGTTTTCAGAGTCGCAGGAGATGACGACAACCCGAAAGACGACCTTTAAATTGCCTGAGACCATGGCAAAGTCGAAATGGATGAAATTTTGCACCATACAGTCGTCTACCTTTACTTGCCGGAAACCGCATTTTAGGTCAATGTTTACTATTAGGAGGTGACAGGAACGAATGAAGGTATATAATGAAGGTTGGGGCATAAGTTAATTTGAGGCCTATTCAGAGAGGGTTTCTTATGCTCGCTTCGAAATGATCTTCGAATTTCGGAACAGATTCTTTAGTATCTGAATTTGATTTGCGAGATCCTCGCAACTGATGTCCCGCAACTCAAAGGGCGTTCGTTTCGCCTCCCCAGAGCCGGACTTCCCGCACACCGAGGCGCTGGCGCCGTTCCAGCCGCTCAGCATCAAGGCGTACCACTGCCCCATCGACACGTCGCTCAACTACTCGCAGGCCAGCAAGCTGGTGCGCGAGCTGCGGCCGCGCGAGCTCGTGCTGCCCGAGCAGTACGCGGCGCCCGCGCCCGCGCCCGCCGGCGCCGCGCCCGCCGCGCCCGCGCGCGCGCACGTGGTCGTGGACGTGCCCACCATCGTGCTGCGCCGCGGCGCCGCGCGCTCGCCCGCGCTGCGCCGCACCGCCACGCGCGCGCACCTGCCCGCCGCGCTGGCCGCCGCCGCCGCCGCGCGCGCCGCCCCCGCGCCCGCACCCACGCCCGCGCCCGCCCCCGCCACCCCCGGGCCCTCGCCCGCCGCGCCCGCACCGCGCCTCGCGCCCCTGACGGCCGCGCTCACGCTGCGCGACAACCGGCTGGAGCTGTCACGCGCGTCGGGCCCGCCGGGGGCCGCGGGCGCGGGGGGTGCGGGGGGCGGGGAGGCGGCGCGCGTGCACTGGGGCTCGCTGGAGGTGGAGGCGTTCGTGCGCGCGCTGGCGCGGGAGGGCATCGGCGAGGCGCGCGTGGAGGGCGACATCGTGCACCTGCCGCGCCACGACACGCTGGTGCAGGTGGAGCGGCACGCCACGCACGTGTTCTGCGAGGGCAGCGCGCCCGTGCGCCAGGCGCTGCGCCGCGCGCTCGCCGCCTGCCTGCCGCACGTGTAGCCGCGCCGCACACCGCACACACACCCCACGTGTACCGCGCGTATAACGCATATGTGCCGCTCAGATTTCACTCTGGTCCCGCGCGTAGACTGTCCATCCGCCACAACTGAGACACCGTCCGCTCGTCAAAGATCGTTGTCGCACCGTCAACTAAATCCGAACGGGGCCCCTATATCATCCATGTAAAATTTCTCGTAAATCATCCATGTAAAAATTCACATAAATCATCCATGTAAAAAATCCTCAGTAAATCATTTTTACACCCTGTTCAATGTCCTACCTACGTCTAGTAACAGACCAAGTCTGAACACTACCAAAGACCGCTTACAATGAGGGTAATCCTGTAGCCGTCGACCTTAATTTACCGCTGTAAATGCTGGCTCTCCGTAAGTTGCCATGTAAAGAAATAAAAGACGCATTAATATTTATAATAATTTAATAATGAAAGAATAATTTACATCTCGCAACATTTACAAACTATAGATGACATACTCTGCTTCTTCTAATTTACATATTATATGCAGGAACCTTATTCGAGACCTATAGAGTGAGACAGCATCATTTCCGCTTCCTCGAACAGCCTCCGTCAGTACCCCTCTACGTCACTGTCGGCGGCTTAAGTAAGGTGGAGGGGCGCGTTGCTTGTCACCGGCAGCGTGGTTTCACCAAATCACATTGGCATCGACTTTCGTCGAGTGAACACCTCCCAGAAATTTAACAACGTTGTTGTTCGTTTTTATGTTTAAAATTAATAAGTAATAATAATATATATACATATATAAAAATAAAAAAACAAAAAAAAAAAAAACTGCATACCCTGCGGAAGGAAAATTGGTTCAATAGTCAAGAGTTTACTATTTTCCACCAAGCTCTGCGTAAGAGCCATGGGTAAGTCTCCTGAAAGGGCTTCTAGGCCGCAACGACAGGAGAATACACCCAAGCAGGCTTCTAGGCCTCGGGAAGGAGAGGAATCTCCGGTTCGGGCTTCTAGGCCTCGTGAACGTAATAATACTCCGGTACAGGCTACTAGGCCTCGGAAACGTTTACGTAAGGCGAATTCCTCATCCAGTAGTTCTAGCTCGTGTAGTAGTACAACCCGATCATCGTCTGCATCGTCAACCAGTTCAAAGGAATTCAAAGGAAGGCGGCACAAACAACGAAGGAAGTCATCAAAACGTCAAGAGGATCGAGATAACGACAAATTTGAATCATTGGCGTGCCAAGTGAGTGATATTTTAAAATATTTAAAGAATAGTGATCAAAAAGTGTCAGAAAATATTAACGACTCCGATACAGATTCTTTATCATTACATCCTTCCAGTGATTTGAAAAGTTCGTTGATTTCAAAAGAACCTTTTTTGAACAAGCCAAAGGCGGTGAAAGGTCTCGATTGTACCATTAATACGATTTTAAAAGAAGCGGCCATAGATAATGCATCGGAGGGTAGGCTTAATATTCTTTCTAAATTACATCATTTTGGTACAAATGACTGGGAAAGCATTCGTTATATCGAGGCAGAGAAAAAGTATTTAGCTAATCCAGGGTTTCAAGACTTGAGCGTTAATACTGAATTAAGATTCTACGATCCTGATTCTTCTTGGCTTAGATCTCTGGATCGCTCTTATGGCGCATTAACCCATGCAGTAATACAACAAAATGAACTATTTAAGGCTAACTTGCAACATTTAGTTGAATGGTCACATAATTCGGATAACATTCTTACTGCAGATAGTCTTTTTGACAAACTTAACGAACTCTTTTCTGAAAAGTCCCAGTATATAAAGGTGTCGGAAGATATATTACAGCTGGTTTGTGGAAGGCGGGCGGATACAATACAAAAACGACGTGACAGCATACTGTCAGGCGTTAGGGATCGCTTTGTCAAAGAAGATTTACGGAAAATTCCTCCTACCTGTGCTAGTTTGTTTAACCCCGACTTAATGAGTGCGTTCCTGACAAAGGTTGGGGGTACCAACAAACTATTTTCCAATAACAAGCGCTCAGCGGATGAGCCTATAATGTCCATGCGAAATAGACATGACAAAATTCGTAATAAGCGGCCACGGCGGCCGGCGCATAAAGAATACGAATTTAATGAAAATAATTTTGGCCCGTCAACCAGTAAGGGCACTGGCTATTTTAATAATAAAAATAATAGGGTAACTTTTAATCATAATAAACCCAATTCCAAACGGGGAGATACGAAACAGAATCATACTTCCCGCAAGGAAAACAATCGCTTTCGAAAATGACTCGAACTTGAAACAAAACTCGTTCTATGGCGGTTGTTTAAAAAATTACGTAGACAATTGGAAAAGATTAGACGCTCCAGATCATATTATAAAAATAATATCAGGTTATCGAATTCCATTTCTAAAAATACCCTCACTTATCCATCACAATCGTTTAGAAAGTTATGTAACTCCCACTTGTGCAGCGATGTCCAAACAAATTTCAGAGCTAAAAAAATTAAAAATATTAGTACCAGCACCGTCGACACCGAGTTTTGTTTGTCCGATGTTTCTAATAAAAAAATCAGAAGTAGACAATCGACCGATTTTCAATTTGCGGAATTTAAATCAATATCTCGCTCAGTTCAAGTTCAGACTAATAAACGTTCAGCGGGTGCCCGATTTTTTACAAGAAGGAGATTGGGCTATCAAAATAGATTTAACACAGGCCTACTTTCATATTCCTCTGGCACAGGCTCACCTACCATTTCTAAGAGTTCTATACAAATCAAAAAATGCAACAGAACCAGAGCTTCTCCAAATCACGAGTTTACCGTTCGGTCTATCATCAGCTCCCATAACGTTTGCGACGGTCTCCAATTGGATTGCACAGGTATTTCGCAACAAAGGCATGAGAGTAATCGTATATCTCGACGATTATCTCATCGTAAACCAGAACAGAGCAACTCTGGAGAACCAGGCTGCGGAAGCCGTGCGAACTCTTTCTTTACTAGGCTGGAATGTGAACCACAAGAAATCGGTCCTGAAGCCAACTCAGACGATAGAATATCTGGGCATCACGTGGAACCTTGCTCGAAACATCAAACATATTCCTGTAAAGAAGGTAGTGATAATCAATACAAAGCTGAGACAAATCCTGAGAAGCGGTCAATGGAGCCTCAAAGATGCTCAAAGCATTCTAGGAATGTTAAATTTTGCATCGTTTGTCGTCCCCAGAGGTCGGCTTCATTGCCGCCTCTTGCAAAAGGCTTGTGCGCTCCTTCCAAAAGACCGGCCATATTCGAAGTGCATAATCGATCCTGGTATCCTCCACGAGATGGGTTGGTGGCTCCAGCAGCTCACAGCGAGCACACCCATCCATTTCGAATCCGCGTCTCACTTCCTGACAACGGATGCATCCGGCACCGGCTGGGGTGCAGTAGTAGATGGCACTCATTGGACTGGCGGATCATGGATTCCCGAACAAAAACCTTGGCACAGCAATCTCAAGGAAATGTGGGCCATAATTTGTACCGTTCACAAATATCAAAGTCTTCTACAGACCTCTACTATATTAGTTCAATCCGACAACAAGAGTGTAGTAAGCTACATACGAAACGAAGGCGGACTTCGTTCGCGAGGTCTCTATCAAATGACACGCTTGCTTTACCACCTACTGGATCGGAACAACATACATATTATTCCTCAATATATACCTGGCCAGTACAATTTGGAAGCCGACATACTCTCCCGACAGAAAGTTCATGCGGAATGGACATTGACTCGGGAGGCATGCCAAGAGATATTCAGACGCTTGGGCACACCACAGATCGACTTGTTCGCGTCGAAAACAGCTCATGTTCTTCCACGTTATGTGTCAAGAGACTGCAACGATCTTGCAGCGGAATATCACGATGCGTTCAGCAGAGAATGGCGATACCACAAAGCGTGGATATTCCCACCGCCGCACCTAGTACCTCGGGTCTTATCCCACCTAAACAAAGCCAAGGGCACGTACCTGATAGTCGTGTAGCGTTGGCACAAAGTATTTTGGCGCCCGGATCTGAAGAGAAGGGCGATAAAGGCACCTTGGACGCTAACGAGACTGAGACAGAGGCTAGTGGACACTCGAACACAGAAACCACCGCCACTGGTAGATCAAATGTTTCTCGAAATATGGTCTGTGAAGAGTGGAATCACTTACTAACTAATTGGGAAACCGAAGAGATTGCGTTATTAGACTCTAGTTGGAGAACTTCGACTAAGAAAGTATACGCCTCGATATGGGCTAGATGGCGAGACTGGTGCCATTTAAAGCAGGTGAACGCTATTAATCCTACGGGATCTCAGTTTGCTAAGTACTTAGCCCATCTTCATTTGAAGGAAGGTCTTGCCTACAAAACCATTTTGGTGTATAAATCTGCCATAGCCACGCTGACAAAACCTGATGCTGAATCGCTTAGTGACAATCCTATTGTAAAGCGCATTCTTAAATCTATATCAGTGGCAGAAGCTAGCAAAAGCCCTAAAGTATCGATGATATGGGATCCTACTACAGTAGTCAAATGCTTGTTGGCTAATATTCCAGCTAACACGCTTTATGAAATATCACGGCGCACGGCTTTGATTCTTCTTCTGGCGTCCAGCCGTAGGGTTCATGATCTCACTCTTTTGCGGATAGACAACAATCATTACGAAGATCATTCTAGCTATGTCGTATTGCATCCAAGATTTGGATCAAAGACTGACAATTATTTGCATAGACAGTCATCATGGAAATTGACGTCGACAGGTGACGACAAAATATGTCCGGTATTTTGGATCAAGAAACTTATAGAGGTTTCCGCCCAGCGAAGAAAAAGTAAAGATTTGTGGGAACTATTTATTACTGCTAGAGGAGAAGTTCGTGCAGCGTCACGAACTATACTCGGAGGGTGGGTAAGGTCATTACTGCGCGCGGCTGGTATAACGGCCAGCGCCGGCTCCACTCGAAGCGCCGCATCTTCACTCAATTGGCTCGACAATTGTTCCATTGATGAGGTTATGGCAAAAGGGAATTGGCAATCTCCTAATACGTTTGCCCGGTTTTACTCCTCGGAAATACGCTCTACTGGAGAGACTAGCTATAATTTATCTAAAACATTCAATGCTATATGATGAAAGATTGTTATGGTACCATTTTCATAATTACCAAACCCTTGTTTGTTTTGATTATTCATTGAATCATAAATAATATACTTACAAAGCTTTGTTAGAAACTTAAGAAAATAAAAGACATTGATTTGAGCTTAATTCATCATTTATTTATTTAACTCCATTTCACACATTGGCATACTTACCTACTTTATGACTTTGCTTGCCACCAGGCGATAACAAACACATCTCACTCTATAGGTCTCGAATAACGGTTCAACGCATATAATATAATGTTTTACCTGAAAATAAAACAGTTATTATATGCAGGAACCTTATTCGAGACCTATATTTCTAATTCTGCCTGATGGCCTACTTTTTACAACTCAAGTGAGATGCAATGTGATTTGGTGAAACCACGCTGCCGGTGACAAGCAACGCGCCCCTCCACCTTACTTAAGCCGCCGACAGTGACGTAGAGGGGTACTGACGGAGGCTGTTCGAGGAAGCGGAAATGATGCTGTCTCACTCTATAGGTCTCGAATAAGGTTCCTGCATATAATAACTGTTTTATTTTCAGGTAAAACATTATATTAGTTAGATATTGAAACACATCAAATACTTATGTTCGACGTGCCCGAGTACTGATCTATAAAGTACATGCCCCGTACAGTATAAAAAATAGTTAATTCTATGATTCAATATTTGTTGTAATTATTAAATTATCATTTGCACCTATGAAGATGTCATTGTGGGCAATGGTGCTGTACATGGTAGTGATAATACATCTGTAGGTAACTGACTATAATGTAATTAAACTATGTAATTATTAGTAAGTGTATGTTATAATGAATAAAAACAAAATTTTCAACATTTGGATAATTATTTTAATATAATTACAATTCAACAATAAAAAACAAACCTTCAACTTAAAAACAAATACAGAAGACAGAGCCCCGAGTGCACGAGAAAAAACAAACCTTGCATCATTTACATACATCATCAATAACTTGAATGTCCACTCGAGGCTTGCCTTCAACTAATGACAATTTTTTTTTCACATTTAAATTAGTTTTATGTATTCTGGAAACGCACCAACTTAATAATATATTAGTTTATCGTATAAATGCAAGGATACTTCCAAACTATACGGTTGCAGTTGTGCTGCTGCCGCGCGACAACAGGGCGGGTTTCGAGTTTCTCAACTAAAGTTGAAGGAAAAAGTAGGAACAGCCCAAAACTCCCGTGCCGGTGCGGTACAGGCTCCCTTGACAAAATATGGGTGTTGACTTTTGCGAAAAAGTCTGCGCCGCGTAATACTAAAGTGACGTTTTGGCAATTTAAGTAATTTGCTCTTAGGAGAGCACAATGATAAGTGCGAACATTTCGGCAGCAACACGACCGCAACCGTCTGATTTAAAAGCAACCTAACTAAGTACCCTATCTGTTGGGGAAACGGAAGTAACTAGACAACATTTTTCTTCGCTTAATAAGTAGCATTAGGCGGGTAATACAAAAATTGGCAGCGTTTGGGGACGCTATGCTTTATATTAATTAATATGATAATTTTAAGTAACAATACTGGACCGACTTCGATCTATTGTAAGAGGAATGATATATTGTGTGGTTTTGCATTTTTTTCTTACTTGCGTTGCTGCCACAGTTAAAACATTTATATTCGTGAACTGCTCGGTTCTGTGAGGTATTACATTGCAATACTAGAGGACGCCCTGCCGTTGTGAGCGAGTGTGTGATACAGAATGAAAATAATACAGTAAGAAAAAAAGAACCATTACACGTGATTACAAGACATTTAGCTTTAAATATAGGAGATTAGTCTATACAAAAAAAAGGTTTTAGATTGTGACAAGAGAAAGAGTTAATTGTTGTGTGAGTGCTTGAAGAAATAGCTACCGTAGGTTTACATCTCAATGTGACGTAGTATCTTAGTCGTAACGGTGAAGGGCCTCGTATGAAGTTTATAGCAAAAGCTTTATATATTATATATTCCTACCGCCTTACGGTGGGCATTCACGAGACAATCGATGGTATTTCAATCGATTGGAATTATGTGCGGATTTCGACATTCACGAGCGAATTTTTGAGAGTTGAGTAATTTGGCTCCCCGTGAATGCCAGCTCTTACTCTATTTTAATTTTGATGTCTCACTTATTAACACTGCCTGCGGTAGATAGGCAATAATTTTCAGATGAAGACCATCACCGCTATCATCTAAGTAAGGTGAACCGCGTATTACTGTCGCGCTCACTACGACTCTGGCGCATGTATCTATATCTAGTGATTAACCACGCCTTGTGGGTTAACGAATGCCCTGCATAAGTAAATCTATATCTGTTCTACCGTAGTATAAGTGTTGCATAATTAGTTTTGTTTTAATTTCCTTAAAAAAATTGATGAAAATAATAACCGTCTTCAAAACCACTTCTTTTTGTGGGATTAGTACTTACATTTGAATTATATTTCTTTTCAATGTTTTGAAGTCGGTTTATATTTTTCTTTAAGATTTTTATCACATATTTAAGTGATAATTTTTAAGGTTAAAGCTATATGGCTAGAAGCGAAATAAGTGACAGTTAGCAAACAATATATTATTATGTATCGTATTGTACCACTGGAAAGTCACAGAAAAGCAAACATTCGCAATTTCGCATACATTGATGACTTATTATTCTAGTTACATATTTTGATTTTTAGAAACCAAACTACTGGTTTGATTTTGATATAATTTCAATGGATCAATCTGGAAATATACTCTTTTAAGTTTGAAAACACAATTTTTAAATCTGTTTATAAGTGATGGAGTTTCAAGGTAACAAGCACACAGATTGGTTTTTAACCTCCAACTTTTGATTTGAAGTCTGTGATGAATGCATCAATTGTAGGCGTAAGCCGGCGATGCACTCGTGTAAGTATTAAAATACATACTAGATGGAAGGAGCGCATTCGTCGATCCACTTGGTCAAGCGTTAGGGTAAGGACACACCCGCTGAACGTACGGCGCCGAAAGTTCAGCGACTGACGTTTCTGTGCAAAATACATTGAATGCGTATTTGCTGAACTAATCGCCCGAAGGAAGGTTCGGCGTTACGCTGAATGCGACGGGACTTCAAAAACACTGCGAGCGTATTCAACCGAACGTTCGGCGCCGTACGTCCCGCAGACGTGTCGCGACACTTGGGTGCGGACACGGGTGTGGCTGGGCGGCGGGGGGCGGGGGGCGGGGGGCGGCCTACGCGTTGAGGTCCATGTCGGCGAACTCGTCGCCGTTGGTGGCGACGGCGAGCGCGTAGTGCGCGTGCAGCTGCGTGAGCAGCTCGTGCTCGTCCAGCATCTGCAGCGCGTCGGCGCGCGCGCGGTCGGCGTCGGGCAGCGCCGCGCTCACCGCGCGCATGTCCCACGCGCGCGCTCGGCCCCACCCTAGCGCCGTCAGCCGCGCCGCGCGAGACTCCGGGGAGCCGCACGCCGCGCCGCCCGCCAGCGGGCAGCCGCGCGCGCTCAGGTTGCGCAGCATCACCTGCCCCACACCCTCCCATCAGTCCATCACACGCATAACACCTGTCCGTCGGGCATGTCTCAATGACTCCCCCTGTTCACAACTATCGAAAACTACAGGTACCTGTCCCCGCTTGCCGCGGAGCGTCAAAGCTAAACGAGATGTAACTTTTCGAATTGAATGCGCGATCCGATAGTTGTAATGTGAACGAGGAATCACTTCCAAAAAGTAACCTCCTCCTAGTATCCTACCGAGAACATTCCGACAGCAAATCACCATTATTTTCAAATATTATTTACACAATAAGAGCGTTTACGCCGCACGGCTTTTTACAATCTTTCAAGTCGAAAGCATTTTAAAGGAACAAACCTACATATCTAAATCTACACTCGTCTAATTTTTGTAAAAAAAAACAGCGCCAATATTTTTTTACTAATAAACTTTTTGAAAACAACTTATCAGACTAACCTGACTTGCATATGCATAACATGTTTTGTAAGAATTTGAATAGGTTTGCTTGTTTCCAATATTTTCAACATAAAAGTTTGTATGAAAAGCCGTGCAGCGGAAACGCTCTTAACACTTCGCCACTAAAACGAGATGAATTAGAAAACTAGGTTTAGAGTAGGTAAGTATATCAACATACCAACAAAGTATCTAATGACAAGAGTCGTCATGCATGACCTTCTAGATACGTCCCATTAATGAAAATGAAAATGAAAATGAAAATATCTTTATTCAATTAGGCCCCCAAGAAGCACTTTTGAATCGTCAACAAAAAAACCCTTAAGTCTATCACATAAAAATAATATTAACTAACTAACAATTTCATAATGTTTGTCTCTCTGTCTTATCTGCATTACTGGGCACGGGCCTTCCTACATGGAAACAAATACATGACAAGTTTAGGTCATAACACCACCACGCTGGCCAAATGCGGATTGGTGGGTTAGAGCGGTTGCCGTAACAACAGAAACCAATGGCTTAACATGCATGCCAAAGCACGAAGGAGCTTGAGATTACAAATTTCGATTGACCAAGGCAGAACTAGCTTTGTTTTCGTTATCGAAACCAGAACGCTCATGCCAATACGTCACCGAGCTCCTTAGGACAAAAGTACTGCCGGACAGTGTACAATCACATCGCAGATACAATTAGGTCTTAATGTGATTGCCGTTTTGTACGAAGTACGAATATTGAGAGTGCAAATTGAAATTATCATATATTTTTTTTGTAATTAATTTGAAATCGCCATGAATGATTTTTTTAAAATTTTGTAATTTTAAATACTCTTCGTTAAAGTAATTGCAGTGAAAAAAATCAATGTTTAAATAATACAAAATAATTACAACAAATTTATATATTGAAATCGTCTACATAATCTACAATCTCTATTAGACCCTCTTTTTCAACGAATTTTAATAATTCCATTCGCGAAATCCTGCTTTTATACTGGACTTTGAATATAAACAGTTAGGTAGATATTCATTTAAAAATATATTGCAAAAAAAACCATCAATTTCATAATTAAATAGGCAAGGTTACCTCTCCGAACTTGTCGTCGAGGTTGCACTGCTCGTAGACGAGGAGCGCGGCGCGCGCGAAGGCCCCGGCCAGGTGCCGCAGCAGCGCGTCGGCGGCGCCGGGCCGCAGGTACACGAGCACGCACTCGGCCAGCAGCAGCGTGGGCGCCTCCGCCCGCGCCCCGGCCGCCGCCAGCTTGCGCCGCACCTCGCCCAGGCAGCGCAGGTCGCACCCCACCAGGTGGTACCCGTCCGCGTGCAGGTCGCCCGACTGGATCACCACCTCGCCGTCTGACCACACCCAACACCAGTCACACCAGTCACACCAGTCACACCAGTCACACGAATGTTTACATTACGACACGAGGCTTCGTAAATGCATTTTTTGAGCAAATGTGTTGAAAAATGCATTAAAGAAGCCTGTATACATACATTGTTCGAACACACAGCCAACAGTGAGTGAGCCACAACAGTGTTACACGCTCCGTTGTGACACTGTTGTGGCGCCATACGCATACGGTAATAATAAATTATTTGTTCAACAAGTGAGCAAAGTTTTTTTTTTGCTGCGAGAGCTGACTTTGAATCACGAACTAGCGTGTGTACATTTTTTATTTTACCACTTGTATTTTTATTATTTTTAAGGGTTTAAATAGGCTACCCATATCCATAGGATCAAGTTTAGATGAATCTTTGGACCACACTAACTATCCTGACAGTAGGCACTAATTTACTATTGAGAAAAAACAGTAAAGACTCTGACTAACCATAAAACTGATTGGGTGGGCTTCTTGGATAGGGAGAATTTTTGCTCAAGATGGGATTATTTTAAGGAAAAAATCTACCTAAATAAACCATTCATAAATTCTGATGATGTCAATGAAACCTCTTGATATTTAACTTATATCATTCAGGTTGCACCTTGTATCAAAACTCCCTCGCTCGACAATGTTTCAAGGCCCTCAAACTATCCTATGGCGATCAGGCACAGAATCTTTGAAAAGAGACAACTTAGATGAATTTAGCACCAATCTCGTCATCCTCAGGATAAAGCTAATTTTAATACGGCAGCAAAAATATCTCAAGACATTGATTCAAAACTCGGTCAACTGGACAGTGACAGCAAATTTGCAACTGATGTCCTCGTTAGGAAAAGGCGCTCATTCTCTATGAAAAGCGACAAAAAATCTGTATAATCCACAAGAAAGCCCCAATAAAATCACAGATATCTTGGGCGAAAAGCGACATGTAAAGAGCAGAAGTTTTGCATCTGATCTGGCCTCTGTTTTTAAACTACATAATGCCACAGCCGAGGTGAGAACCCTGGATGCGATACTGAAACAGGATCTTCAGATATGTCTAACCATAAGTTCAACAACATTGAAAGAGATAGCGAGGGAAATCAAACTTTTAGACCAAAGCCCAGGGTTCAGCCAACTCACTTCCACGATATTGAAGAACTTACCAAGAAAATGCATAACTCTTTTGACGTGTTTCTTAAACGTCACCTTCATAACATCTTCCTTTACGGGGCTATGAAAGATCTCTCAAATTGTGATTATACCCAAACCTGGTAAGGCTCAACATGAAGCCTCTACATATCGACCGAATAGCTTAACACCTACTCTATCAAAGTTATAGGAAAGACTTTACGGTGATACCCTCAGACAAGTTTGGGTTCTCACATTCAACAATCGAGCAGGTGCACTAGGTGCATACATGCAGGCAAGCATTCGAAAGAAGAAATTACTACTCGGCGGAATTTGTTGACTTCCAACAGGCATTCGATCGTGTTTGGCACAAAGGACTGCTGGTAAAAGTAAAGGAAAGCAACCTCATTTAATGTATCCTATTATTGCATCTTATTCGTCCAACAAGTTTTTTTCAAGTAAAACAAGCTGAAGCAAGATCCAGGCTCGTTAAAAGGGAGGCTAGAGTACCACAGGGCTCTGTCCTTGGTCCCATACTTTACAACATTTTCATATCTGACCTGCCCATCACTGAAAACATCACTATTGCAACATATGCTGACAATGTGGCCTATCTGTCAATGACAATGCAACTGCAGCAATCAACGCACTCCAGAAGCTACTTAATGAAACACACAAGTGGTTTCTCCAGTGGCAAATCTGAGCAAGTGTTCAGCTTGGTAATGATGCTGTAGCGGTCATCTCCGCTACCCCGTAATAATTAATATTGGACCACACACCAAAATCATACGACGGTACTAGTGTTCGAAATGGCCGCCGGCGCAGGCTATTGTTCTCACGCGCCGCCCTTGACGGCTTGTCAACCGACTCCTCACACACAGCGCATCGATTGGCCGGTGCCGCTAAAGCGGGCGGTCCGATAGACTCTCAAGCCACTCCTGCGCATTCCCACCGAGCGAGCATAACAAAAGATATATTAACGCCCGAGGATAATGAAGACGTTCACTCTGCTACGAACCGCGCTCTCGATCATTTAAAATATTTTATCTTGTTATACTTTTTGTAAATTCATAGTGTTTGGCTTAATAGTAAATTTCGTATTCTAAATTCAGTATTCTTTATTTCATTTAACTTCCGTTCACATTTACCCGCAATCATAGTAGATTCCGTGCCGATTCGATTCCTGTGTGGTACAAAATCAAAGAAGGGGTTTTTACAAGCAACCTACTTCTACACTGGTGACCTACCGACGACGCGAACATTCCAGTATGTCGAACTACGAAGACAAGGATGAATTCGCGGAAGCAACATCTGAACATCGCAAAAACAGGGGCGGTGGTCCAAGTACAAGCGGAAGCGGAAACTTAAGCGACGTCTGCCGCGTCGGCGTGCGAGTACCACCATTTTGGCCGGAGGAACCTGCTGTTTGGTTTGCACAAATAGAAGGTCAGTTTATTTTGTCTAATATTACCAACGACACGACAAAATTTTATTACGTGATTAGCCAGCTAGACCACCAGTATGCGGGAGAAGTAAAGGATATTATCGTGTCACCACCAGCCACAGACAAATATGATAAGCTTAAGTCTGAGCTCATAAAACGACTGACATCTTCTAGAGAACGCAAAATAAAACAGCTGCTAATGCACGAGGAGCTGGGGGATAGGAAGCCGTCCCAATTTCTGCGCCATTTACAAAGTCTAGCAGGGCAATCAGTGTCTAATGACTTAATGCGCACAATCTGGTCTAGCCGCTTGCCAACAAACTTGCAAACCATTATTGCCTTACAGAAAGACACACCTTTAGAAGCCGTGGCGGACCTGGTGGACCACGTTCATGACATCACACCACAGAGTGTTGCACAAGTCACCAGCCCACTAGTAGACACCCCAGGTACAGGTTCTTTGAAAGATTTATGTGACCGTATATCTGCGCTGACGCGACGCGTAGACGCAATCACCATGAACGAACATAGACGGTCACGACCTCGCACTGGCAGTTTTCATCAAAGGAGTCGATCACAATCGCACCAAAGGCGCCATTCAAGATCCCGGGAACGTCCAGAGGGGTACCAACATTGTTGGTACCACTACAGGTTTGGGCACAAGGCAAGAAAATGTACTTCGCCTTGCACTTTCAAGTCGGAAAACTCCGCGGGCAGCCATTAGTGGCCGCAAGCGTCTGCCCTACAGCATCAGGCCGTCTATTCATCACCGAACGTAAGTCCAAAATCCAGTACCTCATCGACACAGGATCTGACTTGTGCGTGTTTCCCCGTTCACGTATCAACGGGCCACGTACTAAGACAGGTTATGAACTATACGCCGCAAACGGTACGGTTATATCTACCTATGGATTCGTCAACAAGCAGCTGGACCTGGGCTTACGACGTGCGTTCGACTGGCGATTCACAGTGGCCGACGTTTCAAAACCAATCATTGGCGTCGATTTTTTAAGTTACTACAACTTACTCGTCGATTGCCGCAACCAGCGCTTGGTCGACGGTATTACAGCACTAACGGTCAACATACCACGCCAGCATGACACAGAAGCCATATCCTCCGTACGTACCACAACTATGATCTCTTCAGAATACCTGGACATAGTACGGGAATTCCCAGATATCACACGACCAGCAGGAAAACCAGGAACTCCCAAGCACCAGACGGTTCATCACATAAGAACGACGCCAGGTCCCCCAATTTGTAGTAGACCCCGTCGCCTAGATCCAGAACGTCTGAAGATAGCCAAGAAGGAGTTCGAAGACATGCTGCAAGCCGGAATAGCACGACGGTCAGAAAGTCCTTGGTCTTCCCCACTACACTTGGCACGCAAGAAGAACGACGGTTGGCGACCCTGCGGGGATTACAGAGCTTTAAATGCACGCACGGTCCCTGACAGATATCCCGTTCGCCACATCCAAGACTTTTCCTACCAACTGGCTGGTAAGCAGGTCTTCTCCACCGTCGATTTAATAAAAGCCTACAACCAAATACCTGTTTACAAAGAGGACATTCCAAAAACCGCAATCACCACCCCATTCGGACTTTTTGAGTTCCCATATATGGCGTTTGGACTTCGCAACGCTGCGCAATCATTCCAGCGCTTCATGGACGAGGTGCTACGCGGACTAAACTTTTGTTTTGGATATATCGATGATATTTTGATCTCCTCAGACTCGGTAGCCCAGCATCAGCAGCACCTACGCATCCTATTCCAGCGACTGACGGAGTACGGCGTTCTAATAAACACGTCAAAGTGTACCTTTGGTAAGAGGGAGGTCTCTTTTTTGGGCTATAACGTATCACCTGAAGGAATTCGGCCTATGCAAACTAAAGTCCAGGCTATTCTCGAGTATCCAGCGCCCAAGACCATTAAAGAATTGAGGAGGTTTCTTGGAATGATTAACTTCTACAGACGATTAATCCCAGACGCAGCATCAATCCAAGCACCACTCAACGTCCTACTGACGGGGGCAAAAACAAAAGGCTCCCAACCCGTGACGATGACCTCGAAATTGTTAGAAGCCTTCGAAAAATGTAAGTCTAGCCTCTCACAAGCTACACTATTAGCCCATCCGGACACAAAAGCAGAGCTGGCTATACTGACAGACGCTTCTGACACAGCGATAGGAGCCGTACTGCAGCAAAGAACAGGAAATGATTGGCAACCACTCGCCTTCTGGTCAAGGAAGCTCAGTACCTCACAAAAAAAGTATAGTCCGTACGACAGGGAGTTACTAGCGATATACGAGGCGATAAAGTACTTCAGGTTTATGGTTGAAGCTAGGACATTTACAATCTTCACCGACCATAAACCACTGACGTACGCCTTCAACACACGACGCGAGAACTGCTCACCGCGACAATTCAGGTACCTTGATTTTATCGGCCAATTTACAACAGATATACAATACATCGCCGGCAAGGACAACATTGTCGCGGACAGTCTGTCTCGAGTAGAAGAGGTGACAGGCCCCATAGACTACGGATCCTTAGCCCGTGCCCAAGAGAACGACAGCGAGCTACAAAATCTGCTTACAAATGGCTCAAGTCTTCAGTTACGTAGGTCAAGCATGCAGGGAACAAAGTCGGAGCTATATTGTGACTTTTCAACTGGAAGCCTAAGACCCTTCATAACACCTGCCTTTAGACATCAAATATTTACAGCATTGCATGCATTAAGTCACCCGGGGGCAAAAGCTACTGCACAACTAATTGCTTCTAGATTTGTGTGGCCTGGAATTAAAAAGGACTGTCGACAATGGGCTAGAGAATGTCAACAATGCCAACGCAACAAAGTAGCCCGGCACACGTCAGCCCCTTTAATAAAATTTACTCCACCATCGGCTCGCTTCCGACATATCCACATGGACATCATTGGTCCCTTGCCGTGTTCTCGTGGCTTCAGTTACTGCCTTACCATAGTAGACCGCTTTACACGGTGGCCTGAGGCATACCCTCTACAAGATATCACTGCATGTAGCTGCGCATCCGCTTTTGTCTCAGGCTGGGTTGCGAGGTTCGGCTGCCCAGAACACATCACCACTGACCAGGGCCGGCAGTTTGAGTCCCAACTATTTAAGGCAATTGCAGCCCTACTAGGAGCTGAGCATCACACCACCACAGCATATCACCCGGCCGCCAACGGCCTTGTCGAAAGACTACATAGGCAGCTAAAGGCCGCAATTGCCTGCCACGCCACCACGCAATGGACTGAAGTACTGCCATTAGTTCTTCTAGGCATCCGCAGCGCGTGGAAAGAAGATCTACAGACAACAGCAGCAGAACTGGTCTACGGTGAACCACTGCGCTTACCTGGACAGTTCTTTCAACCTGAACATGACGACAACATTGACGTCACAGAATTCGCAAGCAGACTAAAAAGCTACATGTCTAGGCTAGCTCCTCAACCTACATCGTGGCATAATAACCATGCTTTCTACATTCCCAGGGACTTACAACATTCGCAGTTCGTTTTCCTGCGCCAGGGAGCAGTCCGAAGACCATTACAAGCCCCATATACCGGTCCATACAAGGTTCTGCGAAGAGGTTCAAAGACGTTCGATATTGAGGTCAAAGGTCGAACACAGACGGTCAGCATTGACCGACTAAAGCCTGCTTACATCGCAGCAGAACGAGCAAACCCAGACGTGCCAACTTTAATACCGGCCCAAGAAAATATGGTACCAAACACAACAAAGACGACCAGGAGTGGGCGCACTGTCAGATTTCCCGACTACTATCGACCATAGCAATGGTCTCAGCGGGGGAGTGCTGTAGCGGTCATCTCCGCTACCCCGTAATAATTAATATTGGACCACACACCAAAATCATACGACGGTACTAGTGTTCGAAATGGCCGCCGGCGCAGGCTATTGTTCTCACGCGCCGCCCTTGACGGCTTGTCAACCGACTCCTCACACACAGCGCATCGATTGGCCGGTGCCGCTAAAGCGGGCGGTCCGATAGACTCTCAAGCCACTCCTGCGCATTCCCACCGAGCGAGCATAACAAAAGATATATTAACGCCCGAGGATAATGAAGACGTTCACTCTGCTACGAACCGCGCTCTCGATCATTTAAAATATTTTATCTTGTTATACTTTTTGTAAATTCATAGTGTTTGGCTTAATAGTAAATTTCGTATTCTAAATTCAGTATTCTTTATTTCATTTAACTTCCGTTCACATTTACCCGCAATCATAGTAGATTCCGTGCCGATTCGATTCCTGTGTGGTACAAAATCAAAGAAGGGGTTTTTACAAGCAACCTACTTCTACAATACCTTACCACATATTAATTGTGTTAAGTACTTGGGATTTCACTTAGGCAGACAGCTCATGTGGAAATAGCACATTAAAAAAGAAAAGAGTCGAAGTTAACTACCAGCATTAAACTGTGTATTGGCGCTCATGGGTAGGAACTCGCCCCTGTCAGTGAACAATAAGTTGATAATCTACAACTCCATCCTATAACCAACCTCGACATACTGTTTGGAATACAGTTGTAAGATAAATATTTTGTGTTTGCAGCACTTGCAAAATGGTATCCTGAGACAAATAGTAAATGGTTTCCAATAAATGGTGAAATCCATATTTACTTGAAAGTGCCAACAGTTCAAATTGAAATCGAACACTATCAAGCAAAACACAAATAACATTTAGATGTCCACACAAACCTGCTGATTGCCAATCGGCAAGGTAGGCACAAAGATGGTGCTTAAGGGACTAAAAAGAACCCATCTACTGTAATTAAGTGGTAGCACTGGTGACACCACCCCACATAGTCAGTTTAATTTGCGCATATTCGCTAATGGTCATGAAAAATATCGAATTCTTATTCTATGTTATAACCTAGTGTCTACATTTACAAAGTTGAAATTATTAAATTTCTTAAAACAATACCAAGACATATATTTATTTTGTCAACACAACTTTCTAAATTTCCTTCGAAAATTTGTGATAATGGTAATACAGTAAAGTTAAAAAAAAAACATTGACATATATGTTAAAGTCTAACAGTACATATTTACCTTCATTACATATCTTTTCCATGAGCTGTTTGTTTCGCTTTATTATGTGAGCTTTTTTTGATGTTACTGTCGGAAAATCCAGCTCAATAAAATTTTCAACAGCCTGTGTGGTGTCCTTGAGCCTCCAGTACAGAGTGTCAAATCCACAGCCCAGATTGATAATTTGACATTTGGTGCCACATCTCTACAATCACAAAATTACAAATATTAGTCTCCTGAAAATACAATTATTCTTACAATTAGTTTTTAACTACTATACATAATGGAGTGCAATAAATATATTGATTAAAACATGAAAACACTTTTTTAAAGTATTTATTAAGTATATTTTTTTATACAACTAGATGACAAACAAGCCGACAGCCCACCTGGTGGTAAGCGGTTACCGCCACCTATAAACAACTGCAATATTTTTTTGTTTTGCGCACATAGCACACTAACAAGGTATAATCACTTGATATTGCAGGTATGTTGTCATCCTGAGGCCTAAGCTGAATGCCCAGTAATTATACTGGCTACCTTTCCCTTCAATCTGAAACAGCAAACTGTTCTTCTTCTTCTTCTTCTTTTTCTGTTTCTGTTGGCAGCATGGTATCTTCTAAGCTCTCAAAATAATGCTACCTTTAATTTAGACAGGACAGACAATGAAGGAGTAGTAGTACCTTTAAAGTTATAAGCATGAGTAGATTATGGTAACTACCTATCTGGTGGGCTTTATGTGTATGCTTCTCTTGTTCTTTAGAATAATGTACCTAACAAAATTGTGTAGTGCTTTTATACAAGTAAGCAAAGACAAGAGCTAATCGCGATTTCGTAGGCAACAAATGCAACAACTGATGATCTGTATTTATCAAGAGTTCTAAACATGAAAATAAACTATGCCTATCGTCTGATTTAATCTAAAATAAAACTGTTAATTTAACCTCCAAAAATTGATTTATAAACATTTCCATGCCACGAACTCTGGCATAATAGCCGAGATTTATCTCTGGAGCCTTTCTATCAACATGTTTCACAAAATACGATATGTAATCGTCTTTCCAATATCCCAATTCGATTGCGCATCTCTTGCACTCTGTAGCGTCGTTGTTAGTCGCAATGATGGCCTCGTCTTCGGCTGTCCATGACCTTATATTTTCCATGATGATTATTAAGATTGAATGAACTTTTAATTGAACATTACTGGCAGTAAAATAATTATTTTCAATTTGTTTTTGGTAATTATTTGCGCCTTACATTGAGAAGGATGTAGGTAGGTGCAATGCAAAAGTCAAAGTCAAAATATGTCAAGTCAAAACAAACTGTCAAACACAGAACACTAATCCTTCGGTCCGGAAAGAACAATTTGCGTAGGTACATAGCGCGCTTACAAACGAACTGATTTGAACGTATTCGTTTCGTGCCAACGAGAGTAATGTGACGTCATAAAGCCGTGCCAGCACCTCAGAACAATAAGTAAACCATAGAAACCTGGCTAAAATAGTAAGCGGAGATACATATACCTATCCCTGATTATTGATTATCTTACGACAATCTAATGCAATCCAAAATTATGTGTAAAACATTACTGAGAGAACATTAGTGAGAGATATACACATTTCATACACTATCACTGATGAAATAATATGGCTTTCTGGACAGAGCATGTATTGGTGGCACTGGGCACTTTATTATTTTAACCGACTTCAAAAAAAAGAGGGCCCCCATGGATCGCGAGGCCCTGTTCATGGATATTTTCTTTCCATTCGTATGCGATTTGCAACCTCCAATCTCATTATACTTTGCTTCTAACGTATTATAAAAGTTTTACAAACAATATAAAACATGCCTTCACACATTCTAGATCGAATTACATCAAGATAACAAGCTAGAAATTGGACATTTCTGAAGATGTGCATACCAACTACAAAGTTATACAGCTCGGGGCACAGAACACTTTTACTCCAAGGAGGCTCGGGGTGTTTGGCGGAATTTTGCGGTGTCAGTCAAGATTTTTTTAAAATTATTAATAATTGTGTCGGAGCGAACTTTGTGTTCTAAAAGTGGTGTAGTTTTATAAAACAAGTGTTTGTGTTGACGTACTACAACTAAAAGATTGTAAGAATAAAAGTGATTATGGCGTGAAAGACGATGAGATTTTTTTTGTGGTTATCCACCTCATCAGGTAGCATCATAAGGAGACTGTCATTATATATTTCGCGTTAAATACTCTTAAGATGCATTGAAATGTGTAACACCAGTATTTCAATGCAATGAAAAAAGAATTAAAGAAGTACTGAAGATATGGCTGTATGGGCATTAGTTTCCTTTGCCTTATTTTTACAAAGACAAACCAACAAAAGGGGTGTTTGGCGGGTTTTTGTGGCGACAGTCAAGATTTTTATTACAATCATTAAAAATTGTGTCGCAGCGACCTTTGTGTTATAAAAGTGGTGTAGTTTTATAAACTAAGTGTTTGTGTTGACGGACAACTAAAAGATTATTAGAATAAAAATTATGGTGTGAAAGACGACACAATGAGAACTTTTTTGTGGTTATCCACCTCATAAAGTAGCACATAAAGTGACTGTCATCATATATTTCGTGTCAAATACTCCCAAGAAGCATTAAAATGTGTTACGCCAGCATTTTAATGCAATAAAAGAAGAAATAAAGAATTACTGAAGACATGGTTGTATGGGCTTTAGTTACCTTTGCCTTCCCTTTATAGGGAGAATTAAAAAAAATATGCATCTGTCATGTATCTTTTTCGGTCATAGCTTTTTCCGTGATTGGTTTTTCGTAAATATATATAGAGAAAGAGAGAAATAGAGAATTAAATCAAAGAAAAAAGAGAAAATAATCGCAAATTAAAAATTATTTGAAGATTGAAAAATTAGCTCTTCTAAAGCATGTTTAGAATTAATATTTCCGCCGCGCCCACTAAGCAAAAGAAAATGTAGTAGTTTGTAATGATAAGATTTGTTTAGAAATAATGGAGACTAAAAATTATAATTCTTTGCCCGTAATATTAATAAGCGCAGAAAATGAAGCTATAGCCCTGTCTTTAATATCAGGTTAGTGTAAAACCATTATCTTTTTTGGAATAGTGAAAACACTATTTTTTGCAATTTAAAATACCTATTTATTTCAGAAATAATTGATAATATACCAGAGGATACTTATAATAATGGAGATTTCCAGACAAGCACTGACAATGTCTGGAGATTAGTGAATAAATATTATACAGCTGATGTCAGACTCCACCCACTGGGAGATCAACAGGAATTGGACCCTAATGTTAAAGACCTAATAGAAGCACATGTGATTTATTTGTCACCAGATGAGGTAATTATTTTAAGAGTATTTATAGTCAGATCAGATTGCTAGTAAGTGAAGTCTAGCCTTTGCTAGACTATACTGTTATATCAAGACATGAGACTAAACTATTTACCAATTTGATGCAGATGATGTTATTGGATATGCACAATACTAATAAGACATTATTAAATTTATTTTTATGAAGTGAAATGCTACATTTACTGAACTCCTAAATCTTGAGAGATACAGGACAGTGTTAATCTCTGAAGTACATACCTATTAGTCAATCACTATTCACAAAGTAGATTTTGAATTTTTATAGGGTTCTTCTCAGTCCTTGGTAGCTTAGTGGTAGAGCAATCACTTGAATTGTGAAGGGCTGCATGTCTTCCACCCCCAGGCATGTCTTCATTATTTTTCTAGTCTAGACTAGTCTTTTTCTAATTAGCTTTGAAACATATATTATAATAATAGATTTTATTGTGTGAGTCAGAAGGTGGTAATAATTGAAAGTTGTTAAAAATAGCATTGTGATGTTTTCCTTTACTTCACCATTTCACATTACTTCTCAGAATTTGATTCTTATAAGGTGTTGCAATAATTCAAGCTTTAATTTTAATAACTACGGGTTCAATTCCCAACTAGAAGAATAATACAAAAATGGGAGCTGAGTTGTGGCTGTGGGTTTTACATGAATCAGGTTTAAAATATTATTATAATTGTGTATGATTTATTTTTTAGCTATTGAGTGCTGTAATTAAATTATGGGTGTGAATGATAGGTATGCACCTGCAACACCAAACTGTATCCCCTGACTTAGTAATCATCAGTTTTCAGAATCACTTCCCACTATGGAAGATTTTAGGCTTCGCCACAGAAAGAGGGGTTGGGTGTGAAATTCACATGGGCGTTCTCCGCATGCGAAATACTATGGCAATAATATGGGAGATGCATCACAGCGCAATGACTGCCCCGCCGCACCCAGCTTCACGCAGCGGTTTTGTGGCGTCTCACCCATATTTACACGCGACGTGAATTTAACGTCCAGTGTCGTTTGTGTCCAAAGCTTTTATAGATGTATTCACGTCGATAAAAAACTATAATGTTAATGTGTGTGCACTAGGTGGCGTGCCCGACGAGCAGCGAGCGGCTGCTAGAGCAACGCGCAGCGGTCGCCGGCGGAGCTTCTGTGCGCGTGCTGGCCGTCGCCGGCCGCCACGAGCCTCCCGCCCTACTCCGCGCCGCCGCCCTCGCGCGCTACGAGCTGGTGGCCCTGGCCGCCGCCCACGACCACGCCGGCCTGCCGCGTCTGCGAGACGCCTTGCACGCCCACGTGTGGCCCGCCCTGCGCGATGCCAGTGATAGTGTCAGTGGTGGTGATAGTGACAGTGACGGTGGTAGTGACAGTGACGGGTCGTGGACATCGTGGCGCGGGGCCCTGCCGGCCGCGGCGGACGCGGTAGACGGGGCGGAGTTGTTCGCGGCGGCGCTGGGCTCGCTGCCGGCGGCGGCGGAGGCGGCGCGCCGCACCGAGCCGCGCGGCGAGCGGCTGGCGCGCGCCGAACAGGTGCTGGCGGCCTTCTGTCGCGCGCTCGGTGAACCAGTCGACTAGTGCTCTCCCACCTCCAGCCCTTCACTTATGGCGTATTATAAGTGGTGGAAACTATTCCAATGCTTTTAATCTGTGAAGTACTTGGACATCAGACGCAATAGATTTTATAATGTGTTGAAGTGTCAGCGGTTTGACATAGTACCTTAGGTTAAGGCTTTGGCCACGATCTCACAGCTCGGGTGACCGAAGTCTTAAATGCGACTTTACCTTACTCATAGCACGGTTGATAAATCTTCTAATATTATGTTCCGTCTTAGGGCACGCATACTAGACACTGGTCGCCCGAGAAGTGTGCCTAATTTGGGTTAAATGGAACCTATCTCCGATCGCACGGTATTGTTGAAAAGGTAAACTGTACTTAGAGTAATTTTCAATCTAATTGAAATAATTCAATCTTTCACATTTCAATATTTTATTTTGTGCGTTTATATGGCCTACTTTATTGTTAGAAATACAAATAAAGAAAACGATGAATAAATTGTATGCCGAATCGAACCCGCGTCCTCTGGGGTCTGGCCAGACGCGACAACTGCTACGCCACCGGACCACTAGGTGCGACCTACCAATTTCTTCACTGCTTTCTACTTTTTAACGTTTTTATAGCAACGTTTATCTCACCACTCATTGAAGTTTAGATTTCAGGTGATCGGAAAGAATACTTTTTCAAGCATTTCTAAACTTTCAGTAAAGAAAGTCATTTTAATCACATTTAAATATTTGATTTTGGCTGGACCCCAGAGGACGCGGGTTTAATTCCTGCTTGGAGCATAAAATTTTTTCATTGTTTTCTTTATTTGTATTTCTTACAATTCAATCTATGCTGTTAAAATGTTTGAAAACGACATTAGCGCCTCTGTTGTGAATTATTGGAAACTGTTTCATAAATGGTTTGAGAGCTGAATGCAACCACAATCGAAACATTTCGTTGATTGGTACCATCACCACATTACTATAATTGAAGTTATATTTATTATGAGCATAGAGATTATAAGAATACTTAGGTATGTTATAAATTTATAATAATATATATTATTGTCAAACAATAAAACCACATTTAACAGTACATATTCAATATTTATTATTTGCATCTGAATGTGCACACTGTAGACAGTCTTGTGCTTATTGCGTGTGTGCTATCCTATAACTATAACCCTGAATGTCTTGTCACTCCTAAAATAACAAGGTGTGATAATCAAACATTTAAATCGCTAGACAGGCCCCGCGTGGCTTCTAAAATAGGAAATGTTTTGTTGCAAAGCCTTGTGTCCCCATTTTTAAATGATTCAAGACCACATATTGACATTGTGTATGGGTCAGAATGGCGTGGGAGTGGTTCCCACAATGATTGAAAGTATAAATGTATGATGAATATTATTATTATTATAAAAAGGTATACAATACTAATTTATAACATACAACAGGTAGGTATAGTATTTTTATTTCACAGCAGCATGTTTGTATACAAGGTAACCACAAGCAAAGCACCCGTTGCTTCGTGAGATAAAAGTACTATACAATTCTAACATACATACATAACTTTGACAGTATAATAATAATAAGCCTTTATTTACTGGTTGCTTACAATTTATACAGTAATTTTAAATAAAATACAACACATCAGTCCGGTGTAGCAATCAGCGTGTCTTTCGACACATAGGCCTCCTCCAACGTCTTCCACCTTTTCTTGTCCCTCGCAGTTCTCCACCAGAGAGAGCCTGCCAGATTTTTTAAGTCATCAGACCATCTTTTGGGTTGTCTGCCTCAAATCAACCCATCATCATCATCTCTTTTTCTTTTTGTGCAATATTGTGGTGTCCATTCAGTTACTATTTTGACAGTATCATATTGTAAATATTATGTGAGCAGCCATCCTGCCGTCATGATGGCGGATAATTTCTGCACTGATTTATTTATTTTGATTAACCATGCATCAGATAAATGTGCCTATTTCACTGTGTGCACTTTTTAGGTATACGCAACCACCGAAGGCAATATCTAACGATTTAAATGTTTGATAGTGTTTCTAATAGATTAGCGCACTGATATCGCTGCAGTGGAGCCCTGCCCGCCAAGGCCATGGTAAGCACCGCCGCCCCGATAAAATGAGATCTTTTTCTAATGAAATGCATTAAAAAAAAGATCTCTATTTATCGGTTACCAACGTCACAAGCAGCGGTACCCAGAGCACACCAACTGCAACTACTACTTTGTATAAATAATACGTTACTACAATATATATATATATATATCACAGCGATTTTATTCTTTAGTATAACTATGGGTTATTGATAATTCATGTACCATTGGTGCATAGGAGCTAAGATTTGCTACAGGCAAAAGCTATGTAGGTAGGTACTTATTACGTAGCATTATTGTAGAAAAATCGACTGCCAGTAACTAGTAAATAGACTATATGAAATTACAAAAACTTGATTTTGTTTGAACAAACTAAGCGTCCTAAAGATGCACTGAAGCTACTCGAGTGTAATACTAAAACATTTATAGAGTAGGTATAATTTAAAGTGAGCTTAGAGAAGGTAACCCTCTATAAGCGCGAAGGGATTGCGAGGATTTAATTCAAACATTTGACTGGACTTCCCAATTGGCGGATTTTCATGGCAACTCAACCTTTCAGAAATCCTCATCGGAATTTTCTGGCTCATCGAGATCGCAAAGAGTGGAACAGGTTACCTAAAGAATTGTACTACCTTTTAAAATTAAGCCTGCACAGATTACTACATATAAGCAGCCAATACTAGATGTTTAAGTCGTTTAATTTGTAATTATAATAAACTACAACAAGTGGGGGGTAAACTCGTAATAAGACCCATCCTCCCGTCTTACAAAACGTGGACTTAAGTTAGCCCTGGTTTAAAACTGATGCTGTCACTATCTTTCTTTTAACAAACAACAGTGACAGTCCGCGTTTTATAATAAGGGAGAATGAGTTTGAATGTCAATCAAGACCTCTATGCCTCAAAGATCAAAATACTCTATAATATAAACAATCAGGGTTTTACTGTTTTGCTAGCCATGTTTCAGCTTTAAAAATATAGTCCTCCCGCTGGCACAGGATCGGCATAAGAAACGCGGCCGATGGTTGACCACAGCCTGTTGGCATTCTACAATGTATCACTACAATAATGTGGAGGCACATTTATTACAACAGCCTCGGCCGCCCGTGATCTGTGGTCTATGGGCTGTGTGTGGCCAGTGGTCAGTGGTCTATGGCCGTCAGCGCGGGAGGACACAACACTCGAACACTCGACTCGTATCACTGGCAAAGTGTAAATGGTACATTATAAGGAACATTCATTTTATCTACAATTTTGATCGTCACTTTATAATAATACTTAATTGTTATGATTATAAGCGATATAAAAATCTTAAAGTACATATTAATATTTTTCAGTAAAGCTTTAAACCGATATTGGTATCTTAATTTTGATACGTTAAATTCGTTATTTCAATCCACCAATCAACATCATCGAAGTCGATTGAATATGATTTCTTCAAATATAAATATTATTATAATCAACACAAACTTAATTAGCTTGTTAGCACCTCCAGTGAATGTTAACTACAGCAATACACAACTAGGTTAGTACTGCCGCAAGTTGGGCGCCACAGTATCTGGTCGGCGGCGTCAAGCCAAAGACAGGTCAATATTATACGGTAGCTCTAAACAATCTATATTGAATTCATTAATAACATATATTATAACAATATAAACAACAAAACAAACGTCTCGTGTTTGTTACTATATTTGTAACAAACACGAGACAGAAGACGTTTGTAACAAATTGATAAAATCCACGATCGTAACGCCAGCCAGTGTTGTGTTGGACAACACCGTATAGTTACGACGTCCAACGTCAGCCAGCTCAGCGCTCCAACGACTAAGCTCAGAAACATGCTTAAAGCTAGACACACGAACTTGTGTATTTTAAAATTTCAATACTTAACAACGTGTATATATAAAATTATGCAATATACAAGCACTTGTAATGCCCTGTTGATAATAATTGTACATTATAAACCTAGGTACTAAATATTCTCACTCTTTTCTGTCTATAGTCTTAATAATATTTGTGCGCGATTTAAAATTCATATTTAGTAGGTATTATTAGTAACGTAAATTGCGGTGCTTAGTCTCATGTTACAACAAAAACAAAATAAACGCTAACTTATTCGTATAAAATATTACGAAGCAGTAATACTAAAGAAGCTCTAAAGAATATTAGTTAGAGTTCAACTTCCAACAACAACAAGGCATATAATGCCGTCCAATACCGTAATCATAAATGATGATTTACGTGGAACCACAGCGTTGAAGGCACATATTCATACAATTGGAATGTAAGTCGAACGGACTACGGACTAACAGTACAAGCAGTCAACTATTAAAGATTATTCAACAATTTAAAACTTTTCAAACATAGAGAGTAAATAGGCATTTTCTATATAATGATACGTATACAGTCGCCAGCTCATCAAGCACCTAATTCTAATAGTTTCAATACCCAAGCGTAACGCTTGATGCGGTGTAGACTGTACCACTGCCGCCACATTTGCTCAGCAGTTATTGGTTCCGTTCCATCACGTCAAAAGAGCGCCAACGAACGTTAAGCAGCGCGATTGCACATTATAAGGCATTGACTTAAATTAACATAGGCACTTAATTAGGCATCGTAGGTACTAACGCGACTTATAAATATTTCTCTATCCATCCTGTTATCTGGTATCCATAATACAAGATATTAGCTAGATAATAGGAGAGTAGGACTCGCGGAAAAACGTTAATCCCGTAGATCCCGTGACTAGGCCATGGGCAGGTTTATCGACCACTGGCCGACAATTATAGCGCTACCATGCTCGTATGAGTCAATTCGGAGATACTTTTGATTGCGCTGTACTGTTTACGCTAAACAGTTCCGTACAAGTGTTCACGCTCTGATGACATGACGTAAGATCAACCACAGCGTCACGCGCTGTTGTTGTCGGTGGGTGTGTTGTCTGTGGGCGTGTCGAGCGTGTTGTGGACGAGGCGGCGCCGCAGCAGCGCGTCGAAGTACTGCTCGGCGAGGCGCGCGAAGTACTGTTGGTGCGGGGCGCGCGCGGCCGGGCTCCAGCCCTCCACGAAGCCGATGTGACCGCCGCGCGCCGTCACGGCCAGCGCCACCCACGCGCTCGACGCCGCCTCCGACAGCGGCAGCGCTGCGGAACACCATCCGCCCCCTTATTCAGAGACTGTCGGATCGCGGATTCGATTCGAAATTTCACATGCCGCCTCGCTTTCACGCCCCGTGATAAAAAGCGACAGGTATAGAGTTTCCGAAATTCGGATCTTTTCCGACAGTTGTGAATAGGGGGGCAGTAAACACAATCCCCGCCGAAAATCATTCAAATGTGCGATGTATTTGTGTTACTAAAGGTCGAATACTCAAATCATAATATTAATATTACCGCAGACTAAATAATTATAATCTTCATTTGCTTTTTCTATTGTTTTTAATTAAATATTTAGAGTCATATTGTTATTTGAATTAGGATTACGAAAAATAATAATTTTTATTTTTTTATAGTTTCGGCCGATGTTACAATATTAGTAGCACTTAGTAATAGGCAGGTGTTACTGATTAAGATTCAACTTATTTGACTCATTAATAAAATGGTCAGAATGTATAATTAAAATTATACATAATATAATAGGTACAAAAAAAACGGCACTTTCAGAGCAACCCACTAAATCAAAGAACTTTTAAAATGGGTGAAAGTTGGAGGTAGCTTTGTAACGTGGGTGGTACTGTATCAGTTCCGAATTCCGATGATATTTAACTATTTTACATAGGAAAAGTATAGCTTTCATATTGGGTACCTATTATGCAAAATTTTGTGGAACTCATTTGAAATTCAGGTCGTCGTTTCAAGAGCTAAGAGAGCCATACCTGCGCTTTCTAGTTTTCGGGTGCTAGCATTCAAAAGGTGAGAGGGACACTCACCTTCGTAGGGCTGGAAGGGGTCGTCGGCGGCGCACAGGCAGAGCAGCGGCGCGCGAACGGCGTGCAGGCGGCCGCGCAGCGACGCCGCCGCGTAGTACTCGTCCACCGAGCCGAAGCCAAAGTGACGCGCCGTGAAGGCCGCGTCGAACGCCCGCACCGAGCGCGCCGCGTCCACGGCGGGCCAGTCGGCGGCCGGCTCCGCCTCGCGCAGCCGCGCCGCCGCGTCGCGCAGCCTCCGCGCCAGGTGCCGCGACAGCAGCGCGTTGGCGGCGCCGCGGCCCAGCGCGCGCGACCCCCGCGGCACGTCCAGCGGCGCCGACACGGCCAGCGCGCCCGCCAGTCCGCCGCCGTCCGCGTCCGCGGCCAGGTGCGCCGCCAGCAGCCCGCCCAGCGACACGCCGGCCGCCAGCAGCGGGCCCGGCGCGCGCGCCGCCACCCAGCGCGCCGCCTCGCGCAGGTCGCCGTGGCTCAGCGCGCAGTACAGCCGCGGCGTGGCCAGCGGCACCCCGCCCAGCCCGCGGTGGTTCACCACCACGCAGCGCAGCCGCAGCCGCCGCGCCACGCCCGCCAAGCAGCGCGCGTAGTCGGCGCGCGCGTCGCCCAGGATGCCCGGCACCACCAGCAGAGTGCCGCGCGCCGCCCCGCCGTCCACCCCACCCGCCCCGTCCACCGCCCAGTCCAGCGCCACGCGCCCGCCGTCCCCCAGCTGCAGCACCTCCCTGCGACACGGTCACCGTGAGCCTCGGCCCTGACGTAGTGCGCGTCCTAGCAGCGAGCCCCCCACGGTCTGTAGATGCGCCTGCACGCCCCACGGCGTCGGCCAGTAGCTCACCTCACGTAGTGTGCGGGCGGCAGGAAGCGCGTCCTCAGCAGCGAGCCCCCCACGGTCTGTAGATGCGCCTGCACGCCCCACGGCGTCGGCCAGTAGCTCACCTCTCGTAGTGTGCGGGCGGCAGGAAGCGCGTCCTCAGCAGCGAGCCCCCCACGGTCTGTAGATGCGCCTGCACGCCCCACGGCGTCGGCCAGTAGCTCACCTCACGTAGTGTGCGGGCGGCAGGAAGCGCGTCCTCAGCAGCGAGCCCCCCACGGTCTGTAGATGCGCCTGCACGCCCCACGGCGTCGGCCAGTAGCTCACCTCACGTAGTGTGCGGGCGGCAGGAAGCGCGTCCTCAGCAGCGAGCCCCCCACGGTCTGTAGATGCGCCTGCACGCCCCACGGCGTCGGCCAGTAGCTCACCTCACGTAGTGTGCGGGCGGCAGGAAGCGCGTCCTCAGCAGCGAGCCCACCACGGTCTGTAGATGCGCCTGCACGCACCACGGCGTCGGCCAGTATCGCTCCCGCAGCAGCGGAACGCCCTCCTCCAGCAGATCCCGGAACTCGCCCTTCTTACATATCAGCACCGGCCTCTGAAACATCCGACGTCCGGTATGGGTGCCGCGATCGAAACGTTCCGTTCGCCTCGTTAGATTACATTTACCCATTTTACAGTAACGATTCATTTTCTATGATAACAGCTACAGGACCTATGACTCCTGTTGCTGGGCGCAGGCCTACCTACATGGAATAAACGCAGGCAATGTTGGGCTATAACAGCCCCATGCTGGCCCAAAGCTGGGAGAAAACTTTTGCAGTAACGGCGAGAACCAACAAGAGACTTAACAAGCCTTCCGAATCTTGAAGAAACTGAAGATTACATTTTTTTATAGATCCACAATTTTTTTATTGGTCCTTCCATTGATAATAATTATGGCAAAAGTTGTTTTGTTTTCGTAATCCAACCCAGATCACTAAAACATGCCCCGCCTAGCTCCTTCCATAAAGCTGTTTTCTCAAAAAAGGACTCCTAGAATCATTTATATTCAAAAATCCACCACAACTTATAAAGTTTCAATCATTTTCAATTTCTTCAAAATACTATCTGTAAAGAAAAATGATCCAGCTACACTGTGTAGGTTCATTACCCCAGGGGCTAGGTTATTTCATATAAACTTTCAGACACAACAACAAAATAATGTAATGGCAGACTTAGCATATCAATACTAATCTTTATCCATTTTTATCATAATCAAACTATAATGTGGTACATACTATAACATTGCAATGCTAAAGCACCTCTTTAACCTTTCCAAATTTACTGGCACTATTTAAAAGTATTATAAATTCAAAATAAAAAATTATATTTTGGCACTAGATTCGGATTTCCCTACCATCATCATCATTCTATTGCTGACTGTGAGAAGAGACATAAACTATATCATCATCTCGTTATCATTTAGCTTGGGTGATTTAAGTTACTGTTAGTCTAACAGACCTACTAGGTCCATAAGCAGACAAAAGGAATTAATTTAAATTGTATCAGAGGCACTTATTGTAATTACCTTGCTGTAAGCCTATTTTGTATTTTAGCATATTCAGTGTTTTTAAGTTTTTATAGTGTATTTTATGTTGTTTCAGTATGCCTTATTTTCCTCCTACTACTATTTTCTAATGAATATATGTATAGTGATGTTTTTCAGTGCTTTATTTATCGGAATTTCATACTCTTTTGTATGATAATTACCCCAGGGATGCCAAGGTTAACATGACTTAATAAGATTACAAACCACATAGCTACTCTGTACGACACTTTCATGCAGGTGGACTACAGAGGTTTTGAGGAGATTTATTTTATATATTTTACTTGGTTATAGTTTATTTCTCGTAAAGATACTTTTCTAATATTTTCAAACATTTATTACAGTGATAAAATAAAATAATATATTTTTTATGTTCAATACCATCACCTGGTGATAAGCGGTTACCGCCGCCTATAGACACCACCAATAAGAAGGAAAAGTCACTTATTACTGCAGGTGCATTATCATCCTGAGGACCAAGAAAGAATGCCATCCATGCCCAGTAATAAGCATTATAAGGGTCACAAATCACCTTGCCTTTTTTAAATTAAAATATTGTTAAAATCAAGGCCTAGCAACTTGATGCAGCTGCTGTTTGACACACACACCCACAGTTGTGTGTTATGGTCATAACTACATCAACCTAACATGCTCATCCCACCCTAATACCGATCATAAAATATGGTTTGAATAAAACTATTCTGATTTATACAGCCAAATACATAAAAATATAGTTTGTAAACTGAACCTGAAATTAATGTGGTATAGTAATTAATATATTATGTATGCCATACATAAATTTTAAAGTTTAAAATAGTATTCAGAGGGTGGCATACCTACTATTTATTAGCAATAGCAATCGTTGCGATTAGATAGATACTGAATTTATTAAATTCATTTTACCTTGACTGCTTCCACTAGATAATAGGTTACATAAATAAACAGAAATGATAAAACTAATAAAACTTGATTGCTAGTTTCTAATAAAAATGTAAATACACTAAACATGATTGAAAATTTAATTAAAACCTATAGGTTTATTGAAAATTAATATTTAATGATAAAATTATGATTGACCGACAGAAAAACTAAAACATGGAATGTCAAATGTCAGGTCAGTCAATCAAATGTCATTTTATGACAGTGACACTATTATTTTTTTAATTTAGGAAAGAAGGATCAAGCACATTCAGCTATAGATAATTTAGTTTAAAGCTTTAGCCCCTATCGGTTTTTGAGTTATGTGGGTTTAGAGTTTTATGGCTGTGACAAGCAGGACTGTGTTTTTCTTAGTTAAATTGGAAAATAAAAGTGGTCTGAAAGGTGTCAAACTGTCAGAGGTAACCGACAACACAACAGTGTGTTCTGATAACACAAACACAAAATTGTGTCTGAGTAAAACTTTGTATTATAAAATTCGCGTGTGCGGTTCTATTTATTTATTTTATAATGCACAAAAAAGGGTACAAATGGACTTAATGCTATCAGCATTCTGTTTTGTGAAGCAAGTATTTGTGTTCACGTGCAATTGAAAGATCATTGAATATAATATGGGACGGCTGGGAGACAGTGCGCAAATTTTATGATATGAAGTTCTTAAAAAACAAAAAGGACGTATTTTTTTGTCTTACCATGTTTCAAACAATAATGTCAAACAAGTTTTATTCGAAAATATCCACTGCACAGCGGTAATCATAGTCACTCTGTTCGGTACTTAACGACTTTTCCTTGTTCTTGCTAGAAAACTATTTCATTAGTAATTTATACGAGATCCGCGCCTCACTTGTCATCCCTGCGCTTACTACTGACTACCTTTCACTACCAAGCATAGAGTGACAACGTTACTTGAATTTTATAGTCGATACAATAAATAAATAAAATATCAAAGTATTATTTTATTCTTGAAATATGACAAACAGTATTAATTATGTGGAAGAAAAATGCACATTGGTGAATGTGATGTAAAAAGACGTTTAGAATTTTACCGTGGCTATCCACCTCATCAACAAAGTAGCATTATGGAGACTGAAAACATACATTTGGTTCCAATCTCTCCCAAGATGCTTTGAAATGTGTTACACCGGCATTTCAATGCAATATTAGCAGAATTAAAGAAGATACTAAAGACATTGCTGTATGGGCTTCATCCCTTTGCCATCCATACACGCGAAAAAAATCAAGAAAAAAGTTTTGAAAATTCACTCACAATTATTTATTTTCAATTCATTTTTTAGTATTTTTCTAGTTGTATGGTCATCTAGGAGTGTTTAGACCTATTATACCAATTAAATTCCTAAACATAGGAAAATAATGACCTGTTAACCTTCTTTTTTTTCAAGTAAATTATTTATTTAAAAGTGTTATAGTTTTTTAATAGATTTTATACACCAAATATGAAGGGAGGCAAGATTGTCCTGTGCGCTAAACGCTGCATCGGAGGCAGAGCCTGGTAAGCAACAAGAAGTAAAAACTAGAGAACGCACTTTACTTGTGGTATGGTAGTGGATGGCGCTCACCCAAACGCCCTTTCAACATTCGCCTTGGACTTTGTACCAAAACCTTCATCCACAATTAACCACCACTGTTACACAAGTCCAGTGTCTGGACCTATTTAGCTATATTATTATTATGTATTTAAATCTTATAGTTTAATTTGAATAAAGTTTCAACTGTACTTCTACTCAGACTTCTAAATGCTTGACTTGCAAGTCCTTGTTAACGACTTTGTGTGGCAATCTACCAACAAAAACTCCACAACAATTTCCAAACTGGCTAAGTGACACTGGAAATAAGTATAAGCCCTGTATTACTAAATGTTACAAAGATGAATTAAATGACCTCTTACAAAAATTATAAGGATTTTTTACAATTTGCAAGAAGCTGGAAAAGAATAACTTTTAGCAATATTGCGCAACTCAACCTTTTTAGACGCCTTGTTTTTAAAGATTTGAATAAACATTTCTCTATTTTTTAGATTTCCAAACTAAAATTTATATAGTCCTATGTGATTTAGAGTGCTGAAAAAGTTTGAAAATTCTTAAATATGAATTCTATTATTTCTAATAATTCTATTCTATTTTAGTTTTATGGCTATGTCATGCAGCCCACCATAGGGAGGTTGTCTGTATTCAAAAGGATTTTAACCTTATGTGAGTTCTTATCCCCTAGAAACATGTTTTTCAGAGTTGGTGCTGTGTTGTTTCCAGGAACAATAGAAAGTGAAGCACCAACCCCAAAAAATATGTTTTTAGGTGGACAGTAAATTCCAATCAGAGTGTGTGACATCACTGATTGCTAAACCTCAGATGCTGTCATAAGGCCTCAGTTGTTTGATTAATGATCCAAGTGATTTCTGAGGCACTGCACAATTCTTCTGAAACTTCAAATCAAATCAAGTTTATTTGCTCTAAATAGGGTTAGAAGGTTATAGGGTTATAGGATAACTTAGAATTTATCTTATAACTCAACAATTAGGAGAAACCTATAAATTACCTTAGCAATTAACCAATGCTTGGGAAGAGGTGATGTCACAGTGGTCACTTAACATGTGCATTAGTTGTTTTAAAAATTATAATAACTATTTGGGCTGTGTCCTCATATCCAAGCAATAAACATAAGACACTAACAATTGAAAACAACTAACATTAGGAAACTAATTACTCAACAATCGATATAATTAAAAATCAATGTATGTTTGTCCTAATTTCAGAACCAAAGGTTCCTTGATTGTAAAATCTATTTTAATTTTTAATATAAAATCTAACAGTTTTCTCTTTATGGGCATTGCATAGCATGCAGGGTGCAGCTAGTTTGAAATAAAACCACTATACTGGACTTAACACTTGTTTTTTTAGTTGTTACATTATTATTTTATGCCTGGTGTTTTGATTACTTTAAAGCTATCATGGTCATGGGAAGATTGAAGATTTCACTTGTTTTTGATAAGTCATGGAAAGTTAACTGCATCAGTCTTGAAAAGTCAACTGTTGTCCTGTGTCATATTTTGAGTGTTCTGATTCATGCATATAGAACTTTTAGTATCACTTTGTTGGACAGTGTGAAGATGGGATTAAGACATTATTATTTGCATTATGAAATCTGAGCTGTTACCGCCGCCTATAGACATCTTCAATAACAAGGAAAATATCACTTGATATTGCAGGAGCATTGTTATCCTGAGGCCTAAGATGAAATGCCGTCCATGCCCAGTAATTATAGTGCCTACCTTTCCCTTCAATTTAAAATACAGTGAACTGTTTCATGGCTGAAAAAAGAATGGTACAGTCCAAATATCTTCTTTATTGAAATTAGGATGTATTTTGATTTCAATAGTCTCACATAACATTCTAAAAATGAAGCAGTGTTCTATGGCTCTCAGGTCCGGTCTTGCGTGGAATATTGCTCGCACTTGTGGGATGGCTCCGCCAAGTACCTACTCGATGCCCTGGACAGATTGCAGTGTCGTGCTGTCTGTATCGTTGGCGATGTAGAGGTCACGAACAACCTTGAGCCTCTGCAATTGCGTCGAGACGTTGCGTCGCTTAGCGCCTTCTAACGGCTATATCACGGAGAGTGTTCTGAAGAGCTATTTGACCTTATCCCACCTTCCCCATTCCTACTCAGGAGCACGCGTGCCGGTCTTCGGAGTCATCAATTCACTGTCTCCACCTCAACATCATGTACAAAGAAATTTAGTAGCTCTTTTCTTTGTCGAACTTCCAGAACTTGGAATTCTTTCCAGCACATGTGTTCCCTCCTTCCTATAACATGGGTTCCTTCAAAAGAGGCGTGAAAAAGCACCTTTCGGGCCGGCAAGGTGGAGGCGGCTAGAGCAGTGTCTGAACTGCACTAGCTGTTTTCGCATATGGACTCTTCTTACCGCTTCACTTCAGGTGGTGTTGAGTCATTTGTCGTGCTTTGTATATAATAAAAAAAATGGCAAATATTTGGGGCTTATAAAATCTAATTTAGTGGTTGGTAATCTTCTGTTTGTTTTTCCTATTTATGAGACTAACCAATTACTAACCATATTAACTGCCTGGCCACGGGAACAGACGGCGGCGGCGGCGTCTCGACAACCACTGCGCGCTCACGACGACGCGCTGCGAGGCCGACATCGAGACAGCGCGCAGTGGTTGCCGAGACGCGGGACGCAGGACGCGCGTTGCGGTGATGTCATGGCCAGGCCATAATACAAAAAAAGTTTTGTTAAATCTAGATAATTAGATGACTGTTTTTATAGTTCCGTACCCAAAGGGTAAAACGGGACCCTATTACTAAGACTCCGTTGTCCGTCTGCCCGTCTGTCACCAGGCTGTATTTGATGAACTGTGATAGTTAGACAGTTGAAATTTTCACAGATGATGTATTTCTGTTGCTGCTATAACAACAAATACTAATAAACAGAATAAAATAAATCTTCAAGGGTGCTCCCATACAAAAAACGTGATTTTTTTGCTTTTTTTTGCTCGACATTGATAACGGCAACAGGTAGACGCTTATTTATAGAATGGTACGGACGAAACCCTTCGTGCGCGAGTCCGACTCGCACTTGGTCGGTTTTTTTTACTATCAACATGGCCAATATTATGGTAAATCTTAACCATTTGTACCATCATTGGTGTCGCTCATGTAAACTCAGTCCCTGGATAGCTTGACGTGACGGTGTTAAGTGGACGGTGTGGTCTGTAGCGCGCGCGCGGCGAGCAGTGCGGCGAGCGGCGCGGCGAGCGGCGCGGCGAGCGGCGCGGCGAGCGGCGCGGCGAAGGCACAGAAGCCGCGGGCGCCGGCGCGGGAGAGCGCGTCGTTCACGCTGAACCTGTTCCGCGGGCGCCTGGAGCCGGCGCAGGTGTTCCCGTTCCCCGAGCCGCTCGCGGAGGACCAGCGACAAATGCTGCAGGAGCTCGTGCCTCCCGTCGAAAAGTTCTTTCAGGAGGTCAGTTATCGCTTTTATGCGACATAGGTTGTATACCCATATCGCATAAATACCTAGAAACGTTTTCCTAAAACATATAGATACTAATACCTTCTGCACGCGTAGCAAAAACAATTTTAGAAAGGTTCCAAAGGCCATGTGTCTCGGGTCTTCAACTCTATTTATTTTAGCCTGAGAAAAATGCAATTAGGATGTAGACAAAACCTCGAGTTCGTTAAGCTACGCGAGTAGGGTTAATAATAACATTACTCTTATTTGTTACATGCTTCAATTCAGTGGCGGTTTACCACTGTTAGAAACTACGTATGTTATAGAAGAAGAGTCTTGCGTACTACTCATCGCCACCATCGACGGCAATAGGTACTGCGCACGCCCTCTTGTTACCAAAAAAAGGCCTCATAGTGCCGCCTCGGCCCTAAATAGATAGAAGGTAGCGGAAAGGTAATAGGTGCAATTTACTTATAGTTACGGCGGCTTAAATCAATGAGAAATTTAGTTATACAATTGAAAGTACGCCGTCACGGTTAGTTCAACAATGTGCCTTGCAGTGCCTAAATGTGTGCTAATTGTTAATGTAATATAGATAAGTATCTATATAGTTTTAGTAGGTATCATAATGCTTGGTATTATATTATGTATTGGTATAGAATGAGGTCAATATCTACGTATTGACGTTAACGACCTCATTCTAAGCGTCTAACGGTATTTACACAAATGTGAACAATTTTAAATTTGGAACATCTTCCATGTACAATTTAACACACGATATCGAAGTACAAAGTCAAACGATCCTAAGATTCAACAAATTATGCTTGGGACTTACTTTTCAAAGATGTTATTTATTCATGTTATAAAAATAGAAACATCGCCGTCATACAATAAATTATCGAGAAACTATTGTGTCGCCGTCAATTAAGAAACATTATTGTTTCTAAGTGGCAATCAAGCATAGGTACTTATGTACCTAAGCTTGATTGCCACCTCGTCCAGTGATCAGTACCCTGTCTACTAGACGGCTCCCTCGTCCAGTGATCAGTACCCCTGTCTACTAGACGGCTCCCTCGTCCAGTAGTCAGTACCCTGTCTACTAGACGGCTCCCTCGTCCAGTGATCAGTACCCTGTCTACTAGACGGCTCCCTCGTCCAGTGATCAGTACCCTGTCTACTAGACGGCTCCCTCGTCCAGTGATCAGTACCCTGTCTACTAGACGGCTCCCTCGTCCAGTGATCAGTACCCTGTCTACTAGACGGCTCCCTCGTCCAGTGATCAGTACCCCTGTCTACTAGACGGCTCCCTCGTCCAGTGATCAGTACCCTGTCTACTAGACGGCTCCCTCGTCCAGTGATCAGTACCCCTGTCTACTAGACGGCTCCCTCGTCCAGTGATCAGTACCCTGTCTACTAGACGGCTCCCTCGTCCAGTGATCAGTACCCCTGTCTACTAGACGGCTCCCTCGTCCAGTGATCAGTACCCTGTCTACTAGACGGCTCCCTCGTCCAGTGATCAGTACCCTGTCTACTAGACGGCTCCCTCGTCCAGTGATCAGTACCCTGTCTACTAGACGGCTCCCTCGTCCAGTGATCAGTACCCTGTCTACTAGACGGCTCCCTCGTCCAGTGATCAGTACCCTGTCTACTAGACGGCTCCCTCGTCCAGTGATCAGTACCCTGTCTACTAGACGGCTCCCTCGTCCAGTGATCAGTACCCTGTCTACTAGACGGCTCCCTCGTCCAGTGATCAGTACCCTGTCTACTAGACGGCTCCCTCGTCCAGTGATCAGTACCCTGTCTACTAGACGGCTCCCTCGTCCAGTGATCAGTACCCGTGTCTACTAGACGGCTCCCTCGTCCAGTAGTCAGTACCCTGTCTACTAGACGGCTCCCTCGTCCAGTGATCAGTACCCTGTCTACTAGACGGCTCCCTCGTCCAGTGATCAGTACCCTGTCTACTAGACGGCTCCCTCGTCCAGTGATCAGTACCCTGTCTACTAGACGGCTCCCTCGTCCAGTGATCAGTACCCTGTCTACTAGACGGCTCCCTCGTCCAGTGATCAGTACCCTGTCTACTAGACGGCTCCCTCGTCCAGTGATCAGTACCCTGTCTACTAGACGGCTCCCTCGTCCAGTGATCAGTACCCTGTCTACTAGACGGCTCCCTCGTCCAGTGATCAGTACCCTGTCTACTAGACGGCTCCCTCGTCCAGTGATCAGTACCCTGTCTACTAGACGGCTCCCTCGTCCAGTGATCAGTACCCCTGTCTACTAGACGGCTCCCTCGTCCAGTGATCAGTACCCTGTCTACTAGACGGCTCCCTCGTCCAGTGATCAGTACCCTGTCTACTAGACGGCTCCCTCGTCCAGTGATCAGTACCCTGTCTACTAGACGGCTCCCTCGTCCAGTGATCAGTACCCCTGTCTACTAGACGGCTCCCTCGTCCAGTGATCAGTACCCTGTCTACTAGACGGCTCCCTCGTCCAGTGATCAGTACCCCTGTCTACTAGACGGCTCCCTCGTCCAGTAGTCAGTACCCTATCTACTAGACGGCTCCCTCGTCCAGTGATCAGTACCCTGTCTACTAGTCGGCTTCCTCGTTTAGTGATCAGTGTCCCTGTCTTATAAATCAGACTTTCCGGGTTCGAATCCCGGTAGATGTAAATATTTGTGTATGAATACGAACATTTTTTCCCGATTCATTGATGTTTGTTTAGTATATTTCTAATATTATTATTATTATCTATATTTCTCCCTTATTTGGTATACATAACACAAGTTCTTAGTGATGCTTAATTTTAATTAAGTTAATTAATTAAAATAATACACGTTGATTGCCATGTGTAAAAACAAATTGCGATTTTGTCAGGTCTTGTCTATCCATCTGAAAACACTGACCGTTCTCCATACATTTTACTTATCCAGAGGTAGCTTTATAGCAGTGGAAGCCAGCAGTTTCGGAATCTGCAATAAAATGTATCACACACTGATCCAGAGAGGAGAGTGGTTCCAGGAGGATGTACTAGGCCTGGACAGGTTGTCAAATTGTGTTACCAAAAAGACACACGCCTCCGACGTGTTCGGTAAGAACAAAATGTTCCAGCAAGTTTGCATAGGTAGAGTTTAGTAGATGCGCGTGAGTGTAGACATACGACGTGCGTGTGACTGGTGCGGTGTGCGGCAGGTGAACGACCCCGCCAAGAACGACGCGGACGCGCAGGTGGAGGCGGGCACGCTGGCCGGGCTGTGGGAGCTGGGCGCCTTCGGGCTGCAGGTGCCGGCGGAGCTCGGCGGGCTCGGCCTCAACAACACGCAGTACGCGCGCCTCGTCGAGGTACGCCACACCCGCACCCTGCCCGTATATTAATACGGGGCTGATACGGATAGAGCTCCTCCGGGTTCGAGTCCCAGCCGGGGCAGATGTGTAAACAATACAATAATTTGTTCTCAGGGCATAGCTCCTTATAAAATATGTTTATGCAAGAAGCTATCAAAACAGGACTAGAACGAGAACCATAGAATAATTTCAAACCTAATATAATAATTCCAAACAAATAATTTCATTGGAGGTTACACAAAATAAAAAAAATATTCTAAAATACCTAGCCTATTTTAACATCATGGGTTTTTACGGTATTTGGAATTATTCAAATTAACTTAGATGTAAATGGTATGAATGACTAAAAAAATTTTAGCTTCAATCGGTAATAGTAAAAGTTTGATCTAGTGGTCTTTTTATATTTTAAAAATACCTATTGTAGCTTAGTTGTATTGTAACTATTAATTTTGTTGAAACAATTTTGCAAATCATACCCAATGTCACGAAATTGAAGTTAGTTTCAAATCTGTATCTGTGGCAAAATGGCTCTGGCTCGGTCCTATTCTTACCTTGATTATCAGATTTATATTAGTAATTTTGTAGTTGTGGGTAATTTAAAAAAAATCTTATTTACTAGGTGATAGGCCCGTATGTAGGTCGTCTGGGTAGGTACCACCGCGTTTCTTATTACAGCCGTGAAACAGTTTGCTGTGTTTCGGATTAAAGGGAAAGGTAGCCAGTGTAATTACTGGGCATGGACGGCATTTCATCTTAGACCTCAGTATGACAACGTACCTGCAATATCAAGTGATTTTCCCTCGTTATTGCAGGCGTATATAGACGGCGGTAACCGCTTACCATCAAGTAGGCCGTCAGCTTGTTTGTCATCTAGTTGTATATAAATAGAAACTAGTATCCATAATACAGAATTTGCTTATGAATGGTGCTTACATTGAGCTAAATAAATGATGTGAGAAACGAAAGCTTACTGATAAATGTATGGAATACGGTACAATCAGCTCAGTGTGGCATATGAGCATGATGCAATAAAGTTTTTGAATTGAATTGAAGTGAGTTTGGTGGTGGTGTGCGCAGGTGGTGGGCGCGCACGACCTGGGCGTGGGCATCACGCTGGGCGCGCACCAGTCCATCGGCTTCAAGGGCATCCTGCTGTTCGGCACCGACGAGCAGAAGCAGCGCTACCTGCCGCGCGTCACCGGCGGAGAGTACGCCGCCTTCTGCCTCACCGAGCCCTCCTCCGGCTCCGACGCCGGCTCCATCAAGTACGTGCGCGCTCACATCACCTTTGGTTAATATTGGCGCATCTAAATCAACCCCATGCATGTTTTGTCATTATTTTTCATTTGTCGAGTACTTTGTGAGATTTTAGAATAGTTTCGTAAGAATTTTTAGCAGGTTCGGTTTTAAAGACACTTCCGGTAGGTTTTTTGGAATCGTTTGGTGCTCTAATTCGTAAGATACTCGGCAAAGAAAATAGAATTGCAGCAATTTCAGATTTTACTCAATCGTCCCTAAGACTGTTTTGAATATTTTTGCTATATTCACTCGTGTGGTGTGTTTGTGAGCGAGGAGTGTATGGTGTGCGCAGGACGCGGGCGGTGCTGGCGCCCGACGGCGAGCACTTCATCCTGAACGGGTCCAAGATCTGGATCAGCAACGGCGGCATCGCGGAGATCATGACGGTGTTCGCGCAGACGCCGGTGGAGAAGGACGGGCGCAGCGTGGACAAGGTGACGGCGTTCGTGGTGGAGCGCGCGTTCGGCGGCGTGTCGTCGGGCGCGCCCGAGAACAAGATGGGCATCAAGTGCTCCAACACGACGGAGGTGTACTTCGAGGACGTGCGCGTGCCCGCGCGCTGCGTGCTGGGCGGGCTGGGCAACGGCTTCAAGGTGGCCATGAACATCCTCAACAACGGCCGCTTCGGCATGGCCGCGGCCCTCGCCGGCACGCAGCGCGCGGCGCTCGCGCAGGCCGCGCACCACGCCGCCACGCGCGTGCAGTTCGGCAAGCGCCTCGCGGAGTTCGGCACCATACAGGTACTTGCCCCTGCTGCCTGCCCCTCCTACACTCATTCATTCTTCCCGCATTCGTTTACCTAGGTTTCCTGATACTATAGGTAGCTCTTTAACTAGGCTTGTTTGTCTCCGCCGCTTGGAGGACCCTTCCTGTTCCTCCTTGGAGCGCACGTCGACCTATGAACACGTTGCCGTGTCTCAGTGTACCTCTACAGAACCGCGGAATCGGTGTATGTAAGGGCCTTCGACACTCACCACGAGTCGTAGTTGACTTCCTTTAAAACTGACGATACTGGTAGAACTGCCCATGCTGTCGTTCTCCTCACGATCTGACACAACTGATTAACCGACCCACTAGGATTCCAGATTCCAGATTTTGTCGATCTTGCATCCTCTTTGTTGAACCTTCTGCTGACGACTCACTCGGAGAGATATCGGTTAGAGATGCGAGCTTCGTTAAAAACGCCGAATCACTGCCTGATATCCGCTGGGCGGCCACAGTTTTCGCCACCGGTATCTATGGTTGCCAAACGCCAGATTTGGCACTATGCGTCAGCAGATTGAGACGATATTCGGGACTACCTAGCATCAGTTCGGCGTATCGGCGAGGTAGACCAGCATCCTAGCGCTCCTGCTATTGCTGATATTCCTCACTCCGATCTCATCAGTAAGGGTAGCCTTAGCCACTGGTTCAACCACGAGTGTGATTTAGTTGTAGCATACCGCTCTTGGATCAGAGGCAGAGCTTGTGGTGATCCCAACATTTACTCACTGAAAGCAGCCTATCACAATGCCACCAAGTTCTGCAAAAGTGCCCTCATCAGAGCGTATGCACAGCGCGTTGCACGAGAACTACCAACAACTACTTACGCATCCTGCGGCTAGCCGTAGCTACTAGCGTCTGGGCAAAGTCGTGCGCGCATAAGAGGAAAGAGAAAGCCGATCTCCTGGTAAAACTCTTTGCTGCTCACTCCCGTATCGATGACTGCAATTCACAGCCACCAGGAGTCTCCCACTGTGGCCAGTTGTCGACACAATTTCTGATATTCGTATCAGGCAACGTGATGTACGTGCGGAGCTTCAGTCAATCGACGTCCGGAAAATTGGTGGTGCTTCTTTTATACAAATCGCGGCAAATGACTCAACACCACCCGTTGTGAAGCGATAAGAAGATTCTAAATGCGTAGACAGCTAGTTCAGCCCAACACACTGCTCTAGCCCGCTACTTTGCCTTTTTTGAAGGAACCCCTGTTATAGGAAGTATGCAACACATGTGCCGGCAAATAATTCCAAGTTTCGGAAGTATGTACGACAAAGAAACACCGGCAAGTCGGCAAAGTCCGGCAAGGTGGAGGCAGCTAGAGCAGTGCGTTTAAGCTGCACTAGCTGTCTTCGCATATAGACTCTTCTTGCCGCTTCACATCAGGTGGTGTTTAGTCACTTGCTGTGCTCTGTGTAAAAAAGTCTGTTAACTGTAATAAGATCGTTTTTTTTTTGTTTGATATGAAGGTGTGTATAGTAGAATGAAATCATGATTTTGTTCAAAAACTTATCTGAACTATAAAAAAAAAATCTCCTAAAGTGTAAACTTTCACAGTCAAGTAGAATAGTTTAGAGATTAAGAAACATGTCTCCACAAATGTGAGTGGTGTGGTTGCAGGAGAAGCTGGCCAACATGGCGATGCACCAGTACGTGACGGAGTCGCTGGCCTACATGGTCAGCGGCAACATGGACTCCGGCGCCCAGGACTACCACCTCGAGGCCGCCGTCTCTAAGGTCGGTGCCTTGTTTGTACCTGCATTTTTATTTCATTAATTCTAACTAATGGTTTTGTTATTTTTCCTCTCATGCATATAATTATGTTACCGTGTAGGTAATGTAGATATACGTAGCAGTTGTACGCTAGGATAACACTTTAAGCTGCGTACGAATTAGAATTAGAACCAAGTCTGCCTGATCGCGCGGTGGCTGGTTCAGTGCGGTGCCTCAATGCACGGCACTAAATAGCATTGAACGCGACTACAGCTGTTGTTGCTTTTATCATAAATAAAGTCATTATCATCTCCTCAAAAGAAACCTCAGTAGTGAATGAAACAGACGTACCGTAATCGTAATTTTCGTGGTGTAAATTTTCTTAATGAAACATTTTTGAAAATCAAAATATAAATCAATTTTGGTATTCTAGATCGATCCGATTCCTTGAGCCATTTCGGAGCGATCAGTGTACAACGCGAGGCACGCATAAATAAAATAGTTTACTAAGCACCCGCCTTAACCCACCAACTCGCATCGTGCCGGGTTGGTGGTGTTATGGCCCAAACTCTACGTGTTTCTCTCCTGTAGGAAGGCCCGTGCCCAGGAGGGGGCAATGCGGACTAGGATCATAATTGTGACGGTATTCTTGGATAGATATTATAGCATGCGCTAACGGAATTGGTGGCAGGTGTTCGCGTCGGAGGCGGCGTGGTACGTGGTGGACGAGGCCATCCAGATCCTGGGCGGCATGGGCTTCATGAAGGCCACGGGGCTGGAGCGCGTGCTGCGCGACCTCAGGATCTTCAGGATCTTCGAGGGCACCAACGACATCCTGCGTCTCTTCGTGGCGCTCACCGGTCAGTGGCTCCATCCTTACCAAACTCCCTCTTCATAAAGGGTGTTTGGGTTGGGTTGAAATCATCTATTGCCTGGTTTGTTGGCACTAGGGCTTTCAATACCGGTATTCCGGGATCCCGTAATACCGTAATCACGTTTTTTTTATTGGTATTCTTCAATACCGGTATTGATCAGTCGATACCGTGCTTTTACGGTATTACAAATCAACAATTCTTTATTAGAGTTATATTAATATTTAACCGTTAGTTAGTCACTCCCGAATGACTATTAACAAAATTAGATGGACAGGCTAATAAGTTAAGCCAAAACCTTGCAAAGGCTCTTCGAAAAAGTATAAAAGAACGACGTCTCTCTATCTGAAGTGTTACAATACTTACATGACCCTGAAGCTTATTTTAGTGATAATGATAGCGAAGGTGACATTTTCAAAAACTAACATCTGATGAATTGCATGACATTATCGTTAACTTACTGACTCGTTTGAAATATAAAAATAAACAACTGAATACTCCAGCATGCAGTTACTGAGATGGTTGCTACAGAAGAACTTTCTACTTCGACGTCATTGTAAAATACAAGTGCTGAAGATGACGATGTGTCCATCCAGAAACAACTGGAGAGGGAAATATCCAAATTACCTAAAAGTACAACTGCAACTGCAGGCACTGATTTTGAATCAATAATAAGAGTAGAGATGTGTGTCTTCGAAACCGGTGGCGGTGGTCGGGAAATATTTTTATCTGCAGCTTACAAATATTTCCTACCTACAAGTGTAGAAGCTGTGCGAGCTTTTTCTTCCGTCAGCTTTTTATGCAACAAAATGAGAAGTTCGCTATCTGACAAGTCATTAAACGCTCTGTCCTTTTTAAGATAACACTTTCAGTTGCGAAAAATGCCAAAATCTTAAGATATTATAATAAATAGATAAATAAATGAATAGATGATTGTTAAGTAATCTACCTATAATAATTATTTTTAATGTTCATTGCCTTGCGAAGTTTAATTAATGGGAAGGTATATTTGTTGTATTTTTTTTTTTAATAGTTTATCTTTTGTTTGATAAAAAATTTTGGGTCTTTAATTCTTAGTCTCGCCGAACTATTTATAAAAGACTACCCGGGAAGGGAAGGAACAAAATATTACATTATTGTTTTAACAATAATGTATGTTTAATATTTTGTTAGCCTGTTTTTCATGACTATGTATCTATGTAACAGAAATAAAGACTGATTAGAAATAAAACGGGCGTTTTAATATCCTTTGATTTTGAGTTCATATTCAATACCGTGATCCCGTGATCACGGTATTGAACATGCTAATACCGGTATTGATACCGGTATCGAAAAAATCCGGTATTTGAAAGCCCTAGTTGGCACTACATAAATTACCGTAAAAATGTTAATAATATGTGACAGGGGCGCGTGTCGCACAATGGGTGAAGAATAGCTCTTCCTACAGATTTGTTTTTATTGTACTGAATTTCTCCTTATTTATTTATATACTCCACATCATGTGGCGCGTGCGTTGAATGTTTCAAAGTTATTAAAATGTAATCTGTTTCGGTTCTGCACTATTCTAATTCTTAATTAATTGCAATATATGGCAATATACTGATATTGCTACGGCGCGCTTGGTTTATTTTAGTTACTTTCATAGTATTATGTCGTATGGTATTCTTCTGTGGGGTAAAGCAGCAGACATTAAAACAGTATTTATCTTGCCAAAGCATGCAATTGGAGCAATCTACTTCTTTGCTGCTCGAATATCTCTTATAGACTTATTCAAAGAAATAGATATACTAACAGTTGCTTCTCAATATATTTTTATGCTTGCATAATTTTTGTACGTCAAAATTTAAATTCCTACTTATGACACAGTGATGTATAGTCGATAGCACATCAAGCGTAACAGTTTGACCTTGAGACCGCCCTTACTACGTTCGTAATAGAGGTGGCTTTGGTATTGCCACTGTTACGCTTGATGTGTTGTCGACTGTACATACATTAAATACAAGAAATAAAAATAAGTTGATATTACCGACGAATGGCTGGTCGAGCGGTCTGTACCCCATTGTTATGCAGTCTACTCGATCAAGAGGTCCCGGGTTCGAATCCCGGTGGGAGCAAATGTTTGTGTGATGAGTACGAGCATATTATTATCAATATTTCTCCGTTATCTAGTATCCATAACACAAGCTCTTAATGATGCTTACTTTGGGCTAGATAATAGGTGTGAGTGTATAAATATTATTAATATTATTACCGTCTCTCAACATTGCATAAAGTTTTTTTCAACACACTTCCTCATAAAGTGGCTCTAATCCCATGGCAATTAGGCACATAATGACACCTATAATCAAACTGTGACTTTTTCATTACTATTATTCACTAGTGAGTAATAGTTTTTTTTTTAATAATTAAAATTGCCAATATATTATTTTTTTCTTTTTTTGTTGTTAAATCTCCCTGTAATGGGAAGGCAAAAGGAACTAATGCCCATACAGCCATGTCTGATGTGATTGAGTTTATGTCACTTATCTATATTTATATGTGTAAGTATATGTATTTTTTTGTATTTATGTATATGTGTAAGTATATGTAGTTTAAAATCCAAAGTCACGCCCAAGGCCCTATCATAATAACAGCGCTTCTGCGACGTTTTTTATAATGTCGCAAAAGTTTTATGCTGAGATAGGGCCTTGTTGACTTGTTGACACTTATTGTTAAGTATAAACTGTTTGTATTTGTCTATTTTTTTTTTTTTTTTTTTTATTGTTTAAGCTTCTTGTTGTTGTTTGTTATGTGCATGTCAAATAAAAATATTTTTCTTTCTTTCTTTCTTTCTTTAATATTATTGGTTGAGTTACGCTTACATTTGCGCTAAAAAGCTATCCGCGAAAAGCCCAAAAAAAAGAAACCTCATTTTTTATTTTTTAGTCTATGGAAAACTGATTAATTTTTCCCGCCATTACGAAACATTTTTCACAACTCGTCTCGTTTTCTCTTTTGAAGTTATTTAGTTAGTTATTAATTAAGATGTCTGCAAATACAATTTATGAAGAAAATGATTTATGTTGTACACCGCCCGATATAAGATGTGAAGCCCAGAACGATATGGAAAGTTTACTACCAGAAAACTCAAAGGAAAAATATCTATTAGCGTACCAAAATTTCATACAATGGCAGAACAACAAGAATACGCAGTCTTTTTCAGAAAATGTGTTCATGGCGTACTTTAAAGAATTATCTTCTAAGTACAAACCTAGCTCTTTGTGGTGTATTTACTCAATGTTAAAAAGTACAGTCCGAACAAAGAATGGAGGGGACTTAAAAACATACTCAAATTTGTCAGCTTATCTAAAGAGACTATCTGATGGATTTAGAAGCAAAAAATCAAAGGTTTTATCATCTGACGATATTGAAAAATTTATTAAAGATGCTCCAGATAACCAATATTTGGCTACAAAGGTTAGTTAAATTAATTTTAATTAAATATTTAATAGCAGCTTGTTGACTTTAATTATTGTTTCTTTTGTTTCAGGTTGCTTTAATATTTGGTGTAACTGGTGCCTGTAGGATACAAGAATTAACAAATATAACTGTAAAAGATATAGAAAACCATGGCCAGATGCTTTTAGTGAAGATACCTATCACGAAAAATAAAATACCTAGGTCATTCACCATACACGGTCCATTCTATGATATTGTTAAGAAGTATGAAAGTTTGCGTTCACCAAAAACAAAAAATGACCGTTTCTTTCTATATTACCAGAATGGTAAATGTACCTGTCAGCCTATAGGTATAAACAAATTTGGTTATATGCCTAAAGAAATCGCTGAGTTATTGGGTTTAGTAGATGCTGAGAGCTACACTGGACATAGTTTCAGAAGAACTTCAGCTACATTGCTGGCAAATTCAGGAGCTGATATAATGACTTTGAAGCGACATGGCGGGTGGCGATCTAGCAATGTAGCAGAATCATACGTAGAAGATTCCATACAAAACAAGAAGGAAATTTGTGCGAAAATCACAAAAAGAATTAAACTTGATTCTGAGACGCATCCTACTAGCGAAATACCAAGTACATCCAATGATTGGATTTCACCTACCTGCACGAATAATGAACCATCACAAATAACAATAGAATATGAAAGTATTTCAGTAAATAATCTATCTGATGAGACCACTATATCATCAAAAATAGTTAATTATAATTTAACTAACTGCACATTTACTAATTGTTTCTCTAAATAAACTTTTTATCTACTATGTAAAATGGTTTTTTATTTAAGTATTATTTTATTCAGAAGTGTGTTGAAAAACGTTGTATGATACACGTGTGTATTGGTGATTACCGCTGAGGCGCATTGAGGCCCGAGCCGTCAGGCGAGGGTCTTAAGGAGCCGAGGACGGTACATTACACACTTGTACCATAATGTACTATAATACTTGTATGGGCGAAAGCATAGCTGAGTATAAGAAGATTGAGATGAAGTAGTGTGTTGTGCGCAGGCATCCAGTTCGCGGGCTCGCACCTGCTGGAGCTGCAGCGCGCGTTCAAGAACCCGTCCGCGCACCTCGGGCTCATCTTCAGCGAGGCGGGGCGCCGCGCCTCGGCCGCCGTAGGGCTCGCGCCGGGCCCCCACCTGGCCCCGCTGCTGCCCGAGCCGCTCAGGCCGCAAGCCGCCGAGCTGGGTGCGTCCATACCTAGCCTACTTTTTTTTTACCCCGGGTCGACGGCCCAGACGACCCAGCGACACTCCTTCATCGCCTTATGTGTGGTTGAAGGACTGGGAAACTGGCAGAGCCTCTACTTCCAGTCCCCCACCGGCGAATGCCCGCCTGCACGGCGAGCCCTTCACGCCCCCCAGGAACGGGGAGGGGGTCAGATGGTGACCGTGAGTGCTCGGCCACCCCCTACGGCGAGGTGATGCGCAGTGCAAAGCTAGGCTAGGGCGCCCCCGCGCCTCAAGCACTCTGCTCTTCACCGTGGGGGGAGCCTATCTATATGGCGTCTGGGTTAACCAATACGCTAGACTAGTCATGGCAAACATGCGGCCCGCAGACCGTATCAATACGGCCCGGGATCGCAATTTGCCACAATAAGAAAAATCATGTTTTAGAGCTTTTTTTATTTTTTTTTATTTGAATCTGGCCCGCCTACACATACTAAATTTAATATGGCCCTTTGCAAAATAGAGTTGCGCCCTGCGCTAGATAATTAGCTCTATATTTGTTCTATCGAAATAGAAGCAGTATGGAATTTGTTCTGTTTTTGTTTTCTTAAAAAAAATGCATCAATTGTAGCCGATTATGCCATATAGATATACGAAATTAATCTCGTTAATTAGTTTTACATCAGATCAAACTATAATGTTTTTTAAATTCATTGCGAAGATGACATTACTAATATGTAAAGTTCGAAGAGAAAAATGTGCTTAGCTATGTATTTCTGAACTTCATAACACGGTAGTAGACAACTTTTTTTTTATTTCACAAATAAGAAGTTTATAACTCATAAAGTAATAATTCAAAAGAAATAATATGTTTAAGATCAATAGTTTCACAGATACAGTGGTATGTTTGATGTGTTGCGGCGCATCGCCCAAAAACGCTCCATAGAAAATCTGCGGAACAGGTGACGTCACATGTTACTAAGAAATGTATGGGCATACTGACAAAATTGATAGTAACTATGTATTAAGTAGGTTTTTATTGATAGCTGTCATAATAATAGTTGTTTTAATTGATGTTAGCAATCTAATATCATTAACATTTTTGATAAATTTTGAAAAAAAACATGACCATTTTTTTAATTTTCAAAACAGCATAACTTCAACAATATTCCATATCTTTTAAGTTTGAATTGTTTTTATGGGTAACAATAGCGTATATTTTCCGAATTTGTGAAAAATACCTCCCAATTCAAACTTAGGCGACATCCCAATTGAAAATAACAAGAAAAACATTATCTATCAAAAGCATCGTATTTCACAAAATTCATTTGATTATTTAGGGCGGCAGGCGGCGGCCTTGGGGCGCGTGGTGGAGGCGCTGCTTTCGTCGCACGGGCGCGGCATCGTGGAGCAACAGTTCTTACTGAACCGTCTGGCGGGCGCCGCCATCGCCGCGTACAGCGCCGTCGCCGCGCTGTCCCGGGCCGCGCGCGCGCACCGCCTGCGCCTGCCCACCGCCGACTACGAGGTACTCACCCCGCCCCCACCGCCTGCGCCTGCCCACCGCCGACTACGAGGTACTCACCCCGCCCCCACCGCCTGCGCCTGCCCACCGCCGACTACGAGGTACTCACCCCGCCCCCACCGCCTGCGCCTGCCCACCGCCGACTACGAGGTACTCACCCCGCCCCCACCGCCTGCGCCTGCCCACCGCCGACTACGAGGTACTCACCCCGCCCCCACCGCCTGCGCCTGCCCACCGCCGACTACGAGGTACTCACCCCGCCCCCACCGCCTGCGCCTGCCCACCGCCGACTACGAGGTACTCACCCCGCCCCCACCGCCTGCGCCTGCCCACCGCCGACTACGAGGTACTCACCCCGCCCCCACCGCCTGCGCCTGCCCACCGCCGACTACGAGGTACTCACCCCGCCCCCACCGCCTGCGCCTGCCCACCGCCGACTACGAGGTACTCACCCCGCCCCCGCCCCCACCGCCTGCGCCTGCCCACCGCCGACTACGAGGTACTCACCCCGCCCCCGCCCCCACCGCCTGCGCCTGCCCACCGCCGACTACGAGGTACTCACCCCGCCCCCGCCCCCACCGCCTGCGCCTGCCCACCGCCGACTACGAGGTACTCACCCCGCCCCCGCCCCCACCGCCTGCGCCTGCCCACCGCCGACTACGAGGTACTCACCCACCCCGCCCCCGCCCCCGCCCCCGCCCCCACCGCCTGCGCCTGCCCACCGCCGACTACGAGGTACTCACCCCGCCCCCACCGCCTGCGCCTGCCCACCGCCGACTACGAGGTACTCACCCCGCCCCCACCGCCTGCGCCTGCCCACCGCCGACTACGAGGTACTCACCCCGCCCCCACCGCCTGCGCCTGCCCACCGCCGACTACGAGGTACTCACCCCGCCCCCACCGCCTGCGCCTGCCCACCGCCGACTACGAGGTACTCACCCCGCCCCCACCCCCACCGCCTGCGCCTGCCCACCGCCGACTACGAGGTACTCACCCCGCCCCCGCCCCCACCGCCTGCGCCTGCCCACCGCCGACTACGAGGTACTCACCCCGCCCCCGCCCCCACCGCCTGCGCCTGCCCACCGCCGACTACGAGGTACTCACCCCGCCCCCGCCCCCGCCCCCACCGCCTGCGCCTGCCCACCGCCGACTACGAGGTACTCACCCCGCCCCCGCCCCCACCGCCTGCGCCTGCCCACCGCCGACTACGAGGTACTCACCCCGCCCCCGCCCCCACCGCCTGCGCCTGCCCACCGCCGACTACGAGGTACTCACCCCGCCCCCACCGCCTGCGCCTGCCCACCGCCGACTACGAGGTACTCACCCCGCCCCCACCCCCACCGCCTGCGCCTGCCCACCGCCGACTACGAGGTACTCACCCCGCCCCCGCCCCCACCGCCTGCGCCTGCCCACCGCCGACTACGAGGTACTCACCCCGCCCCCGCCCCCACCGCCTGCGCCTGCCCACCGCCGACTACGAGGTACTCACCCCGCCCCCGCCCCCACCGCCTGCGCCTGCCCACCGCCGACTACGAGGTACTCACCCCGCCCCCGCCCCCACCGCCTGCGCCTGCCCACCGCCGACTACGAGGTACTCACCCCGCCCCCACCGCCTGCTTCTGTAAAAGTTAGTAAAATCCGATTATAAAGTAGAAAATGAGCTGATAGTCATCAAACGCCTGAACTGATCTCCATAAATTATAGCTAAGAACCATCGTAGGCACATCAGCTTCCAAACAAAAAAAACCGCATCAAAATCGGTCCATTCGTTTAGGCGCTACGATGCCACAGACAGACAGATAGACAGACACGTCAAACTTATAACCCCGCTCTTTTTTGTCGAGGGTTAAAAAGTGGTTTCTGCGAGGCTTATTGATTAAATAGATTATCATGTGATTGCAGGTGCGTCTGGCGGGCGCGTGGGCGGACCGTCAGTTAGGAGAGATCCCGCGACTTCTGCGCGACGTGCGCTCGCCTGCCGCGCTCGCGCACTACGACGCGCTCGCCCGCGTCGGCACCGACGTGGCCGCCGCCGGCGGACAGCCCAGCCACAACCCCCTCAACCTGTGACCCCACCCCCACCCCCACCCCCACCCCCACCCCACTCAATGGACAAGCTTCACATTCTCTTTATAATGATACTTCAATTTCACACAATAAAGTAACAAATACACCGTGAAGATTTTAAGAGATTATGATAAAACATCAGCATAAAAATAACGAGTTGACTCTTTGATTTGTGCATACTGCCAGTATTAACGTAAGGGTGCCAAACATTGGCCCTAACTAAAGCACAAAGCATTCAAAGTAAAATATGTCAAAATTTCACAAAATCTATAAAACAAATTATTAGTTTTTAAAATTCACAGAACTACCCATAGGTACTTGTTTTGTACAAACAATATTTCTATACAACACAACGCATCTCAGCAAAGAAACTTCTCCATTTAAACCGTGTACATATTCATCTCAGAATATTTTTTCACCCTTAGATACTTAAGTGACAAGTTGTAAATAAGTGAAAGTCATAGTTGAATCATAAAAAATATATATTTTATTATAAGAGTTATAAAGTTTTATTTCACACTCCTACCTTCCACCTGTTTCACAAAACTATATGATGGCGTCTACCGCAAGAGTCTAGCCGTAGCTTATAACAATGTATAAATACAACACACAGATACGAGTAAATAATGTAAATCTGTCCAATATTTTGAAAGCCAATAATGCCATGGGTCTCAATCAAATTATTATAACCCTACTATGAAAGATCTAGACTGTGCTCCACATTTGAAACAAACAAGTGTTAATATCAATTCACGCCTATTTTGTGAAGTAAAGGCCAGAATGGACGATGCAGGATGCTGTAATTCATAATTATCATAATAGTTCTTGATTTATGTAGAAATGGCACGTAACATTAGTTGTAATACCTGTAGGACATACATACATAAAAGCATGTATCTAAGGGGGATATAAATTATTGCTTGGTGGTTGGTGATCTACTATTGAAGGTAATTTCTCTCAAAAAGGTAGGTCTGTTTACTTAGAACAGAATAAGTCACTTCACTTTACTTTTTAAACTCTGGCAATTGGTCGCTCTCACTCGAAACAATGATTGATGGAACATTTTGTCGTATCATGTAGAAGCTCGTATTGCGGACGAGTTTGCGTCCCTACTCGGTAACAGGCAGTGATTGGCCGCGCGCCACACGTCACTGGTGACACGTGACTGATGACGTCACCGGTCACACGTCGATCTGCAGCGAGGTGTCCCAGGCGCGGGCGTTGACCTGCCGCAGCGTGGAGCGCAGCGCGCCGCCGGGGCCCAGCGCCAGCGTCAGCGGGAACCGCTCGCCGCGCGGCCGAGCGTACAGCGCGTGCAGCGTCTGCTCCCAGCGCACCGGCCGCGCCACGTGCCGCGCCAGCTGCCGCCGCACGTGCGCCGCGTCCCCGTACCGCCGCGCGTCCACCGCCGACACCACCGGCAGCCGCGGCGGCCGCACGTCCACTGCCCGCAGCGCGTCGCTCAGCACGCGCTCGCACGACGCCATCAGCGGCGTGTGGAACGCGCCCGCCACGCGCACGCGCGCCGAGCGCCGCACGCCGAACGACGAGCCGCGCGCCTCCACGAACGCCAGCGCCTAGCGGGTTATCAAAACTTGAAAATTATAGCATTTGCGTAGGGGGTTTCAAACAGCGAGAGATAGCACTGAATAGAAGAGGTCGAAAGAGGTCTTTGTCAGCACGGGACAAATGAATAATGAATAAGTAGAATAAATAGGTATTAAACAATATTGCAAGATATCCGAATCGAAGGACTTAAACTATATTACTATAAACTGACATAATCTAAAAGCTAACTGTGAAGACAGCCGGGACTCTCATAAAATCTTCATATAGTTGCAGTTAATTTCCTCCTAATTTCTGTCATGCACACAGTTATGAGCTATTATAAGTGTAAGGGCGACTTTTGGCAGAAGTGATGACAGTGATTACTATGAGCTTGAAGTTGTTTTGCTTACATTTGTTTCCTGATCAGTGAACAGCAACTGACCGTAGCTGTCGAACGATAACGAGTTCGTAATATAAGGGGTGTGAGAAGGCTCTAGAACAGAGGTTCCCGAACATAGACCACTTTCAAAATTTAGCTGATTCCGGCGGACCCCCTGTGGCTACATTTTTACCATATTTCCAAAACTGGTCAAAAAATGTGAAGATAAGATAGGCCAACGTAGACCCCCGTCGAGTCTCCCGTGGGCCCCTACTTTGGGAACTAAGGCTCTAATACATTAGAGGTGTGACCTTTTCGTCGCCGGCGATGACCTTGCAGCCGGGGTAGAGGTAGTTGGCGACCTGGCAGACGGGCTCGGGCGTGCGGTGGTCGTCGTCGGCGGCGGCGGCGGCGGTGAGGGCGGGCAGGCGCGCGTCGGGCGCCAGCCACAGCGTGAGCATGCCGCCGGGGCGCGCGGCGGCGGCGGCGGCCATGGCGTGCGCGCGCAGCTCCACGAGCCGCAGCGCCGCGTCGAGCGGCAGCGCGGCGGCCCACACGAGCGCCGTGAGCTCGCCGAGGCTGAAGCCGGCGGCGGCGCGCACCCGCTGCAGCGCTGCCGGCCGCTGCTCGCGCACGAGCTCCAGCGCCGCCAGTGACGTCACCAGCACGGCCGTCTGGCAGCGCCGCGCCAGCTCCTCCCCCGGACCCTCGCGGCACACGCGCCCCACGTCCCACCTGCCGCACACCACACACCACACACCACACCTCTAGCATTATATACTATGACATAATAATAATAACAAAGCGTTCTTACTGTTAGCATTACGATTTCGAAAATATAATACATTAAATACAACAGCGACCTTAGCCATCAGTTTGTCTTTCGACAACGGCCTCCTCCAGGGCTTTCCACCTCTTCCTATCTCTAGCGGTCCGTTTTAAATCATCCTCCCACCTAACATTATTTCATCTATCAGCCTCACACCCAGCACACTTCTCTCCATTGAGTTTTAACAAATTTTTAATTTATTACTCATTTTGTCAGTGAGAGACCAGGTCTGGCATCCATATGAAAATGAAAATGAAAATATCTTTATTCAATTAGGCCCCCAAGAAGCACTTTTGAATCGTCAACAAAAAAACCCTTATGTCTATCACATAAAAATAATATTAACTAACTAATAATTTCATAATGTTTGTCTCTCTGTCTTATCTGCATCTACGTAAGCTAAGAATGTTATGTCAGTCTGTCTATCGGTCTGTCTGTCGGTCCGTCTGTCCGTCAGTCAGTCTGTCTGTCTGTCCGTCAGTCAGTCTGTCTGTCAGTCTGTCTGAATTTACACCGGTTCCAAAAGTTGAACTACCGAGAAGATTCCGGCAACAAACTCGTGTAGTCACTCTTTTCAATCATTAAGTTACAATGTTTAATTACACAGTAATAGTATTTAGCAGCGCAGTGTCGCACAGAGTATAATAGGCAAGACGAAATACAAGAGTTGTAAACTTTCCTCTTATCTTTAAGTGCTATAAATATCTTTCTTTTTCATTACTTCTTTCAGAGACCAGAATCTTTTTCATGAGTTATTGACTCTTCTATCTATTTCTTTTTGCATTGTGTCTTTTGTGGCTATAGTTTGACCCAAGTATCCTATGACATGCTTAATCAATAATTAACCTTAACTTGTTAGCGCTTCGGATCTGTCTATAAGCTTTCTACCTTCTTATAAATAAAACAGATAATAAATAAGGAAACATAAACCGCTCCCGTGAATAAAACATCTATTGTTAGTCCCTCTTCTCTTTTTACTCTGCTTCAACTATCTTGTTGGTTGCCTGAGTAGTTCATGTCTTGTACATGCAGACAATTTGAAGATATTTAGTAAGATAACCGACGTTCTAACCCTCCAAAAGAACTTTAACACAATCTTTGATTGGTGTCAAAGCAATAAAATGAACTTAAATATAAATAAATGTCAAGTTACATCCTTCACAAAAAAAAACTTTTATTACCTTCTAAGTGGTCAGGCTCTTCACCACAAGCTTCATGATCACTGGTAGACTGCTATCTATGTGCAATCTACCCATGATCATGGCGCATACAAATGTGTTGAAATATTGGTAACTAATTACATGGTAAATATCCCGAATATTATTCTAATTCAAATGTTAATAATCATGAAAATATAAAGTGGTAAATGAATAATAAATGGTTACCCAACAACACTGGAAGCCAACTCGTAGAGGTCTCTAGCTGCAGGGACATCCTGCAATAGGCGGCCCATGCCCACGTGCTGTGAGCCCTGGCCCGGGAACAGCAGCACGGTGGCCTGGCGGGGGTCAGCGGCATTGCCGTCGTCTTCGTCGGCGGCGGCCACCGGGCGCGCGGCGTAAGGCTCCGTGGCCCAGCGAAGCTCGGGCTCCACTGCTCCCCCCTCGCTGTAGTCGCTCGCGTCACGCACTAGCCGCCGCAGAGGGCTCTCGCCCGGCTCCGACTTTGAGCCTTTCCACCGCCACTGACATTTCGTAAGCACCACACGCGCGACACATGTCCGGCACAACAAACTCTGCTTTAGCATATTAATTTACTGAATAGTAAGACACCACTTTGTCATCAGACACCATACACAAGACGAATCGAGGCCGGTTACTAATATTTGGTTACTTTCAATCTACTCTATTATTGGTTACTTCTAACTCTAAACCATATTTTCAACGACTAGAGTGTATCAGATCACTTTAATGTGACTGACTAGTATGAATGAATAAATATATGAGAATTGAGAAAAGGGGATTATTTTGATTTCAAAACAATTTATTTGTGAAAGAAAAAAGGTAAGTAATTTTTTTTTTGGTTCATTCTCCCTATAAGGATAGGCAAAGGAATGCTGGTGTTACACATTTTTTTTACACATTTCAATGTGTTACACCAGCATTCTTCTTCTTCTTTTTGGTTGATGGCGTTGTCTTTGATTTCGCCAGAATCCAGTTTTTAGCTCAGATCTAATTCTTGTGATTTATCTCATATGTCGATGGCCACTGACTCTGCTTATTTATTACGGATTGTGAAAGTATACATACAATGTGTACATAAAAAGGCTAACCAAAGTGTTAAACCGAGTGGCTGTTGAAATTTCTGAAAAAGAGACGGACACAAATATATATACACTTGTTAGTATGTTAGGTCAGACAAACAAATACTTATAATCTTATGTTAGTTTTTGTCATGTAATCACATAGAACATTAATAAATGGAGTGTTTACGTAACACAGGAGAGATTTAAAATTAATGGGTTTAGGGATATCACTGGGAAGAACATTGTATAGGGATGTAGGGTTCTTAGGGCATTCGAAAAATATGTGGTCAGTGGTTCCTTCGTCCAAGCCGCACTCGCATAATGAGCTATCCTTAACCCTGATTTTGGCCAAATGTACAGGAGTGCAAGCATGACCTAGCCTTAAGCGACATATGGTAGAAGTGCATGATTTTGAAGCCTGTTTGTATTTAAAAAACCATGGAGTTTTGTATATCTGCATAATGCTTTCCTACACCACGGCTAGACAATTTCCACTGCGCGTCCCAAGAAAACATCAGCTATCGCTTTGCCAAAGAGATTAGGTCCTGAGGAAAAGCTTTAAAGTTATTAAGGCAGCCAAGAACAGTGGCATCCTTTGCAATAAGATCTACAGTATCATTACCAAGTATTCCTGAGTGTGACGGAGTCCAGGCCAACGATATTTTTATGCCATGAAGATGACATTGGTAGAGTATACTCCTGATCTTTAAAATTATTGGAAATTTGGAACCACTACGTAGGGGGTTAGATAAGATTGCCTCAAGGCAGCTCTTAGAATCCGATAAAATTATTGTTTTATCGAGCTTATGAGACTCGACATACAAAAGAGCCTCAAGAATAGCTGTGGCTTCTCCAGTGAAAACAGAGGATGCGGGAGGGCATTTAAAATTTAAAATTATTTTATATTTTGGAATCCAAACGGCACAGCCTACGCATTCGTCGTCAGACAACTTTGAGGCATCGGTATAAATCACAAGCCAATCATTCCATTTTTTATTAATGATTGATTGTAAACGAGTTTCCGCATCAGGACAACGCTTACAGATACCCAGATCCAGGACAATGTCTGGTTGATAAGTAAGAGAATGAAAAGGGGTCTCAAATAGGGGGTTTAGGGTACATTGATATACTGGGCAGGCAAGTCTGATGAACTTAAGGAAACTGTTAATTAAACATGGATAAGATTTGTGGAGCCAATATTTATCAAAACAAATAAATTCCGATAATTGGTGTAATTTGCCAATAAGAGGATGAGTAGAGTTTTGGATGATTTTGAAAAAGAACCTATCTGCAAGGTATTGTCTTCTAATAGAAAGGGGGGGATCCGAACACTCAACCTGGAGAGCGTTAATAGGAGATGATTTCATAGCTCCCATGATAATCCGTAAGCATCTGGACTGCACCTTTGTTAAGGTTTGATACATTGAGAAACCATCCTCCTTCTTAAGCTTGCATCGATGGTCTAAGTTTTTATATGTCTTTGTACATTGATTGACGTTTGGTTGTATTGTTTTTGAAAAATCAGAAAATAAATGTTATACCTTTTGTTGATAAATGCTTTATTAATTATTCAGAGATATTTTACATATTGTGTATAGTGATATCGGTAAGCTGCACATCTACCAAATAATCTAACAGGTTATGGGCCCAGAGTAACGTCGATTACCGAAAATGGAGCTGAGTAAAATTCAAATTATGAAACTTGACGGGAATAATTGGATTCATTGGAAATACCGAATTGAAACACTTCTACGTGGATTGGGTATGATGGATATCGTACTAGGAACGTCAAAACCGCCAACGAGACCAGTTGTTGCAGAAGGTGACGCGGGTTTACTTACGGCAGTTAATGAATTTGAAAAGACTCAAGCGGAGTACAGGAAGTTGGAATGTACTGCTTTGCTCCTGATCACTACAAATATTTCTGATGAGACGCTAAGTAAGGTAATGAGATTCTCAAATCCTAAAGATGTATGGGACGAACTTCATCGACTGTATGATGGTGTCAACGACAAAAAATTATATGAGGTCTGTATGGAATTCTTCCAACTTCGTAAAGATACATCGGACGACATCGCATCGCACATAGCAAAATTGAAGAACTTATGGCACAGATTAAAGACGGAACTTTCTAAAGAAGATAGTAGTAAAGATCTTCCAGAACTCCTTTTAATTTGCAAAATACTTGACACGCTGCCAGAAGAATATTTTTCCTTCAAGTCGAGCTGGATGTTGATGGCTAAAAAGGATCGAACTATTGAGAATATCACCAGTCAGATTTGTGCCTATGAGAAGGCCCTAGCAAATAACAAAGACGGTGGACCTACAGAAGCGCTAGTATTAAAAGCAAAGAATAATCATGTCAAAAAGGAACAAACATACCAGAAAGGATCCAAGAGTAGATGCTTCATTTGTAAAGAAATGGGACATCTTAAGAAGGATTGCCCGAAGAAGAGAGATAGAGACGGTGGTACAAGTAACTCGGATAGAGGCACGACAAGCACCAATTTTGTTCTCGCAATTTATTCAACTGACTGTGATGTTGATCGTGAGTCTTGGTATGTAGATAACGGGGCTACTCACCATGTCACGATGCGTGGAGATTTTTATGAAAAGTTTCAAGAATTTAAAGAACGTCGCACAGTAACAACAGCAGATGGCAAAGTGATTGAAGCTTTAGGGAAAGGCTCAATCAGGATGAAAGCCAAATCTGGTGAAGAGTTTCTTCTTCAAGATGTATGGTATGTTCCGAATATTTCAAAGAATTTATTTTCAGTTTTAGCAGGTCAAGACAATAATCCAGAAAGTCTGTTTGAGTCACGAGTTGATAGCTGCAAATTTGTTATTAACGGAAATGTGGTCGTGACAGGAACCAGACGGAGGTATGGTGGACAACAAGTACAAGTTGCAATGTTCAGCAATAAAACCCATGGAAGTTGCTTGTGTTCTGCTTACACAAGATACCTTGCATTGCAATTGTATCATGAAAGAATGGGCCACCAAAATAAAAGGCATATCAAAAGTCTAATCGAAAGAGAGTTAGGTATCAAGACTAAAGAGACTGGCGAATTATGTGAAGGATGTATTTTTGGAAAAACACATCGTAAAAAGTTTGGTGTTAGAGATAAAGCTTTAATGCCAGGTGAACGCATACATTCGGACGTCTGTGGTCCGTTCCCTCCTTCTAACTCAAAATTCCGTTACTTTGTTCTTTTCAAGGACGAATTCTCTCGATTTCGCTATGTTTACTTCATGAAACACAAGTCTGAAGTATCAAGTAAACTAAAGGAAATGTTAGCTGAAGCGAAAGCTACAGGACACTCAATTAAAGAGTTTCTAAGCGATAATGGCGGCGAGTTCGACAACAATGGAATTAGAAAAGTGTTAGCCAAGTACGGAATACGACAGAGAATGACAATGCCGTACACTCCAGAACAGAATGGGTGTAGTGAACGGGATAACCGTACGATCGTTGAGTCGGCTAGAGCGATGATGTATGCACATGAGGAACTGCCTCAGTATTTGTGGGCGGAGTTGGTACAAACAGCAGTTTATATATTAAACAGGACAGGACCAACTTGCGTGGATCACAAAACACCATAAGAACTTTGGCTAAGGAAAAAACCTCAACTGAAACATTTTAGAATCATTGGTTCGATGAGTTTTTCGCATGTTCCTAAACAACAAAGGAAAAAAATGCAAAAGAAAGCCAAGAAGTGTGTATTGATCGGCTACGATAACGATGACGGATATCGACTTTGGCACAGGGAGTCAAATGCCATAGTCAGATCTAGGGATGTGACATTTGATGAAAAGCCAATTGTGTCAAAATTTAGTGAAGAGTCTGTTAAAGATGAGATGTCTGAAATGGAAGTAACATTACAAGGACCTATAAATGACTCTAAGATAAGAGAAGATACTCCAGTCACGAATAATAATGATTGTGATGAGTATGAGTTTGATGACGCAGTGTCGACCCATGAACAACCTATTGAATCGAGGGAGGAGAATGAGGTAGTCGAAAACACAAGAGATGATACTTCGGAAGTTGGTGAAAGTGAAGAAGATGAACCTGATGTTGAGAGACTAGTATATGACAGGGTTCTTCGGGATCGCATTATGCTTCGACCACCAAAGCGATTTAATGATTGTGTCATGGCCACGATGGATGCTGAGAGGTACGAACCAATCTTCTATAGGGAAGCAATAGCCTGTCCTGACCACATTTTATGGATGAAGGCAATGGAAAATGAAATGAACTCACTTCGTGAAAATGGAACTTGGGTTTTAGAAAAGCTGCCCAAGAATAGAAAAGCTATTCCATGCAAATGGGTTTATAAGATCAAGCTGAATGCTGACGGAAGCATTGACAAATATAAGGCCAGATTAGTTGCTAAGGGATTTAGACAAAAGAAAGGCGAAGATTACGATTAGACCTTTAGTCCCGTGGCAAAGATGGCAACGGTAAGATCAATTATAAGCATCGCAGCAAGTGAAGGATTAACCTTAAGTCAGTTTGATGTTTCAACGGCATTCCTATATGGATCTCTTTCGAATGAAGAGATATATATGAAACAGCCTGAAGGTTTTGATGACGGTTCTGGACGAGTTTGTCTTTTGAAGAAAAGTCTTTACGGCTTGAAGCAGGCTCCAAGGTGTTGGAATGCAACGATCCTTGATTTTTTCAAGAAAGCAGGTTTTCAGGTTAGTGAAGCTGATCCCTGTCTGTTTCAACGCATCACAGAGAGTGGCAAGATCATCGTAGCTTTGTACGTGGATGACGGATTGGTAGCAGGAACCAATCAGAGGGCTATAGACGAGTTTCTTAAACAACTCAGATCGAAGTTTAAGATAACCACGAAGCCAGCCACATACTTTCTCGGATTGGAGATTTCAAGTAGAGAAGACGGTATATTAGTACACCAAAGGTCGTATTCACAGAAAATACTGCATAGATTCGGAATGGAAAACTGTCGACCAGTTACTACTCCGATAGTTAAGGAAGATGCACTATCGAAGTTAGATAAAGTATATCTAAACTTTATTGATAACTACAGATAGATAGTTGGTAGCCTTGCCTATCTTATGGTTGGTACAAGACCCGACCTAGCATATGCAGTGAGTGTAGCATCTCGAAATTTAGAAAAACCTACAGCAATAGACTGTTTAAGGGTAAAAAGAGTATTTAGATACCTGAAGTATACTACAGACTTAGGAATATTGTATAAACGGGATCATAAGAAAGGAATATTAGAGTGCTATAGTGACGCTGATCATGGTGGAGATATTTCCACCGGCAGATCAACATCAGGTGTGCTATGCATGTACGCAGGTGGAGCCATTTCCTGGCTCAGTCAGAGGCAAACTAGCGTGGCCATATCGACCACTGAAGCTGAGATTGTCGCGGCCAGTGAAGCTGCTAGAGAGACAATTTGGCTAACAAGATTGTTCGCTGGTTTAGTCGAGCTAAAGCAAAGACCAGTCTTGCAAGTTGATAATGAAGCAGCACTAAAGCTAGCTGAGAATCCAGAGTTCCATAGGAGGACAAAACATATCCGGACAAGGCATTTCTTTGTAAGGGAACTCGTTACAGCTGGAGATTTATGTGTGGAAAAGGTGAGCAGTGAGTTGCAGTTGGCGGACTTACTCACAAAACCACTGCCACGTCCTAGGCTTCTAAAGCTAAGTGAGATGTTAGGTTTGCTCAATGAGAGAAGATGTTAAGGTTTGATACATTGAGAAACCATCCTCCTTCTTAAGCTTGCATCGATGGTCTAAGTTTTTATATGTCTTTGTACATTGATTGACGTTTGGTTGTATTGTTTTTGAAAAATCAGAAAATAAATGTTATACCTTTTGTTGATAAATGCTTTATTAATTATTCAGAGATATTTTACATATTGTGTATAGTGATATCGGTAAGCTGCACATCTACCAAATAATCTAACAACCTTATCTAGTGAATTTAAAGATTTCAATGTTTTCTCAGGGTATTTATTTCACAAATAGGTAATTTTACAAAACAAACGTATTGCACGAACGACAAGAGACACACACACTTTTAGATTCTCTAGCGGAAACGCGCGGGAAGCCGTGTCGGCCGTTTCTCTCTTACCGGAACAACGTTCGGTGCGACAGCGGTGCGCGGATTGTCAAAACTGAAGTCTTCGTTGCCGCCAATATTCGAATCTCTCGTTACACACTCCCCCTCTAAGTTGGAAGCACGTCCCGTGTCCAAGTTGGAATCATTATCATCTACATAATCACGGTGTCTAGTATTAGGACAACGCGGTCGACCTCTACGCTTTTTAGGCATGATAGGAGTGATAACAACATTAGTTTGATTGAAAGGTGTTAAATCGGAACTATGATATTTACCTAAAACAGTGTCGCCTGTTGTATTAGTTAAAAGGAAAGTAGTAGGACTCATAATCTGTTTAATGCAGTAAGGACCGTCACGTTTGGGCATAAATTTGCGGGTAATACCTTTAGAAGCTTTGCTCAGCTCATGAGTTTTGACCAGAACTAAGTCTCCTAATTTGTAGTCTGGCGCAGGACGACGACCAGCGTCGGTAACCTCCTTTCGTTGGTCTTGAGCTCTCTCTACCCGATCCCTAATATCGTGCAAAGAATGAACAAATGACTTCAAATATGGAGTAACCTGTGGAATGAAATTTTCTTTGTCTAAAATACTGCGAATGTCATGATGAACGTCAAAAGGTGTTCGCATTTCCCGAGCAAACATGAGGTAGGCGGGTGTCTTACCTGTGGTACTGCAAACTGCACTGTTCATGGCGAAACGAACATGTGCCAAGTATTTGGGCCAATCTTTATGTTCGTTTTTAACTAGCAGAGACAACTGCATTTTGAGGTCCCGATTTTTACGTTCAGCCGGGTTTGCCTCTGGATGGTAAAGCGGTATCAGCTCCTGCTTAACACCTAAGAGATACATACATTGCTGCATAACAGCGGATATAAATTGTACACCGTTGTCGGATACAATTCTTCGTGGAACTCCATAGCGGAGGAAGTACTCTTCTATTATTACACGGGAACAGTTTTCAGCGGTGGCCTCTGTTAATGGGTATAACTCAACCCACCTGGTTGCAACATCTTCAATCAGAAGGACCCATCGCTCCCCCTTGTCTCCTTCTGGGAGGGGACCAAATAAATCAACGGCAAGGACTTCAGCTCGTTGTTGTAATATAGGAGTTTGCAATAACCCTGAAGGTTTTTGGTTGCTCGCTTTGTATCTAAGACATGTTATACAGTTTTTAAGATATTCTGTTACGAATCGACGCATGCCGGGAAAATAGTACTTATCGCGAAGACGATGTAAGGTTCGTTCTATACCTTGATGACCAGCAGTTGGAGAGTCATGAAATTCCTTAAGGATTTCTTCTCTCATGGAGCTTGGTACTACAAATTGTGCTTCCTCGCAATCTGTGTCGGGATTGAAACGGTATAGAACACCTTGACACATAAGGTAGCCGCGTTCCAGCCACTTGTTTGAGGTTATCTCGTCAGAGTCTTCTAAATCTTTGATTACCTTATAAACTTCGGGGTCATCCTCTTGAGCAGCTCGTAGGGTAGCTGGATTGACTTTGGGAAGATCCACTGTTATCATGCAGACCTCACAGTCAGCATTGTCGTCACAAGCAGGTCGACTCAACATGTCAGCTACTACATTTACCTTTCCAGGTGCGTACTCTATTTTGAGGTCAAAAGACTGAAGTTTGAGAGCCCATCTGATCAGTCTTCCACTTGGTGTTTTGACAGTAAAGAGCCATTTGAGAGGCTGGTGGTCGCTTTTTACTATACACGTATGTACGTCAATGTAACCTCTAAACTTTTCTACTGCCCAAACAACAGCAAGCGCCTCTCGTTCAGTTGTGGAATAATTTTTCTCAGCAGCACTGAGCAGACGGCTAGCGAACTCAATAGGTCTCTCCTCAGTACCTTCGCCTTGCAGTAGTGCCGCACCAATGGCATAGCTACTTGCATCGGTACGAAGCAGGAACGGCTTATCGTAATCGGCTTGTATTAATATGGGAGCACTAACCAATTTGTTTTTCAGATCATCAAAGGCGTGTTGCTGATCTTCACTCCATCTCCAATCCTGGTTCTTGCGTGTGAGTTTTGTCAGAGGCTCAGCGACGCGAGAGAAGTTCGGTATAAATTTCCTATACCATGAACAGGTCTGTATGAATGATTTTAAGTGCTTAACATTTTTAGGTTCTTTCATTTTCAGGATGGCGTCAACCTTGGAAGCATCAGTACGGATACCTTGAGGTGTTAATACATGTCCGAGGTAAGTTACTTCTTCACGAACAAAGCAACATTTAGCTCTATTGGCTCGGAGATGAAATTGACGCAATCTATCGAAAACCTTTTGTAGGTCTTGAATGTGGTCTTGGAGGCTACCTTGGGTGAGAACCAAAATGTCATCAAGGTAGGCAAGTAGGGTGACATCCTGCAGCGAAGATCCAGAACGGAATCGATCTATTAATCTCTGGAAAGTCGACGGGGCGTTTTTCAAGCCAAACGGCATTCGCTTGAACCTATAGGTACCAAATGGTGTAACGAAGGCGGTCTTGTCTCGGTCTTCTGCGGCTACAACAACCTGCCAATAACCTGCCCGGAGATCGATTGTGGACATGTAACAACCTCCTTTAGTCAACTGTAACAAGTCGTCAATAAGTGGCAAAGGATAGCTATCTGTTTTGGTGACGGCGTTGAGTCTTCTGTAGTCTATACAGAATCTAACACTTCCATCCTTCTTTGGTACGAGAACAGCAGGGGATGTCCACGCAGATTCACACTCTTCAATGACGTCATCATTAATCATATTATCAAGTTCTGCTTTCATAATTTCTCTCTTAGATGGGGTGAGCCTGTATGGAGGAACTGATATCGGCGGATGATTACCTGTGTCTATACGGTGTTCCGCATACGGAGTTGGAGCTCCCCCTATACTAAAAATATCTTCATTTTCAGACAAAAGTTTTGACAGCTGCATACGCTCCTGAAGGCTCAACATCAGACCTTCGTCATCACGTAGAAAGTCTGCTGAAAAGAGTGTTGTATTTGACTTCAGGGCCTCAAATTCTAAAGGATAGATTTCATTCGAATTGGAAAATTTCCATGTAGAATTGGAAAAATCAATAATAATACCAGCATTAGTCAAAAAATCAATACCAAGAAGGGTTTCATTTGATACCGCATCCGGGAAAATAATTTTTGCAGAATTTCAGTTGGAAACACAGTATTGACGTGGTAATAAATAAAATATATTGAGTTCTGAAGTAAACGGTGTATATTGATAAACAACAAAAAGGGATGTGACACAGAGATGACTCACGTCATATTTAAATTAGTATCGCGTCAGGGTGTTCTTATTATATAAAAACCAAGAAGGTTTAACACCCCCCTGTAATAGGAGCACCCTGTATATACGCTATATACAATTATCTATAAACGACATATCAAAAAAAAACAAAACTATACACTTGACTGACACTAACAACTAACAATGACCAACATCAATATAACATAATAGTACACACCTAATTATAAACTAACTTAATACACAACAAATATCTACAATTAAACAAAGACAAAAAAAACTTAACCTAACCCTAAAGAACTAGAACATTTAACATGTTTAATTTTTGCTAAAGGTTTGGTAAGTATGTCGGCAACCATGTCTTGTGTAGATATGAATTTGAGATGAATGTCATTGTGTGTAAGTGTGTCTCTAATGAAATGGTGTTTGATGTCGATATGTTTTGTGCGTGCGTGAAAGGTGTCATTATGTGCAAGTTTGATGGAGCTCTGACTGTCTGTGTGTAAAGTGATGGGATGAGTGATGGCGAACACTTCGGTAATTAGTGTTCTTAAATATATAGCCTCTTTGCAGGCTTCTGACAATGCCATATATTCGGCTTCAGTTGTCGAAAGTGCAACAGTGCGCTGCTTGCGAGATTCCCATGAGATGGGGGCTCCACTCATAACAAAAACGAAGCCGGTGAATGAGCGGCGGTCGACAAGATTGTTCCCATAGTCAGCATCAGCATAACCAATTGGATATGTTTGACTGCTGTGCCTGAATTGAAGTCTCAAGTCCTTTGTGCCTTTTAGGTACCTCAGGACTCGCTTAGCGGGGCTTTCCAGTGCACCTCCCCGTAATGTACGTTGAACTGCGACAAGTATGAGACCGTGTGTGCTATGTCAGGTCTTGTACATATGGCAAGGTACATTAGAGAACCGATAAGCTCCTGATAAGGGACTTCAATATTCTCATCTTCCTTTTTAGGTAAGGTGAGTTTTAAGCCTGGTTCCAATGGCGTCGTCACTGATATTGCATCAGTCATTCCAAATTTTGAGATTAACTTCTCGATGTATTTCGTCTGGTCAAGAGTTATCCTGTCTTCGGTCTGAGTTACTCTCATTCCGAGACAATCTTTGACAGGACCAAGATCTTTAACGATGAATTTCTTTTTTAATTCATTTTTAAAATTATCTCTCATGTTGACGTTGTTGCTCAGTATAAAAAAGTCGTCAACGAACACTGCAACTACGAGGAAATCTTTCCCTTCTCTTTTATAATAGAGGCAATGTTCTGTAGTAGCTTGCGTCAGTGTGAAGGAAGACATGGCTTCACATACCTTCTTATTCCACTGGCACGGAGACTGTTTTAAGCCGTATAGAGATTTTTTTAGTAAACACACTTTGTTTTTAGAGTCAGTTGAAAAACCTTCAGGTTGCTCCATGTATATATCTTCATCAAGGTCTCCATTCAAGAATGCCGTTTCCACGTCAAGATGGTCTACCTTCAAATTATTTTGCACAGCAAACGCTAACAAAAGTCTTACGGAAGACAGTCTCGCAACTGGCGAAAAATTTTCACCATAGTCCACTCCTGCAACTTGGGTGAACCCTTTGGCTACAAGTCTGGCCTTGTATTTAACTACGCATCCACTTGTGTCTTTTTTTAACTTGAAGACCCATTTACATTTGGTAGTCTTTCTAGTGGTGGGCCGATCAACTAGTATCCAAGTACCATGTTTCAACAGGGAGTCGTATTCTGCTTTCATCGCATCTAACCATTTGTCTTTCTGTGGATGCTTAGTAACTTCATTGTAAGTCTCCGGTTCCAGATCAGATGTCATGTAGAGGTTCTCGTGGTACCGCTCTGGTGGACGTCTATCCCTTTGCGGGTAGCGAGGTACCTGAAGTACGTCTACAATCGGATCAGGTTGAGGAGCTTCAGAAATTTCGGAAGTTACGGAGTCATCACAGACAGGTTGTTCTGATGACGATGACACAGGCTCTGGCCGTAAGCATTCTTCTTCCTGTTGAATTTCTGGTTCAAATACCGGAAGTTCAGTATTTGAAATTGGTACTGAAATTTGGGTAGGGGGAGGTGTAGAGAGCATTTCACTGTGTGAAGAGTTTAGCCCCCGAAGCGTATTATTTTCCAGGAAAACAACATCTCGAGCAATTATTATTGCGCGAGGATTTTGGGGATCAATAAGGCGGTAGCCTTTGCTTTCTGTCGAATAACCCACAAATATGCAAGTTTGTGTTTTAGATTCCAGTTTCGTTCGTTTTTCTTTTGGAATGAGGACATGAGCTTCACAGCCAAACACTCTCAAGTGAGAAAGATTAACTCTCTTACCTGTCCACAATTCCTCTGGAATTTGGTTATTCAAAGCTTGTGTAGGCGAACGGTTTTTTAGATAGATAGCCGTATTTATGGCTTCTCCCCAATACGCTTTCGGAAGGTTGGAGTCTTGCAGCATGGATCTCGCCTTTTCAATTATAGTTCTATTTGCGCGTTCAGAGACTCCGTTTTGCTGTGGAGTATACGGAACCGTAGTCTGATGAATAATTCCATTTTCCTTCAAAAATACAGACATTTCGTTATTAACATATTCACGGCCGTTGTCTGAGCGCAGAACTTTAATTTTCTTACCCGTTTGATTTTCAACTAAATATTTAAATTCTAAAAATTTACTAAAAACTTCGGCCTTTGATTTCAAAAGATATCCAAAAGTTTTGCGACTAAAGTCGTCTGTATAAGTCAATAAATACAAAGCTCCGCCCCATGATTGTGTACTCATAGGTCCACATAAATCCGAATGGATTAATTGTAGGACGGCGCTAGACTTACTTTTGGAATTAGGGAAAGGTTGTTTAGCTAATTTCCCTTGTAAACATGGTATACATTGGTCAATTGAATAACCTGTATAATCTATGCCGATAGAATTATTTTTAAGTAAATGCATACTCTTTGTATTAAGATGCCCTAAACGTCTGTGCCACAACATGGCAGACTCTTTAGTTGTAGTATGCATAGCATTTGACTCTTTTGTGTCAAGTTTGTACATGCCTTTATGGTTAGTGGCTGTAGCAATGACCGAACCTGTCACTTGACATTGTCCGCTCTGAAAAATGCTTGCACCATTCGACGTAAATAAAACTTCGAAACCCTTATTAACTATACTATTAACAGATAAAAGATTAGTGGCAAGGCCAGGAATATAAAGAACATTACTAATTTTATTTACACTATCGGATATATTTAAATTTACAGTACCTTTGCCTTGGCTAAGAACTTGAGCCTTGTTGGCAACAGTAACAGGTATAATGTGCGTAGAAAGAGATTCAAACCAATCTTTCCTGTTACTCATATGGGAAGTTGCACCAGAGTCAATGAACCAATGGGAAGAATCTGTAGGAAGAATAGTATTAAAACAAGATGAAAGTGTAAATTGTGTTGTATAATTTGACATGGTAGCCGAAATATGCTTGTCCGAAATATTATGTTTTTTATTTTTAAGATTTTTACACTCTGAAATTAAATGTCCATTTTTCTTGCAATATCTACAGAATTTCTTTTTAGATTCACACTTTGTATGTAAAGCAGTGTTAGGTATGGTACTGGATGTAGTTGCAGTCGATCGAAAACGAGAATCTTCTTTGAGAAGCGCTGCAACCACGTTCTCCGATGTTATTTTTGTGTTGGAGTGTTCGAGAGCCATAACGAGTGGGTGGAATATTTCTGGCAATCCAGTAAGCATTATAATGCCTAGGAATTCATCATCCACTTCAGCCCCAATTCCCTGTAGCTCTTGCTGTACAGTTAGCATGTTGTTGACATATTTTTGAATATCACCGCTGAACTTTAAAGAAAGTAAAGTCTTCATTAGGCCAAGTCTTCTAACTAATCCACTATCCGCGTAGGCCTTCTTTAACGCATTGAATGTTTCAAAAGCGGTTTTCGCTGACCTTATAACCGGATATACGGACTCGTCACACAGGAGGCAGATTTTAGCACGCGCCTTTTCGTCTTTGCGTTTGGCGATGGGATCGTTGAGGTTGGCTGGAGAACAGACGACGTCCCATAGGTCGAAGTCCGTCAGAAGACATTGAACACTAAACGCCCACGTGTTAAAATTATTGCCTTTGAGTTTGTTGAAGCTTACACTTGATGTTGAGACATCTTGGTGACCTGAAGATAGTGCCGGCGTTGCCGATGGTTGATCCATAGCACTTTAGTTACTTTAATTTTATCTTACTCACGCTGTCCACTGCTAGAAACTCTGGGCCCATAACCTTTTGCAGAATTTCAGTTGGAAACACAGTATTGACGTGGTAATAAATAAAATATATAGAGTTCTGAAGTAAACGGTGTATATTGATAAACAACAAAAAGGGATGTGACACACAGATGACTCACGTCATATTTAAATTAGTATCGCGTCAGGGTGTTCTTATTATATAAAAACCAAGAAGGTTTAACAATAATAAAATCTAAATTTATACATTTTTGTTTAATTTTTATTTTTAAGTTAGTAGTGAGCACCTGTCGCATATTAACCGAGCCATCAGCTAATTTAATGCGTTTTGAGCACTTTTCGAAAGGATAATTGTTCTTCTTTAGTAAATTAAAAAGTGTTGCACCTGCTACACTACATTTTGCACCTGTGTCAATAAGTGCTCTACCACGGGAACCTAAAATTTCAATGCCTAAAATTGGCCTTTTGGTCACCCTACACTGGGGTGTATTAATGACACTATACACCGAGTCATCACATTGTATACAATCAATATTCTGCTGATAAAAATTTATATTATTATCCTGCATAGAAAATAATTGTCCATCCGAAACCATGGTCACCCTAGTATCACATAAACTATTAATAGAATTGTTCAAATGTTTATTTTGGTTCAAGTTACTATTATTAGCATAGAAGTTACTTGGTAACACATTAATGAAATCACTAGGCATAAAAATAGTGTGACGTTTATGGTCCCTATTGCGATTACATAGAGTAGGTGTAGAGTTATCACTCTTATCAGTAACAGATTTGTTATGAATCTGTAAGTTGGAGAGAGAGTTATTGTAACGATCGAGACTTATACTGGACATGCAAAAATGGTTAGGTAAACTCACCTGATGATTGTTCTTACCAGATAATTGAATGTTTTCAATACTTGAACTAAAGGTCAATGCCCTACTATCGCGAATCAGCGCATCGTCGTCGCATTCTATCGCGTAAAATTCGGAATTACATTTAGTACATTGAGATCGCGTTACGCCTTTTTCACCACATCCGTAGCACGTCGGTACTATGTCCGTAGATTCGGTAGTAGATGTATGTTTAAACGACGCGGATAATCGACGGCACTCTTCGCGAACATGTCCGTAGTTTTTACAGTAAACACAGTATTTTCTCGTTTCTCTTCTCTCATCGGCTGCTGGAAGTGGAGTCTTGCTTGGATAGGAGGCTCGTGTACCACGGCGACCCGCAGATGAGGGCGTTTCAGACAGGGCTGCTGGCGGCGGCGCTGGCCGTGGTGGCGGCGGCGTGGCACCGACGCGCGGTAGTGGCATCGTGCCGGCGGCGCGCGGCTGTGGGGACTGCGTTGCTGAACCAACGGCGCCAGGTCCTTTTCTTTGGGGTATTGCTAGTGCTCGGCCTTCATCCGAGGCCTCTTCCAGTTGCCTCGTTCGTGTCAATAATTCATCGAACGTATTACAATCTTCACGGCGAACCTTTTCTCGGACTCTGCTGTGTAGAAGACCGTATATCATGTCTAACTGGACCTTTTCTGTTAAATCTCCTTGAGGAATGCGGGCCATCAGAGACCTGCATTTTGCTATATATATTTCTGTTCGTTCGCCTCTCTGTTGTGGTTGACTAAATAACTCACGGTATACTCGATGAGGAGGGCGACTCTCGCCAAACGCGGCGCGTAGTTTCCTGGTAGCTTCCGACCAAGATGTGGTGTATTGTTTAACACCTTGCCACCACACGGCGGCATCGTGTGTGAGCAGCATGGAGAATCCTCTCACGGCATTCACATCATCGATATTGGTGCAATCTTTGAATGACTCGACGGCATCGAGAAATGCTTCCAAACAATCGTCCGGTGCACCGCTGAAGCGAGCCGTACAGGCTGCGAAGTTCCCGATTAAATTCGGTTGAACGTGAGCGGGCACTTGAGAGGGCGAGGCTGAAGTTGTCTGACTGTTGAGTACCTTTTCTAGGATACGCTCAAAGGCTTCATTTTGTTGCCTTTGTAGTGCTGACATAATTTCGGCCATTTTGTTCGGCGAGATGCTCGTAGTCGTGTTCGAAGAAGCGGGGTCTTCGTCTTCGAAAGATTGTCGACGGCTTTGTCGTTGTTTCGGCATTTTCACTGTTTGTAAGCACAACGCATTCAACAATATACGTTATGGCCCTTATGTTGGGACGCCAGTTTAATGTTTTCTCAGGGTATTTATTTCACAAATAGGTAATTTTACAAAACAAACGTATTGCACGAACGACAAGAGACACACACACTTTTAGATTCTCTAGCGGAAACGCGCGGGAAGCCGTGTCGGCCGTTTCTCTCTTACCGGAACAACGTTCGGTGCGACAGCGGTGCGCGGATTGTCAAAACTTTAGTCTTCGTTGCCGCCAATATTCGAATCTCTCGTTACAAGATATTTTTAAGCAGGGTTCCAATAAAAAGGATCCGTAGTCCAAATGACTACGAATTAATGCGTTATATAAAATTTTCTGAGAAAACGGATGAGCTCCCCACCAGGCTCCAGATAAGGAACGTAAAATGTTGATATTTTTTTCACATTTACTGGTTACATGCGAGATGTGGTGAAAACCTGACATTCTAGAGTCAAATATGATTCCCAAAAATCTGACTCTATCTTTTATGTGGATGGGCCGACCAAAACATTCAATAGAAACATCTGGAACACTTCTCGCACGGGAAAAAACTACGACGCTACTTTTTTCGATAGAAAGAGATATACACCAGCATTTCAATGCAGCTTGGGAGTATTTGACGTAAAATATATAATGACAGTCTCCTTATGATGCTACTTGATGAGGTGGATAAAAAAGTATTATGTGGGTTTATTGACAAGTGTCAGGGGGTATTTGGCGGGTTTTTGTGGCGTCAGTCAAGATTTTTATTACAATAATTAAAAATTGTGTCGGAGCGAACATTGAGTCATAAAAGTGGCGTAGTTTTATTATTGAAGTGTTTGTGTTGACGTGCAACAAAAAGAATATTAGAATAAAAGTGATTATGGTGTGAAATACGATGAGAACTTTTTTGTGGTTATTCACCACATCAAGTAGCACATAAAGTGCATAAAGTGACTGTCATCATATATTTTGTGTCAAATACTCTCAAGAAGCATTGAAATGTGTTACGCCAGCATTTTAATGCAAAAATGCCGACATGGCTGCATGGGCATTAGTTCCCTTGGCTTCCCTTTATAGGGAGAATAAACAAAAAAAGTATGACAAGTGTCATTCCGTAAAAAAATGTACTATGTTTATGTATATTCGTTCACCGTAGTATTAGTAGATGGTGTTATCTTTGTTGACAATGTGACAACTTGTGTGTGTTTTTGAGAATAATTTAGTTTTTTGTATGAAAAGCAGTAATAAAGTGCAATGTGTGTTACACTAGAGATAGTCTGTGTTACGTTGAACTAGGGATTGTTAAAAGTATTTTAAATATTTGTTATTTGTTTACATCTTGGGCAGAAACGAAAAAACAAATAGCTGGTATGCTGGTAACAAAAATACTGTTTCCTGATTAGGTTTCCCGATCCGGAATTTCGTAAGCCTAGCGCAGACTTTTGAATTTTTCCTGACCCGAACCTCGCTTTCGAAACTAAAGTCAGGTTTTTTTAACATTAGGAAAATTTATGAACGTTTGCTCCTTGGCACACATTTTGTAAGTAAAGATATGTTTCCGAATCTGAATTCCTGATCAGGAAACTGTATTTGTTCGTCCTGCCCAAAAATATACTCTCAAATAATACCTGCAAATAAATGGGTAGGTAGGTAGTTTCAAAAAAATGATCTTAAAAACAGTGTACTTAATGCCGTATCTCGAGATTCGCTCAAAATACATCGCACAGGCCATAGGACGAAATAATAATTATTATTTTAACTGTTTAGTTCTTGTAAAAAGTATTACACATAGGATAATGTGTTATTATTTATAATAAGGAATTACATTACACATTCATCATCATCATATCAGCCAATGATGTCCACTGCCTCCCCCATTGATCTCCAAATAAAACGGTTCTGCGCAGCCTGCATCCAACGGCTCCCCGCGACCCTGACCAGGTCGTCTGTCCATCTAGTGGGAGGCCGTCTTACTTTGTACTTTCCGGTACGCAGTCGCCACTCCAGAACCTTAACGCCCCACCGGCCGTCCGTTCTGCGTGCTATGTGCCCTGCCCACTGCTACTTGAATTTGCTAATTCTAAGAGCTACACATTACACATTAAGAGTCATTATATCACATGTCTTTGACTTTTGTAAAGTTCTTGAGATTGTCAGCATAAAAAAGTGGCCATAGAAACCACAAAAAGCGCAAATTTGCGCTTGGTACCTCTTCTGCACATGTCATGTTTTGCTATATTAGGAGATTGTGCCCTCAAGTATTCTGTGCACTTAACTAAATTATGCATAATGTCATTACCACCTAAAGTCTGTTGGTCTACTTCTACAACACTTGTATGCTACTGTGAAATAATGTTATTTAACTGATTATGGCTAATTTTCTTCATCTTTATACTTAGGTGTTAAATTTTATTATTTATTAATTATTTTAATTTTTTTTTCTATGAATACCTACATAAATAAATAGAAACCTATCTATAACTATATATTTTTTATAGAATGATTATGTCTCCTGTGGGTTTATCAAACAAAGATTTGTTCTTTATTGTAAAATTTTAAAGAACATTGGCCAAAGTTCTATGCAAGCTGTATCATGTGGGTAATTTATATTGCATTTCGTATTAAGAGTCATAATATCATTTCTCTTGTGTTTTTTACTTGTATGTTAAAAAATATAATGAATAATATTAATATAAAAATATAATAAAACAGATATTGAATCTGTTTGAAACAAAAGTTTAAACTTCTAGAAAGAATTTTTAGCCTATACTACCTGAGTACTTAAAAAAAATTTTAAACAAAAATTAAAACCGACTTCAAAAAACTGAAAAGGATAAAATAATTAAATTTAAGTAGGTATTTATCCCCTAGAAACATATTTTTGGAGTCGGTGCTTCACTTTCTATTGTTTTTGGAAACCACTTAGCACCAACTCCAAAAATATGTTTCTAGGGGATAAATACCTACTTAAATTTAATTATTTTATCCTTTTCAGTTTTTTGAAGTCGGTTTTAATTTTTGTTTAAAATTTTTTTTTCACAATTTTTAGTGGTAACTTTCTACGGTCTAAGCTAGATGGGTGACCGTAAACTTATATTGTTTCCTACTATCGTATCGTTTCACTAAAAAGTCATTTGAAAAGCAAAAATTCGCAATTTCGTATATGTAGACGACTTAATAAATTAAGTTTTTTTAAATTTAAAACCAAAGTACCCAACTGTTTTTGAAAAAATTTTTATGGGACCAAATGGCAGCTATTCCGCATCGAACAAAAAAAGAATCACGTAAATCGGATCAGTAATCTCTGCGTAATCGGTGTACATACATAGAAATAAAAAAATAAAAATAAAAAAAAACATACCGGCCGAATTGAGAACCTCCTCGTTTTTGAAGTCTGTTAAAAATAAAAATAACAGTAGGTAAGATATTATTTAAAATATCTTATATTAAACATACCTACTTAGAACTCAAGTTATGAAATATAATTAACAATGAAGCAGTTTGTCTATCATGAACTCAATTTTTTTCTGAAATATGTTATAATATAATATTAGTTTATATAATGGGTTCGTAATTATTTTAATTAGTCTATATTATATTATAATAATCGACCCGTACCATTATTAACTAAGGCATAGTGATAATTTCTATTTGTATGGTACCTACTGTGAAACATAATTTCTGATAAAGTAGCGAGACATTCTTAGAGATATTTTTTAATTTTTTTAATAAAAAAAAACGTTTTTAAGTAATTTAAATATTGTTTCCTAGAAGTATACAAAATACTATAATTTCTGGCATTTGTGCCATTATGTTTTATAACAGGTCTGCTTTGGTCAACGTTATTTTTTTCTCAATATTGTCAGTGTCCAGTTAACGTAGGGGAAGGAATCGACGGCACCTGAGGTTGTGACGTGTGATTTGCAAAGGGCTGGCAGAGATGCACGACCACCCGAGCCTACCGTGCGAGGAGGCGGCGGTCGAGCCCGCCGGCGGGCCCGCGCTGACGGCGGCGCAGCGCGCGCGCATGGAGCGCCAGCGGCTGCGCGCGCGCTCGCTGCAGGACGCGAGGCTGGTCCGACACGCGCACACGCACACGTCAGTCACCTCAGCTGTATATACAACTATTTCACTCTTACCTAATTACGGAGCTCGCACGATAACCAGTGTTATTTGCGGGACCACCACCAAACTTTATTGGTATAGTTTAGGACGTCAAATATTATTGTCCTACTGAATTCACTGACGGCGTGAATGTCATATTTGCTTTCTATTGATATTCACTAACATGTGAATGTTGTAGTTGAATTTCAATATACAATGTGACATCACAAACCATATCAATGTTCATATTTCATAATTTCTTTTATTCACATAATTTGTAGCATTCCATTGTAAGTTATTTATTTGTGAAAAAGTTAGACGGTCGCCCCTCAGGACCGCTGTCATTCTCAGTTAATTGAAGAAGATGGCTTTTGTATCGATGCTGAAGTAGCACGAACTCCCCGAGATGAAGCATCCCATCAAAACATAATCAAAACGTCAAATATCTGCGATGTTACGTCGCGTTTCGGCGATGCTCCTCATCACCTAGCTAGTGGGTTAACATTTCTCACATTAGAATTTTAAAAAACGAAACACTTTGTAGGTTTAATATGTATGTATACTTGAGCCAAATTCGATGAAGGATGATTGTAATAAAATCAAATGTCATTTAGAATAAGTTTGTCCCTTTCAATCGCTACCTTTCTTGCTCATCACTCACACAAAAATGACCGTGGTTTGTTTACGTAGGGAGGGCGCGGTGTCGGCGGTGCCGGCGGCGGTGGTTGACTCTGGCGGCGGGTTCCTGCTGGAGGCGGCGGCGGCGGCGGCGGCGGAGGCGACTGTGGCGGCGGTGGCGGCGCCCGCACCGCTGGTGGACCCCGCCGAGCGGCCCGCCTGCCTCGGCTGCCAGCGACCGATCCCGCACTCCTTCTTGCTCGACACCTTCGAGTACCCCGTCTGCGACGATTGCAGGTGACGTCACCCACGCCGCTTGGTACGTACGTGTCGTGCGTCGGCTTTTTTCGTCGACCGTTAGCTCACCCTGCGAGGTGTTCTGACGAGGTTGGCGCCTACCTTCCAGCTAACAACACTCAACTTTGTCTGTTGAATAATGAAGACTTTCAATTTCCAACCTCTACCATAGAAAGCGTTTTTTTATATACCACTAAGGCCATCAAGCATTCGGCCCACCTGAGGGTAAGTGGTTACCGTAGTCTATGGACGCTTACAACATCAGGGGTATCACTTGCGCGTTGTTTGTGTTGCATTGCAATGCCTTGTCGCAGCTGTTATGAAACAGCTGTGACATTGCAACTCAAACAGTTTAGTGTCACAGCTGCTGTATGCAAATTACGTAGCGCATAGGTAAGCAGAGGTGACTCCCGCGTTCGGAGAGCGCGCGCAGGATACCTACCGATTGGTATCGCTTGCGCATTATTTCAAAACAGCAAACATTGTGGACGCTCTACACGTAGGGTGACGTAGCGTATCGCGCTTACCTAAACATTATCCAGGGTATAGAATGAGTACTACTTATGTCAATGCAGTTCAGAGTCTATTTGTAATTTTGCTACACAATGAACTCTATTATATAACAGTCATTGATTTCATGTTATATCAAAAAATAACCATGCATGGCAACAAGTGTTTATAATACACCTCCAAAACCTGTTATTGTATTGACATTGTGGCATTGTAAGATAAAGTAAATTCACGACTCTAACATTAATTCATCATGATTATAATCAGCCTATAATTATGTCCCACTGTCGGGCCTTCCTTCATGGAAGAAACATATAAGGAATTTGGGCCATAACATCACCATGCTGGCCTAATGCGGGTTGGTGGGTTAAAGCGGTTGCAGGAACAACCGGGACTAACGTTAATTCGTTAATTTCGATTGTTTACTTATATTTTGTGATTGATATATCAGCGGGATGTTTAACGAATCGAAAGAGCCACTTCCCCCAAGAAGCTTTTTTTTATACAACTAGATGACGAACAAGCCGACTGCCTACTGATGGTAAGCGGTAACCGCCGCCAATAGACACCTGCAATAACAAGGAATAATCACTCGATATTGCAGATGAGTTGCCATCCTGGGGCCTAAGATGAAATGCCGTTCATGCCTAGCTAATATGGATAGATATTTTTGAGTTCGAGTCGGAACCCCGGAGCCGCGATCCGTCGCAAACAGGTACCCCGATAAGTGGTCGTGTGCGCAGGGACTCGGAGGGCGAGCACGCGCTGGTGACGCGCACCGAGGCCAAGAGCCAGTTCCTGCTGAAGGACTGCGACCTAGACCTGCGGCCTCCGCCGCTGCCGAGCCTGCGCCGCCGCAACCCGCACCGCGGCGGCGCAGACATGCGCCTCTACCTGCGCGCCCAGCTCGTCGCGCGCGCGCTCCTCGTGTGGGGCTCCGCCGCCGCGCTGGAGCGGGAGCGCGGAGCCCGGGCCCGCGGCCGCGAGCGCGCGCGCACCACGCACGCGTCGCGGCGGCTGCGGGCGCTGCGCATGGACGTGCGCTCGAGCCTGTACGAGCGCGTCTCGGCGCGACACGAGCACGCGTACGGGCCCGAGCGGCTCGCGAGCGCCGCCGACCACCTCTACGAGCGCGCCTGCCTCGAGTGCGGCCACCTCGACCGCTACGAGAAGATGTAGCTCCCCGGCGACGTTGTCCTCTCGTGGTACAGTCCGGTGTACGATATTCATAACCGTTCTTCGGCCGCGGGACGCTCCCAGAACCGTTTGTGCCCGGAATGTGCGGCTCGATCGCCGTTAATTTTATGTGCTCCGAGACAGTTTCCTTAAATTATTATTTGTGTTGGGAGAATAATTTGTTGAACACTATGTTATTGCGCTAACAAAGTTCAGATCTAAGTACTCAATAATTATCTGATAGCGCCATAAGGTAAATTGTATCGTTTCTCAGAATATAATCTATCTCCATGCCAAATTTCATCTAAATCGGTCCAGCGGCTCAGAAATGAAATGTAACAGGCTTTATTTTGAATTTTTATTATTAGTATGAACAGACAATTGATATAAAAACCAGTTCTTTTATTACTTGTATTTAAACAAAGTTTTACATTTTTGTGTTTTAAGTCTGTAAAAATTAAAATAAGTAATTAATAAACTACATTCTAATTTTATTATCAGTGTTTTTTTTCTCCACTAACAATGCGGTGTGTACGGGATGTGGCGGTGAATATAATAGACGAGACTACAAAGTAGGTAGCTGTGAGTACAGACGGCAGTCTCCATTCATGCAGCTATACAGCTATGTTACACACGCACGCTGTACGTGCATCGTTCGTTGTATGGACGCGGTCTTAGTTGCGTACAGCTACCTGTTTTGTGTCGTGCGCAACAGCGCACAATGATGACACATTCGCAAACATAATTAAGTCAATATCGACATAATTATGTTTGCGAATTCACCTGTACCTACTTATATAGGTACAGGTGAATTTTTGAAGAATGCAATTAATTTAATACCTAATGATCCAATGCTGCGAAATAATAAAAACAATGTGTCAATGACACAGTAAAGGAATGAATTAATTTATTGGAAAAGCAAAAATTCGCAATTTCGCTTATGTAGACGATTTCATAATTTCAGTTTTTTTTAATTTAAAACCAAAGTACCCAACTGTTTTTGAAAAAATTTTTATGGGACCAAATGGCAGCTATTCCGCATCGAACGAAAAAAGAATCACGTAAATCGGATCAGTAATCTCGGCGTAATCGGTGTACATACATAGAAAAAAAAAAAACACCGGCCCAATTGAGAACCTCCTCGTTTTTGAAGTCGGTTAATAAAATTAAACCTGCACACATTTTTTTTTAACTAAATAAATATAATGTAGGTACGGCTCCGGGGTGTATTGGCCAAAGTGTCAAAATGTCCAAGGGGTCTAGATGTCCAGATGCCATAAACACCACAGGTCAATTTGGCCCGAGTGTTAAATTGTCCGGGACGTCATAATGTCCAGACGCCACAACATTCACTGGTCAATTTGGCCCGAGTGTTGAATTGTTCGGGAGGTCATAATGTCCAGATGCCACAAAGACCACTGGCCAATTAGGCCCGAGTGTATAATTGTCTAGGTGATCATAATGTTCAGATGCCACAAAGACTATTGGTCAATAATAATAATTATAATTAATTATTTATATGTAATAATAATAATAATTAATAATATATAATAATATAATATATATTATTTATTTATTAGTAATATTAATTATTATTCATAATAATAATAAACACTCACACCAATTATCTAGCTAGACCAAAGTAAGCATTATTAAGAGCTTCTTGTGTTATGGATAAAAAAAAAACTTAGGACGTTTTGGCAACTGGACAAGATATTCCCTATACAATATGACAATTAGGTGATTCGGCAATTGGAAATTTTGTCAACTGAACATTATGTTCACTGGACTGTTTGGCAGTTAGACATTCGGTAATCGGGCGTTTTTACATTTGGTTGTTTTAACCAACACACATTTTGTCAACTGGGTATTGTGTCCTTGGACGTTTAGACATTAGGACGTTCTAACATTTGGACATATTGACATTTGGGCCAATACACCCCAGAGCGGTAGGTACCTACCTATAAAATTTAAGTCTGAAGCAATAACTAATTTAATATTGCTGAATGTGACAGGTATGTAGTACAATACTTGAAATCCAGCTACAGGTCAAGGGTAACGACTATTTACATCAGCAGACTAAGGCACCTACCCACAAATGTCAGTGTTATGCATGATCTGCTAACCTGTGTACCTACATATTTATGATTAGAACTTCCAACACAAATAACATTATAATTCCTCACACCTATCTTCTTCATATCGATCACATTGGGAGCATGTCGAAATGTTAGGATACATCCCAAGGGCTGCATGGGCGTGACGATAGCGAAAGGGAGAGTTAATCTTACCACTGAGCTCAACAGGGTGTTGAACTGCATATTTAAAACGCCGGTATGCGCGTTTGTAGAGCCAATACGGAGCACAACTCTTTCGGCTCCAACTTACTCGGTATGGAGATATGCTGCAATTTGGATTACAGGAACATCTTTAAGCTCGGTGTTCTAAACAGGGTGCGTCGTTTTTTCACGCCTGACCAATTATGCTATGCCTGTTTCACAAAATTAGGGCCTGATATTGTGTGGAATATTGCTTGCACCTGTGGGATATCTCTGCTAAGTACCTCCTCAATGCAGTGGGCATATTGTAGCTTCGTTCTGTCCGTATCTTGGCGATATAGAGGTCACAAATAGCCTTGAGCCTCTACAGTTACGGCGCTTTACACCTTCTACTGACTTCATCATGGAGAGTGCTCTGAAGAGCTTTTTCATCTTATTCCACATTCTCTCTTCCTACTTTGGAGTCATCAATTCACTGTCTCCATCTCACAATCATGCCCAAAGAAATTTTAGTAACTCCTTTTTCGTCATTGTCATCAGAATTTTTTGCCGGTGCATGTGTTTCCTCCCTACTACAACATGGGTCCCTTCAAAAGAGGTATGAGTTGGCACATTAGGCCTGAAAGGTTACTTATAACTTCACAATATACATTAAAAAGGAAATTGAAAATGAGAAATAAAAGAAGTGTTTTATAAGTAAACAAATGCATTTAAATTGATAGGAAAATGTACAGTAAGATAGCCCTAAAGCCCACTCCATGAACTACAACTCACTATTAATACTTCTGGGTGTTTAGTAGTACATTGCTGAGACTGGTCGCCATGGTTCAGCAAACTAACAAGTGTTTTAAAAAACCAAGAGATGCTATAAGCTTCATGTTGCCTGATTTACAATTGCCACTGGCTGGGAGCTGCTCACAAGTTCCTTAAATATCAGTCAATTTGTCAGCTAATAGTTATAATCAGTAATAACTAATTTCCTTTATAAATATTGATTTTATTATAACATCAGTAGTAATATATGTATTGAGAATTCAGCTGAAAATCATACTCGGATGCCATGTCAAATGCCAAGTCTATCTAAAATGTTAAATCCATAAATTGGCTGTTAATATATCACATTGGAAAGTGTCCATCAGACAAAAGTAAGATGTATCTTACTATTCAACTTACAAACATTTCTTAGTAACAAAATAATGGAATTCATTTACCTCAATGACTAATACATAGTTACATGCATTAATATATTTTGAAACCTCACTTTAGTACCCTGTAACTTTGCAACTCATTTTCCAATGTGCCAAAGAGTGACAAAATATTAATACATATAATTACGGCACAATATGGTAATCAAATTGTTAATTATCTTATCAAAATGCAGTCCATGCAGTGAGTGCCAAAGACTTTGAGAAAGTTAAATAAATCTTTAAATCTAAAAAGAGAGTGTTAGACAGATTTAAGATCTTCAGGTAAGTCATTCTTCGGGTGTTTATTTTCAAAATGTTGTTTGTAAGTTTTGGGGTCGGGCATCTGTGCCTGTAACAAAATAAGATTAAATTAGACCTATATTGTAGATAGATGCTAGAGTTTCAAGTATAAAAAATGATAATCATATAGCTTGTTGACAACCTTGCAGACGGCACAGACATGCACGAGGGCTTTTTGTGCTGCTTTTTTCTGATCCGTGGCGCTGTGACCTTGTTGCTTCTTTAGCTTGGACTGTTTCTCAGCGGCTTTGGCTTGTGACTGAAGCTTCTGTTGTCCACGAGCCATTTCTGTCTGTTCAAAATCAACAGTGTCATCAATAGTATTTGTAAACATTCACAATACAATCATTATCTATTAGAATTTCCTCTAATGTGCTTCATTTAGTCAATTTTATTTAGAAATATTGAATAAGTAATAACTATTACTATTCTAATACCTAATTACAATTCTAGGGAGGTCTTAATAATTATTTATAAGCATTGAATGAAATTAATAACATTTAATAAAACTATGAACATGGCGAGTTTAACTTTACTGAAAAATGCAATAAATCATTATTTCTTCCTAATTCTTTAGAATACTTTTATATTTAAATTATGGCAAGTTTTAAATATTTCAATCATAAAAATACGTTTTACCTATGTTGTTTAATGGAAAAGATGTAAGCACAAATTGCCACATGTGTCACACTTGTAACTGTCAATCCTACTCGTTCCACGTAAAATAAAGATAGGTAAATAATTGATCTTACTCTAAGTTATGCTGCTTTAAAGATATTCCTCCAAGAACTACGCAGCTATCAATACTTTACTAAGTTTGTAAGAGATTCACGAAATAACTTACTTTCTACAGTTCCTCTAAATTCGATAAACCTGAATATCTCAAAAGCTTTATCCAATGTTGTATCTGCTTTCCACTTTGTTACGAATTAAAAAAGAAACTGTTAAACGTTTGTATCCGTATTATAGTTTTAGACTATAACTATTTTGGAATTTTAAGAAATTACAGATTGTTGAAATGTTTTTAACAGTTTTATTTAATTTTTGAGATGTATGATGTATTTATTGCTAATTTTCCCTGTCAGTCAGTCAGAGTCACAGTCACAGATCACATATATAGTGTCAGAAATCTGTCAGATATCGTTCTAGCTATCGTAGATACGTAATTATCATTAATCTGTGGTGTCAGAGTCTGTCGTGGACTGAGAGGAGGTCGTAGACACAGATTAAAAAGATTAGGTCGTGGAGTTCCACGAATCGCAGATTCTCGGTGAGTCAATACAAGACTATCCTTACGGTCCAAAATACACAAACAATGCATATGTTACAAACAGTGCAAATGCCTTGGGCCGAATTGAATACAGTGCGATATGCGCTGTTTGCGTGCAATAATTCGGACCACACTTTCGCTCATTCGCGTGTACTCCTGTCAATGACCCTAAAAAAACTTTCTAAGAGTTTACGTTTCAATCAAAGAGTAAATTTTGAAAGTATTTGTAGCTAATTATATATGTTATGAAGTTTTTATCAGTTCAAAAAGAATAAAAAACATAAAAATATTTACTACATTTTTCACAATGTCAAAATAAATAAATTCTAGCTAATAACCTCAAATTTGACATTGCGCACACACTGTAATACCTCTTTTTCGTGAGTACCTTTAGCATGGCATCATGACGTCATAATAATCTTGTTGGCACGAATACGGTCAAAGCTGCGGTCCGAAACTGATTACAGTGCTCACAGCGCTAATGATTATAACCGCCTGGTCCGAAATAAAACGCGCGATAAAAGTGCTCACAGAGCTTTCAGCGTTCTCACGATTTCGGACCGGAGGTTGACACCTATCAATTTTCATATCAATACTATTGCATTTGAGTCTAAAACAGTGTGATCTGAGAACTTACTTTTGTGTTTGTAATTACAATACAACTTCTCTTTTCTGAACACCAACAATTCGGCTTACCAGAGATAACCTAAAATAAATAAACAAGCCACAGTTTGACAGTTCGATTACAGTGAGTGACTGCGGCCCAAAAATCGCTAAAACCGACTATCAGCGCTATTAGCGCGCTCAAAAGCGTCCCGAAATGCTGTAAGCGCGCTAACGTTAGCCAGGATCGGGAGCCGCGTGACGTCATCGATGACATCATAGCAAACTTATAGCGCTAATGCTCTGCAGGAAAATCACTGTGAGTGAACTGTCAAACTGTGGTTTGTTTATTTATTTTAGGTTATTTATAGTAAGCATAATTGCAATTCTAAATTCACTAACACAAAAGTAAGTACTCAGATCATACTGTTTTAGACTCTTCTTCTTTTCTATGTGGCAATGTGTTATCTTGCAAAGTGATAACAATTCTGCCAGCACAGTGCTTTGACCAAGCATGTGAAAACGTGGAAGTAGTACAGATGTAGTTAATTTGTAGAACCGATGTGACAACTTGTGTTAGTAGTGGGAGTAACAGAGACCTGGGGAACAATAAAGACAGGTGTTATAAACAACAATGGAAAATAAAACATTGAATACGTACCAATGATTAAGGTTATAATTTTATATTATTACATTTGATAAATTTAATAAGGGAATAAAATACATTAGGGGAAGTGAGGGTCAAAAGACAACTTAAATTAACAGGGAGAGGGATTTTAATTTTATGGAGAGCATCATATAAATTATAATTTGAGTTGTATTTAGGGCATTCAAAGAATATGTGGTCTAGGGTACCTTCAGCCAGACCACACTCACAGAGAGAGTGGTCACGTACTTTTATTTTATGGAGAAAAACTGGAGAGCAGCAATGACCTATGCGAAGTCTACATAGTACGGAGACTACTGTTTTAGGTACTTTTTTATACTTAAAAAACCAAGGTCGAGGGGCAATTTGTGACTGAATGTTATGGTAAAAATTGCCTTTATTTACACTCGATCTGTCCCACTCATGTTGCCAGTTTATATTTAGGTCAGTTTTTGGGCTATTTAGCAGATCATAACCCTGAATATTATGGTATTTCAGATCCACATTAGAAAATTCAGATGCGGCTGCTTTGGCAGATATATCTGCACATTCATTGCCGTGGATACCGCAGTGGCTCGGAATCCAGGCAAGGTCGACCTGTAGACCTTTGTTGAAACAGTTTAGTAGGCATATTCTAATATCCAATAAAATTTTACTATGTAACTTACATTTCAATAGGTTTCTCTGAATGGCTTTAAGAGCACTAGCAGAATCGGAAAAAATAACAGCTTTTTCAATATTATGGGCTTCAATGAATAAGCAGGCCTCGAGAATGCCAATACATTCACCAGTAAACACTGAGCATTCAGGCGGACTTTTAAACTGTAAAAAGATATTAGAATTTTGGTAGTATGCTGAGATGCCAACACAGCCAGAGGGGGACAGTTTTGAAGCATCTGTGTAGAATTTCTGCCAATCATTCCATCGTTCGGCCAAGGCATTATTAAACTTTATGTTGGCACAAGGACAGTTTTTTGATATACCGATATCAAAATAAATGTGAGGACTATAGTTTAGTGTGGAGTATTGTGCCGAAAAGATAGGAAGGACGTTCCAATTAATTATTTCAGATGATATGTTTTTTAGTTTGTGCAAACTCCTAATAGGTAGAGGTTCACTTTTGTTTCGCCAGTAGGGATTATTATCAGCATGACACAGGTCATAAAGGTGTTGCATTTTTGGAATAAGAATATGCGATGACATGGTAGATATACGAAACAAAAAGCGATCTGAAAGGAATTGTCGTCTGAGGCTTAGTGGGGGGTCACAACATTCCACCTGGAGTGCATTTATGGGGGAGGACCTCATGCAACCACTAATTATTCTCAGGCACTTTGATTGAGTCCTATCTAAAGCCAACAGAGATGTTTTGTTGCATGGCTCTAAGAGAAATGAACCATAGTCCAGGACGCTGCGAACTAGAGCATTATATAAAATTTTCATAGTATAGGGATGGGCTCCCCACCAGACGCCGGCTAAAGATTTTAAGATTGGAATGATGCGTTCACATTTACTGACTAGGTGGTTGATATGGTAGCAGCCAGAGAGTTTTGAGTCCAAATACATACCAAGAAATTTGACTTTAGTGTCGAGAGGAATGGCCTGATTATCTATATGAACGGATATTCGTGGGACAATTCTCTTACGCGAGAAGACAACGATAGTACTTTTAGAAGCTGAAAGGTTGAGACCGTGGTCTTTTAGCCAGGTATTTAGTGAATTTAAAGAAATCTCTAATGATGTGGCAGCCTCAGTGATGGAGGCACTGGGAATGTATAGAGCTATGTCATCTGCATACTGCAGGACCTGGCAGTCAAAATTTAGAGATGATTTAAGCTCTCGGGTATAGATGTTGAAGAGAAGTGGGCTCAAAACTGAACCCTGAGGTAGGCCTTTGAAAATTGTTCTGAAAATAAATTCCTCGCCTGGTACTCTTAATTTAATCACTCTAGTTGATAACAAATTGTTTATGCAATTTACCATTCTTTCAGGAATTCTCAGCTGGAGCATTTTATGCCTGAGGATTGGAAGAATGACATTGTCATACGCGGATGTCACATCCAGGAAGGCAGCAACAACCGATTTATTAACTGAGAAGCAGGATCTTATATCAGTAATTAAGACAGCAATACTATCCATGGAACTAAGGCCCTTCCTGAATCCAAATTGGCTGTTAGGGAGAGATTGATTGTGTTCTACAAACCATTCTAGACGATTTTTAATTAAATGTTCTAGAGTTTTTGCTAAAACGGAGGAGAGAGCAATAGGCCGAAGACCATTGGGGTCATCGTGATTTTTATTTGGTTTGAGCAGAGGAATGACAATTTGTTCTTTCCACTCAGGGGGAATAAAGCCGTTCATGTAGCATATGTTAATTAAGTTTAGGAGATATGTTTTACCATAATCACATAAGTTGGTCAAGAAGGAATATGTAAATCCATCTGGGCCAGGAGCAGAATCGCGAACATGGGATAGAACTGTGTTCAACTCATCAGCTGAAAACCTGTCCTCCAATACTGAGTTGACTGTAGTAATGCCAGTGAGTGTGGGTGGTATTTCATCTATATTGGGGACATAACTAGGGGCTATTCTATCTAGGAGTTGTTTAGCACTATCTTGTGGAATGGAAGACGATGACCTGGGTAAAAAGCCACGTTTATAGCGATTTATTTGTCGCCAGACAACCGAAGATGGAGTGGTTGGGGACAAAGAAGTGCAAAACCTATGCCAGCCTTGACGTTTCTTTTTCTTTAAAAGTCTTTTCGATTTTGCAAACATGTGGCGGTATGCTATGAGGTTCTCCAAAGTCATGCATCTGTTGTAGGCTTTTTCACAGTTCTTCCTCTCCTTAATAATTTGGGTACATTCTTCATCCCACCAAGGCGGGGACGGTATTTTATTAGTAGCAGCATTTTTAAGAGGAAAACAGGACTCTGCTGTGGTAGCTAGGAGTTCCTTAAAAGCCTCGAAATATTCCAGAACAGTCTGAAAGTCCTGATTAGTGGATAACTCTGTGCTATGAATAGGAGGTAGGGTAGATGTTTTCAAGTCTGAAAAGATTTTAGACTCGAATACTCAAATGCAATAGTATTGATTTGACAATTGACATTTGAACGGTCGTCACGCTAAAATTTCGGTCCGAAATCGTGAGTACGCTGAAAGCTCTGTGAGCACTTTTATCGCAGATTTTATTTCGGACTGGGTGATTATAATCGTTAGCGCTGCGAGCGCTGTAATCTATTTCGGACCGCAGCTTAAGTGTGCTATGATGTCATCGATGATAACGCAGTTCCCCAACCCCGACTAATGTTAGCGCGCTTACAGCATTTCGGAACGCATTGGAGCGCGCTAATAGCATTGATAAATATGACGAAGAAATACTATGGACTGGCCCCAACTACCTACTTCAAGTGCCTACCTAAAGTTCCTAAAACCACTAAAGATGGCTGCGTCTTTAGTGTTGTAACTCTCTATGTGCATCTGTTGTCGATATAAAATTTAAAAGCTTATGGATGAAGGTACATAAAGATAGGTTTATTATTAATGAAAAAAAATATATATAAGAATCTTCTTTAGTAAGTCAGTTTACGTGGCTAATTTCAAAAGAACTTATAAATTACAACGTGACAACAACAAAATATCTTTTGACAAAATAATATTTTAGCTCAGACTAGCTAAAACTCGATTTTGAATTACCTTGTATATTACAGTCTTAAGTGATATTTTACCCGTAAATTATTCCGGGAGTTTTAAAGTAGTTTTATAGGTTTTGATGTGCTTTTTCCGAATTTCAACTTTGTCACCTCTTATTTTTACTCGTGCTGGAAATCTTACTGGAAAAATTGCGGCTAAAAGTAAGTATTTGACAGTATCTTGTTTCTGAATAATTTCATTCATTCATTCATCACCAGCCTATATACGTCCCACTGCTGGGCACAGGCCTTCCTACATGTGAGAAACACATGAGGAGCTTGGGCCATAACACCACCACGCTGGCCTAATGTGGGTTGGTGGGTTAAAGCGGTTGCAGGAACAACCGGGGCCAACGGCTTAACGTGCCTCCCGAAGCACGGAGGAGCGCGAGATTAGAAATTTTGGTTGACCCATCCCGGGACCGACCATGGCAAAAGTTGCTTTGTTTTCATAAACGAAACCAGAGCGCTCAAACCACTACGCCACCGAGCTCCTCAGTCTGAATAATCTCTGAATAATTTCACGATACAAATATTTATTTGCAAAATTAAATAAGACAAAGAATCCTAAAAATTTTGTCATTACCTTTTTTCCGATGTGTAGTTCAACATGCGTTTTGGGCAAAAAAACTTATTTCCATACTACCTTGAGGTAAAAAAACCGCCACGATTTTGATTTGTATTCATACTGGGGATATCACGATAAAAAAAATACGCCGCTTACTACTTCTAAAGGTGATAGGGAAATAAAGTTTTTGTCCAAACGTACGTTGGACTACACTTCCAGGCATTCGTACACCAAAACTGTTGATTTTACGGAAAAGATGGTTATAAATATATTTTCTCTATTATTTTATTTTATACACGGTGTATCAGAAGTACCCAAAAAAAAGAAATTCTTCATCGAAAACTCAAAATGAAAATGTCACTACTCTAGTGATCGGCTGTGAATGTCATTCAACCTAAAATTTACATCAAATTAATAGACTATATTTCCAAAGACTAGAATATGCAAACTATTAGTACCGTCGATTCCTTCTGAGATGCAAAAAACTTTCTTTGCCGATAAAACTTATAGTACGATGCCTTAATTTCTAATACGATGACAAGTAATAATAATTTTATTGAAATAATCATTTATTTTTTAATTTTTATAACAAATATTTATCTTTTTGTTTAGGTGTTGTTTATTATTTTTAAGCAATAAATTGCTATTAGTATCGATTTCGCATATTACGTAAACACCTTTAAATAAATAAAGTATGTAAAATCAAATTGCACTAATCTAACTAAGCACTCATCTGCTACCGCTTAGTCTTTGAAAATACTAGACTTGCAGCAGAATTCACCGCCATTTGAAAGAATACACCTCGGGTTCCGCATTTATTTTTTAAACTTAAATAATACGTAAGTACGGACGTACGTACATACCGGAGTATTCAAATACAGTGACAGGGTGGGAGGTACATATCTTTATCAAAAAATGCGCGATGTGAAAAGGTGTGATGTTATTTTCAAGCTGTTTTGTTTATGTCACAGCGCGATATTGCACAATCGAAGCGACGGGTCAAACGAGAACAGGGTTCAAAATTACTATTAAATGGAAATAAACTACGAGACGCATCGCTCTGGGTCAATAAAACTGGTTTTTATACCATTACGTGTAAAATGGCCTACCTGATGACTGCTGTTATAAAAAATTTTGTGGTATGGTAAGTCACTGACATAGCTCATAGGATTAGCAAGTTGAAGTGGCGTGGGCAGGGCACATAGCACGCTGAACAGACGGCTGGTTGGGCGTTCAAGTTTTAAAATGGCGACCACATACCGGGAAGTGCAAAGAAGGACGGCCTCCCACTAGCTAGATGGACAGAAGACCTGGTCAGAGTCGCAGGGAGACGTTGGATGCAGCTGCCAAGAACCATTTCATTTGGAAATCGGTGGGTGAGGCCTTTGTTCAGTAGTGGACATCAGAGGTTGGTATGATGATGTTAATGATGATATGGTAGTAGTAAGTGGTCACACTGAACGCGCATGTACTATTAACGTGCTGTCGACGTTTGCCTACGCATTAAAGCGGGCCGAAGTCTTCACTTGGATTTAAAATGTACCGGCCTTCCCCTTATTTTACAAGATTTTCCTTTAAATGAGCATGATCTAGCAAGGTTATTTGTCGGTCAAAATTAAATTGTAAGATAATGTAAGTACTAGGAGTTCAGAGGAGATTCAAAAATTTGGTTTACATTTTTTCCGATGAAACCCTAAACGCCCCCAAATGTGTCATTGGTTCACAACATTTTATTCAAAAGATTTTTTTTTATACTCGACATAAAAAAACAGAGCAGAGTACTGCCGGATTATGACTAAGTGCCTATAAACTGTTGATTAGGTAGTGTTTGCGACCGTGCTCGCTTGGATATGTTTTTACTTATTTTGTAACCTACTTTTTTAACGTTGAAAAAATGGATCTTACTGGGCTTCGAATGCAAGACAAGCATTTAACGGTTTGTTTGCGTCGTTGGCGTAATTATGTTACACTACTTCTTATACCACAACATAATAGTACAAATACAGAACATTCACTCCGGAAAATCATCTTAACATTTAATTAAATAGCTCTTGCTTGCCACGATAATTAAATGCAATTCAAGTCGAACAGCGCTCTAATAACCCTCTTAACGAATACGAAAACCTTGTATTGTTCTCGTCATAACTATAATTTTTTGGTACCAGCCTTAGCTGGGACCCAATAGTTATAAGGATACTAAAGTCAAAGTTGTTTATTGAATAGAATAGAATAGAATAGAAAAAAGTTTATTGGGTACAATAATACAATAATACTTAAATTACTTATTGCGATCCATATCTAAAATAATTTTACTAAACTAAAAAACTAGTTAAATGTTGACAATCCCTGTCATTCCCCGTACGCATGCGCAGAAGGAAAAAATAGCGGCGCAGAGCGGCGCGCGCAGACTACCTATTTCAAAGCCGCTTCCCGCTTTGTCGGCTCGTCAGGTCGTCAGTGCAGCGTTGCCAGAAGGTGATTTTTAACTCCAAAAGGTTACTTCTAGGTTACACCACTTAAAAGGTTACTTTTAGGTGATTTTTCGAAATTAGTAAAATTCATTTACAATTTCTTAATTAAAACCTAAGTCAAACGGAATGCTCTTTCATTTATTTATTTTATGTTGGCTAACGCTAAACTTTATTTGTAGTGTTTGTAGTGCAGTGGAGATAAATACTAGAAAACATGAAAAAGACAGTTTTTCACACTTCTGTACAAACACCAAATTATAAATTAACCACAGCATCTCGCTCATTCAGAGTTGTTTCTTGACAGTTTTTTGAGAAATAAAAAAGATTAGTATTGACATTTTTATTGTGTTTCGTGATAGTGTTTTGTTTAAAAAAGAAGTGGGAACTTGGTAAGCGTACAAGTTTGTATATAAGTACTGAAGGATAACTTTTAAACTCTACGCTACGTTATTCCGCACGGCTTATCACACAATCATTTAAGACGAAAATTTTGGAAACGTACAAACCATGCATTAGCAAGTCAGGCTAGTCTAAAAGATATCAGAGGATTTTTTAGAAGATTGAGAAGTTACTGGCAATTTTTGGTTTGTGTGAAAAGCTACGAATGGTTTTATTCAACAATAATACTCTTTTTCGAAAAATCCTCTATTTAGACTAGCCCAACCTCTTTGACCAGATGCATTTTGACAATCGCTATCGTTAACTATAAATGAAAAATGTATGGGTTTTGACATTTACAATCGAAAGGCGTTCAAGGTCTTACGTCAAATCCCATTCATTTTTCTTTACCGATAGCGATATTCGAAAGGCCTCTTGTCTAGACTCTCTGATTAACTTATGCACGTTGAGTGTTATTATAATCGGGTTTGTTTCAAATATTTTAGAATTGAAAGTTTGTATGAAAAGTGCCTGCGTGGTGGTTATAGGTACTCATTTCCGTAAATTAAAACAATCGATCGAAATGTATTCTATCACCTTTAAATACCTTCCCACTGGAGAAAATAGGAAAGGTTACTTTTCAAACTAAAAGGTTACTTTTTTATATACTTTAGGTTACTCTAGACTAGACCCGGCTGGCAACACTGCGTCAGTGTCACCTCATCTGTTTCCGAGCTCAGTTGATTTGATCATAAGTTCATAAAGTGTAGTCGCGTATAATTTTATCTCTGATCTTCGTTATTCTTATTAAATATTGCGAGATGTTGTACACGCTATGTGTATGCCATGAGTAGGTATGTTGGCATCGATTACAAGGACGATGACGATAATATGGTGCGAAATATGCGACACAGGCCGTGTCCGTCCCGACGACGGCCGTCGTTGTTGAGGCAGCAAGGAGGAGTAGGTACACTTTGAACTGCTTCTCTAATCTAAGGGCTATGTTGTAAGTGTTATGTTGTTGTGTAAGATATTCATGTGAACTGTAAAGCTGTGTTGATTGAGTTAAGTGGCCCCGCTTGTTAGGTGAGCCGTCAGCTTGCTTGTCATCTTGCGTTGTTGTATGAAAAAAGTGTTTCTAGTTCGAGGTAAGTTGTTTTTTATTTTCAAATGGTAGGATAGTGCTAGTAGAATTACATAGTACCCAATTGATTGATCCGTGATAAAGTTTTAACCACATTTATCGATCTTACGGGTTCTTGTGTGTGATAAATACATACCTACTCAATTAAAATTATTTTTATTTTTGGTTTACGGCTTAAAACCTTAGTTTATTCGTCTGAGCTATTAGGTAGATAAAACCTACCTACTCAGATTGTTACTTCGATACAACTTTAAAATTTATTTGTGGTTTTTACGTTGACTCACACCTATCTTGATTCTCACTCACTTAATATTCTTGTGAAGTATTCAATAAAGTTATCTAATGTCTATTTATCTTTTTTGTACTTAGCCTAGTAAAATAAATACTAGAATTGAGGAATTATAGGTTATTTATTTTAGGTTAATATTTGATCAAATAAATATTAGCTACCAGGAGTAGAAAAGTTTCTAAGAGTAGGAGGTAATTACGCCTGTTAGGGGGAATGAACTTAGAATAGAGCTGCGCTTCAATGTCGATTATTTTATCAAAAATAATTAATTTTTCAGCATGTAATAATGTCATACTACAGTTGTCATACATTGGTAATAAACTCTACACAAGGGACCCATTTACACCCTTTTCACTTTATTTGTATTTTTGGTACATCCTGTATAGTTAATTCAAAACTCCGAAATAACGTTCCAGGCAATCTATTTTTTTAGAACCAAATTTAAGCCTAACCAACATTTGTACACCATTATATTGGTGAAATATATTCGATACACACAAAACATATTATTTAACTCCATCTTAAGTACCTTCACATTCATTTATTATATTTTGGCAAATAAAAAAATATTTATTTTATCGACACTTCAAGATCGTACAGACCGCACTATGTTATTGTGTGTGACAGTAAATATACCACGTGACTTGGCACAGACTGGCTTCAAAGGTACATGCTAATGACGTCCCAGAAAAGAATTGCCAAAAGAAGTACTCAACAAGTAATATTTATCCCTCTTTTCAAATGCAACATTTTCTTGGTTAAAAAGAGACAACATGACGTTTAACGCTTTTTATGTCGATATGATAGATATTTCTATACTCACGATATGTATAGAACATTAGAGCATCTCCATATAATATAATCCTTCCTCATTGATTGATAATTACTTTTAGTGGTTTTCGTACTGCAGCCCAATTGGGCTAAAACAGACGCCAATAACAACCACAACCACAAGATCGCTATGTGCGCAGATGGTTCAAAAGGTCCACCGAAGCAGGTAATTTGTGGCAGCTCACTAACACAGCAAGTTGGAGCCACTAAACCATCGACGGAAGTTGGTAAAAATGTATGCATAGCGGGTACTTGGGAAACAATGCAGAGAATTCCTTTCGTAAGACATGAAAGGAATAGAAAAAGTCACGAAATCAAAAAAGGAAGAAACATGGACAGTGGTTGTTATGGTTTGAGTCGTTTATAGTGTAAATAGGCAATCTCCAATAATAAATCAACGATTTATTTTACCTTAAAATATACTGAATTAACTCGTAAAAAATAAAAGACGAATGTGTGAAAAAATATTAAAATTAGCTCGCAATTGGGATGTTGACAAAGTTTGAATATGGCGCTATTTTTTACAAATTAAGAAAATATACGCTACTGTTACCCATAAAAACAATTAAAACTACAAATATATGGAATATTGTTGAAGTTGTACTGTTTTGAAAATTGGTCATAAAGGTCATATATCAATAAATGGTCATTTTTTTTTTCAAAATTTATCAAAATTGTTAATGATGTTAGATTGCTGACATCAATGTAAACAACTATTATTATGACAACTATAAATAAAAACATACTTAATACATAGTTATTATCATTTTTAACCCCCGACGAAAAAAGAGGGGTGTTATAAGTTTGACGTGTCTGTCTGTGTATCTGTGTATCGGTGTATCTGTGTATCTGTGTGTCTGTCTGTGGCGCGGTAGCGCCTAAACGAATGAACGAACCGATGTTGATTCGGTTTTTTTTTGTTTGAAAGCTGATGTGACTACGATGGTTCTTAGCTATAATTTATGACGATCAGTTCAGGCGTTTGATGATTATCAGCTCATTTTCTACTTGATAATAGGATTTAACTAACTTTTATAGATCCGATTGATTTCAAATTTCGGGTACTGTCACATCGATGACATTCCCATGACATACTAACTTTGAGCTGATCCTATACCATCAAAAAGTCTGCGAAATGCTTAATTCTTCTGAAACTTACAGCAGATACCTATAGCGTGTTTGGGCTCTTATGAATAGTCTTAATGAGATGGTGTAAGATAGATGATTAATGACGCCGGGGGTTACTTAAAATTTTTAATTTTGCAATTATTTTATTGTCAGTATGCCCATTGATATTATATCAATGAGTATGCCCATACATTTCTTAGTAATATGGGAGCATGTGACGTCACCTGTTCCGTAGATTTTCTATGGAGCGTTTTTGGACGACGCGCTGCAACACAACAAACATACCACTATATCTGTGAAACTATGAGTATAAACTATGAGTTATAAACTTCTTATTTAAGAAATAAGAAAAAAGTTGTCAACTACCATATTGTTTTCAACGCGGCATGGCCTCGCGTCTTTTCGCCGTCGCGTAGTCACAGCCGCGCCGAGCCGATTTCAAATATGGAATTGCTGATTCTTATGTCTCTTCGATGCATAAACGGCGTCGACATAGCTTCGTCCTTGGAAGGTCCAAGCTTCCAATACAGCAGCACTAGCAATAATTAACTTCGTTTATTTACTAACTATTACAAAAATCTCATCAAGTGCGTTTTAAACAGTCTGACCGTTTCAAATTTTATAAACCTACCAAAAGAATCTTTGAAATATACTAAAAAATACTAATAAGAAAATTCAATTATACCAAAATACTACTAAATTTTTGAACCATGAAACGTTTAACCAAATAATTCGCTTAGGTGATCCATTGCACGAAAAGAAATATTATGCTGGTCTAAGGCGCTGCAAAATAGAAGTTTCTTTTTTTATCTCCTATGAAAATTTTTTATTCTTTTTTTTTTCTTATTTTTGCCTTAAAATATCTTGTCAATCTGAAGCAGAATGAAAATTTACCAAAATAAGTAATTTAAAAACGAAACTAAATCTACGTAAATAAATCTTAGTTTTTGTTATCTTACCTGCGATTCACCGTATTGTTTTAACTTTTTACGATGTTTTTCAGTCATTACACATAGAATTTTCACTATATTTACCTTTGGTTAACCAAGAAGAGAATTCCGGGTTTTGTTCCCATTCTGCTCTATATTTTCGTTTCTTTTTTTGCGCTTCATAGTAAAGGTCTATTCACACATATCAGACAAGCCTCAGTTCCGGCACAGATCCGGCACAGTTCCGTATCAGTGCGAAATATTATTTCATATATTATCTATGAACGTATCTCCACTTGTCCGTTCAGTGACGGCTCAGTGCTCTCAGTGTCCGTTCCGGCGTGGTTCCGGCACGGAAGGTATCGTCGACAACGATATTTTTTGTCGGACGGACCGATCACTGACGGATCTCGGACGCCGACATCAACAAAAACAAAATAGAGGACGAGCGATTAATAGAATTGGTTCGTGAATATAGAGTTTTATCTCTATTTAGAGATGATTTATCTCATGCAAAGTATATGGATACGAAATACAATCACGATTGACGACGGACACGTTTTCACTGAAGCTCCGTGAACTGAGCGGGCACTGACATGTGTGAATTGAATCACTGAAGCACTGATACGGAACTGTGCCGGATCTGTGCCGGAACTGAGGCTTGTCTGATATGTGGGAATCGACCTTAAAGGTCTATTCACACATATCAGACAAGCCTCAGTTTGGCACAGTTCCGGCACAGATCCGGCACAGTTCCGTATCAGTGCGAAATATTATTTCATACATTATCTATGAACGTATCTCCACTTGTCCGTTCAGTGACGGCTCAGTGCTCTCAGTGTCCGTTCCGGCGTGGTTCCGGCACGGAAGGTATCGTCGACAACGATATTTTTTGTCGGACGGACCGATCACTGACGGATCTCGGACGCCGACATCAACAAAAACAAAATAGAGGACGAGCGATTAATAGAATTGGTTCGTGAATATAGAGTTTTATCTCTATTTAGAGATGATTTATCTCATGCAAAGTATATGGATACGAAATACAATCACGATTGACGACGGACACGTTTTCACTGAAGCTCCGTGAACTGAGCGGGAACTGACATGTGTGAATTGAATCACTGAAGCACTGATACGGAACTGTGCCGGATCTGTGCCGGAACTGAGGCATGTCTGATATGTGGGAATCGACCTTAAAACAACTCAACTATAAATCGACGGAAGTAAGTAATCGAAACACAAATACCAAATAAGGCAAAAATCTTCGGAAAGCATTCAGAAATCTTTGGATTTACGCATTCAGCAGAATCAGATTTATCACTACTACGGGGGAATCCCCTGAAAAAAACTGACAAACATTCATTCAATTTCATTCGCTCGGTGTGTAAAAGAGAAAGATTGCTACAAAGAGCTCAGAGCGCGACAAAGACAGCGTAATGAAGATACTTTTTTAGGGTTCCCAGGTGAATATACCAACAAAATACCATGAAAGTTGAAATTATACCAAAATTATACTAATATTTAGTAATATTCTAAAAATATGCTATCGTCATTCTTAGGAGCCTCAAATATACCAATTTAGTACTAAAAATCATTGATATAAACAAAAAAGGGAAGATACGGTACGCCTAAGCATTTATACGTCGAAAAACGGGCTGCGTGCACTACATACACACGAGTCCCAGCAACATTTTTTCTAAATACGCATGAAGCACGGTAATCAGGTAACAGAGATATATAAACGCCCTTGACTGCCTAGTGCAAGCGAGACGACTGTTAGTGTATAGTATTACTGATATGTATCTATGTAACATCTACATTGTACGCGCATTGCGGCCATCTTATTTTATAATAAATCAGCAACTGTATTAGACGGTCGTTTCATTGCTTTCCGACCCTTCACTGGCGACGAGGATTTTTTTCAACATACCTACGTGTGCGGTAACAAAATGTCGTTTTAGGGGAATTTGCCTATTTTTGATCAGAAATCGAGTGAATGGGCTATATTTAAAAGCCGACTAACTCAGTTCTTAAAAGTAAATTCGATTAAAGAAAACAAAAGTGCTATGAACTGTGAAAGCATACTATAATTTTAATTAGGAATTTTAATAATATTTTACGAGCATCAGTGACTAATCTTAGCATTAATAAAATTGTTGAAGATATAATTTTTTCATAATTTATTAATTATACTGAAATATACAGGGTGGTGCCGTCAATACGACAATAAATTAAAACATGGACTATATTAATTCATAAAAATGGTTTCCTACTTTCAAAAACATCTTATTAATTTGATAAATTCAGGACATTTTATGAAATAATGCAGCCAATGTAATAATATTTCATACAAATGTCATGAAATTATCAAATGAATAAAATGATTTTGGAAGTGGTAAACCATTCCTATGAACTAATATAGCCCATGTTTTAATTTATTGTCGTATTGACAGCACCACGCTCTATATTTTGCTTTGTTTTTTTTATTTAAAAAGTACGGCAAATGATTCAACACCACCTGATGCTAAGCGGAAAGAAGAGTCTATAATATTATGAGAAGACAGCTAGTGCTAGTCTGGCTGGACCCCAGGAGACGTGGGATTCTCGCTTGGAGCATACAATTTTTTCATCGTTATCTTTCTTTATTTGTAATTATTACAGCTAGTGCAGTTTAGACACTGACCGACTCCACCTTGCCGGTCTAAAAGTTGCTTTTTCACGCCTCTTTTGAAGGAACCTATGTTATAGAAGGGAGGGAACACATGTGTCGGCAAATAATTCCAAGTTTTGGAAGTACGACAAAGAAACAAGGTACTAAATTTATTATTGCGTGATGTTAAGGTGGAGACAGTGAATTGATGACTCCGAAGGCCTGCACGCGTGCTCCTGAGTAGGAAGAGGGAAGGTGGGCTATGGTCAAAAAGCTCTTCATAGCACTCTTCGTGATATAGCCGTTAGAAGGCGCTAAGCGACGCAATGTCTCGATGCAATTGCAGAGGCTCAAGGTTGTTCGTAACTTCCACATCGTCAATGATACGGGCAGCACGACGCTGCAATCTGTCCAGTGCATCGAGGCGGTACTTGGCGGAGCCATTCCACAAGTGCGAGCAATATTCCACGCAAGACCAGACCTGAGTTTTGTGAAACAAATATAATTGGTCAGGCGTGAAAAATCGACGCACCTTGTTCAGGACATCGAGCTTCCGTGAGGCTGTTTTGAACACGGTTTCGATGTAGTTTCTGGAATTCAGATCGCAACATATCTCCATACCGAGTATATTAAGTACTAGCAACTACCCGCAGCTCTGCTCGCCTTCCAGAGTGAATCCCATCTGGCCCAGTGACCGGGCACATGGGAAAAAAAAGTTTTAAATGGCCCGGTGATATATTTACCGGTCCAGATGACACAAATCAAGTGCCATCGTCCCCGGTAAGGGGAGGAAAGAGGATACGACTCGTAATTTGCTATAGAATGCTATTTTTTCAGGGTGTAAGGATGTCGACTCAATGTTAGTAGTTTTTTATGATTTATTAAATAATCTTATAGAGAAATACGTTCCAGTTAGGATTAAAATTAACACACAAAAATTTCCGCCTTGGTATACGCGGCCTCTAATAAAACTGAGTAACGAAAAACGTAAGTATCATCAGAAATGGAAAACTTATAACAATCAGGCTGATTATAGGATATTCTCATTGCTTAGATCTCGACTACGTAAATTAGAAAAGGAAACCTATAATAAATATATAACTTTTTCGGAAGACAAAATTAAAGAGAATCCTAACTATTTTTGGTCATACGTCAAATCTAAAAGACAATTAGGTGATCTCCCTGATAAAATGACATATAACAATAACAATCTTTTGACTGCAACTGACATCTGCAATGCATTTAATATATTCTTTCAATCGGTGTTTGTTCAACCGAACGACAATGTTATGAGTTTTACTTCTGATGAAAGAGATAATTCATTTATTAATTTAGGACATATAAATTTGGAAGAGAATACGATTCTTAAGTACTTAAAACAAGTCAATATAAACAAAGGAGCTGGTTCTTATGATATACATCCTATTTTCATTTCAAAATGTGCTAGGCAATTAGTAACTCCGGTTTCAATTATTTTTCAAACATCTTTAAATACAGGTGTCTTTCCTAGTGTTTGGAAAAGAGCTCTAATTACACCAATACCAAAAAATAAACAGAAAGATAAAATTACTGAATATCGCCCGATTTCAAAATTATGTATTTTAGGAAAATTATTAGAAAAAATAGTAACTTCCCAACTTTCTTTCATGATCCGCCATCAGATATCTGATAAACAACATGGCTTTCTTAAATCAAGAAGTGTTGACACAAACATGGTTACTTTTTCGGACTATGTTCTTAGACATATGGATGAAAACCAGCAGGTGGACGTCGTGTACACCGATTTCTCTAAGGCTTTCGACAAAATAAACCATAATTTGTTATTGGAAAAGCTTTGGAGATTTGGTGTGCATGGCAGTTTACTTAGATGGTTTGAGTCTTATATCCGAAATCGCAGTCAGGCTGTATGTGTTAAGGGTTACTGTTCTAGTTACTTACCGATACCTTCTGGAGTTCCGCAGGGATCACATCTCGGTCCAGTATTATTCACCATATATATCAATGATATAAACAATGCCCTACGAAATTGTAAATTCCTACAATATGCTGATGACACGAAAATTTTCAAATCAGTAACTAGTATAAGTGACTGTTCTAATTTGCAATCTGAGTTAGATTGTTTGACCAAATATTGTGCAGAAAATCATCTTTTTTTAAACACTAATAAATGTCATGTAATAACTTTCACAAGAAAAGCGACTCCTATAATATTTCAATATAAACTAAATAATACCATCTTAGATAGGGTTGATAACATTCGGGATTTGGGCATTGTTATGGATAGCGAACTTTCATTTAAACCACATATGGAATCCATAGTCCAAAAATCATTTCGAAATTTAGGCTTTATTAATCGAATATCAAAACCGTTCAATAGAATTATTACGTTCAAACTCTTATACTTTAGTTTTGTACGATCAGTTTTGGACTTTGGTTCAGTGGTTTGGAACCCCTTCTATAAACAACATATAGAACGCATAGAAAGGGTTCAAAAAAAATTTATTCGGATTCTAAACTATCGTTGCAATAATGCGGAACCGTACAAGGAATCATTGAAGCGGCATAATTTACTTTCCCTAGAATATCGGCGAAAACAATTTGATTTAGTGTTTCTTTTTAAGTTACTAAATAACCTTATAGATTCCCCGACTCTCCTATCAAACATTAATTTTATTACTAAAGCTCGTTTGCCCGCACGTACTTCTCATCGCATAAAAATGTTTGTACCACCCCGATGTCGTAAAAAATACACATGCAATAATTATTTCACTCGTTGTCTATGCATGTATAATAAAGATTTCATAGATATGGATTTCTTTGACATTTCACTCAAAAGATTTAAATCACTTGTATTTGAAAAACTCAAATGTTGATTAGTTATTCCATTAGTCTCACAACATTACTGTCATATGTATATTTGTTACTATATGTATTGTTATTTGTTATGTTATTTTACTATTATCTGTAAAAATCTGTTCATCAACTGGCTCATCATTGTAATACACATTTATGTAGCAAAGTTTGGGCACTCGTTGTCTTTTATAATTGTAATAAATTTAAGTGATTTATTGTAATGACTGTTATGTGCCAAAATAAAAAGAAAAAAAAAAAAAAAAAAAAAAATTTGTGAAATACTAACTACAAGCATCTATGAAAGGGATTGAACTTATAAATCAAACTGCTTAGTATACAATAATCATTTTTTATTGTGAATGACGCGATACCAACTTGTGTCATCAAACTCAACCTGAAATAGACTTCTTAAGTAGATCTTTTTGAATTTGAACATAATAACAATATTTTTATAATAATAATACCAAAAACGGTCACACTGGTTTAAAAATACTCGACAAGCTTGACGTCACGCTTCTTACCATAAACGCATACTTAGCCCCTACGTTTTTTCTTTTTTTTTATATAAATGGGCATAAACAAAAAACAAGTGGATTTTAATACAGTCAAATAACAATATTTATAATTTTAATACAACTATACAAATAACAAATTAAAACTAAATTATCGACAAGATATTATTTTTATGTTACAGTCAGAAATCGGTACCAACTCTATCGATTATTGATTTGTAAGTGTGTGAGTAAGATGTGAAAGTGAATAATTATTCGCATAATTCACATATGTCACACACAAAGTAAGCTTAAACGTTGATAATTAGGCCGAAAGTAGCTCGATAAAACTATACTAAACTAATGTTCTTTGTATAATCTAGTAATTTAATTAGTATCTATTTATTTTTCTTTACCCGTATACAAAATTTCCACTAAATAGAAAAAATCGCGGGGCGCAGGCGGACAGCTAAAAACGGCAAAGTCGCTTTCATTAGTAAGCACGAAACGGGGATTTACCCGCCAACGCCACCTATACATATACAATAGCGTCTATGACTATAGAGTTAATATGTAGTTCTAGCAATCCTTTCTTATTAGTTCTAGCTTGTTGTAAAATTGTTGGGTTGGCATCACTGTGTTTGGCGGTTCACGTCCATATCTCTGTCTCGTTTTGTCATTTCGCTTTCCCGTATGTCCTTCTCTTTCACTCGGCGTGACTCCGCGTCGTTCGCCGGCCCCCTTCACCCTTCCGCACCTCACCGGCCGCCCCGCCTTCGCAAACATCGCCCGCAGATCCGCAACGCAAATTTGTCGTGCTCGAATCTCCCGCATCGTCGTAAGCGCCGCTCGCAATAATAATATGAGTCTCCAGACCTTATCCCCCATCGCAATAACTTAGAACTTACCTACTCTTGTGTTTGATAACTATCAATTAACCTACTAACTGTTTGGTGTGCCGCTTTATTAACTATTTTTGTGTGTGTGTGTGTGCCTAATTAACACGCTTGAAAGCTCAAGCAGAGCGTATCTGCATAACTGCCTTGCTGCTGGAGCTAGCCCTGGTCCTGTCCCAGGCCTGAGCCTGCTTCCTTTCCGGTAAGTGCCCGTTATTATATCTGTTGCACTATTTGTGATTTAGATCGTCAGCCATTTATATGGAACTGCTAAACAACCAAATGCAGTCCACTAAAAATAAATATAGTAAAACACCATCGCCCTACAGGTGGTTGCCTAAAGTAATTTCACCCCAACATGTTACAATTCATTTCTGGTCCATCAAGCCTGGATAGTATAAAACATAGTTTTCGCGTATAAATTGTTAAGTTTAGTTAAATAACACCGCAGTCAAAATGGCGGACGCCAAAGACGAGTATGCGAGTCCTAATAAAATTTGTAGTCTGTACAATCGCCGCCTAGTTCGAAAGGATGCAATTTAATTTATAAAGGTAGGTACATAAAGGTAAACTACGATAAATATCATTTATCGCTAAATGTGTTACATTAAATAATATTTGTGGTTACTATTGGACTGGACTGGATAATTTATGCTTGATCGCTCTTGTTTCGATACGAAAAACAAAACAACTTTCGCCGTGGTCAATCCTGGGTGGATCAATCAAAGTTTGTTATGTCTCGCTCCTCCGTGCTTCGAAAGGCACGTTATTCCGTTGGTCGCGGTTGTTCGTGCAACCGCTTTAACCCACCAACCCGCATTGGGCCAGCGTGGTGGTGTTATGGCCCAAACTTCTCATGTGTTTCTCTCATGAAGGAAGGCCTGTGCCCAATGGTGGGACGTACATCAGACGCTTTGGTCCGATCTTAATGCTAAATACAACGACGAACGTTCACTCGCTATTTGTTATTTTTAACACCCGACGAAAAAAGAGGGGTGTTATAAGTTTGACGTGTCTGGTTATGTCTCTGTCTGTGACGTCGTCGTAGCTCCTAATAGAAATGACCGATTTTGATTCGGTTTTTTGTTGAAAACTGACGTGACTATAGGATGGTTCTTAATTAAGGACTTATTACATTATCCTATTTCCTAACTAGAAACCGAGTTAGAGACTTAAGAAAGCCAGCTATCACACTTCACTAGATGTAATCGGAGAGTACACGCAGCCGCTAGCCGTGATGCAGAATCTCTTTGGGTTGCACTAATTGATGACACCGTATTTATTTACGCAACTTCATAAGAAATAAATAATTCTAAATATTGATTAATTTAATAGAATATTATTAATAATTAAAATAGAATTTAGAGAAAGTAGGTACTGGATAAAAGAATATTTCTTAACGAAAACTGTCTTTTATGAATTTTATACCTACTTTTTTCCGTAACAGTTCAATTTTATTTATAATTACTAAGTACTAGTATCTCCTTCTGTGTGGATATTGGATATCTCTCTAAAAGTAGCCTATGACCTTTGTCAAGGTAAAATCTATCTCCATGCCAAATTTCATCTAAATCAGTTCAGCGGCTTAGGAATGAAAACGTAAAAGACAGACATTTACTTTCACATTTATAATATTAAAACCGACTCCAAAAAACTAAAAAGGATAAAATAATTAAATTTTAGTACATAAGTACTCAACCCATAGGAACATATTTTTGGAGTCGGCGTTTCACTATCTATGGTTTCTGGAAACAACTTAGCACCAACTCCAAAAATGTTTTCCTATCGAATGAGTACGTACTAAAATTTAATTATTTTAATCTTTTCAGTTTTTTGGAGTCGGTTTTATTTTTGTTTAAATTTTTTTTCCACTATTTTTAGTGATAACTTTTGAAGGTCAAAGCTAGATGGCTGACTGTCAACTTATATTGTTTTCTACTATCGTATCATTTCACTAAAAATTCATAGGAAAGCAAATATCCGCAACTTCGCATACTTAGACGACTTAAATTTTCCAGTTTTTTTGGTTTAAAAACCAAACTACCCAATGGATTTTCAAAAAAATTTTATGGTACCAAATGGGAACTATTCCGCATCGAACAAAAAAAGGAATCATCAATATCGGTTTACCCAATCAAAAGTTCTGAGGTAACAAACATAAAAAAAACGCGTTTTTGAAGTCGGTTAAAAAGAATATTTCTTAACACAAAAGAAAACTGTATCGTATGAATTGTATACTTTTTTAACGAACAGTTCTTTTTTATTCATAATTATTAAGTACTAGTATCTCCACCTGCGTGGATATTAAATATCTCTTTAAAAGTAGCCTATGACCTTTCTCAAGGTAAAATCTATCTAGAGGGCGCTAGAGGGCGTTGAACTGCAAACATTAGCTCTGTATTAAATTCAATTTAAAAATAGTAAAAGTAAAAGTTTTTAACTATAAACACAATAAAAGTGACGTATAAATAACAAATAGTGTGTGGCAGTGTTAGTGATTAAAAATACCACTGAGTAAACATAATAATTGAAAGTGAAATTATAAATAATAAATCGTCAATTTTTCTAAGCAGGCGAAATTGAATATATTTAATGAATAGTGAAAGACATCAAAGCTGTCTTAAGGCTCATAAATAAAAGTGGAACGTGAATTAAGATTACTTAAATTTTAAATCCACATAACGCTTATTATATATGAAAGATATGTACCCGCCATCGCCCGACATTCTATTTATTTTGTCTGCCTGCTCTCGCCATCTATTGTGGAGTAGCCAAACTATCTGACATACTACCCATTTTGCCTGATGTCGCCATCTATTGCAGAATAGCCAAACCAAAGTTGACTGCTAATTGAATTTCTGCTTGTAGCAGCATTGTCGTCGAGTTCTTGCCTCCAAGCGAAAGATGGCGAGCGTGTGCTCAGGTTGCCTGCAAAAGATAGCCAAAAGCGGGTTTTTAAGGTGCTGTATTTGTCATCAAAATTATGACCTCGAATGTGCTAATGTGTCAGAACAGCGATTTTACAACACAATGACTAAAGACCATAAGCAGTCATGGAAATGCCAACTATGCCGTTCAAATGAACCTAAATGCGACAATAAAAATACACCAATCAGAAATTATCACCAAACCGATAATTGCGACCTACCATTGGGAGAGGCTTTAACAACAGATACAAATGTTACAAAAAGGAGGAAGAGAACATGCTGCATCCAGAATAGCGATGATGACTCATTCATCTCACCTAGTGGAAACACGTTATGTGCTACTCCTAAGCCCCAAATAGGCAAGGCTTCGACCGTAAATTCTGAGAAGGATGATGAACAAATTACTCTACAAAAACTCTCTTCTATACTACAGGAAAATAACAAATACATCTTATCAACTATACAAAGCTACTTTAGAACCGAAATTGAAAAAGCTATACCTGAAATTAAAGATGATATCAGACAAACTTTTGAAAAAATATGCAACGAACAAACAAAACTAAAACAGGATATTTCAAATTTAAATTCTAAAATAAAAGCGCTTGATGATAAATATCGATATTATCAAATCGAAATCGAAAAACTACGAAATGAGATACAATATCTACACTCAAATACTAATACACAGCAACCAAAGTACGTGAACAAGGATAAAGTATTGATTTTGCATGGAATTGAGGTAAATTATTGGGAAACAGAAGAAGAATTAATGAACCGAATTATCAATATTTTCTATGACCTACTAAACATAGACTTAACGACCTATATAGAAGATATAACATACGTAGGCCGAAAGAACACTATAAAAAGACCGTTAAAAATCGAATTAATTAGTAAAAGAATGAAAAAATACATATTGGACAATTTTATTTACTTGAGAGAAGTTGGTTTGAGTGTCACGGAATATCTGACTCCCCAAGAATTACACGAAAAAAGAAGCTTAAATAACGCATTACACCAAGCCCGGAAACAAGGACACCATGCAATTATTAGAAATAATAAATTGTATATTAATGGGAAAGAGACGTCGGGTACGACTAAAATCGATAACAACACAACGAACTCCCAAACGATGACTCAAGAAACAGAGACCACAACATCTGAAGGTCAACTCTCCTTGAGTCCTCAACCATCACCTACCCCCACCTCTGGAATTTCTCCCGCCATACATACAAACATAAAAAAACCGGGAAAAGGAACAGTGATCAAGGAACTCCCCCCTCCTACAAAAGGGAACTTGACTTTTCGTCACTGACTTTAATATCTTATATCAAAATATTCACAGTATTTATAACAAAACTCACCTCCTTGAAGCTTTGCTAGAGGAAAATCCTACTTTATGTATTCTGTGTATTACCGAAACGTGGTTAAATAAACAAAAAAAAGACTTGTTAAAAATTAAGGACTTTATATTAGGCACATCTTTCTGTCGTGATGAGCACGATGGAGGTGGTGTATGTATACTGGCGAAGAAAACATTAGACTTTCGTGAACGACTAGATATAATGTCGCTGTCTGTAGAGATGGTATTTGAGGTTTGTGCAGTGGACATCCCAAAAATAAACCTTTTAATAGTAAATCTCTATTGGCCAAATAGTCAAAGAGAAACCGAAATATTCTATTTATGTCTAGAGAAACTCTTGATACTCATTTCCAGAAAGGATTGTTCGAAAAATGTTGTTATAGGCGGAGATTTCAATGTAGATTTTCTAAAAAACAGTAATGAAAAAAACAGGCTTTCTAATTTAATGTTATTGTATAGTTTTCGTCAAAAGATTAAAGAACCCACGAGAATTTCCGAATCTAGGTCCTCATGCCTTGACCTAATATTTACCAACTTCCCAATAAAAAGCACTAATATAACCGTGCATGAGTTTGGACTATCAGATCACCGCGGTATTATAACTTCTGTGCCTATTAGTTCACAAAACTTAAAACATTTAACATTTTATAAAAGAGTCTTCAATAATTCAAATATTAATAAATTTAGGGCTAAACTTTCGGAAATAGTCTGGGAAGACGTTTTTGATTGTAATAGTAACGTAAACGAAAATTACAATATGTTAGAAAAAACCTTAAAATTTCTCTTAAATAAATGTATACCCAACATTAAAATGAAAGTAAAATGTACCTCTAAAGTCCAATACCTAACAGTAGGATTACGAACTTCGTGTCGATTTAAAAGATTTTTAAAATTACTGATATGTAAAACAAAAGAAACTAAATTAAAAGATTACTTTAATAAATATTGCAAAATATTGAAAAAAGCTGTCAACGAATCCAAAAAAATATGTAACAGGCGTAAATTTGTGAAGTCAGACAATAAAACAAAATCCATGTGGCATATAATTAATAACGAGACAAATAAGAGTACACGGAGGCAAAAAAACTTACACGTCTCTACAACTGACAAACATATAATATCTGATCCCAAAATGGTTGCAAACGAATTTAACACTTACTTTGCGTCTGTAGGAAATTCAAACACAACTGTAGCTGAAACAAATAGAGGCTGTTCCACAAACAATATAGAAAATACGTTTTTCCTAAATCCTGTAGAACCTAGAGAAATGTATACCATATTAAAAAATCTAAAAAACAAAACCTCTTTTGGCATAGACGAAATACCCCCGGCGCTGGTGAAAGCAAGTGCAGATCTATTAACGATCCCATACACCATCTTAGTTAACCAATCCTTTTCGGAAGGGATTTTTCCTGATGCCCTAAAGATTTCATTGATAAAGCCAGTCCATAAAAAAGGAGAAACGTCAGATATCAATAATTACCGACCAATTGCTCTGTTGCCAACGTCTGCTAAAATATTTGAGACTACTATAATGAAGCGTATCTACACGTTCTACGAAAAATTCAAAATCCTACATGAAAATCAAAACGGGTTTAGAAAAAATCACTCAACAATCCTTGCAGTCTATAGATACGTTAAAATTATTTTAGACGAAATAAACAATAAAAATTTTGCTGTTGGCCTCCTACTAGATATGAGTAAGGCATATGACCGAGTCTGCTTTAAAACACTCCTAAACAAATTATACCAAACAGGAATCAGGGGGGTGACCCACAGCTGGTTTAAGTCGTATCTCAATAACCGCTACCAATACGTAGAAATTGAAAACACCAACTTTAATACAGGTGAAATCTTTAAGACGAGGTCGGATAGAATTCATGTAACCGGTTCAATCCCACAGGGTAGTGTTCTGGGTTGCATTTTATTTTTGATCTATATCAATGAACTTCCAAATATATTAGACGAGCAGTGCATACTTTTTGCTGACGACATTTCTGTCCTGATTCCGTGTTGCAATGTGGCGGAACTGGATATAAAATTAAATGGCACGCTAGATAAAATCTTAAATTGGTTACAACTCCACAACTTGAAGCTCAATCTTGGGAAAACAAAAATCATACAGTTTAAACCCTATCAAAAGTCACAATTAGATATATCTTACAGTTATAAGAATACAAGGTTAGAAACTGTTAGTACCGCTACACTGTTAGGAATAGAAATGGACACACACATGAATTGGAAACAGCATATTCAGAAAATAATAAATAAAATCTCCTCATTCATCTATGCACTACAACATCTTAAGCGCGTAACCAATTTCGAAACGGCCCTTACGGCCTACTATGCTTACGCTTACTCAGTGATGTCATACGGCATTATCTTATGGGGAAATTGTTGTGACGTAGATAAAGTATTTATACTCCAAAAGAAATGTGTCAGAATACTGGTGAATATTGATCAAATGGAATCCTGTAGGCCCCACTTCACTAAACACCAAATGCTCACTCTTACATCTATTTATATTTTGGAATCATGTAAGTTTGTCAAAAAACATCCAGAATTATATTTACCAACTACTGGTACTAAAAGAAACAATCGAAATTTAAATAAATTTATAGTACCATTTACAAAACTAAAACTAGTGTCATCCGGCCCTCCCTCTATGTTAATAAAAATTTTTAATCACCTTCCAAGTACCATAAAGCAATTAGATAGCTCTACACAGTTTAATTTACAATTGAAGTCTTTTCTCAGAGCTAAATCCTATTACAATTTAAAAGAATATTTTGATGAAAAATGGGTATAAGAAATTAAAATAAGAATGTTTGGAGTTTACAGTTTTATCTTAATTATAATTTTATTTGACAATAATTTGATTGATAAGAAATATTATAATTTATAATTTAAAATCTGGAGGTACTTAATTTACAACTGAATCGTAATTGTAATGTTAATTATCAAATATTTAATTGGTATGACATATTTTAATTTGAACACAATATATAATTTTATTTTATTTGTAATAATTTGTAAAATTTATTTCTAGAATTATGTATGTTCATAACTTGTAATAAATTTGTTATAAAATATAAAATTTATGTATGTAAGTAATTTATACCTCTAGCACTACATTAATTGCCATGCCCTAGCAGGGCGTCACATGTAAACCTTTTCTAATGTACCACCTCATATTAATGTAATGTGACATGCAATAAATAATAATTTGAATTTGAAAATTATCTCCATGCCAAATTTCATCTAAATCAGTTCAGCGGCTTAGGAATGAAAACGTAAAAGACAGACATTTACTTTCGCATTTACAATATTAATGAATCCATTGTCTCCTTTTTATAATTTCCAATAAATCTTTGAAATGTGTAGGTATTATCGCCTTTTGGAAAGTAGAGCGATAGGGGCCGTCTAACTCTCTAGATAGAATTTTAACTGTTCTGACTTCGATTACACCTTCCTTTCCTATTTAGAGAGTTTATAGTCTACTCTAGGACTTATTACATTATCCTATTTCCTTACTTCCTAAATAGGAAATAGTATAAGGTGAAATCGAAGTTAGAATAGTTAGAATCCTATCTAGAGAGTTAGGACGGCCTCTAATGCTCTGCTTCCAAAAGGCGATATTACACGGTTTAAAGATTTATTGAAATTATTAAAATAATAATTGCAAAGTTAAAAAATTTAAGTAACCCCCGGCGTCATTAATTATCTATCTACCACCATCCTCATTAAGACTATTCATAAGAGCCCAAACACGCTATATCTGCTGTAAGTACCTATCTGAAGAATTAAGCATTTCGCAGACTTTTTGATGGTATAGGATCAGCTAAAAGTTAGTATGTCATGGCAATGTCATCGAATTGACAGTACACGAAATTTGAAATCAATCGGATCTGTAAAGGTTAGTAAAATCCTAATATTAGGTAGAAAATGAGCTGATAATCATCAAACGCCTGAACTGATCTTTATAAATTATAGCTAAGAACCATCGTAGTCACATCAGCTTTCAAACAAAAAAATCCGAATCAAAATCGGTCCATTCGTTTAGGCGCTACGATGCCACAGACAGACACACAGATACACAGACAGACACGTCAAACTTATAACATCCCTCGTTTTTCTTCGGTTGTTAAAAACGAGACAGTGGATTCATAAATATTGTAAATGTGAAAGTAAATGTCTGTCTTTTACGTTTTCATTCTTAAGCCGCTGAACTGATTTAGATGAAATTTGGCATGGAGATAGATTTTTAGCGTGAAATAAAATTGAACTGTTAGAAATAAAAAAGTACAAAACTCAGATGAGTGTATTCTTTTGTGATAAGAAATTAATAGTGTACCCAGCACTTTCTCTAAATTCTATTTTATTTATTAAGAGGCTGATAAACGCCAGCGACCTTGAGAAAATGAATTTCGAGGCCCCGCCCACTAATATTTCCGATAACGTGGCTCCACAATACTACACCGACCAGCCGCGTAACTACTACAACCTCAAAAGCGCCAAGCTAAAAAAATGCCACTAGATGGCGTGCTCCACGTGCTTTATTCCATAGACCATTATAAAAATAGAAATGAACAATAAAAAACTATACACTTTTATAAAAAATATGTGGTATTTTTAAATTAATGGTAAATATTATACACGGTCAATATACTTATTTATACTAACAAATTTTTGTAAGGGACCTATTATGAAATCGAAACATGACAATCAGGGATGCAATTATAAAAGACAAATCATAATAGTTTTGACATACGTATTTGCATGTCAGCTGTTCTATAAATTAGAGCTCGACTTGAATAAATTTTGGTTTTGAAACGCCTTGTAAATTTTTAAGTGCATGGATAGTCCCAATCCGACAATATGAGAAATAGCGAAAAGTACTCAAAGGACTCTCGAAAACGTAAAAGAAAAACTAAACTGCATCATTGGATGTTCACAAAATATTCCTAGCCAGGAATCAAAACTATTGTTTAAAAAAAACTCACATGGTGTATTACAACATTCGATTAGATTCCAAATTACAAAATTCAAGTTTCAAGTAGGTTTTGCTTTTATAAATTATGCTACAAAGTACGAAGCAGTATGCAAAAAGTTACTAGTAATCAACGAAACGTCGAACCAAATGTAAATTATTGGCACGATGTTATTAAAACGTAAAGTGGATTACTCGCACTTGTTTACATTTTATTTCTTTTTCACTGTGGCCTTTGACATTACTTTAAAACATGTAGCAGTTTATAAAAATCCAACATTTCCCTTCCGTTTTTCATATGTAATATCTTCCTGGAATGTTTTGTTCCTTGTATACCGCGATACTTTCGAATCGTGTAATGATAGTGTTTTTTTTTTCAAAATCAACGGGTTCTATTTCTACCTTAATTTTGATTTCTCAAAAATCTAATGCTGCACTTTTAGTTTTTATCGAAATCGGTCTCGATACTCTTTTAAGTACTTTTCGTTATTTCTATTTGGAATTCGGAATCCATAATAGATTATTTTTTTATCCAAATCGTTTAAGCAGCTTAAGTGTTAAAATGTAACACCCAGAAAGACACAGTTACATTCGCAATTATAAGAGTATGGATGGAGATACGAAATTGAAAAATTATGTGTTTTAATAAATACTCATCTGAAACAGTCTAGAGTATATTGAAATTTGGAACATGTTAGATTTTTTTATAGATTTCTTTCTGTAGGTTAGGTATGTGATTATCTTTATTTATGTGCCAGCGTTCATGTTATATTTACCTCAAGATCCGAAGGTCTGATACGGATTTTTTTTTATTTATTGAAGACTATATGTTTCGGTGGCGTAGTAGATTGAACTCTCTGGTTTCAACTACGAAAACAAAGCATCTTTTGCCATGGTCGATCCCGGGATGGGCCACCGTTGGTCCCGGTTTTTGTTACAACCTCTTTACCCCACCAACTCGCACTGGGCTAGCGTGGTAGTGTTATTGCCCAAATTCATCATGTGTATCATGTGTTTCTTCCATGTAGGAAGGCTTATATAACGTATACAGGCTAGTGATGATGATGATGATGATAAACAGTGTTATAGTATGTTTAAGCTAAACAATATAAATAATAAATAGTATATTTAAATGTAATCCTAACAACATTGCCCACAGATTAGGTACATTAATATATGAATTAGAATTATTTACGGGATATTTACCATGTAACTTTATAGTTGTGAGTTCCCGATATTTCGGCGCAGTTGCATGCGCCATGATCACGGGTAGACTGCTGAAGCTGCGAGTAGAAGTCAACTTCATTGCGGGCAGATATATCGATCTACCCTCTTTCGTTGACGCTTGCTACGATCGATGCCCCTACCACTGGACTCAGTCTCACTACTAACACAAACTGGTTCCCGACACACAACACTCACAGTATCGACTCGCGGCACTGATACGGGACGCTTTTTCCCACATAACCGTAACACTGGATTCCAGACACTCGAAAGTTGAAACCCGTCTTCCCGATTAAAATTACTGTATTTTGTAATTTCTATCGCTTCACGAACCAAACGTGGTATGTAGTGGCGTTCTGTCGAAATTATCTGTGGGTTATAAAACTCGATCCAGTGATTAGGCCCTGACTCTATGAGATGTTCTGCAATAGCCGATCCGCGAATGTCGTTCTTTTTGACTGCGTTGATGTGCTCCTTGATCCGACAGGAAACTGTGCGCTTAGTTTGACCAATATACGAGCTACCGCAACTACAGTCGATCTTGTACACACCCGGTCTCTCTAAGGGAAAGTTGTCCTTTGGTGAGCGCAAGCATTGACCAACCCTTTTAAGGGGAGTAAAGACAGTTTTTACTGAAAATTTATTGAGAAGGTTAACATAAATTATAATGAACATGAATTGGGATGTTGCCTATGTTTAAAATTTGTGCTATTTTTCACAAAATCGGAAAATATGTGCTACCACTACCCATAAAAACAATTCAAACTTAAAAGATATGAAATATTGTTAAAATTGTACCCTTTTCGAAATAAAAAAAAGACATTTATTTTCAAAATTTATCAATAATGATAATGTAATTAGATAGCTGACATCAATTAAAGCAACTATTATAATGACAACTATTAATAAAAACATACTTGATACATAGTTATTATTAATTTTGTCAGTATGCCCATACATTTCTTAGTAATATGGGAACATGTGACGTCACCTGTTCCGTAGATTTTCTATGGAGCCTTTTTGGATGTTGCGCCGCAACATATCAACATGCCACTATATCTGTGAAAGTGTTGATCTTAGACATACTATTTCTTTTGCAATATTTCTTTATGAGTTATAAACTTCTTATTTATGAAATAAAAAACAAGTTGTCAACTACCCTATTGCTGAGAGCTAATTTGTGCTACAATAATATAGTGGAAAGAGGAAATATTTGAATCATGCATAGTTTGCCGGTACAAAAGTTGAAATATAGAATACTCAACACCGTGGACTGGAATGGACAATTGAACACCGTTCTACAATTTTTTACCTATTTTTCAGTAAACTGTGTATAGACCTGGCCGGGTCTACATACATTTTTGAAACATCTCTTTTATAGCACATGTTAAAAGTTCTGGTTTTAAAATTTACATATAAAAGAACCTTTAAGCCTAGGCTAGGCTTAAGCTAATTTAGTGTTGTATGCATTTAATAATCTAAAATTAACTGTGCCTGTTGTTCTTCATGAATCACATTTTGTAACCGGAAAAATTAATATTAAAAAGAACAGAAACGAACCATTCGATACCTTGATTATTTTTAAGACTGCCGGGTCTGACAATTACGTAGGTCTATGAAATAAACCAAACTTATTTTATGGTTCTATATAAAAACTTTGTTGAAATTTATCTTTGTATTATGTATTACATATAAATACATAAGTTTTTTTTTACTTTCCTTATTCATTATGAGATAAACAAAGAGATACAAAGATTAAGAATAATAAATAAATAAAAAATATTAAAAAAGAATTAGTAAAGAATGAAAAAATAAGAAACATAAACAAAAAAGGACTAGAAGTAAACATACATAAAAATAATTGTTACGGACTCTTTGGACGACGACACTGGCCGGTAGAGTTAAGGCTTGACAGAAGGTGACTTGGATGGACGGACGGACAAAGATTGACGTTTTGACTGCGTTTTCTTATTATAATTTGTATTATTTAATATTAATTAAATACAGTTCAAAGACGACGAAGCCTTTTCCTCTTCATGTGGTCCTTCTTCGCCATTTTTTCGACCTAGTCCATGAAAATACAGTCCACTAAAAATGTTGACAAGAAGTAAAAGTGCACAAGCGATGAACGACGTGGCCGACTTGCCACCACCACCACCACCACCTGCCGCACTTTCTCAGGTATCCGTAGCCAAGACCGTCGCTTCAAATGCATCCGACCGGGCGCGCCGACAGCGAGTCCTAGACGCGAAGCGCAAGGCCGCGGAAAAGCTCGCCGACCTCGAGCGACGTAAAATCGAAATAGAAGAACAGCTTATACATGAGCAGACGACTCTAGAGCTCGAAGCTTTAGACATAGACGACCACGACGGTGAGTTACGTAACACATATCCCCCGTTTTGTCATCCACGGACAACTTCAATGACGTCACTGAATCGCACGGCAAATTATGCCTCAGCTCGAAACTGCGATCCCGTAAATAATAAGCATGACGTCACCCGCAACTCACCATCTAATGTCGAGTCGCAGATGAGTAAATTTTTAGCTCGACAGACGACTGTCAAAGACCTACCCTTCTTCTCTGGAGCTCCAGAGGAGTGGCTACTGTTTTATAGCCAGTTTAAGGTGACGACACAATTATGTAGCTATAGTGACAGTGAAAATATCGCGCGCTTAATGAAGTGTCTGCGTGGAGAAGCGCGCAACTCTGTATACGCCTTGCTGACGAGCGCCTCGAACTTAGATAAGATAATAAACACACTAAAGCTAAGATTTGGACGTTCAGACACTATCATTGACGCTATGCTTACAAGGATTAGATCTCAGCGCGATATACGACACGATGACATGACGCTGCTACTAAAATACGCCACAGACATTCAGAACATGGTTGCTATTATGAACTCGACCGACCAGTTTAACCATTTGCGGAATCCTGTATTGATTCGTGATGTTCTGTCAAAATTGCCATCGAACCTGAAGTACCAGTGGGGGCTCGACAAGTCACGACGAGGCATTAATGACGTAACTCTGGAAGACGTAGCAGAGTGGTTGATGGAAGTCGCGAAGTCAACGGCCGAGTTTACTACAGCTGCTAGTTCGCGTACAGTCGACAGGAAAAATTCGCATCAGTACAGAGGTGACAAACATTTTCCTGTTATGACCACTGGTAAAACAAACAAAGAATGTAGTAAATGCAAAGGCAACCACGATCTGAAATACTGCCCAGACTTTTTACGTTTGTCCATAGATGACCGATGGAACTTTGTCACAGTAAGTAAACTTTGTTTTTCCTGCCTATCTTCTCGACATCAATTGAGAGCCTGCAAAACGAGGGCTAAGTGTGGAGAGCTTGGTTGCGAACGTGTTCACCATAGACTTTTGCATGCTGAGCCAAGACAGATGACACCGACCAATGAGAGCAGTGCACTACATACTACAGCGCATAGAAGTGACATGAATGATGCCGTTATTGCCACTACTCAGCCTTCTGTACAGTCAAATCATGTAATGCTGAAAGTTGTTAGAGTTGTTGTCAGCGGACTTCACGGAGATTTTGAGACTTCGGCTCTTTTAGACGAAGGAGCTGCCGTGAGCTTAATTGACACCTTGTTCGCCCAGCGCGTAGGTATTGACGGCCCGACACGACCTCTACGTATATGCGGCGCGCACGGGATGTCTTCGGTTGATTCTACATCGCGATGCGTTTCTTTTAAAATACGCGGTCGTAATAATAGTGATGTGTATGATTTATATAATGTACGTACTGTAAATAATTTAAAATTGCCTGTAAATACCTTTCATAAGAATATTGTAAATAGGTTTGACTTTTTAACAGACTATTTTGACGAATCTGATTTGACCTTTGACAAAGTTAATATGCTTATCGGGCAGGATAATATAGACCTTATTGTGACGCGACAAATAATACAAGGGCCAAAACATGGGCCGATGATTTCGAAGACTAATTTAGGTTATGTATTGCATGGGACTGTGACTTCAAATAATATACCGACTGACGTCACTGTCTTACACTGCTCATGTGACAACTTAAATGAAATTTATAGAAAGACCTTTCGAACGGAAGACTTTGGCGTGAAGCCAAGGTTTGACACTCCTCGTTCTCGTGAGGATATGAAAGCGCTTGACATCATGAAAGCGACAACTCGATATGTTGACGGGCGTAAACATTGGGAAACTGGGCTTTTGTGGCGCGACGATAGTTGTCACCTTCCAGATAGTTTCAGCCAGGCCTTTGTTAGGTTGCAAGGCATCAAGCGGAAGATGTCTAAACTACCAGAATTTGCACAAAAGTATCAGCAGAAGATCGACAACTATTTACTGAAAGGCTACGCACGTAAGTTGACTCGCGATGAGGCGCAACATCGGACTGACAAGACGTGGTACTTACCTCATTTTGCAGTGTTTAACCCCAATAAACCGGATAAGTTGCGATTTGTTACAGATGCAGCTGCCAAATCGGAGGGGAAGTCGTTAAATGATTTTCTTCTACCAGGGCCTGACTTGCTAAATTCTCTTCCAGGCATGTTGCTACAGTTTAGGTGTCATCGCTATGCGGTCATGGGAGACATTCAGGAGATGTTCCATCAGGTTCTCATCATTGACCAAGACCGACATGCTCAACGTTTTCTGTGGGAAAATGAGGAGTACCAGATGAACGTCATGATTTTTGGTGCAGTTTGTTCTCCTTCGTCTGCGCAGTATATAAAAAACGAGAATGCGGTTAGGTTTACGGAGACGCATCCAGAGGCAGTCAAGGCCATCGTTGACCATCATTATATGGATGACCTGATCCTGTCAGTCGACTCTATAGAGCAGGGGAAGAACATCGTTGATGACGTTATTTTCATTCATGCTCAAGGTAGATTTAACATGACCAGCTTTATGAGCAATTCCAGGGAGATACTTCAACATCTTCCCACAGACAAATTGTCATCTTCAGGAGCCAAGGTGCTCAACGATATCCCAGACTTGCCAGTGGAACGGGTGCTAGGCGTTAAATGGAGTCCAGGAGATGACAGTTTTGTTTTTTCTAATGTTAAGGATCTGATTGACAGCCAACAGCATCACCCTACGAAGCGTCACATTCTAAAGGTGTGCATGTCTGTTTTTGATCCATTAGGTGTTTTGTTGTTTGTGACTATTACAGCCAGAATTATCCTTCAAGACATATGGAAGACCAAGATAGGCTGGGACGACGAGGTGACCGGTAGTATTTATGACAGGTGGCTTGTGTGGCTGCAGAACCTTCGGCGAGCTGTTTGCTTGCAGATTCCTAGATGGCTCGTCAGCTTACAGTCAGGCACTGGAAAACCAGTCGAGGTTCACATCTTTTGTGATGCTAGTACTAGAGCCTTTGCTGCAGTGGCTTACATGAGGTCATTTTTAGACGACGGACATTATCATGTTTCTTTGATTATGTCTAGAGGACGTGTAGCGCCTTTAAAGGTTTTGAGTGTACCTAGACTTGAACTCCAAGGAGCTCTATTAGGTGCAAGAATGGCTCAGTCTATTAAAAAGTACGTTGACCTTACTATTAGTCGTGTCGTGTTCTGGTCCGATTCAAGGACAGTGCTCAATTGGATTAGGTCAGATGCAGGGCGTTTTAAGCCGTTTGTTGCGCATCGTATCAGCGAGATTGTTGATCTAACCGACCCGAGTGAGTGGAGGTGGGTACCTACCCGTTTGAATCAGGCTGACCTTGCGACACGAGAGAAGACCTCCGACGATGCAGGAGCTTTTTGGGTAAATGGACCAGACTTTCTCCGACAAGAGGAGAGTATGTGGCCAGTGGAGGAAACCCAGGTGACAGAAGAAAGTTCTGATCCCGAGGTGAAGATTGCACTCGTGACAGCGTTATCTTCAAACGAAGGTCTGCCAGACGTTGTCCGCTTTTCTAAATATTGGCGACTTGTCCGGACGACAGCTTGGGGTTTGAGACTAAAGCACAACTTAAGACACAAGAGAAATCGTCGTCGGGGTGAGCTTGCAGCTGACGAGACTATTGAAGCTGAGTTGCTACTTATTAGGGACAGTCAGCAAAGATCCTTTCCTTGTGACTTTCAGACGTTATCGACGGCGAGTAAGGTCGCCAAAAATAGTCGTCTTTTCCAGTTGGTTCCCTTCTTAGATGTTCAGGGACTTATACGTGCGCGTGGACGCATAGACTCAGCTAGTGCAGATTATGACACGAAAAATCCTATAGTGTTGTCACCGGTCGATCCCTTTACAAAATTGCTAGTCATGCAGTACCACATAGGCGCTGCCCTTTGTGGTAAGGAGAAGGTACTCAACGACATAAGACAGAAGTTTTGGTTGCTTCGTGGACGATCAGCTGTCAAAGCTGCTTGGCGTACTTGTCAGATATGCAAGAACTTACGCGCAGCGCCAACTCCACCGCTTATGGGACAAATTCCCATCAGTCGACTGACTCCGTTAAAAGTTTTTGCTTATACTGGGCTGGACTATTTTGGACCAATGATAATTAAGATAGGACGACGACATGAAAAACGGTATGGGGCTTTATTTACATGTTTGGACGGTTAGGGCTATACATATTGAACTAGTTGACGACTTGACCTCAGACAGTGCCATTATGGCTTTGCGACGATTGATAGCCAGGCGGGGGACACCTTATGAGGTTTGGAGTGACAATGCAACGACCTTTAAGGGGGCTGACTCGGAATTACGAAGACATGTTGAAAATTTAGACATAGCGAGATTACAACAATTCTTAAGTGTTCGTCGAATTCAATGGAAATTTATTTGTCCAAACTCTCCTCACCACGGTGGATGTTGGGAGAGGATGGTGCGGTCAGTAAAGACGGCACTCAAGAGGACTCTGACCGAACAAATTCCGACTGAACAGATTTTGCGTACACTATTGACTGAGACTGAATATATGGTCAACAGCCGACCTTTGACTCAAGTTCCCCTCGATCACAACGATGACTTACCTTTGACACCAAATCATTTCATATTTGGTGGACTGGCAGACTTTACGACTCAGACATTGGACGAATTCGATGACACCGACTTGCTTCGCAAATCATGGCGCCATTCTCAGCGACTTGCGGATCTTGTCTGGAGGCGGTGGCGCAAAGAATACCTGCCCACTCTAACCAAACGAGGTAAATGGTTCCTGAGAATGGACCCATTGAAGATTGATGATGTAGTGATCATGTGTGACGATCAGCAGCCCAGAAACTTGTGGCCGAAAGGCGTTGTGGTACGCACCTATCCGGGGCCGGACAAACAGGTTCGGGTAGTTGAGGTTAAAACTGCGACTGGGACTTATAAGCGACCGGTGACGAGGCTTTGTCGCTTAGACGTTCGACCGCCTAGCTCTGTATAAAATGACTATGACTTTACTTTTATCGAAAGTGACTAGTGACTTATTTAATTTTGACTTGTCTTTTGCTACCGTCCAGCTTAAGCTGACCGACACCTGGACTTCCATCTGACTGAGGCGGACTTGACCTGCAGCTGGACTGGACTTGACGCGACTGTGAGTATTGCCTTGCAATACTGGAGGTGGGAATGTTACGGACTCTTTGGACGACGACACTGGCCGGTAGAGTTAAGGCTTGACAGAAGGTGACTTGGATGGACGGACGGACAAAGATTGACGTTTTGACTGCGTTTTCTTATTATAATTTGTATTATTTAATATTAATTAAATACAGTTCAAAGACGACGAAGCCTTTTCCTCTTCAATAATAAAAAAAAAACAAAAGTAAAAAAAAATTGATACAAAAAATATTTTTTGTATTTATAGTTTAATCGTTTTTTATATTAATATTTTTTTACTTTCATATTTCATATTCAAAAAACAAATAAGAAATAAAAAATACAAATAATAAAAAAAAAGTTGTGAACCATTGAAGGATTGAACCCCTACCTCTCGGATAGTAAGTCGTGCATCTCAACCCCTACACAATCGCGACAGAGTCATTTATTTCGAAATTAACTATCTGAATTATACGATATACTTATACATTTCCCTTCAAGTAAACATAAACTTACTTTACAACTTCCATCTGTGACTGTGAATCTGAATAAGTACAACTTTCGAGATGATTATGGAGTTTTTGATAGTTCCTAAAATTAGATAAAATTAGCTATCTAAAGAAAAAATAATCAGGTTATTATTGTGTTATTTACCCCTATACGAGTGGTTTTTGACTCTTTTTAGACCTTTTTCTTGGTTTGAAAAAGGTCTAAAAAGGTTATTGGTGGAATTTTTATTTCATAAATAATATTATTAATGAAATAAAATTTTTACAATAAAAATTTACGAAATTATTTACTCATTTTTGTCTATCTACTATAATACACTCACATAGTAATCACTAAAACCTAAAATATAATTGTCTATTTGATATTTGCAAATTAAAACAGACGCAGACTGATATTATTAAGAACCGCGAGCAAAGAAGCGACACAGGTCCACCTAGCAGCACGCCTCGGCGATCACTGTCGTTTCCTCTACAAATGAAAGAGAAGAATGGATAATGGCGCGAGTCGCTATTGAAATCGGCTGAAGAATTCAGAATAAATTTATTTACTAAAGAACTAGTTACTTATTTGAAATTGTAAAACATCAATATTATAAAATTTAATATAACAAGTTTGTTCCCTAAAAATAAGAAAAAAACCTTTGACATATAACGCAGAATTTGTTCTGAAAGCTGATTTTGATGGGTGACTTTGGCATTTTTTTTATACAAACATTTTGATTATAATGTGTTTTGGGGACATGCATATTATCAGAAATATGTCCAAGAGTAACATATATTTTTTTCACTGCGTTTATTTCAATAGATTGTGCTAAAAAAAGTTTTAAGTAACGCTCAATTAGCAATTATCAGCCTCTTAATATTATACTATTTAATTAAAATATCTTCCCCGTTATAAAGCTTTGTATAATAATAGCCCTGTTATACAGGGCGTCCCACGGCCATGCCACACGGAGGGAAAGTATATTAAATATTGAACGTAGGATATTTTACTAAAAGAAGACATCGTTTTATTTTTAATAATAAGTAGAACGGCATTCACAGATTTTTGAAAAATCGCCTACCTCGACCGGGAATCGAACCCGCCAAATGTGATAGAAAAATTACTTGTATTTTATAATAGCTTTTGAAAGGGCTACTCATAAGCATTATTTTTTCCTAAATAACCTAGCATATTAAACGAAACTAAGATCATAAAATTTTGTTCAGGGAAATTTCCTCTGACTTGGCCATGCTTCCAACAATTAACATTATCATTTCAAAGACCTACCCGCTTGAGATACGAGATTTCCGTGGTGTACATGATAATAATAAAGCGATACATGAAGTGTAGAAGGTACTTGTATGCATTTCTTCATGAACTCACAATTACCATGCAACTGGCTGATATTAGTAAAAATAAATAATTCGAAAATGGAACACGTAAATTTTCAAGCGTCTGTTCTTTTGTTTATTGTGAGTTTCATTTTCGTTTATTAGCAATGTTTGTGTTAATTTACTTACCATGGCGTACCAAAATAATTTGGATTTATACTACACTACGATGGAATAGAAGCATACTTTTTAAATCACAAAGACATTTCATTAGCTTTGCGGTGGTACCCCGAAAGATATCCCGATAGACGCACACCATCTCGATATGTGTTGAAAAGAATGGTGGATAATTTAACAAATTTAGGACGTTTTGATCATCGCTTACAGCAACCACAGCAGCAGATAATAAACGTCAGCGATGATGAACTCAACATTCTGATTTACTTTGAAGCGTACCCGAAGAGTTCAGTGAGGGAAGGTGAAGAAGAAATTGGACTTTCAAAGAGTAGAATACATCGCGTTCTGAAAAAATACAAGTTTAAAAGTTATGTTGAAGGGCGATTAGTGCAAAAATTACGGCCGGGAGATGCTGAAAGACGATTTAATTTCTGCCTACATATAGAGAGACTCATCCTTGAGGATCAAAATTTTTTGAACACCATTATTTGGTCAGACGAGTCTTGTCGAACTTTAGTAACAACGTTATGTACAACCGGCGTAATAATCGCATTTGGTCCAGACAGAATCCCTTACGAATCCGCGAGACTAATGATCAAGTGCGTTTTTCTTTCAACTGTTGGTGTGGGATTGTAAGTAACCGGGTTCTCTTAATACATTTTTACGAAGGAACTCTGAACACGGAAAGATATCTAGAAATACTTGACATTTTAAGAAATGAGATTAATAATAATCTTCCTGATGCAGATCGACGAAATCTCATATTCCAGCAAGATGGGGCTTCGGCTCATAACAGTAGGAGAACAGCCGAGTTTCTTATTGAATATTTTCCTTCCTGGATCGGCAGTTTTGGACAAATTAGATGGCCACCGAGATCCCTAGATCTAACCCCATTTGATATTTTTTTATGGGGTTTTGTAAAAGATTTAGTTTACAGGAACCGGTACAACAGTGTGCAGGAGTTACAAAATGAACTTTGACGTATTATTTCAAACATCCACCATGCAAAAATAAGTAAATCGACTGGGGGAGAAATTATCAAAAGAGTGAGAAATTGTATACAACAGACCGGATCACATTTTGAGCATTTGATAAATTAATTTTTTTTTTAAATAAAATGAATAATTTTATGATCTTAGTTTCATTTAATATGTTAGGTTATTTAGGAAAAAATAATGCTCATGAGTACCCCTTTCAAACGCTATTATAAAATACATGTAATTTTTCTATCACATTTGGCGGGTTCGATTCCCGGTTGAGGTAGGCGATTTTTAAAAAATCTGTGAATGTAGTTCTACTTATTATTAAAAATAAAACGATGTCTTCTTTTAGTATAATATCCTACGTTAAATATTTAATATACTTTCCCTCCGTGTGTCATGGCCGTGGGACGCCCTGTATACTGGCTAGTTTTTAACCCCCGACGAAAAAAGAGGGGTGTTATAAGTTTGACGTGTCTGTGTATCTGTGTGTCTGTCTGTGGCATAATAGCGCCTAATCGAATGGACCGATTTTGATTCGGTTTTTTTTGTTTGAAAGCTGATGTCACCACGATGGTTCTTAGTTATAATTTATGAAGATCAGCTCAGGCGTTTGATGACTATCAGCTCATTTTCTACATGATATTAGGATTTTACTAACTTTTACAGATCCGATTGATTTGAAATTTGGTGCACTGTCACTTCGGTGACATTCCCATGACATACTACTATCCTTGGCTGATTCTATACCATCAAAAAGTCTGCGAAATGCTTAATTCTTTAGAAACTTACAGCAGATATAGCGTGTTTGGGCTCTTATGAATAGTCTCAATGAGATGGTGTTAGATAGATGATTAATGACGCCGGGGGTTACTTAAAATTATTAATTTTGTTTTTTTGTTTACAACATTCGTTATCAGTACGAAGCTTTATGAAATGAGTGATCAGTTTAGTGGTATTAAATAACTAACTAGTCACGATGGATATAGCATCTGGAAATTTAAAGTTCGAGCACTGCTTATCCACGCAGAGTTGTGGCAGTCTATTGCAGGCTATGCTCCCGGTGATATGACCTCTGAGGATGTGAGGATTAGAAAGCATCAGAAGGCCTTGTCTAAGATCTCCCTCACGCTGGATGATTCAGCCATTACTCATGTTAGGTCTGCTAAATCAGCAAAAGAAGCATGGGATGCGTTGGCAAATGCTTATGAAGACAAAGGTATGGGTCGCCGGTTGTCATTAATAACGTCCACTATTCAGGTATGCCTTAAATGATTTTACCACAATTGAATCATATATAAATGCTGTTTTGTGTACGGTTCAAGATTTGTCCGACATTCGAAAAGTCAATTGTGAACCGATTTTCAAAATTTTCTATTTTATTCGATAGAGTAAACTCCTGAGGTGGTCCCATTGTCACCAAGTCAGAATCTGATTATGGGCTCCCAGGGAAATCGAGGTCAAACCTCAAATTTTATAGGCATTTATGGCATGTTTTTCTATTTTCCAAAGCTATTCAAGTTTTAGCTTCTTCTGTTAGTCATCATCTCGTGTTGATGAGTTAGTGATGGAAAGTACAACTCCTTAACGGTTAAGAGTTGGAATATAATTCTTTCACTATTATAGGTACGTATTAACAAATAGTTGTATCTAGTCGTGTTGTCTAGTTGTGTTGTCTTCTGTTGTTGTTGTTGTTGTGTTCTATCGGTTGATTCGGGTGAACTGATGATGGAAGGTAACGGTTACCGTAACGGTGTGTGGAGTTAGGTACGATACGATAAAATGAAACAATATTAGGTATGTATTTCAACCAAAGACAGAGACAGACAAGTCGATAGTGTTGCTGACGGTCACCCATCTAGCGTTGACCTTAGAAATCACGAAAAAATTTTATTTAACAAAATAAATTTGGAGTTGGTGCTAAGCTGTTTCCAGAGACAATAGAAAGTGAAGCACCAACACCAAGGTACCTACTGAAGTTTAATTCTATTTCCTTTTCATTGTTAATCAAACCAGAGGTCTCTGGTTCGAATCCCGGTAGGGGCAGATGTATGTAAAAAAGTTTTGTATGACTCCGATTAAATTTACAACGTCAAGATATTTTTTTTATTCATTTTTCAAATTATTAAACCCCCATTAAAATAGAGGGGTGTCATTGTCATAAGTTTGACGTGTCTGTCTATATATCTGTGTGTGTGTGTGTGTGTGTGTGTGTGTGTGTGTGTGTGTGTGTGTGTGTGTGTGGGTGGGTGTGTGTGTGTGTGTGTGTGTGTGTGTGTGTGTGTGTGTGTGTGTGTGCGTGTGTGCGTGTGTGCGTGTGTGCGTGTGTGCGTGTGTGCGTGTGTGCGTGTGTGCGTGCGTGCGTGCGTGCGTGCGTGCGTGCGTGCGTGCGTGCGTGCGTGCGTGCGTGCGTGCGTGCGTGTGTGTGTGACCTATTTATATTCGGTTCATTCTGTTTGAAAGCTGTGATTCATAAAGATCAGTTCAGGTTTTTGATGACTATCAGCTCATTTTCTATATAATAAAAGCATTTTAAAAAGCTACTAGGTGGTAGACACCCATATGTAGTAGGGTCGCCTGGGTAGGTACCACCGCCTTTCTTATTTCAGCCCTGAAACAATTCGCTGTGTTTCGGATTGAAGGGAAAGGTAGCCAGTGTAATTACTGGGCATGGAAGGCATTTCATCTTAGGCCTCAGGATGACAACGCACCTGCAATATCATGTGATTTTCCTTGTTCTTGCAGGTGTCTATAGGTGGCGGTAACTGCTTACAACCAGGTGGGCCGTCAGCTTGTTTGTCATCTAGTTGTATAAAATATAAAAAAATTGACTTTCACAGATCCGAATGATTTTAAATTTAGTGGTTTTTTTTTACGATTGATAGGCAAACATTTGACCACAATGACACCTAATGTTAAGTATAGACATGGCCTACAATGATACATGTTTACCTAGGTGTCTATTTACTCTAGCCATAAAGACGTCCAAATTCTAGGTTTCGGGAAACATTAGAAAGGACTTGGTGAAATGCTTGGTGCGCATGGTTGGAGTATCCACACCAAAAGGGTGAAAATCCATTGTACGTCTGGTGCCTCGAAGGTAAAAGGGAGCTGGTGGAATTTATTCGTGTAATTCCCTCGCACACTCACCGAAGTGTATTCGATAGAAAACCGACAAACGTGCGACTCTACAGCGATGCTCGAGATCTTGGAGTTTAGCCTCTGCTAATACTGGGTTGTTAATAAGTCGTTAGCTCGCTTCTCCACAGAGTCCAATGCTGCCAGCTGATATTTGGCAGAGCAGAACCATCCCAATAGGTGACAGCAGTATTCTATACCCGACCGAACTTGCGCTTTATAAAGTACTGTCACTTCGGTGACATTCCCATGACATACTTACCTTGAGCTGATCCTATACCATCGAAAAGTATGTGGGATCCTTAATTCCTTAGAAACTTACAGCAGATATAGCGTGTTTGGGCTCATAAGAATAAGTTTCAATGAGATGGTATTAGATAGATGACTAATGAGGCCGGGGGCTACTTAAAATTTTCAATTTTAATTTTTCTCTTATTTTCATAATAGTGCAGAACGAGCCCAGAATGTGACACAGCAGGTGACAGAGTTAGAAGCAGCTGAAGAAGTGGCGGTGACCGACGCAGGAGACAGCGCGAAAGACAAGTTGTCAGGTAAGACAGTAGGTTCTTTTTCTTCAATTATGGCTTCTCGTTTTATTTTCACTGTGAAAGGTAGCTCGTCGCACATTTAGTTTACTTTCACGACCCATGACACTATGTATGTCAGCTTGTCTTCTCGGCATTGGAAAAATAAAAGTAAAGAGTCTTCGAGGCTGGGTTACAATTTGTGATAGTTGCAGTGTTCGCCTAACTAAATTGTATTCAACATTTTTTAAAAAATACAAAGGTATGAATAAATGACAATATATCACGTCAATTATACGACAGGTACTAACTTTTACACATCCGATTGATTTGAAATTTGGTGTACTGTCACTTCGGTGACATTTCCATGACATACTATCCTTGAGCTGATTCTATACCATCAAAAAGTCTGCGAAATGCTTAATTATTCAAAAACTTACAGCAGATATAGCGTGTTTTGGCTCTTATGAACAGTCTCAATGACATTGTGTTACATAGATGATTAATGTGACGCCGGTGGTTACTTGAATTTTTTAATTTTGTAATTATTTTTAATTAACTAATGGCGGACCATCATTTTAAAACTACCTACTTACACCGAAGTTGTGATAAAAGAAATGAAAGTTTTCTAAAGCACGTCACGTAAACTTATTTCCATAATCTGCTAAAAGAGTAGTTTTTAAATACTACGTCTGCCCGAAGAGTACATCTCCTCATTTGTCTGCCACTAACGCCATCTAATAAAAGTAAGCTAAGTTGTAATCAGAGAAATATCAGTTTTTTTAAGCAAGATCAGTAATCCAACCCCGTTAGGGCACTACAATCTGTGGACTTAAATTTATCAAATCATAATTAAATGTACTAATTGAGTAATTTCTCCTAATAATAATATCAAATTCAATAATTGATCAGGTAAAATTTTATAGATTAATTTACAAATCAAATCAAATTACAATAACAATAAAATCAATATTTTATTTATTTATTTATTTATTCAACAAAGTTTGATAACTAATAGGTATACATAATCATGTTACTATTTCAAAGAAAAACTTTTCTAAAGTATAAAATAAGATACTCTTTGTTAAATATGCGGACACAAATGAAATGATTGGAAGCTAGTAACGCACTGATTTAATGACAACAAACCGTCTAACATTCCCGGGGTTCGGGGAAGTAACACATTCATACATAACACCTCCTCCCTCTTAAAACAATGCATAGGGTGCTATGTACTAAATTATAATATTTAACTTAAATAGCATCTCCAAATACCCCTAGTGCGCCTTAGTAGACCAAATCTCGACATAAAAACGCATAGCTTTTCTATCACCGCACTTGACGTAGTCGTATGAGCCATGTTGTACACTTCCACCCTTTTGCTGTGAGCATCTACTATTATTAAATATACGGCCCCTTGAATTGGTCCCATAAGTCGATGTGAATTCTATCAAATGGCCAAGGTGGAAATTCCCAATTCGCGAGAGGAGCACGAGGTGGTGACGGCCGAAGTTGAATGCATGCGTCACATGAATTAATCATCGTCTCTATTGCTTTATCGATTCCTGGAAACCAAAACCTTGACCGAGCTTCGGCTTTTGTTTTTACTATGCCTAGGTGGGAAGAGTGTAAATCTTTTAAAATATTTCCGTACAGACCTGTCGGGTATAACCACTTTGTGTCTGCTCATAACACAGCCATCCTCTACGGATAGCTGCGACCTACATAAAAAAACGACTTTAACTGTATATTATTAACATTTTGCGGCCAGCCCTTTGAAATATGAATTACTACTTGGCTTAGAGCATAATCTTTAATCGTTTCGTCTCGCAATTTAGTTAAAGTTACTAGCATACTCCCGTCCGTAACTAAAAATAAATAAGACGCTCGATCTCTATACGTTACGCTCCCGCAGCCCGCGCCGCATTGGCCGGTGCTCGTGCACTTACTCAATATAAAATTGAATAAAATTGAGTACATACTGCGTATATTGCGTATAGAATAAAATTGAGTACATACTGCGTATGTACTCAATTTTATAATTATATGCACTAAGAAATAGCGCATATCGCTGCAGCCTGTTAGCAGAAACCTCGGGTATTCCTTTATGTGGTCCAACCAAAAATAGTAATCAAGGGCTTATGATCAGTACGTAAGATAAATGGTACTGATCTACCGTACCTACTGTACCGTAGATATTGATTAAACCGTGGTTTGATCAATATCTCTAATCTATTGATCAAAACGAGCGGTGGCTTCCTTTTGGATTTGTGCATGTGCATACCGACTCTCTGCAGCGTTCAACGTCCGTGAAGCGAACGATATAGGCCTTTCGATATTATCCGCGCCTATTTGTGATTATATAGCACCTAATCCGGATGTTGAAGCGTCGACTGTCAATATTAATTTAGCTTTTGGATTGAAATGAGTTAAAACTTGATCCGACGTTAACATTTTTTTTATTGTTTTAAAAGCCTCTTCATGGTCCTTGCTCCAGTTCCATTTGCAACCCTTTTTTAATAAATCATACAAATTTTAGAATCATGGAAGCGTTTGGAACAAAACACCTAGTATAGTAATTGACTAATCCCAAAAATGACTGTAATTGAGAAACGTTACCGGGAGTGGGGGCCTCCACTATTGCTTTAATTTTCTCCGGTGACTTCTTTAGACCATCTTTTGATATAATATATCCTAAGTAACTAATGTCATCCTTGAAGAATTCACATTTCTCTTTTTGTGATATCAACCCTGAGACCTGTAGCCGTCTTAATACCTCATTTAACCTATCTAATAGTTGTTGCCTATTTACCCCGCTGACTAATATATCGTCTAATAGGCAAAGAACGCCATCCATTCCTGACAGTATACTTTCGATTGCGCGTTGAAAAACAGCTGGCGCTGATACTAACCCAAAGACTAAGCGGGTATAATTATATAATCCACGGTGCGTGTTAATGCATGTTAGTCTCTGAGACTCCTCGTCTAGTTCTAACTGCAAATAATCCATTGAAAGATCTAATTTAGCGAACTGTTGACCACCATGGAGTTTGGAAAACCACTCGTTGATCGAGGGCAATGGGTATTGTTCTATTAATAATTGCTTGTTCAACCCTGTAGAATAGTCAGCACACAACCTAACTGACCCGTCTCGTTTTAAAACTGGTACTACCGGAGACGCGTACTCTGAATGTTCCACGGCCTTGAGAATACCTAAGCTGACTAATTGTTCGATTTCTTTTGCTACCTTATCACGCAATGCGAAAGCCATCGGACGTGCTTTAAAAAAAATGGCTTCGCATTATCTTGTAACAACAACTTAACTTTATATTTTTTGAATGTCCCTAACTTATCTGAGAACAATTGTGAATATTCATCTTGTAAGCGTTTGACAATTAAATCCGTATGGTGACAATAATTAACTGGCGTTAATTGTAAATTGAACCGGGATATAAAATCTCTTCCTAACAGGGGCAGGGGTGGCCGCCATCGCGAACCACGTAAACGTCAATCTCGTGCCTTATTTTCGTCCTGTTATTAATCTGTGCTTTGGCCCAAACATACCATAGGTAACCGCATTATATATACCTAAACAACCAATATTGTTTCCAGTGTATGTCATGTCATACATCCTTGAAATGAGTGTTTTTTAAAAATCAACTTTAGTACCTACCTATAGGTAGGATTGCTGTTCAAAATTAAAATTATTTTAAGCCCAGTCTTCATACATTTGTGGTCCTCTCCTTTCACCGCTTTCTCCGATTTTTGACTTTTTTATACAACGTTTTATCTCACCACTCATTGAAGTTCTCTTCGTCACTCTAGTGATCTGAAATAAATTGAAATAATATACTTTTCTGACAAGAAATATTATTTTACCCAGCACTTTCTTTTAATGCTATTTTAATTGTTTATCAAACCAGAGGTCCCGGTTTCGAATCCCGGCAGGGCAGATCCGTATGTATTTCGCACGAAGAACAAGCCTTGCACTTGAGCGAACGTAATGCGACCAGTCTTATTGGTACACTTCCTTTTTCACAAGAGCCCCGTACGGGACCAACCTTTACGAAAGTTGCTTTGTTTTTAGTATCGAAACCAGAACTCTCAAACCAATACGCCACCGAGATCCTCAAAGACCAGTGTAACCTACACTAAAAGATAGTGTGGGTGGACTGTTCTTACATCAAAAACTACGTTGAAGTTCAGTATTTACTATAATTTTAGTGGCATAAAAACAACATAATAAGCAGTTAAAATCCAAAAACGTCTTTTGCAGTGGTAATGTTGATCGAATTACTCTTAATTTACAATTTAAAAAGAAGTTTAAGTGACATAACTTCCTTTTAGCTATGAAATTGTATTGTGGTGTCCCCTTAATGGGCCAGTGGCGGAAATTAATCATACCATCTACGTCACAGCATTCATGACGTAGATCTAGCTACGGGTATTCGCTCCGCCCGAAAACAACATGGCTGCGCGTGCCCTAAATGCGCATTTTGTCTAGGGCCCCGCCTCTTTGGAGTGACGTCGCACTGGGCATTGTTCGGACTTCGGACAGCCGCGCAAAACATGGCGGCGCGCCCCACTGTCTCCCTCCACGCCTGACGTCACTGCGCGGACGACACACAACAAAACCAGTTGACCGGACCTCGCACACAAAGAGTACATTTTTTATACGGGTATAGAGGTATCACTCCATAATACAAAATATATCGCGCTTAGCCATATCAGCCCGCCTAGCATGACCACCGAAACGCGATATGACAAAGATATTAATCGCTTCGAACTGTCAAAATTCATTGGATATAACTTTATAACCACTATCTTGAAATTTTATCGAAACTGCGAACATGTATATATACAATACAAGTTCGCAGTTTCGATAAAATTTCAAGATGGCGGTTATATCCAATGATTTTTGACAGTTTGAAGCGATAAATAGCTTTATCATATCGTATCATATCGCGTTTCGGTGGTCATGCTAGGCGGGCTGGTGATCTGAACCGGTCGACAACCAAAAAATTATTTTATGTTTTAAATATGTTATGTTAATATTTTTCGAAGTCACTATTTTTTTATGATTACAGCGTCATCTATTATTTCTAAAACGACCAAATTAAATATCAGGTTAAACGAATGTTCTTAGTCGATACTTCAATGTTATCTGCAATTGGTCGCATATGATATGGTTATTTTAGTATTGAAAATTGAATTGAAAATTGAAAATTATTTATTCAGTCCAATAGCAACACAGTACAAAATTTGATTACTGTCACAATAATAGGGTCTTAATTATTATAGTATAGTATACTAATTATTATAATTAGTAGATAATAGGTAGTAATTTACAAATAAAAATATACAAATTCAGCAGTATCCCTGGACTCCACACTAGGATTCCCTGTGTGAATTTTTTTTAATCTTTGATTCACTTCTTTTTCTGATTCATTCAACTCAATTCAACCAATGAGGAAAGAATGAATGGGTTGTTATTTTTGTATTTTTAAGTTATCTCTATTTCAGAGAAGGCAAGGGAAACAAATGCCTATGCAGCCGCATATTTTAAGAATTTTCTTTAATTCTGCAAATATTGAATCGAAATGCTGGTTTCAATGTATCAAGAGAGTTCGGCGCGAAATATATGATGACAGTCGCCATGATAATACTTTGTTGAGGTAGATAACTACGACAAAACTCTCAACGTCTTTCACATCAAATTCACTTATATTACAATGATCTTCTAATTGCACGTCACCATAAACATTTGCTTCACAAAACATTTTTGCGAGTCATTATCATCATCATCACCACCACCACCAGCCTACATACCTCCCACCGCTGGGCCTTCCTACATGTGAGAAACACATGAGAAGTTTGGGCCATAGCACCACCACGATGGCCCAGTGCGGGTTGGTGGGTTAAAGCGGTTTCAGTAACAACCGGGATCAATAACTTAACATACCTCCCAAATCACGGAGGAGCTGTAGATAATAAATTTAGATTGACCCATCCCGGGATCGACCATGGCGAAAGTTGCTTTGTTTCCGTAATAGAAATCAGAGCGCTCCAAACCACTACCCCAACGAGCAATTTTCAACTTATTTAACTCCAAATAGGTAAACGTTTACTTCAATGATTGCACCAATGTTAATACAATAACCTACCAAAATTTTTTAATTATTTTTATATCTACCTAAAATTTTACAGTAAGTATAGATATCTCACTAAAAACTTTACATAAAAAGGAAAAATAATTAAATTTAAGTTTAACTCCAAAAATATGTTTTTAGGGGTGAATACCTACTTAAATTTAATTATTTCATCCTTTTCAGTTTTTTGAAGTCGGTTTTAATTTTTGTTTAAAATTTTTTTTACAATTTTTAGTGATAACTTTCTACGGTCAAAGCTAGATGGGTGACCGTCAAATTATATTGTTTCCTACTATCGTATCGTTTCACTAAAAAGTCATTGGAAAAGCAAAAATTCGCAATTACGCATATGTAGACGACTTCATAATTTCAGTTTTTTTATATTTAAAACCAAAGTACCCAACTGTTTTTGGAAAAAAAATTATGGGACCAAATGGCAGCTATTCCGCATCGAACAAAAAAAGAATCACGTAAATCGGATCAATAATCTCGGCGTAATCGGTGTACAAACATAGAAAAAAAAAAAAAACATACCGGCCGAATTGAGAACCTCCTCGTTTTTGAAGTCGGTTAAAAAAAGATAAAATTCACTAAATTGTATTGTTTTTCAACGAAACAAAATTTCAACGAAACAGATTAAATAGAACCAGAGTACCTAATAACAAATTAAAAAACACCGGACCATCGACGCCTGGAGAAGGCGACGTCACAGACCGACGCCCGTGTGTTAGCGCGACGTTGCCACGTTGCCGGAACAAACACTAGCAGAGCAAAATACTGTGCCCGCCTGCTGTTCGCAATGGCGATGATCGGGGCGCAGGCGGATTGCGAAAGACGGCAACGTCGCTTTCATTTCATGTTCGTTATGATGGTAGCAGGAACCGAGATTTCCCCGCCAACGCCACCTATATACACTATGGCCATTGCCATGGCATGACTATAGAGTCGCGTTTAGTTTTTACTTCTTACTGTTCGTAAGACGTAGCGTTTTATATTATCTTTGCTCCATAGCCTCATCGCCTTACGTGTCATGTGAAAAGTTTCAATAAGAAGTAGCCTACAATTTTCATTACAATGTATTTCACAGTCTCACTGACACCAAATAATATGTAGCTCTAGCTATAGGTATAGTTGTTACGTTGGCATCACTGTGTTTGGCGGTTTACGTCCATATCTCTCTCTCGTTTTGTCATCCCGCTTTCCCGTATGTCCTTCTCTTTCACTCGGCGTGACTCCGCGTCGTTCGTTGGCCCCCTTCACCCTCTCGCACCTCACCGGCCGCCCCGCCCTTGCACACGTCACCCGCAGCAATGCCCGCAGCACCCACCACCCAGTTCCGCATTTGTCGTGCTCCACTCCAATCTATCTCCGGCAATCTCCGCCAGTGTCTTACGCGCCGCTCGCAGTAATAATTTAGTCTCCAGACCTTATCCTCCATCGCAATAACTTAGAACTTCTTTTGTTTTTTTTTTTTTACTTACCTACTCTTGTGTTTGATAACTATCAATTAACCTACTAACTGTTTGGTGTGCCGCTTTATTAACTATTTTTGTGTGTGTGTGTGTGTGCCTAATTAACACGCTTGAAAGCTCAAGCAGAGCGTATCTGCATAACTGCCTTGCTGCTGGAGCTAGCCCTGGTCCTGTCCCAGGCCTGAGCCTGCTTCCTTTCCGGTAAGTGCCCGTTATTATATCTGTTGCACTATTTGTGATTTAGATCGTCAGCCATTTATATGGAACTGCTAAACAACCAAATGCAGTCCACTAAAAATAAATATAGTAAAACACCATCGCCCTACAGGTGGTTGCCTAAAGTAATTTCACCCCAACATGTTACAATTCATTTCTGGTCCATCAAGCCTGGATAGTATAAAACATAGTTTTCGCGTATAAATTGTTAAGTTTAGTTAAATAACACCGCAGTCAAAATGGCGGACGCCAAAGACGAGTATGCGAGTCCTAATAAAATTTGTAGTCTGTACAATCGCCGCCTAGTTCGAAAGGATGCAATTTAATTTATAAAGGTAGGTACATAAAGGTAAACTACGATAAATATCATTTATCGCTAAATGTGTTACATTAAATAATATTTGTGGTTACTATTGGACTGGACTGGATAATTTATGCTTGATCGCTCTTGTTTCGATACGAAAAACAAAACAACTTTCGCCGTGGTCAATCCTGGGTGGATCAATCAAAGTTTGTTATGTCTCGCTCCTCCGTGCTTCGAAAGGCACGTTATTCCGTTGGTCGCGGTTGTTCGTGCAACCGCTTTAACCCACCAACCCGCATTGGGCCAGCGTGGTGGTGTTATGGCCCAAACTTCTCATGTGTTTCTCTCATGAAGGAAGGCCTGTGCCCAATGGTGGGACGTACATCAGACGCTTTGGTCCGATCTTAATGCTAAATACAACGACGAACGTTCACTCGCTATTTGTTATTTTTAACACCCGACGAAAAAAGAGGGGTGTTATAAGTTTGACGTGTCTGGTTATGTCTCTGTCTGTGACGTCGTCGTAGCTCCTAATAGAAATGACCGATTTTGATTCGGTTTTTTGTTGAAAACTGACGTGACTATAGGATGGTTCTTAATTAAGGACTTATTACATTATCCTATTTCCTAACTAGAAACCGAGTTAGAGACTTAAGAAAGCCAGCTATCACACTTCACTAGATGTAATCGGAGAGTACACGCAGCCGCTAGCCGTGATGCAGAATCTCTTTGGGTTGCACTATTGATGACACCGTATTTATTTACGCAACTTCATAAGAAATAAATAATTCTAAATATTGATTAATTTAATAGAATATTATTAATAATTAAAATAGAATTTAGAGAAAGTAGGTACCTGGATAAAAGAATATTTCTTAACGAAAATTGTCTCGTATGAATTTTATACCTACTTTTTTCCGTAACAGTTCAATTTTATTTATAATTACTAAGTACTAGTATCTCCTTCTGCGTGGATATTGGATATCTCTCTAAAAGTAGCCTATGACCTTTGTCAAGGTAAAATCTATCTCCATGCCAAATTTCATCTAAATCAGTTCAGCGGCTTAGGAATGAAAACGTAAAAGACACACATTTACTTTCGCATTTACAATATTTATGAATCCATTGTCTCGTTTTTATAATAATTTCCAATAAATCTTTAAACTGTGTAGGTGTTATCGCCTTTTGGAAAGTAGAGCGATAGGGGCCGTCTAACTCTCTAGATAGGATTCTAACTGTTCTGACTTCGATTACACCTTCCTTTCCTATTTATAGAGTTTATAGTCTAGACTTATTACATTATTCTATTTCCTTACTCCCTAAATAGGAAATAGTAAGGTGTAATCGAATCGAAGGTAGAATAGTTAGAATCCTATCTAGAGAGTTAGGACGGCCCCTAATGCTCTGCTTCCAAAAGGCGATATTGCACGGTTTAAAGATTTATTGTAATTATTTTAAAAACAAGACTATGGATTCATAAATATTGTAAATGCGAAAGTAAATGTCTGTCTTTTACGTTTTCATTCCTAAGCCCCTTAACTGATTTAGATAAAATTTGGCATGGAGATAGATTTTACCGTGAGAAAGGTCAAAGGCTACTTTTGGCGAGATATCCAATATCCACGCAGTTAGAGCCACTAGTACTTAATAATTATAAATAAAATTAAACTGTTGGAAATAAAAAAGGAGTGCGTTACCCCAGCAAGAAAATATCTGCTAGGTGAAATTGAGTTATGCCAATAATTAGAGTGTAATGTGGTGTAAATGTGACCCAAATAAAAAATTTGTGCGTGCTGTAGAAAAAGCAAAAAAACCGTTCCTGCTGGAGTAACGCTGTTCCAGCAGGAAAATTCTAAACGAATGATCGGACAGAAAAGTAAAATACATGAGCAGGTAGGTTATATTTGTGCGTGAATGTGCGCCAAAATTGAGATTTGTTCGTCTTAAGGTTTTAGAGATATTCGGTTTTCTGCTGGAGCAACGTTTTGCAGAATCCGGTATCTCAGGAACCTTTGATTATGTGCACGTAAAATAAATGTATTTCAGTAGCTGTTGATTTGTGCGTATTTTTGAATCAATACGTTTTAAAAATATATTTACCTATCGTTTTAAAGTAATCATGCATTTCCTAAATAACAATAAAAAATTCTAGCACTTAAATGAGCAAACGTATAAGCCAACTGAAAATGGAATTCGCTTCTTCTTGTTAATCTACTTGTCCACAAAAGTTTCAAAACTAAATATAAACACGTTTTTGAATAATTTAACTTTAATTTAAAACTGACAATGCCATAACTCCAACTTCAAATTACAATAACCGGTATTAAGCAAATACAATTTGGTAGTAACGCACAATTAGAGCATTTCGTGAAATATAAATGCTGAAAATTTCAGCTTCATATCTCTCGTATTAATGTAAAACCAAAATAATCGCTAGATTACCGATAATCCGACAGAATTCGAATGACCACTATTGATGACCTTCTTAAATTGGCTCTCAAACACGTGTAAACATTTGGATCCTGGGTACACTGAAGCACAAAACTGTTAGAAAAAGTTATTAAAATGCATTTTAGTTTATATAAAAAGTACTTACCTATGCTGGTATGTGACAATGTGTGCTTAACTAGTTTACTTTTAAACTAATGCAAAGTAGATAGATGCTTATTAAATTCAATGAAATGTGCTAAACATTACAGAATTTAATATATTTTTAACCGACTTCAAAAACGAGGAGGTTCTCAATTCGGCCGGTATGTTGTTTTTTTTTTCTATGTATGTACACCGATTACGCCGAGATTACTGATCCGATTTACGTGATTCTTTTTTTGTTCGATGCGAAATAGCTGCCATTTGGTCCCATAAAAATTTTTTCAAAAACAGTTGGGTACTTTGATTTTAAATTTAAAAAAACTGAAATTATGAAATCGTCTACATAAGCGAAATTGCGAATTTTTGCTTTTCCAATGACTTTTTAGTGAAACGATACGATAGTAGGAAACAATATAAGTTGACGGTCACCCATCTAGCTTCGACCGTAGAAAGTTACCACTAAAAATTGTGAAAAAAAAATTTTAAACAAAAATTAAAACCGACTTCAAAAAACTGAAAAGGATAAAATAATTAAATTTAAGTAGGTATTCATCCCCTAGAAACATATTTTTGGAGTTGGTGCTAAGTGGTTTCCAAAAACAATAGAAAGTAAAGCACCGACTCCAAAAATATGTTTCTAGGGGATGAATACCTACTTAAATTTAATTATTTCATCCTTTTCAGTTTTTTGAAGTCGGTTTTAATTTTTTATGATGATAGGTATTCAACATTTGGAGTCCCACAGGTTATTCTTTTCAATTAATAGATAGAATAACTTAATCACCTACCTACCACATGAAATTATGAGTTGCTTTTTTATACAGGGTGGTGCCGTCAATACGACAATAAATTAACGCATGGGATCTATTGGTTCATAAAAAATAGTTTTTTATGAACTAATATAGCCGATGTTTTAATTTATTGTCGTATTGACGGCACCACGCTGTATGTACGTGTTCATTTTGAATCCTATTGAACTTGAAGGTCTATTCAGTGATTATAAAAAAAAAAAAAAAATCCATGAAAATGGTTCCAAAATACACATTTTCGCAGATAGTATTTTTAACCGACTTCAATAACAAGGAGGTTATTTGTAATTGGTACAATAACAAGGAGGTTCTCAATTCGGTTGGATTTTATTTAATTGTTAATTATCTTCCTGTACCTACTTGTAATAATGAGGAATTGGTAGGTACCTTATTTTTATAATGTTGTCAGATGTCACGTTGTCAATCGAAAAAAGGGCTGCGTGCGCTGGCATAAGCCCGCAGTACAGCAAATTTTTTATCTAAGTACGCATACAACATGGTACCTATAATCGGGTAACAGAGACAGATAAAAGCCATTGACTCCCTAGTGCTAGCGAGACGACTGGGCTATTATTATATAATAAAGAAGGCCCCGCTTTCATCCACGGCTCCACTTCTTTCTTACTGCGTACAGTGCCAATTAACAAATTATATTAATTATACAGAGTGGCACATTTAGATCGGTCAGTATGGGCAAGTCTGAAACTTTAAGACATACGAAAATCTCTTCTTAGGAACTATGTCATCGATTTCAGTAATAAGAAAAATTGCATTCATACATTTACAAAAAACGTGTACTCAGCTCGGGAATCGAACCCGGACATTTTGAAAAATAAAACTAACAATATTTCTATTTAGATATCGATTGTGTAGGTCTTACGCAGTAAACGTTACTATGAAACATGTCTTAATCCTTTAAGGCCCGGATCCCAACTTAAGTTGACATGACAATTAAAATTCAATTGTGTCTGGTTTATTGGGTTTCAAAAGGTTAAATGAATAAAATGCATTGTTTTCATATGCTTTTATTTATTTAGTAAGTTTTCGAAATTACCAACATTTTTTCAATACAACGGTTTTGGGTGGAGTTTCGAATTAAGACAGATCGCTCGACACTGGTTATTGGTAATTTCGTAGATAGGTACATATATCATTAATTTGTGAACGGTAATTAAACAAACAGTTACAATAAGTGAGTCCGAGTTCACGCTTCTGGTCGTATGAATATCTAGTCAATGTACGCAGCAAGGCGGAATACTACATCAGTCATCCATCAAATCAATCACATCGAGTAACTTTTCTCAGTCACAACATGAGTAATTATATGTAAATATAAGTACCTAATGCTGATAATACAGAAACTTTTAATAAATACAGAACTTGTTTCAAAGATACTCTTATTTATTATTATACCTACGATGCTCGTAAATTTTTTGGAGTTGGTGCCGCCTGAGCTGTTTATACAGAGCGGACTCTCGCTGCAGGGTTGACGCGCGGGAAGGTGAGCGGCGAGAACAAATGTATGGTGGATGAAGTGCAATCATGCTTAAGACTCAACAGCGGCTGCGGCTGACTCAGCGGCGACTTATAAACAAAATATTTTAGACGATTTTGGAGCGGTTTTGTTATATTGAATATATTCACTGTGAAGAAGAGTGAATTATCTTACAGAACTTTTTTATTATTATTATTAGTCAGAAACCCTTTATGGGTACCCAGGGAGAACAGCGGAGGCTTGCCCCCTGGGTTATGTGGGAGTCACCGGTGTAAAGTGCCGGTATACCCACTAAAACTGACTGTACCCGCTATCCACATTTGTGGGGCGCTACCGAGGAAGCTCGTCGCACACATCTCGGTCGTGCCTTGTGGCGTTCTTTCGAACTCTTCTTATCTTTCTGATCTAACCCAACCTGGCCTAACTTATATCTTGTCGCCTATTAATGTAAAAACACGAAAGTGTTAAAAAATTATAATTACGAAATATTGGACTCGCCAAATTGTAGCTACCACTACTGAGTTTAAAAAAATGTCTAACTACGATTGGACGTCGTCGGTCGCCACTACCCAATAGTCGTAGCCAGGCCGTAAATGTTTTTCTTTAAAAAAAACAAAATTGAGTTCTATTAATATAGTTCGCGTCACGTAAAAAGAACGCTGGATGAAAGTGGAGGGGGCGTGTTTGCGCACGGGTATACTCGCGCACGAAAGTACTAGGCCTAATTTTTGAACTAACCTTTAGCTCGCGGCTTCGTGTATTGATATTTGAAAAATTTTAAACAAAAATTAAAACCGACTTCAAAAAACTGAAAAGGATAAAATAATTAAATTTAAGTAGGTATTCATCCCCTAGAAACATATTTTGGAGTTAGTGCTAAGTGCTTCACTTTCTATTGTTTTTGGAAACCACTTAGCACCAACTCCAAAAATATGTTTCTAGGGGATGAATACCTACTTAAATTTAATTATTTTATCCTTTTCAGTTTTTTGAAGTCGGTTTTAATTTTTGTTTAAAATTTTTTTTTCACAATTTTTAGTGGTAACTTTCTACGGTCGAAGCTAGATGGGTGATCGTAAACTTATATTGTTTCCTACTATCGTATCGTTTCACTAAAAAGTAATTTGAAAAGCAAAACTTCGCAATTTCGCATATGTAGACGACTTCATAATTTAAGTTTTTTTAAATTTAAAACCAAAGTACCCAACTGTTTTTGAAAAAATTTTTATGGGACCAAATGGCAGCTATTCCGCATCGCACAAAAAAAGAATCACGTAAATCGGATCAGTAATCTCGGCGTAATCGGTGTACATACATAGAAAAAAAAACAACATACCGGCCGAATTGAGAACCTCCTCGTTTTTGAAGTCGGTTAAAAATATATTATAGAATAACATGAAAGTGAATTAAAACATGTTTGATTCAGAGTAAAATGTTTAATATAATTAGGAACAAAAAAAATATTAACAAAAATAAAACCGACTTCAAAACTTAGCACCAATTTAAAAAAAAATATTTTAGGAGATAGTACTTAAATCAAATAATTTTTCCTTTTTAGTGTTTTGAAGTCGGTTTTTTTGTTTAATTTTTTTATCACATATTTAAGTGATTCCTTAAGGTCAAAGCGAGATGGGTGGCCGTCAGCACTATCGACTTGTCATTGTCAGTTTCTCAGTCTTTGGTTGAACGTTGAAGTGCATAATTTTGTTTCATATTATCGTATCGTACCACTGATAAAGTATTATCTAACTCCAACCCGTTACGAAGTTTTACCTTCCATCATCAGTTCACCCGAATAATCCAAAAGAATACATATATGTTAATACGTAACTATAATAATTAAAGAATTATCCTCTAACTCCTAACCGTTAAGGATTTGTACCTTCCATCACCAGCTCATCAACATAAGATGGTTACTGACAGTAGCAAATACTCAAATAGCTTTGGAAAAAAGTTAAACATGTCACAGGTGCCTATAAAATTTGCGGTATGCCCTCGATTTCCCTGAAATTTCATCATCAAATGACTTTGTAACAATGGGACCATTTCTGGAGTATACTCTATCGAATAAAAAAAGATTTTCGAAAATCGGTTCTAAATTGACCGAGAAATCGATGAGCGTATATTACATACAAAAAAAATATAAGTATATACAGTGGAACATATAACTTCCTTCTTTTTTGAAGTCGGTTAAAAATTAAAGTAATGTCGAAAAACTTATTTTTCTCGGTAATATAACCTCCTTTTTTGAAGTCGGCTAAAAACCATTTCATAATTTAAACTTTCGTGCACAACGATATTTTGAGAAAAAACGTGACGTGGACATAGAGCGGAAAGCAAAGGTTGACTGACGAACCTATTAGAGATGTGTAACTCGTGAGTGATTGGTTTAAAAGATGTACAGTCGGCAGCACGTCAAGCGTAACAGTTTGTCCTTGAACCTAGAGCGCAACGCACAGAAAATTTATGAGCAAAGGATAAACATATGTCTCTCAGCGCCTCTTTCTAACGTCTCTCTCTCAAGTACTCTGTACCTACAATACTCGCAGTTGGCCTTGAACGCGAGCGCGACGATTATTAAAATTTGTATTTCTTCGATATAGCCTCCGACTAAATATGTGTAGGTTTATAGGTAGCTATAGCTACAGCTAGCTACGTACGCGGCCTAATCTCTTCGCTTCGTTGTTTCAACTTGATTTAAAATTAAAGTACGGCTGAGACCATTGCTTTAATTTAAAACAAAAAGTTTTCTACTTATAATGGCTAGTTATGATATTTTATTTACGCTACCTATTTACCAATGATGCTCAGCGTACCTAGTTATTTCAATCAACTAATATTATACCTAGATATTAAAATACAGGCTTCATTATTTATTCATTGTTATTAACTTAAAAAATATTTCTACTGTCGGGTCATTATTATATGGTCCATTGTTATGGAGAGAAATGAAAATAAACATTTACAAGTTTGTTTTTCTACATTTATTTAATGTTATAAAACAAAAACATAACATTTATAAGCGTTCAACTCCTAATAACATACCTGTAACTACTACTCATTCACAATATTTTAAAGATCTAACATTCTACTCTTCAAATGTGAATATGAAATAACAATTTTGAAGAAAAGTAATATTAGACCTAACACAAATACAACACACAAAATGTTATTGAATTTTAGTGTTAAAAATGAATTATCAAGAAAATATAATATATGACATTTGAACTGCGTTCCCCAAGAATGAAGAAGAGTATGTAACGCAATCAACCAAGGGTGTTGGTAACTCTATTTCGAATTTATTTATTGTATTTTACAAGACAGTGATGTGTGAAGCAAGCAATTTTGAAGCTTAATTACATGACGATAAAGTTGAAATTATAATGATAATATTCGCTTAGTATTGTTCTACATTTTATATTTCGGATGTGAGTTGTGATGGCTGTGTATACTAGTAAATGTAGAATAGAATAGAATAGAATAGAATAGAATAGAACATATTTATTGTCAAACTGTTACAAAGTTTCTTAAAGCTAGGTGTTATTGCAATACAGTGAGTAGCGAACAGTTACCCTTATCGGGCATACAATATTAAAATCCTATGAATTCGTCAGAATTTTATATAATTTTTATGTCATATTAATATATTCATACTTTTATTATTGTTTAAAAATTCATTTATATCATAAAATGCATTATTTAAAAGCCACCTTTTTAAAGAATTTGCAAACCCATATTCAGGAAGATCTTTCAATACTACAGGTAAATTATTATAGATTCGTATTGCAGACACATAGGTACTTTTCTCGAAAATTTTGGAATGAAACTGTGGTAGTAACAAATCATCATAACATCGCATTGGAACTTTTCTTACTCTATAATCTGATTTATTTGGAAACATTGATTTACGACTCCTAACAAATTTGCAAATTTCTAAAATATAAATGCAACATAGTGTTAATATTTGTTTTTCTTTAAATATAGGCCTTAAAGTTTCATCACTACATTTACTATAGATTATTCTAATACATCGTTTTTGTAGAACAAATGTACTGTTAATGTTTACAGAATTACCCCAGAATATTATTCCATAGCACAGTATAGAATATACATTGGCATAGTATGCATTCAAAGCCACCTCCACGGAGGACACGTCAACCAATACAGATAAAGCATAGCAATGACTAACAATTTTACTGTTGATAGTTTCTAAATGTGATTTCCAATTCAAGTGAGTATCTAGTGTTAGTCCTAAGAATTTTGCATGGTCAACCTCAATAATTTTGCTATTATTAAGCGTTATATTAAGATTTAATGATTCCTTTTTATAATTCCGTAGTTGTAAAATGTTTGTTTTTTTGGAGTTAACTGTCAAATTTAGGGAATTCAGCCATGCCGTCAGTTGTTTTAAAGTCAAGCAAATAATCGATTCATAGTCATTAACACTCATATCATAGTCTTTTACAAATAGAATAGTTGCGTCGTCAGCAAACATCACACATAAATGTTTAATAATGTCAGGGAGCTCATTAATATATATTAGAAATAACACTGGACCCAACACGCTACCTTGAGGCACACCCATTACAGCAGTCTGAGGTGATGATTCAACCGATTGAAGTGATTTTGTGTTTTTGTTCAGAGATTTTAATTTTGTTATCTGTAACCTATTTTTAAGATATGACTCAAATAAATTTAAGGCATTTCCACGAATGCCAACGCGATACATTTGTTTTAATAACACAGAGTGTAGGACACAATCGAAGGCACGTGACATGTCTAGAAATAGAGCTGTACAATGTTTCTTGCTGTCAATTGATCGCCATACTTCCTCCAGAAAGCGATAGACTGCCGTAGAAGTTGAAGAGCCTTTTATAAATCCATATTGGTCTTTGTTGAATATGTCATGTTTATTTAAAAACCCTACTAGCCTGGTATATATAATCTTTTCAAATATCTTTGAAAAAGCTGGTAATACAGCAATAGGTCTGTAATTACTTGCAATATCCCTCGGTCCTTTTTTATGTAGAGGATGTATTATAGCTAATTTTAAACTATCCGGGAAAATACCAGTTTCTAACATCATATTGATAATATAAACTAAGTGTTCTGCGATGTAACCTATACAAGATTTAACAACTTGAATGGTTACGTCATCATGACCGCAGCTCTTTTTATTTTTTATCTGCTTGACACAGGTAATAATTTCATTTTTATCAGTGGGTTTCAAAAATACACTTTGATTTATAGATTTTTGGCTTGGTGAATATTGTCCATAAACGTCATTTTTTATATTTTGTGTTACAAAGAAATTGTTTAGGAAATCAGCAATTTCTTGTGGGTTCGTATATGTGTTACTGTCATTTTTTAAATATTTAATTGATTCTTTTAACTGTCTACTTTGTGATGTATGTAATTTAATAAGTCCCCAAGTCGCTTTTTTTTTATTTGTACTATTTCTAATATATGTTAAATTTGATTGTCGTTTTGAAGAAGCTATCACATGTTTTAATTTTGTTTTGTATTTTTTGTACGTGTAAATATTTGCGATTGTTCTATTGTGTTGTAATTTTTTATGAAGTTCACGTTTTCGCTTACTTGAGATTCTTATACCTCTGGTTATCCAGTTGGGTTTTCGTTTGTGTGATATTTTCATTCGTTCTAGTGGAAAGCAGAGATCATATATCAATTTGAATATTTCAATAAATTTATTATATGTAGAATTAACATCACTTTGTTCGTAGATTTCTGCGAAACTTAGTTGTGGTATGTACTTATTAAAAAGGTCTATATTTTTATCAATATTCCTTTTATATTCATACCAATATTTACACGTGAGCTTAGTTTTATAAGGAAGTAGTATAATTTGACCAGTATGATCTGAAAGTCCATTGTTGAGAACTTTTGCCTCGTATTTTTTTATATTTGTTATAATATTATCGATACATGTGCTCGAATGCGATGTTATCCTAGTAGGCGAATTGATGGTGCAAACCATATTGTAACTGCTGAGGACAGATAGAAATAATTTTGTATTTTTATTATTTGATTCCAATATATTAACATTAAAATCACCCACCAGAATCACTTTCTTGTTTACTTTCCTAGATTGGCGCAAGATTTTGTACATTACCAGGTCAAGTTTTTGTAAGAATACATTAATGTTACTGTTTGGAGGCCTGTAGGCGCATATGACCGTTATGCATGGATCAGATACCACAACACCACAACATTCAAAAACATTATCAACAGACATATCATGCAGCCAGTCAACTTTTTTACATTCCAAGGATTTGTTCACAAATATACAAGCCCCTCCTCTACTGGATTGTTTTCTAGAATAATTCGATGCCAAGCAAAAGCCATTTAATTCGATGCAATTTAGGTCCGATTTTTTGGTAAAAGTTTCAGTAAAACATAGAATGTCAATTTTTGGAATTATAGTGTTTAAGTAAATTTCTATGTCGTTGTATTTATTTTTTAAACTCATTATATTTTGATGAAAAATCCTAAATTGATTATTTATTGGCCTAAAAAAGATTCCTCGTCATCAGTCTGTGTTCCTATGGATACTTTTTCATAGCATATTTTTTTATTCGTCATAATAGTTTTTGCTTTCGTCCCTATATTAAGTAGATAGTGTTCATTGTACTTACGTCTATATTCTCTATTTATTATTGATTTTAAAATATTCCTACACAAGTCCTTTAGTCTCGAGTAGGTCCCATTATGTCTGCCATACGCATAAGTACTAAAAGTTGCCCAATCGAATTGATTACATATATTTTCATGGGAGTTGAATAGTATCTTTTCATTAATATTTACATTTCTATATGTTTGTGAAAGAATTACATTCGTGTGATTTAATTTACTTATATAATAATACAAGTTACTTTGCAACTCCAAGCGGTTTACGTCATTAGAGCCACCTATAATAATTACATAATCAGATTTATTCAACATTTTACAACATGATAAACAACTACTTAAAATGTTATCAATTTTTGCTCCAGGCATTATGGTTGAGAATACCTTAAATTTATTTCCTAAAAGATACTGTAGAAGTTTGCAGGTGCCTTTTCCTTCGTCATCCCCGAAGATTAAAATATTCTGTTTATTTGACATGTGTGTCTGGGTCATTGTTTCATTTTTCTTGTTTAATGATTCCGTTGTAAAGTCATCATTATTATTTCTTAAATTACTTTTTTTATATGTTGGTACGTTTGTAGTATTAGTCATTATAGTTGTTTCACCCGTTAATTTAATCGGTGAAACTTTACTATTTCTCTTTTTATTGGCTTTCGTTGAGCTATTTTTCTGTAAAGGACTATTGATTACTTTCAATGCTTTCATTGTTGTTGAATTACGCTGTAAATCCTTTTTTAACTTTGAGTTTTCAAATAGCAAGTTTTCAATTTCAGTGTGCGCTATGAGGAGGTCTTGCTGGAGTGATTGAATTTGGTGTTTCATCTCTGTTATTTGGCTATTATCTAATGAATGAAATTGTAATGATTTGTTGGTGTAAATCACTAACTATCAACTACTAATACTTGAATAATTTTCAATTATGTGAAGTAGGTATCATAGGTATGATAGATAGGTCTTTGTGATTTGTTTTTTTCTAATATACTTACTTAAGAAGGTTCTAAATCCTTAGTAAAAAAGACCAATTTTAATTTGAGCTACCCTTTTCTATTTAAGTTAATTACCATACGACATAATAATATATGGTGCAATGCGGTTACGTCTTCAATGGAATCTCGACCTTATATCAGATACCTTAGGTCGATTATTAATTATCAAGGTATGGCTCATGATATTTATATCAATAGGTAGGGTATCAAATTCGCCTGTGACATTACATTACTTTTTGATTTGTGTTAGTTAGTCTTATGATCATAGATTAGAGATAATATATCTTATGATGGTCTGTCTAAGGATAAGGATAGAGCAGTCGGTCAGTTTGTAAAAGAATTGTGTAAAGTCGGGGGTTATAGTTTAAATACATTTCAAAATTTATAGTTAAGTAGTACTAGTCTTTAAGTTTTGGCCATATTAGTAAACGCTTTTAAAAAACTGAACGATTATCACTTAGATTAATTGTATAAATCTAAGGAATATGTATAATAACTTTATAGGATTCAGTTAAATCCTCTATAGCTCTGTGGTTAGGGCAGTCATTCGAATTGTGAAAGGTCACGGGTTCGGACCGCCGAGCACCCGTAGAAGTTAGAACGGACCGTGGACAAAATCTTGTTCCGCCACCTATGTCCACATACTAAGAGACAAATTAATGTTTTTTATTTCTTTATTTCTCTCTGACGAAGAGAGAGAGACCATCTTATTGTTTCCCCGGGAGTTTGCCATGCTATGAGCGCGGGGGGCAGACAATTTTTCTAGTTTAAATATTTTTCACACAATTTTATGTTGTCTTTTTCAGGATAATCATACTTACCTACTTAGGATCGATTTGTAATATAAGATTGAAAATTATTCTCATGTCTAGGCAGTGCAGGACCGATCGGTTTGGAGGTCCTTGCCCAATTGCTTATGCTCAGCAGTGGGTATCTCTTAACTGACGTGATGATTATAATGTGTAGGGTTTTAAAATTAATAATTAAAATAAAATATTAGTAGGGAATTAATAGTGTAGTGTATTCAAATTTTAATACAAGTTTTTTAAGCTAAGGAGGAGGAGCTCGGTGGCGTATTGGTTTAAGCGCTTGGTTTCGATACGAAAAAGAAAGCCACTTTCGCCATGGTCGATCCTAGGATGGGTCAATCAAAGTTAGTTATCTCGAGCTCTCCTCCGTGCTTCGGAGGGCACTTTAAGCCGTTGGTCCCGGTTGTTCCTGCAACCGCTTTAACCCACCAATTCGCATTAGGCCAGCGTGGTGGTGTTATGGCCCAAACTCCTCATGTGTTTCTCCCATGTAAGAAGGCCTGTGCCCAGCAGTGGGACGTATATAGGCTGGTGATGATGATGATGATGATGGTGCAAAGAAAGTAGACACACCAGACAGACAGGTAGACTGATCGGACTGATGCTACACCCCATGAGCATTACTATTAGTATCTCCAAGAGCTCTGGCGACCTCACTTACACCAGAAACACTTAGTTTTAAAATATTCTGCAATGCTATGATATTCAAGGTGATAATAACAAATTCCAAAATTTTTTATAGTTTTATAGGTTGTTAATATGACTAGTTTAAGAAGCTAACAGCTTTGTTCAATGAGTATCTAATCAAAGGGACTCAACAATAATTCCTAGACACTGGTCGCTACTAGTTCTTCTATGACACTGGTCTCAAATTATAGTGATAAATAACTAAAAGTAGCATTATAAAACTGAAATTACAGGTGAAATGGTGAAGTGCTGTCTCTTGAATGTAAAAACATTTGGATTAGTAATTTTATAAGTCATAAGTTGCAATTCAAATTGCATCATGATTTAGCCAAATACTTCATTAACATTCTGAAACTGCTACTTGGATCTACTTCTCTGAGATAAACTGATATTGATGATGACAGTAAAATTACTTAAGAATACATTTTTTTTTTGGACATAACTAAAAACCAATTGTTTCTGCAATCCATGGCTTGACAGAAATAAGAAATTCTTTATTTGAGAGCAATCAGGTCTAATTGGGAATGTGTAAGAAATAAGAAACAGAGTCAAAATTGATTTAACATAGTAATTAAAATAGAATAAAACTAGAAAAATTTCACGTCCTGAGGCAGGAACATTTATAATAATGTTAAAATCAAAAATTAAGAATATTTGAAAGCACTACCCAACTTAACCGAATCGTCGGTTTTTGTAAAAATACTCGTTTCGGATGTTGAAATAGAATATTTCGACATTGTAGGGTGGACGTTAGCTCATAAACGTAAATACAAGATAGACTAGAAGAATTTCACAGGGACATCCCAAGTCCTGGGTGGCTCAGTGGTCAGAGCAGTCGCCCGGATTGCGAAAGGTCGCGGGTTCGTTTCCTGCCTCAGGACGTGAAATTTTTCTAGTTTTATTCTATTTTAATTACTAAGTAATTTTTCAAACATTTATAATAATGTTAAAATCAAAAATTAAGAATATTTGATTTAACATGTTTATTGAAAAGTTAACAATATTAAAATAAAATTTTAATTAACTCTCAGCCTCGTTTTATTGAAATATCACTAAAGTAAGAGTGCACCAAATTTGAAAAAAATCAGATCTGTGAAAGATTATCATCAAACGCCTGAACAGATTTTCATAATTCAAAACTAAGAATCATCTTGACCACATTAACTTTTTTAACAAAAAAAATGCATCAAAATCTGTCAGTGCTAGCTGCGATGGCACAGACAAACTTACAGATACAAAGACAGACACATCAAACATAAAATGTCCCTTTTTTAGGGTTGGGGGTTATAAAAACTTAAAAGGGTAATTTTATGAATAACTTAGGTGCTAACAATATGCAGTTAAGTAGGTAGGTAGATATTAGTATTTTTAGCACCATTTTACCTCCGTTATTCTTTTCTATAATTATTTAATGAAATCCAAAATTATATGTAGAACATCGAAACTTTCAGAAATCTTTTTTAATTGAAGAGTTATGCAAATTTTTGTTTCATGCTAGTAATTTATTAATCTGTCAAGCGGCATTATCCCTCTGGAGTGTTAAGACAATTGAAAAATCAGTTGTGTCTGGAAACTCTGGAATCTGATACTTGACAGGTATTTAAAAACCATTCCTATGATGTGAGAAATATTAACTACTTAACCTATAAAATTGCTTAAATTAAATTTTGAACACCATTCTAAATCAAATAACCATTGCAATGAGAAGTAAGTGAATTTAAATAATATTAAACAACAAAAGTAATAGGAGAAAATATGTTAGAAGACTGTTAGGTTTAGAAAAGTAACTATATTTTATTATAATTTCTAAAATAATGTTCTGGGTGAATTAACACCATTGCTCTCTGAAATTATATCAATCTCATAACATAAAAATGACATAGATAATTGGATAGCCTTACTATTCCATTTGAATTTACAGGTTATGAAAGTTACACTAATATCATGTAGGAACTTGGAACACTGCTGTTGCTGAACAATTATGCACATGAAAATTAATTCCAAACATGACTGTTTGAGACTACAGGAAGATTTGGATCGACTTTCAGGGTACTACGTTGAAAATAGAATTACAGTTAATGCTGCAAAATGTATGCACATACAATTTACGAGGCGTAAAAATCCCATAGAATACAATTTTACACTAAACAATATTATTATCAATAAGGCCGATACCGTAAGAGATCTAGGGGTGTATTTAGATTCAAAGTTAACATTCAATGTTCACTTTGAGCACATTATTAACAAGGCTTATAAAAATTTGGGTTTTATTTTCAGAACTACCAAGGACTTTGATAACATTTTTTGTATAAAAGTTCTATATTATGCTTATGTACGTAGTACTCTTGAATACTGTTGTAATGTCTGGAATCCACAGTACGTAACGCATGACCACGCTATAGAGCGTATACAGATGAAATTTTTGAGATATTTGAATTTTCGATCCAATTACCAATGTGACAACTATTCTGAGTCATGTCGAAAACATGGTTTAATGTCACTTACTATGAGGCGCCATTTACAGGACATGTCTTTATTACATGACATATGCTCTGGAAGAATTGACTGTGTTCAGCTATCTAATAGAATACTTAACTTAAATGCTCCCAGTAAAAGAACTCGGCACACTCAACTGTTTCATACACCATTGGTTCGTACTAATTATGAGGCGAATGATTTGTCTACTAGGTTACCAAAAACGTATAATAAATTGTTTTCAGATGTTGATATATTCAATGCATCCAAACCTGTTTTCAGGACTGCAGTTAGGAGACTTATTTTAGAATATCAGGGAATTCACAATAATAATGATTCACAATGATAATGATGAAATAATTAAATTTTTAAATTTTTGAATAATTAAAGTATTGAATAATTGCATAATTGAATTATTAAATTATTAAATTACGAAATAGTTGAACAATTAACAATATAAATAATTGGGTAATCAAAGATTATAGGTCAGTATTAAACATTAAGTCAAATAATTAATATATAATTGCTAACTAATAAAGAGTACATGTAAACCATCCTTAAGCAGCACTTTTGTTCCACGCATTTTGACACGCGCGTACTCACACACACACAACACTCAACACTCACTCACAATTACACTGTATTCATGGTCTCATAATCATAAGCTAACTAAGTTTCTTCTCTTGTAAGTGTATACCTGCCAACTGTTGTTTTTCTTTATAATTATTATGTATTTATATTTTAATTGTAATATGTGATATTATTCAACTATCTACCATAAAAACTACCATTGCTATAAACATAATGTGTTTCTATAATTGGCTCATGTCTAGGTAATACTAATTTGTATTATATGTATAAAAATGCTGTTGAAACATTGTTTAATAAATAAATAAATAAAATAAATAAATAAATAAATGTGAATATTACAGTTGTCCAGGCAGAGCTAGGTATAGGTACCTATAGGGACAACTCTTCCTAACCTACTTTGTAATGTGGTGGTGTTATAAGTATTTTTACCAGGCCCTGTTGATCTTATCACCCCGGGAAACAAAAACTAATTTAATCATGTCTCTGGTTGCTTATGTATTGATTTAAAGTGCTCACTATTGCTAAGCCAAAATGTTGAACTAAGTATCTTTAAAAAAATATCTTGAAAAATGAAAATGAAAATATCTTTATTCAAATAAGCCTCCCAAGAAGCACTTTCGAATCGTCAACAAAAAAAAACCCTTATGTCTATCACATAAAAATAATATTAACTAACTAACAATTACATGTTTGTCTCTAACTAACAATTATCTTAAATAACCTTTCATTTTTTTCAAAGTCAGTCATTAAATTTTAAACTGAAACTTACCCTAACCTCTATGTGGTGGTCATATATATACTTTTTGTAAAAATATTATTTAAGTCTGGAGCTTTTAGTTAAATAAATTTTGACACTGGCATCCACTCAACAATAGAATATCACTTGTCTGGTTTGTGGTTACTTATTTATTTCACTGACATAGGTATGGAATTCACTAATAACAAGAATTATGTGAACAAATACACCACACATCAACACACTATCTTGTAGCCTCTACAGCCTGGATCTTCATCTCATATTTAAAAACCAAAAATATATGGTCCGCCACCTGCAAAGTAGTATTTGTTTTATTATGTGAACCTGTTCATAAATAAACTGGATTGAGTCTTTCAAAATATCAGCTACGATTAAAGATGTTTTTACAAAACATTATAGTAGGTGGAATCATTTTACAAATATGATTAGTTGGTATATTTATACCAAATAATGAAACTAATTAACTTATCAAGGTTATGTAACCTTGATATAAGTTAATTAGTTTAGCAAGGAAGTCTCCAAATACTTCAAATACTTTTCATTTTGTTAGAAGTTGAAGAAAATCAAATGACATTGACCAAAACCTGTTTGGTAGGTATAGGTAAAAAAATAAATGATGCAAAATACTTTTATACACATGGCGTTCATTTCAAAAACACGAAGGAAAGCGCAGTTTATTTAAAATATAGGTTGGTGTGTCCTGTTCTCTTAAAAACAGTAGAAGAAAATTCTAACTTACCGATATTCGGTCGGGTTTTTATATAATTATCTACCCATTTGTGTAGTGCTACTATTTTATTTTCATTCCATCCAAGTGCGTGGCCATTTCGTATATTACTTAGATAATTTTTTCAAAGAAACTGACATTTATCTACAAATAAATTAAACAAGAAAAGTCCATGTTGATTTTGTTATTTCGTATTCAATAGTTTGAACCCTTATTATTAGGTAGCCCCATACAATTCAGGTCTCAATACAAAATGGACAACCTATTTTTATACTCAACTTTTAAATACCACAGATACAAAAAAAAATCTTCTAAACTTGAGCCCCAACTTCATACTTAAAAAATGCGATGTCATAGAAATTAGATTAAACTGCGCGTACAAATAGCGTTAGCTCAAACAATTCGACCAATTTTAACCAATAAACGCTCGAAGCATTCTGACAAGCTCTGCTATTGGTCAAATTCTAAAAGATGGTTGAAGTTGAACCAATAGCGAAGAGGGTGTGCTTTCTTTCTAATAGCTATATATAGCGTTTACTAGGGTTATATATACTGTTACGCTTGATGTGCTGCCGACTGTACGTACATCCGTAAAAAAGATTGAGTAAATCACTAAATCACTTGGCTTCCAAATACATCTTTAAATCTTTTAAATCTTTGATTCATTTCATTCTCTGATACATTCAACCCAATTCAACCAATGAGCGAAAGAATGAACTGATTGTTATTTTTGTATTTTTTCTCTATTACAGAGAAGGCAAAAGAAACAAATGCCTATACAGCCATATTTTAAGAGTTTTCTTTTTATTCTGCAAATATAATCGAAATGCTGGTTTTAATGTATCATGAGAGTTTGGCGCGAAATATATGATGACAGTCGCCATGATAATACTTTGATGAGGTAGTTAACCACGATAAAACTCTCAACGTCTTTCACATCAAATTCACTCATATTACAATGATCTTCCAATTGCACGTCACCATAAACACTTGCTTCACAAAACAATTTTGCGAGTCATTATCATCGCCACCACCAGCCTACATACCTCCCACTGCTGGACCTTCTTACATGGGAGAAACACATGAAGAGTTTGGGCCATAGCATCACCACGCTGGTCCAGTGCGGGTTGGTGGGTTATGGCAGTTTCAGTAACAACCTGGACCAATAGCTTAACGTACCTTCCGAAACACGGAGGAACTGTAGATAATAAATTTTTAATGACCTATCCCGGGATCGACCATGGCGAAAGTTGCTTTGTTTCCGTAATCGAAATAAACGTTTACTTCAATGATTGCACCAATGCTAAGATAATATCCAACCCAAAAAATTGAAATCATTTTTATATCTACGTAAAATGTTACAGTAAGTAGGTAGGTAGGTAGGTCTCATTAAAAAACTTTACATATAAAAATATATAAAATTCACTAAATTTTACTGTCACTCAAGTGTATGATCAGGACCCGTGAAGTAATAAATCTTTCACAACACAATTCAGTGAAATAGATAATTGAAAATATTGTCTTGATAAACTGATTTGCAAAAGATTTAAAAGAGTGATTTGAAGATGAATGGAAATGATGTGTTTTGATCAACTGAGTTACTAATGATTGAAAGATTTAAAAGAGTTAATGTAAAGGTGATTGAAATTACGTGTCTTGATCAACTGAGTTACAAAAGATTTAAAGATTTAAAAGAGTGATTTAAATCTTTTCGTCAAAAGATTTATATAAATCTTTTCTTTTTAAAGATTTATATTGCGCATCTCTGGAACCTATAGCGCGCCTGCAAGCATACGACGCGTGACTCTCCCGCCTCGCGCCGCACCTCATACCGCCAAATAGACCGATAAATCGTTTATGCGCCGCCGCAGCTTGACCGCCAGCCATTATAGGTGGGGCTTAAAACATCCCTCTGTAACAATTAATAAAATATACTCTAAGCACATTACTAATATTTAATAAATACATTATAATTTTAATTTATTCGTGTATTCCCTCGCACACTCACCGAAGTGTATTCGATAGAAAACGGACAAACATGCGACTCTACGGTTGTGCTCGAGATCATGGAGTTTAGCCTCTGCTAATACTGGGTTGTTAATAAGTCGTATAGCTCGCTTCTCCACAGAGTCCAATGCTGCCAGCTGATGTTTGGCAGAATCATCTCATAGGTGACAGCAGTATTCCATACACGACCGAACTTGCGATTTATAAAGTATTGTCACTTCGGTAACATTCCCATGACATACTTCCCTTGAGCTGATCCTATACCATTAATAAATCTGTGGGATCCTTAATTCTTCAGAAACCTACAGCAGATATAGCGTCTTTGGGCTCATAAGAATAATCTCAATGAGTTAGTATTAGATAGATGATTAATGAGGCCGGGGGTTACTTAAAATTAACAATCTTATATTTTCTCTTATTTTCAGGGAAGTGCAGAACGATCCGAGACGCAGACACAGCAGGTGACAAGAGTTAAAAGCAGCTAAAGAAGCGGCGGTGACCGACGCAGGAGACAGCGCGAAGGCCAAGTTGTTAGGTAAGACATTAGGTTCTTTTTCTTCAATTTTGGCTTCTCGTTTTATTCCCACAAATGCCCACAATGAAAGGGAGATCGTAGCACATTTAGTTGACTTCGACTACCTATGTCACTATATCAGCTGGTCTTTTCGGCATTGGAAATAATAAAAGTAAAGAGGTCTCGAGGCGGGTTACAATTTGTGGTTAAAAATAAATAGTCGCAAAGTGCACCTCAATTGTATTCACCAAGTTTTTCAAACAACATAGTCAATTATACGACAGGTCTGCAAAAATAGTCGTTTTTTAAATATACGTAGTACTTAGTAATTAAAATATAATAAAACTAGAAAAATTTCACGTCCTGAGGCAGGAATCGAACCCGCGACCTTTCGCAATCCGGGCGACTGCTCTGACCACTGAGCCACCCAGGACTTGGGATATCCCTGTGAAATTCTTCTAGTCTATCTGTATTTGTGTTTATGAGCTAACGTCCACCCTACAATGTCGAAATATTCTATTTCAACATCCGAAACGAGTATTTTTACAAATACCGACGATTCGGTTAAGTTGAGGCAGTGCTTTCAAATATTTTTAATTTTTGATTTTAACATTATTATAAATGTGTGAAAAATTACTTAGTAATTAAAATATAATAAAACTAGAAAAATTTCACGTCCTGAGGCAGGAATCGAACCCGCGATTCCTGATTCCCGTCGCGGGTTCGATTCCTGCCTCAGGACTTTGACAGAGAAAAAATATGCAGAACAGTTTAAGGGCCTGACCACGAACTCACCGCTCGCCCGTTCCCGTGGCCACGCCATTGTCCATTTTCTTTTTATTTGATTTGTTGCGTGGTACAAAACAGGAATTTATTTTAGACCGTAGCAACAACAATTTATACCTATAAAAAAACTGCAACACAACAGCCAAATATTCAACATGATGGCGTAAGCGCCAGTGACATAGGTACCTACATGTCCCTTTGGTTTTGGTAACGTTAAGTTGACTTCTAGGTCGCTTTCGATATTGCCACATAGGGAATAAAGGTGGACGACCAAAATTTTCATCTTTTGTTGTGTTTCAAAGTTTTAACAAACAAACTGTACATGAAAACGATAAACGAATTATTAGTATTTTTCACGGGTTCAGGAGATTTTTCCAAATTTTTTGAGATACTGTACATAATAATGTCTGGCCGGACATGAAATATCTCCTTTGGAATATACCCCGGAGCGCCCCGGACCCCGGTAAACAAACAAAAGTAACTCGATAAAACTATACTCAAATATTGTTCTTTGTATTGTATACAATCTAGCGATTTAATAAGCATCTGTATATTTTTTACCTGTATATAAAGTTTCAACGAAGTACACTAAATAGAACCAGAGATTAACAAATTAAAAAACACCGGACCGTCGACGCCTGGAGAAGGCGACGCGACAGACCGCCCGCCGCCGACGCCCGTGTCTTAACGCGACGTTGCCACTTTTCCAGATTGGACAAAATATTATTGTGCTCGCGTCGCGCCCGCCTTTCGCAGGCGGACTATGAAAGACGGCAACGCCGCTATCATTTCAAGTAGCAGGAAACGGGGATTTCCACGCCAACGACGCCACTTAATCACCTATCTATACCATATCGTCTATGACGAAAGAGTCGCGTTTAGTTTTTACTTGTTACTGTAAGTAAGTACTTAGTAGTACGTCGTAGCGTTTTATATTGTCTTTGTTCGATAGCCTCACCGCCTCACGTCTCATGTAAAGTTTCTATAAAAAGTAGCTTAACAGTTTACATAATTATACAAGTTTCATTACAATGTAACTGCCTGAGCCTGACACCAAATAAAGTACTTCTAGCTATAAAGTTGTTAAGTTGCCATCACTGTGCTTGGCGGTTTACGTCCATATCTCTGTCTCGTTTTGTCATTTCGGTTTCCCGTATTTAGTTCTCTTTCTCCCTCCGCGTGAGTCCGCGTCGGTGGCCCGCCCCCTCCCGTTACGTGCGCTTTATTAAGTCTGTTGCACTCTTTGTGATTTATCTGGATAGTTTTTAACATAGTTTTCGCGTGTAAATTGTTCACTAGGATACCTTGAATTAAATTTGTAGAATTTTTCGAAAGGGTGCAATCTATACGATTCCATACATACATATAGTTAGTACGATTAGTAAGAAAACGTAAGAATTTATCATTAAATGTGTTACAAGAGATAATATTTCTGCTTACTATTGGAGTGGACTGGATCTGCAACCGCTTTAACCCACCAACCCGAATTGGGCCACCGTTTTGGGTGCTATGTATATAAACTTCTCATGTATTTCTCCCATGTAGGAAGACCTTTGCCCAACGGTGGGACGTATATCAGACGCTTTGGTCCGATCTTAGTGATAAATACAAAGAAGAACGTTCACTCGATATACCCGCTATAGACACCTGCAATAACAAGGAAACCATCCCTTGGTTTTGCAGGTGCGTTGTCATCCTGTGGCATAAGGTGGTGTTGGTGGTGGTAAATGTGGTGTTCCGTGCTATGTTTGTTTATATGAGAATCAGCCCACTGCTGGCCTTTTCCCAAAAGTAGGCGTCCCTCTACACTTCACGTGCTGTCTGTCGTGTGTATAAACAAGCCTTTCTTACAGTTTTATGTTTGAAAAGAATACGGATAGATACCTACCTTTATGACGCTCACTGCTGGCCTATGCCCAGCAGTAGATGTCACACTGCTGATAATTATAAGAAAGAAAGAAAAATATTTTTATTGGCATACACCAAACATAAAACATATTGGTACTTATGATGATAAGTAAAAAAAAACGACTCTAAATAGGTACTTAAATTTTTTTTTGGAGTTTGTGCTTCACTTTCTGGTGTTTGTTTCTGGTAACAGCTTAACAACTCCAAAAAATACATTTTTAGAAGATAAGTCCCTTGGTACAGACGACAGCACGTCGAGTGTAACAGTTGCACTACTAAAGCCGCCTCTATTACGAACCCTTGAGGTCAAACTGTCACGCTTGATGTGCTGTCGACTGTACTTAAATTTTATTATTTTTTCCTTTTAGTTGTTTTGAAGTCGGTTTTATTTTTGTTAAAAAATATGTTTTTCTTTTACCTTTTTAAGTGATCATCTGAGATCAAAGGCAGATGGGTGACCGTCAGCACTATCGAATTGTCTTCTCTCAGTCTTTGCTGAAGTACTACATAATGTTTACGTTACGGAGTTGAATACGGAGGTGAACAGATGATGGAAGGTAACTTCCATCATCTTTTCACCCGAATAACCCGATAGAATACAACTATTCGTCAATACGTACCTATAATATTTAAATAATTATCTTCCAACTCCTAACCGTTAAGTAGTTGTACCTTTCATCACCAGTTTACCCAAATAACCAGACAGATTACAACTATACTTTTATACCTGCCTATAATATTTAAATAATTATCTTCCACCTCCTAACCGTTTAGCAGTTGTACCTTCCCAGATATGGTTCCATAGCTTCTTATTCACCAGCTCATCAACATAAGATGGTGACTGACAGTAGCAAATATTTGAATGGCTTTTGAAAAAAGTAAAACATGTCATACGTGCCTATAAAATTTGAGGTATGCCCTCGATTTCCCTGGGATTCCATCATTAGATCCTGAGTTGGTGACAATGGGACCACCTCAAGAGTATATACTCTATCGAATGAAAATAGAATTTCGAAAATCGGTTCACAAATAACCGAGAAATCGATGAACATACAAAAAAAATGCACACAGTGGAACATATTATAACCTCCTTTTTTTTTAAGTCGGTTAAAAACAAAATGTTAGAAATGAAAAGTAAACCACTTGAATTCTTACTGTTCGTAAGACGTAGCGTTTTATATTATCTTTGCTCCATAGCCTCATCGCCTGTACGTGTCATGTGAAAAGTTTCAATAAAAAGTAGGTAAGTAAAAAGTTTACTTAGAAGTTTCATTACAATGTATCTCCCTGACACCAAATAAAATCTACCTCTAGCTATAAAATTATTAATTTGGCATCACTGTGTTTGGCGGTTTACGTCCTTATCTCTCTCTCGTTTTGTCATTCCGTTTTCCTGTATGTCCTTCTCTTCCTTCTCTTTCACTCGGCGTGAGTCCGCGTCGTTCGCCGGCCCGCTTCACCCTTCCGCACCTCACCGGCCGCCCCCCTCGCAGCTCGCACACGCCGCCCGCAGTTATGCAATGCATTTGTCGTTCTCGAATCTCCGGCATCGTCTTACGCGCCACTCGCAGTAATAATATGAGTCTCCAGACCATATCCCCCATCGCATTAACCACGGGCATTAACTTATAACTTACATAATCTTGTGTTTGATAAGGATAACTATCGATTTACCTACTAACTGTTTGGTGTGCCGCTTTATTAACTGTTTGTGCGTGTGTGTGTGTGTGTGCCTAATTAACACGCTTGAAAGCTCAAGCAGAGCTTATAACACAACAACAACTGCCTTCCTGCTGCAGCTAGCCCTGGTCCTGTCCCAGGCCTGAGCCTGCTTCCTTGCTGGTAAGTGCCCGTTATTATTTCTGTTGCACTCTTTGTGATTTATATCGTCAGCCAAAAGTAAAAATAATATACCTACCCAAATTGTTACAATTTATTTGTGGTCTATCGAGCCAGGATAGTTTATAACATAGCTATCGAGTGTAAATTGTTCACAGTAGGTACTTACATAACGTAGCACTTTAGCACGACACTCAAAATGGCGGACGCCAAAGAGTGCGAGCGCAAACTAGATTTGTAGAGTGTAAAAATCGTCGCATATTTGGAAAGGATGCAATCTAAATAATATTCCATACATATAGGTACCTACTACTATTAGTAGGAAAACGTAAAAATTTATCGCTAAATGTGTTACATTACAATACAATGATTTTAATACACTTCTACTTACCACCTTGTAGCGATCCGTAAGTAAATCCTAATATCTACGAAACCTACTTTTATTTTCTCTTGTTCGACTAATCCTGAACACTAATGCAGTGGACTGGATAATATTACTGGTCGAGGAACTCGGTGGCGTATTGGTTTGATCGCTCTTTATTTGATACGAAAAACAAACCAACTTTCGCCATGTTCAATCCTGGGTGGATCAATCAAAGTTTGTTATCTCTCGCTCCTCCGTCCTTCAGAAGGCACGTTAAGCCGTTGGTCGCGGTTGTTCCTGCAGCCGCTTTAATCCACCAACCCGCATTGGGCCAGCGTGGTGGTGTTATGGCCCAAACTTCTCATGTGTTTCTCCCATGTAGGAAGGCCTGTGCCCAACGGTGGGACGTATATCAGACGCTTTTGCCCGATCATAGTGATAAATACAAAGACGAACGTTCACTCGCTATATCTTATTTTTAACCCCCGACGAAATAAGAGGGGTGTTATGAGTTTGACGTGTCTGGCTGTGTATCTGTCTGTAACGTCGTAGCTCCTAAAAGTAAAGACCGATTTTGATTCGGTTTGTTTGTTGAAAACTGACGTGACTTTAGGATGGTTCTTAATTAAGGACTTATTACATTATGCTATTTCCTAACTAGAAACCGAGTTAGAGACCTAAGTAGAGAGCCAGCGATCACACTACACTAGAGTTAGAGACCTAAGTAGAGAGCCAGCGATCACACTACACTAGAGTTAGAGACCTAAGTAGAGAGCCAGCGATCACACTACACTAGAGTTAGAGACCTAAGTAGAGAGCCAGCGATCACACTACACTAGAGTTAGAGACCTAAGTAGAGAGCCAGCGATCACACCACACTAGAGTTAGAGACCTAAGTAGAGAGCCAGCGATCAGATATAGGATTCTAAATGATGACACCGTATTTACCTACACCACTTCATAAGAAATAAATAAATCTAAAAATTGATTTATCAATAGTATATTATTAATAATTAAAATAGAACTTAGAAAAAGTACTGGGTAAAAGAATATTTCTTACAAAAGAAAACTGTCTCGTATGAATTTTGTACTTTTTTTTACGAACAGTTCTTTTTTATTCATAATTATTAAGTACTAGTATCTCCACCTGCGACGATACTAAATAGCTCTCTTAAAGTAGCATATGACCTTTCTCGAGGTAAGATCTATCTGCATGTCAAATTTCATCTAAATCAGTTCAGCGGCTTAGAAATGCAAACTAAAAAGACAGACATTTACTTTCATATTTATAATATTAATGAATCCAATTGTCTCGTTTTTAACCCCCGACGAAAAAAGAGGGGTGTTATAAGTTTGACGTGTCTGTCTATCTTAGTGTCTGTCTGTGGCATCGTAGCGCCTAAACGAATGGACCGATTTTGATTCGTTTTTTTTTGTTTGAAAGCTGATGTGCCTACAATAGTTCTTAGCTATAATTTATGAAGATCAGTTCAGGCGTTTTAGTCCGGTACGGCTAGGCGATTTTGAGGTGCTAAGTTCCAAAAATTCTAAAGTTTCTGAATTTTTGCAAGGGGATACAGTTCTACCTAAAAAGCTTATATTTAATTTTTGTGTCAAATCTTGCTATTGCATTTTCAGTAATTCAATATTTTGTGACTTAAATGTTAAAATATAAATAAAACTGCCAAAAATAATTTAATGTGTCAAATGCTAATAATATTGAGTGTAAAATAGCCCAGGCTGTGTGCAAACTAAGTGTGTGTCGTTTTCGTCCAGTGCAAATTGACAGGGGGCCCAATATATGTTTAAAGTGTCAAAAAAATATTATAGTTTATAAAACAAATACAACCTAACTCAGGGCACCTAAATATGACCTAGACGTGATTTTGTGCCAAACTAAGCCATGGGTTATTAAGATATTTAATAATTTAGCTTTTCCAAGCCATAGCGGCTGTAAAAAAATATTAAAGTTATTAGAGTTTGCACATTTAATATCATAAAAGCATAAAATATCTGTTATAAAAATTTGTGTCATTTTAATCCATGATATACTTAAAAAATAAATTTCATTTCCTGCTTATATATTAGTTCGCTCGCGCGTTGTGTACCGCACGGAGCATTTACACACGTTTGCAAAGAGTAGCAAGTAGGAACAGTCAACCGAAGGTCACGTTAACACAAACGCCCGAATTAAGCTAAACGTTTAGTACTTTAATTCGATTTCGTTTAGGTTGAAAATTGATTGGATTTTTTTTCTCATATTACGGTTACCTGACCTGCTGTTGTTTGTACAGTCGACAGCATATCAAGCGTAACAGTATGACCTTGAGTTTGCCCTTACTGCGTTCGTAATAGAGGTAGCTTTCGTATTGCAACTGTTACACTTGATGTGCTGTAGTCTGTAGTGTTACATATAAGTATAAATTTATCAATTCTTGTGACAATAGTGTACAGAACATAACAATTTCGTATTATAAGTAGGTATATTTTTTATTTATAAACATTTGCACATTATTAATGGTTAGATCGGATAATCCGAATTAATTTCATATCCGTTATATGTATAGCCCTACATAATGAAAAATTTTAGAGCATACTTTATTTGATAAATAAAACAAGTGCGGGTACCGCGCGTTGTGAGCGAAATTATATAATAATAATTTTATACAGGGTGGCGCGGTCAATGCGATAATAAATTAAAACTTGGGCTATATTAGTTCATAATAATGGTATAAGATTGGCTGCATTACTTCATAGAAATGTAATAGAAATAGAAATGTAATGTTCATAGATAAAATTATCAAATCAATACGATGTTTTTGAAAGTGGCAAACCATTTCTATTAACTAATATAGCCCATGTTTTAATTTATTGTCGTATTAAAGGCACCACCCTGTATAACTTTTTTTTCTTTTCTCTTTGCGGGAGGCAAAGACTAGTGCTCAGAAATATGGACATCCCATTTCTCTCTGAAGCTGATTGAACAATTCTAGAGATAGTAAACTTATTAATAGTAGTAATAAAACAGTTATATCTCTAAAATTTTATTTAAAAAATTGTACCGTGCGGCGCCCCATTTCCCCCCGTGGGTGTTGTAAGAGGCGACTAAGGGATCTCTGAGCTATCAACTGCTCCACTGGGGGTAGGGTGTGAAAACCCTGGTTATTGACCACCGTACGCAAGGCGCAAAAACCCGCCAAGTGACCACTTGTGGCCGCGTTCTGGGTTCAGTCGGCGTACAACCAGAGCTTGAGGCGACGATGCCGCGATGGATGCGGTCAATGGTGGCTTCCGTCTAACTAGTGCCAAGTGGACTACGTTGACCCGCTGGCCACCCGTGGCACAGTACAGGGGCCCAAGCTTTCCTATCCAGATCGTGAGGCTGCCCCATCATGCCTCGGATAATCTCGGGGGTGTCCGTCGTGCCGGTTGGTGACCGGATGGTGGGGTTCCAGCGGCCATACCCGGGAGCGTTCGGGGGCCCTTCCGTCCGGCGGGTCAGCGCTTCTCTGCTGTCAGCTGTTTGACTTGACTTTGCTGACCTGGCGAAACAGGCCTCACGATTTGACTGCCTATATCCATCCCTGGTAGCGACAAGTAATGTGTATGGTCGTACAGCGGTGCACATCCCCACTACAGCCACGCTGTTTGAGGTCGGGCTCACTAACTTCCGTGGGCTCCATGCTAACCTCAATGTCGTGCCAACATCTTGAGACGGCTAGGGCAGCGCTGCTTTTTTTGACGGAGATGCAAATACTCCGCCCGGCTGACACAAGGTATCTGGACTATCCCGGCTATGCTCTTGAAGAGGCTTTCAAAGCGAAGTCCGGGGTATGCTTGTTTGTCCGGGCGTATGTTTGCTTTCGCTTTCTACGCCGCTTGGAAGACCCTTTCTTTTCCATCCTCGGGGTGCATGTGGACCTGGGCACTCATTACCTGTCTACGTTTGCCTCTACAGATCCCACAGCGGTGACATGGAGACAAGTTTCGAGTCGAGTCGAGTTTTTGAACACCTTAGTCGGGTGGCAGATGTTGCGCAGGAGCAGTTTCCAACCGCGGAATTGTTGTTTTTGGGAGATTTCGATGTTCACCACGAGACGTGGTTATGTTTCCCCAAAACTGACCATGCTGGTAGAACTGCCCATGCGTTCGCACTCACGCACGATCTGACTTAACTGGTTAACCAGCCCACCAGGATTCCAGATATTGTCGGTCACGCACCCTCTTTGTTGGACCTTCTGCTGACGACTCGCCCGGAGGGATATCAGTTAGAGGTTCGAGCTTCCTTGGGATCATCGTGTCACTGCCTGATTTCCGCCGGGTGCCACGGGCGTCGCCACTGGCATCTGTGGTAGCCAAACGCCGCATCTGGCACTATGCGTCGGTAGACTGCGGCGGTATGCGGAATTACTTTGCATCTGTTCCTTGGAGGCAGCGCTGTTTCAGTGAGTCGGAGCCGAATGCTAGCGCTACTGCTGAGTGAGCTGGTGAGATAATGTTAGGGATGGAGTACTATATCCCTCACTCCGATCTCGTCAGTAACGGCAGGCCTAACCACTAGTTCAATCGCGAGTGTGCCTTAGCTGTTGAGAACAAACAGTCGGCATACCGCGCTTGGATCAGAGGTCGAGTCAATGGGGATCCCAATAATGACTCACTGAAAGCAGCTTATAACAATGCCACCAAGTCCTGCAAAAGGGCCCTCATCAGAACGGATGCTCAGCGCGTTGCACGAGTTGGCCAAGATTTACTAACGCACCCTACGGGAAGCCGTAGCTACTGGCGTCTGGCCAGAGCCGTGCTATCCAACTTCTGCCAACCCTCGCTGCTCCCGTTGAGATGTTCTGACGGAACACTTGCTCTTAAGCCGCAAGAGATAGCCGATGTCATGGTAAAACCCTTTGCTGCTCACTCCTAAATCGACGACTGAAATTCTCAGCCACTGATCAGACCCTGCTAACTACCGCCAATAGCTGTTACCTCTGTTCTTTGCAAGGTTATGGAACGGATCTTAAAAAACCAGCTGGTCCGATACCTAGAAGATCACTTATTAATTAATGATCGTCAGTGTGGGTTTCGGTCGACACGGTCAACGAGTGATCTTCTAGCGTATTTAATGCATGTCTGGGGTGAAGTTATTGACAAACGTGGTGAGTCAGTAGCTGTTAGCCTTGACATTGCCAAAGCTTTTGATCGGGTCTGGCACGGGGCTCTTCTCTCCAAGCTCCCGGCATACGGTCTGCCCACTCAGCTCTGCAACTGGATCGCCAACTCCTTGCATGAGCGGCGAATCCGTGTCCTCGTTGATGGATGCGCTTCGTGGTTTGTGTCAGTGAACGCTGGTGTACCACAAAACCACAATGCTCTGTTCTATCCCCCACTCTCTTTCTTCTTCATATCAATGATATGCTTCCATTAGGAAACATTCATTGCTATGCGGATGACAGTACATGGTGAATATTACGGTCGCCCAGGGGCTGGGGGCATTGAAACCGAGAGGGAGAGAATCAATCTTACCATTGAGCTCAACAGGGTGTTAAACCTCATATCTGAATGGGGATTTAACAATCTTGTTGAGTTCAATGCTAAGAAAACACAGGTGAGCGCGTTTACAGCCAAAATGTCGCCGTTCCTTCCCCTTCCCTCTCTTCAGGGCACTACTCTTTCGGCACAGGGCTACATCAACTTGCTCGGTATGGAGATATGCTGCGATCTAAATCAGAGGAATTATATCGAAACCGTGGTCAAAACAGCCTCACGGAAGCTAGGTGTCCTGAACAAGGTGCGTCGATTTTTCACGCCTGACCTGGTCCGGTTTTGCGTTGAATATTGTTCGCATCTGTAGGATAGCTCCGCCAAGTACCTCCTCGATGGGCTGGATAGATTGCAGCGTCGTGCCGTCCGTATTATTGACGACGTAGAGGTCACGAACAGCCTAGAACCTCTACAACTCCGTCGTGAGATTGCATCGCTAAGCGCCATCTATCGGCTTTATCATGGAGAGTGTTCTGAGGAGCTTTTCGACCTTATCCCACCTTCCCCTTTCCTACTCAGGAGCACGAGTGCCGGTCCTCGGAGTCATCAATTTACTGTCTCCACCTAAACATCACGCACAAAGAAGTATAGTAACTCGGTTCATTGTCGGACTTCCAAAACTTGGAATTCTTTGCCAGCACATGTGTTCCTTCCTTCCTTTAACATGGGTTCCTTCAAAAAAGGTGTTAAAAGGGCTGGCAAGGTGGGGGCGGCTAGAACAGTGTGTTTTTAAACTGCACTAGCTGTCTCCGCACATGGACTTTTCTTACCACTTCACATCAGATAGTGATGACTCATTTGCTGAGCTTTGTATATAAAAAGCGGTTTGGTAAGTTAAAGCAGTTGTGGTAACGACTGAGACCAACGGCTTAGCGTGCCTTCCAAAGCACGGAGGAGCTGGAGATTATAAATTATGATTGACCCATCTCGGGGCATGGCGAAAGTTGCTTTGTTATTGCAATCGAAACTATAGCGTTCAAATCACTACGCTATCGCCACCGAGATACTCAAATCACTGTATAAATTAATTAAATTAAAAACTACTTAGCATCAACTCCAAAAATTTTGTTTCTAGGGCATCCCCTACACTCATCAGTGTACCTACCTACTCAATTTAATTATTTTATCCTTTTCAGTTTTTTGAAGTCGGTTTTAATTATTGTGTAAATTTTTTTTTTCACAATTTTTAGTGTTAACTTTCTTAGGTCAAAGCTAGATGGGTGACCGTCAACTTATATTGTGTCCCACTATCGTATCGTTTCACTAAAAAGTCATAGGAAAGCAAAAATCCGCAATTTCGCATACGTAGACGACTTACTGATTACAGTTTTTTTTATTTAAAACCTAAACTACCCAACTGATTTTGAAAAAAAATTTATGGGACTAAATGGCAACTATTCCACATCAAACAAAAAAAGAATTACATAAATCGGATCAGTAATCTCGGCGTGATCGGTGTACATACATAGAAAAAAAAACACAGCTTTACCACCCAACATTAGCCCACAAATATGACATGTTTTATTAGTTTCCATTTTCTACGCAATTATCACAAGTCACTACTCGTAGAACAGCAAACAAATAGCGCCTCGCTCCCGGCCGGCAGCCGGTCGCCGCGCTGGGCGGAGCCAGTGACTGCCTACGCGCTCCTTTGCCACGCGCGCTGTGGCCGCGCTAGTGTTCTTCGCACCAAAACGTTGAAAATAATATAAATCATAATCCCATGGATAAAAACGACACAAATTAAGCATAGGGCTTCGTTTTACCTTAATATTAATAAAGACATAAACTCTAATAACTTTAATTTTCTTTTATGGCTATTACAGGGAGTTAAATAGGAAAAAAAATATAGTTCCGAACACCATCGATGAATATGACACAAAATGATTTAAACAATAGATACTAGAGTTAGAGAACCGTTAGCACTGATTTCACCAACTTTAATATTTTTCTATAGCTATTACAGCGATGGGTAAGGTATTTGGGTGAAACCACTATTCCCATGGAGTGAGATGGCACAAAAAGCTTATGTATATCAGTTATGACTTTGTTATCATCATGGAAGTTAAATTTTCAACTCTAATTTTCTTTTCAACGAAATAATGCATAAAAAGACAAATACCTAAATTGTGACCTTAGCAACCACCAAAAATGACACAAAATCATGATTTAGGTTGGTCTAATAGTATACTAACTGTATGCAAAAAATCATAAACTTTAATATTTTTGGAACCTCAAAACCTAGCGGTACCGGACTATTTGATGACTATCAGCTCATTTTGTACATGATAATATGGTTTTACTAACTTTTACACATCCGATTGATTTGAAATTTGGTGTACTGTCACTTCGGTGACATTCCTATGATATACTATCCTTGAGCTGATCCTATACCATCAAAAAGTCTACGAAATGGTTAATTCTTCAAAAACTTACAGCAGATATAGCGTGTTTTTGTGCTCATATGAATAGTCTCAATGAGATGGTGTTAGATAGATGATTAATGACGCCGGGGGTTACTTAAATTTTTTAATTTTGCAATTATTATAATATTTTAATAAATATTTGAACTGAGTAGGTATTATCGCCTTGTGGTGGCGGTGGTGGTGGTGGTGGTAAATGTGGTGTTCCGTGCTATGTTTGTTTATATGAGAATCAGCCCATTGCTGGCCTTTTCCCAAAAGTAGGCGTCCCTCTACACTTGACGTGATGTTAGTCATGTGTAAGTACAAACACCTCTGTTATATTAGGATTGATAGATGTATACCGCCAACTGCTGGCTTATGCCCAATAGTGGGCGTCTCTCTTTCCTTGATGTGCTGAATGTCAAATATACAAAAACATCTTTTTTACAGATTTATATTAGTATAGATAGATGTATGGCGCCCACTGCTGGCTTATGCCCAACAGTGAGCGTCTCTCTTTACTTAACGTGCTGCATGTCATGTATACAAATACGGCTATTTACAGTTTGATATTAGTATAAATAGAAGTATGACGCCCACTGTCGGCATCACACTACATTTCACGTGATGTCTGCCATGTGTAGAAACAAGTCTTTCTTACTGTTTGGGCCTATGCCCAGCGATGGGTGTCTCTTTATACTTGACGTGCTATCTGTCATGTGTACCAACACGGCTTTTTTATATTAGTATTGATTGGTTGACACCCACTGCTGGCCTCTATACCCAGCAGTGGGTGCCTCATTACACTTCACGTGCTGTCTGTCGTGTGTATAAACAAGTCTTTCTTACAGTTTTATGTTCGAAAAGAATACGGATAGATATATGACGCTCACTGCTGGCCTATGTCCAGCAGTAGATGTCACACTGCTGATAATTATAAGAAAGAAAAATATTTTTATTGGCATACACCAAACATAAAACATATAGGTACTTATGATGATAAGTAGAAAGAAACCGACATTAAATAGGTAGGTACTTAATTTTTTTTTAGTTTGTGCTTCACTTTCTGTTGTTTGTTTCTGGTAACAGCTTAACAACTACAAAAAATACGTTTTTAGGAGATAAATAGGTATGATAGGTTTTTCTCTCTCTTCTGGGTGTGTGCCGGAATCTTGGAGAGAAGCCAATGTGCAACCGGTCCCCAAAAAGGGAGACCGATCAGACCCAGCTAACTACCGCCCGATAGCTGTCACCTCAGTTCTTTGCAAGGTCATGGAACGGATCTTAAACCACCAACTGATCCGATACCTAGAAGATCACTCATTAATTAATGATCGACAGTACGGGTTTCGGCCGAACCGGTCAACGGGTGATCTTCTAGCGTACTTAATGCATGTCTGGGGTGAAGCTATTGACAAACGTGGTGAGTCACTGGCAGTTAGCCTTGACATTGCCAAAGCGTTCGATCGGGTCTGGCACAGGGCTCTTCTCTCCAAGCTCCCGGCATACGGTCTGCCCGCTCAGCTCTGTAACTGGATCGCCGGCTTCCTACATGAGCGAAGAATCCGTGTCCTCGCAGATGGATGCGCTTCGCGGTTCATGTCAGTGAATGCTGGTGTACCACAAGGCTTTGTTCTATCCCCCACACTCTTTCTTCTTCATATCAATGACATGATTCCGTTAGGAAACATTCATTGCTATGCAGATGACAGTACAGTGCATGGGGGATATTACGGTCGCCCAGGGGCTGGGCGCGCTGAAACCGAGAGGGAGAGAGAGAATCTTGCCATTGAGCTCGACAGGGTGTTGAACCTCGTATCTGAATGGGGATCTAACAATCTTGTTGAGTTCAATGCTAAGAAAACACAGGTGTGCGCGTTTACTGCCAAAATGTCGCCGTTCCTTCCCCTTCCGTCTCTTCAGGGCACGACTCTTTCGGCACAGGGCTCCCTAAACTTGCTAGGCATGGTGATATGTTGCGATCTGAATTCCAGAAACTACATCGAAACCGTGATAAAAACAGCCTCTCGGAAGCTCGGTGTCCTGAACAAGGTGCGTCGATTTTTCACGCCTGACCAATTATGCCTGCTGTATAAAACTCAGGTCCGGTCTTGCGTGGAATATTGCTCGCACTTGTGGGATGGCTCCGCCAAGTACCTACTCGATGCCCTGGACAGATTGCAGCGTCGTGCTGTCCGTATCGTTGGCGATGTAGAGGTAACCAACAACCTTGAGCCTCTGCAATTGCGTCGAGACATTGCGTCGCTTAGCGCCTTCTATCGGCTATATCACGGAGAGTGTTCTGAAGAGCTATTTGACCTTATCCCACCTTCCCCATTCCTACTCAGGAGCACGCGTGCCGGTCTTTGGAGTCATCAATTCACTGTCTCCACCTCAACATCACGTACAAAGAAATTTAGTAGCTCTTTTGTTTGTCGAACTTCCAGAACTTGGAATTCTTTGCCAGCACATGTGTTCCCTCCTTCCTATAACATGGGTTCCTTCAAAAGAGGCGTGAAAAAGCACCTTTCGGGCCGGCAAGGTGGAGGCAGCTAGAGCAGTGTCTGAACTGCACTAGCTGTCTTCGCATATGGACTCTTCTTACCGCTTCACTTCAGGTGGTGTTGAGTCATTTGTCGTGCTTTGTATTAAAAAAAAAAAAAAAAAAAAAAAAAAAAAAAAAAACCTTGGTACAGAAAACAGCACGTCAAGTGTAACAGTTGAACTACGAAAGCCCCCTGTATTACGAACGCAGTAAGGGCGTTCTCAAGTCCAAACTGTTACGCTTGATGTGCTGTCGACTGTACTTATATTTAATTATTTTTCCTTTTTAGTGTTTTGTCGGTTTTATTTTTGTTAAAAAATATTTTTTTCTTTTACCTTTTTAAGTGATCATCTGAGATCAAAGGCAGATGGGTGACCGTCACTATCGAATTGTCTTCTCTCAGTCTTTGCTGAAGTACATAATATTTACGTTACGGAGTTTTACCTTCCATCATCTGTTCACCCGAATAACCCGATAGAATACAACTATTCGTCAATACGTACCTATAATATTTAAATAATTATCTTCCAACTCCTAACCGTTTAGTAGTTGTACCTTCCCAGCCATGGTTCCATGGTTTCCTTATTCACCAGCTCATCAACATAAGATGGTGACTGACAGTAGCAAATATTTGAATGGCTTTTGAAAAAAGTAAAACATGTCATACGTGCCTATAAAATTTGAGGTATGCCCTCGATTTCCCTGGGATTCCATCATTAGATCCTGAGTTGGTGACAATGGGACCACCTCAAGAGTATACTCTATCGAATAAAAAAAGAATTTCGAAAATCGGTTCACAAATAACCGAGAAATCGATGAACATATAAAAAAAATTACACACAGTGGAACATCTTATAACCTTTTTTTTTGAAGTCGGTTAAAAACAAAATGTTAGAAATGAAAAGTAAACCACAGCCGTGTCTTAGCGCCACGTTGCCACTTTGCCAGACTGAACGTACTGTGCGGACTGCGAAAGACGGCAACGTCGCTTTCATGTAGGTATCCTTATCAAGGTATCGTTATTTATATTCTTATTTTTGGTAACGATATAAAAATATCGTTACTTTCCACAATACCGGTATAAAAATATCGTTACTTTTAAAACACCGGTCCGTCGACGCCTGGAGAAAGCGACGTGACGACCGACCCCCGTGTCTTAGCGCGACGTTGCCACTTTGCCGGTACGAACACTCGCAGAGCAAAATAGGTACTGTGCCCGGTGCCCGCCTGCTGTTCGCAGTGGCGAGGATCGGGGCGCAGGCGGATTGCGAAAGACGGCAACGTCGCTTTCATTTCATGTTCGTTATGATGGTAGCAGGAACCGAGATTTCCCCGCCAACGCCACCTATATACACTATGGCCATGGCCATGGAATGACTATAGTCGCGTTTAGTTTTTACTTCTTACTGTTCTTAAGACGTAGCGTTTTATATTATCATTGCTCCATAGCCTTATCGCTTTACGTGTAATGTAAAAAGTTTCAATAAGAAGTAGCTCAAGCGCTTATTACATTATCCTATTTCCTAACTAGAAACAGAGTTAGAGACTTCAAGAGCCAGCGATCACACTACACTAGATAGGATCATAAGTAGGATTCTAAATCGGAGAGAACATATAGAATTGCTTGGCGTTACACGTATTGATGACACCGAATTTATTTACACCAATCAATAATAAGTAAAGTATACTTAATATTAATACTTCATATTGTAAATAATATTGTTAACATATTGTTACTCTGTAATATTTCAGTTTACCTATGTCTATGTCAGAAATAGTCAGAATTAAGAGAAAGTACCGCGTAAAAGAATACTTATTTCAAAAATCTCATATGAATTTAAATTTATTTATGATTATTAAGTACTAGTAACTACACCCACCTGGATATTGGATATCTTGCCAAAATAAGCCTATGAACTTTCTCACGGCGAAATCTACCTTCATGCCAAATTTCATCTAAATCGATTTACCGCCTAAGGAACAAAGACGTAACAGACAAGCAGTTACTTTCGAATTTATAATATTATGAACTCATTGTCTCGTTTTTATAATAATTTCAATAAATTTTTGAACCGTGTAGGTAATATTGTTTTTTGGAAACAGTGGCCCTAATTCTTGATAACACATGCTAAGTTTAAATTTAAGTTCAGTCTATTTCTTTCTTTCAAAACGAATACGAAAAGGATGGCTGTCATATAAATTGACATTTAGAAAGGTGCGTTCAATTTTCGACCTTATTGAACGTGCTAAAATGCAGTGTTTAGGAGGCACCTCCGTACATGCCGTCTAAAATTGTCTATGGTTGCTATGAAATCTATCTAAATTTAATTGACAGCTCTAAACAGATTCTTGCTATCTTTTTGACCTATGACTTATTTCGAGAAAGAGATATACCTACCTACTGTACTTAAATTTAGAATTAAAGTTTGTTCCCAGAATTAGGCCCAGTGAGGTCCTAACTCTCTAGATAGGATTCTAACTCATTAACTGCGATTACACCTTCCTATTTCCTAGTTAGCTAGGAAATAGGATAATGTAATAAGCCCTTAAACAGTTTACCTACAAGTTTCATTACAATGTATCTCACAGTCTCATTCACTCACTGACACCAAATAAAGCTATAAAGTTGTTAATTTGGCATCACTGTTTAGTAGGCGGTTTACGTCCATATCTCTCTCTCGTTTTGTGATTCCGCTTTCCCGTAAGTCCTTCTCTTTCACTCCGCGTCACTCTGCGTCGTTCGCCGGCCCCCTTCATCCTTCCGCACCTCACCGGCCGCCCCGCCCTCGCAGCTCGCATACGTCGCCCGCAGTTCCGCAACCATCCGCATGGCGCATTTGTCCTTCTCAAATCTCCGCCAGCGTTGTACGCTCCGCTCGCAGTAATAATTGAGTCTCCAGACCATATCCCCATCGCAATAACTTAGAACTTACCTACTCTTGTGTTTGATAACTATTAATCAACCTACTAACCGTTTGGTGTGCCGCTTTATTAACTATTTGTGCGTGTGTGTGTGCCTAATTAACACGCTTGAAAGCTCAAGCAGAGCTTATCCGCACAACTATCTTGCTCCTGAAGCTAGCCCTGGTCCTGTCCCAGGCCTGAGCCTGCTTCCTTGCTGGTAAGTGCCCGTTATTATGTCCGTTGCACTCTTTGTGATTTATATCGTCAGCCATTTCTATCGAACCGCTAAACAACCAAATACAGTCCAACAAAAGTAAAAATAATATACCCGAATTGTTACAATTTATTTGTGGTCTATAGAGCCTGGATAGTTTGTAACTTAATTATCGCGTGTAAATTGTTCACAGTAGGTAGGATAACCTAGCACGATACTCAAAATGGCGGACGCCAAAGAGTGCGAGCGCAAATTAAATTTGTAGAGTGTAAAATCGTCGCTTATTTCGAAATCATTCAATCTAAATCCGATTCCATACATATAGTACCTAACTACTTACTACTTACGATTAGTAGGAAAACGTAAGAATTTATCTCTACATGTGTTACAATACAATAGATAATATTTGTGGTTACTATTGGACTGGACTGCATAATATTACTGGTCGAGGAGCATGGTGGCGTATTGGTTTGATCGCTCTTTATTTGATACGAAAAACAAACTAACTTTCGCCATGGTCAATCCTGTGATGGGTCAATCAAAGTTTGTTATCTCGAGCTTCTCCGTGCTTCGGAGGCACGATAACCCGTTGGTCCCGGTATTTCCTGCAACCGCTTTAACCAGTGTTGCCAGCCGGGTCTACTCAAAAATAACCTAAAATACAAAAAAAAAATCAAAAATTAAGAAACCTAAAATACCTTAAAAAGTAACATTTTTAATGTGAAAACTAACCTTTCATTTTTTTTCCAGTGGGAAGGTATTAAAAGTTGATAGACTACATGCCGATCGATTCGTTTAATATTTTTTTAGAATTGACCACCGTCTGGCCGAGTGTTTTGTGCCCCTTGCTATACAAACTACTCGGTCGCGGGTCGCGGTTTCGAATCCCGGTGGGAGCAAATGTTTATATGATGAGTGATGAGCACGAGCATTTGTTTACTAGTCATGTGTATGTTTACCTATATGTTTATTTAGTATATTTTTATTATTTAGGTACCCATTATTATCATTATTGCTCCGTTGTCTAGTAGGTACCTATTTTTATATTATTATTATACAGGCGAGCTAGTCAAAGTTAAACTACTTAGTAGCGCTTACGCCGCACAACATTTCATACAATCTTTCAACTCGAAAATATTAGAAACGACAAATCGATTATATTCGTATTTAACGTTCATATGCAAGTCAAACTTATGGCCTTGGACACCTTTCGATTGTAAATGTCACATCCCATACATTTTTCATTTATTTAACGTTAGCGATGGCGATTGACAAAAGGCATCTATTTCCTATTTAGAGAGTTAGGAAATAGGACAATGTAATAAGTCCTTATCTCGTAACTCTCTAAACAGGAAATATGCAGGTGTAATCCAACAGATATAATCCTATCTAGAGTAGAGAGTTAGGGCGGCCCCTATCCCTCTGTTTCCAAAAGGCGATGATATGACTCAGTTCTTAATTTTAGATTTTAACATTAAAATGTTTGAAAAATTACTTAGTAATTAAAATAGAAAATTTCACGTCCTGAGGCGGGAATGGAACCCGCGACCTTTCTCAATCCGGGCGACTGCTCCAACCAATTGAGCCATCCAGGACTTGGGATATCCCTGTGAAATTCTTCTAGTCTATCTGTATTTGCTGTAGTTGCGATTCCCGCCTCAGGACGTGAAATTTTTCTAGTTTTCTAGTATATTTTAGTTACTAAGTAATTTTACAAACATCTAAAATAATGTTAAAATAAAAAATCAAGAATATTTGAAAGCAATGCCCCAACGTAACCGAATCGTAGGTATTTGGAAAAATACTCGTTTCGGATGTTGAAATAGAACATTTTGACATTGTAGGGTGGACGTTAGCTCATAAACGCAAATACAGATATAGAAGATAAAAGCAATACTAGAAGAATTTCACAGGGATATCCCAAGTCCTGGGTGGCTCAGTTGGTTAGAGCAGTCGCCCGTATTGGGAATGGTCGCGGGTTCGATTCCCGCCTCAGGACGTGAAAACGATTTTTCTGTTGTTTCTAGTTTTATATTTTAATTATTACACAGTTTATAGATTTATTGCAATTATTATAATAATTGCAAAATTAAAAATTTTAAGTAACCCCCGGCGTCATTAATCATCTATCTAACACCATCTCATTGAGACTATTCATAAGAGCCCAAACACGCTATATCTGCTGTAAGTTTTTGAAGAATAAACCATTTCGCAGACTTTTTGATGGTATAGGATCAGCTCAAGGATAGTATGTCATGGGAATGTCACCGAAGTGACAGTACACGAAATTTCATAACAATCAAATGTGTAAAAGTTAGAAAACCCTATTATCATGTACAAAATGAGCTGATAGTCATCAAACGCCTGAACTGATCTTCATAAATTATAGCTAAGAACCATCGTAGGCACATCAGCTTTCAAACAAAAAAAACCGAATCAAAATCGGTCCATTCGTTTAGGCGCTACGATGCCACAGACAGACACACAGATACACAGACAGATACGTCAAACTTATAACACCCCTCTATTTTCGTCGGGGGTTAAAAACGAGAGAATGGATTCATTATCTTCATTCCTTCCGCTGAACTGATTTAGATGAAATTTGTCATGCAGATATATTTTACCGCGAGAAAGGCCACAGGCTACTTTTGGCGAGATATCCATGCGGCTAGAGCCATATACTTAATAATCTATATATATAAAAATGTTATGTTGGTTTGTGTACGCTTCAAAAACTCAAAAAGTTCTGCACCGATTGAGTCGAAATTTTAACATGATATAAAATTCGCATCAAGGATTGTTTTTATCTATTTTTTGCATCAGTCACATATCTGCGACGGCGCCACTGCGAAGCGTGCCAGGGTGGGTACAGCTAGTTATATATAAAATTGAACTGTTGGAATAAAAAGGTGCAAAAATCAGATGATTGTATATGAAATAGGCAATAGTTTACCAGCACTTTCTCTAATTCTGTTTTTAGCCGACTTCAAAAACGAGAACCGACTTTTTTTTCTTTGTATGTAAGTACACCAATTACGCCGAGATTACTAATCCGATTTACGTGATTATTTTCTTGTTCGATGCGGAATAGTTGCCATTTATTTTGGTCCCATAATTTTTTTCCCAAAATCAGTTGGGTAGTTTGGTTTTTAAATAAAAAAAACTGAAATCAGTAAGTAGTCTACGTATGCCAAATTGCGGAATTTTTGCTTTCCTATGACTTATTAGTGAAACTATACGATAGTGGGAAACAATATAAGTTGACGGTCACCCATCTAGCTTCGACCTTAGAAAGTTAACACTAAAAATTGTGAAAAAAAAAAATTAAAACCGACTTCAAAAAACTGTTCCTACCTAAGTACCTACTCAAATTTAATTACCTATATTTTCCTTTTCAGTTTTTTGAAATTGGTTTTAATTTTTGTTTTAATTATTAATATTATACTATTGAATTAAAATTTCTTCTCCGTCAACAAGCATTGTTTAAATAACATTTTAGAATAAACAGTAAACAATAATATTTTTTTATACACCATTTAGTGACAACAGACATAAACTGAAATATGACAGTAACATGTTCACAATATTAATTACAATATGAACTATCAATATTCAGTATTATTTATTTATTATGAGGTTTTGTAAAAAAAATTTTAAACAAAAATTAAAACCGACTTCAAAAAACGGAAAAGTATAAAATAAATAAATTTAAGTAGGTGCTCATCTTCTAGAAACATATTTTTTGGAGTTGGTGCTTCACTTATTTTATAAAATAAATACCAATAATTGGTTGCTTCAATTATTGGTATTTATTTTATACTTTTCAGTTTTTTGAAGTCGGTTTTAATTTACCGGCCGAATTGACAACCTCCTCGTTTTTGAAGTCGGTTAATAAATACGGTATCATCAATATGTGTGACCCAAAGCATATAGATACCCCTTTAAGTATTGTAATTTTGCATGTTGTGCTGGCATCAAGTGCAAATGGTGCAATCAAGCAACACTTTGGTGTAGGTATTTTATTTATTATTTTATCGAAGTTAATAACTTAATAATAGTTTTGCGAACCAAACAAAAAAAATTGCTTGCTTTCTACAAACGAATCCAACTCGGTTTCTAGTTAGAAAATAGGATAATGTAATAAGCGCTTTACCTATAATTTAAGAAGAGAAGATCACTTCAGTCAAGGTTTTGATAAATATCAACTCATTTTCTACATGATTTATTTTCACATATCTGATTGATTTGAAATTTGGTGTACTGTTATTTCGGTGACATTCCTATGACATACCTACCTATTCTTGAGCTGATCCTATACCATCAGAAAGTTTGCGAGATGCTTAATTCTTTAGAAATTTACGGCAGCTATAACGTGGTAACTCATAAGAATAGTCTCAATGAGATGGTATTAATTAAACTACTTTAAATAAGAAGGAGGTTAAATGTTCCACTGAGTGTACTTTTTTTTTGTATGTAGTTTCACCGATTTCTCTGTCGATTGTAAACCGATTTTAATTTTTTTTTTTATATTCGACAGAGTATACTCCAGAGGTGGTCCCATTGTTACCAAGTCAGGATCTGATGATGGGATCCTAGGGAAATCGAGGGCAAACCTCAAATTTTATTAACACGACATGTATTACTTTTTCGAAAGCTAATCAAGTATTTGCTTTTGTTTGTCATCATCTCATGTTAACGATGAGCTGATGATGGAAGGTACAACTCCTTAACGGTTAGGAGTTAAAAGATAATTCTTTCACTATGTATTCCAACCAAACACTGAGAGACAGACAAGTCGATAGTGCTGACGGCCATCCATCTTGCTTTGACCTTAGGAAATCACTTAAAAATGTTAAAAAAATATTTTTTACAAAAATAAAACCGATTTCAAAACATTAAAAAGGAAAAAATAATTAAATTTTCAGTACCTAGTTACTTACCTACCTTCTAAAATGAATTTTTTGTAGTTGGTGCTAAGCTGTTTCCAGAGACAATAGAAAGTTAAGCACCAACTCTAAAAAAAACATTTTAGGAGGTAAGTAACTAGATACTGAAATTTAATTATTATTTTCCTTTTTAATGTTTTTAAGTCAGTTTTATTTTTGTAAAAAATATTTTTTAATTGGATGATTAATGAGCCTGGGGTACTTAAGATTTTAAATTTAATATTTTCTCTTATTTTCAGGAAAGTGCAGAACGAGCCTAGAAGCTTACACAGCAGCAGGTGACAGAGTTAGAATTAGCTAAAGAAGCGGCGGTGACCGACGCCGGAGACGGCGCGGAAGACAAGTTGTTAGGTAAGAAAGACAGTAGGTTCTTTTTCTTTGATTATGGCTTCTCGTTTTATTTTCACAATGAAAGGTCCAGTTAAACGGCTGATTTAACCAGCTACTACATATAGACAGTCAATATCATACAAAAAAAGCGTAACTTTGTAAAAGGTCCAAATCGCGCCTTAAGCACCTTAAGTCTAGATGGCGCTGGCAAATAACCTGCGGATTTATAAAAATCATTAGAAATTATTCATGAAAATTCAAAACAAGATGCTTTTATATTATTGAGCTATAAATATTATCACAATATTCGGCTTGAACGATTTTGTTTTTGCAAATAGCACAACTTGATTAGTTCATATACACCATTTTGGTAGATAGCATTGTGGTAGCAATGTGCTACTTGAGATTTCCAATTTAATACTAGCTATTTTTCAGTAGATGGTGCTAAAACTAAAAATATTATTTGAAATTGATGATGGCTCATCCAGTATTTTTTATAAAATATGAAAAGTATTGGCCAAATTATTATAAGAAGTTAAAAATAAAAACAAAAACTTTGAAATTAAGGCGCGTTTGAAACGACCGCCTTAATAAGTAAGTAAATATGTAGGCAAAGGCTTATGTAGACTACATTTGATGTCTCCCTACCTTACCTACACACAATAATTATAAACGTAATGGCACGGTAATGTTTGGGGCAGGTGCGATCAACCACAGAAGTAGCTCAACACTTTATTACCATCTCACAATAACTATAGCGTTTATACGGTTTATTCCCGTTCGTCCCACCAGTAAGACGAACGGGAATTATATAAATTAATTAATTTTTATTTCCGTTCGTCCCACTGCACTTGATGGTGGGACGAACGAATTATTATGGCTAAAATCTCAGATCATGGACTCTTATTAATTTAATAACCTTATTTATACATATTGAACTTAGCAACAAAAATGTTTTTTATTTACTAATCTAATATACAGAATAATTTTTTTATCAGTGCACAAATTTTTAAAATCAACTCAGAATCGGTAAGTGAACAACTGGCAAATTCAAATTCAAACATTTATTGCATAGGTACATGTTGTTTACAACAGGTGGTACTTAAAGATTAATTAGTTCCAAACATGAACCCCGTTGGTGCACCGCAATATAATTATTAATGATTTTAAGTAATAAAAATTGATTAATTGTAATAAAATTAGATTTTCAAAATTAAAAATTGACATTAGTATTAAATTAAATTATTCAACAAATCAAGAATATAATAAAAAGTAAAATATAACTTAAAAAAAAAACAAGAAGAAAAACAAGAAGAAAAATATGCAGATGTCTATAATAATAAAATTAAAATTATTTTTCAAATATAAATAAAATTAAAATTTACATACAATTTTAAAGATTGTCATTAAAAAACTCCTGCAATGAATAATAACCCTTTTTCATTAGAATATTTTTTAGAAGCGCTTTAATTTTTTTTAAATCTTTTTCAGCCTGTATAGGTTTTGGTATCTTATTATAAATTTTAATGGACATTGCATATGGCCCAGAATGAAATATATGTAGTTTTGAGATGGGTAAAGCTAACTTATTTCCTGGCCGCAAGTGCTGCGTCCTAGAGTATTGGGGAAATAAGTGCATGTTCTTTTTAACAAAAATACATATTTCTAGCAAGTACATTGATGTCAAAGTTAAAATGTTTTCTTGTATAAAGTACGGTTTACAGCTACTCCTAGAGTCTATATTCACAAGTATCCGGATGCATCTTTTTTGTAATTTAAATAGATTTAGTATGTCGGTGCTGTTACCCCAGAGTATGATGCCGTACTGCAGCCAGGCATGTGCATAGGCATAGTAAGCAGCGGTAGCGGTTCTTTTGTCAGTTGATTTTTTTAATTCATATAACGCGTATGTGAATCTAGACAATTTGCTGGTAATAGTCTTAACGTGGTCCTTCCAGTTTAGGCCAGAATCTATATTTATTCCCAACAGTGGGTAACTACTTACACTTTGTAACGGATTATTTTTAACCGACTTCAAAAACGAGGAGGTTCTCAATTCGGCCGGTATGTTTTTTTTTTTTTTCTATGTATGTACACCGATTACGCCGAGATTACTGATCCAATTTACGTGATTCTTTTTTTGTTCGATGCGGAATAGCTGCCATTTGGTCCCATAAAAATTTTTTCAAAAACAGTTGGGTACTTTGGTTTTAAATTAAAAAAAAACTGAAATTATGAAATCGTCTACATAAGCGAAATTGCGAATTTTTGCTTTTCCAATGACTTTTTAGTGAAACGATACGATAGTAGGAAACAATATAGGTTGACGGTCACCCATCTAGCTTCGACCGTAGAAAGTTATCACTAAAAATTGTGAAAAAAAAATTTTAAACAAAAATTAAAACCGACTTCAAAAAACTGAAAAGGATGAAATAATTAAATTTAAGTAGGTATTCATCCCCTAGAAACATATTTTGGAGTTGGTGCTAAGTGGTTTCCAAAAACTTAGGGGATGAATACCTACTTAAATTTAATTATTTTATCCTTTTCAGTTTTTTGAAGTCGGTTTTAATTTTTGTTTTTAAATGAATAATTTATACTTAGTGTTTTTTTCTGGTAAGGCTTAAACTGTATTAATTTAGTTTTATTAAAGTTTATCTTTAGGTTATGATCACTGAGCCAATTTATTATTTTGGAAAGGATGTTGTCAAGATCGTTTTTCAAATTTAGTTCATTATTGCAGGGGATCACAACCGATACGTCATCAGCGAATAAACTACATGAACTGTTGATGACTTTTGGTAAATCGTTGATGTAGATCAGGAACAATATGCATCCCAAAACGCTGCCCTGCGGTATTGATTTAATTACTTCGCTGGTTTTAGACATGAAATTGGATATTATCCCAGTATTATTGTCATAGTATTCTATTTCAACACGCTGGTTACGATTTTTAAGATAGGATACACACCAGTTATATGCTAAACCTCTTATTCCTATTCCGTAAAATTTTTTTAAAAGTATATTATACAAAATCTTATCATAGGCCTTGCTCATATCGAGCATGATTCCTAATGCATATTTTTTTTCATATGTTATGTCTAATATTGCTTGAATATACTTATAGACGGCTAAGGACGTAGATCTATGCAATATTCATAATTACTATTTGTGTCTACTTTCCTCTTACTTTAAAATTACGTATGAACGTGAAAGTGAAAGAAAGGCCCACCTTTGTTTGAATCCTGTTTCACAATTTCTGACTTTGAGTAAAATTCCAAATACAATAAGCACTTACCTACCTATGGATTCGGATTAGGTGCTCGAAGTACTGCGTAAAATTGAAGGAATCAATTTAGGTCTTATTTTTTTTGTAACTAAAGATCCGAATAATAAAATTTATATTTTTGTCATTCTGATCACTCTTTATTTAGTCACCGGTAATTTAAAGTTTAGAATGTTTCATATCTAAAAGTAATGTAACACAACTACGAAAACTAAGTGGACTATGTGAAAAAAGTATTTAGATTGAGTAATAATAATACTAGGAATAGGCGCACTTAGTATGTAATTTACCTTGTATAACCACTTAGCATTTTTTGCTTAAGAGCGCGGGACGTCCTTAAATATGTAAGTATTGCTAAAAAACTACAAAAAGATATGATTGTTTATTTTAAAAAAAACAAATGAAATAATCCTGTAATGTCTGGTGTGCTGCCTTTTATATTTTTCAAATAAGTCGTGGCTTAGTAACTAAATATGAATATGAATGTGAATATGTGATTCTATCATCTATAGATTTTTATACACTGCACAATTGGGTATTTGAATTTTTTGTGATAAATGGAAAGATCAAATAGAAGATTTATATCAAAACTTTTTTATTTTTTGCAACAATTCAAAAGTTATATCAAAATAAAAATTAGTTTTTGAATCCAGAACCGAAGACACGCCGAAACAGCTCTCGAGCACACACGAGCCTAAGATAATAAGTACAGAGGTTTGATCTATAAGTACTCGAAAGTATTTCATAACACCATTCTTATTAATTACTAGCGGCCGCCCGGCCTCGACTACACGACGTCATCCCGTGTAATTTAATAAAGGACATGGTAAAAGTTTCTATGAAGTTTGGGCCAGCTCATGAGCACCATTTTTTCTTATAGCTATATTTGTAAGAAACCGTAAAATCTATACATTTCTTCATAACATTACTGATTACAGCCGCAGAAAATTATAATAATTTCAATAAAATATTACAAAGGTAGCCATTTTAAAAAAACAAAATGTCAATGTCATTGTCTTGTCACCTTTGAAAACTATATCTCCTCGTCGTTTTTTATATTTTACAGAAACTATTACAAAATAAGAACACTTCAACTCGTTCAAAGTTGGGTCAGACAGAGTGGCAATTATGGTTTTCTCTTTACAGGTGTTTTAGGAGGACTGACTTCAAAAATATGTACCTACTATGTATATTCATAATGCATTCCAGACACTGATGTCTTTTGACATCGACTCCCGGGAGTCTATCGCGGCTCGAGAGAACAAAGTGTATCGTTTAGTAGGTATGCTACATATGCTCCTGATTATGGTCTAATCTGATTTGCGAGATGACATTCTATAACTAACTACCAACCCGCATTGTGCCACCGTGATAGTGTATTGGCCCAAGATCCTCATGTGTTTCTCCTATGTAGGAAGGCATGTGCCCAGCAGTGGGACCTATATGGGTTGATGATGATGTTTCAATCATTGTTACTTATTTCTCAAAGTAAATAAATAAATATTCATACAGTCACACCTATTATCTAGCCCATAGTACTCTACTTAATAGGATTACCTACTTGTGCCAAAAAATAAAAAATGGACTTTTTATTTTATTTATTTCAAAGATAACAAACTTATTGTATGTTGATTTTAAAACTACTCTAATGAAATATTCATGAAGTATGTGAATAACCCCTTTTTATGTGCTTTGTTAGTAATAAGTTTCATCTACAAATGTGGTGCAAATACTTGTATTATAGGTAATTATGTGATGACAGAATAAGTTTCAAGATCCTACTAAGATCAAGGCAACTTCAAAATGCTTATGACCAGCTGCTAAAACTAATAGTCTATTCTCCACTGCTTGTACCTTGTTAATCTGTCAAGCAGCGTTAGACCTCTGGAAGTCAATGTCCATTGAGAAATCAATTGTGTCTAAACTCTGATCCTTGGCAGGTTAAATGTTTCAACAGATGACATTGACTTACTGTAAAAGCCAACTATATTTTTCATTGCCACCATATTATTTGGCAAACAGCAAAAGAAGGAACTACCACTGCACATTTAACACTACTCATTTCACATATAAGGTGGTACTACTTTATGAGGAGTTACTGTAAAGCTTTAAAAGAGGCTTCACTGTAACTTCTATAATTTAAGCTCTGAGATAATGAGGTTTTTATAAAAAAAAAAATATTACACCATGCTAAAATGTCAAGCTAATTTGGATTCCAGCATCACTTGGTTCTAAAATAAGGTTGTGAAATTAAAGAAGAACAACTCCTTTTATCATTTATTGATATTTATTCACAATTCATATATTATAATTCTTTTTGAAGTAAAATACCATCTTAAAATGAGGCCGGAGGCTCAATATTGGTTTGGTGTTGAGCCCAGCCCCAATACCACACTATTGTTATCACATGAGAGCAATACCACACTGTTTGTTTGCCACATATGCAACTACAATAATATTCATTTATTCTGCACAGTTTTAACCTTGTGGCCTAGTAAATATGTTGTATATTTCTGAGGACTGATGCTTGGATAAGGTGCTCCGGCAACTGGGCAGACATGTGCTGCTGAAGGTATCTGCAACAGTAACAGCAATATATTTATTCCATAGTATGTTTTTAAAAAAAAATATAATAGTACACATTTGCTTTCATAAAAAAATTAGAATAGAACTAAACAAACATTTCTAACATACCTGTTGAGGATAAATCCTTGTCGTTAGCTCTTCACGCTCAGGGCCAAGCAATCTATACTGCCTATGATTCAAAGAAGTTGAGCACCTGTCGCTATCACCAAGCTGCTCACTGTCATCTCTTCTGGCATGACATTGAGCTGCTTGCCAACAACCCAACAGACACATCCACCTCCAGTAATCTACAAACACAAACATGAAGATATTTTCATACTCATTTTTAAACAAATTAACAGTAATATAATTAAAAGAACTTAGGTAACTAACTACCTGTCTTGGCTGAATTGTAGTTGCAATATAATTCCTCTCTAGACCATATGGTAAAGAATGGGAACATATTCTAGCAACAGAGAATCCACAACATACACAAATGTTTGTATTCTACGATTCTTCAACATATTCTTCTATATTTTGTTCCAGTGCAACATTTTGAATATCATTCCAACATGACACACAAAGTGTAAACTGCCTTCAAGTAACTGTAATCAAAGTATTGTTACATTAATTATTTACTTACATAACAGTAATGGATCATAATTAATGAAAAAATGCTATGAGCATGTTGATATTACTAGGTGGATAGACCCTATTTGATTGGATACAATGTGTCTGAGTGGGTCAAGAATACAGTGTGATCTTCTTCTGAATTTATGATGATCAACACCAAATACATACATGATCATCATGAGATACTGCAACTTCTATGGTATGGTCAACACTTTCCAAAATGTTGTCAAAACAATCCTGACATAGCTCAATATACAGCGGAATCTGTAATAATTAGGTTTTGAATAAATACAATTCATTTTAAGCATTTATAATATTAAAGATAGAAGAGTCATTAAAATATTATACAAATAATGTTATCTTACTTCATGTCCCATCTGCAATTCTTTTGAATTAGGTGATCTCAATGCCCATATTCCATAGATGATATTGAATATCACCTCCAATGATATAATCGCACATCAGGTGCTATTTTACAAACCTACAAAGAACATGTTAGAATAATTGATAGAATACTAGAAATCAATAAAATATGTCTCGTAGAATGGGAGACAACCATATAAATAACATTCTTAGCGGTTCTTTGTAAACTACGGCAGAAAAACTATGTTACTCACCAACTTGTTTGAATGACAATAATCAAAAACAACAGCGTATATTAATCAGAATCAAGGTTCACGCCAAGTCACCAGATGCTTATTCGTGAGAGAAGGTCTAAGGAGAATAGGCTGGATCAAATAGTTCCAGCAATAAACAAACACAGCATATTTTATCATCATAGTCGAAACCAAATGACAACTAACTAAAGTATCACAAAGACAATAAGTTTAACTTTTTAACGTCGTTTATAGCTTTGGATAATACACTTTTGGGCACTTTTATGAATGCAGTGCTGCCATTTTACTACAAAAATTATTTTACTTTATAATTTCTTGCAATCAAATGAAAGAGTTTTGTATAAGTTATAGGATACTACGTTATTCAGTACATTTTTGTCTACAATCTGAAATGGTGCTCATGAGCTAGCCCAAACCTTTACTATCTCCTTTGTAAGACAAAAAACAGTTATTACCATTTTCAAAATAATTTACAGCCAATATAAAAGTTTCACTAAAATCCTGAACGGCAGTTTCTGCGTGAAAAGCGGACAGACAGTAAGTGTTTCATCAAAATCGGCCTACAAACACAAATGTTGGCCGCCATCTTGGATTTTTCCTTTGTTCCCGTTGAGTCACACCATTTTGTGTCACACTCACACTGTTACACACTGGGGGAAAAAAATCCCGATGAGCTTGTACTTACCTTCCGGACGACACGTAGCTAGCGCGCTGGCGGCTAGCCGGAGCCTAAATTCGAGACGACGCCGTGCTGCAGCCGGGCTGTTGCGGAGCCGGTATAGTGTGCCATGACCTTAACACTGTAACTCAATGCCACTATTTTTTCCCCGTTGAGTGACAGTGTAACTATACAGAACGCTGTATTCCCGTTAAGTATCACCTTCTTGTTTAAAATCATTGTTTGTCGCTGGATCATCCCCTGAAGTACGAGGCTATTATATCTATGTAGGAGATGCTTAGCATACACTTATTTTATTTATATAATAATCGTAGGGATACAATTAATAACCTCTCATATACTTATGGTAGCCTGGTACTTCAGGGGAATGGCTAGCCATTTAAAAGGCTACCTCATTAGCATAGCCCAAAAAAATTACCAATATAGGCTTTAATTTAGGGATCTAATTTAGATCTAAAAGCCTAGTCTTCGGAAACACTAGTAAAAGCCGTAAACGCTGTACTGTTGGAAAAATAGCTTTAACATTATGACGTCACAACTATGGCGACCAATCGTGGCGCGTTTACAGTCACATTTTATATATATTTGATTACCTACCTACCTACATTACATATTTATTTAAAAATGCGATTGAACATAGATCATAATTTCTTGATGTGTAGTTTCTTACTATACCTACCATCCAAAAATTGTTTTCCATTTCATTGAGTGGGACGAACGGGAATGATATAAATTAATTAATTTCTATTCCCGTTCGTCCCACTGAATTGATGGTGGGACGAACGGGAATAAAAATTAATTAATTTATATAATTCCCGTTCGTCCTGCTGGTGGGACGAAGCCTGGTGGGACGAACGGGAATAAACCTATAATATAGTACTGTAGCAACTATTATCTATTATGTACGAGCGCACTAGTCGTAATAATAGGTGGTACACTCGTGAGTTTTTCGTCTGGTATAAACTTTTAATTTATTTTATACCAGACGCGATACCTTTACTGGAAGTTAAAAGATGATTGAGACGAAGAGAACTTCATTGAGTGGTGAGATAAAATGTTTTTATAAAAACGTTAAACAAAGCGTACAAAGCGGTGAAAAAATTGGTATGATATAACTAGTGCTCCGGTGGAGTAATGGTAATTGCGTCTGGCCGGACTCCACGGGAGACACGCTGTCGATTCCCGCCTGGAGCATATAATTTTTTCATCGTTTTCTTTCTTTATTCGCAATTGCTACCTTTTCTTGATTTTAGTTATCAGTCATTCTAAAATTTTCTAAATACAATAAATGTCAATTATTCTCCTCCATCATTGATTTTAGTCGACTTCAAAAAAGAAGGTTATATTGTTCCACTGTAGTAGGTACTTATATTTTTTTTGTATGTACGTTCACAAATTTCTAGGTCAATTTGTGAGCGGATTTTAAAATTTCTTTTTTTATTTGACAGCCTACTCCTAAGGTGGTCCCACTGTCACCAAGTCAGGATCTAATGATGGGATCCCGGGGAAATCGAGGGCATACCTCAAATTTTATAGGCACATTTTACTTTTTTCCAAATATATGTAATGTATAAAAGTATTTTCTACTGTCAGTCACCATCTTATGTTGATGAGCTGGTGATGGAAGGTACAACTCTCTTAACGGTTAGAAATCCGTAACGGGTTGGAGTTAGATAATACTTTATCATACGATAATATATGAACAAAAATAATTAAATTTAAGTAGGTACTTATCCCCTAGAAACATATTTGTTGGAGTCGGTGCTTCACGTTCTATTATTTCTGGAAACAACTTACCACCAACTCTGTTGTCGGTCTGTCTGTGGCGTCATACCTCCTAAACGAATGGACCTATTTTTATTTGCTTTTTGTTTGTTTGAAATCTGTCGTCAATAGGATGGTTTTAGCTATAATCTATTAAGATCAGTTCAGGCGTTTGATGACTATCAGCTCATTTTCTACATGATAAAAGAAGGTTTCTAAAGTTCACAGAGCCGATTGATTTGTAATTTGGTGTACTGTCACTTCGGTGACATTCCCATGACATACTCGTACTAACCTTGAGCAGATCCTATACCATCTACAAGTCTGCGGAATTCATAATTCTTCAAAAACTTACAGCAGATATAGCGTGTTTAGGCTCGTAAGAATAGTGTCCATGAGATGTTATGAGATAGATACTTAAAATTTTAAATTTTATATTTTCTCTTATTTCCAGAAACGTGCAGAACAATCCGAGAAGTTGACACAGCAGGTGACAGAGTTAGAAGCAGCTAAAGAGGCGGTGACCGACGCCGGAGACGGCGCGGAAGACAAGTTGTTAGGTAAGACAGTAGTTATTTTTCTTCAATTATGGCTTCTCGTTTTATTTTCACTTTTTTTCTTTCACACAGTGGAAGGTACATTTAGTTGACTTTGACGACCTATGTCACTATGTAAGCTTGTCTTCTCGCCAATGGAAATAATTTAGGTATAGGCCTCGAGGCAGGTTACAGTAATTTGTGGCTAAAAATAAATTGTAGCACAGAGTGCACCTAAATTGTATTCACTAAGTTTTTCTTTAAAATACAAAGAAATGAATGAATGACAACATAACACATCAAATTTTACGACAGGTCTGCAAAAATAGTCGTGCTATGCTTGTTTATGAGAAATAATTAAATTTCAGTACATAAGTACTTACCTCCTAAAATGTATTTTTTGTAGTTTGTGCTTCAACCCATCTTTGGTGGAAATAGTCAGAATTGACGAGGATGTGCGAGGCGTGAATTGAAATATTTGTTAGTGTGAAAATGAACCGTATTGCTTCCGATATAGAGTATGAATTAACTCTGCAACAGAAACACGCTTCTCGCAATAGGTTTAAGGTCGATTCCCACATATCAGACAAGCCTCAGTTCCGGCACAGATCCGGCACAGATCCGGCACAGTTCCGTATCAGTGCTTCAGTGATTCAATCCACACATGTCAGTGCCCGATTAGTTCACGGAGCTTCAGTGAAAACGTGTCCGTCGTCAATCGTGATTGTATTTCGTATCCATATACTTTGCATGAGATAAATAATCTCTAAATAGAGATAAAACTCTATTTTCACGAACCAATTCTATTAATCGCTCGTCCTCTATTTTGTTTTTGTTGATGTCGGCGTCCGAGATCCGTCAGTGATCTGTCCGTGATCGGTCCGTCCGACAAAAAATATCGTTGTCGACGATACCTTCCGTGCCGGAACCACGCCGGAACGGACACTGAGAGCACTGAGCCGTCACTGAACGGACAAGTGGAGATACGTTCATAGATAATTTATGAAATAATATTTCGCACTGATACGGAACTGTGCCGGATCTGTGCCGGAACTGAGGCTTGTCTGATATGTGTGAATAGACCTTTATTGTTGTGCGATTTAAATCCTCATATCGCCACTCTAGTGGAAAAACATCTAGCGCGAGCTCGCGCGGGCAATGTTTAGTGGAAAAGGGTCAGTGCGATTTCAATTCTCGTCTCGCCTCGCCTCGTCTTGCACCTCTGGTGAAAAACCACCTTTAGTCTTTGGTTGAAATACATAATATTGTTTCATATTACGGTATCGTACCACTGATAAAGTATTATTTAACTCCACACACCGTTACTGTAACCGTAACCTTCCATCATCAGTTCACCCCATTAACCCAATAGAATACAAACAACTATTCTTAAATACGTACCAGCTCATCAACATGAGATGATGACTAACATAAGCTAATATTTAAATAGCTTTTGAAAAAAGTAGAACATATCATACGTGCCTATGAAATTTGAGGCTTTCCCCCGATTTCCCTGGGATCCCATCATCAGATCCTGACTTGGTGTCAATGGGACCACCTAAGGAGTATTCTCTGTGGAATAAAAAAAGAATTTTGAAAATCGGTTCACAATTGACAGAGAAATTGGTTAACATACATGTATACAAAAAAAATACATACAGTGGAACATAGAATCGCCTTCTATTTTTGAAGTCGGTTAAAACCAAAAGTGAGTCAATTGCTTACGAAAATATACGAGTAACACAGGTTCAGGTGGTTTCCCTCATCATCATCTTGGTCCTCAACAATTAGTATTGAAAGATGTATGACGCCCACTGCTGGGTTATGCCCACCAGTGGGCTTCTCTCTTCACTTGTACTTTTACATGTATGACAACCCACTGCTGGCCTATACCCAGCAGTGGGCGTCTCACTACGCTTCACGTGCTGTCTGTCGTGTCGTGTGTACAAACAAGTTTTTCCTACAGTTTTACATTAGTTAGGAATACAGATAAATGTATGACGCCCATACTATGCTCAGCAGTGGACGTCTCACTGATAATATAAGAAAGAAAGAATAATATTTCATTGACATACACCTAACACTAACATAAAACATAATTGATGATGAATAGAAATGAAAGGTAAACGACGCCCGTGTCTTAGCGCGACGTTGCCACTTTGTCATACAGAACGATATACCTAGGTACCGTGACACTGAGTGGACTTCGAAAGACGGCAACGTCGCTTTCATTTCATGTATCAAGGAACCGGGATTTCCTCGCCAACGCCACCTATACCATAGCGTCTATTATCTTTGTTTGCCTCATGTGAAAAGTTGCAAATAAAGATGTTTAGCTACAAGTTTTATTACAAAGTATCTGCCTCACCTGACACCAAATAATACCTAGTTGCTAGTTCTAGCTTTAAAGTTGTTATGTTGGCATCACTGTGTTTGGCGGTTTACGTTCATATCTCTCTCTCGTTTTGTCATCCCGCTTTCCCGTATGTCCTTCTCTTTCTTTTCTTTCACTCCGCTTGAGTCCCCGTCGTTCGCCGGCCCCCTTCACCCTTCCGCACCTCACCGGCCGCCCCGCCCTCGCAGCTCGCACACGTCGCCCGCAGACCCCGCCCGCAGTCGCAGTTCCACAACTGCTCGAATCTCCGCCATCGTCCTACGCACGCGCCGCTCGCACTAATAATATGAGTCTCCAGACCATCTCATTAACTTACAACTTACATAATCTTGTGTTTGATAAGGATAACTATTGATTAACCTACTAACTGTTTGGTGTGCCGCTTTATTAACTATTTGTGCGTGTGTGTGTGTGTGTGTGTGTGCCTAATTAACATGCTTGAAAGCTCAAGCAGAGCTTATAACACAACAACAACTGCCTTCCTGCTGGAGCTAGCCCTGGTCCTGTCCCAGGCCTGAGCCTGCTTCCTTGCTGGTAAGTGCCCGTTATTATGTCCGTTGCACTCTTTGTGATTTATATCGTCAGCCATTTCTATCGAACCGTAAACAACCATATACAGTCTAAAAAAAGTAAAAATAATATACCCGAATTGTTACAATTTATTTGTGGTCTATCGAGCCTGGATAGTTTATAACATAGTTATGGCGTGTAAATTGTTCACAGTAGGTACATAACCTAGCACTTTAGCACGACACTCAAAATGGCGGACGCCAAAGAGTGCGAGCGCAAATTAAATTTGTAGTGTAATATCGTCGCTTATTTCGAATTTTATATAATGTATGCAATCTAAATACGATTCATTACATATAGGTACAAATCAAATAATTTATTGCGTTCATGAATGTAAATTAGATGTTCACAAATAATACCCGTAGGTACAACATGTTACCCATTTGGGCATAGCATATTCCAGATAAATAAAAGTGTAACGGACTATGTAATGATTAGAAATTATATTAATAACTACTATAATAATACCTTAATTTTATTGCAAGTACATAATATTCAATTATATTTTCATTTTCCTATTCATCTATACCTAGAATTTAGAATCCTACCTAGAAAGTTAGACGGCCCCTAGCGCTCTACTTCCAAAAGGCGATAATACCTACTCAGTTCAAAGATTTATTGAAATGTTGTAAAAACGAGACAATTGGAGTCATTAATATTATAAATACGAAAGTAAATGTCTGTCTTTTACGTATTCATTCCTAAGCCGCTAAACTGATTTAGATGAAATTTGGCATGGATATAGATTTTACCGTGAGAAAGGTCATAGGCTACTTTTGGCGAGGTATCCAATATCCACGCAGGTAGAGCCACTAGTACTTCATAAATATAAATAAAATTGAACTGTTAGAAATAAAAAAGTACAAAACTCAGATGAGTGTATTCTTTTGTAATAAGAAATTAATAGTTTACCCAGCACTTTGTCTAAATTCTATTTTAATTATTAATATTATACTTAGTAATTAAAATAATATAAAACTAGAAAAATTCCACGTCCTGAGGCGGGAATCGAACTCGCGATCTTTCGCAATCCGGGCGACTGCTCTAACCACTGAGCCACCCAGGACTTGGGATATCCCTGTGAAATTTTTCTAGTCTATCTGTATTTGCGTTTAAGAGCTAACGTCCACCCTACAATGTCGAAATGTTCTATTTCAACATCCGAAACGAGTATTTTTACAAATACCTACGATTCGGTTAAGTTGGGGCAGTGCTTTCGTGTAATATTTATACTATTTAATTAAAATATCTTCCCCGTTTAAAGCTTTGTATGATAATAACTGTGTTATTGATAAATATTTTTAACCGACTTCAAAAAAAGAAGGAGGTTCTAAAGTGCCTGTTATATACCATCTAGTTTTATAATCTAAATTGTTATTTAAAATTATTTCATTCTAAGTCACTTCTTGACTGATTCTTACTTGGTTGCCAATACATATTTGTACACACGCACATTACTTTATTTTTAACCCCTGACGAAAAAAGAGGGGTGTAATAAGTTTGACGTCTCTGTCTGTGTGTCTGTCTGTGGCATCGTAGCGCTTAAACGAATGGACCGATTTTGATTCGTTTTTTTGTTTGATATCTGATGTGACTGCGATGGTTCTTAGCTATAATTTATGAAGATATGTTTAGGCATTTGATGACTATCAGCTCATTTTCTACATGATAATAGGATTTTACTAACTTTTACAGATCCGATTGATTTCAAATTTGGTGTACTGTCACTTCAGTGACATTCCCATGACATACTAATCTTGAGCTGATCCTATACCATCAAAGAGTCTGCGAAATGCTTAATTCTTCAGAAACTTACGGCAGATATAGCATGTTTGGGCTCTTATGAATAGTCTTAATGAGATCATGGTGTTAGGTAGATGACTAATGACGCCGGGGGTTACTTAAATTTTTTAATTTTGCAATTATTATATTTACAACACAACTTAAGTTGCCGTCTGGCCATTGAAGGATTAAAAGCAATACAATATACAACCATGGAACCCCGTTAGGACACTACAATTTGTGTAATTAAATTTATTAAATCATAAGTGAATGAAATGTAAAATGTACTCATTGCGTAATTACTGCCAATAATAATATCAAATTCAATAATTAATGATGTAAAGGATAATGCCCATACTGCTATAGAGCTTGGGCTCACTTTCGAGGCCTTACGTGAAATACCGTCCATGCCCAGTAATTATATACACTAATGTAATACAACACCTACAAATAAGTCAAGTAAAATTGTTTATATATCATTGCTTGTCACGTCATGGCTGAACAGCTGAAGAAAAGAGAAAATGTTTTATTCAGTCATATTGTTCATATTCATGGAAGTAAGTCATCCAAAAACCTAGCTGTTGCTGTAACATTTCTGAATCGTTCCCAACAAAGGTAGGTACTACAAAATGGTCATAGTATGGGCACACCTCTCGACTGATTATTAACTCTTAAAATAAATAAAACGTCTAAACTTGACGCCTTCAGGCTATAGGTTGTTCTCTAAGAACATATTCATTTTATTCTTCTCAATAAACAGTTTAACTGCGTTATATGGTCATTCGGTTTTAATGTCAATTTTAATGAGGCCGGGCTTACTTAAAATTATTAATTTTATATTTTCTCTTATTTTCAGGAAAGTGCAGAACGAGCCGAGAAGCTGACACAGCAGTTGACAGAGTTAGAGGCAGCTAAAGAAGCGGCGGTGACCGACGCAGGAGACAGCGGGAAAGACAAGTTGTCAGGTAAGACAGTAGGTTCTTTTTCTTCAATTATGGCTTCTCGTTTTATTTTCACAATGAAAGGTAGCCCGTCGCGCACTTAGTTGACTTTGACGACCTATGACACTATGTCAGCTTGTCTTCTTGGCATGGGAAATAATACAAGTAAGTAGGTTACAATTTGGTGTTAAAAATAAATAGTCGCAAAGTGCACCTAAATTGTATTCATTAAGTTTTTCTTTAAAATACAAAGAAATTAATATATCACAATATAGCACGTCAATTATTTATTATAAGTACGACAGGTCTGCAAAAAATAGTCTTTTTTTATATACTTGTTAGCCCAAAGAGTATTTAAACACTTCTTTTGTCCGCCATTAATTAACTACCCTGAAGTTATGATGAAAGAAATGACAGTTTTGTTACAAGCACGTCAGCTAAACTTCCCATGATCTGCCAAAAAGAGTAGTTTTTTTAAAATGCTACGTCCGCCGAAAGAGTATTTAAACTCCTCATTTGTCTGGCACTAACGCCATCTATTAGTCGTCAGCGAAGTTGTAATGAAAGAAATGTCAGTTTTAAACGTTTTAAAGCAATACAATATACAATACTGGAACCCCGTTGGGGCACCAAAAATTGTGTATAATTGAATGAAATGTAAAATAAAATGTACTAATTGAGTAATTTCTGCCAATAATAAATAATAATTGACGATGGTCAACCAAGTGCCGCAGATATTATTATATTATCGACTAGGAACCGTTTATCGTTTATTCTGCCTGAAAATTCTGTGACCGCCTCACGTCCAGATATAGTAGGTAGGGGAAGACACTGGCAGTATGTACTCATCCCCTAGAAACAAATTTTTTGGAGTTGGTGCTAAGTGGTTTCTAGAAACAATGTATAGTGAAGCACCGACTTCAAAAAATATGTTTCTAGGGGATGAGTAACTACTTACATCTAATTATTTTATCCTTTTAATTTATTTGGAGTCGCTTTTAATTTTACTATAATCGTGTGCAGGCAGACATCAAACGTAGTTTAGATGCCTACCTATTACTTATGGCTGTCGTCGTCGACGCCCTCATTCCAAATTTTTTGTTTGTTTGTTTTTTAATTTTTATTTCTTAGAGTAATTTTAATTTTGTCAATACTTTTTTATTTTACAATCACAATAAAATCCTTTTAGCGCTATCTACTGGTTTTTTGCTAGCATTATATTAAAATCTCTAGTAGCACAGTGGTAGCCTACCGGCAGCACAGTAGCAGATGGTGTATAAATCTATCACATGGCGCTAGTTTCATATGAAAAACAAAATCGTTCAAACAGAATATTGTGATCATATTTGGAGCTCAAAAATATTAAAGTATCATATTATTAATTGTCATGAATAATTTCTAATGATTTACTATGTTATTTGGGCAATTTTTAATCCGCAGGCTAACTGCTAACGCCATCTGGTCTTAAGACGGGATTTGCAGCTTCTACAGAGTTACGTTTTTTTGTATGACATTGGCAGTATTCTATGTATTATTTGGTCCATGATATAGTGAAATACACAAAGATTTAAATTATGTAATTTATGTTTTTATAAGCAAACCACTGGGCGACGTGTCGCCGTTCTGTGGCCGGCGCGGTAAGACAGAGGCGGGCGTTACTGTTCGCCTGAGAGTAGTTTAGTGGCTGAGATCGCAGTTGAAAAATATAATGGCGGAATCGACAGAATCCCTTATTTTAAACACTAAATTATTCCCGTGTTTGTGGAATACAGGGTGGTGCCGTCAATGCGACAATAAATTTAAACATGGACTATATTAGTCCATAGAAATGGTTTGCCACTTTCAAAAATATCGTATTCATTTGATAATTTCATTACATTTGTATGGAATAGTGTAACGTTGGCAGCATTATTTCATACAAATGTCATGAAATTATCAAATGAATACGATATTTTTGAAAGTGGCAAAACATTTCTATGGACTAATATAGCCCATGTTTAAATTTATTGTCACATTGACGGGACCATCCTGTGTACATGTGGATAGATAATTAGATGAGGCCGGGGGTTACTTAAAATTTTAATTTTTATATTTTCTCTTATTTTCAGGAAAGTGCAGAACGAGACAGAGTTAGAAGCAGCTAAAGAAGCGGCGGTGACCGACGCAGGAGACAGCGCGAAACCCAAGTTGTCAGGTAAGACAGTAGGTTCTTTTTCTTCATTGACTTTCCGTTTTTTTTACACAGTGAAAGGTATCTCGTCTCACATTTAGTTGACTTGGACACTCTAAGTCACTATGTCTAAAATATGTAAATAATAAAATTATAGAGGCCTCGAGGCAGGTTATAATTTGTGGTTAAAAATAAATAGTTGCAGAGTGCACCTAAATTGTATTCACCAAGATATTGTTTCAAATACAAAGAAATGAATGAATGACGAAATAAAACGTCAATGATAGGACAGGTTGCCCAAAGAGTAGGGAAAAGTACCCCGCAGTTGTGATGAAAGAAATGACAGTTTTGTTAAAAGCACGTCAGCTAAACTTTTTGCCTTAATCTGCCAAAAGAGTAGTTTTGAACCCCTGACGAAAAGAGAGGGGTGTTATAAGTTTTGACGTGTCTGTCTGTGTATCTGTGTGTCTGTCTGTGGCATCGTAGCGCCTAAACGAAGTTCTAATGAAAGAAATATCAAATGTCAGCACGCGCCAGTCACAGGACTAAAAATACATACAGACAGTTACGAAACCCATGAACGTTATGTGGACGCGCCGCTTTTTAAATTCTCTCTATATTATACAAAATTCATTCATAATTCATAACACACCGCATTCGCTCACTCATTCCCTCAATCATTCCAATCCGATCCGCATCTCACTCTCACTCTCTCGTTCGCTCTCTCGTTCGCTCTCTGGCTACGCACGGACGTGCCCAGTGTCCTTCCTCATAAGTTAATGTGAAAATATTAGAAAATAAAGTGACCAAGTGAAATTAAACCGAGCTCGGTATCTGTGTAAAAGCTGTGTATGTGATAGCAAAAATATTGTGTGTGAGGTTGGTCAAGGGAGTTGACCACAGTACCAGGCAAGCTATCGAAGACGGAGATCCTCCAAAGACCAGGTACCTGCACCCCTTAATTCCCTACCAACTCTTTTGTTCCTTCGACCCGATCAACCTGTGTACCCTTACATTAATAACTAAACAAAATTACTCTAATTAAACACACATTTGCTACACATTCTAGCCCACGTGGCACGATTACCTATTTAATTCGATTACGCACTTGATATACAAATTATGAATACTATCGCCTTTGTATATTTTCAAATACGCATCATATAACTCATATAATTACATTTTTATTGAATCGCAATATATTTCGATAAAAATATTTAAATTCCTAACCGCAAAGCGCATCCTTCTCGCTCACTCACCTACTTAATTAGCTATTTCTATCTCTCTCGCACGCACGCCAACTTCCACGCATTTCAACTCGCAAACTTCTACTTATTCGCAAGCAACGACTTCGGTTTTGCTAGCCGCCATTTTTAACCAATACAACTATTTTATTATTTATGTATCGAACTCTTTCGTAAACAATATTATTTATATTGCTTATATTAAATCTCTCATCGACTACTTAATTACCTATTGTATTACCGCGTTCGATTTAATTTCGCATAATGAGTAAAAATAAAATAGAAACCGTTGAACAATCCCGACCTGTTCCAAAAATAATATTGCTTGAAGCAAAAAAGAAGTCTCTGAGATATGTAACGAAGTTTACAATCTCAGTAAAGGTATTACAGACAACGCAATTAAAGAACAATTTCTCGCTCGATCTCTTTCTATAGAAAAAGTAAGAACAGATTTTATAGAAACTTTAGACTCTTTAATAATCGCCTATGTTGAAAATAATGTCAGTTCAAACCCTAGCTATAGTGCCTTGAATAGGTTCGATGAACTCTATTGTTACATTAAACAAGCCCTAAACTTGTGTAAACAAAAAAGTGATATATCAACTTCCGCAGAGAGAACCGACTTATTACTCCGTAAACTACCACCCTTACAATTAGCTACATTCGATGGTACTCCTTCAAAATGGCCTACATTTTATGAAAACTTTAATAGTTTAATTCACACAAATACGCGTCTTTCAGATGCTGAAAAGATTCAATATCTCTTAGGATGTCTCTCAGGTAAAGCACTTTTAGTCTGTTCTGGTATTTCTGCTACCTCAGAAAATTATAGTATTATTTGGAATGCGCTAGTCGATAAATTTCAAGATAAAAGAATACAAGCGTCAATGTACTTAGATCAGCTGTTGCACTTTAAGCCTTATCAATCGCTCGACTCATTCATTGATCATTTTTGTTCAGCAGAGGCTGCATTACGTCGCTTAGATATACAAGATTTATCGGACTTCATAATTACACATGTCGCACTCAGTAAACTTGATAGAGAAACTCTCAATCTATTTGAAAATTCACAGAGAAATAATAATTTGCCTTCATTCAATGATTTAACGACATTCGTGAAAGAACAACATAAAATCCATACTCTACGGCGCACCCCTCAAAGTGATTCTTTCAATAAACCGCAACAAAGTAAATACCAAAATATGCATTCAAACAAAAATAATTTTATGCCAACTAAACCTAAATTAACGCATACGTTTCACGCTAACACAAATACCTATCCGTCGTACAATTCGCAATTACACCCTATTCAACAACGGTCATGTGTTATTTGCAAAAATAATATGCCGCATCCATTGTATAAGTGTGACTTTTTTAATAAACAAACTCCTCAAGTAAGACTTGAACTAGTAGAACAACACAAATTCTGTAAGAATTGTTTAGGCTTTCATGATTTTAGGTTTTGTAAATCACAAAATACGTGCTCAGTATGTCAAAGGAAACATCACTCTCTATTACACATAGGTAATATGAACTTTAATTCAAACGCGTTAAGGCATAAATTTCCACGCAGTTTCGCTGTCACTCCCGCTACCGAGGCTACCGCAGCGCCTTCGCCGCTCGGTGTCGCGCCGTCCCTTTCGCACTCGCATTACGGGCCGATTCCTTCAACTTCGGCCGCCGCAAACAGTACGCGCGTAAATATGAATGATCTAGCGTTATCAGTGACAACTCAAAATAGTAATTACGTAACAGATACAACTGTACTTTTACCAACCGCTATAGTTCATGTTTATAATGGTAACGAAAGGAATAATATACGTGTTTTTCTCGATACGGGTTCAATGTGTCACTTCATATCAAAGGAATGCTGTGATCGCTTAAACTTGAAAATACAACCTATTGCTTCGACAGTAAAGGGCATAGGACAAACGCAAAGTGCTTCTCTAGGTTTCGCAACATTAAAAATATATTCTCGCTTTGACCCTCGCTGTTTTTATACAATAACCGCACGCGTAATAGATACTATTACAGATTGTTTACCCAATGCACGTATTAATGTCTCGCATCTCAATAATTTACGCTACTTACCTCTAGCAGACAGCTTCCATACACCAGCTGGTGTGGACTGTCTTATAGGCAGTGAGCTGTTCCCGTTTTTATTGGGGCAAAATAAAGTCTTCTCACCCAACTCTGACTTAATTGCTGTTGAAAGCACACTAGGCTACCTTGTAATGGGTAAAGCTGAGTGTGATCCTAGCTTCGCGCGTCATCGCTATACCGCTACCGCCACTGCACCCGCAAACGTATCACGCACCGCTAAAACATTCTTTTGTAACTCTGAAATGTCAGAGTTAGTATCACTTACTCAACGGTTCTGGGAATTAGAGAACGTGCCGTCTAAAAAACATATCAGTCCGGAAGATGAGATATGTGAGCAAATATTTAAATCTACTTATTCACGCGACAAAACTGGTAGATATACTGTACACTTACCATTTAAAGAGGACCCGTCGAACCTTGGTAACTCGCACGCCACTGCTAAACACCGCTTCTTACATCTGGAAAAGAAACTAGAGGCTAATCAGGATTTACGCACAGATTACAACACCACGCTACAAACTTATATTAATGATGGTTATTTGTCAAAAATACAGAATCCCGCTACAAATATTAATTGCTATTATATACCGCACAGAGCAGTCTATCGCCCTGAAAAACAAACATCTAAGACACGCATTGTACTTAACGCTAGCGCAGCCACTTCGACAGGGAAGTCCCTGAATGATATTTTGTATGCAGGACCCAACTTACAAACCAACATTTTCGATTTACTTATCAACTTACGCATGTTCTCTATCGCTGTCACTAGTGACATAGAAAAGATGTTTTTCCAATGTAAATTGTTCTCGCAACATCATGCTTTTCAACGCATATTATATAGGTTTGATCACAAACGAGTACACGGTTAATTAGGTTTCTTTCATTGATCTCGTGGGGTACCCAAATATCGAGCTTTTTTGTGTACCCATTTTGTTTTAAATGCGCCAAAACTGTTTTGTGGTCAATTCCGTTCCATTCGAAGTCGTGACTACTGATATGCCAATCTTACTCCAGTTTTTCAAAAATGGCATCAATTTTATCCGTAATAAGGCGACTAAAACGACGCGCATCTTTGTCATCAAAATTTTCGGATTGAAAACGCTTAAACCAAATTTGTGCTACTCTCACAGACACTGCACTAGGTCCATAAACATCCCGAATTTTTGTCTCGGCTTGCGTTGCATTTTTACCTTTTTTGACGACGAAAACGAGAAGGTTCTCAATTCTGCCGGTATGTTTTTTTTCCTATGTATGTACACCGATTACGCCGAGATTACTGATCTGATTTATGTGATTCTTTTTTTGTTCGATGCAGAATAGCTGCCCTTTGGTCCCATAAAAAATTTTTCAAAATTAGTTCGGTAGTTTGGTTTTCTATAAATAAAAAAAACTGAAATTAGTAAGTCGTCTACATATTTTTTTTCTTCGTATGTACACCGATTACGCCGAGATTACTGATCCGATTTACGTGATTCTTTTTTGTTCGATGCGGAATAGCTGCCATTTGGTCCCATGAACATTTTTTCACAATCAGTTGGGTAGTTTGGTTTTAAATTTAAAAAAAACTGAAATCATTAAGTCGTCTATGTATGCGAAATTGCGAATTTTGGTTTGAAATTATCTTTTTTAAAATCGAAACTTTTAATGATACCAAAACCAGCCAGATACATATAGTACAGCTAAAAAGAGATTTTATTACAAGTTCATACATACTATAATGCGAAAAGACTTTTTCCCCAACCTAATATATTTCACTAGCTGCTGCCCGCGGCTTCGCCCTCGTCACGTAAGGCATTTACGCTTGTCTTGTGCCACGGGGTGAGAGAGGTATGGCTATGTGGGTCTCCTCGACCAAAGATGGTATAAGTCGATACTAACCACTGAAACAACTTGCCGCATTATCAGAATTTCGGGCATCAGTTTGCCCTATCCCTATTTATGTTTTTTATTTTATGCTAATTATAATTTAAGATTAAATATAGAAGAAGATAAGGTAAAAGGAGAATATAATAGGAGAAGATATTTCCCTGGCCCAGTCATTGATACTTCCTATTCTATATTATGCTGACGCGTATTATCATAACATGACTGAAGAACTTTTAAACAAACTCAAGTAGCTGCGAATTGTAGGCGTACGTGTCATTTTCGTGTTGCGTAAATTTGATCATGTGTCGCAGTTTCGACTTTCGATCGCAGCTATCCTAAGTGGCTCACCATTCGTCATCGCAGATATTCGCGCATTTTTTTTTTTTTTAGTATAAAATATTTATTTATTTCCTTGAAAAGGTTACACTGTAGATGGAGTATTAAATTTATAATTTCACCATTTCAGCCATTAACAATAGCATGAATATAGTTATATAAATTACAATTAAAAAATATTTAAAATTACGTCAATATACATGAATACTTAAATTTTCTATTCACTTAATAAAATTAAAATAATATAAATCAGTGAGTACTCAAAATAATTATTATTTATGTCAATTATTTGTAATTTATGTACTCTTTGAGACAGTATAGAGAGCACGTTCAATGTTATGGATAGGCATAACACCTTTTCCAACCAAAACTTGTCAATTTGTTTTTAATATAATTTTGCTGTCAGTGTAAGAAAAATATATGAATGTTTGACTTTACGTGAAGCCTTGCTTTACAATAATAATTGAAATAAACTATTTATAAATAACGAAGAAGCTTTGCTTTCACATGTGGCGACCGTGAAAAAAGTAAAGGAAGATGTCGAAGTTAGAAAATCGCAAAAAAGAAAGGTCAGTAGTGAGGAGAATTTTTACAAAATCGGCAAATGAACTAGAAAACATATTAGATAATTTGACCGAAATAAGTCTCGACATTGGAATTTCTCTTAAAAAACTACAAGATTTATATGAGAATTTGCTTGAATTAGATAATAATATAAAAGAATGTTTATTAGTCGAAGTAAATGAGGAGTTGTTACAATCGGAGTTAGAGGGAGCATTAGAATATAAGACTAGAATGTTGTACATAGATGCCAAATATAAAGAGAAAACACGTTCACACAATAGGACAATCGGTCGATCAAATATAGCTAAAAATAATATCACACTTCCTAAGCTACAGTTACCGACCTTTGATGGAGATATAAAAAATTGGTTAACATTCTGGGGTCAGTTTTCTAAAATAGACGACGACGACAACTTAAACATAATAGACAAGTACCAATACCTAGTACAGTCAATGAAGGAAGATTCCGAGGTAAAACATTTAGTAGAAAGTTTCCCCGCTTCAGCTTATAACAAATGCTTAGATGAGCTTAAGTCAAGGTATGCTAGAGAAGATTTGCTCATACAAATTTATATTCGGGAAATCCTTGCTATAGTACTTTCAGACAAGAAAGGTTCAGTTACACAGCTTTATGACAACCTCAATGCACAGTTACGAGCATTAGAAACCCTGAACGTAACAAAAGAGAAGTATGCGGCTTTTTTATTGCCTATGGTGGAGTCAGCTTTGCCGCATGAAACGCTTCGGTGTTGGGAAAGAAATAGACAAAGTACCATTCAAAAACACATATAGTGACTTATTACCAAATTATGATAGAGCAAAAAAAAGAGTAGAAACAATGACTAAAAGATTGATATCTGTAGGCAAGTTTAAAGAATATGATGCTGTATTAAAATATTGGTTAGATGTAGGTATAATTGAAATGACTGGCAATGATCCGGAATGTGGTCATTTCTTGCCACATAGACCAGTAATAAAGGAACAGAGTTTGACTACCAGCATCAGACCAGTTTTCGATGCCTCAGCGAAAGACAAAAACGGTCTTTGTTTGAACGCTTGTTTAGAAAAAGGCATAAATTTCATCGAACTCATTCCAGATTTAATTAATAACTTTCGTAAGGGAATGATTGGGATTACGTCTGACATAGAAAAGGCATTTTTACAGATAAGTCTAAGCCAGGGAAATCGGCCTTATCTTAAATTTCTATGGTACAAAGACCATACCCTAGAAGAGTTGGTTACTTACAGGCATTGCAGAGTCGTTTTTGGGTTGACATCAAGCCCATTTCTCTTAACTGCTACAATACGGAACCATCTTAATAAAGTACAAGATGGGCGGCTCAGTTCAACTGCTAAAAAATTAAATGAATCCTTTTATGTTGATAATTCAGTACTGAGTTTGGATACAGATGAGGAAACAGAGAAGTTTATTGAAGAGGCTAAGGAGATCATGATGACAGCCAAATTCAACCTTAGAATGTGGGTGACCTCTAATGGCTATAATGAGACAGGTAAGGAAATAGTTTCAGTGTTAGGTTTGAATTGGAATACAGCCACTGATGAATTGAGTTGTAACTGTAGTAACTTACTTTCAAATGAAAATCAACAGGACATTACGAAAAGAGGTTTATTATCATTAGCTCAAAGTGTCGACCCGATTGGTTTCACATCAGCCGTGATGTTGATACCTAAGTTAATACTACAAGAAACTTGGCAACGTCAATTATCTTGGGATGAAAATCTTCCAATAGACTTAAACACTAAATTTCTCGAATGGTACAGATACATTGCTTACTTGAAGGAATGTAAAATACCGCGTAAACTCGCCACTTACAGTCTCAAAGAAACGAAAATGAGTTTACACTTGTTTGTTGACGCCAGCAAAGATGGATACGCAGCATGTATCTTGTTACGAGCCGAGAAGGGAGCTAATGTTTCTGTTCAAATGGTAGCCGCAAAGTCTAGAGTCACACCAACACAGAAAGTGACAATACCCAGGGTAGAGTTGATGGCAGCCTTGATGGGATCACGACTTCTTTCACGTGTAAGACAAAGCTTAGATCTAAAAGATTGTACGGAATATTGTTGGACTGACTCGGGCGTTACGTTGTGCTGGATTAAAAGAGAACTTCCGTTAAAACCTTTTGTGAGTAACAGAATAAAAGAAATAAGGGAGAACACTAATATCAAGAATTGGTATCATATTCCAGGGGAAGCAAACTGGGCAGACGTAGCATCGAGAGGCTGCAATGCGAAAGTGCTTTATGAGTCTCGGTGGTGGGAAGGGCCAAACTGGCTCCGGTCACCGATAACGCAATGGCCAGAATCAGATTTGATCGTCGATGAATGTCAAATAAACCTGGAAACAAGGAAAATGGTTTGCAATGTAAATATGTGTAAATATCAAGATTTATTACAAAGAATACAAAGATACTTTTCTAAGTATACGAAAGTTATAAGAATGACGGCTTGGATAATAAGGTTTATAAATAATTCGAGATGTATAAATAGAAAACGGAATGGAGAAATAACATGTGAAGAATTTGATAATGCAGAGAAAGTAGTTATCAAGCTTGTACAGTTAGAGAATAAGGATTTTATAGATAAGATGAATAATATAACTAAGTTCAAGGACGAAGACGGTTTGATTAGAATAAAAACCAAACTAACATTTACGGATTATTCTGAAGGTATGCGGACTCCATATTTACTTCCTGGTAAAAATCCAATTGTTACTTTGTTAGTCAGACAAAGACACGAGGAACTTCAGCATGTTGGAGCAAGTCAATTAATAGCAGATATTCGATCTCGATTGTGGATTATAGGAATACGTAGAATTGTCAAATTGATAATAGCGTCTTGTATTGTTTGCAAGAGGTACAAAGTGAAGGCTGCGACAGCACCGACAGCGCCCTTACCTCCTGAAAGGATATTGTGTTCTGCGCCGTTCCAGACAACCGGCGTTGATCTTGCTGGGCCGTTGTACTTAAGAGATGGACAGAAGTGCTGGATCGTTTTGTATACTTGCGCCGTGTACCGTGCTGTTCATTTAGAAGTTACGAGGTCATTATCGACGGAGGATTTCCTTATGACATTGAGAAGATTCATAGCACGCCGTGGTCGAATGGAAATGTTAAACTCGGACCAGGGAACCAATTTTTGCGGCGCGAAAAATTTATTTTCTGCTCTTGACTGGGACGAGATTCAAAGGAAATCGTCAATAAAAAGAGTGAAATGGAAGATGAACGCACCAACGGCTGCCTGGTGGGGTGGTTATTGGGAGCGACTAATAAGAATAATGAAAGATTTTCTTCGTCGGGTGTTAGGAAAAGCCGCTGTGACTTATTATGAATTAGAGACCATACTATGCGACTGTGAAGCGGTAATGAACGCGCGTCCCTTGACGTTCATTAATAATGAGTCTGCAGAATATCTTGAGCCCTTGACACCGACTTATTTCATACAGCCCATCCCAAGCACTGATGTTACGGATCTCGATAAAATAGATTCAACTAATCTAAATAAACGTCTTCAGTACTTGCAAAAGCTCAGAGAACAGTTTAGATCGAGATTTGAGGTAGATTATCTGGCCTTTTTAGTACAGAAAGGCAAAGAGAAGAGACATAACATTGAAGCAGGTGATATTGTGTTACTTGAGACAGAAGACAAAAGAGTTAAATGGCCGTTGGCTATTGTTAAGGAATTGATTGCAGGTAAAGACGGTGAGAAAAGGACGGCCAGAGTGAAAACAGCCGCAGGAATGAGAATTAGACCGATACAACGTCTTTATAACTTGGAAATAACAGGTAATGATTCTCTTTTATTGTTGCCCGAATCCTCCTCTTCTTCTTCTACGGGGCCGGAAGAGTTGCCTATTGAGCCGGTGAACCATTCATACTCCACTCGGAGTGGAAGGAGAGTGAAAGTTCCAAGTAAGTTTTCTTTGTCCACTTTTGTCCACTGACAGTTGTAAACCAATATTTAGACAAATGAAAATATTAACTCTACCGTCTATATACATTTACGAAGTGGTAATGTATATAATTCAGAATCAAGACCAATTTCTTAAATTTTCGGAACGAAATATACAACGGTCCTGTAGACACGGCAATAGAATATGCGCAAAAACCTGCAAAACTAAACTGGTAAATAACAGCTTTTTTGGTATGGCACCTAGAATCTTTAATAAAATTCCTAATAGCTTAAAGACTCTACCGACTAAGATATTTAAAAAACATTTGATGACATTGCTCCTCGATAAAGCATATTACTCAGTAGCAGAATTTTTTAGTGATAAAACATTAATATAATTAGACATGTTTTTTTTCTTCTTTTTTGGATATATTTTATTTTGATTAATTAATTATACAAGACATTATTTTATGATTTTATTATAATTACTCTGACTAGATCTATTGACATTTTAACTAATATTATATAAATTGTAGGTAATATTCTTGACATTTGATTTTATTTTAATTAAGTCTCTGATTACATTTATTGACATCATATTTTATAATTTTTTTGACATTGACATGAAATTGTACCTTTATTAAATTTGATATTTGTATGCCTTGACAAAGGTGGAAATGTAGTGAGACTAGAAATAAGACTAACATCAATGACTGTAATACTAACCTACATTTCACAAATAAATTTATTCTATTCTATTCTTTGTATGTTTAATTCCTCTCGACCAAAAAAAAGGGTAACCCTGTCCTGACGAAGCTACTAGAGAATATTTAAGTAATAATTATTGGACTTATTATTTTGACCTGGTCGAATTGGGGAAAAGAAAGTGATTGTTTTATTTTAATTGCGTGAATTTTATTTAACGTGATCTTGTAATGCAGGGTGACGTGTTCTTAGACTTTCTGTCGCCCGGAAGATGTTATGGATAGGCATAAGACCTTTTCCAACCAAAACTTGTCAATTTGTTTTTAATATAATTTTACTGTCAGTGTAAGAAAAATATATGAATGTTTGACTTTACGTGAAGCCTTGCTTTACAATAATAATTGAAATAAACTATTTATAAATAACGAAGAAGCTTTGCTTTCACATGCAATAAGCCAGCTGCGCAAAACTCTTAAATCTGTTAGGGCATGTCTTTTATAGCTTGAGGAATCTTGTTATGTATACACAACTATGCACATATAAAAGAGATTTTTTTAAATCTTGTACTTTTTGGGACTATTTCAAGAACTACCCTGTTGCAGTGTCTAGTATTCCTGGGAAATAATTCTTTATCTACATTCTTTATCTACTTTTCAACAATTTCTATAAAACAGCCTATCGTACCTATCTTCGTGAGCGATTTGACTTTGAGTATGATCGTTCTTTCGACGTACCTTGTAGATCGCATCTCCGTGCTTTGCTGATTCATTCGGACTTCTTTTTCCACTCCATCACAGTTCATGCAGTCATATTGTGAAACTCTCTGCCTCCTCTGGTACGTAACTATCAGTCAATTTCTTTATTTAAAAAAAGATGAAAAAAAGCACTATCTCTCCTTATTATAGTTATAGTCTGTATTTTCCTTATTTATCCAATTGTTAAGTATATGGATGTTCAAGTATTTTTGGCATATTTATTTTCTGTAGTTAATATATATTTTAATTTTTAATGTATTTCTTAGTATTCATTTACATTATTAGTATGTACCTATACATATAATCTTATAATTCCAGATTATTCGTCCACGCGCATATATTTTTCCTGACCAGGTCGTCGGTCCATTAAGTGGTAATCCTCCTTTTCGCTTTCTGTTACATGGTGCCCATGCTAGAACGTTGACGCCTCATCGGCTGTCCGTTCTGTCAGCGTGATAAATGGCCAGCCCACTGTCACTTCAACTTGCTTATCCCATGGGCTTTGTTAGTGACCTTGGTAACGGACGTCCTAATTTCTTTATTATGTCTCGTAGGGAAACACCTAACACAGTTCGTTGGGTGTCTGTGACCTTATACAGAAGTTTCCTAAAGCGACCATCACGTTCCACCCTTATTGGTAGCCGAATTGCTGCCGGAGATCCTTAGCACCCCGTACCCCGGGTTGGTACCGTGTCCGGTTTATCGTGATGGATTTTGACATAACCACCACATTTGGTAGGGGGTTCGTGACGCAGTAATTTACCAGTACCCAGACGATGCTGCTGCCCGTCATCTGGGAAACAATATCCCTGAATCGGTTCTTTCAACACCCGCAGGCGTTATTGTAACCCGGCAACACACGGAAAATAATAATAATAATAATAATAATAATAGTTTATTTTCCTTTAACAAAGTACATTCAGTATACAGTTTACAGTTGTTGGAGCCCTCTTTTTTAAAATACTAATAATACATAAAAAAATTTAATGCACCTCCTAAAACATCTTGAGTCAATTCGTAGATTTCATCTTTCATAGTTCGATTGAGTGCTTCCAATGCGCGTTTGTACGCCATTGTACATTCATTCCTGTTAATAATTTTACTTACTCATAAAACTTTAGCTATTGCGAATTATTTTCAACCGTTTGATGGTTCAACGGTGAATGAATTGTTCGGTATCCTTTAAATCTTTCAAGCGGCGTTATCCCTCCGGAGAGCTATTACAATTGAAAAATCATCTGATGCTTGACGGGTTAAGCAACGGAACAGCTATCCCAGAAAAAGCAAATGCTAAAGCAATTCGGTATCTCGTACGAACAGTAGCCAAAACGAATAACATAAGAAAGATGATTCCACTCTTTCCAGTTCCACCAAGTGCATCGAAAAAATAAGCCACAACAAATAAGTTTCCAATTCCATCATCATCCTTGCTGGGCACAGGCCTTCCTTCATCAGGAATTCCATCATCAGTTGCCTTCTTATGATGAATAATATATTTATTTTGCTAAGGAACAATATCATGTTTAAAAAAATACCTTCGCAGATAATGCATTATTTTATAACAAATTTGATTACCAAAAAAAGGTTGTAAAAAAAAAAATTGGATTTGGATTTTCGGTGCTTCACTATCTATGGTTTCTGGATTCAACTTAGCACCAACTCCAAAAATATGTTCCTATGGGATGAGTACCTACCAGTGGCGAAGGGTGAATAATACCAAAAGAGAAGCCGGAACAAAATTACACAGTCAAAGTAGTAGTACCTACCTACTAAAATTTAATTATTTTATTCTTTTCAGTTTTTTGGAGTCGGTTTTAATTTTTGTTTAAATATTTTTTTTTCACAATTTTTCGTGATAACTTTTGAAAGTCAAAGCTAGATGGGTGACCGTGAGCTTAAATTGATTTCTACTATCGTATCATTTTACAAAAAATTCATAGAAAGGCAAAAATCGCAATTTCGCATATGTAGACGACTTAATATTTCCAGTTTTTTCGATTTAAAAACCAAACTACCCAATGGATTTAAAAAAAAAAATTATGGGACCAAATGGGAACTATTCCCCATCGAACAAAAAAAGAATAATCAATATCGGATCACCCAGTCAAAAGTTCTGAGGTAACAAACGTAAAAAAAAACATACAGACGAATTGATAACCTCCTCCTTTTTTGAAGTCGGTTAAAAAGAAGATCAAGTAAAGGAGATAGTAAATTAGAAAAAATATTAAAAAAGGTTAAAAAATTAGTTAGAAAACGTAGGAGAATAGAATCGTCATCATCGGAAGACGAACGAACGGATCAGTTATCATCGCCCGTAAACGAGGAGCATCATGATCATTTAATTAGTGACCTAGAAAAATCAGGAAGATTCTGTAATTATACTGTAAATATTAATATTTAAAAGAACAAAGCATACCTAAAAAAATATAAGTATATCAGTTTTGTTAGTCAAACAGAAATCGTTGCAAGCTGTCCACAAATGAACTGTACTAAACTCGCCCGTCTACACGCACGGCAACGCGGCGAGTTTAGTTGGCGGGGTGAGGAAGACGCACGGGCGGTGTGCACTTGCACTTAACTTGCCGAAAAAATAGAACATCATTCTATTCTTTGTACTTAATTGTTAACTTACCACTTAACTAGCAAATTCCCGTCCAAACAATGTTAAGAACTTAACTCGCCAAGACCGCAAGTTAACTCGCTACTGTACTTATTGGCTGATTTACACTTGCATAAGTACAGTAGCGAGTTAACTTGCGGTCTTGGCGAGTTAAGTTCAAATTCCCGTCCAAACAATGTTAAGAACTTAACTCGCCAAGACCGCAAGTTAACTCGCTACTGTACTTATGCAAGTGTAAATCAGCCTTATGGAAGTGTAAATCAGCCTTGAGAACGATTTTGTAAATGCTATATTTCAATAATAATTTATGCAATATGTTTCCTTACATATGTTGATTGTGAATATTATAATAATTTTATAAATATTTCTTCTCAATCTTTGTTTACTTCAAGAATTTTTTCGATCCTCTGAACATCTGCATATAATTGGTAATCATCTTCGGGTGAGATATGAAGTATAATCAAGAATCAAACGAACATACGAATGTCTTGACCGAAGATTACCGAACTTTCGGAAACATGTTCGGTACTCAAAACAGTCATTTCAATCACATCCATCTTGTAGTAGACGTAGCAGGCAACTGAATAAATCGAGAGTGTGGATGGCTAGCACTCATGCATCCTCCGCTCGCCAAGTCTCGTACCGAGAGCCTCTAGGAGGCGCCTCGCGAGAGTCTGGATGGGCCATAAGGGGTGTCAATGTCGTGTGGTGTATGTGAGTATATGTAGAGCCTTTCTTGTCAAACCTGTAAGGGGTGTCAATGCCGGCTCTATATATGTCTTGTAGTGTGTGGGAGTGTATGTAGAGTCGTGCTTGTCAAACCTGTAAGGGGTGTCAATGCCGGCTCTCTATATGTTGTGTGGTTTATGTGAGTGTATGTAGAGTCGTGCTTGTCAAACCTGTAAGGGGAGTCAATGCCGGCTCTATATATGTCTTGTAGTGTATGTGAGTGTATGTAGAGGCGTGCTTGTCAAACCTGTAAGGGGTGTCAATGCCGGCACTACATATGTCTTGTAGTGTATGTGAGTGTATGTAGAGTCGTGCTTGTCAAACCTGTAAGGGGAGTCAATGCCGGCTCTATATATGTCTTGTAGTGTATGTAGAGTCGTGCTTGTCAAACCTGTAAGGATTGTCAATGCCGGCTCTATATATGTCTTGTAGTGTATGTGAGTGTATGTAGAGGCGTGCTTGTCAAACCTGTAAGGGGTGTCAATGCCGGCACTACATATGTCTTGTAGTGTATGTGAGTGTATGTAGAGTCGTGCTTGTCAAACCTGTAAGGGGTGTCAATGTCATATGTCGTGTGGTGTGGTGTATGCTCAGAACAATAGAAACCTGGATAAAATAGCAACTGAAATCACTATATTTGCTATTCCTTAATTTATAGAGCCTTTAATGAGTTAAAGAAGGACACGTATACATAAAATGTTTCGAAATTTTGGAAGTTGTCACTACTTTATATAAATAAAATGTCAACGGATGTACTTTGAAGGTCTTATTATACCACCAAATTAAATGTCTCGTAATGGTTTTATTGTACTAATACGTTCGTTGCGTGTAGTTTAGTCACATTATAATGGTTGATATATTTTCAAAAACCTGTGAGTGAAATTTCTTAAACTTAGTGCATTTCCTCTATTAATTCGGGAAAGCATACTTTATCATTGTTTGTGATACTGTTTAAATATTATATGAAAATGTCTTGTGCGATTGAGGGTTGTGTATCGCACACAGGAAGGAAAGAAATTAACCACGAAACCATATAATTTCATCGGTGAGTTTTAATAGTTTTTAACCGCCGACGAAAAAAGAGTCTATCTGTGTGTCTGTCTGTGGCATCGTAGCGCCTAAACGAATTGACCGATTTAAATTCGTTTTATTTTGTTTGAAAGCTGATGTGACTACGATGGTTCTTAGCTATAATTTATGAAGATCAGTTCAGGCGTTTGATGACTATCAGCTCATTTTGTACATGATAAAAGGGTTTTACTAACTTTTACACATCCGATTGATTTGAAATTTTGTGTACTGTCACTTTGGTGACATTCCCATGACATACTATCCTTGAGCTGATCCTATACCATCAAAAAGTCTACGAAATGCTTAATTCTTCAGAAACTTACAGCACATATAGCGTGTTTGGGCTCTTATGAATAGTCTTAATGACGGTGATGGATAGTATGATAGATGGTGTTAGATAGATGATTAATAAATGACGCCGGGGGTTACTTAAAATTTTAAATTTTGCAACTATTTCCCTGTTTTATGTAGATTTTCTGCCGACTCGTATAAGTTATGTATTTCGTATAGTGATGTACTAAAATCGTGTAATGCCACTTATCGATAACACGTAGCAAATTATAAAACCGTATCCGCAGCGGCAGATTCGCTCAACGGATACAAGGAAACATTATATACTTAATAATATTAGTTAAAACAAATTAATGTAAACACTACGCATATGGCATATGTTTTACATGTAAGGTTCTAGTTCAAATAGTATGTGAAATGTAATATTTTTTTTTACATTTATAAGTCATTTCCTAACGTCAAAGCAAGATGGTTGTCCGTCAGCACTTTCGACTTGTCTCTCTCTCTGGCTTTGATTGAAATACAAAGTGAATGAATTATCTTCTAACTCGTTACCGTTAAGGAGTTGTACCTTCCATCACTAGCTCATCAACATGAGATAACGACTAACAGAAGCAAATACTTGAATAGCTTTGAAAAAAAGTAAAAAAAATCATACGTGCCTATAACTTGCTTGAGGTTGGCTTGGATCCTGACTTCGTGACAATCGGGCCACCTCAGGAGTATACTCTATCGAATAAAAAAAAGAATTTTTTAAATCGGTTTACAATTGACAGAGAAATCAGTGAACATACATAGAAAAAAACATACAGTGAAACATATAACCTCCTTCTTTTTGAAATCTTTCTTGGAGGACAATATAGGAATCGGCTGTTATCATTTTGTTAAATTTCCAGTATTTATTGTACTGGTGGCGCCCTTCAGAACTAAGAAGTACACTAAGCCCGGCAAACATTTCACCAACTTATAACATCCCGAGACCGAACCAACCCCGAGCTCTCCATCTAGCCGGAGATGCTAAAAGGAGCATACTGCCCCGATTCATGCAACACCGCGTACTTAAAAAAAAGTGTTAGCTATGAAATATTATTGCATATTATTGTATGCCATTTAGTCTTTCATTCCACATATAAATTATTTGCCGTAGATTGCGGCTTTGGCTTTTATACGCGCCATAACTATTTTATGACAATCAAAGTTTTTTCCCTTTATTATTTATTTATTTATTTATTTATTAGGTACACAGAACAGCTTACAGTCACTATTACATTTAATTACTTGATTACATAGTTTTATAACTAGACAATAAGCCAAAGTATGTGCACACAGCAGCACCAAGTAAAACAAGTGGAATACATCAATTATTGTTACAATCAACTCCAAACTCAAATGTATAACAAATTATCATGAGCGTAACTACGTAAATGTTATATATATATACACACACCCAAATATATTACCTATAAACGACAAAATAGATTAAAAGTTAAGAGTTTCTGTTTATATTTATCTCTATTTTATTACACAAATGCATGAACACACATAAGTTTAAAGAATTGGTAACTGTTAAATGAGTAAGACGTCGTTAGCGTCGTCCTCTCATCTACCCATCGATGCTCGACATTATTTTACAGAATGTACCCTAACCACGAAACACTATCGTTCTCGTTAGTTAATGTAATGGTAATCGTATTATTTTGTATGAAAAACAGAGCAGCGCCACTACGGTCGTTTACGCAACTAAAATTCACTAGCACGAATAAACTAGTCTCGTAATCGTAATGGTATAAGTAAGCGAAGGTCACAGTATGGGAGTCGGCAGCACGAACTCATTTTTGACGGATCGTTTTTGTCGACACCTAGCTATCGTATTACCTCTCACCGAGTAAGTATTTTGCAGTGAGAAACTATCGTTACGATTGTTGTGAAAAATAAAAAATGATATTTTATTGATAAAAAGCAATTTTAGTGACTGAAAATTATGTGTAATATGTGTGGGAAGCCATTCTTTACGTAGTTATTACTTACACTGGCGTTTAGTAAATACTCTTAGAGTAAGTAAAAGACGACGAAATCAGAAGGTATGGTAATTGTATTAAATTAATTGAATTAATATTATTAACTCTTGCAAAACAATCAGGTATCTTTTTATAAACAGCAATGTATCCAAATCATCATTTTATTTATGTTGTATAAACAGAGCAATTCAACAAAAAAATTTACTGATGAAATGTTGACTATGTGATGTTACTATTCAAATGAAAGAGAGTTTATAAGTAGATACTGCCTCAGTTAATGCTATATATTGAGCTACAGTGAAAAATAAGTATATGATAATATGTATATAATAAATATTTTTTTTTGTAGGCGATTCTGAATATTCACAAGATGTCGCCTACTTCTCATGCAGTCGATAATTAATAGTCGTATGACAGGCATAAATACATCTCCTATGGAAGGAACATGGAAGGACAAGGATGATGGTGATTGAAAACTCCTTTGAACAATTAAAAAACTGCTGGAGATGTCTTAGCAACGATCGATCATAACATAAATTGCATTGCATCATAAGATTATAATAAGAATAATGCTAGTTATAATTGGAATAAATAATAATAATTTAGAAAACTTTATTATAAGTTTACAAAATAATTGATTGCCACAATATAACCTATTTAATTTTAATTTTCACCTATTTACCTTAATGTAATAATAAATGTAAAAATATATTTTTCTTCTTCATCACTTCTAATCATTTATCCCTACTTTTATCATACATCAATTTCTTGAATAGCTACACTCAAAGTTTCACTAATGAATGCAAACCAAGTTCTAGTTCAAAACATATTTGCGATATTCTCTGTTTCTTTAGTTTAACATTCATTTTATCCTCATCTCAATCAGCTTTTAAAATCCATCCTTCATATATTCACTCCTTGCGTCCCGAGTCTTTTTAGCTATATATAGTATAGTGGGATCCATTTCCTAGCTGGTGCTGGAGTTAGTTCTTGAGGTGGTTGATATTGTCTGGTGCCAGGAAGGTTTAATTCTTCTTGCCCAATCAGGATTAGGAGTGGGTTCCATCCCCAAATCTATCTCTTCTCCAGGGAATTCAATTTGGCTAGAGTCAACATCTAGATAAACCAACTCTTCTTCTTTTTAACCGACTTCAAAAAAAGGAGGAGGTTATCGATTCGTCTGTTTTTTTTTTTATGTTTTTTTACCTCAGAACTTTTGACTGGGTGAACCGATATTGATGATTCTTTTTTTGATCGATGCGGAATAGTTCCCATTTGGTCCCATAAAAAAATTTGGAAAATCCATTGGGTAGTTTGGTTTTTAAATCAAAAAAACTGGAAAAATTAAGTCCTCTACATATGCGAAATTGCGGATTTTTGCTTTCCTATGAATTTTTAGTGTAATGATACGATAGTAGAAATCAATATATGCTCGCGGTCACCCATCTAGCTTTGACCTTCAAAAGTTATTACTAAAAATAGTGAAAAAAAAATATTTAAACAAAAGTTAAAACCGACTCAAAAAAACTGATAAGGATAAAATAATTAAATTTTAGTAAGTACTCATCCCCTAGGAACATATATTTTTTATTTTTTTTTTATTTTATACAAAGCACGGCAATTGACCCAACACCACCTGATGTGAAGCGGTAAGGAGAGTCCATATGCGAAGACAGCTAGTGCAGAAACGGACAATGCACTAGCTGCCTCCACCTTGCCGGCACAAAAGGTGCTTTTTCACGCCTCTCTTGAAGGACCCCATGTTATAGGAAGGAGGAAACACATGCGCTGGCAAAGAATTCCAAGTTCTGGAAGTACGACAAAGAAACGAAGAACTAAATTTCTTTGTGCGTGATGTTGAGGTGGAGACAGTAAATGGATGACTCCGAAGACCAGCACGCGTGCTCCTGAGCAGAAAGGGGGAAGGTGGGATAAGGTCGAAAAGCTCTTCAGAGCACTCTCCGTGATAAAGCCGATAAAAGGCGCTAAGCGACGCAATGTCCCGACGCAATTGTAGAGGCTCAAGTTTATTCGTGACCTCTACATCGCCAATGATACGGACAGCACGACGCTGCAATCTGTCCAGTGCATCGAGGAGGTACTTGGCGGAGCCATCCCATAAGTGCGAGCAATATTCCACGCAAGACCGGACCTGAGTTTTGTACAGCAGGCATAGCTGGTCAGGCGTGAAAAATCGACGCACCTTGTTCAGGACACCGAGCTTCCGTGAGGCTGTTTTTATCACGGTTTCGATGTAGTTTCTAGAATTGAGATCGCAGCATATCTCCATACCGAGTAAGTTCAAGGAGGCCTGTGCCGAAAGAGTAGTACCCTGAAGAGAGGGAAGGGGAAGGAACGGCGACATTTTGGCTGTAAACGCACACACCTGTGTTTTCTTAGCATTGAACTCAACAAGATTGTTAGATCCCCATTCAGATACGAGGTTCAACACCCTGTTGAGCTCAATAGTAAGATTCTCCCTCTCTTTCTCGGTTTCAGCGCGCCCAGCCCCTGGGCGACCGTAATATCCCCCATGCACTGTACTGTCATCCGCATAACAATGAATGCTTCCTAATGGAAGCATATCATTGATATGAAGAAGAAAGAGTGTGGGGGATAAAACAGAGCCTTGTGGTACACCAGCATTCACAGACATGAACCGCGAAGCGCATCCATCTGCGAGGACGCGTATTCTCCGCTCATGTAGGAAGCCGGCGATCCAGTTGCAGAGCTGATCGGGCAGACCGTATGCCGGGAGCTTGGAGAGAAGAGCCTTGTGCCAGACCCGATCAAAAGCTTTGGCAATGTCAAGGCTAACAGCCAGTGACTCACCACGTTTATCAATAGCTTCACCCCAGACATGCATTAAGTACGCTAGAAGATCACCCGTTGACCGTTTCGGCCGAAACCCGTACTGTCGATCATTAATTAATGAGTGACCTTCTAGGTATCGGATCAGCTGGTTATTTATGATCCGCTCCATGACCTTGCAAAGAACTGAGGTGACAGCTATTGGGCGGTAGTTTGCTGGGTCTGATCGGTCTCCCTTTTTGGGGACCGGTTGCACATTAGCCTCTCTCCAAGATTCAGGCACACACCCAGAAGAGAGAGAAAGGCGGTATAGCCGGGTTAAGATGGGAGACAACTCCGCTGCGCATTTATTTAGTACTATCGCTGGGATGCCATCAGGTCCACTAGCTTTCCGGACGTCGATTGACTGCAGCTCCGCACGTACATCACATTGCCTGATACGGATATTAGGCATTGTGTGGCCACAGTGGGAGAGTGTTGGTGGCTGTGAGTTGCAGTCATCGATTCGGGAATGAGCAGCAAAGAGTTTTACCAAAAGATCGGCTTTCTCTTGCGGCTTGTGAGCTAGCGAGCCGTCAGAACATCTCAACGGGGGCAGCGAGGGTTGACAGAAGTTGGACTGCACGGCTTTGGCCAGACGCCAGTAGCTACGGCTTCCCGTAGGATGCGTCAGTAGTTCTTGGCCAACTCGTGCAACGCGCTGTGCATCCGCTCTGATGAATGCCCACTTGCAGGACTTGGTGGCGTTGTTATAAGCTGCTTTCAGCGAGTCAATGTTAGGATCTCCGCAAGCTCGACCCCTGATCCAAGCGCGGTATGCCGACTGTCTGTTCTCAACAGCTATGGCACACTCCCGGTTGAACCAGAGGTTACGCCTACCCCTACTGATGAGATCGGAGTGAGGGATATAGTACTCCATCCCTAACATGATCTCATCAGCAACAGCAGTAGCGCTAGCGCTCGGGTCCAGCTCACTGAAGCAGCGCTGCCTCCAAGGGACAGATGCGAAGTAATCCCGCATACCATCCCAATCTGCCGACGCATAGTGCCAGATGCGGCGTTTGGCAACCATAGGTACCGGTGGCGACGCCCGTGGCACCCCAGCGGATATCAGGCAGTGATCCGATGTTCCCAAAGGAGCACGAACCTCTAGCCGATATCCGTCCGGACGAGACGTCAGCAGAAGGTCCAACAATGAGGGCGCGTGACCGACAATGTCTGGAATCCTGGTGGGCTGGTTTACCACTTGTGTCAGGTCGTGCGTGAGAGCGAAAGCATGGGCAGTTCTACCAGCATGGTCAGTTTTAGAGGAACTTAACCACGACTCGTGGTGAGCATTAAAGTCCCCTAAAAACACCAATTCCGCGGTTGGATACTGCTCCAGCGCAACATCTGCCACCCGACTAAGATGTTCGAAAAGTCGAGTTGTCTCCATGTCACCGCTGTGAGATCTATACAGGCACACGTAGACACGGCTATGTGTGCCCAGGTCCACATGCACCCCAAGAATCGAGTAGGAAGGGTCCTCCAAGCAGCGCAGACGGCGACAGCAAACATCCGCCCGGACAAACAAGCATACCCCGGCCTTCGCTTTGAAGGACTCCTCAAGAGCGTAGCCGGGGTAATCCAAGTAGCTAGTGTCAGCCGGGCGAAGTATTTGCGTCTCCGTCAAAAACAGCATAGCCGGTCGAGCCGTCTCGAGATGTTGGTGGACGGCATTGAGGTTAGCATGGAGCCCACGGATGTTAGTGAGCCCGACCTCAAACAGCGTGGTTGTGGTGGGGGTGTGCACCGCTGATCGACCGTTCATGTTTTTGAGCGCTGCCATAGAATATGATGTAAGGAGGAGAGGCGTGAATTGAGGGAACGTTGCCGCGATATAGACGGTCAAAGCGTGTGGCCTGTTTCCCCAGTTAACAGCTGACAGAAGAGAAGCGCTGACCCGCCGAACGGAAGGGCCCCCGAACCCCCCCGGGAATGGCCGCCGGGACCCCACCACCCGGTCACCAACCGGCACGACGGACCACCCCAAGATTATGCGTGGCATGATAGGGCAGCCTCACGAACTGGTTAGGTTCGCTTGGGCCCCTGTACTGTACCACGGGCGGCCAGCGGAACAGCCGTTTCTTCGGGTCTCCCTGGTCGGCGGGTCAACGCAGTCCACCTGGCTCTGGTTAGACGGAAGCCGTCACTGACCGAATCCATCGCCGCAACGTCTCCCCAAGCTCTGGTTGTACGCTGACTGATCCCGGAACGCGACCACAAGTGGTCACTTGGCGGTTTTTACGCCATGCGTACGGTGGTCACTAACCAGACGGGTGTTCAGACCCTACCACCAGTCGAGCAGTTGGTAGCTCGGTAATCCCTTAGTCGCCTCTTACGACACCCACGGGAAGAAATGGGGCGGTGAATTGTATTCTTAATCCGTCACCGCACGGACTAAGGTGCTAAGTTGTTTCCAGAAACCATAGATAGTTAAGCACCGACTCCAAAAATATGTTCCTAGGGGATGAGTACCTACTAAAATTTAATTATTTTATCCTTTTCAGTTTTTTGGACTCAGTTTTAATTTTTGTTTAATGGATATGAAAAAAAATATCACATCTACCTACGTATTCAGTATTTATTGATTTACAAGAATCTATCTATATCCATAGATTTTACACCTAAACTTTTATTTATACCACTAATAAAATTATTTATTTATCAACTAGCAACCGCTCACGGCTTCATCCATGTGGATGTCGGTTATCGCTCCAAAAAGTAAAGTTTTTCCATACCAAGTTTCATCCAAATCAGTTTAGTGGTTTAACGATTAAACAAAGAAATTCACTTTCCCATTTATAATAATAGTTAGGATTAAAGTCAAATACGGCTAGCTCGCGGCTCCGCTCGCCTGGATGTAGGTTATTGTTCCAAAAATATTATTAAAAAATGCGTTCGTTAATCCTACCTATGTCCTGTCACTCCATCCATTTAATAAATTTTTTTTCCACTTTAATTAGTTCAGCGGTTCAAGCGTGAAAAGGTAACCGACAGACAGAGTTACTCTCGCATTTATTAATCATATTAGTATGGATTTTACTATGTAACCCAACATTATTTAAGCAAATTTTATAAAAATTTTTGGCTTACAGCAATTTGATCTAAAATAAACTTATCTACAGAATAAATAAGTCATCATTCAAAGCTAACCTTTCGTCACATTTCTTGCGTTTACGTAATACAAGAATAAGTTTTGATAATTAATCACACACAAAATTGGAAGTATTAAGAGATTAATATACAAATGAAACCAACTCACCTCTTCATGAAATCCATCATAATACCTACAAACTGTTGGACTATTCCATATCGTGACAAGGTTTACAATTAATAAATATTGTCTTAAAACTTATTTCTTCACGAAAAATTTATATATCTACGCTTCTTTAACTTCGACCATAATTGAATTGCTTGCACATGTATGCACATTAAAACCAATAATTTACACTTCTTTTTCAACTAATAAGGTCGAAAGATTCCACTTGACTCGACGAGTTTTTGTTTTGAGAGGTTTTGTTTACTTATATAAAGTTGGCATTGAGGAATTGCGTACGTTCAAAAACTGTTTCTAAGTCGGTACCAAATAAAACAAGAAACCTTATTATTATGCCCTAATTATAAATTTAACTCGAAAATTTGCTTCGAATTAGTAGAAAAGTGAATAAGTTGTCATTTTTTAAAATATTTTAAAAATAAATATCATAAAGATTTAGGTTTTTCATTGATTTGTAACACACAATGTTGGTGCAGTGATTTTTGAACGCACTTCGTGTCTACTTTGTTCAGTTGTGGACGGCCTAAGTTTACTATAGTATCGTATTACTATCGTGTTGACTATAGTTAGGTAGTTGACGTTTCATGCTGTCAGCTTAGTATAGTGATCGTTATCGAATAGTAAGAAATTACGATTACTATAGGGGAGCGAGGGGCTTGTTGTAACAGTTTTCAGAAAAATGAATATATCTTGAGATCTATCTGTTGAATTACTATCAAATTAACATAGATTGCTACTGGAACTCTCCCCCTATCAAATCAAGTAAAAATAATGCCATAATTACGGGTAATTACTCCACAATTATCATATTTCTAGAGGAAGTGCGATTTTACAATTTACCCCGCGCTTGGGGTAAGTTGTAACATCTACTGGGGCAAGTAGTAACGACCGTAAAAAACAAAATATTACACTTTAATCTTTTATATTTTCATTGTTGTTAATTAAATAGATATGCAAAAAAATATAAAACGATTAACATTAACAGTTAATATTTTTTGTGTTTTGTTAGACAATAATTATATTCATAATGGCACTTTGGAATCACAGTAGATCGCAGAAATCACAGTAGATCACAGAAATCACAGTAGATCACAGAAATCACAGTAGATCACAGAAATCACATTATATTCCGATTCGGTTTCCGAATACTACAGTCGTTATCTGAAACTTTAGCTGCAGCTAACTCACACAGTTCTTGGCTTTGTGTTGCCCTGATTTTTTCTTATACCTACACCACACATCTAAATAACCTTGGTAAACAACAATGTTACGACAAGCCCCAAGATTTTGTTACTACTAACCCCCTGGTATAATTTCAAGCATTTATCAACATAACTATTTTATCAACTAAGCAATATTAAAAACTGTTACATAATATCAGAGGTAGATAAATTTGAATTACATAAAAACACAGAAAGTTTCAAATTAGTCAATAATACTAACGTCAATCAAAACTTTACAAAAGTGTATTTTTACATTACCTGGAAAAAATTAAGCGTGTGCACATATCCACTACCTGCGCGGTCTGGCGCGACACTTAGTTATGATGACATGATGAGACGCGATATAATGGTTAGACTAAGTCAAAGAAATTTGTTAATAAAGTTTAAGTTCCTCGTAAAAAGAGCCTGTTACTACTTACCCCTGTTACAACAATCCCCTCGCTCCCCTACGATTACGAGAATGTTTCGTGCTTGGGTTACTGATAGTCTCTTCAATATACACTACTAAAATGTTAATTTCATTAAGGTTTTGTGGTGTCTAAAATCGCTTCCTCTTATACTTGGGCCAGTGGCGGAAATCATACGATCTACGTCACAGCATGACGTCGATCTAGTTACTCGGCGACCGATTTACTGGTATTCGCTCCGCCCGCAAACAACATGGCTGCGCGTGGCCTAATGCGCATTTGTTTAGGGGCCCGCCTCTTTGGAGTGACGTCGCACTGGCCATTGTTCGGTTGTTCGGACGGGCGCGCGAAACATGGCGGCGCGCCCCACTGTCTCCCTCCACGCCTGACGTCACTGCGCCGACGACACATAAAAAATTTTAAACAAAAATTAAAACCGACTTCAGAAAACTGAAAACGTTAAAATAATTAAATTTAAGTAGGGGATGAATACATCCTCTAAAAAAATATTTTTTGGAGTCGGTGCTTCACTTTCTATTGTTTCTGGTAACAAGCACCAACTCCAAAAAATATACGTTTCTAGGGGATGAGTACCCACTCAAATGTAATTATTTTAACCTTTTCAGTTTTTTTAAGTCGGTTTTAATTTTTTTCCACCAATTTTTAGTGATAATTTTCTAAGGTCGAAGCTAGATGGGTGACCGTCAAGTTATATTGTTTCCTAATATCGTGTCGTTTCACTAAAAAGTCAAAGGAAAGCAAAAATCTGCCAATTTCGCATGCGTAGACGACTTAATGATTTCAGTTTTGTTTTATATAAAAACTAAAGTACCCAACTGATTTTGAAAAATATTTTATGTGACCAAATGGCAACTATTCCGCATCGAACAAAAAAAGAATCACACAAATCTGATCAGTAGTCTCGGCGTAATCGGTGTACATACATAGAAAAACCGACTTCAAAAAACTGAAAAGGATAAAGTAATTTAGAATTAAACGAACTTACCTTGTGAAGTTCGATTCTAATTATACGAATATCGCGACCGCAGATGATTACCATTTATTACATGCAGCAGACGTAGTAATGGTGCTGTCCTTTTCACACTGTTTATTTAAAGTTTCCAACTATAAAAAGAAACAAATTTCATATTTCTGTCTCGCTCATTCACCCACTGAACCCTCTCTAGCTCGACCCGCTTGCCATTAATTTTAGAGGACTTATTTATTTGTTTATTTTTGGTATGATTCTGGGTCCTGGTTTGGGTGGGAGTAGTTAGGTAATCATCTTCGGTCGCGATATTCGTATAATTAGAATCGAACTTCACAAGGTAAGTTCGTTTAATTCTAAATTATACTTCATATATCTCCCGAAGATGATTACCATTTATTACATGCAGATGTTTAGTCTAAAATAAAATAAATAAATCAAAACTGTAATTATTAAAATATATGTTTATATTTAAACATATATTTAAACTTATCATATTAACACTTGAAGTATTAAAAGTACTTTTAGGTAAATAATTAAATACTCATTGCCCCTAAACACCTTTGCCACAATATTTGATTAAATAAATACATTAAAAGTAGCACTCTAGCTATAGACTATAGTAAACTTGCGTACTATGCGCGATAAATATTAAAGTGTCTATGACGATTTTCCGTAGATAATTTTTTTAGCCCATGTTTTAATGTATTGTCGAATAGATGATGGCACCACCCTGTATGATATATGTGTCTGAGTAATGTGTGTGGTGTGTGTGTGTGTGTGTGTGTGTGTGTGTGTGTGTGTGTGTGTGTGTGTGTGTGTGTGTGTGTGTGTGTGTGTGCGTGCGTGCGTGCGTGCGTGCGTGCGTGCGTGCGTGCGTGCGAGCGTGCGTGCGTATGTATTTTTTTATTTTAAAACCAAACTACCCAATGAATACCCAAAAATTTTTTATGGGACCAAATGGCAACTATTCCGCATCGGACAAAACAAGAATCATCAATATCGGTTCACCCAGTCAAAACTTCTGAGATAACAAACATAAAAAAAATAAACTAAACAAAACATACAGACGAATTGATAACCTCCTCCTTTTTTGAAGTCGGTTAAAAACTACTAATTTCGCTGCTGAGTGATTCTTTGTTTTATGAGAGAAGTATACCAACGATGTGATAGACAAGAACTAAATACGGCTAAGTATAGGAAAGCAAATAGTCAGATAAGTGTTTTGTGAAGTTTTAGCAACCAAGAAGAGCCTTCCAAATTAATACCTAATCTGTGATTTAATTTGTCTGAAGCAATATTAATGGCATGTAAGAAAATCATAACACAGTGTTTTATAATTTTTAATAGGATCAAATTGTATCATTGGAAATTAAACAGCCAAAAATGTAACTATGCAGATATTTTTAATTGTATTGCAAATAAAATTTATTAGGTATTCCTCATGAAACATCTCTACTTTCTGGCCAACTTTATTTCCAAAAACCTGATGTCGCTCCATCTTAAAAGAAAAAGAATGATTGTAAAATAAGACATAGTTTCTGTATAAATACAATACAATTACAATATTTATCAAGACTATACTGGCGGGTATGGAATGTTACATTCCTAACACGCTAGTGGCCGCAGGGGTAAAGAGACGGCCGTGGTTTAATCGGCCATGCAGGGAAGCTCGCATTAGCAAGCAAGCTGCGTTTCAGGCTTGGACCACGGCTCGAGTCAATCAGGATCCAAACATCTCTGACGTGAAGCGGAAGTTAAATGCTGCTTCGAGGTTCTGTAAAAGAGTGATTGCCAGAGCGAAATTCGATTTTGTCGGCAGAATTGGCGATCGGCTTGCAAGATACCCTTCTGGGAGTCGTGCTTTCTGGTCACTCGCCAAAGCTGCCGAAGGAAACTTTTGTAGGTCGTCCTTGCCACCACTCCGTAAGCCTGACGGAAACTTGGCCCACAGCGCTAAAGAGAAAGCCGATTTACTGGGTGTTCTCTTTGCCTCGAACTCTACTTTGAATGACGGAGGTGCTGTACCACCTACCATACCCTGGTGCGGCAACTCTATGCCTGAGATCTCCATTACGCAACGGGAGGTACGGCGTGAGTTGTTATCTCTGGATATTCATAAGTCGAGCGGGCCAGACGGTATACCGGCAGTGGTACTGAAGCAGTGTGCTCCTGAGTTGTGTCCTATTCTGACGCGCCTTTTCGCGCTTTCGTACTCCACCAGGCAAGTTCCGTCTTTGTGGAAGACTGCCCATGTGCATCCCGTGCCCAAGAAGGGCGACAGATCAGATCCATCGAATTACAGGCCAATCGCTATAACCTCCCTTCTCTCAAAGGTGATGGAGCGCGTCATAAATACGCAACTCCTCAGGTACCTAGAAGATCACGACCTAATCAGCGACCGCCAATACGGCTTTAGACATAATCGCTCGACGGGTGATCTTCTACTGTACCTAACACACCGCTGGGCTCTTGCCATTGAGAGTCAAGGTGAGGCATTGGCTGTTAGCCTAGATGTAGCGAAGGCGTTCGATCGGGTCTGGCACAGGGGTCTTCTTTCGAAGTTATCAACTTACGGGCTACCTGAGGGGCTCTGCAAATGGGTCGCAAGCTTTTTGTCCGGCAGATGCATTAGAGCCGTCGTTGATGGCAGTTGCTCGGATAGCATGGACATTAACGCTGACGTCCCGCAAGGCTCGGTGCTGTCTCCAACGCTGTTCTTGCTGCATATCAATGATATGCTGTCTATTGACGGACTTCATTGTTGTGCGGATGACAGTACTGGTGACGCTTACTATACGAGTCGTGCTAATACCCCTCGGTCTACTGTGGAGGAAAGTCGCGGTCGACTTGTGTCTGAAATCGAGAGTTCTCTAGTCAGAGTCTCCGATTGGGGACGACTAAACTTAGTCCAATTTAACCCGACGAAGACACAAGTCTGCGCGTTTACCACTAAAAAAACCCCATTCGCTGTGTCTCCACAATTTCTTGACACACCCCTTTCCATCTCTAAGAGTATCGGGATCCTTGGTGTCGATATCTCTAGTGACGTGCAGTTCCGCGGACATTTAGAAGATAAAGTCAAGCTGGCATCCAAGAAACTTGGTGTGCTCAATAAAGCGCGGCGGTACTTCTCTTCGGGGCAAAGACTGTTACTGTATAAGTCTCAAGTCAGGCCCCATATGGAATACTGCTGCCACCTATGGGCGGGAGCACCTAGATACCAGCTTGGACCGTTTGACGCAGTTCAAAGACGCGCTATGAGAATCGTCGACGATCCCGAACTCACAAGCGGTATTGAACCCTTAAGCCTAAGGAGAGATTATGCTACCTTATGTGTGTTCTACCGGTTGTATAACGGAGTGTGTTCTGAGGAATTATTTGACATGATGCCCACGGCCTCTTTCTACCATCGCACCGCTCGCCATCGGCAGGGAATTCATCCTCACACGTTGGAACTAAAATGGTCTCGTACTGTGCGGTTTCAGAGAAACTTTCTCCCGCGTACGCTCAGATTGTGGAATGACCTCCCTGCAGAGGTTTTCTCGAACGAGTACAGCATGGGGTTCTTCAAAAAGGGTTTGAAAAAGTTTTTACAGGGTCGGCAACGCGCAAGTGATACCCCTGGTGTTGCGAGCGTCCATAGGCTACGGTAACCGCTTACCATCAGGTGGGCCGTATGCTTGATTGCCACCTTAGTGGTATAAAAAAAAAAAAAAAAAAAATCAATCAATCAATCAATTTATTTGCCAAAACACAGTTATAAAGTTCTTACAATGCTAAAAAAGGTACATGTGTTCAGCCTGCTCGCAGGCGTGCAAAAATTACAAATTATAATGTTGAAGATAACAAAAAATTTCAACTTAAAATGTCAAACAATTTATATATATACAATATTAAAATTATTATTTTTTGTCTTATAAATTCAATTACTTAAATTTAATTAATTATTTATTTTGCCAATCTAAGTATTCTTTAAGACTATAAAAACATTTGTCAAGAAGCCATTGAGTCAAATTTTTTTTAAATAAGGTTAGCCGTTTTCATGCTTTTATATTGTCAGGAAGTAAATTATAAATTTTAATACTCATGTTATATATATTTCGCTTATATATATCCTTGCTACAGGGAGGTTGATACACTAAGTCTACATACTGCTGTCTTATTCGTCTTCTTTATTTATTTATTCAATCACATGCAGGCTTACAGATTGTATCCAAACACCAGCAAGTTAACAATAGACAAACAGAAAAAAATGTATCTCACAATAAATAGTATTGGAAGTCTATGTTTTAGGTAACCATAGCAACGGAAAATAACACTCTTGTCTGTTAATTCGTTTTGATAAAATGCCTGTACACTTTTCTTATTTAATTCTCAATATCTTTTATCCCGTATTTCTTTATGGATGTTCCATTGCCACACACACAACCCTCACGAAGGTTATGGGCCCAGATGTGCGCAATCCAGGAGAATACCGGTAAAACATCGTGGTGAGAGTTTTGTTTGGATAAGCTGAATAGTATCGAGGGCCGGCAAGAAAGGTACGTAATAAAGATGTCTAGTTTAAGTAGCGTACGGATTGAGTTGCTGAGTCGGGATAACTACGGCAGTTGGAGAATCCAGGTACAGGCATTGCTGGTAAAGAATGATGCATGGTGTTTTGTTAATGGCAGTCGACCTAGTCCTTCGGAACCTAATGAACGTAAAGATTGGGATCATGGTGATGAGAAGGCGAAGGCAGAGTTGATACTCGCGATCAATCCTGGCGAGTTGAGGCATACTAGGCTACGGCACGTGATCTCTGGCTCAAGCTCGTGTCGATTTATGCTTCAAAGGGACCTGCGAAAAAGGCGACCCTATTGAAACAGCTTACATTGAAGCGGATGGACGAAGGTGGCGATATCCGCGCAAACATGGCGGAGTTCTTTGATGCGGTGGACAAGCTAGGGGACATGGGAGTCGAAATTAATGGCGATTGGCGAAAAATTGATGTTTTATTGATAAAAAGCAATTTTAGTGACTGAAAATTATGTGTATTATGTGTGGGAAGCCATTCTTTACGTAGTTACTACTTACACTGGCGTTTAGTAGATACTCTTAGAGTAGAAGACGATGAAATCAGAAGGTATGGTGATTGTGTTAAATTATTGAATTTATGCATACTCTTACAAAATAACTAGGTATCTTTTTATATACAACAATGTATCCAAGTTATCTTTTTATTTTTGTTGTATAAACAGAAAAAATCAACAAAGAATTTTACTGATGAAATAAGGATGAAATGTTGAATATGTGATGTTGCTATTCAAATGAAAGAGAGTTTATAAATAGATACCGCCTCAGTAAATGATAATTAAATCAACAGCACTAAAATAAATAACAAATATTGAGTAACAATGAAAAATAAGTATATGATAATATGTATTTAATTTTTTTTTGTAGGCGATTCTGGATATTCATAAAGACCATAATTGATGTCGCCTACTTCCCATGCAGTCGATAATTAATAGTCCTATGGCAGACATAAATACATCTCTTATGGAAGGAACATGGAAGGACAAGGATGGTGACTGAAAATTCCTTTGAACGATTAAAAAACTGCTGGAGGTGTCTTAGCAAGGATCGAACATAACATAAATTGCATTGCATCATAAGATTATAATAAGAATAATGCTAGTTATAATTAGAAGAAAAATAATAATTTAGAAAACTTTATTATAGGTTCACAAAATAATTGATTGCCACTATATAACCTATTTTTAAAGTATAAATATTGAACATTACTCTAGTTTAACAAATTTAATTTTAATTTTCACCTATTTACCTTAAATTAATAATAAATGTAAAAATATATTTTTCTTTTTCATCAGTACTAATCATTTATCTCTACTTTTATTATACATCAATTTCTTGAATAGCTACACTCAAAGTTTCACTAATGAATGCAAACCAAGTTCTAGTTCAAAACATATTTGCGATATTCTCTGTTTCTTTAGTTTAACATTCATTTTATCCTCATCTCAATCAGCTTTTAAAATCCATCCTTCATATATTCACTCCTTGCGTCCCGAGTCTTTTTAGCTATATATAGTATAGTGGGATCCATTTCCTAGCTGGTGCTGGAGTTAGTTCTTGAGGTGGTTGATATTGTCTGGTGCCAGGAAGGTTTAATTCTTCTTGCCCAATCAGGATTAGGAGTGGGTTCTATCCCCAAATCTATCTCTTCTCCAGGGAATTCAATTTGGCTAGAGTTAACATCTGGATAAACCAACTCCACTTCTTTTTCACCTGTGGATATAAAAAAATAATAATATCACATCTACCTATGTATTCAGTATTTATTGATCTACAAGAATCTATCTATATCCATAGATTTTACACCTAAACTTGTATTCATATCACAAGTGAAATTATTTATTTATCAACTAGCAACCGCTCACGGCTTCATCCACGTGGATGTCGGTTATCGCTCCAAAAAGTAAAGTTTTTCCATACCAAGTTTCATCTAAATCAGTTTAGTGGTTTAGGTGTGAAACTGTAACGATTGAACAAAGAAATTCACTTTCCCATTTATAATAATATTTAGGATTATAGTCAAATACGGCCAGCTCGTGGGTCCGCTCGCGTGGATGTAGGTTATTTTTCCAAAAATATCCTATGTCCTGTCACTCCATCCATTTCATTTTTTTTTCACTTTAATTAGTTCACCGGTTTCAAGCCTGAAAAGGTAACAGACAGACAAAGTTACTCTCGCATTTATTAATGATATTAGTATGGATTTCAATATGTAACCCAACATTATTGAAGCAAATTTTATTAAAATGTTTGGCTTACAGCAATTTGATATGAAACATACTTATCTACAGAATAAATAAGTGGTCATTCAAAGCTAACCTTTCGTCACTTTTCTTCCGTTTGCATAATACAATAATAAGTTTTGATAGTCACACACAATTAGAAGTATTTACAGAGTAATATACAAATAAAACGAACTCACCTCTTCATGAAATCCATCATATTACCTACAAACTGTTAGACTATTCCATATCGTGACAAGGTTTACAAACAATAAATGTGTCTCATAACTTATTTCTTCATGAAAAATTTATATACGCTTCTTTTATCTTCGACCATAATTGAATTGCTTGCACATGTATGCACATTATAACCAATAAATAACACTTCTTTTTCAACTAATAATGTCGAAAGATTCCACTTGACTCGACGAGTATTTGTTTTGAGATGTTGGTTTTGTTTACATATAGTTGGCATTGAGGAATTGGTACGTTCAGAAACTGTTTCTAAGTCTGTACCAAATAAAACAAGAAACCTTATTATTATGCTTTAATTATAAATTTAACTGGAAGATTTGCTTTGGATTAGTAGAAAAGTGAATAAGTTGTCATTTTTTCAATAAATATCAAAAAGATTGAGTAGGTTTTTCATTGATTTGTAACACACAATGTTGCTGCAGCGATTTTTGAACGCACTTCGTGTCTACTTTGTACGGTTGTGGACGGCCTAAGTTTACCTATTGTATCGTATTACTATCGTGTTGACGATAGTTACGGAGCATTGTTTCGTGCTGTCAGCTTAGTATCGTGATCTTTATCGAATAGTAAGAAAATACGATTACTATACGATTACGAAAATATTTCCTGCTTGGGGTACTGACACCCTATGCCCTATAGGTACCTCGAGTTGGTAAGTACCTGAACCATCCGAATATTTACTCATTTCAATGTTCATCATGTAATATGCTATATTATGACCATTTTGTAGTGTTTGTTTGGTATACCTAAAATATGTAGGGTATACCTAATACTTATATAGTATACCTAATACTTATAAAATCAGACCATAGGTACTAAACATTTGGTGTCAAAAGGTGTCCGTTATGTTTATTCGTAATATTTAACTTAAAACAACTGATTTGCGACATCATTTGTTTATTATATTTAATTAAATAAATAAAATTTATTATGTTGTTCTAGTTTACATTGTAATAGTAATCGTTACCGTAATGGCCGAATCGTTGCATCTCTAATATTTATACATTTTATTACACATGTTTATGAGCCTTATTTATTATTTTTAGTTATGGAACATTTTTATTCACTTTTCAGCAATAGATAGTGATTCAAGAGCAAGCTATACATGATTATTATAGTATAGAAAAGCCGAAAAGTTTTGTATGGATCGGGTCGGTCGGGGATCGGCCGAATATTTTGACAATTTGAGGCACCACATTTCGAAGATTTATAAAAATTGTCTAACCCGTTAAGCATGAGTTTCCAGACACAATTGATTTTTCAATTGTCCCGGTGGTATATCGCGGCATGACAGATTAAGAAAAAAGCTTTCAATAAACCAATTTTAAAAGTACATGTGTTTCTTATAATTACTTATTACCGTTATTTTCCTCCTAGCTTATTATATATTATCCTCCTAGCTTATAGTAGGTATATTGTATCACAATGGAACATAATTATAATATTTTTACGGCGAGGGCGCCTTTATAGTCATCCGAGGTAAAAATAATTTTGCGACTGAGTAATACACTCTGCTTTTCATCCCATCTATATGATTTAATATAAAATATAATAAAACTAGAAAAAGATGTTTATATTTTTCTAGTTTTATTATATTTTAATTACTAAGTAATTTTTTAAACATTTATAATAATGTTAAAATTAATAATTAAGAATAAAATATATAATTATACTTAAGGTTTCCGGGCTCGATTGAACCCTGGCCGGAACAGATGTTTGTGTTATGAGTACAGATATTTGTTCACGGGTATTGGATGTTTATATGTTTATGTAAGTTTATTTTTAATATCTATAATTTATATACACCGTCTTCCTAAGGTTATACATTAACTTCGGTATGTTATTCAGACTATTAAATTGATAATTTTTTACTATGAACACTTTTATGAATTCCAATTTCTTTAACATTTTTTATTTTCATACAAACCAAATGCTTAGATGTAATTTATCTAAAATGAATTACTCTTTACCTGAGCTGGCAACGTCGCATTTAAAACTTTGGTCCACATACAAGTTCTTATAAATTTTAGGATTCTTTAGAATTTACGTACGCATTCATGTTTGAATTGCCACGTGCTTAGCGGCGAATGAAATATCGTGAGAAAACAAGAAAGAAAACGCACACAGTTTATCATATAGCAAGGGCCCACCGTGTAGAATATGTTCAATACTAAGTCCATCGTGGCCCGGCGACTTCCCGCGCTTAATTTCGCGCACGCATTGAAATATACTATCGGGAGTGAGATGAACCTCCGGACGCTGGCCTAGGTGCGGGCTGTAGTGTGTACCGCGTCTCCTCATATTAGGTTAGTATATAGGTTTAATATATAGAATGTAATTAGCATAAGTTCAGTAATAAACTAGCTCCTACACCGTTAACACGTTGTCTCATTAACTCCCGTCATTGCAGGGCCGTTTGCGGAGGCGCGGTCAGTGGCCGACCCACCACAGACAGGCTTCTCCCCGCTACACTCTGACATTGTGCTATTCACATTGAAATAAGATGCAAACATATTAGCTATATCTTTAGTATTCTGACAATTGTTTACAAATAAAGGCAAAGTAGGTTTGCAGTTTAATTTACGAGTTGACTTCCGAAATTTTGAAAATTCCTTATTGTATCTATGCTTCGCAATTATTAAGCATTGCATTGCATTTTTATCTTATGTTCATTATTAAGACACCATTTTAATTTATTTTTTTCTTTCAAAATGCATTTCATCATATAAATGTCCTTGACTCGGCCGACCGTTTAATACCCAAACTTGGTGTGCTAATCGAGCTTTTGAATGACTTTCTCGGACATGAAAATTCCAACCAGTAATTTGTTTTTTATGCTTAACTTTACAGTGGTACGTATCACGAGCCGCCATTCACTATATACATTCACTATATTGTTATAGTACACATCACTCATTACTATTGAGTAACACAGTGCATTTCCCTGCCACAATTTTTTGTGTATTGCGACTTTAGGTAATACAATATTTTGTGTAATGAGGTCCACACTACACTTGACTGCCAATGGCAGATGATCAGACCAATACACATTGTCACTTAAAATAGAAACATCCTGCACAAGGTCAAACGCCGAAGTCGTACAGACGCAGTGGTCTAACCAGCTCGTCTTACCATTCACTTCACTACGAAAAGTATAAGCATTGGCTGACTCACCGAGGGGGTCCATGTCCGCACATACCCACTGCTGGTCGCTACAGAAGTCCTGCAGCTCGTCCCCAAAGCGAGCTCCAGGGGCTGCTTTGTAGTCGCCCATCGCCAACATGCAATCCCCCTCAAGGTCTTCTATCACAGCGCTAATACGCCCCAAGCACTGAGTGAATAGGGGCAAGTTGTCCTCACAGTCCGTAGGCATATACACTGACATGATCAGCAGACTTCGATCTTTGAGTTTCATCTGTACTGCTGCAATACGGGTAGTTCCACAGCATACACGTAGTGACGTCAGTAAATTTACTTTTACGCCACATAAACGCGACTCCTCCATAGGGTCTCCCCCTTATTCTTCCAGCAGCCGTGTCCTTCGCTGACAGTCCATGGTAGGCGAAATCAGAGTCACATTGCCCAATAAGTCGATGTCATTTTGTAGTAGCCATAGTTCTTGTAGGCATATAACATCGTAGTCCTTACATAGTTCCGTCACCTGTGCGCATGACCTCCTTGTACTTTTACAGTTAAAAGATACAATACTGATTGGATTCATATTAAGTGGTATGCGATATATTGTCTAGCGCTAACCCTTGAAACGTCTGTATACTATTCCTAAAGGCCAGAACTCTTCACTTAAGCCGAAGGGTAAGGAGAATATACGAAAAAAAGCTGTTTTCGAGCAGTTTTTCTGGCGAAAATGCTGCATAGAGGATGTTGTAATTGATATATTATGTAACATATATGTTGAATTTTAGCCAGTAGGTTCTAAATACTAGTAATTAGTTCTTATTATCACTCAAAATTATTTCAGTGTCGCCATCTCGATCTCGCTTATACGAATTTGTATTTTAAACGAGGTATTTGTTTAGTGTCAAACGCGGTATAGTTATTCATAGCATTCGTGCCTTTAGCAAGTAGGTCCATTTTTTTCAAAAAGCCAACAAATAAAGGATATAAATTGTTTTAAATGGATTTCAACCTTTGCGCCTACGATTACCCCGGGGGATATTTTGCTCGCAATAATGGCCAGGCGTTCGTTTCCAAAGTTAATATATCCCCGTGTTGTTTATTGATTTACAGTCAGTAAGAGTATTTAAAATAGCTAGTTTAAGTCTCAACCTAATACAACAAATGTTATCACCAACAATAATATAGTGATTCAGTAATAAAACGCAATGACTATCATAATACTAAAATAATACAATACTTGCATCTAGTGATATTAGTGGCTGGCAAGAAGAAATCAATAGATCAAGTGGCATTTTTTTTCAACATTTAGAGGACTGTGTGAAATTTTACTAAATATAGTGCAACAGAAATATATTGAAACCGTGCAGATATTCAACCACCCTCTTTTTAGTAAATTTAAATACCTTATTTGGACAATTCAAATTTAGCTTCGGTGGTGTATTTATAAAGCACCCAGCGTAACGATCCGTGTATCAAGAATCAAAACCGAATATACATATATTTTTTTCTATATTCTTTTAGGTTTGCATTTTTTTTATTCTTGTTGACCTTTTTTAGGAAATATGAGTTGCTTACATTCCCTTGTCTGTATATTTTTGATATTTGTTTATTTATGTACAAACATAGCTATTTGTTTTAAGTAATTAGTCAAAATCTTCGTTTTATTAATCGAAATCTTCGCTTTATGTATGAAACAAACTATATAAGCCTTCAGCTAAATTGACGCTTGTAACTAAAAACACCTTTAAAATGTTTAGGTATATTTTTTTAATAAACTAAGTATCAGATGACTTTAAAAGTCCAGCGTTTCCGAAATTTAGAAAAATAGTGAAATATTGGCTAACAAAAAAGTGTTTTTATAGTGTACAAGAATTTTTAGATTATAAATAGGTAAATATTTCGTTGATTGGTTTTGTGTATACATCTGAAAAGGTAGGAAAAAGTGATTCTTGTTTTAAAGTTAAGACCAAAAAATTGTACCTTTTTCCATGCTAATAAATTTTATAAAGTAATAAAGTTATTGTAATAAAGTTCTTTATATTCTATTCTATTCTGAAACCACGAAAAGGCGACGTTGCATGTCCGCGGAACTGCCGCGCTACGTTGCCGCTCTGCCGCATGCCGTACCATTTCCAAATTTCCAATTGTTCCGTGCGTGGACCGAACTAAACGAGTAGGTACCTACCTATATTATAAAAACTAGTTGAAATAGATTAATAATAATAATATACACTCACACCTATTATCTAGCCTATGGATACTATGGATTACGGAGAAATTATGATAATAATATGTACCTATACACGGTTTATCAGAAGTACCCAAAAAAAAGAAATTCTTCATCGAAAACTCAAAATGAAAATGTCACTATAGTGATCGGCTGTGAATGTCATTTGTTACATGGCTGTATATCACGTAACCCTAAGTCAATGATGTGAAATAAAAAACAGAGATCTCTCTCTCTTCTTGGATCTCAATATGCACAAGTTGTTTTATTCATCGCTCCTAATTCCCATTATCATAACATGGTGTCAGAAGTTTAAAAGCAATATATATTATTACTTTAGACATAATATATATTTTGTCCCACCAAACCAATTGAATTGTTCGATTCTGAACCAAATCAATTGTACGTCGACGGCAACGAAAAGTCAAGATGGCTACCGGCGTCAGCGGTGCCTTCATCGGGTTTCATTCCGGCAGCTTAACAAAATTGCAAGTAAGAGACTCCAATAATATGGCCAAGTCATGGCGAGACTTTCGTACGTCTATAGACATATACTTAACGGCTAATAACCTCAAAAAGGAGAGCGATGAACGAAAGGTCGCTATCTTACTACATAACTTAACCTCAGAGGCCATGGAAATTTTCCATTCTTTTAATGTTAAATATGACCAAATAACATACAAAGATTTATTAGAAAAGTTCGACCAATATTTTACGCCTAAAACAAACATAACAATTGAGAGACACAAATTGTTCAATCGGCGGCAAGGTCCAGCTGAAGACATTGAAGCATATGCTACTGATCTCAAAAACATCGCATTACAATGTGAATTCGGGAAACTATTCGATGACCTATTGAAAGATATTTTCTCCTGGAATATTAATTCGGAACATAATTACTTAAAGGAAAAGCTACTTTTAGAGAGACCCAAAACCTTCGACGAGGCAGTATCCATTGCCAAGACAGTTAGAAACACACGTTTGGATACAAAAACAATATGTCATGAAGAGAGCATTAATCAAGTTAAATTCCATAATAGAGCAAGGTCAAAGTCACAAACAAGAAAACCAACACTAACAAGAAATGACCAGAAACCTTCAACAAGCCAAAGCAAGAAGTGTTATCGATGCGGTCAAGTACATAGGGTTCGCTGTCCAGCAATCGGGGCGATATGCAAGATTTGTAAGAAACCTAATCACTTCGCAACAGTATGCCGTTCACGTTACAGTGGTCCCAGGGTAAACATTATCCAGAATAGCGAAGGTAACTCGGATGATCAGTTGTTTGTTGGTCCGGTCTATTTGTCTGCAAACAATGTTAATTCAATAAGTCACAATAACTACAAAACTGAACTTAAGGTAAATAATCAATTTATTGTATTCTTATTAGACACTGGTGCTGATACTAATATTCTGTCATTTATTACATTTCAAAAATTGAACTTACCGTTAGACATAGTGCAAAAAAGTCAACACAAATTATCCACATTCAGTGGTGAAATTTTACCAAGTATAGGTCAATGTACTCTGAAAGTTTTATACAACAAAAATGCTTATAATATATTATTTCATATTGTAGAATTACACATGTTAGAAAAAGAAAACATTATAGTGAAAGTAGATGAACCTACAGAGTGGGTTAGCTCAATTGTACTTACCTCCAAAAAAAATGGTTCTCTTAGATTATGCATAGATCCTCGTAAACTCAATATGGGAATAATGAGACCACACTATCAATTTCCTACTATCGACGAAATTAAGTCTAGTTTGGCAGGTTCGCAATACTTTACTACATTAGACGCTAATAAAGGCTTTTGGATGATTAAACTAGATGAAAGCTCTTCAAAGCTTTGTACATTTATTACACCACAAGGCCGATACAGGTTCTTAAGACTTCCTTTTGGCATTAATGCAGCGCCTGAAATATTCCATTCTGAAATGACAAAAAGATTTTCTGACATTGCCGGTGTAAAAGTCATGATGGATGACATACTTATCTTTGCACCTACTAAGCATGAGCACGATACTATTCTCTTAAAAGTATTTCAAAGGGCCAGAGACATAAATCTTAAATTCAATAAAGAGAAGTCAAATATAGGTAAACAAGAAGTCAAATACTTAGGTCACATATTCAACAAAGATGGTGTGAGAGTTGATAATAGCAAAGTGGAGGCTATATGTAATATGCCTTGTCCCACAAATATTACAGAACTCCAACGCTTTTTAGGCATGGTGAACTATCTGGGGTCATATATTAGTAATTTGTCACAAAAAAACATGAATCTAAGAAAACTTTTATCAAAAAACAATACTTGGCAGTGGACTGATGAGCATACTTTGGAATTCAACAATTTAAAAAAGGCTATAACCAATGCACCTGTCTTAACTTATTATGACCAAGCCAAGGAAATAATTTTGTCAGTTGATTCTTCTAAAGATGCCATGGGTGCAGTAATAAGTCATGGAAATAATCCAATTGCATACTCATCGGCTACTCTTAGTATTTGCCAACAGTCATATTCTCAAATAGAAAAAGAGCTACTAGCTATTCTTTTTGGCTGCACTAAGTATCACCAATACATATATGGACGTAAAACATTAGTAGAAACAGACCATAAGCCCATTGTCTCTTTGTTCAATAAACCTATATATAATATACCTCCACGTTTACAGCGAATTATGCTCAGACTACAACCCTACGATTTGAATGTCACATACAAACCTGGTAAATATCTCTATGTGGCTGACACTCTCTCAAGGTCTGCATTACCTGAACAAGCTTTAACTGACCTAGATTCAGATATAGATCTCCATGTTAACTTAATTATAAAATCTTTATCAGTCAGTCAGTCAAAATTGCAAGAATTACAAGAACACACTTCAAAAGATAAAACACTTCAAAGTATCATTAATTATTGCAATAATGGCTGGCCAGAACATAGAAGGTCTGTACCTGATGCAGTAAAACCATATTTTTCTGTTAAAAATGAGATTCATGTCATGAATAACTTAGTGTTTAAAAATAACTGCATAATGATTCCAAAGTCTCTAAGAGACAATATTCTAACTTTATTACATGAAGGCCATCAGGGTATTCAAAGTTGTCAACGTTTAGCTAAATCTTCTATATACTGGCATAATATGTACAGTGATATAGAGAAACATATAAATATGTGTCATGTGTGTTTAACATACAGAAGAAAAAACGTTAAAGAGCCATTACAGCCACATGAGTATGAACTTATTCCTTGGCATAAGGTAGGAATAGATCTTTTAGATTTTAAATGCCAAAAATACATAATAGTTGTAGACTATTTTTCAAAATATGTTGAACTAGCTTTGCTTAGTAATGGGTCCACAGCAACAAATGTTATCATCCAACTTAAATCAATTTTTGCGAGACATGGTATACCAAAAACACTTATATCAGACAATGGCCCACCATTCACATCAAGAGAATTTCAAAATTTCACACAAAACTGGCAAATTGACCATATAACTTCTAGCCCCTATCATAGCCAATCTAATGGTATGGTTGAGAGGACTGTAGGCACTATCAAAAGCATTCTAAAAAAATGTGCTGCAGATAATTCCGATCCCTATTTAGCAATTTTGAAGTACCGAAACACACCTAAAGAGTCTATGTGTTCTCCAGCTCAATTACTCATGTCAAGGTCTCTTAGGACCAATATTCCAATTGTGGATAAATTGTTGATACCTAAAATTTGTAACTACAAAAAAATAAAGTCATTCAATGAAACACAAAATCAAAAGTCAAATATTTATTATAATCAACATAAAAAACACTTAAGTAAATTAGAGATAGGTGATAAGATTTACTTTAAGAAATTTCCAAACAGCCTTTGGGTACCAGGTACTATTTCTGAATTAGGTTCAGAACCTAGGTCATACACCATTACCTCACCAATAGGTACATTCCGCCGCAATAGAGTCCATATTCTTTCGCCCAAACATTCACCTCCTGATGCTGATAAACCTAGTAATCTTACAAATGTAAACATTCCCTGTAATGATAACGTAGTTACGCAGTCCAATGATATTGTTAAATATTCCTCATATGGTCGTGCAATACGTAAACCTGCTAGATTTCGTTAATCACTTATTTGGTTTTAAGGGGTAAAGAGGTATAATTATGTACTATTATTGCTACTTTGTAATCTTTTGTTTGTCTCTAATTTTATTTGATGGTAAATTAACCTAATAAAAATTTTCAACAAAGTGTCAATGTCAAACTTGTAAATTCATAGTGTTGTAAGATGTTTATCGATTTTCTACTTTTTCAAAAAAAAGGAAGATGTTACATGGCTGTATATCACGTAACCCTAAGTCAATGATGTGAAATAAAAAACAGAGATCTCTCTCTCTTCTTGGATCTCAATATGCACAAGTTGTTTTATTCATCGCTCCTAATTCCCATTATCATAACATCATTCAACCTAAAATTTACATCAAATCAATAGACTATATTTCCAAAGACTAGAATATGCAAACTATTAGTCGTCTATTACTCATCTGCTACCGCATAGTCTTTGAAAATACTAGACTTGCAGCAGAATTCACCGCCATTTGAAAAAATACACCTCGGGTTCCGCATTTATTTTTTAAACTTAAATAATACGTAAGTACGGACGTACATACCGGAGTATTCAAATACAGTGACAGGGTGGGAGGTACATATCTTTATCAAAAAATGCGCGATGTGAAAAGGTGTGATGTTATTTTCAAGCTGTTTTGTTTATGTCACAGCGCGATATTGCACAATCGAAGCGACGGGTCAAACGAGAACAGGGTTCAAAATTACTATTAAATGGAAATAAACTACGAGACGCATCGCTCTGAGTCAATAAAACTGGTTTTTATACCATTACGTGTAAAATGGCCTACCTGATGACTGCTGTTATAAAAAATTGTATGGTATGGTAAGTCACTGACATAGCTCATAGGATTAGCAAGTTGAAGTGGCGTGGGCAGGGCACATAGCACGCTGAACAGACGGCTGGTTGGGCGTTCAAGTTTTAAAATGGCGACCACATACCGGGAAGTGCAAAGAAGGACGGCCTCCCACTAGCTAGATGGACAGAAGACCTGGTCAGAGTCGCGGGGACCCGTTGGATGCAGCTGCCAAGAACCATTTCATTTGGAAATCGGTGGGGGAGGCCTTTGTTCAGTAGTGGACATCAGAGGTTGGTATATGATGATGTTAATGATGATATGGTAGTAGTAAGTGGTCACAATGAACGCGCATGTACTATTAACTTGCTGTCGACGGAATTACCTACGCATTAAAGCGGGCCGAAGTCTTCACTTGGATTTAAAATGTACCGGCCTTCCCTTTATTTTACAAGCTTTTACTTTAAATGAGCATGATCTAGCAAGGTTATTTGTCGGTCAAAATTAAATTGTAAGATTATGTAAGTACTAGGAGTTCAGAGGAGATTCAAAAATTTGGTTTACATTTTTTTCGATGAAACCCTAAACGCCCCCAAATGTGTCATTGGTTCGCAACATTTTATTCAAAAGCTTTTTTTAATACTCGATATAAAAAAAACAGAGCAGAGTACTGCCGGATTATGACTAAGTGCCTATAAACTGTTGATTAGGTAGTGTTTGCGACCGTGCTCGCTTGGATATGTTTTTACTTATTTTGTAACCTACTTTTTTAACGTTGAAAAAATGGATCTTACTGGGCTTCGAATGCAAGACAAGCATTTAACTGTTTGTTTGCGTCGTTGGCGTTATTATGTTACACTACTTCTTATACCACACATACATAATAGTACAAATACAGAAGATTCACTCCGAAAAATCATCTTAACATTTAATTAAATAGCTCTTGCTTGCCACGATAATTAAATGCAATTCAAGTCGAACAGCGCTCTAATAACGCTCTTAACGAAAACGAAAACCTTGTATTGTTCTCGTCATAACTATTATTTTTTGGTACCAGCCTTAGCTGGGACCCAATAGTTATAAGGATACTAAAGTCAAAGTTGTTTATTGAATAGAATAGAATAGAATAGAAAAAAGTTTATTGGGCACAATAATACAATAATACTTAAATTACTTATTGCGATCCATACCTAAAATATTTTTACTACACTAAAAAACTAGTTAAATGTTGACTATCCCTGTCATTCCCCGTACGCATGCGCAGAAGGAAAAAATAGCGGCGCAGAGCGGCGCGCGCAGACTACCTACCTATTTCAAAGCCGCTTCCCGCTTTGTCGGCTCGTCAAGTCGTCAGTGTCACCTCATCTGTTTCCGAGCTCAGTTGATCATAAGTTCATAAAATGTAGTCGCGTATAATTTTATCTCTGATCGTCGTTATTCTTATTAAATATTGCGAGATAATGCTATGTGTATGCCATGAGTACGTATGTTGGCATCGATTACAAGGACGATGACGATAATATGGTGCGAAATGCGACACAGGCCGTGTCAGTCCCGACGACGGCTGTCGTTGTTGAGGCAGCAAGGAGGAGTAGGTACACTTTGAACTGCTTCTCTAATCTTAGGGCTATGTTGTAAGTGTTATGTTGTTGTGTAAGATATTCATGTGAACTGTAAAGCTGTGTTGATTGAGTTAAGTGGTCCCGCTTGTTAGGTGAGCCGTCAGCTTACTTGTCATCTTGCGTTGTTGTATGAAAAAAGTGTTTCTAGTTCGAGGTAAGATGTTTTTTATTTCTAAATGGTAGGATAGTGCTAGTACAATTACATAGTACCTAATTGATTGATCCGTCATAAATTTTTAACCATATTTATCGATCTTACGGGTTCTTGTGTGTGATAAATACATACCTACTCAATTAAAATTATTTTTATTTTTGGTTTACGTCTTAAAACCTTAGTTTATTCATCTGAGCTATTAGGTAGATAGAACCTACCTACTCAGATTGTTACTTCAATACAACTTTAAAATTTATTTGTGGTTTTTATGTTGACTCATACCTATCTTGATTCTCACTCACTTAATATTCTTGTAAAGTATTCAATAAAGTTATCTAATATCTATTTATCTTTTTTGTACTTAGCCTAGTAAAATAAATACCTTAATTGAGGAATTATAGGTTATTTATTTTAGGTTAATATTTGATCAAATAAATGTTAGCTACCAGGAGTAGAAAAGTTTCTAAGAGTAGGAGGTATTTACGTCTGTTAGGGGGAATGAACTTAGAATAGAGCTGGGCTTCAATGTCGATTATTTTATTATTTTATCAAAAATAATTAATTTTTCAGCATGTAATAATGTCATACTACAGTTGTCATACATTGGTAATAAACTCTACACAAGGGACCCATTTAGAAACAAATTTCTCGAGGTATCGCCTTAATAAGCTTGCAAAAATAGAAAACCGTTTAAACAGTTTTGACTGCTTATCATGGATTTGTTATGTCAACTCTCCATTATGGAATTGTATTCTGGGGTAACTCGTCATGTAGAGAAATTCTTTTTAGAGCTCAAAAAAGATGTGTTAGAGCCATCTGCAATCTTAAACCTACACATAGCTGTAAGCCAATATTTAAATCTCTGAAATTACTAACATTTCCAACTTTAAACATCTCTTTTGTTCTCAAAATAATCCATTATATTCTTAGGTGTTTTTGTTCACATTAATGATATTACTCCATCTCAAAATAGAAACATTATTTAACTAGTCGGCAAATTAAAAAGATTTCAAAGTTATAATAATATCCTGGCAAATGTTTAATAGAAGACTTCTCTGATTTCAGCGGGTGCCCGTCCAAACATCGACATGGAGGATCCCACTACATGGGACATGCTGAAAGAAAAATAAACTGATTGAGCGATCAAATGTTTACAGTAAGTCCTACTGCTACTTACTTAATACCTGCTCTGTGCAAGAGCATCCACATTACCGTGTCCTTTTATTACTAAGAAGTACAAATAAGTTTTTTATCAAATCCAATATAGATATTTAAAACTTTATAGAATACTAGCTGATCGCAAGCGTTGTTTTGCGATAAAAAAATGTCCAAAAAAAATATTAGATAGTACCCGATTCTCAGACCTACATAATATACATATAAAAATCGGTGTAGCTGTTTCGTAGGAGTATGGTAAAAAGTGTATGGAAAACTGTGAGTCGAGAATTTTATATATAATATACTATCTGACCCCGCCAAAATTGTTTTGCCATAAAAAAAAACGTATTTGCCGATTTTCACACCTACTGAATATACAATATAAATATCCTAGCTGCAGTGCGAGCACGGATCTATCGGTAGGCATTATTTATCGATCGATAAACACACTTAGTCTATCGAGTTATACACATCTACCACCGCTAGCATGAAACTAGGCTCGATAAGTTTTATCGAAAAGTTTATTTTGTCGTTTATTAGCGATCATTCGTTCCCGATAATTCCTTTATGCTTATTTTTTTCGTAATAAATCTAAAGAATCTTATTCATAAAGAAATAGTTTTCTGTATTAATAAGTTAAAACATTTTGTCAAAATGACATTAATGTCATTGTAGCCTACTTTGTGTAAACACTCACACAATTATCATACACACTATTTATAATAATATATCTTTACACAATTATTTAAATTCTTAAATATAACCAGTTATGACTAATCAGAAACATATTTATAATAATTATCTACTTATGTTTGTTATTAATCATCACCACTATTTATCTTAAATACTAATATTATATATCTATTTTATATTCACTTAACACAAAGTGCGTACTGGTCGATCGATATCGATAGATCCTTATCGACTCGCACTGCCCCCGCACTATACGCTTATGTACCAACTACATAACGTGCGCTCGCGCAGACTGCCGGCCGCCATCGATGACCAGTCGGAATCTTATCACGACCCCGACCGCACGCCACTTTAACTCGCCTTATGAACTAAAGCTTATATACTTTCACGCTGTACTTTCATACATTTATTATCCTTCTTCTATTTTACTACTGACTTTCTTTGTTGTGCTTGTGATTTGTTTCCCCTTTCTGTTCCTTCTGTCTTCTGTGTTGATTTATGTTTGTGTAATAATAGTGATTGGACACTAGTAAATTACCAACTGTGAGTAAGGCTTTTATTTACTACACCATCTCCTGTTACCATATCATCAAACTATCACAAAACAAACAAAGATAATTATTTCGTATCTTTTTCTTTTCCCCGAATTTTATGTTTTCTTATATTGAAAATAGATAACTAAGTGCTACATAAAATGTATTCTATATAGTTATTATAATACCAAAATCCCTTTTATGCTGCTACTAAAAAAATATCTGAGCACTCAAGCCTCAATGTAAGCACGCCGTCTCTTGATCATAATATTTTATTTCTTTAATTTTACGAATAAAGAAATTTAGCTTAAAATTAATTTAGAATTTTGATTAAATTAAAAGAGAAATTAAATTCGCGGCGAGCGAACAGGAAGATAGCCCAGCACTGAATCCCGCGGTTTTCACGGCCGCGGGAGATGTGGTGTTCGGGAGGTTCCGCTTTTCTCGTGGTCGCGTCTCCCGTCCAAGTTCGTCTTGAACGGGGCCGTTTTCCCATAGAGGGTGCCAGGCCCGTAGCGACGGAGGGCGGCTGCGAGAGGGACTCTCCTCAGAGTCGGGTTGCTTGAGAGTGCAGCCCTAAGTGGGTGGTAAACTCCATCTAAGGCTAAATATTACCGCG